>OX382385.1:7500000-8750000 GCA_947508005.1 Amphipoea lucens
CAGAATATTATTAGACAACACAAGCTGTATTGGGCTCTATGGAACTGTTATTAAAGTTTAAAATCGCGTCAATTTGAAGCGTGAAATGCCGAGTTGTTTTCGCTTATTTCTGTCAATCGACCTTGAGATAATGTGTTTACAAGAATCATGTACCTATACTATATGTAGACTTCTGACTGACCGACGAGAAAATATAAAGTCTATAGACGCTATTCGGTTTATAAATATAGATGGACAAACTTTTAGAAATCATTCAGACCACCAATATAAGGACGATGGTAAAAAAATATACGAGAAAAACGCATTAGATACTTACAAGAAAAATAATCAGCTAACGAAAATACACTAATGTGCCGGCAATTTTTTATTTTAGGTCAAAATAAAATCACTTTAATCAGTGTTTTTTTTTTTTTGCTTCTTGCTTTCTTCAGCCTATAATGTTCCCACTGCTGCATGCTGGGACACAGGCCTCCTCTCTGTGAGAGGGAGTGAGCTGTTAATCCACCACGCGGGCCCAGTGCGGGTTGGTAGATGTCACAATGTCTTCGAATAATTTTATAAATATTTACAGGGTCAAATGAAATTATCTATAGAAACTCCGCAGTCGTTATCGGTATTCTATCAAAATCTAAACTCTAAACATGATAAAAAAAAGATGATTTGTTTTTCTTTTTCTTTTGGGGTCAACGACCGTTCGTCGTGTGTCGTGTAGTTACTTGAATTCATCATCTGATTAACATTTTCCTATGTTGGAGTCGGCTTCCAACCTAACCGGATACTGCTGAATACCAGTATTTTACATGCAGTGGCGTGGGTACGTATCAAAATCCCGAATTTTAATAAACCGAATTTTAAAATACCGATAGACGAAATCCCGATAATTGAAACGCCGAATGGTTGTTTGGTCGAAAGTTTTAAATCCCGAAAGTTCATTTGCCCGAAAGTTTAAAATCCCGAAGTACAAAATCCCGAAATTGCCACCGTTTCCGAAAAAACACATATTTCCAATTGTAAGAATATAGATGGCACAAAACCAACAATAGAGCCCCTATTTCTGTGTAAAGGGTTTAAAGTAACCTAACCAAACCGAACCTCGGGGTACCCTTCGCTCGCTCTTGCATCCTACGTCGTCTATTGCGTTCGTTGAGGTATATATGAGTAATCGCGGGAACTACGTCGCTGCTCTTTGGGATTTCATCCATGGGTATTTCGTCCATTCGGGATTTCGTCCGTTCGGGATTTCGTCCTTTCGGGCATTTGAACATCGGTATTTTGTGTTTCGATATAACGACTATCGGCATTTAAAACTTTCGGTATTTTGAATTTCGGTGTTTTGGACGTCGGTATTTCAATCATAGGTATTATGAACTTTCGGGATTTTGATACGTACCCAGTGGCGTGCATTGCATATAGGCATTTATAAGCAGTGCCTACCTCGACATATCAACATAAGCCTGTCAATTACATTTTAGTGTGTGTGCCCCACAATTAAGAAACTCAGTAAATTATCATACCTAACAAAAAACAAAATCTTCAAACAAACACGTGCGGCAGTAGGCAGTCGCCGGACGGCCTACTCGGCTCCCGTACTATTCGCACATTGTAATTTGGTCTTTACTCGTTCAAGTTAATACGACAAAATTAAAAATACGTTCGTCTCACGCGTAATACCATGACGTTCGACCTTCGCAATTTATCACCAGTAGGCATGCCTACTCAAATAACCAAACTTTTGACCTCACTTTTTTTTCTGATTAGTGGCGCGTTTGCCTAGACTAGACCCGGCCTAGTGCCTACCTATTCTGAAAACCAATGCACGCCACTGTTTACATGGAGTGACTGCCTATATGACCTCCACAACCCAGTGACTGGGTAATACGATACCCCTTGATAAGACTGGTTGTCAGACTTTCGGCACAGTATAATTAATATACAGTACGTTATCTAAGGCCGCCCGCCGAGTTATTAGCCTACTCTTGCGTTGATCCCCAGGGTTGTCACTTTTACTTTTAGTTAATATTTTCGAACAAGCAGCACTTGATCTAAATTTATGAAATAAAAAGCATATTATGATTGAATATTTTACCAATTTTAAGCGTCTGAAACAATTAAACAAATTGGTTAAGTGAAATAAATAGAGAGTTCCATACGTATTTTCGCGAATATGTAAAAAATATTTATCACCTATTATTTTAATTAAGACTATCTACCTACTTAACTATATTACTAAATAAAATACCTAGTGTGCAGGACGATCGACCTATTAGTTTCATTAATTTTACTTTCGGTGGTTGGGAAACCCAATTTTATGCAATTTTGAAATAATGATCACGCAGAATTCCCACGGTGCTGGGGCGACACAGGGTAATTATTGGTTTTCCCAAAACTAAAATTCATTGTGTTGTTTTATTATTCTCAACATGTTTTATTGCTGGTATTGTAAACCAAATTGTCGGCACCCTTTGATAAAAATATGTCTTTGATAGTTTGCTTGTGTATTTAATCAGTTCCGGCTTAGATCTCGCACAAGAGACTTCAGTAGTAAGTAGTTCTGAGTGATGTGATGTGACAAGCTCTCAAAATAATATCAAGCAAGTAACTCATCAGTTTGTATTTATTATTGATTTAGCTCCTTTGTTGCCCTTATCTATTAGTAAAGAATAAATAAATAAAATAAATAAATAAAATAACTACCCAAAATAGCTACATAACCAACAATTATACCGTTTTTAATACAACCAAAAAATAAGATGACCATAAAAAGTACTTAATAATTTTGTGCTCGACTGTACTTGACTCGAAAATGTATGTAGAAGTTCACGTGGATATTTAACATACTTCCATATAGTAAACCAGGTCGAAATTATCATGGTTGGAGACGACTATTTCTTGACTATTTTTTGACACCAAATTCAAATTCAAAAACCTAAGCGTTCCGCGGTAATCAGGTGAGGATTGTGGCGAGAAAGGCTCACCACGTAATCCTCACCAAGGCACCTTTATATCTCTGGAATCACTTATTGACTATTTTCGAGATTTGGCATAGCGTTACGACTATTTCTTGACTATTTTTTGGAATTGAAACCAAGTCGATACTCCCAGCCGTTTGGTTGCATTAGAGGTGAGGATTGTGTGGAGACCTTCACCACACAATCCTCACCAACCTATAGCTATAACTTTGGAATCATAATGCGACTAATTTTTTGACCTTGGTGACTATTTATGACTATTTCTTGACTATTTTTTGGCGTTCTCAAAATTGATTTATAAGAAGTTTTCAAAAGTGAGGATTGTGTGGTGAAGGACACTAAAAACTAGACTTCTTAAAATAAACTTTAGCTCTAAACATAGTATTCAGAAAGTAAATTTGGGAATACATTTATATGGAAAAATGCGACTCGGCTACGCTCTTAATAAAGCAAATAAACTGTGAAATAAACAATACAATACCACATTTTCTAATAATATTTAAGTATAAGTAGGTACTTACATTTCTGGTTGAGTAGGAACTATGAAGAATGATAAGTCCGGGTTTGCGAAATCATTATTGAGGCACCCGAAAACACTACAATATTTTTTTCCCCTTTTTGAAGTCATGATACTCGTAATTTAAGTGGCCGCCGCCGGCGAGAGTTGACGAACGCAAGCGGTCATGTAGCGTACGCGCGTGCTCACAGTCGCGCTGCACAGCCCGCACTGCCGCCACCTTATTCCCTCATATATTATGCTAGCGTGTGCGTGAAATCGCGTGCCGACACGGCGCGCGGCGCGCACGCACACATTCAAACCGAGAGCGGCACGTTTGTATGAAGATGTTCTACTGTATATTAATTATACTGTGCTTTCGGGCTTCTGACGACCCGTAACGACTGTCAGAGATCCAAGAATGACAGCCGGGATCAACGGCTTGACGTGCTTTCCGAAGCACGGAGGGGTCTTGGTATGTAAAATGTTTACCCATCCACGGACCAACCGCGGCAAGCGTAGCTTAACCTGATCGATCGACCCGTGTGGCTGTTATTATTTAGCTACGAGTTACATGCCATTAATAAACCTCTCACGTTTATTCTTAACTTACTTTGGCATGCTGTAATTTGCGTTAATTATATTAAGGGGACTAGGTACATGACCTAAAGCGCGGTCACTGTCGGACTGCATAGAAAAGAAAGAGAAGCGCGATGACACAACGCTGGTAATTTATTGCAAAATATGCAGCAGTTATCTACTATTTACAAAAAATCTATTGTTTGAACTAAAAAATTAAAACACTAGTGCTTTAGTATGTTGCTTGTAGAATATTCTGACAAAAAATCAGAATGATTGTATGTATATTAAGTATGGTTTTTATTGTAAAAAGAAAGTTTTTAGAGGTATCTTCATGATTTTTTTCTATCGTATCAAATTAGTTGTATTATGTTTTCAACACACTATCTACCTAGCATATATCCTGAAGAATATCATATATTTTTCTGATTTTGTTTACTGTAGTCGATCATATACTTTTAGGCGTTATAAAACTTGCGTTTTTTACGATTCGGTCCAGTAATCCCCATAAGGCCATAAGGGGTACGCGCTAGGTACCGCGAAATTCATATTTTCTTACGTTTTTTTGCAATTTCCAAGTCAGTGTCAGGGTTTTATGTTGATAATATGATTTGCAACCGTTACAAATCTGGGGGCACGGTGGTGCCCTCGCCAAGACGATCCAAGCGAAGCGCAAGGGCACTACCTACCTTTTCTCGAGGCGCTTCGTCGTTTTTTTTTAACCCTGAGGGCTCCCACACATAAACACGATACGACGTCGCGTCGTGCTACGACGCAGCATCGTTTCACCGTTTGATTGACTTATTATTATTATAAGCCTGTGTTGTCTCACTGCAGGGTCTGCAGGGCAAAGGCCTCCCTTCCCTCATTCCACTTTTCCCGGTTTGAATGATACGTCACCAAATTCATATACGTCGTAGCACGACGCGGCGTCGTGTCGTGTTTATGTGTGGAAGCCCTTATTATTATTATAAGCCTGTTTTGTCCCACTGCAGGGCAAAGGCCTCCCTTTCCTCTTTAAGGCATGATTCCGATCTCGGCAGCACGCAGCAGTGCTGCCGCGGCAGTGCGGTCACAGCACTACTGGTCCTCATACATTTTCTATGGGTTCATATAAGATTACATTCCGAGCACGGCAGCAATGCTGCGTGACATTGCTGCGTCACATTGCTGCTGTGCTCGGAATGTAATCTCATATAAACCTATAGAAAATGTATGGCAACCAGTAGCGAAGCGGCAGCACTGCTGCGGCAGCAGTGCTGCGTGCAGCTTGTTTGGAATCATACCTTTACACTTTTCCTGGTTTGAATGATACGTCACTACAATCATTATAATCCTGAAGGATTTTTAGTAAACAACCCCGATTTTTTTTTTTCATAATCCACTTGCAAAAAGAAGTGAAATCCCACCAAAAACATTTTCATGTAAAATGTTGCCAAGACGAGACCATATGGCTCGCATTGTCAAAAAGTTATCAGATCTCATCTAAAGCTTCTAACTCTACAAGCCCTAACTTCACAAATTCTACACCTTAGTCAAAATATGTGGCTTGGCCGTTTCGCTATCATCCCATGGGCGTAAGGTGAAAAATTTATTCACTGTTCATTACTTTTCTGTTATACAATAGTTCTTGTAGTAGCGAAGCGGCCAAGGCTAAAAACAAATAAATATTTTTTTACTTTGGGAAATCCAAAATGCATCTTTTAAATAAATAATGGGCAGGACTAGCAGATAAGATACCACGGCACTCGGAATGATGGATATTCATTGTTTTATTATTCACTTTTGTTTTAGTGGTACTTAGTGTAAACAAAATTGACGGCGCCCATTGATAAAAATATGCTTTTCACTTCTCATGCTCTAAAAGTTCGCCTTTATGTTGTGGCGACATAAAATCGCTTTTTATGTTCTAGTGCATAATTTTTTTTTTCTAATACTAAAGTAATCAGACCCAACAGCCACACGCACAATAAGACTTCGCAGGTTAAAGTCGTGATTTATTTCATTTTCTTTAATTTATACCACTTCCGTGTTTTCTCTCGTTAATTTAATAAAGTCGGATAAAATAGTTGTCATTTATTATTTAAAAACGCAAAGAAACGTTTATATGACTTGGCAGTATGAAGTACCCAAGTCGAAATTCAATGACACATGTTGAAAATAAAAAAAAAACTTTTAAAATGTTTCGTGGTGGGAATTAGCTATGCTTTGAAACAGTTTTGATTAATTATGTAGGTACTTTCACCTGTTTCATTTTCTCGCAATCGAAGTGAAAAGCAAAGTGTATAACTCAGGCATAAACGAGCCATTTTACCTCTCGACTTAACTAACCTCTCGGGGTAAAATAGCTTCTTTAATGCATTAGTTGTACAGTCTACTATTTCATCGTTTTTTGTACCTAAGGATGCTTCATAATGAAGCGGGTTTTCGGTCCGACTCCCGGTACAGGTATCTGCAGGTTGATGTGTTGTGCGTAGTCCAACACGCATTTGACCGGTGTTTTCGAGCGCGTTTTTCCCGTGCTCTGGTTTTTCAACGTACTGCCTAGCGCCGAGGGTTGTAAATCCAGCAGCTGAATACCAGTATTTTACATGGAGCGACTGCCTATCTGACCTCCACAACCCAGCTACTGGGTAATACGATACCCCTTGGTAAGACTGGTTGTGAGACTTTCGGGCTACTGACGATCCGTAACGACTGTCAGAGATCCAGGCATGACAACCGGGATCAATGGCTTAACGAGCTTTCCGAGGCACTTCGCCGCGATATATTTACGTCTGTGCGTACGTGAGCTAATACAGATTTACAGCGCATTAAATTGCGTGGTTTTTTTTACCGATTTAAAATGGCTGGTATTTGCATAAAGATGCACCATCTGTGGCATGCTTAAACATGAACATGCCTTGAAAAGTATCGTCACTTGGCAAGCGACCCAATGCGTATGACCTTATCTTGGTGTCAACAACCTCTGTGACCATGTATACAATCTACTACAAGTCTACAACTGCTATGTATATTTATACTAGCAGTGCCAGTATAATGTCAGGATAAAAAGTATCCTGCGTTAATCCTGGTTATCCATACTAATATTATAAATGCGAAAGTGTGTCTGTCTGTCTGTTACCTCTTCACGCTTAAACCCATGAACCGATTTAGATGAAATTTGGTATAGAGATAGTTTGAGTCCTTGAAAGGACATAGGATAGTTTTTATCCTGATATTCCCACGGGATCGAAACTTATACGGGTGAAATCGCGGGGCGCTGCTAGTAAACTATGTGTGCCAAATTTCATCCAAATCTGTTGAGCCGTTTTAGCGTGAAAGCGTAATAAACGAACACAAAAAATTTAATCTTTTCTCTTTATAATATTAGTTTAAATGTAGACTTAACTGACCCGCCAGACGTGGGCAACGTCTGTCAGCGCTAATCTCAGGTACTTCCAGTCGGATTATAAAAAAAAAACTTGCATTTGTTAGCCCAAAAGATGCGCGGGAGTTCCAGTGCCTTGGCATCTTCTGGGCACGTTCGTTCCATCATAGACCTCATCCATCGCTTTCCATCAGGCGTGATCGAAGCTCAAGGGCGGGCACATTCTGCAATACAAAAAAAAAAAATTGCTCTGTTGTGACGCAGCCTGCGGGATAATTAATTGCGTAACACACTATCAGAAGGGTTTAATTTTAACAGTTCAACAACATTCATTGCGTTATTTACGTTGTTGAGCAGATACATTTTTCGAACATATGAAGCAAAGTATTAGCAATATGCTTCAAAATGATTCAGATTTAGAATATTAGGTATAACGATAGAAACGATAACCTATCTCGTCGTAGCCTAAACCGTCCCTAACTATTATTAATAATACATAAGACTTGTTATTATTTACACAATAATAATCTTTTGACGATAAGCGTTTAGAATGTGTTATCATTATTTACTTAAAGGGCTTGGCGTGGCTAATTGTAAGTAATAACAGCCGCACGGGTCGATCGATCAGGTTAAGCTACGCTTGCCGCGGTTGGCTCGTGGATGGCTGACCATCTTTACATACCGAGACCCCTTTTTTTTTGGGTGGGAAATTATCAAATATCTTCTCCCGCTCTGGGCGGAGCGAGAGGGCGTGTCAGACTTTTACTGACTAAAACCCACCCGTGTTCCTTCAGTTGCCTGTGCCAGGGGCCACGGTATCTCTTTCGAACAACCCGCGACCCCGGCAGGCACCAGTCCTCGTGGACCCCGTCAGTTAGCGCTGACATCTCTTTGAGGCGCGCGTGGAACACAACGCGGCGTCGACCCGGGCCTGGTCCTTACCGGACGGCGAGCTGCCCATTGCCTCAGAAAGCACGTTAAGCCGTTGGTCCCGGCTATCATTCGTGGATCTTTGACATTCGTTTACGGGTAGTCAGACGCCCGAAAGTCTAACAACCAGTTTTACCAAGAGGTATCGTATTTCCCAGTAAATAGGTTGTGGAGGCCAGATAGGCAGTCGCTCCATGTAAAATACTGGTATTCAGCTGCATCCGGTGAGACTGGAAGCCGACCCCAAAATAGATGGGAAAAGGCTAGTAAGAAAAATAAAAAAGTGTTTTGTTAAAAATGAGCTCTTTCCTTTAGTTTGCCGTAAGTCATTACTTCCCAGAATTCGATCCTTATTAGCGACACTATCGAATGGTGTAATAATACAGCGTGTGTTTTTTTTTCGAAGTCAACAGGTTCGATTCCTGGCGAGAAATATTGATTTTTCAAAAATCCAATGATGCAGTTTTAGTTTTCATCAAAATCGAGCCCTCGACTCCTTTGAGTACTTTTCGCTAGTCCTCGTAGTTTCGGATTTGGCCATCCACGCCCACTTGAAAAATTCACCCTGTATACTACAGTAAACAAAGTCAGAAAAATATATGATATTCTTCAGGATATATATGCTAGGTAGATAGTGTGTTGAAAACATAATACAACTTATTTGATACGATAGAAAAAAAAAACATGAAGATAACTCTAAAAACATCCTTTTCACAAACAATATGACAACATTATGATATACAATCATTATGATTTTTTGTCAGGTTATTCTACAAGCATCATACTAAAGCACTATTGTTTTCATTTTTTAGTCCAAACAATAGATTTTTTGTAAATAGATAATTGCTTCATATTTTGCAATAAATTACCAGCGTCGTGTCATCGCGCTTCTCTTTCTTTTCTATGCAGTCCGACAGTGACCGCGCTTTAGGTCTTGCAGTCGCCTTAAAAGATCTAAATACAGAAATAAACATTTAATTTCATTTTAGCGGTTTAGGATATGCGTTGTCACTGAATGAACGAATGAATTTAAGTTTTTTTTTTAAGTTGATTTTCTCTGGTTTTCAGCGCAAGTCTGAGCCTGTTATCTTGGAGTATTTTGAGCATGGAGACACCAACGCGGCTGCTGAAGACCTCTTGGAGTTCATCACGCCGAAGAGGAGTCATTTGGTAAGACATTTTATTAAGATAACTGAGCCTTAATCAAAATGGATTACGGAAAACCCCACGCGTAATCACCACAGCGCTTAGGAGAATTGATAACACAAATGCCACGAAGTTAATTTATTTATTTAATAGCTGGCCCGGGGAGCTTCGTACCGCCTCAGAAATCAAAATCAATAAATAGGAAAATGTATGACAAAATGAATTATCTTCATAATTTTTTTTTTTCGGAATAAAGCCCGTGTTTTAGTAGTTACTAGCTGTGCCCGCGACTTCGTTCGCATGCATGACGGAAAACGTTTTAATTTTTTCGCGCGGAACCCTGATTCCTTTTCTAAAATAAAAGTAGCATAAGTTACTCCTTATTACATCAGCTATCTGCCAGTGAAAGTCGTCAAAATCGGTCCAGCCGTTTCAGAAATTAGCCGGAACAAACAGACAGACAAAAATTGTAAAAAATGTTATTTTGGTATATGTACCGTGTTGCATTTAGTAAAAAGCGGTTATATTAATATTACAAACTAGACACTCCAATTTTATTTATTTGTATAGATTATGCTAATAGCTGCGCCCCACGGTTTATATCCATGCCAAATTATAGCTCTCTAGTACTAAGAGTCTCTGGGCTAAGCTGTGGACGGACGGATAGACGGCATGGAGAAACTATAAGGGTTCCTTGTTGACTACGGAACCCTAAAAACTGTCGTGCCAGCGACACGAAGAAGAAGATTACTGGGAGAATATTATTATAAACTTTATGTATGGCTAAATAATAACAGCCGCACAGGTCGATCGATGAGGTTAAGCTACCCTTGCCGCGGTTGGTCAGTGGATGGATGACCATCTTTACATACCGAGACCCCTTCGTGCCTCGGAAAGCCGTTGGTCCCGGCTGTCATTCGTGGATCTTTAACAGTCATTACGGGTCGTCAGAAGCCCGAAAGTCTGACAACCAGTCTTACCAAGGGTTATCGTATTACCCAGTGACTGGGTTGTGGAGGTCATATAGGCAGTCGCTTCATGTAAAATACTGGTCGGCCCGTGGACGGGTGACCTCCGTGCATCGGACAGCACGTTAAGCCGTTGGTCCCGGCTGTCATTCGTGGATCTTTGACAGTCGTTACGTGTCGTCCAATCTTACCAAGGGGTATCGTATTACCCATTGACTGGGTTGTGGAGGTCAGATATGCAGTCGCTCCATCTATACTATATACTATTACTATAATATTATAAAGAGGTAAAATTTGTAAGTTTGTAAGTTTGTATGTAGGTGGTAATCTCTGGAACTACCAGTCGGATTTGAAAAATTCTTCTTGCATTTGATAGCCCAATTCTTGAGGAAGGCTATAGGCTATTTAACATCACGCTATGACCCTTAGGAGCCGAGCAAAAAGAAAAAAAGTAAAAAAGAACGTTAAGTGATAGCGCGGACGGGTGATGCGATACCACACCCCGGACACTCCATACAACGCTCGCAAAATAATTACCTACTACCACTACATTGACAAATGACGTTTGTATACGTGTAAATGTGTGCGTGAAATCTAGTAGGGCTGGCTGGCGCAGTATTGCGTAGGCGGCGGCGGCGCTGCCCGAACGGCCCGAACGTATGCAACAATGGGGCGCCGCGCGCCGCGACACTAGGTACTCACAGAAATCTAATTAATAACATTTCTATTGTACTACTTTTAAAGTCGAAGAACGAATAGAACGTGAAAGAAAGAGACATAACTAAGACAATAAAGAGAGAGAGCAATTTGGTATGTTAATATTACGGAAGTTTTAATTGTTCTAAAACGAAGAAAACTTGGAAAATAAATGATTAATAGAGAAAATTATGAAAATAAATTATCACAACACTGGCTTAACTTGTTTGTCTGTAATATACTAGCTTTTATTTTTTATGGGTTTAAAGGATATTTGAGTTGCTGTTCCATACCTTCTTTCATGTTTCGGGAACCGAAAGAAACTCCTGTCTTTATCGTTCCTCGATGAACATAAGCATCCAAATAATGCACAATATACAACCATCGTGATTAACACAAAATATAAAACTTTAAAAAAATAATGTGTTCGTGTCAGCAGTAGGTAGGTACAGCGCTGCGGTTCTTTTGTATGCGAGCGCCATTGTTAAAGAGCAGGCGACGAACACATCGAAGTGCGGGGTGAGGTGCGGTAACTGATGTTAGTGCGGGGAAGGGAGTGGCCTTTCTGTACGCAGTACTTTAAGTATTCTGTGGCGATACGACGGGGTGGCTCGGGGGAAACAAGAAGTTTCACGCGAACGAAGTCGCGGGCTGAAGCTAGTGTAAAATATAGGTATTCAGCTGCATCCGGTTAGACTGGAAGCCGACCCCAACATAGTTAGGAATAAGGCTAGGCAGATGATGATGTATAATGTTTTTCAACAGGTTTGCGAGACGATTGTGGAAATAGCTCTGGACCACAAACCGTCGCACTGCGAAATGGCCTCCGTACTCATATCCGATCTCTATGGAAGAGTGTTCTCCGCTAAGGATATAGGACTCGGTGAGTTTGTAACCTTACTAGCGAGGGCGAAAATATACCTACTCCCGTACCGTAATTGCGTAAAACACTCTCAGGCCTCAGCCACGACATTGGGCGGTGCGTCTTGCGGCGCGGGGAGTCCTGTGACTGGGTATGAGGAACAGGGTGTAAAGTTCACTCATACTCTATAGAAAAGGGAGGATCCTCCGACCAGACGGGTGTTGTGTCTGGCGGGCAACTGCCCGATGATTCATGTCGGTCCGTTGTATCTATGCTAGTTGCGCGGTAAACTCTGTTTGCGAGATGCAGGATTTGCGTGACGTCAGTATGACGCGTTGTTCGCATGTGGCGTTGTAGATACCGCTACAATTATGAACAACTTGTACTATGGGACCAAACTTGAAAACGCGAAAAAAAAATCAGCTTAAAACTCCAAACGCGGCGATTCAGTCGCTTTTCGGAAGCTCGACACAGCGGCTGAACGCTACACTCCATACACATTCGGATGCCGGTCGCATCGATTTGGCATTTGCACCAGCATCGGAGCAGTCGCTAAAACGCGCTATTCCGATACCACGTCCGAACGCAGAGAGTCGCCAAAACGCGATGCAGCATCGATACAGCCGCAAAATCGCCTGTGCTAAAAGTAGCGTGTGTGCTTTGGCCCTAAACTGTCAATTTTCGAGATATTAACGTTCTAAGTTGATGACTGAGTCACGTGATCAACATGTCATGAGGTGCTTGAGCAGTGGAGAGGTGTTCCAGGCTATCAGGACAAGCCCGGAGCCCGGAAGACGGTCAATGGTCAATGTAGGTTCTCTAATTGCACCGTACTATTCCAGCCTTCGATACGGAGAAGCTTCAAGACCAGCACCCTAATTGCGTAAAACTCAATCGGAATCAGAATCATTCTGAAGCAAATTGCTAATCCATTGCTTCATAAGTTCGAAAAATTTGTCTGCTCAACCCGTAAATAACGCAATGAATGTTGTTGAACTGTCAAAATGAAACCGAATCCGATTGAAAATGTGTTACGCAATTGCCCTGCTGGTGTTGGACACTCCAGACGCGGTCGTCTTGAAATCGAACTTCAAAGGGGGCTGTCCATTTATTACGTAAGACGATTTGACGGGGGAGGGGGCCCAAACAAGTCTTATTTTTTCTTACGTGGGAGTGGGAGGGGTCTAGATCGTTCTTACGTAAGATCACAAAAGTAAGCTAAAATTGTAAGTTTTTAATTATTTGCTACTTTTTCTTTGAAATTTTGGTAGATACTGCTCTTAAGTAAGATTGAAAGAGGAGGAAGGGGTTCATCCAAGCTTTATTTTTTTTTTACGTAGGGGAAGAGGGTCAGAAAGTGGTCGAAATCGTCTTACGTAATAAATGAACAGCCCCTAGCGCGCTGTGTCGCCGACTATTGTCTCTAGATACTCTAACAACGTCGTATCATTCCAGCCTTCGACCGCCTGCTGGAGAAGCTTCCAGACCTGGTACTGGACACGCCAGACGCGGTCGTCTTACTGTCGAACTTCATAGCGCGCTGTGTTGCCGACGATTGTCTTCCGCCTCGCTTCGTGCAGACCGCTTCGAAGAAGACCGATGTTAACGCGCATGCCAAGTGAGTTTACTTAACCAATTATGTACAGTCAACAAAAGAGATAAGTATGCAGGATCGTCGGATATAGTTGAAGTTTAGTAAGAAACCAATGGATGTTGTTGATTGAAATTTAATTTGATAAATGAGCTGTTTGTTTGTTAATTGGAAGTTAACAGCAATTATGTTTTCTACAATAGCTACATTCATTATTGCTGGGTTTAAGCCTCATCTGTTTGGCGTTTTCATTAGCCGTCCCCCGACGTGAGGACGCTTGGATCAAAATATTTCCTGCAACTTATATTAAACTTAAAGGGCCAATATATATTATTATTTTAGTTTTTAGAGGTTTTTGTTTGAGACGGGGTTTTTTTTAAATTTTATTAAAAAATATGATTGACGTGTAAAATTGTTTGTGCAAACCTACTTACAAAAATAAAATCATTTATCATTTTGTTCCAGACAAGCCATCCACAGGGCGGAGACGTTGCTCTCCTTGAAACAAGGAATGGTGAGGCTTGACAACATCTGGGGCGTTGGAGGTGGCATCAGGTAATTAAAATAACGGGTGTAAAAACACCCTTACGGGTGTTTTTACACCAGTTATAAGATAAGTTTATTTATCGGCAACGACTCTCTTTAAGGCGACTACATGACCTAAAGCGCGGTCACTGTCGGACTGCATAGAAAAGAAAGAGAAGCGCGATGACACAACCCTGGTAATTTATTGCAAAATATGAAGCAATTATCTATTTACAAAAAATCTATTGTTTGGACTAAAAAATTAAAACACTAGTGCTTTAGTATGTTGCTTGTAGAATAATCTGAAAAAAAAATCATAATGTTGTCATATTGTTTGTAAAAAAGAAAGTTTTTAGAGGTATCTTCATGATTTTTTTCTATCGTATCAAATTAGTTGTTTTCTGTATTCAACACACTATCTACCTAGCATATATCCTGAAGAATATCATATATTTCTCTGATTTTGATTACTGTAGTCGATCATATAATAATAATAATAATTTATTTCAGATAATTAAAATCCATAACTTGTTAGTATGAATTAGCAACAATATTAGCTTACAATTGACAACATTTCATATTTTTAACCTGCATGTATTATACGTAATATAAAAGTAAATTCAAATCTAGAGCACCCATATCTTTTCGTTTATCGAAATTATGTACTTTTCATTCATAATTTTAACTTTGAAATTCGTTGTATTCTAAAAAGACGTAAGTGCCAGATGACGTCAGGCTTAAGGTAGAATGGCGATATTACCTTTGCTTTATTGTGACCCGTCAAAAAAACTGTTAGATGTCACTTGTCTCACATGTTAGTATTGTTAGTACTTATCTTTATGTAGACTACTATATAAAACCATTCACTACCCTTACCCAGTGTTTTTGAATGGGGCAGTCAAAACGAGCAGCTATGACAATATACTTTATTGTTTCTAAAACTTGCGATTTTTTGCGTTTAGGTCCTGTAATCCCCTTAACTAACACATGTACTCCCCGTCATTGTAATATTTTTTTTTGTACTGGACCATACCTGGGAAACTTCTGGTTACGGAGATATTTCAACTTTTACTGACTTTTTTTCTTATGAAATCAAGTCTTTAATGTTATAAGTATTATAACACAACTTTTAATACCCCCACGACCCCTGTACCGTTGCATGCGTCCAGCACAATGTTTTGCGTGTGTTACATTGCACACTACCGCAAACAGCAAATTTTCCCACTAAAAATAGAAATCGTTTTTCAGCAATTATTTTTGTGCAATGTTACTTAGTTTCAGTGGCGTGCATTGCATATAGGCATAATACCAGTGTCTACCTCGATATATCAACATAAGCCTGTCAATTACATTTTAGCGTGTGTGCCCCACAATTAACAAACTCACTAAATTATCATACCTAACAAAAAACAAAATCTTCATACAAACACGCGCGGCAGTAGGCAGTCGCCGGACGGCCTACTCGGCTCCCGTACTATTCGCACATTTGTCATTGGTGTTTACTCGTTCAATTTAATACGACAAAATTAAAAATACGTACGTCTCACGCGTAATACCATGACGTTCGACCTTCGCAATTTATCACCCTTAAGTAGGCATGCCTACTCAAATAACCACACTTTTGACCTCACTTTTTTTTTCTGATTAGTGACCGCGTTTGCCTAGACTAGACCCGGCCTAGTGCCTGCCTATTCTGAAAACCAATGCACGCCACTACTTAGTTTGATGCACAGAATACGTAGTGGACGATTATATGAAGGGTACACCTTGTACTTTTTTTAATCAAAAATAACGTTTGCAGGCCTGTGAAGTCCCTCATTCGCCAGATACAGCTGCTGCTCAAGGAGTACTTGACCTCGAGTGACCTCACGGAAGCCATGCGCTGCGTCCGAGACCTCGAAGTACCTCACTTTCATCACGAGCTCGTGTACGAGGTAATTATCGACTTCTGAAACATTTATTTAACCTTTTGACCGCTTGTGTCGCATGCGACACGTATTTCCGTGCCCCTACCGCTCGTGTCGTATTTCTGCGACAAAGAACATGCATGCTTTTATCGTTCTATTTTCGTCCTATTAACTGCGTGGTACAACTAAAACCATTATTAAATAGAGATAAAAACTTTATGCCTATTTTTTAATCGTTACAACGATTTCTCCTCCTTATTGATTGTAGGTATCTTGATTTTATCCATTTGTAGCCGCGCGCTAGGGGCACGGCAATTGATATTTAAGCCAAGCGCTTAAAAGGTTAATTACTACTAATAATAACATCGTGAGGAAACCTGGACTTAAAGTTAATACTAGCTGCACCCCGCGGTTTCACCCGCATAAATGTCGATCCCGTGGGAATATCGGGATAAAAAGTAGCCTATATGTTAATCCAGGGTGTCAGCTACCTCCATACAAAATTTTATCAAAATTTCTCCAGCCGTTTGAGCCTGAAGAAGTATCAAACATATAAACACACACACACTCACAAATTTTCCCCTATATAATATTAGTGTGATGTATTTCCTTGCGCATTCCAAATAATATATTTTTCTATCGAACCAAAAATTCGAAGACATGTGACATCTACCAACCCGCACTTGGCCCGCGTGGTGGATTACGGCCCACTCCCTCTCACAAAGACGAGGCCTGTGTCCCAGCAGTGGGAACATTATAGGCTGATTATGTTGTGTTATGTTATTATTATAATTCTGTATTTCTTTGCAGACTGTTCTACTTGCCCTCGAGACAGTCAACTCAAGCGTCGAAGAACAGCTGTGTGGGTTCCTCGCAGAGCTCCGGAGATGTGTCATCGTCACCCCTGACCAGATGGACAGGGTATGTTAAAAATTATTGCATTTAAAGAAAGAAAATACGTTTATTTGCGGTAAAGATGACGCAAAAATGAACATAAAAACAAAAAAAACATTAAAGGAAATATCCACGCAAAACGGCTATCGCTCAGCATAATGCTGCGACCCTATGCAAGACAGAGCCCCAGCGCTGGTTTTCAGCGACTTTTGTACGTTTCGTGGTGGCCCTGTGGTAACGGACCCGATCTACGAGTTGT
Organism: Amphipoea lucens; assembly: GCA_947508005.1. Lineage (NCBI taxonomy): Eukaryota > Metazoa > Arthropoda > Insecta > Lepidoptera > Noctuidae > Amphipoea > Amphipoea lucens. The sequence goes on from OX382385.1 coordinate 7,517,193, forward strand.
AGGTCTTGTGTTTGAACACAGACAGTGGTCGCTAACCAGGCGGGCGTTAGCCCTACCGGCGCAAGGGAAGAATTGGCCAGTCAAATAAGGTGTTGGGTGTGACTGTCCAGGAGCGCGAGCGTTCAGTTGAGTAACTGGCGGAACAAACTGCGCTACACGAGGAGGCTTCTTCATGCATCCCAAAAATCCATACTAATATTATAAATGCGAAAGTGTCTGTCTGTTACCTCTTCACGGTTAAACCGCTGAACCGATTTAGATGAAATTTGGTATAGAGACAGTTTAAGTCCCGGGAAAGGACACAGGATACTTTTTATCCCGATATTCCCACGGGATCGAGACTTATGCGGATGAAACCGCGGGACGCTGCGAGTGTGTTATATATGGTTGCTCTTGTCTGCCAGGGTTTCCTCCGAGTTCTTGAAGACATGAGCGACATAGTGTTAGATGTACCGCTCGCTTATATCATGCTGGATCGCTTTATGGAGCGCTGCCAGCATAAGTTCCGTCTCGGAGACGCCGTGCTCAAGCGGATGCCTACCAGGTCAGTCCATCATCCGCCTAGCCTTTTCGCAAAAGAATCATCAGTGAAACTCATTACATATCATTATTATAATGTGTATTAATTGTATATAGAATCATCAATAAAACTCAAGTCCATAATATTACCCTATAGCAGGGCTCTGAACCGGTTTAAAAAGAACGGTTAATTTCGATTAAATACCGGTAAATATATCGTTCCTTAATTAACCGGTTAAACTAGTGAACTGTTTTTATTTAATCCAAATGATAAAGGTCACCGGTTATTACATAAGCACAAACGGTTTTGACACCCAAATTAACCGGTTAATTCCGTAATTCGTAAATTTTTTTCGTCTACTTTTTTAACACTTCCAACAAGTTATAGTGACATTAATACCCTCAGAAAACATTAGGAAAAAAAAAATGTTTGATCCGAGGTCGTCAAATACAACCGGTAACGTCCAGACCGTGCTCGCGAGAGTGGCGGGGGCCGGGGGGGTTCAAACTTGGTTTTAACCGGTTAATTGTCACTATCAAAACCAATTCATGAAAAACCGGTTTCCCGCATAAAAACCGGTAAAGAACAGACAAATATATAGAAAAACACTTGACCGTTCACACTCAACCGATGATGCGTTAGTGCGTCGAGCGAATAAATAGACGCAATCGATGTTACGCCCGACGCATCTTCCGTCAGATGTGTACCTTCCCTTACAGTCCGTTCAACCGATTTTGACTTCTATTCCATAGGCATAAGGATGGCATTAAAAGCAAAAAAAAAAGTGGTTACAATACCAACTGTTTACTGCAGCTGCCATGCGTCATGCCACCAACGCAATAGAAGTCAAAATCAGTTGGAACGGACTGTAAAAAAGGTTTATTTAAGGCTATTCAATACATGATCTCCCAGCCACTTTATCGCTAGATGGCGGCACATTCGCACTTCGAACATTTTCAATTTTTACGCCTAACTCAGAAAGCTTTGCGAAACAACTTTATTATATGCGTCAACTAACGCATTAACATAATCTTTTTAGATATTCACTTTGCTTGTTAACTCGTCACATACAAAGATTTGTACCCCTAAACATTTAGCCGTTTCACTTTATATCTTTACTATGTCTTTACACACACATGTACAGTTACACACTACGTGTATAGTTTTACTTGCGATATAACTAGATGGCGTTGTATTCATAAACTTGGTTTGTGAACTTGTTTTCCAGAGGTGGCGTTAATTAAAATAAAATATTTTTACGAAAATATTTTTATGACTGTCCTTCATTCTCTAAAGAAAAGCGTACTTTTTATAGTAAAAACCGAAGAAAAGAATACTTGATTGCTACAAGGGTTGTCAGTTGCTTATTCAATTATTCTAAGGGTGCTTTTGTAGTGTGTTAGGGTAGGTTTAGGTTTAAAAATAATAAAATAATAATAAATCCCCTGACCGATTTCGGTCACGGTGGCCAATTTCAAAGAAGATTAGCCAGGTTTGCAGGAGATATTATAGTGCACAAGTGTGTGCGCAAATACAGGAGAGAGAACAGGCGCAGGACCAACGGCTTTACGTGCTTTCCGAGGCACGGGGGTATTACGCCACCAATTTCCAAACTCCGGGCAAAAAAAAAAAGAAAAAGAGTAAAGAAACTCCTAACGGGAAAAACCCAATTTTAATAACACTGTCCGACCTGAGAATCGAACCCAGGACCCCGAGAACGGCAGATGCACTTGTGACCACGAAACCAACGGGACAGTTAAGATTCTTTGTATAATTAAACGCTACTATAAAACAAAATATATAAAATGTTTATTTGAGTCGTGCGCGAGAGATGCAGCGGCGCGACGGAATTCCGCGAATTTCGGTCACTCGTAGGTATAATAATAATGTATCATTCAACCGCAGCCCAGCGTGCCCGCCGTCGCAGGCAGTAAGGCAGTGTACAGACGCGTGAAATTATTAGGCCGTGTACACACGGTTGTGTTGTGGGTATTTAATTATTAGTGTAATTTTATTACTGTTGTGTGTATGTGTATGTATATGTATATAAGTGTTATGTGTAATATGTATTATGTGTTTACTATTTACGTGTGTTTGTATGTTTAGCCTAAAAACCAACAAATTCACATACACCAGCGTCCACTCAAACCAACAATTCCAATTTCAAATGAGAAAATGAAAAAAAATCAGCTGTTCCCTACATTTTGACGCATGATGATACCTATACGAACATAAATGTAGGGAACAGCTGATTTTTTTCGCGATTTCAGGTTTGGTCCCATAGTAAAAAAAATTGTTCATAATGATGAGTACAATGACCATGTTAGTGTTGTTCCAATAACCCTGTATATACTTATACTATATTATATCCATACTAATATTATAAATTCGAAAGTAACTCTGCCTGTCTGTCTGTATGTTACCTATTCACGCCTAAACCACTGAACCGATTTAGAAGAAATTTGGTAGGTATGGGGAAGGACATAGGATAGTTTTTATCCCGATATTCCCACGGGATCGAAACTTATGCGGGTGAAACCGCTGGGCGCAGCTAGTTGCAAATAAAGTTTATTGAACTCTTCTCTCTCTTCGATAATTGAGCTTTGTTGGTACCGACTTTGTTTTGAAGATTCTATACATCTTTTATTAGGTACTTATTTACACCCTAAGTTACATTAAAATTAGCAAGGAAAAACCGGCCAAGTCCATGTCGGACCACAATGAAGAGTTCCGTAGTCGAAATGAATTTATCCCAAGAACAAGCTTAACATTGTAGTTGAAAATCATGTCCTCCCATACATTGCAACTAAAAGTTGGTCGACTATTACTCGTAAAGTCTACTCAGCTGTGATTTTGATTTCGTGACATATAAGTACTACTGCCGTGAATTTTAGTATTTCTTCTAGTATTTCACAAACAATTTAGGGGATATGACATCCCCCTGTATCACCCCCCTGAGCAGTTGGATGGGGCTGGTTTTCTGATCCTGGATCTGGAAAGTCATCGTTGCAGCATCATACAAACATCTCAACACTTCGATTTAGCACCAGTCAATTCGACATCATTGCAGAGAGGCCAGAACTGCCCATACTTCGATGGAATCGAAGGCTTTCTCGTAGTCCACAAATGCCATACACAGTGGCTGACTGTACTCCTCGGTCTTATGTACAATTTGTCAAACAGTAGGTATGTACCTATATGGTCTACGCTCGTAACTGCGTACAAAACCATCACATCGTCCGGCGTCCGTTCGTCACTGTGGAGCATTCGAGACTGTTTGTTTACCGAGTGTAAACCGAACTCGCGGGCCGCGGCGCGTAGGTATGACTCGCATAATAATATTACCGCGGTAGTAGATTGATGTACTTGCGTCTGTACAGTATTGAATTTCATTCATTTTCACCTATTTTTTTTCGCGGAACTTATAACATCAGCTTTCTGCCAGTGGAAGTCTCGTCAAAATCAGTCTAGCCGTTTCGGAGATTAGCCGGAATAAACAGACAGAGACAAAAATTAACAACAAATGTTTTTTGTTCAAAGTAGGTACCGTAAATATAAATGACTGTATTCAGATTACTTTATTTGATCAACCGCACAAAACAGAAAGGTAATTTGGTACTTGCACTTTTCATACCTACGCTCGGCGGTCGCGCTGGGGTTGTCAACTTTGGCAAAAAACACACAAAACAAAAAACACAAAAAACTAGTGTAGTAGTGGTACTCGTATCTAGTTATTTGATTCATTGTTGAGAATGAAACAGCAAGAAAGGAAATGATCGTATTTTTTTAGCTTATAGGTACTTACTACAATAAATATCTAATATAAATTGTAAAAATATTACAACGCCACAAAGTCATGTTCGCTTTTACGGCTCGGCACCGGGGGCCGGGGCGCTTACCTACCTATCTAACTATTCGAAATACAAGCAAATGCCTACTTACCTCTCTGAAACAACTGGTAGCTTAAAAAACGATAATTCATCGTAATGTTGAATTTAAACAACCATCCACTCAACAGTTACTTATAATTACTTTTTTTTTTGTTACTCCATTTTTAGGGTTCCGTAGCCAAATGGCAAAAACGGAACCCTTATGGATTCGTCATGTCTGTCTGTCTGTCTGTCTGTCTGTCTGTCTGTCTGTCCGTCCGTCCGTATGTCACAGCCACTTTTTTCCGAAACTATAAGAACTATACTGTTGAAACTTGGTAAGTAGATGTATTCTGTGAACCGCAGTAAGATTTTCACACAAAAATAGAAAAAAAACAATAAATTTTGGGGTTCCCCATACTTACAACTGAAACTCCAAAAAATTTTTTTCATCAAACCTGTACGTGTGGGGTATCTATGGATGGTCTTCAAAAATGATATTGAGGTTTCTAATATCATTTTTTTTTTAACTGAATAGTTTGCGCGAGAGACACTTCCAAAGTGGTAAAATGTGTGTCCCCCCCCCCCCCCTCTAACTTCTAAAATAAGAGAATGATAAAATTAAAAAAATATATATAATGTACATTACCATGTAAACTTCCACCGAAAATTGGTTTGAACGAGATCTAGTAAGTAGTTTTTTTTTTAATACGTCATAAATCGAAAACCGCAATTTACCTTTCACAAAGTTACAACGAACTACAAGAACTTTTATATTATGTTACTTGCTGCTACGGAACCCTTCATGGGCGAGTCCGACTCGCACTTGGCCGGTTTTTTGCACTTCACAGCTACGCGTGTCTCGCGCGGATGGCAGTCTGTAGGTACTCTCTATATTTTGTGCCTGTAGGTACTGCGCGGTACAAGTAGGTACTAGGTATTACATTTATATACGGTACGTACCTACATTTTATACAAGTCCGTTGCCTAATTTCAACTTCTTCAATACGTCTATTGAAGAAGTTGAGATTAGGTAACGGAACGCGGAATTAAGAATTTATTTAGGTAGGTACTGCTACTCTACTCCATAGGTAGAATAAAATTATTTACTTTTACTTTATCGTACTTTATGGAGGTACTAGATTTTTCCCGCAGCTTCGCCCGCGTGGATGTCGGAGATTATCCCACGGAATCGTACTACCGGAATAAAAAGTATCCTATGTCGTAATCCTAACCCAGCACTCTAATTACCTACGTAACACAATCATTATCAATCTCAATCTGAATCATTTTGAAGAATATTGCTAATCCATTGCTTTGCATTACCTATGTTCGAAACATATGTATATCATTTCTATGGTTCGAAAAATGTTTTTGCTCAAAAACGTAAATGATGCAATGAATGTTGTTGAACTGTCAAAATGAAAGCCATTGCTACTGATAGTGTGTTACGCAATTACCCCGCAGGTCATGGTCTACCCATGTGCCAAATTTCATCTAAGTAAATCCGTTCAGCTCAGCCGTTTTAGCGTGAAAGTGGAACAAACAAAGTCAATTGCGCATTTACAATATTAGTTAGGAACAAACATAATATGAAAAAGCTAAAGTATTTGTGTATATTATAAATAATTTCCATATAGTCAAAAATAACGCTAGTTCGGTAGGTAGGTACCTAGATTGATAAAAATTCAAACACACATCTCCCCGGCGCGGGGCCAAGTGCTTCGTCCGTACTATAGGTATGTAGTTATATGTACCTGCATGCAGAGCCATTTACAAAACTAGTGCATTTATGCGCGCGGCCAAGTAGCGAGGCGCGTGCGAGGTGCGATGCGACATCATGAATGAATGGCTAACCCACCCAAGCGCTCCAATAGTGCCGGCCGGGCCTGCCGCCCAAAGTCCATGCTGCCGCCTGCGAGTGAGCGGCGGAAGTTACCGAACCCGAACCGAACGCCAACCGAGCGTTCAGGCGCTATCTCTCTCTTTTTGCTTTGCCTCTTTTTCAAACAATGCGCTGGATTGAACAACAAAAACAAGCTTAGCTCCGCTAGGGAAAGGTAATAGTGTTCTGTGAACAAGCTTTTGACTATGCCCGCGTTGACGATAGGATAGACGGTTTGGGAACAGTGGGAACTGGGAAGGGCTCTCTCAATAGGTACTTACCAGCCTAATGCAGAAAGATTTTTAATTCAGAAAATTTTTTGAAGACAGTTCAAGTGTAAGTTAGTACTTACATTTATGTAGGCACTTAGGTACATAAACTTAGTATGTAGGTACATACATTCATTACAGTAATATCGAACCCAGGGTAGATCGCAAATACTATCAATAAGTAGGTAAAGCATTTTTTCTCACTTCATGATTCAATTGATAAATTGATTTAATATATAACTGCGCGGGCAGAGCCACCGCGCCAGCCTTGTAAGAAATATTGCATACCTACCAACGATTCGCAACTTGTCAAAAAAAACACGCATAATTCAACGATTTATTATAAAATTGGCCAACCTGTTTGACATTGACAAACAACGCCATCTAACGAGCAAGATCAATTGTTGTTGATAACCTTAGCAAAAATTTGTGTTCTGCTTCTCGATAGTTCTTTGAAATATCCTGCAGAGGGCGTGTTCCGGCCGCGCACACATAGAAAAATTTATCGATTTTGTCAGGCCTAGATATCCTGGAAATAGTGTTTTTTTTATAGGTTTTTGTCGATATGCGTCAATAATAAGTCATAACAACTTAATATACGTGCTTTTATTCTGCAAAAATCGTTTATTTTTCGAGATTTGTACCCCGAAAGAATGTATGAAAAAGTGTCAGTATCCAATCACCTTAAATGTCTAATCTTATTTCAAACGGAGTAAAGACGGAAATCAAACATTACTTGTGTCTCGTTCAGTGTCCTGTCCTTCAATCATCATCATTATTTCAGCCGAAAGACGTCCACTGCTGGACATAGGCCTCCCACAAGCACCTCCACTTTGACCGGTTTTGTGCTTCTCGCATCCAACGAGTTCCTACCAGTGGCGTGCATTGCATATAGGCATATAAGCAGTGCCTACCTCGATATATCAACATAAGCCTCTCAATTACATTTTAGTGTCTGTGTGCCCCACAATTAAGAAACTCACTAAATTATCGATACCTAACAAAAAACAAAAACTTCATACAAACACGCGCGGCAGTAGGCAGTCGCCGGACGGCCTACTCGGCTCCCGTGCTATTCGCACATTGTCATTGGTCTTTACTCGTTCAAGTTAATACGACAAAATTAAAAATACGTACGTCTCACGCGTAATACCATGACGTTCGACCTTCGCAATTTATCACCCTTAAGGTGATTGGATACTGACACTTTTTCATACATTCTTTCGGGGTACAAATCTCGAAAAATAAACGATTTTTGCAGAATAAAAGCACGTATATTAAGTTGTTATGACTTATTATTGACGCATATCGACAAAAACCTATAAAAAAAACACTATTTCCAGGATATCTAGGCCTGACAAAATCGATAAATTTTTCTATGTGTGCGCGGCCGGAACACGCCCTCTGCAGGATATTTCAAAGAACTATCGAGAAGCAGAACACAAATTTTTGCTAAGGTTATCAACAACAATTGATCTTGCTCGTTAGATGGCGTTGTTTGTCAATGTCAAACAGGTTGGCCAATTTTATAATAAATCGTTGAATTATGCGTGTTTTTTTTGACAAGTTGCGAATCGTTGGTAGGTATGCAATATTTCTTACAAGGCTGGCGCGGTGGCTCTGCCCGCGCAGTTATATATTAAATCAATTTATCAATTGAATCATGAAGTGCGAAAAAATGCTTTACCTACTTATTGATAGTATTTGCGATCTACCCTGGGTTCGATATTACTGTATTGAATGTATGTACCTACATACTAAGTTTATGTACCTAAGTACCTACATAAATGTAAGTACTAACTTACACTTGAACTGTCTTCGAGAAATTTTCTGAATTAAAAATCTTTCTGCATTAGGCTGGTAAGTACCTATTGAGAGAGCCCTTCCCAGTTCCCACTGTTCCCAGACCGTCTATCCTATCGTCAACGCGGGCATAGTCAAAAGCTTGTTCACAGAACACTATTACCTTTCCCTAGCGGAGCTAAGCTTGTTTTTGTTGTTCAATCCAGCGCATTGTTTGAAAAAGAGGCAAAGCAAAAAGAGAGAGATAGCGCCTGAACGCTCGGTTGGCGTTCGGTTCGGGTTCGGTAACTTCCGCCGCTCACTCGCAGGCGGCAGCATGGACTTTGGGCGGCAGGCCCGGCCGGCACTATTGGAGCGCTTGGGTGGGTTAGCCATTCATTCATGATGTCGCATCGCACCTCGCACGCGCCTCGCTACTTGGCCGCGCGCATAAATGCACTAGTTTTGTAAATTGCTCTGCATGCAGGTACATATAACTACATACCTATAGTACGGACGAAGCGCTTGGCCCCGCGCCGGGGAGATGTGTGTTTGAATTTTTATCAATCTAGGTACCTACCGAACTAGCGTTATTTTTGACTATATGGAAATTATTTATAATATACACAAATACTTTTTCATATTATGTTTGTTCCTAACTAATATTATAAATGCGCAATTGACTTTGTTTGTTCCACTTTCACGCTAAAACGGCTGAGCTGAACGGATTTACTTAGATGAAATTTGGCACATGGGTAGACCATGACCTGCGGGGTAATTGCGTAACACACTATCAGTAGCAATGGCTTTCATTTTGACAGTTCAACAACATTCATTGCATCATTTACGTTTTTGAGCAAAAACATTTTTCGAACCATAGAAATGATATAGGTACATATGTTTCGAACATAGGTAATGCAAAGCAATGGATTAGCAATATTCTTCAAAATGATTCAGATTGAGATTGATAATGATTGTGTTACGTAGGTAATTAGAATGCTGGGTTAGGATTACGACATAGGATACTTTTTATTCCGGTAGTACGATTCCGTGGGATAATCTCCGACATCCACGCGGGCGAAGCTGCGGGAAAAATCTAGTACCTCCATAAAGTACGAAAAAGTAAAAGTAAATAATTTTATTCTACCTATGGAGTAGAGTAGCAGTACCTACCTAAATAAATTCTTAATTCCGCGTTCCGTTACCTAATCTCAACTTCTTCAATAGACGTATTGAAGAAGTTGAAATTAGGCAACGGACTTGTATAAAATGTAGGTACGTACCGTATATAAATGTAATACCTAGTACCTACTTGTACCGCGCAGTACCTACAGGCACAAAATATAGAGAGTACCTACAGACTGCCATCCGCGCGAGACACGCGTAGCTGTGAAGTGCAAAAATGGAGTAACAAAAAACCGGCCAAGTGCGAGTCGGACTCGCCCATGAAGGGTTCCGTAGCAGCAAGTAACATAATATAAAAGTTCTTGTAGTTCGTTGTAACTTTGTGAAAGGTAAATTGCGGTTTTTGATTTATGACGTATTAAAAAAAAACTACTTACTAGATCTCGTTCAAACCAATTTTCGGTGGAAGTTTACATGGTAATGTACATTATCTATATTTTTTTAATTTTATCATTCTCTTATTTTAGAAGTTAGAGGGGGGGGGGGGGACACACATTTTACCACTTTGGAAGTGTCTCTCGCGCAAACTATTCAGTTCAGAAAAAAATGATATTAGAAACCTCAATATCATTTTTGAAGACCTATCCATAGATACCCCACACGTACAGGTTTGATGAAAAAAAATTTTTGGAGTTTCAGTTGTAAGTATGGGGAACCCCAAAATTTATTGTTTTTTTTCTATTTTTGTGTGAAAATCTTACTGCGGTTCACAGAATACATCTACTTACCAAGTTTCAACAGTATAGTTCTTATAGTTTCGGAAAAAAGTGGCTGTGACATACGGACGGACTTATTGTAGTACCTATAAGCTAAAAAATACGATAATTTCCTTTCTTGCTGTTTCATTCTCAACAATGAATCAAATAACTAGATACGAGTACCACTACTACACTAGTTTTTTGTGTTTTTTGTTTTGTGTGTTTTTTGCCAAAGTTGACAACCCCAGCGCGACCGCCGAGCGTAGGTATGAAAAGTGCAAGTACCAAATTACCTTTCTGTTTTGTGCGGTTGATCAAATAAAGTAATCTGAATACAGTCATTTATATTTACGGTACCTACTTTGAACAAAAAACATTTGTTGTTAATTTTTGTCTCTGTCTGTTTATTCCGGCTAATCTCCGAAACGGCTAGACTGATTTTGACGAGACTTCCACTGGCAGATAGCTGATGTTATAAGTTCCGCGAAAAAAAATAGGTGAAAATGAATGAAATTCAATACGTACAGACGCAAGTACATCAATCTACTACCGCGGTAATATTACCTATTATGCGAGTCATACCTACGCGCCGCGAGTTCGGTTTACACTCGGTAAACAAACAGTCTCGAATGCTCCACAGTGACGAACGGACGCCGGACGATGTGATGGTTTTGTACGCAGTTACGAGCGTAGACCATATAGGTACATACCTACTGTTTGACAAATTGTACAGAAGACCGAGGAGTACAGTCAGCCACTGTGTATGGCATTTGTGGACTACGAGAAAGCCTTCGATTCCATCGAAGTATGGGCAGTTCTGGCCTCTCTGCAATGATGTCGAATTGACTGGTGCTACATCGAAGTGTTGAGATGTTTGTATGATGCTGCAACGATGACTTTCCAGATCCAGGATCAGAAAACCAGCCCCATCCAACTGCTCAGGGGGGTGATACAGGGGGATGTCATATCCCCTAAATTGTTTGTGAAATACTAGAAGAAATACTAAAATTCACGGCAGTAGTACTTATATGTCACGAAATCAAAATCACAGCTGAGTAGACTTTACGAGTAATAGTCGACCAACTTTTAGTTGCAATGTATGGGAGGACATGATTTTCAACTACAATGTTAAGCTTGTTCTTGGGATAAATTCATTTCGACTACGGAACTCTTCATTGTGGTCCGACATGGACTTGGCCGGTTTTTCCTTGCTAATTTTAATGTAACTTAGGGTGTAAATAAGTACCTAATAAAAGATGTATAGAATCTTCAAAACAAAGTCGGTACCAACAAAGCTCAATTATCGAAGAGAGAGAAGAGTTCAATAAACTTTATTTGCAACTAGCTGCGCCCAGCGGTTTCACCCGCATAAGTTTCGATCCCGTGGGAATATCGGGATAAAAACTATCCTATGTCCTTCCCCATACCTACCAAATTTCTTCTAAATCGGTTCAGTGGTTTAGGCGTGAATAGGTAACATACAGACAGACAGGCAGAGTTACTTTCGAATTTATAATATTAGTATGGATATAATATAGTATAAGTATATACAGGGTTATTGGAACAACACTAACATGGTCATTGTACTCATCATTATGAACAATTTTTTTTACTATGGGACCAAACCTGAAATCGCGAAAAAAAATCAGCTGTTCCCTACATTTATGTTCGTATAGGTAACTCGTCAAAATGTAGGGAACAGCTGATTTTTTTTCATTTTCTCATTTGAAATTGGAATTGCTGGTTTGAGTGGACGCTGGTGTATGTGAATTTGTTGGTTTTTAGGCTAAACATACAAACACACGTAAATAGTAAACACATAATATATATTACACATAACACTTATATACATATACATACACATACACACAACAGTAATAAAATTACACTAATAATTAAATACCCACAACCGTGTGTACACGGCCTAATAATTTCACGCGTCTGTACACTGCCTTACTGCCTGCGACGGCGGGCACGCTGGGCTGCGGTTGAATGATACATTATTACTATACCTACGAGTGACCGAAATTCGCGGAATTCCGTCGCGCCGCTGCATCTCTCGCGCACGACTCAAATAAACATTTTATATATTTTGTTTTATAGTAGCGTTTAATTATACAAAGAATCTTAACTGTCCCGTTGGTTTCGTGGTCACAAGTGCATCTGCCGTTCTCGGGGTCCTGGGTTCGATTCTCAGGTCGGACAGTGTTATTAAAAATGGGTTTTTCCCGTTAGGAGTTTATTTACTCTTTTTCTTTTTTTTTTGCCCGGAGTTTGGAAATTGGTGGCGTAATACCCCCGTGCCTCGGAAAGCACGTAAAGCCGTTGGTCCTGCGCCTGTTCTCTCTCCTGTATTTGCGCACACACTTGTGCACTATAATATCTCCTGCAAACCTGGCTAATCTTCTTTGAAATTGGCCACCGTGACCGAAATCGGTCAGGGGATTTATTATTATTTTATTATTTTTAAACCTAAACCTACCCTAACACACTACAAAAGCACCCTTAGAATAATTGAATAAGCAACTGACAACCCTTGTAGCAATCAAGTATTCTTTTCTTCGGTTTTTACTATAAAAAGTACGCTTTTCTTTAGAGAATGAAGGACAGTCATAAAAATATTTTCGTAAAAATATTTTATTTTAATTAACGCCACCTCTGGAAAACAAGTTCACAAACCAAGTTTATGAATACAACGCCATCTAGTTATATCGCAAGGAAAACTATACACGTAGTGTGTAACTGTACATGTGTGTGTAAAGACATAGTAAAGATATAAAGTGAAACGGCTAAATGTTTAGGGGTACAAATCTTTGTATGTGACGAGTTAACAAGCAAAGTGAATATCTAAAAAGATTATGTTAATGCGTTAGTTGACGCATATAATAAAGTTGTTTCGCAAAGCTTTCTGAGTTAGGCGTAAAAATTGAAAATGTTCGAAGTGCGAATGTGCCGCCATCTAGCGATAAAGTGGCTGGGAGATCATGTATCGAATAGCCTTAAGTAGGCATGCCTACTCAAATAACCACACTTTTGACCTCACTTTTTTTTTCTGATTAGTGACCGCGTTGCCTAGATTAGACCCGGCCTAGTGCCTACCTATTCTGAAAACCAATGCACGCCACTGCCTGCGGCCTTCACAAGGTCGTCAGACCACCTTGTCTTTCAATGACTTAAAGAAATCACTATAATGAACTCTTCTCCCCAGGGGCCGCAAAAGGTTTGTCTCTGAGGGCGATGGCGGTATCATCAAGGATCACGCACTGAAACTGCGCGAGTAAACAGTCACACGCACGTGTCGACGGAGCCCTGGAGCCCTAACGAAGACCTAGACGAAAGGATTAAGTATCAGAAACAATTATTCACCATCAAAATTTTGCCGAAAGACTGTCACTGCTGGAGATACTTCCTACTGTTTAATATAGTGGTCGCGTTTTAGCATTGCATTGGCGGTCATTGACCCCATTTAAATTTTTCTAGCATTATTTAACTGAAGAACTGAAATAAAAGTCCGTTAATGTCCTGGATCAATATCTATCGGGAACTTCAACTTGTTCCAATAACGAAAAACCATGCATAGTTTATTGTTTTGGGTTCCCATGGAAAGATATTAGGGAAAGGGCAATGACCGCTATAGTACTGATAAAATTCTTTATAATAAACAAGGTAAAATTATAATCACTACCCAAACTTCACAGTATCGATATCTGGTGATGATAAACTTAAATTATTTTAACACATTCACTGTCCAGCCAAAATGTCGAAATTAGCTCTCACATCCAATTTACTTTTTTCGGTCCTTTATACTGAGGTACTTGCCTTTACACCACTTCAGGTCCTTAGAGGCCATAAAAATTGAAGGAACCCTTTTAAAACCCCATTTTAAGTTCAATTTTCAAAGCTTTGCAAGACCTAAATAAATTATGTATGAAAAGTGCAGTGACCCACATGTATGGCACGGATGTCTCGTTCCAACCCAAAATGACCCACATGTGGGTCACGGACAGTGAACATGTTAATTTGACCTTGTATACAGATTAATTTCCTCAAAATTGAATTCTCAGAGCAATAATATACAGGGTGGTCTAATAAGACAATAAATCAAAATATTGGCAATACTAGTACAGATGCCAGCAGTTCAAGCTAGCCGAAACTGTCAAATTTTCCGAATCAACTTTGAACCTTATGCTTTAAGCAATAAAGTTGAAAATCTATTAAAGAAATTTGACAGATTGTAGTAGGTTGATGTGCTGGCGTCTGTACATAGGAGTTTTGCCGATCAACCAAGTAGCTATAATGACTAATATGTATTTTGATAGTTTTTTTTTGTTGACTTGTGACGTCATTCAATACTTTTACCAGGAATTCAGTACATAATTCTAGATCCACAAGCATTGAAAGGGCTTTGCTGCCGTCCTTCCGAAAAGTGCAATAACTCTGTTTTGCGCCGAATTGAGATTTCGGTCTTGATATGTAAATCATAAAGCACCGGCCTAGATATTGCAGTTAGGCTTAGTATTAAAACCGGCTTCGTCATAGATACGTAAAAAGTGTCTAAAAAGAATATATAGATCTCGTTCTGCAAATTCTGAATATGTATTTATCTCAATTCGGCGTAAAACTCGGGTTATTGCACTTTTCGTAAGGACGGCAGTTTGAAGATCCGTGGCATACCTACCTATCCGCCATTTTGTTGTTTTTTTTTTCAAAATGGCGGCAACTCATGTTGCCTATATAAATCGATAGCTGACATTAATGCAAACAGAAAATACCATAAACGTTGTATAGCGTCTGTATAGTTACACAACGCTTTGTCTTCTTCTTTCGAAAGTCAAATTACTGACGACTGAAAGAGAGAAATCGGTGTGTAACTATTCATCTGATATAATACGTTTATTAGTTAGGGGTATAAGAGTAGACCCCGTAGTGTCACGTTTCTGAGATATTAACGTGCAAAGTTGATCACATGACATCCATATCTTTTGATCTTGCTTACATCTTTTTGCATAGATGTTTGAAGAATCAAAATGGCAGACTGGTAGATAAGCCCGACTCCATATGGAAATCTTCAATCCTGTTTTGGTTGGTTTAAAAACTACTGTTCTATACATTTTGACCGTTTTGTAAGTATTGCACTTTTTTGTGAGAAAGCTGTTTATTTTTTTTTTAATAACTTTGTATACGAAGTTTAATTTATTTTTCAATTTTGAGAAAATTAATTATTAATACAGTACTCATTTGATTTCCCGTTTCTTTTTTTAAGTAAAAAAGTGATTATTTAGGCGTACTTGCCGCTTTTTCTGAACTGTCGACTTCGGTCCATAATAGCACTAGATGAAGGATTAGGAACAAAAACATCGCTCAAGTGGCCGCGATTGTATGTAACTTGATTATGAACCTTAACACTCGAAACATACAGTTTAATATCGTTTGCAATTTTACTACTTTGAGGGAAGAAAAGTAAACGAATATTTTTTTTATGGAAAAATAAAACATAATTTCTAAGTAATACGTTTTGAAAGAACTATTTTGCAAAATAAGATCACAACATCAAATTTGTCGTCTTATTTTCGGGCCGGTTTTGATGCTCTCATCGGAAATCAGCAGTGGTGGCCAAGTGGTAACGGCCAAGACTTACGAGTTGTAAGTCGTAGGTTCGAACCCAAACAGGCGCTTTACTTTGTGTAAATTATATCATCACCACTGCTCTCAAAACGGTGAAGGAAAACATCGTGAGGAAACCGGCATGTCCTAAAACCAAAAATTCGAAGACATGTGACATCTACCAACCCGCACTGGGCTCGCGTGGTGGATTACGGCCCACTCCCTCTCACAAAGACAAAGCCTGTGTCCCAGCAGTGGGAACATTATAAGATGAAGACATTGTTTGTTGTTGCATCGGAAATCTAGTACTACGGTTGATCGCAGACCGTCACGTTCGGGTCGGTGACGCTAAATCGCGTATACTCAACTCCAGTCGTAAGTTTTCACTTCTATAGTGAAGTAATAATAATAATAATTACTTTATTTCAGACCATAGTGTCCATTTTGTTAGTAGGGTCCTTTTTAATAGAAACATCTTCGTATCTGAGCTCCGTGGTCACGGCGCGTGAACAAAAGGCGTGAAAACTTAATCGCCCTTCGTGTCGTTTTTTTAGACTATAGATATATTAGATTCATCAAAGCTTTTTAAGACATTTTTTTTAAATAAAATAAAAAAAAATGTTGTTTCAAGTCAAATGTCATCGATATGAACGCTTTACGAATGAATGTATTTTTTTTTCTTTTCTTATTTTATGGTTTTTTTTTGAGATAGTAAGGGGTCCATTCATTTGTTCGGGTCGGCGCATAACTGGGCGGCAAAATCGAATATATGTTCGGGACAAAACCTCTCGGCTTCAGTATCTAATCATCAGTCGCTAAGTTTTTTTTTTTCGTTTGTTTTATAATTCGTTACGCAATTACCTCATTGGACATGTTTTGAGGGTAGATGCCGATCTGGCAGGGTGGCGGGCTGTTCGAAAGAGATGATGCGTGGCCCCTGGCACAGGCAACTGAAGGAACACGGGTGGGTTTTAGTCAGTAAAAGTCTGACACGCCCTCTCGCTCCGCCCAGAGCGGGAGAAGTTATTTGATAATTTCCCACCGAAATAAAAAAAAAGAAGTGTTGATGCCGATCGCCACGAGCCGAATAAAAACCAAATATGTGTAAGGTCTGCCCAAATCCTTTTTGCCAATCGATGTTATTTCTTCTTAAACGAATATTAACTTTATGCTAGTGTAAATTAAATTGATTTCAGAATGACTCGTCTCAACTGTGGGAAAATCAAAATTTGATTTATAACAATAGAAAAAGTAATTGTGTCTCATTAGACACAGTTGAGCTCATAGTCATAAAAATGTTTGAAGTTGTAGCGCAAACGGAACTTTATGTGTACGAATTAAAGTTGAAATTAGTTAAATCGCGAACAGAGTATAGTAAAATTGCTTCGGATTAGCCTTTGTCATTCAACAAATACTGCCGAATCAAATGTGCCGACCCGAACAAATGTGTGAACTCCTCAGATAAACTATAACTATTGATTCGACTAATAATAATAATGAAATAGACAACTTATTGTAAGTTCCTTATAAGTAACGACTCAGAGTGCAGAAGTTAGCCCAGCATAGCTATTCACAACCATCCGACAGGCTATCGTATCGAAAATGACACATTTCGATAACCTGATTTACCTTGCCTCAGACAGCAAACAGCTGTCGATAGAATACCGGTCGTCTATTTGCTTTAGGGCTGATTCAATCGTCAGATAATTTTTGTTCGTAGAATAAAATTGACATTCAAAATTATTTCTCGAAAAAAATGATCTGGCGTTGGAAAAATCAGCCGTTAAACTGACAAAGTTTTCGGGTTTTGGACTTGTGAACAGCGTTTAGAGAACTCCTACGATAACATTGATTTGATGTTCGATACGGTACGGAAGCGTATCGAGTGAGTAGCTATGACGACCGTGCCAACACAACGAAACAACTAGCTTTTCTTAACTAAAGAAAAATACGGATGTGTACACGACACTGTTTTTTACGATACGGCGCGCGGCGTCTCGTCCGCGCCTTAGAGAAATCACGTGACAACACCGATGACTGGGACCGTGCCTACACACGGCGAATCAATTGTAGTTTTTCACGACAAAACCGTGGTTTTTCACGGTAAGCAAAACGTGTGTGTACAACGGGCCTCACTGCACCTTTATGTCGTAGCAGTAAGGGCGGTTTTCGTAGTTCAAGTGTGACTGAAGGGGTTTGAAGATCCGCGGCATACCTACTGTCACGCCATTCTGAAAATGGCGGCCACGTATGAGACCTATACAAATCGATAGCTGGCATCAATGCAAACCGAACACATAATAAGACCAAACTCCGTAAAGTGTCACGTTCTAGAGATATTAATGTTTCAATGATCACGTGACTCTCATCAACTTTGAACGTTAATATCTCGAACGTTAATACGGGGTTTGGTCTTATTAACCGACTTCAAAAAAGGAGGAGGTTCTCAATTCGGATGTCGATATTTTTTAAATTTTCGGGAATTTACGGTTTGGTTTTTCACCGGGAGTCAACGACTCGCCGATTATGTAGAGCGCTGCCCTATGGCATAGAAAAAAATAGGATAACATTGAAAATATGAAGGCCCTTTAAATAATCAAAAGAAGAAACAAACACCCTGATTCAGAGATTCACAAATACTTCACATACACAATGCCACGATAATGCAAGCACCTGCCATCTAATCTCTTCACCACCCTTGGTTGACTGGTAGAGAATGCCTAAGGCATTAAGTCCGCCTTTGTACCTTTTTGTGCGAAAAGTTTAAATAAATAAATAATGTCATGTATTTGTACACTTAAATTTTGGTGTAAGTTCAAATAATATACTTCGTCGACTATGATAAAAAGTTATCGATAACAGTTTATCGACACTATCCCAACACTAGACCATAGTTATCGATAATGCCTACTGTCGCGCCATTTTCCAAACATCTTCAAACCCCTTTTTTAAAAAGAATACCATTATTGTTAGAAGTTTATAATTATTTGATAGCCGCAGTAAAGCGTTCATATTTATTAGAATAAAAAATAAATAAATTCATACTGCGCCTCATAATTGGACGTTGATATTTTTAATACGCGACGTATTCACGTCATAGCATAGGTTTTTAAATTTACAATTTTTTTGTTTTTTAATAATCTTCCTCGTACAATTTTGTATAGAAATAATCATTATCATCGTCTGCCTTTTCCTGAAGGGCTCGTGGGTAAATAATAACTGCCGCACGGGTTAATCGTAGGTACTAAGGTGGTAAACTACGCTTGCCGCGGTCGGTTCGCAGATGGGTAACCACACATTAGATGTCGAGACCCCTCCGTGCTCTTGCTGTCATTCGTAGATCTTTGACAGTCGTTACGGGTAGTAAGATGCCCGAAAGTCTGACAACCAGTCATACCAAGGGGTACCATGTTATAGATAATGCCATCCACGAAGACGCGCCCCACTCTTCTTATTAATCGCTAGTTAATTCCGCTAGTGTTTTAGTCAATTACCCACTAATAAGTAATTACTGTGTATTAGCTGTGTATCGACAAAACTAAAACACTAGCGGAATTTTGCACACTTGCACTGTAAGCGATTCGTGGATGGCTCTATCTGTACCCAGTAACTTGGGTTGTGGAGGTCAGATAGGCGGCCGCTCCATGTAAATCCCTGTCTATGCCTTCGGAAGGTACAGCCATGATGTTCTCATAGCATTTCTATACAGAATTGTAGAAAAAAAGTGCGAAATGACTGCGTTAACTTTAGTCGCATTTCATTCGATATTTTTACTCTTTTTTTTGTAAACTTAGTTATTAATAATATTATAAAATAGTACAAGATGTTTTTGTGTGTTCAAAATTTTAAGTTTTTGGTGGTCTGTTGCTTAAAGGTTAGTCGATCGATTTTAAACCGTAATTCGAAGAAATAAGAGTCATATTCTTATCGACGACCACCAATAGTTATTCTTTTTTAATTAAAAGTGAATTATGTAATAATGATTCCAATTGAGGCATTTATTTTGAGCCAGTGAGCGTCGGACATTGTTTTTTATTTTAAAACTAGCTGAACCGACAGACATCTTGTAAAAGTTTCTATATGGTCTTAGTTCATAAAAAAATTCCCATAGAAAGTGCTTTTACTTTCAGTTTTTCCTGAGATTTCCAATCTTACCTGATTGTCTTTCCATAAAATCTAATTCGGACAAATTACGAACATTTTAAAACAAAAACATAACCGTCCTTCTGGCGCAGACGGGTAAAAAAAAATCCAAATGGGTCCAGCCTTATTAAGCATTTAATTTTTATAGATTTTGCTGATTTCTGAAAACTGAATGAACATCTGAGTCGCGTATATGATATACCATGACATGGTATACTTTTTATCCCGGTAGTACATCCCCGAGGAATAATTTCGGATGTAAACACGTTCGAAGACGGGGCATAAGCTAGTATTTTATATAAAACAATGTTTGACGCTACAGTTGCGGCAATCATCGGAAGTTTTTTTTTTATTTGTTAAAGTTTTGTATGTCTGGGAGCTTGGCCGAGGTGATGACTATATTTTTGTATTCTGTCAAAATCGATCGTTTTTTAACTAACCAATGATATTATAATATGCAGAACTGCTATACACGCTGAAATATACGGACTGCTTCAGCAGTAAGCCAGTGACCAACATACACGGACTGCTCGTGCAGTCAAATTCGCACGCCGCTTAGGGCTGGCGCTCATCTGGCGAAGCGCAACGCAGCGCGGTCGTCACTGCCAAAGCAATATTGACCTTGCTACAGTCGAAATAAAGTTGAGATTAAACAAACTTCCATTAGCTCGAGAGCGCTTCTTAAGCGGAAAAAGGGTATTTATTTTCGACTTTATTTTAAGGCTCGCAATGTTGATTTTTGTTTGACACTGACAACCGCGCTGCGCTGCGCCTCGCCAGATGTGCGTAAGCCCTTGAAGCTGCCATTGATACCTGCCTTTTTGCTGCTGCAGCAGTCCTTATCAACTGCTCTGCGGTTTTTATTGCCTATATACTTATCTCTTTTGTTGACTGTTACTCTTTTTATCCATAATATTACTGTGTTTAACCATTTTTGAGAAACTCACGAGCCTTAGACCATTTGTAACAAAAAAAAGGTCCTAAGTTTTTCGTTGCAATGGAATTTGAACTTTGTTTAGTACGATATTTAGTTTTTTGTCACATGACTTGAAAAATTGTCTCAAATCTCTTAATTCAAATAAGTATAATTAACATGGTCGGCTTGTAAATCCTTTACAATGCCTAGAGACTAAAATTGCTAATCCAAAATCTTCTAGTATTATATCCTGATTCCTGAGGGGTAATTCTCGTAATTTTAAGAACGTTCACAGTCTGATCTCAGTCTCAGTCTGTCAAAAATACCTCCAATTTTCCTACATTTTGACATTTTTTGTCGCCGAGATGAGACTGCGACTAGATTTTGAACGTTTTAAATTACGAAAATTGGCCTTCTGAGCATTTTAAACGATTCCATTTTGACAGAAATGTCAAAAATTTAATGACAAAATTATTATAAGATCCATTTTGCCATTACAAATTTAAAGTGCATTTTAATATTAAAGTTTTTTGAGCCCCCGTTCAATGGGCTGTCTTTTGAATACTACGGTACGGAATCCAGCAGTTGTATGCTATGGCACAATCTCGCACTGACCTGCAAATTGCAAAAAACGTAACAACATTTTAATTTCGTGGGCTTACCCTGGCGAATACACCTAATGTTCATTGCTAAGGTAAGTTTAGAACGAAAATATTCTCAATAGCCATGTTAAAGAGTTTCCTACGTTTTGCATTAAAAAAAAACAAAGGAAAAGTAAGTCAAAAGACAGCCCATTGAAAAAAAAAGGTACGAAATTTTTGTATCCCAGACTATGCGAGTTTAAAAATTGAACCAAATCTCCAGGTCGTAAGGTCGGCATTCAAAAAGTTTCGTATTTCTTTTAATTGCTCTGGTATAGATGATAAGTTGTATTTTTATTTGCGTAAGTTAGAGCCAGAATTGTTTCGGCAATCCTTTGTACATAAAACGA
This sequence comes from Amphipoea lucens, assembly GCA_947508005.1. Taxonomy (NCBI): domain Eukaryota; kingdom Metazoa; phylum Arthropoda; class Insecta; order Lepidoptera; family Noctuidae; genus Amphipoea; species Amphipoea lucens. The sequence continues at coordinate 7,539,055 of OX382385.1, forward strand.
GGCAAATATATAGAATGTTTCACTTTTTGTGTGTTTTAATTATCCGATACAGCCTGTCCCAGCCTACTCCCAGCGACGCCGAAGTCCGTACCCCATAGGGGGTGCCCTTAGCGTCATTCGTCGATCTTTGACAATCGTTACGGGTCGTCAGAAGCCCGAAAGTAACATCCAGTCTTACCAAGGAGTATCGTATTACCCAATAATTAGATTGTGGAAGTCGTCGCTCCACGTAAAATACTGGTATTCAGCTGCTTCCGGTTAAGACTGGAAACCGACTCTAACATAGTTGGGAAAAGGCTAGGCAGACGATGAGCCCGGGCGGGCGATGCCACGCAGTGGGTTGGGGCGAGGCCCGAGGGAATAAAAATCTAGTAAAACAATACAAAGGATTAACTTAACTTTTTAATTCAGGTTTCTTATGTTTATTGATACAATCCCGAAAATCATTTACTTCTGTTTGGCATTTTCTCCAATCCTTTGTTGTTGCTATGCACTCCTGAAAAAAAAAACAAAGTTTATAAGTACCTAAGTGAAAGTACATACCCCTCATGAGCAAGTCACCAGATTCTCAACTCACCAGATTCTCAACTAACCAGATTCGCAACTCACCATATTCGCAACTGATCAGATAATGTACTATCGACAACAAAGTTAATATATAACTTTCAAATAAATTATGTTATTACATGCTACGAGGATGGCACTTTCAGAACGGCACCTAAGCCGTTCTATCAAATTTACACACTACATGCGGACTTATCAGACAATGAAGATGCAGTTGGTTTTGTGACTCTTGTTTACGCATTTATTCCTGACTAATGCTAAAAAAACATACAATCGTTTTTTTCGGGTACTAAAGGAACAATTGGGCATGAACATAAAAACATACAACTGTGACTATGAAATTGCAGCGATGCAAGCGGTGAAAGAAGTGTTTTCTGATGCATTAGTTTAGAGATGTTACAATCATTTTCAGAATGCTAATTGGAGAATGAGCAAAAAAAATGGTTTGAGCAACACTCCCGAAGGTAAAAAAGTTACGCATCTTTGCACTTTATTACCCTTACTACCACCAATAATAATTCCTGAAGCATATCAGGGCATTTGTGAAATTGCACCACAAAATGAATCTTTTACGAAATTCAAGAACTATTTTGATAATCAATGAATCATAAAAGCAACCAGTGATGTTTTTAGTTGTTATGGAGAAAAGAATAGCACCACTAACGCCATCGAAGGGTGGCATAGACGCTTAAAAACAAAAATAACAACTAAACCATCACTGTTTAAATGTATTTTAATTTTGAAAAAGAAGCAAATGTCCAAGATATCAAAATTAAAAAAATCGCTTTGCATTTTAAAGAAAACAAAAGAAGTAGGGTATTAAGTTATTACAAAAAGATGAAAGAATTAAGAGCATTATTTCAGATTGCATAAATAGTAAAATTAGTGTAAGTGATTGTATGACGCATCTAGCTACCTACTTTGAGTTACAATAGGTACTCAATCATGTTATATTTGAAAAATCCTAGACCTTTCGCATGTTGGTGCTCGAATGAAAGGATCCAAGTGACATAATATCCGTATTATTTTGGTTTTGTTTCAATAATTTACTCGTTATATTTTTTGGTGAATAAAGTACCTATTCTGTTATTTTTTATAATTTTGTGTTTCATTGTACATTTGGTGAGTTGCGAATCTGGTGAGCTGCGAATCTGGTTAGTTGAGAATCTGGTGAGTTGAGAATCTGGTGACTTGCTCATGAGGGGTACATACCTAACAACAATTTTAATTTTTCTACATCAGAGAGGCATATTTGGCTCTGCGTTCCAACTAGGGCTGCTCCGTGAGGCCAAAACTCGCGGCTGAGCCCCGTGAGCGAGACCCGCGCGGCCTATTGGGGCCTCGAGGCCCGGCCTCGCGAGGCTTTTTTTGTTTTTTGCAACGCGTCCTCATTATAAGAGCCACGCGGCCCGCCTTGCGGTGTTACTTTCGAGATTTACGAAAAAGAGGACGTGCTCTTAGCTTCAGCAGTATTTACAGTAATAAGCATGTAGCAATCTCCATCAGGGCACCATTCCTTTTGTTTTTTTTTTTTTAATAAAAACAACTCCCGACAGTCCCATAACACTGAGCACTCCCGATAAAAGAGTTCGTCAGTCCACTCCATTTTGGCGCGAATACAAACACTAAAAAAATTAAAACAGCGAATTTTTTAATTGGTTTTCATACGTTTTGAACATATTTTCACTAATTAGATGTATTCGGTTTTTATTTTTTTATCAACTATACTCGTTCTAAGGCCAGTCCAGCTCCAAAAACATATACTTACAGCTTTTAAAAGTCCGTATTATAGATTTACGGACTTTGTATAGGGGCAATCTAGGTAGTACGGATTTCAACGGGTGTACTATGCCAAATCGAATACCAAATAATCGAATATCAATTGATCGACCACTGTATGTCGAACATCTAAATACTCGAACGTTCTTAATATCGAATGGTTAATAAATCGAACATTCAAAATATCGTACACTCAATACATCGAGTGTTCAAAATATCGAATGATTGTTTGATCGAGCGTTCAAGGCATCGCATATTCATTCTATCGAAATATCAATACACTGAATACTTTTTATATAGAATACAAGAAAAACACAAAATTTACTAATAAATCACATTTTAATCTTTAATTATTATCTTTTACAGGTACATTTTAATATTTTGTGTGAATTGCGATTGCACGGAGGAACTCTAATAAATCCATGTTGTTTTTACTGTTTAATATTTTTTCAATCGCATTGTCATCTCTTTTGCCTCTTTTTTGTGGAGTAGGTCTTTCCAATCCCGCGTTTGCCTTTTCAATTGTCCTATTTGTTATAGCTTGCTCCTTAACTAAAAATTCTATGGTAGCATAAAGACCCCTTTTGTGCTTATCAAGCAACGTGTTCCATCTTCTGTGCCATCCTTCAATGTTATTTTGAGTCCTAGGCAAACCCAGTGTATTATTTTGAAACACAGACCACAGTGAAGGTGGAAACATCGGTGCTGAGCGTGCTATAAGTAATTTATTATTTCCCGTCTCACGAGAATTAATATTTCCCCAAACATAATATTTTCCAAACCAGTTGGTGATATCACTTGCCTCGTCGGGTAACACTTCTTCTCTCAATTTATCGAAAGCATCTGGTATCTCATCTTGGTGTAAATAAGCAAGTGCGATAATGTGTCTTAACTTGACAGCAAACTCAGCATCTTGGCCATATTTACTTTGCAAACCATTTTGTTGAATTTGACGCCATACATTTTGACCTAAGTGGAATAGACAGCATTTGTGTTGCGCATCAGGAAATTCTTCTTTTACACTATTAATGACCGCCATCTCGAAATCCGTCATTATTACTCGTGGGTTCAATTGGATATCATATTCTAGAGCATATGCCTTTAGTGCTTGAAAAAAATACAAGTAACAATTTAGCGTCTTATTCGTTAGAAACGCATATACTAAAGGTACGTAATAACGATCTGTACCCGTGTCCACCAAACCATGTATACTATATATTTGTTTGAAAAGTATAGGACATGTTGCGAAGGTACCATCCATCACCCAAAGTTGTGATTTATTTAATAGTATTAAATTCGATTTCGTTGCAAATAACATAACACAGTTTTCTTCAAACTTAACCTGACGCCCTAAAAATCTTTCACCATCAACTTTCTGCAATCTATCGGGGATGTTTATATCATCCAAAGTAATCGGTTCCTTTGGCATTTCTTTTCTTCTTGCTCGACGTATAATTTGCGATGCTGCTTTTTTGTTTGGCAGAGCACACGAACTTGATTTTGAAATGTTGGCCTCATTTCGCTGAATAATTTGACTCGGTCTATCAAGCGAGCTGGTAGCATCACTTTTTAGGGAATTCCTAAAACGTAGTTCATCTACCTTACCAGGATCTGGTGCGTGATTATGCTGCGTTGTAGGTATAGCTTTCCAACAAATGCTCCTCACTTCCGTGCAATTTTGTTGTTGCAGTACTATTACAATGGTATTTATATTTGTAGGAACAATGCCAGTAGAACTTGTTATTAATATTTTTGTTTATTGCCATTACATAGCCATCCAAAACTAAGACCGACTTGCGTTTTTGGGACAATTCTGGCTTATAATAAGACCCTACAGACATTTTTCACAAAATTCACTTGTAATGCACTACTTAGTCACAATGCTTTCTGCAGATGAACATAGTTTTATTTATGAGGTGAAAACAATATTACAATGTATGAGGGTAGCCTGAAATAAATATGACTTACTTAGTTGTTCGTTCAGAAATATACTTGTTTTTAACGAAAGTTTATGTATTGTAATAAAATTATACATTTAATTTATCTATGATTAATTTTCAATATAATCATAATACTCTTCAAAAAAGAGGTAATCATTTTATAAAGGTGTTTAAAATCGAATAAAAACAACATCTCCGTGCAATTGCAATTCACACAAAATATTAAAATGTACCTGTAAAAGATAATAATTAAAGATTAAAATGTGATTTATTAGTAAATTTTGTGTTTTTCTTGTATTCTATATAAAAAGTATTCAGTGTATTGATATTTCGATAGAATGAATATGCGATGCCTTGAACGCTCGATCAAACAATCATTCGATATTTTGAACACTCGATGTATTGAGTGTACGATATTTTGAATGTTCGATTTATTAACCATTCGATATTAAGAACGTTCGAGTATTTAGATGTTCGACATATAGTGGTCGATCAATTGATATTCGATTATTTGGTATTCGATTTGGCATAGTACACCCGATTTCAACGGTATAACGTCGGTTGATACGTACAACTTTAGACAATATAAAATTGACTATTATTAAAATAAATGATATTAAGATAGCATTGCAATAATTGCTTTTAACCTAAATTGTTAATAAAATTGACATAAGAAACGTAGAACGACAGCAAACAGAAAAATTGGGTGTTTGAAAAAGTTAGCATTAGGTATTTGATCGGAGTTCTATGTTTTGCTAAAATAACTTAGATCAAAACAAACCGTATATTCGTCTACTATTAAAGTATCCGTTGTAAAAAGTCTTTATATTATTCAAATAAACATAAAAAGACTTGTATTATTGTCGTAACTAGGTACCTGAACTTTATAATGTAATTCCAAGCAGCCTGTCTTCTTCAACATGCTCTCCACTGGATCGTCATCGGAATCCACTGGTTTCTCACGAGGCTTCACAGTCATTGTTCTTTATATTAAAACACACGGAAAATTCAATAAAAACAACTTAACCTCTAAAATTATTATCAGCTGAGCAGATAAGGTGACGTATTATACTACTAAATTAAAAAGTCTTACCAAGTTATGGCAACTACTTGTATTATAGTGTACTTTAATTTAACCGGGTTATAGCAACGTTTCGTTTCTGGAGGAGCCAGCCAGACCATCATGAGAGATACATATAATCCCGCAGGGCAGCATGTGCACCTCAGGACATGTTTCCGGGGGACCATTATTGAATGTGCAAATCACCCCTTGCCATTTTATCTCGGCATTTTTTTTTTACAAAATGGCGGCAACTCATGAAACCTATATAAATCGATAGCTGATATCAATGCAAACAGAAAACATAATAGGACCCATAAATCCTGTAATTAACGTGTCACATTTCAGAGATATTAACGTTCAAAGTTGATCACGTGACATCCATATTTTTTTTAACTTGTTTACATCTTTTTGTATAATGTTTGATTACTTTAAAATTTCAGAGTGAATATTTCTAACAGTGTAGTCAGCTATCAATGTATATAGGTACCATGAGTGGCCGCCATTTTGAAAAAAATCAAAATGTCGGACCGGTAGGTCCTTTCGATTATTTTTTTCAAGTGAGACAAAATGGAAATCCCAAAAATAAATCAAGCTAGGTATATCTTACAGGTGTGTAAAAAAAAACCAAGTAATAAATAACTTAACTTCTCATTTATTTAATTATAAAAATAAACAGTTAACTACTATGATTATTTACTATTAGGCTAAGATCTTGCTTTTGTTACGAAGAGCTGTGTATGCGACTAGGATGGATAGTGCAGTTGCCAACACTTCTGAGTTAACCCAGGGGCCGGAGTAACCTGCAGAATAGAAATAGTTTAGTAAAATGTTATGACAATATAGATTATTCACCAAAAGAATAATGTTGTGTCTTATGTCATGGGTGCTATATTGAATCAGGGATTACAGGGCTCAAGCTATTTGCATAATATTTTGTGCAAGTTACAGGTATGTCATGTGTATTCCGAGCTATACCTATATTTTTTTTTTTAAATTAATAAATTACGCCAACAAACAAAACATATGGCGGCAGTGGTAGATAGATATAAATTATAGTAAAAAAAACTTACTGCCAGGATGATGTAATTGAATGGCGATCAATGGAGCGACGGCAGCGTTGGGGTCGGCGCGGCGGGCGCGGCGCAGAGAAGCCCAGCCTTCCTCGTCCAACACCAGGACCTCGTGCGTACCAGAGCGGGCCTTCGCTGGCTCCTCGGTCCAAGACACCTGAAGAAAACAAAATTAATTGTTGAGAAATGTACCAATTTTGCTACTAACAAATTATCGAGAGAGGAAGGGCCGGTTGTTTCATTCAAACGGTTGGTTAACGTAACATACATTATTATCTGACGTACGTCATGCCCATAATTTTGTAATTGTAATTCGAAACAACGCTTTTTTTTATTTGACGATAGTTAGCGCCATTTTTGACGTATACGCGTGCGTCAAGTGGACATGAAATAATAATTAGAATTATTAATACATCTTTTTAAGTTAAATTTCTACCGTTAAGAACAAATCTCGTATGGAAAAGTGTTTATGGTAGAAATCTAACTTAAAGAGATATATTAATGATTGTAATGACTATAATTCTGTAAATACATATCTATTATAGTCGCGAATCATATTTGGATCAAGATACAACCTGACACTGATCTGCAAATTGCAAAAAACTTAAGAAAATTTAAATTTCGCGGTCTACCACTCACCCTCACCTTAACCCTTTGACCGCTTGTGTCGCATTTATGTGACAGAGAACATGCATGATTTTTTTGTTCTATTTTCGCCCTATTAACTGCGTGGTACAACTAAAACCATTATTAAATAGAGATAAAACTTTTTAACTATTTTTTAATCAATACAACGATTTGTCCTCCTTATTTATTGTAGGTATTATTTTATCTTGATTTTATCGATTTGTAGCCGCTTGCTTAAAAGGTTAATAAATGATAGAAAATGTATGTTAGTTCTATTATGTTTTTTTATTATGGCAAGCAAAGCTGATGTTGATCATTGTGCCAATTTCTAAAGTGAATTGGAAAAGTAAGTGTGCATTGTTATAAATAAAATAGAATGTTGTTTCAATTGGTACAAGCGGACGTAGACAGTGTCTACGTTAGTCAAACTTTTACTTATTACTTTCAGTATGGCTTATTAACGCTTTGTGGGACACTAAACGCTCCCAGACGTAATAAAAATAAAACTTTTGTGTTTCGTTTTGGTTTCCTTCAATAAGTTAATAACATTACATAAATACATGCTATGAAATCTTTCAGTGAGCACAGATGGACACTTGCTCGCAATTTCGCAACTTTCTAAATGAAATTAAGCGCCCCGAACAGAACACATAAATCCAGAAGGCATAAGAAAAATTTGCCAGCGTCACAGCACTAGAAACGGGACTTAGAAAGTGAAAAATACACCAAAAAGGTTATGCTTACCTGATATCTATTGTCGCCGACACGGGCAGCAGTCAGCGGCTTTCCTTCAACCTCGGCGTACAATGCGTAGTTTTCAGGCAGAGGGTTGTCGCATTTCAGCGTAAATTCAGTAATATACGCTATATGTGTCACTACTGTCGCATCTAAGCTCGTAAAAGATGAAGCCTCAACTTGTGGGTTTGTGCAGCCCTGCGCAAATGCGACAGACGCAATGGCCAACAAACAGATCGCGTATTTTGTGACCATTTTGCTCAATTACTAACAAATTGTGACTTGTTGAAGCTAATTTAATATTTTTAAATAAAGTTACAGCAATAAAAGCACTCGTTCCGGCTCCACGTATTTCGTTCTTAATGTGGCGTTCGAAAAGCTCGTCGGATCAGATTTCATAATAGTGAAAGGAACCTCGATTTGATTAAAGTTAAGACTTAAGTTCGATTAAAAAAAATTAAATAAAGCAATCAATTTATATAAAATTTGGTTCTTTGATGTTGATTTCAGTACTTTGATATTTTATTGTTGTTAAATCTAAATGGCACTAAAATAAGTTTTATGCAACGTGAGGTCGATTTTTATCCGGATTTTTGTTCCGAACGCACCTTCCAAACGTCAGCGATGACGTGTGACGAAAATGCCAAGTTTATATGTTTTTGGCCTTTCGGTTGCGTTCATAATTAAAATAATGAACGCGTTCGTTTAAAAAAATCCTTTTTCATGTTTAATTTGTGCTTGGTAAAATTACACACGCAAAATAGGAAAGTTGATCTAATATTCGCGAACGTATGACGTGTGATACTTAATTAAAAAAAAACATAATATGCGGTAGAAGTTTTTTTTTATTGCTGAATGGGCCCGCTCTTGACCTTGATCATGCCTGGTGGAAGGCGATGAATGGGGTTTATTCTATGATTGGACAAGCGTGCCCAGAAGATGCCTGAGGCACTGGAACTCCCACGCATCGACGAAATTCAGCTGGCTGCTTGACGCCGGACTCCAGTGCGAGGGTGGTTGCAAGCCAGGCACCCAGGCAAGCGTGTTAGCCCTACCACGAAGAAGAATAATTATCCAGTCAAATAAGGTGTTGGGTGTGACTGTCCAGGATGCGCCGAGCGTGAGCGTTCAGTTGAGTAACTAGCGGAACAAACTGCGCTACACGAGGAGGCTTCTTCATGCATCCCAAAAAGTTCCTTACGCGATACTCGCACGCAGACATACTCTTTTAAAATAGAATATGACAGAGTATACGGTGTCCTACGTTCTGGCAGCACCTCAAAGAGTAATTTTGCGAAAGGGTAGTCCGCAAAATTCAAATTTCCTTTAAGTTTTTTGTCATTTGCAGGTCAGAATCAGTTGTCTTTTAGCGATAAGACTGCCCATTATGTCACCATTATTATATCTATCTATAATGCGTGCCACGAAAGATGAGACTTGACACACCACGTGGTTTGACTTGCGCAGTACACGATTTTAGGTCTCTTTAGCGGTATGAGGTCTGAGCGCGGGACGGGAGCGGACGTCATAGGGACGGCGGAAAGAGCGCGGGAGACGGGGTCAAGTCTCATCTTTCGTAGCGCTAACTAAACCTATGTTGATATAATATGATTCATCATGGCCGTAACAAATACGTATTTATAGAATTAAAATCATTGATATTAATTGAATTTCGTGGGCTAGCTTAGCGCATCCTAAGACGAAAGCGAAAGAATAACCGGCGAAATTCAAAGGGGTTTGAAGGTTTTGGCCCTAAAATCAGCCGCCATTTTGATTTTTTTTCAGAATCGCGGTGCACAACAAAAGTTATATATTTAGATAGAGGACACTTATACAAACAAAAAATGTAATATAACATAATATCCTAAGCGTCAGGTTTCGGAATTATTCACCGAAACATAAGTCGAAAAAAACAAGGATTTTTTATTTTTTCACTCCAGGTAAGCATATTGAACCATTGAGATAATGGAAACGTCATGAAACCTTTATGGAGAAGGAACAAATGAAGAATAGACATTTTTTAAATAAATAATTAAACACGGCAATTTATAGTTCGTTTTTTAATCCCAGAGACTAATCTGGTTTTTAATTACAGCATTATATAATCAACGAATGAGCCAAGTCATATTCAATTGAGAGAATTACAAGAGCTGAAACCCGATCTTGTCATCTTTCTCAAATAAGTTTCAATAATTTCAAATGTCTAATCGTTAATATTACTTTTTGATGATTTTTATAGCAAACCTATCCTATAGCTTTAACATGATAAAATTAAGTTTTTAAATGTCAACTTTACTGTTCGAGTTGTTGTGTTGCTTGAGGCCCCTGCGAGCGCGAGACCCTGCTCGCCACCCCCTTAGGCCGTTACTGGCGGTACCCTTGAAGGACTTTTTGAAAACAGAAGTGGCAATGAAAATGATAATAGGTGCATAATATAAGTAGGAGAGGAGAAATTAAAGTCATAATGATAATTTATCCGTAAAGGCCTATATTTATTGATTTATTTATATTTTGTTGACATAATCCATGTGTGCCCGTTCAATAATCCGAGAGCCGTTAGAACAGCCGCGCTGACTTCATACCAACCGCTTTACAAGTCCAAACTTCACAATATTCACATTTACAAACAATATATCTAATCTCTTTGTATTTATGGTGTCCTAGTACATTTGCTCAAGAATCTTTAAAGCGACCGCTTCGTTCAACAATAGCACTAGATGAAGGATTAGGAACGAAAACACATCGCTCAAGTGGCCGCGATTGCATATAACTTGATTATAAACCTTAACACTCAAACATACAGTCTATTATAACTTTCATCATCATTACTACTTCATTAAAATGTAAACACATTTTTACAATAAAAACAAAAATATTTATGGAAAAATAAAACATATCTTCTAAGCAATAAGGTTGAAAAAACTGTTGCAAAATAAGACCACAACATTATCTGTGGACTTATTGTTCCGGCCGTTTTTGATGCGCTCATCGGAAATCGAATACTATTGTTGATCGAAGAGCTACCATAATACATTTACTGGTCGAGGCGCCATTCATTCTTATACTGTCTTTGTCAGTTTTTAGGTACTTTGTGGCTTTTGGACCAGTATTGAGCCCGATCACTCATACCACGACCATAGCACAAACAACGACAACACGTACGTGGTCGGGCGATAGTTTGTGCAAGATGGCGACGTTAGTTCCGATTTTGTACAAGATGGCGACGTTAGTTCCGATTTTGTACAAGATGGCGACGTTAGTTCCGATTTTGGCCACACGCCAAAGGACAAGGCATTCTAATTGAGCAGTTCTTGGCAATTGAGGGCAATATGACATGTCGGTAAGACCTACCAAATGAAGGAAGAATTATGTTAGTGTTTGTGTCTGAGGCTGTTTTTTTTTTAGCACACTGGATTTTCAACGCAATGCTTAGCGCCGAAAGCTGATAATCCAACAGTTTTTCTGAAGCGTTGGGATGCGCTCTGTTGGATTCTCAACCCTCGGCTCAAAACCGAGGGTTGAAAATCCAGTACAAGATAAAATCCCGCAACGTTATTTTTTGACTTACGGAATTGCCTAGAATTGCGCAATTTAACAAATCCATTCTAATGAAAAATAATGTAGATTCTTCATAATTAAATAATAAAAAAAATACTGTCAACACTGAATAATACACCTTATAAACAGTATTGACTTAATTCCACAATATAATATATATTATGATATTTATATCTGTATGCACCATGCCTTTTTTATTATCATACTTTTTTCTCGACTGTGATTATACTAGCTTTAGCCCGTGGCTTCGCCCGTGTGGATGATCAATGAGAAGGATTATGTCCTAAGATCATTTACATTATCGAATGAATGAATGAAACCATTTAATTATGTTTTACAAATCAATATTTAACGGACGCGACTAACGAATTGGTCGTGGGTCCAAACCCAAGAGACACTTTACTTTGTGTAAATTAATTCATCACCACTGCTCTCAAACCGGTGAAGGAAAACATTGTGAGGAAACCGGATTGTCCGAGAAACAAAACATTAGAAGACATGTGATATCTACCAACCCGCGCTGGGCCCGCGTGGTGTATTACGGCCCACTACCTCTCACTGAGAGGAGGCCTGTGTCCCAGCAGTGGGAACATTATAGGCTGATTATTATTCATTCATTAACATCGCCATAGTAAGACGATAAAAATGGCGCGGTGTAAGGCTAAGCGCACACTACGAATTTTAATCGTTGCGAAGAAAATTCGTCAATCTGTGAACAATAGAAATGTACTGAAACAAATCGCTTGAGAATTCGCTTGAAAATTTTTTGTTTGCGATTTTATAACTAAATCGCAACGATTAAAATCTTAGTGCGCGCATAGCCAAAATACAAAAAAATGTAAAAACAAATTTTCTATTCAGTAGTCGGTACAATACAACACGTTCAACCAACCAGTGATTTGAACAATACCGGACATCGACGGTGTAGTATCAATATCTAATAACTACAAAATCATGATTTTACAGGAGGCGAAAATAAAAACGTTTCATTTCTATCGTTTTTAATATTTTAATAAAAAAAGTTACTTATATTAAACAAATAGTAGGAAACGTCGTCGTCGATTCAAGACCTTATGTCTTTGCAAATATGAGCTATTTCATATTTTACCTACTAATATGCAATAAAGTGAAAATCGCTAAAATGTTAGTTATTAGATATTGACACTTCACCGTCGATATGATTCCTTCTAAATCTCTCAAAGTATACATACAAAACATATAAGTTAAAAACATTACCCTCTTTTTGGGATTGGCTGCAGTCGGGTAAAAACATACACTATTCTAGAATGGACTTATTAGACTGTGCACAGACCAGCACCCTAATTGCGTAACACACTATCAATTGGAATCAGCATCATTTTGAAGCCGATTGCTAATCCATTGCTTCATAAGTTCGAAAAATATGTCTGCTCAACACTTAAATAACGCAATGAATGTTGTTACACTGTCAAAATTAAACCGATTTTTGATTGATAATGTGTTACGCAATTGCCCTGCTGAGTCAAGAATCAAGAACACGATGAAGGCGCGCATTGCACGCGTGACAAGACCACGTTTTGTGTTGACAGACAAAACTATTTTGACTCTGGTGTGTGCACTGTCTTGATTTTGTGTAATAGAAATCGCCCTAAACTATAACGGGTATATTTATAAACGTTGCTTAACCGGTCAAGCTCAAATAAATTATGTCTCATTAGCAGAGCTCAATTAGCTAAAGTTAAAAGTAATGATCAGAGACTGTTTCTATTCTATTTTTGAGGTTCTGGCTCCATCGATAATGTTCGATGATTTTGCCAATGTCAAGGTATGAGAAAGTAATGATAAAGAACCTCCTTTTTTGAAGTCGGTTAGAAAGATTGTTTAAAAAGACATTTTTGACGTTTAACCGGTCAAGGGGCGCGCGTCGCCAATCGGCGACGAAACAATAGAAAATCAATTGTGTCTCATTAGCGGAGCTTGACAGATTAAACGTCTCGTTAACTTTCAGCAACATTTCGATACCTTAATCCGCAAACCAGCCAACTCCATTTTGCTATAGTTTACAGGAGACACTTTAAAACTTTTAGTTTTTATTTTGACTAAAAAACGACATCATAATATTTTTTTTTGACAAAAATGGAGTTGGCTGGTTTGCGGATTAAGGTATCGATTTATAAATAAACCCCGTAACAGTCCTTGTTCAAACTGAGGCGACTCCCGCTTTACATCTATGTTTTATAAAACAATTGTTTTTATTTATATTTTATGTACAATAAAGTAAATTGTGTTATGTCTGTATAATTTATACATCTGAGTTTGCGCACTATAATATCTCCTGCGCACAACGCTACTTAGGGGCGCGGTCAAAATCGGAACTAACGTCTTGTCGTGTCGACACACAGTGACAGTTTCCACAAATGTTTACCAACAACGCCTCGTCAATGTCATTCAGGAGCCAAAAGATTCTTGCAACTATACTTGTCTAGTCTCCTTTGAGATTAGCAGAAATTCACTCAAATTTTATTATGAATTTATTTAGACGGTTTCCAGTCTTACCGCTTGGTTTTGTGTCCGAGGTCAGATAGGCAGTCGCTCCGTGTAAAATACTGGTATTCAGTTGCATACGGTTAGACTGGAAGCCGACCCCAACATAGTTGGGAAACTGTTCGGTAGAAGATGTAGAAGAATTATACACCTGTGTTTGCGCACACATTTGTGCACTATAACATGTCCTGTGTTGGCTAGTTTTTGAGGTACGTCCTTTCACAATTATTTTACCTGTGACAGCGGCAACCCAACATCAACCTTATTACAATGGACATAAAGATTACTGTGATTTTGCCAGCCTTCTCAAAGGCAGCAACCCAACAGCGACCTACGCTGAACATTATCACTATACTTTTGGCAGCGATGCGTAATCAGAGGTAAAATAACTGGACAAGGAGTTCGCTCAGGGGCCGTATTACGTAGTACTAATGCCTACAGTACCCGGCGATAAATATTGCACATCGATCTTTGGAAAGACACAATCGGCTAATTTCGGCTTCGTAGAGCGTTATCTCTGTCGCACGAAATACAAACAGTCCGGTATCTATTAGGAGCTGTTAAAACAATTATGATTTGCTTCTTTTGATAATTCTTTTTATTCTTTGTATAAAATACACCAATTTTTCTATAAATGATTGCTTTAGGTTGGGGTAAAATAAAAAGGTTCCCCTATTTTTCCTAAAGATGCCATAGTACAACTTTAAATTATTTAAATTTGGGGGTGTTAACAACTCTAGATATATATTTTGAACTGGACGCGACCGCACTCTATCGCACTTGAACAACGACTGACAAAACGTCAGTTAACGTCACATAGGTAGTGTGCGACAGGGATAACGCACTACGAAGCCGAAATTAGCCGATTGTTTCTTTCCAAAGGTCGATGTGCAATATTTATCGCCGGGTACTGTACATGATTGCAGTGCGAGAAAGAGACGGTGCTACCGGTGATGAACAGCTCCGTCTCTCTCCTACACCGGCACGAGCCCGTGGCGCGGCTGCGTGAGGTGTGGCGGCGCGGGTCAGTGTCCGGGCGGCGTCTTGGCGGGCGAGGCGGGCGGCGGCGCGCTCCAGTCGTCGTTGCCCTCGTACTGCGTGTTCTCCAGGCGGGTGATGAGGCGCTCGTCCTCGTCGCCGAACTCGCCGCCCATTAGCGAAGGTTCGCCGACTACCATCACGTCCTGGGGACAGTTTATAGGATTAATTGGATATTCTTGTTGTAGATAACAAATAAACTGAGGGGCAATTCTCGTAATTTAAAGCGTTCAAAATCTAGTCGCAGTCTCATCTCGGCGACAAACAAATGTCAAAAACTTTTCAAAATGTAGGAAAATTATAGGTATTTTTGACAGATTGTATATTGTATATTATTCCTGTATTCTTATAGCCATACTCATTGTTCAGTGATTTATTTAGTAGTCTAATGCAAATTATCTTTAATTGTGTGGAAGTGTGTGAGTGTTTGTGAACGAGGAAGACTGACCTGCCGTGATACAGTTTTTACTAGTACGGAGGTCAGTGTGAATTAAGCCCAAACAACCGCATATACACAGGTATTTATTAGACATACGTTATTATATATTTTTTTTTTTTTGTACTAGTATTCACAAATCACAGGATTGTTGGGATTTGTGTGTAAGGTTTGTTCTTTTATACTGTCAATAAACTTTTACTTTACAGATTGAGACTGAGATCAGACTGTGAACGTTTTTAAAATTACTAGAATTGACCTTCTGAGCCCTGATTCACAACCATACGACAGGCTATCGTATCGAAAACCTGACATTTCGATAACCTGATTTGACTTCCCCTCAACAGCAAATAGCTGTTGGAAGAATAGTGGGCGTCTATTTGATTTAAACTGACAAAATTTTCGGGTTTTGGACTTGTGAACAGCGTTTAGAAGACTCCTACGATAACAATGATTAATGTTCGATACGATACGGAAGCGTATCGAGTGTTTGTGAATAGCTATGCAGGTCAAAATTTAAAACCGGCTAAATACAAGTTAAGGATGATTTTTACCAAACTGTTTGCATCGCATCGGATCGGAACGGTATACAATCTTCATAACACTACACAAGTCTACATAAAATAACGCCTGAATTCCCAAAAGCCAAAGGGTTAGACTCCGATGATTAGGTTTCAGATAGAAAAACCCAATAACATTGGAAACAGTGCAATGTACAGACGCCAGCACATCAACCTACCCGAAACTGTCAAATTTTCCCAATCAACTTTGAACCTTATACTTTAGTGATAAAGTTGAAAATCTATTAAAGAAATTTGACAGATTGTAGTAGGTTGATGTGCTGGCGTCTGTACTTGAAATTTGTGGTAATAAACAATTTATTTATATAACCGGTCAAGCGTCGCGGTTCGCCGATCGGCGACGAAACAATAGAAAATCAATTGTGTCTCATTAGCGGCGCTTGACAGATTAAATCGAACCCAGGAGACCTCACGCTCAGCATTATCACTTGCGAGCAGTAAGCCAACAAATAATAACAAATGTATACGTAGTAGTCCCCGTACCTGCGACGCTAAACTGAAGTTGGGTCCGGGAGATCGTTTCTTGGCGGGCGCGGGCGGCGCGGCGTTGGGTCCCGCCGAGCCCTTGCGCTTGCGGCGCTTGCTGGCGGGCCGCTGCGACTCTGTGGGGAGAGTACATCACATTATTATACCAGTGCACTGCAGGCCCCTTTCTCAGACAGAGAAGGCAGAAGCAGGATCATAACGGGTATAAAGACACTTAACAAAGCCGTGAGGCACTTGTATTCCCCGTCATTGTAATAATTTTTTCACTTCTCATGCTCTAAAAGTTCGTCTCTATGTTGTGCGTAGGCGACATAAAGTCGCTTTTTATGCTCTAGTGCATAATAGTTATTTATGCAACTGTTTTTTAATACCTAATTATGTACAGTTGCATACAAGACTTTATCTACACCCATGATATGAATCCTCTATAAAAGGTTCTGAAACAGTTTTTTTGCAATACTAATATGAAACAAAAATGGCGGTCGGCGGGATACGACGTAAATTCGAATAATCTATAAGTTCATTTTTTAAATTACGGCGCTGTGGTAGTGAAACGCGCGTGCTTGACAAGGTTCTTTTTTAACCGACTTTAAAAAAGGAGGTTCTGTATTCGACCCGTATGTATGTATGTATGTATGTATGTATGTATGTTTGTATGTCCGCGATTATCTCAAAAACTACTGAACCGATTTTGATAATTCTTTCATTATTGTGATCTACATACTTTCAGGAAGGTTTTAGTATATAATACATTAGGTAATTATTCTTATGTACGAAGTTATATGCATAAATGTACTGCATCTCCGGCATTTCTATGCGAATTTTGATGATTCTTCGAGTTGTGTCTTCAATTCTTCAATGCACTAGTGTTAATTGAATTTATGTGGGGTAGGTACAACTAAAAAGTGAAAAATAAAAACTTTTTTACAAAAAAAACAACCGACTTCAAAAAAAAAAAACACTACAAAGTGAAAAATAACTTTAATTTCGGAAGTCGGTGTCAAAAAACGAAAATGCGGAACCAAAGACACCGACTTCCGAAATTAAAGTTATTTTTCACTTTGTAGTGTTTTTTTTTTTTTGAAGTCGGTTGTTTTTTTTGTTTGAAAACGAGTTGCATAATGAAATTTAGTACAACATAATAAAACTCGTTTGGATGATATTATGGTTACTATGACACTGGTTGTTTTAATGTTGGCAATAAGCTAACTGTTTCAGAAACTTTTAAAGAGGATTTATAGCATGGGTGTAGATAAAGTAATTTTTTTTCTAAGATTAAGATAATCAGGCCCAATAGCCGCACGCACAATAAAACGTCGCAGATTAAAGTCGTTATTTTATTTCATTTGCTTTATTTTGTATCACTTCCTTGTAAACTTAACTTTTAAAACGTTTCGTGGCGGGAATCAGCTACTTATTCTCTTCTTCAATTTTGCAACATTTTTGAACAGTGAAAATACTGTTATATACTTTATGCCTGTTTCATTTTCTCGCAATCGAAGTGAAAAGCAGAGTGTATAAAAAAAACTCGACCAGACTCAACCCTCGACTTAAATATCCACCCTCGCCTGCGCTCGGGTGGATACAAACGTCTCGGGATAAAATGGCTTCTTTTATGCACTAGTTGTACAATCTACTATTTTGTGCTGGATCATGCCTGGGAACCTGGTTACGGAGATATTGAAGGTCAAAATTGCAACTTTTGCTGACGTTTTTTGACGAAAACAAGTTTTTGATGTAATAACACACCTTTAAATACCTCCTGTACCATTGTATGCACCTTATGGGTGCATGGTATTCAAAAAAATACTGGTATTCAGCCTCAGCAGGGTCAGCCTTCCAGCTGAGCTAACCACAGTATGACGCCTATACTCCATTTGTTTAGGTAATTAAATAAAGGTAAACAAAAAAAACCACGTGCCGTGGTTAACCAACTAAACGTAATACCAGTCTATTCAGTTGTCATGCTACGTCACAGTTGTACTCTTCAATTTAGCAACGTTATAATTCGTTAATAATGTTGCTAAATTGAAGAGTACAACTGTGACATAGCATGACAACTGAAGTGAGTGGTATTACGTTTAGTCGGTTAACTAAGTCACGTGTTTTTTTGTTTACCTTTATTTAATTACCTAAACAAATGGAGTATAGTAATAAATACTCCCACCAAAATCATGTTTTTTTTTTAATTCCTTACGTATTTGATATTAAAACTTTATACCTCGGCGCGTTCTTGAGAAAAAGTGTCTTGACTGACAGACAGACTGACGGAAAACGAAGTGATCCTATAAGGAGAAGCGGTTAAACAGTTCTTTTACTCTTCCATACTGTCGATTTTTCTAGGATGGGCAAAGAAGATTCTAGAGTGGGAATTGCCCTCCCTTGCTCCCCCTTAGCTACGCCCATGTTTGTGTTCTTTTTCTACGTCACCATAATCATAATCAGCCAATAATATTTCCACTGCTGGGACACAGGCCTCCTCTCGCTGAGAGGGAGTGGGCCGTAATCTACCACGCGGGCCCAGTGCGGGTTGGCAAATGTCACATGTCTTCGAATTTTGGTTCTAGGACATGCCGGTTTCCTCGCGATGTTTTCCTTCACCGTTTTGAGAGTAGTGGTGATGAAATAATTTACACAAAGCAAAGCGCCTGTCTGGGTTCGAACCTACGATCTACAACTCGTAAGTCGCGGCCGTTACCACTTGGCCACCAGTGCTCTCCGTCATGTTTCTCTTCTGCGTTATGTTTACCGCAAATAGACTTATTTTCTTAATTCTTACTTTCTTCCTTTATTTCTATGATTGACTCACCAGGAGGCGCCACCATCCGCTGCCACTTCTGGAACAGCGTGGTCTTGAGGCAGTCCCGCGGCGACAGCGCGTACGCCTTGTGTCGAGACATTAACTCCTGCATCGGCTCTAGGATCACGCATAACTGGAATATAGGCGAAAAAGTAATTTAGTAATATTATTCACTTTACATTAAAAAAACCGGTCAAGTGAGAGTCGGACTCGCGCACCGAGGGTTCCGTACAAATTTGTATGTACATCCCTGAGGGAGATTGTAAAGGGGCCTCCCCTAAGCCTCGCTATGCACGGCAGCACGTGACCACTGTGCCACCGTCTTCCCTGGGGTCACTTGGTGGGCGGACAGAGTCCCCAATCTGTGCGACCGCGACCCCAAGCATGCCTAAATTCCTATGCCTGGTTTATCTGGCCTTACATGCTACGAGTCACAGCGATGCGACTTGCGGAGCGCCGGACGGAGACCAGAGACGGGCGCGAGATGAGCTTGACCTGCCTCGCACTCACCCTTTTGTTTTTTTTTATGGATGGGAAATCATCAAATGACCCCTCCCGCTCTGGGTGGAGCGGAAGGGAGTATCAGACTCTTACTGACTAAAACCCATCCGTGTTCCTTCCTTAGCCCTTTGTGTTCCGGGGTAGCGGTAACCCTTTCGGACAATCCCGCTACCCCGGCAGGCTTCGGCCCTAACAGGCCCAGTGGCGGATTTACACATTTGCCGCCAGTAGGCTATTCAAATTTTGCCGCCCCTACCGATCTCTACAATAATGTCCCATGTATTTTGTATACTGCTTCGCCTTTTCTTTAAAATACTTAAAATGTTCTCGTTCATCAGCTATGAAAAACTTGCAAAGAGATTTGTAAAGATCGGCAACTGTGATAAAATCTACGGTAGAAGCCTGAATTTGAGCATTCACTTTGTTTATTCTTTCCAAAAAAACATGGTAGGTATATAAATATTAATCTTTTAAATTTCAGTAAGACATTTCAAAAAAATGTTAGCCCCAAATTTGCCGCCCCTAAAATCTCCCAGCCTACTCAGCCTATTGGTAAATCCGCCACTGAATAGGCCCCTTCCTTTATTCTGACATCTCTTTAAGGCGCGCGTGGAACACGTACGCGCCGTCCGGCACGGGCCTGGTCCTGATTGGACGGTGAGCTGCCTCCAGTGGCGTGCATTGGTTTTCAAAATAGGTAGGCACTAGGCCGGGTCTAGTCTAGACAAACGCGGTCACTAATCAGAAAAAAAAGTCAGGTCAAAAGTTATTTGAGTAGACATGCCTACTTAAGGGTGATAAATTGCGAAGGTCGAACGTCATGGTATTACGCGTGAGACGTACGTATTTTTAATTTTGTCGTATTAACTTGAACGAGTAAAGACCAATGACAATGTGCGAATAGTACGGGAGCCGAGTAGGCCGTCCGGCGACTGCCTACTGCCGCGCGTGTTTGTATGAAGATTTTGCTTTTTGTTAGGTATGATAATTTAGTGAGTTTCTTCATTGTGGGGCACACACACTAAAATGTAATTGACAGGCTTATGTTGATATATCGAGGTAGGCACTGGTTTAGGATTTATTTCCGTTGGATCCCGCTTTTGAATCCCATTTTAATATTTTTGGCGTTGGATCCCGCAAAACATTATTATGTATTTCCGTTGGATCCCGAATTTAAAAAATGCAAGATAATTACGTTTTATTGTCGTTGAATCAAGAAAAGTATTTCCGTTGGATCCCGAATGCTTAAAAAAATCTGAATGCGGGTACTTTCAACAACAAAATTGTTTATAATAAAATGAATGGTTCACTAATGTTCCACCAAAACTCCATTGAAATTTTTAGTTTACAACCAACGTTTCGTATACTATTTATTTCACAAACAACTCATTTTCTATATAATCTAGTCGTTTCTGGCACTCGCCGGCCGCTGCCGCGGCACCGCTCGCTTCGCTCGCTTGGCTCGTGCGTAGGGGTCACAGTTTTAACCTAACCTAACCTAACATTGTTTTTTTTTTAATAATTAACCTAATCTAACTAGTTCGGTTCCGGGTAACCCACTAAAAATAATCTCTTTTTAGTGTTTGATAAAGGTAAATCACTTTTCTTCTGAAATGTACACATGTTGTTTTAATATGGGATTCAACGGAAATAGCAAACGGGATCCATCATTAATACCTAAAAAATGGGATTCAAAAGTGGGATCCAACGACAATAAACGCTTATATGCCTATATGCAATGCACGCCTCGCACTCACCCTGAGATAGTTGAGTGTGGAGTTGGTGATGCCCTGGCGCGTGATGTTCTTGGCGAGCGCGTCGAGCGCGGCGTGGTCGGGCGGGTGCACGGCGGCGCGCGGGATGAGCTCGCGGTGCGCGCGCACGGCGAGGTGCCACGTCTTGATGCGCATGAGGTCGTCGAACGTGAACTCCAGGATCAAACGGCCTTCTGTGCATACCTGTGGGTGATAGTTTGCTGTGTAGGGAATTGTTTATTCTGTAAATAGGGTATCGGAATCATTTTTACACGCCCTATGGCGCTAGATTGAGTTGATATTTCCTATTCTTTAGAAATCTCTACTAATAATAAAGCTAGTGTCTGTTTGTTTGTTTGAACGTGCTAATCTCAAGAACTACCAGTCAGATTTGGAAAATTATTTTTGTATTTGATAGCCCAATTCTTGAGGAAGGCTATTTAAGATCACCGAGCAAAAAGGAAAACAAGTCAGAAAGATCGCTGGGCGAAAACGATGTAATAGCGCGGGCAGGTGACCACCATTTTGAAAAAAAAAAAAAAACAGTGGCACTCCGGGAGTGCCGACAGAAGTGAAAACAAAACACAAACAGAATAATTTGCCATCACTCACTGACATATTGGATATACATTAAAACCGAGTACATCCCGAGGACAGCCAAACACATCCAAAGCGGTGTCGGTTACGGTAACAGTGGCGCGAATTCAATGGCTTTTTTCCCATCTCAAAAAATTACGCGCCTAAAGAAGTTTTCCATTCAAAAAAACAAAATGTTGGACAGGGTAGGTACCATTAGGCGCGATTGGTTCAATTCACCTTATTCGCGATTGGTCCAATTCGCGATTATGCCACGGATCTTCAAAGCCCTTTTCCAATATACAGGTTGAAATTGAAAACATGCGACAAATCGAAATGGGAGATTGTACTCATCATTATGAACAACTTTTACTATGGGACCTTCCTGAAATCGCGAAAAAAAAATCAGCTGTTCCCTACATTTTGACGAGTTCGCAAACATAAATGTAGGGAACAGCTGATTTTTTTTTCGCGATTTCAGGTTTGGTCCCATAGTAAAAGTTGTTCGTAATGATGAGTACAATCTCCCATTTCGATTTGTCGCATGTGTTCAATTTCACCCTGTATGTATATAAGCACTTACTTTAGTGAACATTGGTTTCCCATGGTGCGTGACCATGGTACAGTGGTCGCAGTCTAGCGTGATGCTTGTGTTATGGAAGGACTCCTTGGGCTGCCGCATCGTGTAGTACAGTTCGGAGACGCCACCCTCGTAGATGCTGCGGAAGTACCGCGGTATCAGCGTCCTTCCTATCGCTGAAAACAGGACATGCACATGTTTTAGTAAACGCAAATAAAGTAAGGGTCGTTCATCGCATTGCTTAACGCCGAGAGTTCAAAATCCAACATTTTTTGAAGTGAAACTTCTTTACGTACGCTTGACTTGGGGAGTAAGCTGGCGAACGCGTGACGTAAGCGTTGCGAAAAGTGTGATCGGGCGAGGCGAACGGGAGTTGAGTGGGAGATATAAGCAAGAGAAAGCAGTGCGCGCGCACATTTTCTTTCTCTCTTGCTCTCATAGCCAAATACGTTTGAAGTTTCACTTCAGTCGTGTGGTCCTAAGCACACTCGGTTTTTTTTGACGCGCTCTGTTGGATTGTCAACGCTCGGTTCAACACCGACGGTCGAAAATTCAGTGCACGATAAAATCCTGCCGCGATATTCTTAAGTTCGTGTCAACGTGGGCTTAATTTTACAAATAATTTAACTCCTTTATATTAATCACTCAATATTTGTTTAGCCCCCTTACTAACAAACGTCATCATCTGCCTAGCCTTTTCTCAACTATGTTGGGGTCGGCTTCCAGCCTAACCGGGTGCAGCTGAATACCAGTATTTTACATGGAGCGACTGCCTATCTGACTTCCACAACCTAGTTATTAGGAATACGATACCCCTTGGTAAGACTGGTTGTCAAACTTTCGGGCTACTGACGACATGGTTGGACAAAAGAGATGATCGAATCTCCCCTTACGACCCAGAGGATCCAGCTTAATGGCAAATGACATCACGGCAGGCCCAGACGGAGATGGCGGGATGAGATGCGAGTCCTGTCATAAAGATCGGTCCTTGGCAGCTCTGGATAGAGAGAGGTGGAAAAGGAGTAGGGAGGCCTTTGCCTTTGAAACAGTGGCACTCCGGGAGTGCCGATAGAAGTGAAAACAAAACACAAACAGAATACTTTGCCATCACATTAAAACTGAGTACATCCCAAGGACAGCCGAACACATCCGAAGCGGTGTCGCTTACGGTAACAGTGGCGCGAATTCAATGGTTTTTTCCCATCTCAAAAAATGCCCAACGCGCCTAAAGAAGTTTTCACTTCAAAAGAACCTCCTTTTTGAAGTCGGTTAAAAAACAAAAAAAAATATTGCGTGCACATAAGCGACACGCGTCGACAATGTGTCGCTCGTATATTACGGTGCTCAAATACACGAGCGCCATGTTGTGGTCGCGTGTCGCTCGTGTGTATGCACGCTTAGTATACCGTGTATCTAACGACTTCCACGCAAAAGAAGTCGCGGGCAGAAGCTAGAGTATCTATATTAACACCCGGGGTACCAGGCGAGCATAAGTTCGGAGCGTACTCACTGTATCTCTTAGGTCCATCTTCTAAACAGAATGTGAGGGTCAACGTCGCATCGTCTTCAAAGAATTCTGTTGCGAACGCGTCCCACCACAGGTTATCTGAGTCCTGGAATGTATAAGTTACACTGTGAGTTCATGGTATCCTGGTACCTCTAAACATTACACACTGATTAGCGAAAAGTAATATAAAAAATCGCAGGGAGAAGCGAAATTACGTCATTCGAGAGGTCAATCAATCAATCAACTCAGCCTATCGCAGTCCACTGCTGGACATAGGCCTCTCCCAGACTGCGCCACAGTACCCTGTCCTCCGCCTTCCGCATCTAGTCTACCCCAGCCACCCCAGTCATTCAAGAGGTAGTTACTGAAAATCAGCGCTGTTGACGATAGGTTCTTGCCCGTTCTTCTCCATAGAGATCTACGTTTTGGAATGGGCGACTAGCTTCAACAATCTGACTAACTGACTAACTGACCGACTATTTAATTTTGACAGTTCAAAAGTGCCTGTACATGGTTTAATTGAAATAAATGCTTTGGAGTTTGAGTTCGTCCGAAGTCACAGCATTTTGCTGAGCAAACGACCTGGGGGCCTAAAAAGGCCACTTTGGCAGAATCATAAAATAATAACATTATGAATCATAATAAAAGACGTAAAATGGTCACAAACTGACATTTCATAATATTATTTGCGTACAATTTCATATCACGCAATTCATCTGTTTGACAGTTTTGTATGGAGATTCGTAAAACGTTTATTTTCGTTGGATCCCACTTTTGAATCCCGTTTTTTAGGTATTAACGATGGATCCCGTTTGCTATTTCCGTTGAATCCCATGTTATAACAACATGTGTACATTTCAGAAGAAAAGTGATTTACCTTTATCAAACACTAGATTAGGTTAATTATTTTTTTTAAATTGTTAGGTTAGGTTAAAATTGTGACCCCTACGCACGAGCCGAGCGAGCGTTGCAAGCGGTGCCGCGGCAGCGGCCGGCGAGTGCCAAAAACGACTAGATTATATAGAAAATGAGTTGTTTGTGAAATAAATAGTATACGAAACGTTGGTTGTAAACTAAAAATTTGTCAATGGAGTTTTGGTGAAACATTAGTGAACCCCTCATTTTATTATAAACAATTTTGTTGTTGAAAGTACCCGCATTTAGATGTTTTTAAGCATTCGGGATCAAACGGAAATACTTTTCGGGATTCAACGACAATAAAACGTAATTATCTTGCATTTTTTAAATTCGGGATCCAACGGAAATACATAATAATGTTTTGCGGGATCCAACGCCAAAAATATTAAACTGGGATTCAAAAGCGGGATCCAACGGAAATAAATCTTCGTAAAATGGTCCCCAAAATAATGAATTGTCAGTTTGTGACTATTTTAAGACTTTTATTATGATTCATAATGTTATCCTTTTATGATTCTTCCAAAGTGGCCTTTTTAGGCCCCCTGTTCTTGCACAGATGCGACGCACGGCTTAATAAAAATGCCCTTATTATTGTTGTTTGTTACAAAAGTAGTTATTTTTCCACTCTGCAATTGGAATTTTGTTTTTGTTTTGATTGTTGATGTTTTCACGTTGTTTTGTTGTCATATTATTATGCCAGTGTCGCGGGCGCATCACGGATTGATATATGTATTGTCAATCTCAAATTGTCATTTGTCAATGTCAACTTATGTTGTAGGCATAGACTTATTATTATTATAAGTCCATTGTTGTAGGTCTATGACCACTGACCTCTAGACATGGATTTATTATATTACCTACAACTAATATAATAAGTCCATGCCTCTAGAGGTCAGTGTCCATGACTAATGTGTGTTGTTTTTGGTCCCTGGCCCTGACATCAAGCAGTGGACAAAATTGTCAACATTTTTAATTAAGCTTGAGTATGAGGCTTTTCCTCACGACAAAAAAAAAACCGGCATGTCCTAGAACCAAAAATTCGAAGACATGTGACATCCACCAACCCGCACTGGGCCCGCGTGGTGGATTACGGCCCACTCCCTCTCACAGAGAGGAGGCCTGTGTCCCAGAAGTGGGAACGTTATAGGCTAGTTATGTATGTATGTGTGTATGAGGCTTTTGACTACTTTGTATTTACGGGGACGTGTTATTCGATGTTACCCTTTTCTAAGTTACGTAACACACTCGTATGTGTTTATTTTATGTATTTTTTTTTATTTGTAATCTGCGTTTTGTTTGTGCAGAATAAACAATTTTTCTTTCTTTCTAAATTCAAATTTTTCTTAAGTTTTTGCAATTTACAGGTCAGTGTCAGGTTGTATGTTGATTGATATTCCACGAAATGGTCATTCAATAGGATTAAAATGAACTAAGCGGGTTGTATTTATGATTTTAATGTTTACAATTCTGTAATGTCATATTTGTTACGGTCGCGAAGCATAGGTATTTTAATCAGCATACAAACTGCAAATTACAAAAACGTAAGAAAATTTAAATGTACAGACGCCAGCACGTCAGCTACTACAATCTGTCAAATTTCTTTATTAGATTTTCAACTTTATTGCTAAATCATAAGGTTCAAGATTGATTGGGAAAATTTGACAGTTTCGGGTAGCTTGATGTGCTGGCGTCTGTCTGTACCGTAAAATATCATCCTACCCCTACCAGTCCTACTAGCCCAGTGAAAAATAACTTTAATTTCGGAAGTCGGTGTCGGTGGTTTCGCATTTTCGTTTACTGACACCGAGTTCTGAAATTAAAATTATATTCCACTTTGTAGTGTTTTTTTTTTTCGTAAAATAGTTTTTATTTGTACACACGGCTACACATCAAGCTATACATAACCAGTATAAGCTGACTTCTTGATTGTACGAAAAACCTATACAATGCACGGTTAGCTAAAACTGAAAACGTTGTCGTTGCTTGATGTGTCGTCGTGTGTACCTATCCCGCATAAATTCATATAAGTACAGGGTCCCATTGAAATAGATGGACAAATTTTAACTTTTTTTATTAGTATTATTAAAGCTAACTCAAAAACTACCCAAACAACGTTAATAAAATGCTTATGGGACCACCCCTGAGGCAAACCTTATCCATTAGAAGAATTTTGCAAAGTCGTCTATACAGGCTTATTTTTTTTTATCACCATCCAAATTTTTACAGGGTGTTCTACCCATGAATATGAACAACTTTCACTATGGGACCAACTCCGAAATCACGAAAAAAAAAATCAGCTGTTTCATACATTTTGGTCAAGTAGGTATTGAACTTTTATATGAAACAGCTGTTTTTTTTTTTCGTGATTTCAGAGTCGGTCTCATAGTGAAAGCTGTTCATATTCATGGGTAGAATACCCTGTAATTTGGATGGTGATACGGAGTTATGCGCCAAGATACATAAAAAAATATCCGAATTAAAGATTCGACTTCAATCCGAATTAGAAATGTTCTAAATTCGGTCGGATAGAGTTCGGATCTAGTGCTTAACCCCTCATAAAAATAGGACTATGGTCACATCGGACCGGTAATTCTCGGATTCGGATCGGACGTAGTGCGAAACCGCTCTGCATAGCTATTCACAAACACTCGATACGCTTCCGTATCGTATCGAACATTAAGGCGCTTACATGAGCTAAACGCAAAAAAACGGTAGTTTTCGAAACAATAAAAGTATATGATCGCCTACAGTAAACAAAATCAGAAAAATATATGATATTCTTCAGGATATATGCTAGATAGATAGTGTTTTGAAAACACAATACAACTAATTTGGTACGATAGAAAAAAATCATGAACATACCTCTAAAAAACTTTCTTTTTACAATAAAAACCATACTAATATACATACAATCATTCTGATTTTTTGTCAGATTATTCTACAAGTAACATACTAAAATGATAGTGTTTTATTTTTTTATTTAAAACAATAGTTTTTTTGTAAATCGAATATTCATAGTTCCGAACATAAAAAGTGCGCATGTGTGCGTGAACGCCCGTGTAGCGACAGTGCCGGCCGAGGCCTGATGCTATACGGACGTGTCGCTCTTTTCGCCGCACTATTTCCGTCAAAATTGTTATGTTTTTGTTAAGTTTTATTTGTAAATTCATTGTTTATTATTATTTGCATTATCTTCTTTCCGTAAATATTTTTATTTCGTGTAAATATAAAATACTTTTAAGTTTGTTATGTATGGGTGCAAGGCGCGCGCCATCTATTGTACGGCGAGTCCCAACTCCCGGGCGTTTCACTTGTGTCTACCGGCAGTGGTCCGCGTAACCTAACAAAGTTAAAATAGGGTAATAATTTGTAAATAAATGGGAAATATAGTGAAACATTCCGTTAGGAGGACTACAAAACGTTCATATAAAACAAAAGCCGAACATAATATGAACGAAAGTAAAAAGTATGAGCATTTTATTTTTAACTGAATATTTTTATTTTTGCAATAAAACTATGAATTTTGGAAACATCTAAGAAAGTGCAGTCGGTATTTTCGACTTCACGTACAACTGTCACAGTGACGTATGTGGACGACGTGTAGATTTGTATTCGAGAGTCCCCGGGTTCGATTCCCAAGGTTACGAAATCGTACTTTCTTTTTAAATTTTATTTAAATGTATTTTGAATTTTTAGATAGATAGTGTTTTGAAAACATAATACAACTAATTTGGTACGATAGAAAAAAATCATGAAGATACCTCTAAAAACTCTTTTTACAATAGAAACCATACTAATACCTATACATACAATCATTCTGATTTTTTGTCAGATCATTCTACAAGCAACATACTAAAATAATAGTGTTTTATTTTTTTAGTTCAAACAATAGTTTTATTGTAAATAGCATAATATTCATAGTTCCGAACATAATAAGTGCGCATGTGTACGTAAACGGTAAACCCCCGTGCGTGTAGCACAATAATGCCGGCCGAGGCCTGATACTATACGGACGCGTCGCTCTTTTCGCCGCATTATTTATTTGTACCTACATACATTCATTGTTTATTATTACTATTTGCATATCTTCTTTCTGTAAATATTTTTATTTCATGTAAATATAAAATACTTTTAAGTTAAAATAGCGTAATAATTTGCTATCAATTATATCATTTGTAAATATGGGAAATAAAGTGAAACATTCCCTTAGGAGGACTACAAAACGTTCATATAAAACAAACGCCGAACATATGAACGAAATTAAAAAGTAAGAGCATTTTATTATTACTGAATATTTTTTTTCGCTATGAATTTTGGTAGTTTAAGAAAATGCACTTATTACGCATAAGCTCAGTTTTTTCGACGAGATACGCAATCGTTACATTGGCTTATGTAGACGACGCGCAGGTTCGTGTTCAAGGGTCCCCGGGTTCGATTCCCAGTGATACGAAATCGATTTAATTTTATTTAAATGTATTTTGAATTTTTAAATATATTTTTATAAATAACTAAAAAAACGTCTACAATGTAATTATCTTTCACAGGAGAAAGAAAGTCGAAAATATCAACACGGAAGTTACTTCTAATGCGTAATTACCTACACGTTTTCTATGCCATTGTAACAATAAAAAAAACCTAAATTTATTAACAGACCGCGACTTATTGATAATATGCATAAAGAAATCACAGATTCATCCGAAAATTGCGATGAAAATTATCACAAGCAAGAGTTTAATTTTTATTGATTGTGTTTATAATAAATAGAAATCATAATAATTATGTATGAATATTAGGTACGAGTACCTAATCCTTGAGGCCGTTTACACATCATGCCGAAGCTGCAGCGGCATCACCGCCGCCGCGGCGCCGCTGCATCAGTCACCCTTGGATTTGTATGAACACACGGCGCCGCCGGCGGTGCGGTGCGGCGACGAGTTTTGATAAGATCTATCATAACTCGCCGCCGCACAGTGGTCTGAAAATCGAGCTCCATACTCATAGAAACTTAAAGTACGGAAATAAAAAAACAAAAATTGTAATGGGTCTAGTATACCTCCCTTTACGTAATATTAACGTATGGATGGTATCAGTCGCTCCACGCGTGAGAAAAAAAAGTTTTTTGTTTTTTTTTTTTGTATGGGAGAAAACACTAACCCCCTTATTCATAATCCTATTTTATCTCTATTTTAGCTAAAATAGGTTTATAGAACGTTTGTCTTTATCTGTCACGTTGTCATTTCTGTGTGTAAGAAAGAGACAAACCCCATTTTAACTAAAATAGGTTTGATAAGTTTTATGAATAAGGGGGTTAATGTACATTTTTTTGAAACTGAATGGAACTGATAGGCTGGAGCTCACACGAGCTATTGTACCATACACGGCCATCAAGATGACATACAATTCATGGACCGTTGGGCGCCGCTTTGCACGTAGCAAATTTTTGAAATTTTGTGTTTTCGATATGTGATTTTTCAAATCTTTGACGTGAATAAATGAACTTGCTGATCGATTTACTTATACTATCGTTACTTTTAGCCTGCTTATGACCTTTATGATGACAACAATTAAAAATTATGTTGATTATAAGTACCTATACGTTTTTTTTTAATTTCATTCCAAGAACTACTTAACTCATTTAATCACCGTTGTAGTGTATCTATTAAATAGATATGTAAACACTGTCTCATTCACACAAGCGGGGTAGCTGCTGTCAGTTATGTTATGTCATCTGTCAGTTACGAGGAATGGCGGGAAACAGACAAAGTGAAGCAGGCTATATACGATGGCGCTTGGTGTGGTAGTGAGCCAGTGAAGTGATATGTTTAACATAAGTACGGAATCAACAGGATTCTACAACCGTGATTATGGTTGAGTTATAATTAGATACTGCTTCAATCTGAGCCTCAATCAGAGCCTGTTCTTCCACGATGTTCAACTTGTTTTCGTTTGAAAACTTAAAATAAATTGGTCAGCAGAACATTGTGGAAGATGGCTTTGGATTCTCCCATACCTTTTCTTCGCCACAAACTAAGCGCAGAGGCATAAAAGAACACATAAACATACTGGAATCGTCTTCGTCTGCCATAGTTTGCTTATACAAACTTTGCCCTGAAGCACCATCAAAGCCATACTTGCATATAATTGTTAACTCTTTGCCATCCAGCGAAGGTTCCACACGTAGGAATTTTCCAAGCTTTGCACAGTTTTATCCAAAATTTAGCTTTACTTTTAGGTAAAAGTAAAGCTAAATTTTACCTAAAAGCTTAAAGCTTTTAGCTAAAAGTTACCATTGTACATCACGGAAGAAGAGGTCTTCTTCCGTGATGTACAATGGTAACTTTTGGAGGGCAGCAGTCCTTCTTCGCCTCAAGGATGGCAGTATAAGAAGGACACAGTGGTACTCCTTCTTTTGCACAAGATCTTAATGTTATATACTGCCACTTCGAAAGCTTCAATGAGGTCAAAATAAATAAAGCTTTATCAGCGGAATATATAGGCACAGTTTCCTTGGGCTTTAACAATTTATTTATCCTCGTAGCCTCTTTGCTCCGAGACTAGTTTAACGATATCTGCTATATTCTTGTCATGTGCTTTCAAACCGGTTGCATGAGCAAGGCTTTCAGTGCTATACGTTAGGAGGTCTTCCGCTCTCCTTCTCTTCTGTAGCGGGCTTAGCTCTTTAAATGGTTTTCTCGGCCTCACAACTGATGTTGATGTTCCAACACTGCACGTCTCCGGTGTGTAGGATGTTGATGCACCCTCATTTAAAACAAAGTCAGAACTGGAACGGGTTTGCTGCTCTACTGACACTAAATAAGGGGTCATCTTTCCTTTCATGATCTCAGGCCATTTTATGTTCTCTTGCAGCCATGTCTCATACTTTGTTATGTATGTACGTCTCGTGAGATTACACGAGATCCATTTGTTCCTCAACGAACAAACATAAGTCTGACAGAATTGTTTCAATACCCTCTTTTCATTTTCTAACAAATCAATAGTATTCTCAAAAACTTCAAATAAAACATTGGGCTGTGAAAAACAATTGTTGTTTGTCACAAACATGACAATGTCCAAATTGGTATCACAACCTTCCATCACAGCACAATTAAAAAAATAACGTAATAAGTTAGCACGCACAAGTACTGAGAGCTACTGATAAAAGTAAGCTCAAACGTCCTGTTTTTATACAACTACCCTCATTATCGTTCGCTATTCTTTAATTAGGTTTTACAGACTTTAATATTACAGACAATAGAATTTTATTGTGACTAGGGCCCATTTGGCCCTGCTAGAGCTGGTTGATGCTCATGTCATTAGTATATAATTATAACTCAACCATAATCACGGTGATTAAATGAGTTAGTTCTTGGAATGAAATAAAAAAAAAACGTATATAATCAATATAATTTTTAATTGTTGTCATCACAAAGGTCATAAGCAGGCTACAACTAACGATAGTATAAGTAAATCGATCGGCAAGTTAATTTAACCTCGTCAAAGATTTGAAAAATCACGTATCGAAAATTCAAAATTTCAAAAATTTGCTACGTGCAAAGCGGCGCCGAACGGTGCATGAATTGTATGTCATCTTGATGGCCGTGTATCGTACAATAGCTCGTGCGAGCTCCTGCCTATCAGTTCCATCCAGTTTAAAAAAAATGTACATTAAGTGTTTTCTCCCATACAAAAAAAAATAAAAAACTTTTTTTTCTCACGCGTGGAGCGACTGATACCATCCATACGTTAATATTACGTAAAGGGAGGTATACTAGACCCATTACAATTTTTGTTTTTTTATTTCCGAACTTTAAGTTTCTATGAGTATGGAGCTCGATTTTCAGACCACTGTGCGCCGCCCGCGGTGCCATACTATTATATTCTGTGGCGATGCCGCTGTATTGGTTTCTCTTGGATTTGTATGAGCCCTTGCGGCGCGCCGCACGGTGGGCTGAAAATCGGCTTTCATAGACTTAGGCATTTTATTTTGCAAGTGCCAGTTTTTATGCCGGATATCACTTCTATTAGTTATAACAATATACAAAAATGACACCAGAATTGATTCTGCACAAAAACGATGGAATTATAATTTTTTTACGAAAATTTTGTATGGAGCTAGTATGAAAAATCGAAATATCTCTAAAACGGCAGGGATAACCGTAATATCCTTATAGGAGGTTATAGTACTAATTATTTATGATTTTTTGACATACGTTACATAATGGTTATAGATGCAGTTTTTTTTTTTAAAAATCGTCAAAATATTTTTATTTATTTTTACATATGAAACTGTTCAAAACGATCCGTGAACTGTGTCAAAGTTAAGAACATCGTTAGGAAGCATGTTTTTTCCCCAAATATTAAGAATATGTGATAAAAATAGACTGTAAATATATACTTTTATTGATAGGTAATTTAAATAAAACAAAAGTAACAAAAATAATATCTAAGTGCTATAAATTCAATTATACAAAATATTTGAAACAATAATCTATGAAATTATTAACTAAACATATTGGTACAATAAACTAACATAACAAATAATTAAATTTTACAAATTTTCTTTACAACTATCGTTGTCGGACTCCAATTCCAAGTCAGAATCCAGATTGGATATACCTACAAACTCGAACTCAGTTTCCGGAAACTGTATTAGGTCGAGAGTTTCAGCAAAAAAGGTTGTCTTCCTTTTTAACCGACTTCAAAAAAAGGAGGAGGTTCTCAATTCGACGGTATGTTTATTATTTTTATTGTATGTTTGTTACGCGATTACTCCGTCAATTGTGGACCGATTTTCAAAATTATTTTTTTGTTCGAAAGGAGATACTTCTGAAGTGGTCCCATAGTCACCAAGCCAGGATCTGATGATTGGATCCTGGAGAAATCGAAGGAACTCTTCAAATATTATAGGCACACCCATAGCGATTTGGGTATTTTTTATAGTAATTCGTGCATTTGCTCTCGGAAAGTACCATTTGGTGAAGTGGAACTGATGATGAAGACCACAGATGGACACCGGAACTACTCAATAATATTTAAGTATTTCACGGGTTGCGATTCGATTACTTTAATATGATTGCTAAGCAATTTATGCTCGCCACGATGTGAATGGTAATATGGAGCTGATGGTGGACCAGGAGAACTTCACCACCACCAGCACCATCAAATCCCCACTTCGATATCAGCTTTAACTGCTTATTTTCCACATTATCAGAAAGACTTTGAAGAATCCGCTTCACCGTGATGTCAAGTAAAGCTTGAAGTGTAATTCTAGCTGATGAATCCGTAACTGACACTGATTGATTAGGAGGGTAGCATGCAAGCTTAGTTTGTTGCAGTTGATAGTAGGATGGGTAAATATCCTTAGCACCTTCCCGAATGGCAGTCTCTCGCAACGTAATATTTTGCCACTTTGAAAGCTTAAGTGATAGAAGCAATCCAAGTGCTTTCTCTGGTGTAAATATTACTGTTTTCACTGGTTTCTTAATGCTTTCATAGATTTTAACGGCAACTTCTGGATTTTTGATCATACATTCGATTACAGATGCGATATCTTCATACCCTTCATCTTTTAAACGTGCCGCAGCTGCATATGCCAATTCAAAGGAATCCTCGCCTATGTGCTCACTAGATCTTCTCTTTTTCTGTTTGCTTCCCAGATCTTTGAATGGTTTTCGGGACCTTTTTGTCATTGTTCCAACAGTCGATGATGTCGAAGGTTCTAGAGAGACTGAGCGTGCTCTTGGTATCTCATCAATAGTTGGTTCTTGATTTATTAAAGTTTGCACGCAACTTGGCCAATCAATATTTGCTTGCAGTCACTCTCCGTACGCATTTCACATTCAACAACAAACAATTTTATTCCCCTATCTTTCAAAAAGAAGCGACAGCATGGGCACTTTGACATTGATATTCAACTATTTGGTATTGTTGGAAATCTTACAAGATCAACAAGATACTACACACCTCTGTCTAGTCCTTCAGGTCTATAGGGGTGATGCTATTTTATGTTAAGAGTTGTTAAAGCTCCTAATTCTTCAACTTAAACACTAAAAAGAACGTTTCATATGTAAAAATAAATAAAAATATTTTGTCGATTTTTAAAAAAAAAACGGCATCTACACCCATTATGTAACGTATGTCAAAAAATCATAAATAATTAGTACTATAACCTCCTATAAGGATATTACGGTTATCCCTGCCGTTTTAGAGATATTTCGATTTTTCATACTAGCTCCATACAAAATTTTCGTAAAAAAATTATAATTCCTTCGTTTTTGTGCAGAATCCATTCTGGTATCATTTTTGTATATTGTTATAACTAATAGAAGTGATATCCGGCATAAAAACTGGCACTTGCAAAATAAAATGCCTAAGTCTATGAAAGCCGATTTTCAGACCACCGTGCGCCGCCGCGGCGCCGTGTGTTCATACAAATCCAAGGGTGACTGATGCAGCGACGGCGGTGCCGCTGCAGCTGCGGCATAATGTGTAAACGGCCTCAAAGATTAGGTACCTAACATTCATATATAACTATGATTCCTTTTTATTATAAACAAAATCAATTTTAAATCTAATTTCTTGCTTTTGATCATTTTCATCGCAATTTTCAGATGAATCTGTTACCTATTTCATTATGCCCATTATCAATAAGTCGCGGTCGGTTAATAAAAACATTAGGTCAGAATTTTTTTTATTTTTGTAATAGCTTAGATAACGTGTAGGTACTTGCGCATTAGAAATACCTAACTTCCGTGTTGATATTTTCGACTTTCTTTCTCCTGCAGACTTTTTTTAGTTATTTATAAAAATATTTAATAGATATATTTAAAAATTCAAAATGACATTTAAATAGAAAATTCGATTTCGTAACCTTGGGAATCGAACTCGGGGACTCTCGAATACAAATCTACACGTCGTCCACATACGTCACTGTGACAGTTGTACGTGAAGTCGAAAATACCGACTGCACTTTCTTAGATGTTTCCAAAATTCATTGTTTTAGAAAAAAACACTGCAAAGTGATAATTTTTATTTCGGAAGTCGGTGTTGCTGGTTCCGCATTTTCGTTTTTTGACACCGACTTCCGAAATTATAGTTATTTATCACGCTGTAGTGCTTTTTTTGAAGTCGGTTGTTTTTTTTCTTTCTAATTGTACCTACCCCACAAAAATTCAATTAACACTAGTGCATTGAAGAATCATCAAAATTCGCATAGAAATGCCGGAGATGCAGTACATTTATGCATATTAACTTCGGACATACTACATAAGAATAATTACCTAATGTATTATATACTAAAACCTTCCTGGAAGTATGTAGATCACATTAGTGAAAGAATGATCAAAATTGGTTCATCAGTTTTTTAGAAAATCTACAAATATATATACAAACATACACACATACATACATTACATACATACATACGGGTCGAATACACAACCTCCTTTTTTGAAGTCGGTTAAAAATGTTTTAAATTTCATTGAATCAGTTTTATTTCAAAATCACCCACATCCTTAAGTTTTTCAAGTCACACTCAAAACGAATAAAATTTATTATGTTGTCACACATAACTACATAATTTGTTTCTTATTTGCACATCGTTTCCGCGCCATCTATTAGAATACTAGGGCGTAATCTCACAAAACCGTTACTTCTAAATCTCATGTATGCTTTATGTCATAATTGTGATGGGCGTCGTCGTTAGATGGCGTTTGCGTCGATTCTGCATATGTGTGCATGCGTTTTTCAAGGACACTTAGGTCTAGTAAGCCTCTTAATCATTGTTATCGTAGGAGTCTTCTAAACGCTGTTCACAAGTCCAAAACCCGAAAATTTTGTCATTTTAAATCTAATAGACGCCCGCTATTCTTCCAACAGCTATTTGCTGTTGAGGGGAAGTCAAATCAGGTTATCGAAATGTCAGGTTTTCGATACGATAGCCTGTCGTATGGTTGTGAATCAGGACTCTGGATACTTTTTATTCTGGATCGCATAGGAAGTCGCGGGCAACAGCTAGTTAAAAAACTTTTCACAAAAAAACAACCGACTTCAAAAAAAAAAAAACATTACAAAGTAAAAAATAACTTTAAAGTTTAAATTCGGAAGTCGGTGTCGTTGGTTCCGCATTTTGGTTTTTTGACGCTAGTTTTTGAGAAAATCGCGGACATACAAACATACATACATACGGGTCGAATACAGAACCTCCTTTTATGAAGTCGGTTAAAAATAAAGTGAAATGGTACCAACCTCTGTCCTCTGTTGTAACCGTTTATTGAGTTCGTAAACTCTGTAGTCTGGCTGACCGAAGTAAGGGGCATGCCGCCTGAAATAAGAGAAAAAAAAATTGTTAAAATAATCTAAGAAAAAAATCAGTACCCACCCTCCTTTTCGAATTTGGATGCCGTCGGATAAAAAGAGTCTTGGGCAAACTTGTAGAAACGATAAATAAGCGTGTGGTTTATGCGTATCTTTATATTTTAAAATATTTATTCCTCGATTTTCATGATTGCACCTACTACTGTTTGTCACTGCATCACCCAAAGGGTGACTGATAGAAAATGCCTATGGCATCACGGCCGTAGCTAGGGGGGGGCATTGTGGGGCAATGCCCTACCTTGAAATCACAATCCCCTACCCTAAAAAATGTCATGCTCCGCAGCAGAACCACTTTGACTATATTATGAAAAAATTACAGGATAAAATGTAGATAATGTCTATATTTTTGTAGCTTAATATCAAAAATTGTATATTGTTAGTTTCTTGGAAAATATCAATTCAAAGTGGTCATGCTACAGAGCATACTCTCCAGCAGAACCACTTTAAAATAACAGTTATTTTACGCTGAATATGCACAGGTCATAATATAAACAAATGTATATTTATTGTATATCAAGATAACATCAACAATTTTAGATAAATACTTACTGATTTTTAGTAACATGTAAATGTTTTATCGGAATGCGCCTGCCATGAATTTCTTAGCAAATAACAAGATTAATAGATACATACATATATATTTACGATAAATAAATAATTTTCTTTACGATAAATAAGTTAGTAAATTGTATATCAAGATAACAACATCTACAATTAATTTATAATTATTAATTAATTTCGTTTATCCATATACTTGCACACAGACTGCTATCCATCGAAAGACGCGGAATTTAATACACTGCCATCTCGTATTTTCCTTTCGAAAATTTATTAACTTATTTATCGTAAGTAAAATTATATATTTATCTTATATAAATAAAACAAAAGGCCTGACTGACTGACTCTTCAACGCCCAGCCGAAACCCTTGGACCTAGAAAGCTGAAATTTTACACAATGGTTCCCTTTATAATGTAGACAAGGAATAAGGAAGGATTTTTCGAAATTCAACCCCAAAGGGAGTTAAATAGAGGATGAAAGTTTGTATGAAAGTCCGTCAGTTTAAAAGTTAGGATCTTCAAATTTTGTAATTAGGCTGACGAT
Source organism: Amphipoea lucens (assembly GCA_947508005.1). Classification (NCBI taxonomy): domain Eukaryota; kingdom Metazoa; phylum Arthropoda; class Insecta; order Lepidoptera; family Noctuidae; genus Amphipoea; species Amphipoea lucens. The sequence goes on from OX382385.1 coordinate 7,577,568, forward strand.
TGAAAATTAATTTACACGTGTCTCAGGCTCTCAGCGTTTTTAATAATTTCACCCCCGAAGGGGGATGAACGACCTGACTGAAATATCAACGCACAGCCTAAACCGCTGGTCTTAGGGACATGAATTTTGAAAAGTGTTTTCTTTGTGAAGAGTAGGTATCGAATAAGAAGGGGTTTTTGCAAATTCAACCTTTAAGGGGGTGAAAAAGGGGGATTTTGTTTGTATGAAAAATCTTATTTCTTGAGTTAATAACCTTGAAACTTGGCACGAATACTTAATCTAAGTAAATTATGAAGTCTGGCATTTTTCGTTTTTCTAAACTACCCTCTAAAGAGGTATTGGGGGGTGTCAAAATTTGTATGGAAGAATTTTAACACGCTGTCCGATTAACTCGAAACTCGGTATTTATACTTAAAACCAAAAATAAAGAATAACGTGTATCAGGGTTTTCGCAAATCTACCCCTAACGGGGTGAAAAGGGGTAGTTAATTATACAGGGGAGGATTTTAAAGCGTGGCTTGATTAACTCAACAATTCGTATAAATAATCTTTGAGACAAGTAATGAACACATCCCAAACAATTTTTCGAAATTTCTCCCCTGTGGGGTGAAAAGCGGGAATAGAGTGTATATGAAAAATGTTATTCATTTGGTTAATAAACATGAAACTTGGCAATATTTGGGTTAGTAAATAATAAAGATTGTCACTTTTAGTTTAAAAATAACCCCTTACAGAGGATTTAGGGAGTGACAAAGTTGATAGGTTAGAAAAATATGTAACCCGCTGTCGGATTAACTCGAAACTCTGTACTACTAAAACAAAAAATAAAACAAGTATTTGTTTTAGGGTTTTTCAAAAATTTACTCCTATCAAGGTGGAAAAGGGTAAGTAACAAAGTTTAAGGGGTGGATATTACTGCTTGCTTCCATTAACTCGAAAATGGGCACGGGTCTTTGAGTCAAGTTATGAACACATCACGAACGATTTTTCAAAATTCGACCCCTGTGGGGGTGAAAAGTTTATTTGAAAAATCTGATTCCTTTGTTCTATAAACTTAAAAATTGACCCGAATACTTATTTATCTAAATTATTTATAAAGATCATACCTACATACATTTTCGAAATTTTTAGAAAGTACGAATTTCACGCGGACGAAGTCGCGGGCAGAAGCTAGTCGTAAATATATGTATGTAAGTATCTATTAATCTATTTTCGAAAGGAAAATACGAGATGGCAGTGTATTAAATTCCTCGTCTTTCGATGGGTAGCAGTCTGTGTGCAAGTATATAGATAAACGAAATTAATTAATAATTATAAATTAATTGTAGATGTTGTTATCTTGATATACAATTTACTAACTTATTTATCGTAAAGAAAATTATTTATTTATCGTAAATATATATGTATGTATCTATTAATCTTGTTATTTGCTAAGAAATTCATGGCAGGCGCATTCCGATAAAACATTTACATGTTACTAAAAATCATTAAGTATTTATCCAAAATTGTTGATGTTATCTTGATATACAATAAATATACATTTGTTTATATTATGACCTGTGCATATTCAGCGTAAAATAACTGTTATTTTAAAGTGGTTCTGCTGGAGAGTATGCTCTGTAGCATGACCACTTTGAATTGATATTTTCCAAGAAACTAACAATATACAATTTTTGATATTAAGCTACAAAAATATAGACATTATCTACATTTTATCCTGTAATTTTTACATAATATAGTTAAAGTGGTTCTGCTGCGGAGCATGACATCCTAAAAATACCAAAAACTATGATAAATTATTATAATTAAATTGTTGAAGAATTGCCAAACTTAAGTGGCAGTGGGCAGGGCACATTGCTCGCAGAACAGATGGCCGATGGGGCCGAAAGGTTCTGGAGTGGCGACCGCGTACCGGAAGGCGTAGCGTTGGAAGGCCTCCCACAAGGTGGACCGACGACCTTGTGAAGGCCGCAGGAACTCGTTGGATGCGAGAAGCACAAAACCGGTCGAAGTGGAGGTGCTTGGGGGAGGCCTATGTCCAGCAGTGGACGTCTTTCGGCTGAAATGATGATGATGATGAAATTGTTTGTTCATAGTTTGAGATAAAAAAAATATAATAGGATAGCACTGGAGTGTGCAAATCTACGTTTTCAACTTTAACTGCAATCAATAGGCCTCAAAGGCTGTCAATGGGTCACGAGAAAATGGCTGGTATGGTATTTCTGGCCTTTGAAAAAAAAAGAACAAAAAGTTCTTCGCATTCTTAATAACATGGCGGATCGTAGAATTCAGCTGTTTTAAATATTTTTTATTATTACTATGTTAATTATTATAATAAGTTTGCAGAAACAATATGATCTAAATGGTATTTTTGGTCGTATCTATTTACTCGTATCAGCCCACCCAACAATTAATTATTACCTCACTCTCACTCAGACGTGGACTCAAATCTGGAAGTTCACCCATCTTGTTCGCTTGTTCTTTATCATTGAGGATTTAATAGTTCTTAGATCCATGCTCATGCTCTGTCACAGAATTTATTTGTCTACGAATAGCTATTGAATGTACATCACTGACCTAGAGGTCAATGATATACATGGTGATTGATTTAGGAGCCCGTGCTTCGAGGGCAGATCAATTTTGATAAATTTTTTACTTTTGCCCTACCTGTAACCAATGCTGCCCTACCTCTAAATCGACTCTAGCTACAGCCCTGTATGGCATTAAGACCGCCTCTGTACATTTATGTGTTTGAAGTATTAAATAAATAAGGGAAAGTATACACAAATCGAAGCGGTGAAGAAAAACATCGTGAGGAAACCGTCATGTCCTAGAACCAAAAATTCGAGGACATGACGTGACATCTACCAACCCGCACTGGGCCCGCGTGGTGGATTACAGCTCACTCTCTCTCGAATAGAGGAGGCCTGTGTCCCACCAGTGGGAACATCATAGGCTGATTATGGGTAAAAAGAGTCTTGGGCAATGAGAAGGAAAGAAAATAAATAAGCATGGGCGAGAGTTACACAAATCACGTAAGTACAGAGGGGCAATTCTCGTAATTTTAAAACCGTTCACAGTCTGATCTCAGTCTCAATCTGTCAAAAAAACTTTTTTACAAAAAAAAAAAACAACCGACTTAAAAAAAACACTACAAAGTGATAAATTACTTTAATTTCGGAAGTCGGTGTCGTTGATTCCGCATTTTCGTTTTTTGACACCGACTTCCGAAATTAAAGTAATTTATCACTGCAGTTTTTTTTTAAGTCGGTTGTTTTTTTTTGTAAAAAAGTTTTTATTTTTCACTTTTTAGTTGTAACTACCCCACAAAAAAGTAAACAAAAAGATCGTTAATATAGACAATGTAGATAAATTTTTAGATTTTTGTTGATTTTTCAAAAACCGCTAGTCCGATTTCGATAAAATTTTCATGGGACCATTTGGGAGGTATACCCTTTCCAACAAAAGAAAAATTTTCCAAATCGGTCCAGGCGTCTTCGAGAAATCGGGGAACATACAAAAAAAAAAAAAAAAAGATTCCGACGAACTGAGAACCTCCTCCTTTTTTTGAAGTCGGTTAAAAATACCTCTAATTTCCGTACATTCTGACAAGTTTTTGACATTTGTTTGTTGCTGAGATGAGACTGCGACTGGATTTTAGTACGTTTTAAATTACGAGAATTGGCCTTCATATCGCTCATTTGGAGAAACATCGACGTAGCTGCTACTTTTTTAAAGTCAATATTTCTTTAGGCGCATTGGGCAGTTTTTGAGATGGGAGAAAACCATTGAATTCGCGCCACTGTTACCGTAACCGACACCGCTTCGGATGTGTTCGGCTTCGGCTGTCCTCGAGATGTACTCGGTTTTAACGTATATCCGATATGTCGGTGAGCGCGGATAGCAAAGTATTCTGTTTGTGTTTTGTTTTCACGTCTGTCGGCACTCCCGGAGTGACACTGTTTTTTTATTTTACTTCTTTGCTTTCCTAACGTAAATACGCTTTCTAAGTGCTTTGTCATATGTAACTAATTTTTGGGGAAAAAATACCTCCAAATGAGCGATATAATAATTTTTGAGGATCAAAAGTGCCTTTTATGTGCCTAATTGAAATAAATGCTTTGACTTTTTGATTTTGACTTTATGAAATGTACGCGGAAGAAGTCGCGGGAGAAGTGGCAATAAAAAAAAAAACTACCTATAACGTTGGTTGAGCTTCTTTACATTGAGGGAGGGCCCCATCCCTTGAATTTGCCACGGGCCCCAAACGGTATAGTTACGCCACTGCCTCTACCCGCAGCGGCAGCGAATACCGCTTAAGTTTGAATACGCCTTAATACCGTACGCAAAATACGCGCATTGGCGTGGAGTTGCGGACACCAGCCCGTATTACCTAGGCCTTAATATCTGTAATTCTGTAGCTATGAGTATAACGCGTTGCGCCAGCAGTGAGTCTACTGATCTACTGTTTCATTGTAACAAGTTTTTACATCAGTCGGCAGTCTCCATGACTGCCCATGTTTATTTTGAAGTGAATATTCCTTTACTCTTTCTGAGCAGTCAACGAAACTGAACCGTCACGCTTAGGTCGGTTAAGCTACGGTGTCCTAAAAGAGCGGTGACCGCTACATGCGGCCGTAATGTTCAAATACAGAACGTTTTTTGACACCTTATGTCAAATACTATAGTAAAAGTACAGTTAAAATCGTTTATTTCATAATTCCAAATTACAATATGGAGGTACCGTTGGTCCCAAATTAGGCACAGTCTATCTTGAGCAAAATACTGGTGGAAAATACAGTTTTTAGTGACGTCCGCTATAGATATGACAGTAACGTTCTTCTAGGACGTAGCTTTACGCCGAATCGGGTATACTCGGCGCTGAATCGTGAATACTCGGCGCTGAATCGCGTATACTCGGCTCCAGTCATGAGTTTTGCGTATACTCAACGCTGAAGCGCGTATACTCGGCTCCAGTCATAAGTTTTGCGTATACTCAACGCTGAAGCGTGTATACTCGGCTCCAGTCATGAGTTTTGCGTATACTCGGAGCTGAATCGCGTATACTCGGCTCCAGTCATGAGTTTTGCGTATACTCAACGCTGAAGCGCGTATACTCGGCTCCAATCATGAGTTTTGCGTATACTCAACGCTGAAGCGTGTATACTTGGGGCTGAATCGCGTATACTCGGCTCCAGTCATCAGTTTTGCGTATACTCAACGCTGAAGCGCGTACACTCGGGGCTGAATCGTGTATATTCGGCTCCAGTCATGAGTCTTGCGTATACTCAGCGCTGAATCGCGTGTACTCGGCTCTGGATCGCGTATACCCGGCGCTGAATCGTGTATACTCGGCGCTGAATCGCGTACACTCGGCTCCAGTCTTGAGTTTTGCGTATACTCAACGCTGAAGCGCGTATACTCGGCGCTGAATCGCGTATACTCGGCGCTGAATCGCGTATACTCGGCTCCAGTCTTGAGTTTTGCGTATACTCAACGCTGAAGCGCATATACTCGGCGCAAAATCGCGTATACCCGGCGCTGAATCACGCATATTCGGCGCTGAATCGCGTGTACTCGGCTCCAGTCGTGAGTTTTGCGTATACTCAGCGCTGAATCGCGTATACTCGGCACTGAGTCGCGTATACGCGGCGTTGAATCGCGTATACTCGGCTCCAGTCGTGTAGTCAGAAGTATAGACCCTCTTTTTTTCTTTTAATATATTTACCCCTGACCGAAAGAATCATCTCCATAAAAATAAATCACACCATTTTTTTCTTCCTTACATAAAGCTGAATAAAACGTTCCAGAAATACACAATTATTCCATCCACACAGTTCAACGCATCTATTACGTCATCAGACAATGACGTCACCCCGTCGAAGCCTTACGTCCGTCCCCAATTGAGAAAAACAATATCATTTGTACGAATTTGCGTAATTATGAGAGTAAAGAACTATAGGTTTGCTAATTGGGTAGTACAAAACGACCGTCCACTACAATGATCTGACGATCTCCATCATCTACCTAGCCTTTTCCCAACAATGTCGGGGTCGGCTTCCAGTCTAACCGGATGCAGCTGAATACCAGTATTTCACACGGAGCGACTGCCTATCTGACCTCCACAACCCAGTTACTGGGTAATAGGATACCCCTTATTATGACTGGTAGTCGGACTTTCGGGCTTCTGACTACCCGTATAACGACTTTCAAAGATCCACGAATGCAGTCAGCCGGGACCAGCAGCTTAACGTGCTTTCCGAGGCACGGAGGGTCTTGATATGTAAATATTGTCACCCATCCACGGACTAACCGCGGCAAGCGTAACTTAACCTGATCGATCGACCCGTGCGGCTGTTATTACTTAGCCACAAGCCCCTCAATAAAATCAATAAAAAAAAGTGAGTGTGAAAAATGTGAAAGTTTGTATTTTTGGATGAAATTTTCAAATCCCTGTTCGGGCGCCAATTTTATAGCGAAATTAAATAGGAACTTCATACACGTATAATTTGTTAATAAAAATTGCATCCATAAATAAATGCTGCTGGGGAATTTGTTCCGCCACTTCTTCTCCCCAGCGAAAGCACTAGGAAGTGGTGAAGGGCGGGCGTTTTGGGGGACTGTCTTTTGTAATTTTGACGTTCGAAAAGTGCTGATTCTCAGCCTAGTTTGAATAAATGACTTTTGATTTTGAATGTAAAATGTTAAAGATCTAATATTATAAAAAAGCAACAGTTTCAGCACAGTTGAGGTGCGGAACACGCAACAGGTAAAATGGACAAAATATAATGAAAATACGAGAAAACTTAAACCGTGTTATTACAAAACAAGTTCTAACTTTAAACCTAGCCCAAACCTTCGAGCCAAGCCAGTTATTGTATTTTGAGCTTTATTCCGACAAACTTAAGTTCTTAATGTAAAACTGACAACTTAGACTCGGGTGTAACGTCAGTTTTTGTAATAAGAACTTAAGTTCGAAAAAAAAAAAAGTAAAAATGGCTCGATGGTTTGATCCTGGGTCTAAAGATAAACCTTGTTTTGCAATAAGGCCGAAAGTATCTTGGATGGTAAAATCTTTCTCACGCTGGTTTATGAACTAGAGAATCTTTTTTTTATTGCTAAATGTGCCCGCCCTTCACCTCGATCACGCCTGATGGAAAGCGATGGATGAGGTCTATGATGGAACGAGCGTGCCCAGAAGATGCCTGTTGATTCTTGCTTTTAAGGCAGACGGGTTAAATGTGGGAGGGAACACAGAATCGATTGCCACACAGACACTGTTTATAACCTGGATTAACACATAGGATACATGTTTATCTTCGTAGATGACATGGCTTTACGATTGTATCAATTTAATGCTAAAACTATTTTTAACCGACTTCAAAAGAGGGGGAGGTTCTCATATCGGTTGATTTTTAAAAAATTTTTCTTTGTTTTTTATCTCAGAACTCCGTTATTTATAAGCCGATTTGCAAAATGATTTTTTTAATGGTTAAGGTATGCCTCAGGGGTGGTCCTATATAAATTTTATTAACTTTACTTGGGTAGTTTTTCAGTTAGCTTCAATACTACGATTTTATTCCACTTAGTTTATATTGGTGATGTATTAATAACTTCTTGTCACTGATATTTACATAGCAAGTAGTGTGTTATATGAATTTGTGTGGGGTAGGCAGGCACAACTAAAAAGTCCAAAAATAAAAATTTATTTAAAAAAAAAAAAAATTTCGTCGAAAGGTGTCGTTGGTTCCGCATGTTCGTTTTAGACACCGACTTCCGAAATTAAAGTTATTTTTCACTTTGTAGTTCGGTTGTTTTTATTTTATTATGTAAAAAAAAGTTTACCTAATATTAAGCATTGTATTGTCCATATAAAATGCATCAAAACAGATGGGCCAGGATCGTCACTCAGTGGGTGCCTGAAGACCGACGGCGTTGTCACCGAGGCAGGCCTAAGAAACGCTGGCGTGACGAGTTGGACTCGTTCCTGATCGATTGGCCTAAGAACACTAAGAAGACGCTATAAGGAAAATTGGAGAAGTATGAGGGAGAGCTTTGCCCAGCAGTGGGACAAAATATGTAGGTTAAAATTATAAAAAAATGCCAGATCTGACTCAATAAAAAAAAACTAGCTTCTGCATTTTTCATCTCTAGACCCAATTCTGAAGTCGGAAGAAACATGTACGAAGCTGAAAACGTCAGCTAGTTTCTATCAAAGTACTAGGCGCACATACTTCGAAGCAGTTTTGAACAGTTTACCTAAAATAGGGGTCCGGTATGGGATGGTATATCGGCGGCGGCGGCGGCGGCGCATACTCGTGGTACTGTATGTGCGCCGGGTGGTGCGGCGAGACATGGTGGCCGTACTCGCGGTACTCGCCCTCGCCGCCGAGCGAGCCCAGCGCCACCGGCATGTAGGCCACCTTGGTCACCGAGCCATCTTCGTGTCACTTGTTGGGCGTTGGAAAACTCTTTGACGATATGCGCTCCTGGTAGCTCACAGATTATTTTCTTCAGATTTTTCACTTAGTTTTTATTAATATTGCACACTTTTTTTAGTCACAGTTTTTCTCTTATTTTATTAATAGTACAAAAAGTATCTTTGAATAAATATAGATTTTATTTCTTATTTAATAAATAGGTATGTAAATTGTAATTTGTTTAAACACATTAACTTTGGGCACTTTGGTTTTTGTAACACATTTATTTATTACTAAAACACTTATTCACGTCTAAAAGCGACTAAAATAAAGAAAAAACTATTTATTATTAGGTAAGTAAATAAAACGTTCCAAGAATTTACTACGCGCCGCGCATCACTAAGTTCGACTGATAAAGCTTTTCAAATTTTTCGCGCGGGAAGTGTCACAGTACCGTGAAACGTCCTAAATCCTTTATATACTTAATGTTGCTACGCGATTTTGGGCCTAATCGCGTGGCAGTAGAGGCGATAAGCGTGAACGGTTCAGGGCACGGCGGGAAGTGCGGCAACGTCGCGTCAGCTGGCCGTGCTACTAGCGAGACGCGTTCGAAAAGGTCAACATCGGTTACTATTTTTTTTTTCATCCCACCGGCTATTTTCGTTGCTTTGTTTGTTTTTTTATCATTGATATATTGATTTTTTTTGGGTTGGAATGTGGATTGGAAATCATCGAGTAAAAACATGGCTAAAGAGTTCCGGTTGACGTATTTAGGTATCGATTTTCATACAAGAATGTCTGTATTGAATTTCATAATAGACTGCATAAACGGCGTCGTTTCCGTAGCGTTGTTTATATCGCCAAAAAACCGGTTCCCAAATGCTAAATAAGGCTAATCATCAAAATATATTATTCACCAATGTAAAAATTATCATATAAAATAATTTATTCAAGAAAAATTAAATAATAAAAGACTATTGTTTTCACCGCGGCCTCGGAACGCACGCGACGTTGCCGCTCTTACCGTTCGCGCCATACTTTTTACTGTTTCTTAGCACATAGAAACGCTCATTACGCTGGCACGCACACAGACAGGCAGCGTTTATATTGTTGTATCCGCAGTACATAGTGCAAGATGGTATATAATGTACATTCCGCGACGGTAGATATGTAGGTAAACTACGTCGCTGTACAAATCAAACATTCGCGTCTATAAATAAAATGCAGACGTGTCCATGAAACGTGCGCATCTTCGATTGTTTTAGGAAAATGATGAAATTCGAATTTATTCGAAAATGGCGGGTGGAACGTCATAGTGACGTAGGAAGTTTTTTTTTTTCGCAAACAGACGCTGTTTAGTCGAGTGAGAGCATGGGAAAGTTTTGGAATTCGAAAATCTAAATTCGTATAATTAGGTCGATGAAAGTAGCATTTTTTCTATTTAATGTTTGCGTTACTAGGTTACTTATTTGAATTGATAGGAAATTTACTTTAAAATTCTACGATGACAACAACGATTTATATTATTTATTTACATTGAGAAAAAAATGCTAAAACATCGTCCAAAACTAGCAAGGACGTCTCAACAATTAAGTACTACAAAAAACCTCATTGTAAGCGCGAAGCATAAAAAAACAATTCACACAATTGTCGAATCGCGAACCCAAGGATGTTGCCTTGAAGCGTTATCTAGATACACTGATAACAACACCAAACAACGCGGCGCAGTACACAAGAAACTATAACGTTCATAAAACAATAAAATTAGACAAAAAAACGTCCGCGAGGAGCCGGCGACGTGCAGTTTTGTTGGATAGAATGTGTGTCATGACGAGTCATTGACTTCACTCTAGTACAGCAGAGTAACACGTAAAGTTATACACGTGCGGAAAGAAAATCGGGGTGGAAATCGAGCCCGATCGAACATCGCGACACGCGTGCGTTGCACCCGGCGGCTACAACACTAATAATTACACGTAAACATTATCAAACGAATCGATTGAAAAAAAAAAAAACGTAATACAAAGCGATTCCAAATTTGAATGCACACTAGCTAGTTACCGGCGCGACGGCGTACTGCACCTATGTAAAGTACATAGCAGAAGTGTGCCGCTCTGACGGGTGACGGACTGTCAACGCTCGGGCGTTTCCGTGAGCTCTCGGCGGCGCGGTCGGGTAGCGTCGGCAGGCGGCGAGTTCGGATACACGATTAGATTATGTCAAAATGATTAATATAAACCGGTTATAGCTAGGTCAATCACATCAACTGGTTACAAATTTACAATGGCTGGCTAGTTTTGGCGGTGCGCGGTGGGCAAGTGGTTCCGCGATCTGAGGTCGTTTGATAAGCGGGTGATAAATCTGTTTGCAACTAAACGATGCAGTGTCGTCATAATTAGGCGGGAAAACTTGTTTCTTGTAAGTACTTTATCGTAGTTATAGACACAAGAAATCCATCCATACTAACATTATTAATGCGAAAGTGTGTCTGTCTGTTACCTCTTCACGCGTCAACCGCTGAACCGATTTAGATGAAATTTGGTATTATAGTTTGAGTCCCGGGAAAGAACATAGGATAGTTTTTATCCCAGAAATCATTCTTTAAGGGGGTGAAAAGAGGGGTGGAAGTTTGTATGGAGAATCAATAACCGCTGAACCGATTTAGATGAAATTTGGTATGGAGATAGTTTGAGTTGTGGGGAAGGATATAAAATAGATTTTATCCCCGAAATTATCCCTTAAGTTCGTAAAAAGGGGGGTGGAAATTTGTAAAGGGAATCAATAAAAAAGGACTAAGTATTAAGTGTAATGTATCTCGTTGGTAATCCTTAAATAAATAAATAATAAGACTTATCGCGGGTGAAACCGCGGGGCACAGCTAGTATTAAAAATAACTTCGAGATATTTTCTTTTCAACTACTTTTTTCACTATCTCGTTGGTTTAGCGGTCACAAGCGCTACTGCTGAGTACGAGGTCCTGGGTTCGATTCCCAGTTCGGGCAGTAAATTACTCAGTAACAGCCCGGTATCTGGATTTGTGCCCGGTTGATGACAATAGGATCGCCCCCTTTTACATAACATAAACGTGGGTGTACTGAAGGTACGATCGCGGACAATATCGGTGGACCACTTATCAACCTCATTACCGAGGGCCATAAGGGTGAAAAGTGGTCGACCGCCAATGTCCGCGGTTGTACACCTCTAACGCTTAGGTAGGGGATTACGGGCATAAGGTGAAAAATTACTGCAATCATTACGAAAGGTGATGATGGCAGGACAGGCTAGGACGTTTTTATTATATAATGTCTGCTCTTGAGGGAGAGGGGCTTGTGGCCAAGAAATAACAGCTGCACGGGTCGGTCGATCAGATTAAGCTACGTTTGCCGCGGTTGGTCCGCGGATGGGTGACCATCTTTACATACCAAGACCCCTCCGTGCCTCGGAAAGCACGTGAAGCCGTCGCACCCCCGGCCATAGGTAGAGGTGGAACACCGCGGTGGTTTTAGCCGGTAAGAGTCCGGCATGCCCCTCTGTCACCCCCACGTTAGAGGAACTCCACGAGAAGATGTCGTGATTAACTGATTACCTAAGGAATTGACGTGGTTTCGAAATGAGGAATCTTTAACTGGTCATAGTGTAGGACCTAGAACCGCATAGCTCTGTTATCTTTAAAATAAACAACGTAGAGAATGATACAAGATAACGTAAGAGTCATTTGGAGTATGTCAGTATTCAGGCCTGCTTATCTTAAAGCAAATAAAGATTAACGAAAACAAAGAGTGGTGTATGTGGAAGATTGTGACAGATTGTGAAGTGCTTCCAAATATAACGGGATTCAGGATAAGCATGCTGAAGTGGAAAATAACGTGAGAAAACCTGGATTTATCTATACTAATATTATAAAGAGGTAAAATTGTAGAGGTAATCTCTGGAACTATTTTTGCATTTGATGAAGGCTATAGGCTACGTAACATCACGCTAAGACCCTTAGAAGCCGAGCAAAAACAAAACAAGTCCGGAAGAACGCTAAGCGAAAACGAAGTGACAGCGCGGGCAGGTGATGCGACGCGACGGGCTGGGTTGGGGGAACAAACATGCGGATGAAGTCGCGGGCAGAAGCTAGTGTTACTGTTAGCCTGCATCATCCCACTGCTGGGCAAAGGCCTCTCCCCATGATATTTCGATCCAGGGCTAAAGTGGACCACTGGTCGTTTGTTTTGTCCAGCTCGTCCCGCCATCTTCTACGGGGTTTGCCGCGACGCCTTCTACCTGTATCAGGGCTCCACGTGGTTGTTATTTTGGCCCACAGCTTATTGGGCATACGGCAGACGTGGCCAGCCCAGTCCCACTTTAGTAATCTGTGTTTTGGAGCGCAGTGTGGTGTTGCGAATGTGGTCTGTCAATTTGACGCCTTGAATATTGCGCTCCATTGCACGTTGGCAAACCTTGTGTTTGGACTTTTGGATGTTTGTCCAAGACCAAATCGGGGATCCATAGGTCAGAATGGGAAAGATGCACATTTCCATAATTTTTCGCTTTCATAAGCTCTTTCGTGGACCATTAGCTCTTCCAAAGCCTGGGCAGAAGTTAGTGAAACAAAATTTTTGTTCACATCATCATCATCTGCCTAGCCTTTAACTATGTTGGGGTCGGCTTCCAGTCTAACCGGAGGCAGCTGAATACCAGTATTTTACATGGAGCGATTGCCTATCTGACCTCCACAATACAGTTACTGGGTAATACGATACCCCTTGCTAACACTGGTTGTCAGACTTTCGGGCTTCTGGCTGCCCGTAACGACTGTCAAAAATCCACGAATGACAGCCGGGACTAACGGCTTAACGTGCTTTCCGAGGCACGGAGGGGTCTCGGTATGTAAAGATGGTCACCCATCCACAGACCAACCGCGGCAAGCGTAGCTTAACCTGATCGATCGACCTGTGCGGCTGTTATTATTTAGCCATTTTTGCTCACAACAAGAACAAATATATCTGAACAGAGCGACAGCGCCAGTCGTCAGTGAAGCATCAAAACGACGTCGAACTTTCTAACTTTCTCATCATTGTCGAGCAAATCACTTGTGCTCTGGATACGAGTAACATCACGCCTGTAATACACAAAGGATCGGGCAGCGATGTTTTACAGGCTGGCAGGGACATCGGAGCAGTGGTGATAACGACCGCGACTTACCAGATATAGGTCGTACATTCGAACCCAGACAGGCGCTTTATTTATTTACTAGCTGCGCCCCGCGGTTTCACCCGCATATGTGTCGATCCCGTGCGAATATCGGGATAAAAAGTAGCCTATATATATATAAAAAATATGGAGGTAGCTGACATCCTGGATGTTAATCCAGGATGTCAGCTACCTCCATATTTTTTTTTATCAAAATTGGTCCAGGCGTTTGAGCGTGAAGAAGTAACAAACATATAACACACACACACTCACAAACTTTCGCCTTTATAATATTAGTGTGATATAGTGTGATTTATCCATTTATATCAGGCATCAAGGCCCATATAAAAACACTTATAATACAATGCCCTTACAATCATCAACCTATAATGTTCCCACTGCAGAGACACAGGCCTCCTCTCTTCAAGAGTGGGCTGTAATCTACGACGCGGGCTCAGTGCGGGTTGGTAGACGTTACATGTCTTCGACCTTTTTGGTTCTAGGAGTCCTAACCGGCTTGTCCTAGACTAGGACAAGCCGGTTTCCTCACGATGTTTTCCTTCACCGTTTTGAGAGCAGTAGTGATGAAATAATTTGCACAAAGTAAAGCGCCTGTCTGGATTCGAACCTACGACCTCTCGTATGTCGCGGCCGTTACCACTGGGCCACCACTGCTGTCAACAAAACATAAGTTTCCGAGATTACAACTTAACGAGAGACAAATGGCCCAACATTTGACACTATTAGTGGCGTCAAGCAAGGTGAAAACGATAAATGTCTACAGTGTAAATTATCGACATTTATTATCGAACTAGCTTCTGCCCGCGACTTCGTTCGCGTTCGCTCTGACTTTATTTTTGTATGAACGTTATTTCAAGTGATATTATACTATCTGTTATTATGCCATATATTACACACCCGTTCCTAAGGGTTGTAGAATAATGTTAAATCAATACTCATATTATAAAAAAAAATATTTACAAAAAAAAAAAACAACAGACTTCAAAAAAAAAAAATCACTACAAAGTGATAAATAACTTTAATTTCGGAAGTCGGTGTCGTTGGTTCTGCATTTTAGTTTTTTATATTTTCAAATGCGATTGGTAGTTTCAAAGATTAGCGCGTTCAAGCAAACAAACCAATTCTCCAGCTTTTATATTAGTATAGATAAGATTCTCTCGACAGTGAAAAATCATGTCTCAATTATCGAATTTATCATGTATTTATAATTTTTTGATATGACATAAATCCATAATTTATTATGTATTTAGTATTACAAATATAGAAGAGAAGACTCATCGACATTTGTGTGTTATTCTTCCCATCTGCATTCTCACGTACCTTCTCAAACATGGTCAGTCATTGACAATTTAGCAGCGGTCCACGCTCGAGGTTTGCCAGAGAGCTATTGAACGGAGTATTCTGGGTACCTATTCAACTTGTGGACCGTTAAGAATACAACAATCCGTTCCATCACTAAAATAACTGATGTCACTCGGAAAGCTGCCACGCTTAAATGGAATTGGGCTGGACATCATCTGCCGCATGTCAGACGATCAGTGGGCCAAACTTACGACTCAGAGGGTACGTCATCGCGGCAGGCCCAGACGGAGATGGCGGGATGAGCTGGACTCCTTTGATAAAGATTGGTCCTTGGCAGCTCTGGATAGAGAGAGGTGGAAAGAAAGTAGGGAGGCCTTTGGCCAGCAGTGGGACATAAACGGCCAAAAAAAAAAAACAAAACACAAACAGAATACTTTGCCATGACTCACTGTCATATCGGATATACATTAAAACCGAGTACATCCCGAGGACAGCCGAACACATCCGAAGCGGCGTCGCTTACGGTAACAGTGGCGCGAATGCAATGGTTTTCTCCCATCTCAAGAAATGCCCAACTCGCCTAAAGAAGTTTTCACTTTAAAATTTTCAAATAAATAAATAACAAAATGCAAACGTAACTCTTTCAATCTGTCAGTTACCTTTTCACATCTAACCACTGAACTCAATGACGGAACAGGGAGCCTACTCTCAAATCCGTCAACGAAGATACGAGCCTGTCCGAAAATAGTTCGAAACTTCGGAATGAACCCTATACCCGACTAATTAACTTTTTCAGACGGGAAATAATACATCGGCAGTAGCGAAATTTGTCAAATCGTGGTGTCATTCCTTCTTAGTTCAGTCCCCAAACTTTTATTAATTAGGGAGTAGACTTTGAGATCGTTATAAAGGTCTTGACGCAGAACGTCACTTTCGCAAAATGTCACACTTTCGCATAATGTCATTTTCGTAAAACGTCATTTTCTCAAAACGTCATTTTATCAAAACGTCATTTTCTCATAATGTCACTTTCGCAAAACGTCATTTTCGCAGAATGTCATTCAAGCTATTTTTTTTTTCAGGAGAGACCTAATACTAACACTACAGAATCGGGTAAGTAATTAAGTAAGGAGCAGCCAGTGCTGCGCCTCCCAGTTATAGAATGAGGTTCCTCTTCAGCCTTTTCACCACCACTGTCGGGTTCAACAGTTCAGTAACTAGTGGGTTTGGATGCAAGGTGCCTAACCTTGTGTTGTTCCTTGTACCGCTCGATTTCATAGTTTACTGTTGGCATTTGTAGATAGTCGTGAATTTCGTCGTTCCTAGCAAACCAAGGTGCGTTAACTATGGATCTTAGGATACCATATGGACTCTTTGTAGGCAGAGTATGTTGGTTTTGCTAGCAGCGTCCCACAATTAGATCCCGTAGGTCCTTAAAGTATTGTTTATTTTTATATACAGTAGTTGCAAAAAAAATATTTTACACATTAATTCAGGTAATGTCAATGATTGGCGGTCTTTCTTCAAAAGTTTATTGTTTTTTTTTTTTTTTTTGACTTAATATATATCATTCGGTATTCTGTATCCGCGGTATGTATGTTTTATGTAAACTTTCTTTGATTCAGTTATCCCAATAGCGGCTTTCTTTCTAGACTCGAAAAATTACACAAGGCGTCTCATTACATTACACACCAATTTTTTTGCATAATAATTATAAAATTATAATAACCAATTACATGATAGATCATTTTAAGCACAGCTTGAATGACATTCTGAGAAAATGACGTTTTGCGAAAGTGACATTGTGAGAAAATGACGATTTGAGAAAATGACGTTTTGAGAAAATGACGTTTTGCGAAAATGACATTATGCGAAAGTGACCAAATTTTTCAGGATGACATTTTGCGAAAGTGACGTTCTGCGTCAAGACCGTTATAAAGGGTATGCTTAAAATAGATGGACAAATATTAACACAGCGGTCTGTACGTCTAACCAAAGAAATATCCAAGCAAAAAAAAAAAAAACACTGATTAAAGTGATTTTGTTTTGACCTAAAATAATAAATTGTCTGCACATTAGTGTATTTTCGTTAGATGATTATTTTTCTTGTAAGTATCTAATGCGTTTTTCTTATATGTTTTTTTTTTTACCATTGTCCTTATTATGGTGGTCTGAATGATTTCTAAAAGTTTGTCCGTCTATTTTAATGGGACCTCATACAGATACGCAGCCCTAACTTGGGACCTGCGGGGTATTAATTAAAATTAGACAAAAATTCCTTAGAATAACAATAAACTATTCATCACAAGACAAAATTATCATTGAAATGTGGCATTACAACAACGGCGTTGTATTGTTGTGTTGTCCATGGGAAGGAGCAGTGGTGACGCAGCGGTAACGGACGAGTTTGTAGGCCGTAGGTTCGAACCCAGGCAAGCGCTTTACTTTGTGTAAATAATTTCAAGACCATTGCTCTCAAAACGGTGAGGAAAAACATCGTGAGGAATCCGTCATGTCCTAGAACCAAAAATTCGAAGACATTTGTGACATCTACCAACCCGCACTGGGCCCGCGTGGTGAATTACAGCCCAGTGCCTCTCACAGAGAGGAGGCCTGTGTCCCAGCAGTGGGAACATTATAGGCTGATTAATTATGCTATGCGTTATGGATATTCTTAAGTAATGTCGTTGGTGGAATTATTTAAAGACAAATCTAAAACTATAAGGAACCAATATTTAACACAAAACGAAGTATGTAAAAAAAAAAAGATCGAATTCCTATTTTGAAATAAATTCAAATATGGAACGATCATCTATCGAGAGGGAGCGAGCGAGGTTGTTGATTTAATTCATTAGCGGGACTGAGACGGCAATAGCGGCGTGCGAATGAGATAGCGACAATACGATGTCTTAAGCGGATTGTACACTGGTCGGCTGTGTCGTTGAATTTTTACAGGTGACGGTTTTTGGTAGGAATATGTAACAGTAATAACTGCATAATATATGGCAAAGGACAGCCATGTGCAGAAAAACGCGTCGTAAATTTTACGAGCGCGAAATCGTAGTTTTTTATTTTTTTATACTACCCCATTGTTTGACTAAGACTTCCCCAAGTCCTTTCACGCCCTAATTACGTAACACACTATCAATCACTATCTGAATCATTTTGAAGGATAGTGCTAATCCATTGCTTCATATGTTCAAAAAATTTGTCTATTGAACAACGTAAATAACGTAATGAATGTTGTTGAACTGTCAAAATGAAAGTCATGGCTTTCATTTTGACGAGCGGGGCAATTGTTTAACACATTATCAATCGGAATCTGTTGTATTTTGACAGTTCAACAACATTCATTCGAACCAGCCCTCGTCTAGGCCATCTCGCCACCTCTGTCTGGGCCGGCCTCAGCGGCGCCCCGGCCATCTTCAGGCACCCGTTGTGTGGATACTTTAGCCCAGTGGTCATCGTGCAATCCCATGTGAGCCTGGTAGCATTTTTGCCCACGTCTATTAAACTCGCACCCCAAATCAATTGCGTAACACACTTTCAATCAGAATCCGAGAGTTTTGAAGGATATTGCTAATCCATTGTTTCATAGGTTTGAAACTACCGTCTGCTCAACAATGTAAATAACGCAATGAATGTGAACTGTCAAAATGAAACCCATTGCGATCAATTGTAATTTTATGTCTGTTATGCAATTACCCCGTCGTTCACTGTTCAGAAAGAGTGCAAACTGCGCCAAAATAAGGTTTAAACTTCAAAAATAAGTCGAAGGTCAAAATTATTAAGTAATTAAAGTAGTCATAGTGATGGCCGGCTCTCACCAACAGGGGCCTTATCCTCCACGACACAATGAACGAAACCGCACGAAATGAACGCGAGATTGGCGGGATTAGCTTAGGAATTGACGTAGTTTCGATGTAAGGAATCGTCAAGGTCATAGTGAGGACGGCAAAACACGATATTGTAGTAGGCGATTTGTTTTTTTTTTTTCTTAATTTCAGATTTATTAAGAACCACAGTTTTATAGAGAAAACGTTAATTTGTTGATTTTTTTGTGACCGCAACAAAAGAAAACGGATTTCCTCAACTCATATTTCAAGTAACAACACCCCGAGCGGTCGTTGACCACTAACCAAACCAACATCAAATAATTTATATTTTTATTTTAACGTATTTAGATATCTATACCCATCACGTCTGCAGAAATTCGCTAGCTAAATTCACCTTGTATATTTATTCGATACTTTTTATTTTTTCTCGCGGTGGAAATCCTCATGGACTTCCTCTATCGTGGGGGTGACAGAGGGGCATGCCGGACTCTTACCGGCTAAAACCACCGCGGTGTTCCACCTCTACCTATGGCCGGGGGTGCGGGATTCGCATAAGCATTCACCGCTCATATTTATTCGATACTTAAGAATCCTTCGCCATGCCATCCCGTTCGTGATCGCGGGCTATTCGGATTGCTCTTGCACTTGTTACTCAATGGAAATTATATTAAAGTAGGCCTAATTTCGTAACACTTTTAAAGGATATTGCTAATCCATTGCTTTGAATGTTTGAATAGTTAATCTGCTATTAAACGTAAATCACGCAATGAATCTTGTTTAATTGTCAAAATGAAAGTCATTGTCATTGTTAGTGTGTTATGATCATTCCAATTGCGTAACACAGTTTCAATCACAATCCGAGGGTTTTGAGGGAAATTCGTAATCCATTGTTTCATACGTTTGAAAAATGCCTTAGCTCAACAACGTAAATAACGCAAACGAACGTGCTGAACTGTCAAAATGAAAAACATAGGTAGCGATCTATAGTAATTTTATGTCTATTACGCAATTACCCCACAGTCCATCTTTAAGTAAAATACATATAAACGTTATAAACATCAACATGCCTTCATATACAATATAGCTACAGATCAGAAACAATCAAAACATAAAAGTAAAAAACTTACAAAAAACAAAAAAAAAGCAGCTCAACCATTCCACGCATTGTCAAATCTTGACGTCAAAACTCAACAGTGTATAACCCTCTTAACACTGAATGAGTGAAAGGCACCGGCGAGCAAGCGAGACAGACATACATTACTACACCGCGCTAGACAGGGACAGCGACAGTCTGTTGACGTAGTAGTAGATGAGATAAGGGGCTATCAGCAGTTTTGTGCGCGTTCGAACTGTTTTTTTTACTTGAATACTTTTGTGACGGGTTTTTGTGGCAAGTGCGCGGTTGTAGTCAGTAGTGTGAGATTGTTACAAAATCGAGGTGTATGGGAAATGTGGGAAGCTTGATTTGTTTAATGCATGTTCTAAAGCATTGTTGTTGGACATTTCTCAAGGTAGACGCTGAATTATTTAGACGTACTCTATGTTTATAATTTAAAATCTGACTCAAATTATTTAGAAAATAGTCGATTGTTTAAGGAAGCCATGTTTTTTGGGGGAACATAATATCAAAGGCTAATTCGTTGTTAATTGTTGCTTCCGTTTAGATTCGTTAGTAAAACAAATGCTTTAAAACTGCTCTACCTAATCTAAATTTATCAATCAGTCAGTCTGGCTTGAAATATCAAGATTACCATCTTAATTCTACGATTGTCTGCGATAAACTTGAAACAGTTCTACACATTCCACTCGCCCATCCGCTCGCCTAACAACTTGCCTCCGACAATGACAAGATGCAAACGCGGCACGAGCCGAACGCACACATAGGAGAGTTACGTCGCACGCACACAGACGGAAATTATTATTATTACAGGATACGACGGATAGATAATGCTGTAAGTGAAAAATGTTTTCTTGCAAATCTGAGAAGGTTTTTAATATGAGGATTGAAAACTAATTGTAAAATTTAAAAAAATGATTTAAAAAAAACGATAATATTGCCAGAAGCCAGAACAAAGCCTAGAGCAAACAATAAAAACTAGAGACTTCAATCTTTTTTATTATTTTAAAACGAAAACGTAATGACAGGAATTTCATGGTGAAGGTACGTATTTTATTTATTTATTTTTAGAAAACTGACGTATCCCTTGGAATTTCTGAGCCACTTCTTTCCTAAGTTTACTGTTTTTCTCTTTTTTGTCATAAACTTTTATATTCAAAAAGTGTTAAACTTCAACCTAATTTGAATAATTATTGAATCATAATAATAATAATAAACCATTTATTTTCAGGTTACAAAGACCCATAGATACATACCTTAACTTAAATAATAAGAGTAGATTATCAACAGCTGTACATAATCACAAGCAGATATGGAACTGTCAAACCTTTTATCACAACAGTAAAAAAAAAGGAAAACATAACACTTATGTTTTATTTACATATCTACACGAAATCAATCAGTCTAGCTTTTTCCCAACTATATTGAAATCGGCTTCCAGTCTAAGCGGATGCAGCTGAATACCAGTACTTTACATGAAGCGACTGCCTATCTCTCCAGAACCCAGTCCAGTTACTGGTTAACTCGATACCCCTTGGTTGTCAAACTTTTAGCTACCCGTAACGACCGTCAAAGAACTACGAATGACAGCCATTTACGTACACAAAATAAAATTTAAAAAAAGAAC
This sequence comes from Amphipoea lucens, assembly GCA_947508005.1. Lineage (NCBI taxonomy): Eukaryota > Metazoa > Arthropoda > Insecta > Lepidoptera > Noctuidae > Amphipoea > Amphipoea lucens. The sequence continues at coordinate 7,599,069 of OX382385.1, forward strand.
AACGAAAAAATAACAATCAGAAAATTCACTTATAACCTTACCACGATGCGTCGTGCGCCGTTGAACTCACACACACAGGTGCAAACGTCTCGTGTGTGTGAAGAGTGAAGACAATAAAATACTTATGTGTGAGTGCGATGTCTAGATGTATACCGCGACCGCACAGTTATGATACTTGCAGGCGGGATTATTTTAATAGTAATGGGGTAAAGTTTTTGGGCAAAATAATTCTACGGGATAATATAAAACATTACGCCCGTAAGCCCCTAAGAGGCGGGCAGAGGTGTATAGTACAGTTAACAACAGGATAAAAACAAAAAAAAACAATTGTTACCATGGTCACAAATTGTTTTTTTTTTTTATTTAGTTTGAATGCTCACAAACAGACACAGACTTACGAGTTTGTAGGTCGTATTAAACCCCGACAGGCGTTTTACTATGCGTAAATTATTTCATCACCACTGCTCTTAAGGCGGAGGTTTCAGAAAACGGTCAAAAAGCTGTTTTTTAAAGCAGTGTATCTCTTAAACCGTAAACAATTTTGATCAAAAAAAAAGATATTTTCAAGTCTTATTTTAATACAGTGATGGAACTCAAATTATAATTAAACATACATTAATGCATCAAAACAATGTTCAAATACACCTCTTAATTGTCTTTAAAAGCAGTTTATCTCTTCATTAACCATTTTAATTATAATAATTAAAAATATACCATTAACCCAATGCCAAACTGCATTCAGTGATGGATTATTTTTTATTAAATAGTTTTTGTAAATAGATAATTGCTACATATTTGCAATAAATTACCACCGTTGTGTCATCGCGCTTCTCTCTCTTATCTATGCAATCCGACAAAGACCGCGCTTTAGGTCATGTACATACATACATACATAATCAGCCTATAATGTTCCCACTGCTGGGACACAGGCCTCCTCTCAGTGAGAGGGAGTGGGCCGTAATCCACCACGCGGGCCCATTGCGGGTTGGCAGATGTCACATGTCTTTGAATTTGTGGTTCTAGGACATGCCGGTTTCCTCACGATGTTTTCCTTCACCGTTTTGAGAGCAGTGGTGATGAAATAATTTACAAAAAGTAAAGCGAATGTTTGGATTCGAACCTACGACCTACAACTCGTAAGTCGCGGCTGATACCACTTGGCCACCACTGCTCGTGTTAGGTCATGTAGTCGCTTTAAAACGGTGAAGGAAAACATCGTGAGGAAACCGGCATGTCCTAGAACCAAAAATTCAAAGACATGTGACATCTACCAACCCGCACTGGGACCATTTCCTCTCGCTGAGAGGAGGCCTGTGTCCCAGCAGTGGGAACATTATACATTGTTTATACAAAATGGCAGACACCAAGACCAGTGTTGCCCCTTCGAATCACGTAGTCGTCATCTGAATGATTGGCGATGGTGGCACCAACACAGGGCCTACGTTTCGAAGCTGTAAGAGCGGTTTTGTGAGGTTCAGCTTTCGCCAGCGCGCCCTGCGGTTTCACCCGCATAAGTATCGATCCCGTGGGAATATCGGGATAAAAAGTATCCTATGTGTTAATCCTGATCATAACCTATCTGTGTGCCAAATTTCATACAAATCCGTTCAGCCGTTGGTGCGTGAAGAAGTAACAAACATACAAAAACTCACAAACGTTCGCCTTTATAATATTCGTGTGATGTTCAAATCTTCTTTAAAATGCTGGAAACCTCACTCTAGGCCGCTATTGCATAACCAGCCAATAACGTTCCCACTGCTAGGACACAGGTCTCCTCTCGGTGAGAGGGCGTGAGCCTTAATCCACCACGCAGGTTGGTAGATGTCACATGTCTTCGAAGTTTTGGTTCTAGGACATGCCGGTTTCCTCACGATGTTTTCCTTCACCGTTTTGAGAGCAGTGGTGGTGAAATAATTTACACAAAGTAAAGCGCCTGTCTGGGTTCGCACTTACGACCTACAACTCATAAGTCGGGATTGTTGCCACTGGGCCACCACTGCTATTGAGAACTTCCAAAAAGAAACCACTATACTTATCTCTTTTCCTAGACACCCAACCCAGGTCCTCAAGCTCGGCCAGTCGCGCTTTCGACCACTACTCCAACGGGGCAGTCATATTATAGGAAAATGTGTTTATGTAATATTATCCTGTTAGTGTAACATTTGTTTTGAATTAAACTAAGTAATGTTTATCCGACTACGGCGAAGCAAAAAGGAGGGTTATGATTTTGACCGGTATGTATGTTCATCCTGTTCCCTCATAACTTCAATAGTACTTATAATAATTTGACAAATGACGTACCTATCGTTAGAAGCGTCTTGACCATCCGCTGGCATAGGCTATGTGACGTCACAATAAATTCAATATGGCGCCCTCTAGAGCAGGGGTCTCCAAACTTTGAAGCCTTAGGGCCATAATGATGTTAAAAAAAATGATGACAATAAAAAAAAAACTAATACTTAATAAATTACTTACTTAATAAATTTAAAAATAAATATTTTGGGATGGTGCCTTGTGGGGTATCAAAAGAAAGGGCTTAATTAGCACATTTCAAAAATATAAATATTACTGAAATAAAACCCCAAAATAATGAATTTAAAATAAGTTTAATAACTAAAACCCGACTACTGAAAAGGATGAAACAAGAAAGTACCTTCCCGTGGTCGCATGCTACCATAGCTTATATACAGTATGTTAGTACAGCGGCATGCGACCTTGTAAAACATTTCAAAAGAGTTACGGTGGAGTTTCTTGCCCATTCTTCTCCATATACGAAAACTACATTTTAAAAGAGTGGAGTTTCTTGCCCATTCTTTCTTTTGGAAGGGGCGACTAGAATCAATTCTATTTTATTGTAATTTTTGACGTTCAAAAGTGCCTTTAATGTGCCTATCCATACTATTTATATCTATACTAATATTATAAAGAGGAAAGATTTGTATTTTTGTATGTTTGTATTTTTGTATGTAACGAATAAACTTAAAAACTACTGGACCGATTTCAAAAATTCTTTTGACGTTAGATAGCTACATTATCACTGAGTAACATAGGCTATATTTAGTACTAGAAAAAATTAGGGATCCTTAGAAATTACTACTAAAACCAACCCAAGATGTAAAAACAAAAATAGCCATAAAATGTCTTTCATCGCATGCGCTGCGGAAAGTATTGATGATAAAACAAAAAAAATTTCTACAATGTTATAGAACATATCAATATCTACAAAAAACTTCGCGAGACCATATGTCCAACTATAGTAGTTATGTCACTATAACTACTTTTTTACATTTTAAAAGTTGATAGAAATGCTGATCAAAATCAGACCATGTTATCCATACCTTTGTATTAATTCTTATCCAAATAAGTTGTTTCTTATCCAAGACTGTATCAATACCTGTTGATTACTTTTTGAATTATTGAAATCGGACATTCCATTCAAAAAGATATTACGAAATTAAAAATGTCAAAATAAACAAAAAATACACGCCGATTGTGTGGCTCCACGCAGCGCAGCGATAAAATTCTCGTGTCACAGTGTTGGTAACAAAACTCCTCCGAAACGGCTTGACCGATTCTTATGAAATTTTGTGTGTATATTCAGTAGGTCTGAGAATAGGACGTAAACAATTTTTATTTTAAAAATATTGATCGTGTAGGGTAGGGGTAAGGTAGGAGTAGGGTAGGGGTACAGTTGGAGTAGGGTCGGGGTAGGGTAGGAGTAGAGTAGGGGTAGGGTAGGTGTACGGTAGGAGTAGGGAAGGGGTAGGGTAGGAGTAAGGTAGGAGAAGGGTAGGGGTAGGATTAGGGCAGGAGTAGGGTAGGGGAAGGAGTAGGGCACCACGCGAACGAAGTCGCGCCGGGCATCTAGTAATATTATAAATTCGAAAGTAACTCTGTCTGTCTGTCTGTACGTTAACTTTTCACGCCTAAACCACTGAACCGATTTAGATGAGATTTGGTATAGAGATAGTTTGAGTCCGGGGAAGGACATAGGATACTTTTTACCCCGATATTCCCACGGGAGCGACACTTATGCGGGTGAATCCGCGGGGTGCAGCTAGTTTGAAATAAATGATTTGACTTTGACCCCAACTAAACATAGTTGAGAAAAGGCTAGGCAGATGAGATGATGACGCTAAGTAATTCTTAAATGAAGGAAATTGTGCCAACTGTGATAATTGAAATTGAAATTGTTTTATTGAAATAATTGATTTTTATAAATATTTACAAAAATAGGGCCTTATACTAGATGTAGGTAAAAATAATTGGATTCTACCTGAACTAGGAATGAACCTGTATCTCAGGTATTTCACTCAAGTGCTTATACATAAGTATTATCTAAAATTCCTTAAACAAAAATAGTTAAAAAAAAAACTATCTAGCACAAATTATGGTTATATTCTAATTGACAGAAATAACGCTACTTTTTTGCATCATCGTAAGACATTTTTGCAACCATGTTAGTCTAATGATTTTTGCAATAATAATGTTTATTACTTGATGATTGTGTTGCCATTGAAATATCTAAACTTGCAGGTGGTCGTTTCTCCATAGAAACGCTTCCGCCCGTTTTCTTTCTGGTTAATGACCATAAAGCAATGATTTTATAATCATGCCGTGTTAGGTATCAAATGAAAGGGCTTAATTAGCACATTTCAAAAATATAAATATTACTGAAATAAGCCCCAAAAAATTTAAATAAACATAAGTTATAAAACTAAAACCCGACTACTGAAAAGGATGAACCAAGAAAGTACCTTCCCGTGGTCGCATGCCGCTGTACTAACATACAAAGCTATGGCAGCATGCGACCACGGGAAGGTACTTTCTTGTTTCATCCTTTTCAGTAGTCGGGTTTCAGTTTTTTTACACAATCACTCGCTAAGCTGCCTCGCTCATCTCTGGTGGAAAGGCAGCCTTAGGCCTGGACTCCACTAAAGCGGAGCGGAGCGGAGACGTGCAGGAATCGACCAATCACAATAATAATAATATTCCACAACTATCACACAACGCCATCTAGTCCCAAGCTAAGCAGAGCTTGTGTTATGGGTACTAGACAACTGATAAACATACTTATATATTTCTAAATACATACATATTATAGATAAATTACACCCAGACACAGAACAAATGATCGTGCTCATCACACAAACATTTGTCCTGGGTGGGAATCGAACCCACGACCTCCGGCATAGCAGTCAGGGTCACTAACCACTAGACCATCAGGCCAATGGTTAAAATCCTCATCGCGTCACTCGTCTCATCTGTGGACGATTCCTGCACGTCTCTGCTCCGCTCTGCCCAGCTCCACTTCAGTGGAGTCCGGGCCTTACTTAGTTCAAACTATGAAAATGAAGCGATGTTATTGGTTTGTTTCACCCACATCCCTCGCTACGCATCCTCGCTCATCTCTGGTGGAAACGCAGCCTTATCCTTATTACATAGTATAAAACAAAGTCGCCGAAATGTGCGTACGCGCATAACTTCCGAATGACTGCACCAAATTGGATAATTCTTTTTTTGTTGAGTTCGGTATTGCCAGGACAAGGTTTGTATGAAAGAAAATTTCGGAAATTCGAAAAAATCCTACTTCCTTCTGTCCTACTAGTCACACTAATGTTATAAAGACGAAAGTTTGTGAGGAATCGAGGATGGATGTTTGTTACCGTGAAATACGCCAACATTGCCCCTAAGGGAAACTTTGCCCAAAGAACAATTTATAAGCATTTCTTTGTTGTGCAAAAATATCTTAATATTCTGGCAACATTGATTGACTTTAGTGGAAAATAGGTTATATGTATGGCAACACTAACTATCGTGTTTGTCGCTAACTTTGTTTAGTAACTTGTTGGAACTCGTCGAGTGAGGTGCGTGTTTTTGCGGGCAAATTTTAGTGTACATTTCGAAGTAAATTCTGCGGAATGGCGAAAACACAGGTTAGTTGACTTTGTATCATGTCCTTTAAAATTATTTGTAGAGTATATTAATGTAAGGTTCATTGCTCAGAGTCTTTTATAAATAAAGTTATGATGATGGGTAAAGTTATCTAGTAATGTTCCAACCTACGATTGACAACATTGCCCGCCATCAAAAAAGGCTTAGGGTTGGCACATTACGAAACCTTGTATTTTTTCCTTTTTTAATTTATGGCTACTGGTGAGGTTATTTAATTTACAACATACTTTTATTAGATATTTAATTAATAAAATTCAAAGATTACTTTAGGTACCTGCTCCACACTACATTATAATTTGTTTTTTTTTTTTGTTATATTTATACTTGTCGATCCCGTAGCCTTGTTGGTAGTATGCCTGCCTCCGAAACACAGGATCGCGGGTTCCAATCCCGCCCAGCGCAAACATCCATAATATGTGAATCAGTGAGACGTTAATAGTAATGAACAATAAAATTGTGATATAAAAAATATGTGATAAATGTTGTTATTGCGGGGTGGATTCAAAAACCTTGATTTCTGATATAACTTTACCTGAGGATAAACATTAAGAGTAAGAAACTCCTACTGATTTTTTATAGATGTCTACATAATTATGGTTAGGGTAAGTGTACCTATGTGTTTAAATTTAGAAATAATAGACATGATATGATTGGAGTCATAATCATCATTATAAACCAATTTTATGTCTTCTCCAGTTATTTAAGTTCAAACTTTAATTTGTGAATCAGTAAATTGTTAAAAAACAATAATTAAAACATAACAATTATTGGCCACTAATAAAAATATCCATAAAATATTTCATTATTTTATAACTTTATGCAAATGAAACTAAATAAATATATAATTTTTTATATAATTACTAAACAAAATGTCTGTTCAAGTCTATTTAATTTACCTACCACATACGAGTTACTTGAATTGATCTCTATTAGTAGTACCTACTTATTTTATCCATAAAAGTGTTAATTGTATTTTCAGTTTTTATTAAATACTAATAAGTGGGAAACGTTTTTCTTTTTATTTACCTGAACACATATTCTTTGTAGAAAGGAAAAAAAACAGAATATTTTTCACCATGTGCCAACCCTAGCACTTTTAAAAGGCGAAATGTGAATTGTATGAAAAAGGTAAAAAATGCCAGGGTAACATTGCCCCGTCATTTTAATAAGAAACTTTTCATAGTGTCGTTTACTTTCCTAAAGTAAGCGCCATCTTTACCAAAATTCTTGTACTGGTTTTTATGTCATCTGCTTAGAGGTCGTATTTGCGTCAAAAATCAATGTGGGCAAAGTTGGCTAAAGGTCCAGATAACTTTGCCCGCCAACAAAATCGAACAAATATTGAATTAAATGTTAAATAATAGTAAATTTAGCAATACTCACACATGCGCATGATCTTAAAGTTGTAGCTGATAAAGGAAAATACTTACGCCTCCATAGAAAAATCGTATTAAAATTGTAATTATTCTAAAAAAGGGGGCAAAGTTGGCATGTTTCACGGTACTCTTTCATGCCAAAACTACTGAACGGATTTTAATGAAATTTTAAAGTAAGAAAGAAGTAGAAAGAAATTACGTTTATTTGCGGTGAAAATGACGCAAAAAAGAACATAAACACAAAAAAAAAAGGTAGGGGGAAACATGCGTCACATCCACGCAAAACGGCTATTGCTCAGCATTATGCTGCGACCCTATGCAAGACAGAGCCCCAGCGCTGGTTTTCAGCGACAGCCGGCGCTGACATAATGTAGTAAAGCTTATACATCAGAATAGCATATAGGATGCTTTTTATCCCGATATTCCCACGGGATCGACACTTACGGGGGTAAAACCGCGGGGCGCAGCTAGTGTATTATAAACGCGAAAGTTTGTGAGGATGGATGGAAGGATGTTTGTTACTCTTTCACGCAAAATCTACTGAACGGATTTTGATGAAACTTTACAGTAATATAGCTTATACATCAGAATAACACCTAGAATACTTTTATCCCGATGTTCCCACGGGATCGCCACTTATGCGGGTGAAACCGCGGGGCGCTGCTAGTAAGAAAATAATTTTAAAAAAAAAGTAAAGAATCAAAATCACCACGCGCGCTGTCGTGTTCAAACAACTACATGCATAATTAGTGTTCGGTATATAAACAAACACACACACACATACGTACAAACAATATTGTAAGACGTCTGCGCATGTGTGGCAGTCTTTGAAGATTTTGTACAACATATATCTTCATGACACTTTGCTGCGGGGCTAGCAGAGGACTAGGTAGCCTTTGAGACACTTGTTGACAAAATTATATGTAGCTGCATATAACTACTACGAGCTACGCCCCGCGGTTTCATGAACCCTGTGGAAAATATCGGTATAAAAAGTATCCTATGTCCTAAGCCGACGAGCGATAGGTTCCGTCAAAACTGGAAGGAGAACACGCGGGCTCGCGAAAGATGGAAGGAGTGGTGGGAGGCCTTTGCCCAGGACCATCCCACTCCTGGAGAGTAGGATAGCATAGGCTAGTAAAAAAAAATCCTAATCCAGGTCATGGTTTACGCATGTGGTAAAATTCATCCAAATCAGTCGTTTTAGCGTGAAAGTGTAACAAACAAACATACAGACAACCCAATCTTTTCTCTCTATAATATTAATTTAATCTGGATGATGAAACAAATATGAATTTATGGAAAAACTTTTTTACAAAAAAAACAACCGACTTCAAAAAAAACATTAGAAAGTGAAAAATAACTTTAATTTCGGAAGTCGGTGTCAAAAAACGAAAATGCGGAACCAACGACACCGACTTCCGAAATTAAAGTTATTTTTCACTTTCTAGTGTTTTTTTTTTTGAAGTCGGTTGTTTTTTTTTTTGTGAAAAAGTTTTTTTTTCACGTTTTAGTTGTACCTACACCACACAAATTCAATTAACACTAGTGCATTGAAGACTTGAAGACACGACTCGAAGAATCATCAAAATTCGCAAAGAAATGCCGGAGATGCAGTACATTTATGCATATAACGTCGTACATAAGAATAATTACCTAATGTATAATGAAAGAATTATCAAAATTGGTTCAGTAGTTTTTGAGATAATCGCGGACATACAAACATACATACATACGGGTCGAATACAGAACCTCCTTTTTTAAAGTCGGTTAATTAAAGTCGTTTAAAAATAACTTTAATTTCTACAAAATAAAGTTCAGTTTATACTACAACTTCAAACATAATAATAAAGTTGATATTTGTTTAACATGAAATAACATCAATTTGAAACATAAGTTTGAATAGAATTTAGATAGTCTGCCTCGTTGGTGTAGTGGTCGCAAGCGCTACTGCTGAGCATGAGGCTTGGGTTCGAATCCCGGGGGTCGTAAAGTTTTATGAGTTCTTCCATATGGAATTTCTTAGTACCAGGTTTGAGTCTCAAACTCAAAACTCAAACTCAAAGCATTTATTTCAATGTAACCAATTACAGGCACTTTTGAATTGTCAAGGGGTCGGTCAGTCAGAAAGATGAAGCTAGTTGCCCATTCCAAAGCGTAGGTACCTATGGAGAAGAACGGGCAAGAAACTCCATGGACACTCTTTTAAATCAAAATAATGTGGTTACAAAGTCTTGGTTACATCATTCATGTTAAAAATTATACATGTGAGAACGATGCAGAACGTTAAAAGCGTCCATAATGAAAAGATGACAAAAAACAACAATTCAAATATTAAATTAATATATTTTAATTTATTATTAATATAAATAAGTTGGTAGATGTCACATGCCTTCGAATTTTTGGTTCTAAGATATGCCAGTTTCCTCACGACGTTTTCCTTCACCGTTTTGTGAGCAGTGGTGATGAAATTAAATACAAAATCAAAAGTCATTCATTCAAACTAGGCTGAGAATCAGCACTTTTCGAACGTCAAAATTACAAAAGACAGTCCCCCAAAACGCCCGCTCTTCACCACTTCCTAGTGCTTTCGCTGGGGCACGCTGGGGAGAAGAAGTGGCGCAACAAACTCCCCAGCAGCACAGCTGTCTCTTCAGTTAGAAAATACTTCACAAAGAGTAGACAAACACTTTGGTTTTGGTTCGGACTCACGACCTATAACTCTTAAGTTGGGGCCGATTTCACTGCGCCACCACAGCAGGCTCTGAGTATGTATAAGTCTTCTTCTCCAATCGGTCCCTCATTACTGAGGATCGTGGTCACTGGACCCTTTGAAGCGGACAATCTGCCTCAATCTACTCCGGTCCAAAGTTGCCATCACCACCTGCTGAAAATCGCTTGAGGACGTAGCTTCATTTACTTGGTCGGACCATCGTGTTGGCGACCGGCCTCTTGCTCTTTTTCCTTCGGTATTGCCAACAATAACCAGCATTTCAAGGCTGCTATCTCCCCTTCGCATTATGTGGCCGAAATATGACAGAATACGCTGTAGGCATATTGTAGACAATCGGGTCTTGACATCGAGTTGGGAAAGGATAGACACATTTGTGCGTTTGGCTGTCCATGGTATTCGGAGCATCCGCCTCCAGCACCACATTTCGAATGCATCTATCCTCTGTCTTTCTCTTGCTCTCTATCCTCTGTCTTTCTCTTTATAAGTAGAACTTCTCAAAAATAATCCCTATATGTACTTGGTGCAGTCATCGATTTTTCATTTGCATGCCAACTGAGACAGATATATACCGATGTTTGGTGTGCGAGAAAGATAGTGTATTTATTATATTAATAGGGGTGACTTTACGCACCCTTCACTCCGAAACTTGATGTCGATTTTTGAAATCAATATTTTCTCTTATTGATTTAAATAATGTTTTAAAGTTTTTGGGAGTGGAATTATAAATGGTGAATAACTTTACAGTTAACTTGGGCCCGGAATTTGAGACAATTTTCAAGTTATGGAACAACAAACTGAATGTTATACTCAACAAAGTTCAAATTCCATTGAAACCAAAAAACCTATTAGCACCTTTTCGTTACAAATGGTCACTCAAAAATCAACTCAGAATACATTTCACTAAAGTAGATAACTGGGCGATGGAATGTAAATTATCTGAGATTATGAGCACATGCTTTAAGTTATATTTTCTAAGTACAGTCCACAGCACATCCGCTCAGAGGCCCGTGGCTAAATAATAACAGCCGCACAGGTCGATCGATCAGGTTAAGCTACGATTTCCGCGGTTGGTCTGTGATGGGGTCTTTGCATACCGAGACCCCTCCGTGCCTCGGCCTCGAAAAGCACGTTAAGCCGTTGGTCCCGGCTGTCATTCGTTGATCTTCGACAGTCGTTACGGGTCGTCAGAAGCCCGAAAATCTGACAACCAGTCTTACCAAGGGATATCGTATTACCCAGTAACTGGGTTGTGGAGGGCACATAGGCAGTCGCTCCATGTAAAATATTGATATTCAGCTGCATCCGGTTAGACTGGAAGTCGACTCCAACATAGTTGGGAAAAGGCTAGGCAGATGAATTATACAGACAGGGTGTCCCAGAAGTCGACGTCAAGCCGAAATCGAGTAATAGTCCAAGTCATAATAGTTATCAGAAAAATATAAATCTAGCTCATAGCTCTATGGTTGGTAGCGAGTCGCGTCTGCTAGGTTTCACTCGCAGATCAGGTAGAACATAAATTATAATTGTTTAACTAGCTGTGCCTGCGACTTCGTTCGCGTGCATGACGGAAAACGTTTTAATTTTTTTGCGCGGAACCCTAATTCTTTTTCAAAAAATAAAAGTAGCCTGAGTTACTCCTTATTACATCAGCTATCTGGCAGTGAAAGTCCCGTCAAAATCGGTCCAGCCGTTTCAGAGATTAGCCGGAACAAACAGACAGACAGACAAAAATTTAACAAAATGTTATTTTGGTAAGTATATGTACCGTGTATACATCCATATGCATTTAGTAAAAAGCGGTTCTTTTAATATTACAAACAGACACTCCAATTTTATTTATTTGTATACTTAGATGTAACTTATTTTGTAGTTATCAGGAAATACTGAAATAAATTCATTATCAATATGGCTCTTGACGACACGTTCGACATGTTCGTTAGTTGAACAGCATTCCTTGTCGCGAATATCGTTATGTTCAAGTCATTACAAATTTTGAAAAAAAAAAAAAAACAATCAGCCTATAATGTACCCACGAAGAAGAAAGAAGAAGATGGAAGGAATGGTGGGAGGCCTTTGCCCAGGAGTGGGAAAGCAGGATAGTAAAAAAAAAAATGTTACCACTGCTGGGCCACAGGCCTCCTCTCGGTGAGAGGGAGTGAGCAACCACCACGCGGGCCCAGTGCAGCTTGGTAGATGCCACATGTCTTCAAATTTTTGGTTCTAAGACATGCCGGTTTCCTCACGATGTTTTCCTTCACCGTTTTGAGAGCAGTGGTGATGAAATTATTTACACAAAGTAAAGCGCCTGTCTGGGTTCGAAGTTTCGAACCCGGATCACAAATGGGTCACGAATGCTAAAAAAATATGAAAATCTCAAATTACGATTTCTGGTTACATCTATTTACCACGTGTTACATAACCCTCCTTTTTGCTTCGCCGTAGTCGGGTAATAACCTAGATCCCTGCCTACCCCTCGTAACGACGATCGATACCGCCGGCAAGTACCAGGCACTCATAAGTTACAGAAGGCAGCGAACGGCGGCGGTGGGCATCGCATGCCGCCACCTGTCACGTTGGCCGTGAACTACTAGGGTAGCATAGATAGATACGTCAAATGTCAAAACATTGAACTGCGTTGGACGGAGAAATTGTGAGAACGCAGGAGAAAGATGGCCGAGTGATGGCATACACCCACAGTATTCTCTATCTTAATAGATTAAACTATAATGAAAATAGATTTAGCTAATTATACAATGTTATTGAGTAAGAAAAATCAACTTACAATTCTATGTAACCTTTGACAAGGTCGAGAGTTTTTGTACGACAATTGATTTGGTATCTAACGAATCAATCTACCACAGAATTAGTTCCTGTCCACGATAATGATTCGTCTCCAATTCTAGATCATGTATGTTTAAGATTGAACCAACCCCATTAATTAATTAACCCCAATCAATGCCTACAATTTGTCAGGGGGCAAAAAAAAAACATTCATTCGGACACAAAGTACTAGGAGCGCATAGCCACACAGCAATACCCAGGTGATGCTGACTCGGCCAATGATGATAATATTTTTTGTGTAGCTCAGCATTTTTGCAAACCGTACTCGCAGGGGGCACGCGATCGAGGGGATCTCGTGTACTGCGATGAAGTAATCTTGATCCTTGAGTAATTAAATCATTCGCGAAAAGGGCTTTTCTTTCGGCAGTCATGATTATTTTTTTCTGTTATCACTCTGTTGTCCAAATCTTGTATTGCTTGTTTGGAGTTAAAGAATGTCGCTCTTATTATGATAATTTATGCAACGACTTAAAAGACCAATAAAACTGTCAAAAACCTAATAAAACTGTTAAAAGTTAATGAAATTTAAATAAAATTTGACAGGAAATTTGAATAGGAAATTATTATGAATGCGTTTTAAAACGTAATATGGTGACAGTTTATGCTAAGTAGTTGTCAAAACGGTAATAACGATGTGGGCATTCGCATACATTTGTAGTTTAGATTTAATATTTTTTCGACACATGCTGTCAACGTTGGAAAAGGCTAGGCAGATTCGATATAGCGGATATTTTATTAGTAATTTGAAAATAATTAGGTTACCTTAAAATCGCTATCAATAGAGGTCAAGGGGCCTCCGAGTCCTCCCCCCTTTCACGAGCCCTACCTGACAGTGGCACAGGCATAGTCTAGTAACTTAGGTGAAATGAGCTTTCTATAGCATCAATCAATGGATGCGTTCCGAGTTGCGCTGTAACCGATTTGCGCGTACTTATTCCCGTTCCGAATTAAAGTGAGCGCGATAACAATGTCCCGTGAATCGTCATGGATGACGTCATGAAATGCGCCATCTTGCGATAACGCCGACCAAGCCCTAAAATAATATCACCATGAGCGCTGTCATAAATGACCGTTGTGCTGTTTTGTTTTGAGGCGCATCATATCTTTAAACTAACGGGTTTTCGAACGGCACATATGCACATAACGCCACCTAACCGAAGAAGAAGTAGTGGTGTATACACAAAGAAATACTGTAATCCAACCATGGGTATTCAAATTAATATAGTTTTGACGTTGAGCGAACACTGTGAGCGCGTTCACGAGCGTTCCGACTTGTTGACAGATCTCAGCTGTCATATTCGTGATATCTAAATCGGAACGTAAATTCTTGATGTGAGTGCTGTGAGCGATTATGGCATAACTCGGAATGTCATCAGGTGGAATGACGGCTCACTTCACCTACGTTTTCATGGTAAGATTTTATAGAATAGATCGGCTAGTTCCTAATACGGGATGATGGAGTAAGATTTTTACTATTTCTAAAGGTCGATCTAAGAAGTAAGTTTTTAAAATGTTATCAATAAGTAAATAAATGAATATAGAACTTCCTTGTATAAACAATTAGAACCACTGCATGTACTCGTACATACAATATCTTGTAAAAATTAAGTCGCGCCTTCAAAAAAAACCATATCTCGCTCAATCAAAGTACCAAGACCGCAGCGAGCCGAGGGGGTTGCAACCACCCCTCGTTCGCCACGTGCTCGCCACCCTCGCGTACATACCTACAGCTATGTACTACTATATACTTAAATATAGGTTAGCTTGTCTGTCACTGTGTGGAGTTGCTAACCACGTTTTTGAACTTACTATAGCTATAGCCGGTTGATCTACTTCGGGGTCGGTAGAACTCTTGGTTAAGTACATATGTATATGTACTCACGCATTTTTCCCATGGGTTTAGGCAGAAACTATAGAATGCTTCGTGCTACGATAGTTACACTTACAACTCCTTAAGTTATGTATACATTTTGGTCTTGTCATTTATTTGTAGTTTGCAATCGCTACGGGTCACCAGAAGTACGAAAGACTGACAAACAGTTTTACCAAGGGGTATCGTGTTGCCCCGTAACTGGGTTATGGAGATGGAGGTTAGAATCAGCCTAGTTTGGAAGCCGACCCAAACATACATACATAGTTGGGAAAAGGCTAGGCAGTATGAATGTATGTAAAGCACCAGAATATGATATACAGAGCATAAGAAAAGTTAACACTAGAGCCTACCAAACAGAAAATATCAATTCCACACTCATATTCTCTGGTACTGGTTTATTTTAAAAAATGTACTGAAGATTCAAAAAAAAGTTCTGGTTTTCCATAATGCAAAACGTATTGCTCCATAGGGTTAATTTACAGCCTCTGTTTATGCTGTTAGCAATTGAAGATCACGATTTAATACAATTCAGTGCATGTCTTGATTGATGGTCAAACGACGCAATGGTGAAGGTCGCAGGGAGCCCTTGAATTATGTGGCTTAGAAACATTAAATTTTGTTTACTTTAAAAAAAGGGACAACATTTTTACAGACGTCACATTTACTACATACAGATGTAGTATCTTAAACATACCTAGGTCCCGTGGCTCCCAAATAAGGTTTATTTGTGAGACTCGGGAGTCAGCGGTCCTCCATTAAAGTCAGCGAAAGAAGTTCCTTTAGTTGTATATTACAATAAAATAAACTAGCAACGTTTAAGAGAAACTAAATGAAGAAAAATGGCTTCGTGAGTGAGATGGTCAAAATGTTGCACTGCTTTCGGTCTAGCTCTCATTCACCAAGTGTGCAGAGTATAATGTGCGTAACGTCATTCTAATAGGACCACATCAGTCATCAAGGGATAAATAACAGCCAACTGCACCCTCATATTGCTAATCCATTGCTTCATAATGTTCGAAAAACGTGTCTGCTCAGCAACGTAAATAACGCAATGAATGTTGTTGAACTGTCAAAATGAAAGTCATTCTTACTGTTAGTGTGTCAAGTAGGGTGCAGATCTTATATTTTTTTAATAGGTTGTTCAACAGTGACTGCCCACCTGACGGTGGTTACCGCCGACACCTGCAACGCCGAGGGATTAGCCGATGCGTAGCCGAGTCAAAACACAAACTTAAAGTGAGTCACGTTCCCGTAATTTCATCGGTCTGCTCAACCATTTGGAGTTATCAAGCGGAGTAACGTATGTTTCTGTAGTAATATATAAACAAATCTTCCTTTATATGATGGTGCCTTCGAGTTGGTATTGTATTTATATCTTTTACATAAACAATGAGTATCGTATTGTTTTAAACCACAGGTGAACTTTACAATTTGTCAAAATGGTGTTGATAAAGAAACGAAAAGCAAAGACCGTTATGAATTTAAAAAAAAAAAATGTATATCTAAAGATTTTTACAGCCAAACCTTATTATTATATATTAAATTACTATTTCATTTCACAAAAAATACCTTAAAAAAATTATCAAATTTAACCTTCATAATTTCTTATAAAAAATATAACAAAAAAAAATATTCATTCGAATTTCGAATCGTTTTGATCGTGGAGCGCGCGGCAGACGACACTCCAGCGAAGTGGAGTTTCAATCTAGCTATGTATCGTCAACCATTTTAGCGTGACCCCTCGGAGGTAACGGTTGTGGTAACAGCGAGGATCAAGATGGGTTGGGCGAAGCGGTACCGATGTTATACTTAGGTATGTAGGTACGGGGTGGGCTGGTACAGACAGAAAATGTAGTTCATTTGTGTTTAATTATTTTTGAGGTTTTCTCAATTAAATAAATTTTTATTTTTGTGATGGTACCTTAGCTAGTGAATTATTTCTATGTGAGAATATAATGATATTAATAGTGTCTATTTGCTAGGGCTAATAAGGCTGGCTATAAGAGTAGGGGAAGGAAGACCAAAGAAACGATGGATGGACTGTGTGAATGATGATATGGTTAGAAAGGGGGTGACTACCGAGATGGCGACTAATAGACAAGTATGGAAGAAAAGACACGTTGCGCCGACCACAAGTAAATTGGGATAAAGGCAGGAGAATGATTATTATCAGAAAGCAAAAGCGAAGCAAATAAACTTCAAGACACATTTGCAAAAGAAAAACCGAGTGTGCTTATGACCACACGACTAAAGTGAAACTTCACACGTATTTGGCTATGAGAGGAAGAGAGAAAGAAAATGTGCGCGCGCACTGCTTTCCCTTGCTTATATCCCCCACTCAACTCCCGTTCGCCTCGCCCGATCACACTTTTCGTAACGCGTTCGCCAGCTTACTCCCCAAGTCAAGCGTGCGTAAAGAAGTTTCACTTAAAAAAAAAAAAAACAAAAAAAATTGTTATAAGATTTATTCCAAAAATACCTATGGATGTCAAATCAAATCAAATTATGTATTTGCTAGAATGCAGGTATACAAATAAGGTCGTGAAGAATTAAAGTTGAGCCATACATTCTGCCCAAGGTTCGACGTTGCCGTTAACGTTAATTGAAGCCTTAATTCATAACAATTTATTAATTAAGTCATTTATTCAAACTAGGCTGTGAATCAGCACTTTTTGAACGTCAAAATTACATAAGACAGTCCCCCAAAACGCTCGCCCTTCACCACTTCCTAGTGCTTTCGCTGGGAAGAAGTGGCGCAACAAACTCCCCAGTAACACAGTTGTCTGAACAGTAAGAAGGACTTGATTTTATACAATAGTAAGTAATTAACAGAGATATTAAAAACATGATAATTTTGTAGAAGAAAAAATGACTTACATAAAAAAGTATGTGATTCCAAAGACTCCCTATCACCTAAATTTTATACTTATAGGTCTACCAGAATCTCATGGCATGAAAAAAAAATATAGTGATTTTCATATTATGGACACTGCCATATGAAAATCACATTTTTTTATGCCATGTGATTCTGGCAGACCTATAAAACTGTTTTTAAAAAACAATTAACAAAAAAAAAAACAATCAAAAATATTATTATTTAATTAAACCCAATTTTCTGTCGGTACCAGCTATAAGTACATACTACATTCACCCACATTTATTCGTGCACACACACAGAGACAATTTTATGACTCGACTCGAGTCGCACACACACAAGCCCACACCGACGCGACTCGAGCGAGGTACCCACACATAGGCAGGCATTTATTTTATTCTTACGAAGACGGTGAATTTTTGAGATTTTTTTTGGCATTGTAAACCCTATTTTGTACGTATTGGTAGAAAAAAAAGTCATCATCGTCAACTGTCTAGGCTTTTCCCAACAATGTTGGGGTCGGCTTTCAGTCTAATCGGATGCAGCTGAATACCAGTATTTTACATGGAGCGACTGCCTATCTGACCTCCACAACCCAGTTACTAGGTAATACGATACCCCTTGGTAAGACTGGTTGTCAGACTTGCGGGCTTCTGACGACCCGTAACGACTGTCAAAGATCCACGAATGACAGCCGGGACCAATGGCTTAACATGCTTTCCGAGGCACGGAGGGATCTTGGTTTGTAAAGATGGTCACCCATCCACAGACCGACCGCGGCAAGCGTAGCTTAACCTGATCGATAGACATGCGCGGCTGTTATCACTTAGCCAGTAGCCACGAGACAGAAAAAAGTATTGTTTAAAATAATATTGCGCCTATTTCTGAATGGGTAGGCACTGTAAAGTACATGGCAGTCTGAAGGTGGTGGTGGTGGTAGGGGGGGGGGGGTTTCTTTGGTTGTTAGGGTTCCGTAGTCAACAAAGGAAGTCAAGGTACCCTTATAGTTTCGCGATGTCCGTCTGTCCGTCCGCAGCTTAGCTCAGACTCATAGTACTAGAAAGCTATAATTTGGCATGGATATACGTCTTTGCCCCACCAGTGGGGCGGCCGGTGGGGCAAAGTGGAATAATCCGTAATTAATTAATCACGCCGACGAAGTGGTAAAGTAAAATCTTGGGAAAAAAAAAACTTTTTTTTAGGGTACCTCTACACGTAGTAGGGATATTTTTCTTCTCTCATCTACCCCATGGTGTGTGGTATCGTTGGATAGGTCATTCAAAAATATTGCGGGTTTGTGTTAACAATTTTCCGATTCAAGGATTCATTTGTGAAATATTAAGCTTTAAAGTGCTAATTTTTGTTAGAGTCAAGTGTCCCCCGCCTGCCAGCTAAATGGTTGTTTTTGGATAATGTGAAAAAACTTACGGCAGTAGTATAGTATGAAACAAAATTAAAAGGAAAACTATCACAGCTAAGTTGTTGAACTGTCAAAATTAAAGCCATTGCTAGTGTTACGCAATTACCCCGCTCGCTGGTTTACTACACTTGGGAGCAAATAAATCGAGCCACTTCCTTTTTTAACCGACTTCTAAAAAAGGAGGAGGTTCTCAATTCGAATGTTTGTATTTTTTTTTTGTTTTTTTTTTTTTTTTTTTTTTATGTTTGTTCGCGCATAACTCCGTTGCTTGCCAACCGATTTGGAAAATTCTTTTTTTGTTGGAAAGGGTATACTTCCCAAATGGTCCCATGAAAATTTTCATGTATAATGGTTATTATTTTTGTTATTATGGAACGTATCAATCCGAAACATATATCGCCTAAGAGCTTATTTAATAACCTTTACAATGAGGGTAAATTATTGAATGATAAACCTTATTTAATGATAAATTATTGGCTCTGAAAGAAAAACGGTAATTTTGATAGAAAATTGTAGAGTTAAAAAAGTCCAGAAAAAAACAAAATTATGGTATAAACTTATTCTTAATTTCTTGTATTACCCCCCCGCGCCCTGATTTCGATAGATTTTCTGGACTGTTTTAACCCTACAATTTTCTATCAAAATTACCGTTTTTCTTTCAGAGCCAATAATTTATAATTAAAAAAGGTTATCATTCAATAATTTACCCTCATTGTAAAGGTCATTAAATAAGCTCTTAGGCGATATATGTTTCGAATTGATACGTTCCATAATACCAAAAAATAATAACCATTATACGTGAAAAAAAGGCAAGTGGCTCGATTTATTTGCTCCCAAGTGTATTCTCAATTGTTTTGGTAAATCGCCATCGTTGTTTTTTTTTGTCATAGTCCTTTTCTCAGGCAGAGGTTTTACCTCAAGTTGTACGCAGAAATATTATCTCCCGCCAATGATCAGAACTAAGACCTCGGTCAGAGTGAACATGCGGTGACTTGGGCGGTAGCGGGCGCGATTTGGTACATTAATAGATAGTGAACCATACATTTTCGTCGAGATGTAAGGTTTGTAGAGTTAGGGGTGGCTACATTAGATCTGAGGGGTAATTCTCGAAATTTTAAGAATGTTCACAGTCGGATCTCAGTCTCAATCTGTCAAAAATGCCTCTGATTTCCCTACATTTTGACGAGTTTTTGACATGTCTGTCGCCGAGATGAGACTGCGACTCGATTTTGAACGTTTTAAATTACGAGAAGTACAGTCAACAAAAGAGATAAGTATGCAGGATCGTCGGACATAGTTGAAGTTTAGTAAGAAACCGATGGATGTTGTCAACTGAATTTGATAAATGAGTTGTTTGTTTTCTATAATAAAATTAAATTTTATTCATTATACATGAAAAGAAAGGAACAGAAAAACACGTACAAATGTAATGTTCATTTCTAAAGAAATCTCTTCTAGCATCTCTGCGATAAGTGAGTTCATAAAAATAGATGTAGACAACGTGCGTAAGAGTAGAGAGGAAAACAAAATACATAAAATTAAAGTTACAGACGCGCTCGCCTCAGCGTCCGCGAAAGCTCATCACTCAAGACGCGCCGTAAAGAAAACATAATGAACTTTGAGCTACCGATAAGAGATTGATAACGAGTATAGACGGCCACCAGACTTTATGGACCGTAGCCTATTGTTTGAGAAAAATCTGCGTTTCAACTTTATTAATAGACATTAAATTTAATAGTGGGCATAAACATAATCAGCCTATAATGTTCCCACTGCTGGGAAAGAGGCCTCCTCTCTTTAGGAAGAAGCTGACCGAACATAACCACCACTGAACGTGTTGATCTATGATCAACCCGACATGTGACTGTTCCTAAACTACCCTAGGCTGATAAAATGTTCGTTTTTCCTAATTACGAGTATGTTAAATATTAGTGTTTGGGTCGATTCCCCCCTAAGGGGGAACAGCCGCACCACACCCCGTACGACTCCGTAGAGCTGGTCTCCAGTCTGGACACTCTCCCACCGATTGTAATGAATTCCCAAGCCGTCACCTCACACACCAGGTCCAGTTGAAAACCAGCGTCAGGCACTAGTTGTCTGGCATTTTTGCTGAACTGGCCCTTTTTTAGCGCAGCCGTGAGGCACACTTTCCTGCTTATTTTATTTTTACATCGGACTTTATACTTTTTTATTTTTATTTAATCTTTCCTTTTTTGTTAGTATTTGATGTATCTATTTGGTGTATTGTGCGTCTTTAAGTCTGTGCTAAATAAATGTATTTTCTTTTTTTTCCCTTTCTTTCCAAGAAACGACTGTCATTATGTAATCACGAACCCCACTATCCACCAGCGATCTAATAGCTGCAGTGGTGACCCAGTGGTAACGGCTGCGACTAACGGGTTGCAGGACTTAGGTTCGAACCTTAACAGGCGCTTTACTTTGTGTAAATTATTTCATCACCACTGCTCTCAAAACCAAAATCAAAGACCAAAGAAACGATGGATGGACTGTGTGAATGATGATTATGGTTAGAAAGGGGGTGACTACCGAGATGACGTCTAATAGAGAAGTATGGAAGAAAAAGAGATGTTGCGCCGACCCCAAAAAAATTGGGATAAGAGCAGGAGAATTATAATGATGATGCCTGCTCTCAAAGGAAAACATCGCGCATCGTGAGGAAACCGGCAAGTCCTAGAACCAAAAATTCGAAGACATGTGACATCTACCAACCCGCACTGGGCCCGCGTGGTAGATTACAGCCCACTCCCTCTCACAAAGAGGCCTGTGTTCCAGCAGTGCAGTGGGAACATTATAGGCTGATTATGTTAAGACCACAACTCTTTCGCCAAAACACCAGTCCGTCTATGCAACACGAAACTTTAATTTCTAAACGTTGTTTTCACAATCGATTTATGTTCTTCAATTATTAAAGCATGCTCACCTTTTTGACTTTCTGCAAGCTTGCTTAGGTTATTAGTTATTACAGACAGACTATAAGTATGTCGTATCACGTATGGCAGTTTCATCTATTAGCAGTCGGTTGCAGCCAACCACATATGGTCGTTGGTTGCAGCAGAAAATCAGCGTCAGGTACTGTCATCTTTCCCGTGCCGGACGGCGCGTACGTGTTCCACGCGCGCCTCAGAGATGTCAGCAAAAAGGAAGGGCCTTGCCAGGGCCGAAGCCTGCCGGGGGTGCGGGATTGTCCGAAAGGGTTACCGCTACCCCGGAACATAAAGGGCTAAGGAAGGAACACGGGTGGGTTTTAGACAGTAAGAGTCTGACACTCCCTTCCGCTCCACCCAGAGCAGGAGAGGTCATTTGATGATTTCCCATCCATAAAAAAAGGTACTGTCATCTGACATTATACTGAGCTGAGGCCCTTTTTGGCATTATAATCTTTGTTTTCTGTTTTTTAGTTTTATGGTGTATTTATTTTGGTGTAAATGCTGTAATGCCAATTGCGGTGGTAGGGCTAACGCCCGCCTGGTTTGCGACCGCCCTCCCACCGGAGCCCGGCGTCAAGCAACCTGCTGTGTTTCGTCAATGCGTGGGAGTTCCAGTGCCAGGCATTTTCTGGGCGCGCTCGTTCCATCATAGACTCATCCATAGCTTTCCATCAGGCGTGATCGAGGTCAAGAGTGGGTCCATTCAGCAATAAAAAAAATATTAAAAAAACGCCTTTTTCTTTCTTTCTTTATCTATACAAATCAAATACGTACAATACATAACGGGTGTAAAAATACAACGAAGCTGAGAGCCATTTGTACTCCCCGTCATTGTGACAATTTTTTTGTACTGGACCATACCTGGAAATCTTCTGGTTATGGAGATATTGAAGGTCAAAATTCCAATTTTTACTGACGTTTTTTTTTACGAAAAGTTTTTGACACAACTTTAAATACCCCCACGACACGAAAACCCTTGTACCGTTCCATGTACCCAAGAGCACAATTTTTGTGTGCGCACGAACTTACAACTTTAAATTAATTTTTGACGGCTTGTCATATTTATGGAATGCATTGAGAAATGCCTTACTTCGCATAGTCTTGCTAATTTACTTAGAGAAGTATTGTTTGTGAATACGGGTGTTGGTCATTTAAAAAGTCAACTTAATTCACACTAAAATAAAGTTGATATTCGTTTAAGTGGTAATAACATCTATTGGAAACAAGGACTTTGAATAGACTAGGTGGTTCATCTTTTTGGGAAAATAATCCCTTTTCAATCAGCGGTTTTATTAACTGAATATGTGGTATAAAGGCTTCCGCAGAAAGACGCGACGCGACTCTAGTAAAACATGTTCTGCGATAACTTCATGGAAATTGACAACATTTCATATTTTTAACCTGCATGTATTATTACGTTATATAAAAGTAAATTCAAATCTAGGGCACCCATATTTTTTCGTTTTTCGAAATTATGTACTTTTCATTCATAATTTTAACTTTGAAATTCGGTGTATTCTAAAAAGACGTAAGTGCCAGATGACGGTAGAATGGCGATATTACCTTTGCTTTATTGTGACCCGTCAAAAAAACTGTTAGATGTCACTTGTCTCAGTCGTTGTTTTGGTTCCGTCATTGGCGTATATTTTTCATTGGGATACATTTTAATGGCATTTTTTTGTTTTTGATAATATTAACAGTAAGCAGCGTGTCGAGTTGATAGGAAAAAATATTGTTGAATTCAATTCAGTTTTTTAGTTGTTTTCTAGTTACACTTCTTAGGTGACATTGACATGTCTTGTTTGATATAATGTTTTCAATCAAAGACATTGGAATGCGCAAAGGTAACTACCTCATTCCGCCGTTTATGTGACGTCATCACCTGTTTTTTTATTTTTATTTTTTTTCTCAGAAATTTAGAAATAAAAAAATAAAATAAAAATATATTTGAACTCAGGATACGAAAATAAAGAAATAGTATTTTTGTTTTAAGGTCGTGTCAGGTTTGAAATGTTGTCAATTGTTCTACTAGAATCGCGTCGCACCGTCGTGACGCGCCTGTCTGCGGGTGCCTTAAGGCGGTTCACTCCCGGTGACGCAAGTCGTGGCTACGTAAATGCTGCAGAGGCACGCGTGCGTCCATGTGACGGCTGTCAGTGTGGGCGACTCCTTACAATCCAGTGCATTTCTGACGCGTATGATTTGCGTCACCGTGTGAGAACCGCCTAAGGTCTATGAGATGACGCACCAACAACGTCTAGATACGGCATCGTCAACACTGACCGTACAAACCAAGCGTGTCGTCTACTCGCACTACGACACTAATGACGTATACAAACTGATGACTGATGGCGGTCCGTGACTGAAGTTAGTCACGAATTTTATTAGTACTGCCGTCTCTAGATGCGGCGATTCTGTGTTCTGTGTCTACGAATCTTAGGTCTAAGGGCCAAAGCACATACGCTAATTTTTAACCGACGAAAAAAAACGGAGGAGGTTCTCAATTCGACGCGTATATTTTTTTTTTTTTTTTTTTTTTTTTTTTTTTTTTTTTTTTTATGTATGATCACGCATAACTTTTTACAGAGCAGTCCGATTTTGATAATTCTTTTTTTATTAGAAAGGGTATACCCTGAAGTTGGTCCCATATAAATTTGGAAAAAAAATTCCAACCCTAAGGGTTAGAAAACAGGGGATGATTGATTGTTCACTCACTGATTGTAATGTATGACCACGCTTAACTTTTTACAGAGTAGTCCGATTTTGATAGTTCTTCTTTTGTTGGATAGGACATACTTCGAAGTTGGTCCCATGTAAATTTGGAAAAAAAAAACCTACCCTAAGGGTGGGAAAATAGGGGTGACTTATTGTTCATTCACAGATTTTAATGCTGAGCTGTGTATTACAATTAAAATAAAAGGCCTATCTATGTTGGTATATAAAGCCTGTTTTTTTTAAGTATTACATTATGTTATTTAGTATTATATTACACAAAAAATAATAGTTAAAGTAGGATTATATAACAGTTAATGTCTAAAGTAAGGTAGGTATTTTAAAAGTAATCAAACATTAAGCATGTAGTAATTAGTAAATTATAGCCTCAAAAAATTATAAAATAAAAACTTTTTAACAAAAAATTAAACCTCCGAAAAAACTGAAAAGCAAAAAATAATAAACTTTTTTTTATTTAACCTTAATAAATAAGTCTAATGCAAGTATACCTAAGTAATTTTGAGTCGGCGCCAAACAATCAATGAACAAAGATTACTAAATTACCGTAAATTTAAAGAAATAAGCAACGTGAAATCTATAGCGATAAACATTAACATTTCAAACAAAAAATGCGCTCTCCGCACGACCACTCGCAACGAATTAATTTGCTTGTTTGGCGCCGACTCTAAATTACTTAGGTATACTTGCATTAGACTTATTTATTAAGGTTAAATAAAAAAAAGTTTATTATTTTTTGCTTTTCAGTTTTTTCGGAGGTTTAATTTTTTGTTAAAAAGTTTTTAGCATCGGCGTTCGGCGATTTTGCTGCTGTATCGATGCTGCATCGCGTTTTGGCGACTCTCTGCGTTCGGACTTGGTATTGCAATCGCGCGTTTTAGCGACTGCTCCGATGCTGGCGCAAATGCCAAATCGCTGCGACGCGACCGGCATCCGAAAGTGTAGCGTTTAGCTGCTGTGTCGAGCTTCCGAAAAGCGACTGAATCGCCGCGTTTGGCGTTTTTAAGTGTGCGGTGTGGAATGCTTGGTCGCTGCATTTACGGCTAAATCGCCGATAGCCGATGCTAAAAGTAGCGTGTGTGCTTTGGCCCTAAGAAAAAACAGAAACTGACCTGTCAACAGGCGGCGGCAAGGGCGCCATCATATGCGGGTGAGGCGGCATAGGCGGATGTGGGGGGTGCGGGTGGAAGGGGGAGCCCGGCGGCGCGAAGCCCGGCCCAGGGAAGTGTGGCTGCTGCGGCGGGCCCGGTGGAAACCCGCCGCCGGAGCCCGGCCGCGCCGACGGCGAGCCGAACGGGCCCGGCGCCGCATACGGCGGGCCCGCGAAGCCAGGGCCGGGGGTCGACGGGGCTGGGGACGCGGCGAACGCCGGCCCGGCCGGGGATCCGGCGGGCGGCGCGAACGACGCGAACGGCGGCTCAGCGTTGCCGCTCTTCCACGCCGCCGGCACGCCGCCGCCGGTCTCGTCCAGCGCCGGCACGCGCCTCTGCAGCCCCACCGACATCTGGGTACCAGGGCGACATGGTTACCTAAGAGTTTCATACACCTATTCTATGTATAACTAGGGGAAGTTCCTGCACCGATTTCCACCAAGGCAGAGAGGAGATGTCTCGACATTCGAATATGGGCCGGCGCTGACTTGACGTCGCTGCACGGCACGGCACGGTAAAGAATTTTATTTCTGATCAAGTTCTTTTTATCCTTATTTCAATGAGTTTAGAATTCATATTACTTTATTTCGATACAATCATACCGCGGCACGTCGTCGTGGCATGCCGCGGGACCTAGTAGCTTTCCTCAGAATACAGAACACTGTATTCTGAGTAGCTTTCTAACAGACATCTTAGTTCTCCATTTAGTGGAAATTGGGCCTTCTTGCAGAAACCTAGGTACGCATGGGCGTCTTTCCCGCGGCGATTTTTTTTCGCGCACTGTATTTTCAACGCACTGCCTAAGCAGTACTAATGCCGAGAGTAGAAAATCCAATGCGCGATAAAATCCCTCCGCGATATTTTTACGTCCGTGGGTGCGTACGTGGGCTAATAACACACTCGCTTTCATTTTGACAATCCAACAATGTAAATTGCGCTGATCTAGCTGTCGAGTACCTAAACGAATTTTACAAACAAATAAAGCAATATAGATAGTGCCATCCACGAAGACGCGCCCCACTGTTCTTACTAATCGTTAGTGGTTAATTCCGCTAGTGTTTTAGTATTTTGATACACACTAATTACCCACTAATAAGTAATTACTGTGTATCGACAAAATTACAACACTAGCGGAATGTTGCACACTTGTACTGTAGCGGATTAGGAAGAAGAGTGGGGCGCGTCTTCGTGGATGGCGCTATCAGTAGACTTCGTTGTATCGTCAAAATGAAAGCGATTGCAAATAGGCAGCAGTGGTCTTGTAATCTTCAATCTAGCTGCCAAATCTTATGTGTATGACAATTTATAACAGGTTATAGGAAATCTTAAGCTGCGTCTGCGCTAGACGAGCCAAGCACAAATTCGTGTATTGTGAACCGACTTACTTACGAGTCTCGAACGAGCACGCCTCGCCATTAGGGCATGCAAAACCGGAAAGTCATCAAAACCGGTTTTGAACATCGTTTTTTTTGGGACCAAAACCGAAAACCGGAGCTAGGTCCGGTTTTAGCAAAAAAAATCGAATGTAGTATAATTTAAAAAGAAACACCATTTTTTTTAAATACCCACTAAGTCTACAAATAAAACAAATTGTTTGATACATTTCTTTTTACCCGACTACGGCAAAGCCAAAGGAGGGTTATGATTTTAACAGGCTATGTATGTATGTGAGTATGTTCATCTGTTCCCTCATAGCTCCTAATCTACTTATCGGATCTCGACATATGAGGTATCGTTAGAACCGTCTTAATTGTCCGCTGAACATAGGCTACGTGACGTTGCACAAAACTCGATACGGCGCCCTCTAGTGGACAAAAAGTAGTGTTAAAAATAAAAATTGAGATAAATAGGCGTATTTATCTCAATTTTTATTTTTAACACTACTTTTTGTGAAGCCCTTTCAAATGATACCAAACATGGCGATGTTTGGTATCATTTGAAAGGGCTTCACTTGTACATTTCCAAAATATTGCTCAAATTTAAAGCGACGCCCTCTAGCGGACAAAAGTCATGTGTTAAATTTAACACCAAATTTTTTTAAATAAAAAAAAATAAAAAGCTAAAACCCGACTACGACAAAAAAAAAACGACGCTGAAAAAGTATGAAACAAGATTTTCATACTTCGAACAGAACAAAAAGAAAAACCTTAGTCACACCACACGTTATAGGTACCAACCGAAACACTTTAATAACGTGTGACTACGGTTTTTTTTTTTGTTCTGTTCGAAGTATGAAAATCTTGTTTCATACTTTTTCAGCGTCGTTCTTTTTTGTCGTAGTCGGGTTTTAGTTTTTTTACTTTTTTTTTAATCCAAACCATAATAATTGTACAGATAACAATGAACTTATAATAGTATAAAGATTAATTAACTGAGATCAAATCAACAACAAGTAAGTTTTTGGTATCTTTGGTACCTATTAAGTCTGCTATCAAAAATAATATATTTTAAACATAGAAAACACAATCAGCATCTTCAAATATTAAACACAGCCACCCACAATAACAAAAAAAAAATCAACATTTTTGTAACTTTGAAGATGAACTACAAAATAACATTACTTCGAAAAAAATGTTGACAAAACCGGAGCTGAGCTCCGGTTTTGGCTCTCAAAACCGGTTTTCAAAAATCGTTAAATTTTGGCCGATTTCCGGTTTTGCGCAAAACCGGAAAACCGGTTTTGCATGCCCTACTCGCCATATGAATTCGTGCTCCGCTTGTACTCCACTCGTGCTCGGCTCGTCTAGCGTAGACGCAGCTTTAAGTTCACCGGCGCGGCCACACGGATGAAGGTTGTTGTAACTCCATGAACGAGTTCCTCCCCAAAAAGCTCTAAAGGCGAAAACCCCCGGGTTGAACGCGCCCGCAAAATTAGAGAGTAGTATTTCTGATTCTAATGATTGTAATTCTGTAAAGCCATACTCGTTACGTTTGCGAATCATATTTTAAGGCCTATTCAAATCTAAGCGATATTCGCTGCCGCCGTGGGTAGAGGTACATACGCGCGGGTTTCGCTCAGGTATTTAGTACCAAGTTCCGCGGCTAGAGCGACCTGGACGGTATTCGCTGCCGCCTGCCGCTGTGGGTAGAAGTGCATACCGCGCGGGTTTCGCTCAGGTATTTAGTATCAAGTTCCGCGGCTTGAGCGGAATTGTTGGTGCCATAGTACCGCATAGGTATTGTTTCGAGCGAAACTCGAACTCCGCTTTGGTGTGAACTAATATTACCGCATACCCATTCGGTTTTCTTTACCGCAGGGTAGCGAATACCGCTTAGGTTTGAATAGGCCTTTTAATCAACGTACAACCTGAAACTGACCTGCAAATTGCAAAAAAAAGGAAGTAAATTCTAATTTCGCGAGCTACCTCAGCGAGCTCCCCATAGCCTCTAATAATAGCAAAAGATAAGATAATTCTTAGTAAAGACTCCATGGTTGATGCTCTTTCGAATGAATACCACCGCGTGGTATCAAATAGGGGTTGTCAGTGGTTGGTATTGGCGGCCGCTGCGCAAGGGCTGATTTCAATTCATTCTATTTATGACACTCAAAGTACTCAAATCTATATCAGAAGAATAAATCAAATGAACAGAAGTTCATAATTGTGTTAGATTGACAAAGACGGTTGTCATTCATAGATCTTTGACAGTCGTTACGGGTAGTTAGAAGCCCGAAAGTCTGACAACCGGTCTTACCACGGGATATGGTGTTACACAGTAACTGGGTTGTGGAGGTCAAATAGGCAGTCGCTCCATGTAAAATACTGGTATTCAGCTGCATTCGGTTAGACTGGAAGTCGATCCCAACATAGTTGGGAAAAGGCTAGGCAGAGTAATTGACAAAGACAACGTTCTATAAAGCCGAACTGTTTTTATGATGTGCCATCTTCACGGTCGGGATTTTCCAAATACGAATTTTGAATACAATACGAAGGAACATTAAACAAAAGAATCCCTTTTTTGAAGACATCATCTGCCGAGGCGTTTCCCAACTATGTTGGGATCAGCTTCCAGTCTAACCGAATGCAGCTGAATACCAGTATTTCAAATGGAGCGACTGCCATCTGACCTCCACAACCCAGTTACTGGGTAATACGACACCCCTTGGTAAAACTGGTTGTCAGACTTTCGAGCTTCTGAAGACTCGTAACGGCTGCCAAATATCCACGAATCATGACAGCCGGGACCAACGGCTTAACGTGCTTTCCAAAAAATCGGTAATCGTCGTTCGAAAATTCGAAATTCGAGCATCACTGACAGCGAATCAGCGTTACAATCGACGCCTCGTGTTGTGTAGAGTTTATTGAACTATTTCTATACAGTTGTTACACAACTTTGGTGCAGCGGCGTACGCGCAGCTTACGTCATACGCTCAGTAAATTGTATATTATTGCTAAATATAGAAAGTGTACGGTCTATTAAATTGTATTATTTGTTTTTTTTTTTATGTGCGAATTAATTTGGCATTGATTTCGTGGCAGACTTGTGAGATTTCGATCTTTGATTTTCCTGTTCAGGAATTTTCGAGGAGATGCTATAAATTCTCAGAACTGTGGACTAATTTTTATTAGGTATTTCTTTAGTCGGTTGAATTGCCTTTATTATCATTACATAAAATTAGCGTTTACGCTCAAAAATTTGAGAATATTATGCGACGAAACAAATTTTTGAACTCTGATTTACGATTCTTTTTATCATGATACCATTTTTTTTTTTAATGAAATATTTTTGAATAAATCTTTTCTTTGAACATTGGACAATACACTATATTTTATATTTTTTTACATGTACCAATACGCATAACTGTGCGACAAAAAACTGAGCGTTTTACGGTGACCTACGTTTTGGCAGGCCCTTAAGGGGGCTACGTGACCTAAAGCACGGTCACTGTCGGACTGCATAGAAAAAAAAATAAAAGCGCAATGACAACCCTGGTAATTTATTGCAAAATATGAAGCAGTTATCTATTTACAAAAATGTTTGTTTTCGTCTAGTTAGCTTAAAATAAAATATGTTCTTGTATATCGATTTTTATTCAATTTCGAGCGGCCATTGTTGTTTACATCTTTGGCAAATTTAGCGCGGCCGGACCTTAGGGCGAAATATTTTTTATACGCACGCAGTTACATTGTAAGAGAACTGCATTCTGAAATTGAAAAGCGTAACGTTCTAACGCACTTCCTGCGTTTGCGCGCACTTGACATTATAAATTCAGTGAATTTAGCATAACATTACGCTTATATACCCCGAGCGAGTAAGCAAATTAGGTAGAGTATAGAAGCAGCATAATCAGTCCATAATGATCCATCCCACTGCTGGGACACATCACACAGGCCTCCTCTCGGTGAGATGGAGAGGGCTGTAATCCATCCACGCGGGCCCAAAGCGGGTTGGTAGATGTCACATGTCTTCGAATTTTTGGTTCTAGGACATGACGGTTTCCACACAATATTTTCCTTCACCGTTTTGAGAGCAGTGGTAATGAAATAAACTACACAAAGTAAAGTGCCTGCCTGGGTTCGAACTCACAAGCTACAAGTCATAACTTCATAAGTGGCGGCCACATGGCCACTACTGCTTTCGCCAGCAGCAAGCCGTATTTCGATTTAGATTATGAAGAACAACCAATTGACAAGTAAGTCACAAAATCCCTAAAACCCAAAGACAACTAAATCCGCTTCTATCTTGTTTTGCGTAGAATCTTGCGCATCGTAGTACTTAAAATGATACGTTCATTTACCTTAGTTACAAGCAAAAGCGACCTTTACAAACCATTATCTATACTAATGAGCTAAAGAGTTTGTTTGTTTAAACGCTCTAATCTTTGGAACTAGGTACCAAACGAAAAACTCATTTTGCATTCGATAGCCCAAGAATGATGAAGGTTTTTTGGCTTTAACATCACGCTACGACCCTTAGGACCCGAGCAAAAAGAAAAAACGCTAAGCGAAAATGAAGTAATAGCGCGGGCGGGTGATGCGATGCGATGCGACGCTGTGAAGCAGAAGCTAGTCATCATCATCTGTCTACCTAGTCTTTTATATACTATGTTGGGGTCGGCTTCCAGTCTAACCGGATGCAGCTGAGTACCAGTATTTTACATGGAGCGACTGCCTATCAGACCTCCACAGCCCAGTTACTGGGTAATACGATACCCCTTGGTAAGACTGGTTGTCAGATTTTCGGGCTTCTAACAACCCGTAACGACTGTCAAAGATCCACGAATGACAGCCGGGACCAACGGCTTAACGTGCTTTCCAAGGCACGGAGGGATCTTGGTATTTAAAAATGGTCACCCATCCACGGACCAACCTCGGCAAGCGTAGCTTAACCTGATCGATCGAACCGTGCGGCTGATATTACTTAGCCACAAGCCCCTCTAGTCTAGTTATCTAGTATACGATTTATTAAAAAGCCGCATACGATTTATTAAGCCGAAGCAATCCATATACTAACGTAGCGTTTTACGTACAAGATACAAGGCACAGGGTCTTCTTATCTTTCCGTGTTGTAAGAGAACAGGTTTCCATGAACTAGCAACCTGTCGCTACTTGTTTGTTGCCGTTTATCTTTCGATCTATGGCTCCTTGGGTTTCTGCTATCCTGGTACTATGACGCCCTTGCGGGGGACGGAAACCATTTTGGTCTTCAAAGTCGGATGCAATACAATTTTTATTCGACAAAGGTGACTACTGAGATGACGACTAATAGAGAAGTATGGAATGAATGAATGAATGAATGTGTGAATGATGATAATAGGCTAGTTTCCTAAAAAATTCTAATTAGTCCGTCAGTTACATTATCGAAAAATAATGGACCCGTATTTTTTCTTTTGTCAATCAAACAAAAATGACAAAGATAAAGCGCGTCAAAATTTGGGAGTGGGGGGTCGTGACGTCACGCCGTGCGACACTTTTTAGCACGGCGTGACGTCACGACCCCCCACTCCAAAAAAAAAAAAAAAAAAACAAATACGGGTCCATTATTTTTCGATAATCTAACTGACGGACTAATTAGAATTATTATTTTTTTACCCAGGAAACTACCCTATCGATGGTCATACGTTGACAACTCGTAACCCACATTTTTTCGCAAAATGAGTTACGTATATCAAAACTTTTTAAATAAAGCGCCAATTCTTCCCATTGATAACTCGTATTGCACAAAAAATGTCACTCGAACAATTTATGCCACTTACTTTTTATTTTATTATTTTTTTAATTTATTTTCGAAATTATACAGTTTTTCCCACACTCCTGTAAAATTTGATACATTGCAGTTACGTGGTGTCAAGTGTGTCAACCTTTGACCATCGCTATTATGGTTAGAAAGGGGGTGACTAAGATGACTAATAGAGAAGTATGGAAGAAAAAGACATGTTGCGCCGACCACAAATAAATCGGGATAAGGGCAGGAAAATGATGACGAAATCGATATCCGTCAAGTCTGCGGAGTTTCGCTAGCTAATTTAATTTGACCCTGTAGATATTATTATAGACTAGCTGTGCCCGCGACTTTGTTCGCGAGCATGACGGAAAAGGTTTTAATTTTTTTGCGCGACCCAAATTCTTTTTCTAAAATAAAAGTAGCACAAGTTACTCCTTATTAGATCAGCTATTTGCCAGTGAAAGTCTCGTGAAAATCGGTCTAGCCGTTTCAGAGATTAGCCGAAATAAACAGACAGACAAAAATTTTAAAAAAAAATTATTTTGGTATATGTACCGTGTATATTTAGTCAAAAGCAGACACTCCAATTTTATTTATTTGTATAGATTAGCAACAATCAGTTGCCAGGTTATCCGTCTTCCGCAACCAGGAGAGAGCAATTAAAATACCAGGAGCGCATAACGATCGAGGTGATTGCATCGAGGATCACTCGCGTGCCAACTTATCGCGTGCTAAATTTAGGGCGTGAACTTTCAACAGACGTGCAGGTGGTACTGTTGTTCGACAAATTGACTACCTAACACACATATTATATGGCGGGTGTTTGTCTAAAAAAAATCTGTCAAGTGCGAGCCGGACTCTTGCACCGAGGGCTCCGTACTTAGTAGGTATGTAAATAGTTTTAATTTTTTTTTTTTTTGTAGTTGTAACTACTTTACGGTTTTCGGATTTTTTCCTTTACTTGTGCTACATGATATTGCTTCTTTTTTTTTTAATTACAATGTAATATAATAAATCCATACTAATATTATAAATAACTAAAACTATACAAAAACTAAAACATAGCGTCGAAAAATTCGTCCGCATCGCTGTCGACTGGTAATGTACCCAAGAGACTGGCGGCATTACCACGTTGTATGGCAATGCTTAGCCTTTGGCCAAGGTAAAAGCCAGCCCTTGGGTCACGGGAAGTGTCAACCAGCCGTTTTGAAATTGCTTCTTGCCAAATTTCAAGATTCTAGGTCGACGGGGAGTACCCTATAGGTTTTGATTTCGGAACATAAACGCCCGTATCTTTTGATTGCGTTGACTTAGAGGTTTTATTTTTTCACTGCTCCAAGGGATTGAAGCCCTCGTGCGGTCCATGGCTCACCGTCCGATCAGGACCAGGCCCGTGCCGAACGGCGCGTACGTGTTCCACGCGCGCCTCATAGAGATGTCAGCATAAAGGAAGGGGCCTGCCAGGGCCGAAGCCTGCCGGGGGTGCAGGATTGTCCGAAAGAGTTACCGCTACCCCGGAACATAAAGGGCTAAGGAAGGAACACGGATGGGTTTTTGTAAGTACGAGTCTGTCACTCCCTTCCGCTTCACCCAGAGCAGGAGGGGTCATTTGATGATTTCCCATCCATAAAAAAAAGGGATTGAAGCCCTGAGTACTTATTTGATATTAATTTCTTTGGAAATAAGAGGTATTTTTGACAGATTGAGACTAAGATCAGCACCCTAATTTTGTAACATCTTTCTATCTCAACCTGAATCATTTTGAAGAATACTATAGGCCGACCTCATAACTGACACGCTGACGTTGTCTGAGGTAGCAGCTCGGTGCGGGAGGGGTGTGGTGACGTGATGCGAGAGCTCAGTGATTCGTCAACTTGTGACAACTATCACCCCTCCCGCACCGCGCAGCTACCTCAGACAACGTCACAGTTAAGCGGTCGGACCTATAATCCATTGCTTCATATGTTCAAAAAATTTGTCTGCTCAACAACGTAAATGACGCAATAAATGTTGTTGAACTGTCAAAATGAAAGCCATTGCTACTGACAATGTGTTACACAATTACCCCTAAGACTGTGAACGTTCATAAAATTACGAGAATTGCCTCTTGGTCAGCATAACATTATAACAATAAGAAATAATGTATCATTTCGAAGGTCGGTGACTCACTCACTACCTGCAGCATTGCAAAAACTTTAGTCCCGTGAAAACAGATAATTTATTATCATTTCGAACGACAAAACAGCGGTTAAAGTATTTGTTTTTAAACAAACATTTGGTTTTTAGGGTTCCGTACCCAAAGGGTAATAAAACGGGACCCTATTACTAAGACTCCACTGTCCGTCTGTCTGTCACCAGGCTGTACCTCATGAACCGTGATAGCTAGACAGTTGAAATTTTCACAGATGATGTATTTCTGTTGTTGTTTCTAGTTAGCTCGGAGATTTAGACGAAAACAAACATTACTTAAAATAATTGTTCTTGTATATCAATTTTATTCAATTCTGAGCGGCCATTGTTGTTTACATCTTTGGCAAAAGCGCTGCCGGACATTAGAAGAACAATTTCTATGAAAACTGAATAGCATTTGTTCTATCAGAATCGCGTCGCGTCTGTCTGTGGGAGCCTTTACGAACGGTACCTATTTATTCCTACTTAGTTCTCGAGAATTTATAACAACAAGGGTCGAAGGGACAAAAAAAACCGACCGAAACGGGTTTCGAACCTTGAGGTGCCGCGCTAGCTACCAACACGACCAATACTGAACGATTACTAGTATCGATTTAAATATGGAAAGCTGAGGGGAAATTCTCGTAATTTTAACCGGTCAAGCGTCGCGGTTCGCCGATCGGCGACGAAACAATAGAAAATCAATTGTGTCTCATTAGCGGAGCTTGACAGATCAAGAACGTTCACAGTCTGATCTCAGTCTCAATCTGTCAAAAATACCTCCAATTTCCCTACATTTTTACATTGATTGTTGCCGAGATGAGATTTCGACTAGATTTTGAACGTTTTTAATTACGGTAATTAGTCTTTTGATCTATAGAAAAACCTGCTGTGCTGCGGCTGCGGAAAACCTCAAGCGACGAAAATATAATAATCTTATCGGAAATTATATTTTCCAGCCGTTTGGGGTTGAAACCCTCGGGCCGTGGGGTCCGAGTGCTCATGGTCTTTTTAAGGAAATTTCGAAACGGCTAGTTGATACTTCCCGTGGCCCAAGGGCTGGCTTTTGCCTTGGCCAAAGGCTAAGTATTGCCATACAAAGTGGTAATGCCGCCAGTCTCTTGGGTACATTACCAGTCTACAGCGACGCGGATGAATTTTTAGACGCTATATTTTAGTTTCTGTATAGTTTTAGCACAGAATACTTAAGGCGAATGGGTAGTTGTAGCCCGCGAAATTCAATTTTTCTTACGTTTTTTGCAATTTTCAGGTCAGTGTCAGGTTGTATCTTGATCAAAATATGATTCGCGACAATAACAGGTACGTATTTACAGAATTATAATAATTAGAATCATTAATACATCTTTCTAAGTTAGATTTCTACCGTTAAGAACAAATCTCGTATGGAAAAGTGTTGGTGGTAGAAATCTAACTTAAACAGATGTATTAATGATTCTGATGATTATAATTCTGTGAATACGTACCTGTTATAGTCGCGAATCAAATTTTCATCAAGATACAACCTGACACTGACCTGAAAACTGCAAAAAACGTAAGAAAAATTGAATTTCGCGGGCTACAACTACGCATTCACCTTAAAGTACTACGTACAGAAAGGCCACTCCCTTCCCCGCACTGACATCAGTTACCGCACCTCACCCCGCACTTCGAGGTTACCGTCGCAGTTCTTTAACAAAGAGCGCTCGCAAACACAAGTACCTCACGCACACATTCATACGTATACAAACGTCATTTTTTAATGTAGTAGTAGTAGGTAATTATTTTGCGAGCTATGGTGTCCGGGGTGTGGTTTTAGTTAATTTAGGATTTCATTTTGTTATTTTTATTAATTAATTAGGTATAAGAAAAACCTTGATTTCAGGAGTTCAAGTCTGCCAAACTTAATGACTATTTCATAAAATCATGACATTTGACAACATTTCATATTTTTAACCTGCATGTATTATTACGTTATATAAAAGTAAATTCAAATCTAGGGCACCCATATTTTTTCGTTTTTCGAAACTATGTACTTTTCATTCATAATTTTAACTTTGAAATTCGGTGTATTCTAAAAAGACGTAAGTGCCAGATGACGGTAGAATGGCGATATTACCTTTGCTTTATTGTGACCCGTCAAAAAAACTGTTAGATGTCACTTGTCTCAGTCGTTGTTTTGGTTCCGTCATTGGCGTATATTTTTCATTGGGATCCATTTTATTGGCGAAATATCAATCAAAAATTGATAATATTAACAGTAAGCAGCGTGTCGAGTTGATAGGAAAAAATATTGTTGAATTCAATTCAGTTTTTTAGTTGTTTTCTAGTTACACTTCTTAGGTGACATTGACATGTCTTGTTTGATATAATGTTTTCAATCAAAGACATTGGAATGCGCAAAGGTAACTACCTCATTCCGCCGTTTATGTGACGTCATCGCATGTTTTTTGATTTTTATTTTTTTCTCAGAAATTTAGAAATAAAAAAATAAAATAAAAATATATTTGAACTCAGGATACGAAAATAAAGAAATAGTATTTTTGTTTTAAGGTCGTGTCAGGTTTGAAATGTTGTCATTTGTAGCCAATTTTAACTTATAGAGATGACGATGATTCTAATGACAATATGATGATGATTAATTCTTTAAATACATAATTTGTTACGGACGCGAAACATATTTTGATCAACTGACCTGACAATGACCTGCAAACTGTATAAAAATTAAGAAAATTTGAATTTCGCGAGCTACTTTAGCACAGTGTCTGAGGACTATCGACGCGATTCTCTTGACCGTGAAGGTGGCGCCTTAACCTAAATAGAAATAAAGTTCAAAATACAAATACTGGCCCAAAGGTTTAGGCTAGAACTAAAGTTAGATTTCGTTTTGTAATAAGACGGAGAGTCGTATTGATGATTATTTTCAATGATTATTATTCTGTAAATTACATTACACTAATTACACTTTACACTAATATTATAAAGGCGAAAGTTTGTGAGTGTCTGTGTGTTTAATGTTTGTTACTTCTTCACGCTCAAACGGCTGGACCAATTTTGATAAAATTTTGTATGGAGGTAGCTGACACCCTGGAGTAACATATAGGCTACTTTTTATCCCGATATTCCCACGGGATCGAAACTTATGCGGGTGAAACCGTGGGGCGCAGCTAGTACATAATATTTGTTACGGTAACAAAATTGTAGGTCGTGAGTTCGAACCCAGGCAGATACTTTTACTTTGAGTATTTGATTTCATCATCACTGCTCTCAAAACGGTGAAGAAAAACATCGTGAAGAAACCGGCAAGTCCTAGAACCGAAAACAAGTGACATCTACCAACCCGCACTGGCCCCGCGTGGAGTATTACGGCCCACTCCCTCTAACAGAGAGGTGGCCTCCCAGCAGCGGGAATGTTCTAGGCTAACTATGCTGGAGCGGTGAATGCTGCACCCCCGGCCATAGGTAGAGGTGGAACACCGCGGTAGTTTTAGCTACTAAGAGTCCGGCATGCTCCTCTGTCACCCCCACGATAGAGGAAGTCCACGAGGATTGCCACCGCAAAAAAAAGGCTAACTATGCTGCGTTGCAGTCATTTGGCACGTGCTGATAGAACTTCGCAGTTGCAGTAATTTTATCAACTGCCCAGTCTAGTATTTCGATCATTTTCCTCATTAGTTTGACTTATTAAACTAGCAGTATGATAAGGAGCTACCTAACGTGGTATTCATGTTATTCTTTTACTCTTAAGGGTACATGACTTAAACGCAAAAAAACGCAAGTTTTATAATGCCTTCTAAAAGTATATTATTATGATCGACTGCAGTAAACAAAATCAGAAAAATATGTGATATTCTTCAGGATATATGCTAGGTAGATAGTGTGTTGAAAATATAATACAACTAATTTGATACGATAGATAAA
Organism: Amphipoea lucens; assembly: GCA_947508005.1. NCBI lineage: Eukaryota > Metazoa > Arthropoda > Insecta > Lepidoptera > Noctuidae > Amphipoea > Amphipoea lucens. The sequence goes on from OX382385.1 coordinate 7,638,223, forward strand.
AAAATCATGGAGATACCTCTAAAAACTTTCTTTTTACAATAAAAACCATACTAATATACATAAAATCATTATGATTTTTTGTCAGATTATTCTACAAGCAACATACTAAAGCACTAGTGTTTTAATTTTGTAGTCCAAAGTCCAAACAATAGATTTTTCGTAAATAGATAATTGCTTCATATTGCGTTGTGTCATCGCGCTTCTCTATCTTTTCTATGCAGTCCGGCAGTGACCGCGCTTTAGGTCATGTAATACCCTTAAACTTGCAGTATGATAAGGAGCTACCTAACGTGGAAATCATGTTATTCTTTTACTCCTAACAATGAAATGGATATTTATGCTCTTATTTACAGGATTCTTACGGCCTGGCTACGTCTCTGCCGCTATCAGCGGCAGCTTAGCGCGGGGCGGCGAGCGGTAAATACAAATATAACGAAAATGTATGAATCATGCCACGAAGCACCGCTCGCAGCGTCAACGCTAGCCGTGCATTTGACAACGACACCGCGCCGCTTACCGCTAAGCCAAAAGTCGTGGCCGGGCGGTTAGGCCTGCCTCTTCTTCTTAGCGTGTCGATAGCAATCTAAATGTACTCGGGCCAGAATTCGGCCACTTGTTTGGCGCCATCACTAGCGTCCATCAGTTCCTGTAACGTGCAGCTGACAGGACACGCAGGGCACGATATTAAGTGTCCTAGGCCTGCCTCGATGACGACGCCCGTCTTCAGGCACCCACTGTGCGACGATTTGGACTCGTTCCTAACTGATTGGACGGAGAAGGCTCAGGACAAAGAAAAGTGGAAAAATATGGGAGAAACCTTTGCCCAGCAGTGGGGCAATAGGTTAACGAAAAAAAAACAAGTTACACAAAACTGGGGACTGGTAAAGACTGGAGGGGCTCGTGGCTCGGAAAGCATGTTAAGCCGCTGGCCATTCTTTTTGTTTTTTAACGAATTCAATAAACAATTTTAGTAATCAGGCGGCTACATAAAAGAAGAAAGAAATGATAGAATTTCTAATTTTAACATGTTTTTCGGTTAGAAACTAGATTTTTTATTCTTATTTTATTGATTTGATGATTCACGATTTCTAGAATTAGATCGGAGGATTTATTTTTTAGCTAGCCCAGCCCGAGTTCGCGTGAAATATTTTCTAAAGCTGTGCTCCGTTAGTTCGTTTTCGTTCTTTAAGACTTTTTTATTTTTGCTCGGCTCCTTAGGATCGTAGCGTAATGGTAAAAAGCTCCGAACCTTCCCCAAGAACTGGGCTCATATCATAATCAACCTAAAGTCTATTCAAACTGTTTCTAATTAATATCCAAGTTAAACCAATATGAACTTTAATGGCATTTAAGTCGATTTCAGAGTGACTATTGAAAAAGTTATAAAAGTGTTTGAAGTTGTAGCGTAAACTTAACTTTATAATGAAGGATTTAAAGTTATTTTTCCATTAACTCATATTTGTTTACATTTTTGGCAAATAAATAGCGAATGCAGATTATAGTGTTCCCCTACTGGGACACAGGCCTCCTCTTGGAGAGAGGAAGTGGGCCGTAATCCACCACGCGGGCCCAGTGCGGGTTGGTCGATGTCACATGTCATCGATTTTTTAGTTCTAGGACATACCGGTTACCTAACGATGTTTTCCTTCACTGTTTTGAGAGCAATCGTGATGAAATAATTTACACAAAGTAAAGCGCCTGTCTGGGTTCGTACCTACGACCTACAACTCGTAAGTCGCGGCCGTTACCACTGAGTCACCACTGCTCTAATTGGGCTATCAAACGCAAAAATAATTTTTAAAATCCAATTGGTAGGCCAAACACACAAACAAACTTTTACCTCTTTATAATATTACTAGCTGCGCCCCGCGGTTACACCCGCATAAGTGTCGATACCGTGGGAATATCGGGATAAAAAGTAGCCTATATGTTAATCCAGGGTGTCAGCTACCTCCATACAAAATTTTATCAAAATTGGTCCAGCCGTTTGAGCGTGAAGAAGTAACAAACATATAAACACACACTTTCGCCTATATGATACTAAGTGTGATTAATTGATTATAGTAAGTGCAGATTTCATTTGAATTCTTTGAATCTGACTGCTGATGTCTCCTTGGTCTGTTGAGATTTTTTTTGAATTGGCAAAATGAAAGGCATTGCCATTGTTAGAGCGGTTCTGCACTACCTACATCCGATCTGAATCCGAGAAATGCCGGTCTGAAGTGACCATAGTCCTATGTGTTTGAGGGGTTGCGCACTAGATCCGAACTCTATCCGTCCGAATTAACATTCCCGATTCGGATTGAAGTCGGACTCGGATCGGATGTAGTGCAGAACCGCACCCTAATTGCGTCACATTATCAATCGGAATCTGAATCATTTTGAAGCAAATTGCTAATCCATTTTGCTTCATAAGTTCGAAAAATTTGTATGCTCAACACGTAAATTACGCAATGAATGTTGTTGAACTGTCAAAATGAAACCGATTCCGATTGATAATGTGTTACGCAATTGCCCCGCGCGCCGCTCTTAGTGTGGTACGCAATTACCCCGCGCAGGTGGTATGATAAGTTTAAAAAATGTGAATGAGGCGAAGTTTCCATGGCATTCAGCCAGTGTAACTGTAATGCAGTCTCTTTCGACCGTTGACCCAAGCAAGCCCAATTTTCTGACGGCAAAAAAATGTAGCATAGCATTTTAGAATTATTGATATTATATACTTGAGTCAAAACGCCAGCAGACTATCGCCTTTTTTTGTTGTTCTCTAAAAGCTAGTCATTCTTCCTTGTTCGTCTCAAACCATACAATCCATGTAGGTATATAATTACTAGCTGAGCCCCGCGGTTTCACCCGCATAAGTTTCGATCCCGTGGGAATATCGAGATAAAAACTATCCTATGTCCTTTCTCGGGACTCACACAATCTCTATGCCAAATTACATCTAAATCGGTTCAGCGGTTTAAGCGTGAAGAGGTAATAGACTTTCGCCTTTATAATATTAGTGTTATAGTACTTAGATCTAAAATTATAAACTAATAATATTATAAAGAGAAAAGATTTGATTTTTTGTATGTTTGTTTGCCAGACAGCTGTGCTGCTGGGGAGTTTGTGGCGCCACTTCTTCCCAGCAAAAGCACTAGGGAGTGGTGAAGGGCGGGCGTTTTGGGGAACTGTCTTCTGTAATTTTAACGTTCGAAAAAGCGGATGGATTCTCAGCCTAATTTGAATAAATGACTTGATTGATTTTGTTACGCTTTCACGCTAAAACGGCTTAACGAATTTGGATGAAATTTAGCACATGGGTAGAACATGACCTGGATTAGAAAACAAGATACTTTTTATCCCGATATTCCTATGGAATCGCGACTTATGCGGGTGAAACCGCGATACGCAGCTAGTACCTAATATAGCTGAAGAGTTTGTTTTTGGTTTGAACGGGCTAATCTCTGGAACTTCCAGTCGAATTTGAATATTTTTTGCATTTGAAAGCCCAATTCTTAAAGAAGGTTATTAGACTATTTAACATCGCGCTAAGCGAAGTAACAGAGCGGGCGGGCGATGCGATGCGACAGGGTGAGTCGGAGGAGCACAAAGTTTCAAGCGGACTAAGTCGCGGGCAGAAGCTATACACACGAGCGACACGCCTCAATAGCAGAGACAAGCAGCCGACAACATGCCGCTCCTGCGTTTGTGCAATCAATGTTCCTAGCCTTTTCCCAACTATGTTGGATTCGGCTTCTAGTCTAACCGAATGCAGCTGAATACCAGTATTTTACATGGAGCAACTGCCTATCTGACCTCCACAACCCAGATACTGGGTAATACGATACCCCTTGCAAAGACTGGTTGTCAGACTTTAGGGCTCCTGACTACCCGTAACGACTGTCAAAGATCCACGAATGACAGCCGGGACCAACGGCTTAACGTGCTTTCCGAAATTCCGAGGTACGGAGTGGTCTCGGTGTGTATAGATGGTCACGCATCCACAGACCAACCGCGGCAAGCGTCGCTTAACCTGATCGATCGAACTGTGCGGCTGTTATTATTTAACAACGGGCCCCTGTTTGAGCACCGTACACAAATACACAAGCGGCACGTTGTCGACGGCTGCGGTAGGCTCCGCTGTTGACCCGTGTCCATCGTGTGTATGGACACCTCTGCTGGCCACGGGACAGGGCGCGACCGGCGCCGGCGGTGCGTCTGAATCTACGCGGCGCAGTTAGCACGGCCACGGGCTAAAAGTTTCGGTGTTCATTATTTCGCGGCGTATACAAATAAACTTGTTTGGCTTCCTGCACTAGTCGCCGCGCCTACCGCGCGAGTCCGTGGCATGCGCCATACTGATTCATACATTTGTTTCTATCGCCCGCCGCGCCGCCAGTCGCTCGTGCGATTCGCCGGTCGCCGCTACCCGTGGCTTGTCTAGTACATTTCTATACATTTGTTTTAGTCGCAAGACGCTTCGCCGTTCACACCGCGCGAATGTTCGCTGCAGCGAATGTCCCGTGGCCAGTCCATAATAAGGGCAATGGGCTCGTCTCGTATTACAACAACATAACATCGCTCTTCTAATCCCCGAAAAGTAAGGCAGTGAAAATGTGATAGTATACATTTCGCCGCACACGCACACATCACATTGCTCATTTCCCTATGTTCCATGGGACTTAAACATACCTAGCGTAATGTGGGGTGCACTGTGGCGCCATCTACATCGCCACGTGCGAACTACGCATCACAATGACGTCACGCAAAAATCCTGCATCGCGCAAGCAAAGTTTACCGCGCAACTAGCATTATTACAACGTCCCGACATCAATCGTTGGGCAGTACCGACACGACACCCGTCTGGTCGGAGGATCCTCCCTTTTCTATGGAGAATGAGTGAACTTTACACCCTGTTACTCATACTTCTATACTGGTGACCCCGAGTCTGACATAACTGACATTGTTCAGGGGTTAAAGGCGAGAGTTTATAGTAACTAGAGTATCTTTTCTCAACTGTCCTTTTTTCACACAAAGGATTTTAAGTTGAAACTGGTACAGTCTAAACCGGCAAAGCAACGTTGGAGCACGTTTTCGGGAGCTGTACTTCATATCTTTACTTATTTTGAAACAAAGTCCCCCCCCGCCGCGTATATCTGTCTGAACGCGATAAACTCAAAAACTACCGAACGGATTTTAATACGGATTTCACCAATGGACGGAGTGATTCACGAGGAAGGTTTAGGTGTATATTTCATTAAAGGTTTTGTGTAAATTGGCTGAAGTATAATATAACGATGATTGTTGAAGATATCGGAAAAAATAATATAGACTGGCGTGCGCTAAGCAAACCAATTAGGGGCTGTTCATTTATTACGTAAAGAAGATTTCAGGGGCCGGGAGGGGGTCCAAACAAGTCTTATTTTTTCTTACGTGGGGGTGGAAGGGGTGTAGCTAGATATTTCTTACGTAAGATCACAAAAGAAAGTAAAAATTATAAGTTCTTATTTTTTTTTTCTATATTTTTCTCTGTAATTTTGGTAGACACTGATCTTAAGGAAGATTGAAAGGGGGGAAAGGGATTCATCCAAGTCTTATTTTTTCTTACGTAGGGGAGGGGGGCAAAGATCGTCACTCACTGGACGCCTGAGGCAGGACATCGCCGTCGAGGTAGACCAAGACGAAGGTGGCGTGACGATCTAATATCATTCGCAGGGCCAACATGGCCAGAGATCGCACAAGACAGGGAGGTTTGGAAGAAAAAAGGGGAGGCCTTTGCCCAGCAGTGGGACACAAAAATAGGCTAACAAAAAAAAAAAGGGGGGGCTTACGTAATAAATGAACAGGTTATAATATGAAAACAATGGGGATATTTTCGGACATCCGCGAGCGAAGCCGCGAGCAAAAGCTAGTGACTGTCGTGTGAATAGTGGGAACTTTTCATGGGAGTTTTAATACCATTAGATGTGGAGCAGTGGTGGCCCAGTGGTAACGGCCGCGACTTACGGGGTAGTAGGTTCGATCCCAGACGCTTTACTTGTGTAAATTATTTCATCACCACTGCTCTCAAAACGGTGAAGGAAAACATAAGGAGGAAACCAGCATGTCCTAGAACCAAAAATTCGAAGACAGTACTGGACCCACGTGGTGGATTACGGTCCACTCCCTCTCAGAGAGAGGAAGCCTGTGTGATGCGCCCCAGCAGTTAGGAACATTATAGGCTGAAATAATTTACACAAACTAAAGCGCCTGTGAGGGTTCGAACCTACGACCTACAACTCGGTAAGTCGCGGCCATTACCACTGGGCCCCCACTACTCTTACAACGCAGCCTACCCCACAAATCCAAGCAGTTGTAATACTAAGGCTAAACAATTTCGTCATAGCAATGTGCCAAGTAGGTAGGTACTTAGTAAAAACAAGTTTTTGGGTTAGTAGGAACTTACAGTCAGCGGCGCGTTCCAGTTTTTTTACTTGCTAAGCGAATTATTGATTTCGTATGTATTCGCGATATTGTATCTGTATGCCTGATACATACTTGATATTATTTAATTTCGTGGTTTGAGCAGTTTGGTATAATTATTTCGGACTAGCTGTGGCCGCTACTTTGTTCACTTAGTCAACAAAAGAGATAAGTATGCAGGATCGTCGGACATAGTTGAAGTTTAGTAAGAAACCGATGGATGTTGTCGACTGAAATTTAATTTGATAAATGAGCCGTTTGTTTTCTATTAATAAAATTACATTTTATTCGAGAACATCCATCGGTTTCTTACTAAACTACAATTATATCCGAAGATCCTGTATACTTATCTCTTTTGTTGACTGTATATATATGTCGGAAAACAAATGGTTTTCATGGGTTCCAATGTTGTCGGTTTCCAGTTTAATCAGTTGCAGCTGAATACCAGTATTTTACATAGAGCGACTGCCTATCTGACCTCCACAACCAAGTTACTGGGTAATACGATACCCCTTGGTAAGACTGGTTGTCAGACTTTCGGGCATCTGACTACCCGTAACGACTGTCAAAGATCCACGAATGCGAGCCGAGACCAACAGCTTGACGTGCTTTCCGAGGCACGGAGGAGTCTCGGTATCTATGTAAAGATGGTCACCCATCCACAGACCAACCGCGGCAAGCGTAGCTTAACCTGATCGATCAACCTGTGCGGCTGTCAATATTAAACTGTAATCTAGATGTTTTTTTCAAGCCGTAAAAAAAGCAACCCGCCCCGTAAGCTGGTAGGGCTACCATCCGTCCGGATTTGTCCGGGCTTCTAGACTTTTGTCCGGATTTTCTTCTCGCGAGCGTCTGCTACCATGCCTACCATACCACTGTAACTAAGTGAGTAATGTTTGGATTTTGCGACCATAATGCCCGGACTTTTATTGAAATGTCAGGCCTTTCTTCAGGTCTTTTCAAATTTTTAAATGGTAACCCTAGTTGCTGGTGTTTAATAACTAACACATCTTGACAACTCCAGTCTGTTTCGGCGTTCCATTGCAGAGCCACCGTGTACGAGTTTATAAACATTGGCTTGCAAGTCGTCTTGAAAAGCCAACAATTATGGAATGAATGAAAACAATTCATTAAAGTGAGCAAATGAAGGCGCTGAACAAACGTTATTTATCGTAAAGTTAGGCGTATTAGTACTTACATATTACAAGCCAGAAATATTATCAAATGTTCAAAGAAAAATCTTATTCAAAAATATTGCTTGCTGCCAGACTTTTGGGCATTTATCCCATTGACAGCGATGCGGACGAATTTTTTGATGCCCAATAAGCTACTGCCTTTTTCTTTAATTTTTATTATTATTTATATTACTAGCTGCGCCCCGCGGTTTCACCCGTATAAGTTTCGATCCCGTGGGAATATCGGGATAAAAACTATCCTGTCCTTTCCTGGACTCAAATTGCATCTAAATCTGTTCAGTGGTTTAGGCGTGAAAAGGTAACATACAGACAGACAAACAGATAGACAGACAGACAGAGTTACTTTCGAATTTATAATATTAGTATGGATATAATACGGGAACGTGAACCAAACCGCCCGGCGCCCTTAATGGTCATTCGTCAAGAGTAAGTCAGAATCCTAGTTCAGACTCACGTAGGTCGTTGTCAGCACATAAGATCAGATCATCTCTCTACCCTTGACCCATGTTAGTTGTGGGTCGGCGCAACACGTTTTCTTCTCCCAATTCTCCCCTGTCAACCGTCGCGTCACGGATCGTATAGTCTCGTAAGTCGTAATACTTAAAACCTAGTCAAAGAACATACAATTATCACGAAATCTCATACATCGACCTTTAAAAAAATCGTATTGAGTGATATTTCATGAAATAGTCACTATAATGAACTTACAGGGTTGTGTTTGATGATTTTAATGATTATAATTCAGTAAGAAAATTTGCAATTTCGCGGTCCACCTTGGCGCATTTCCCCTTCATACGAAACGGATTGGTCGAGTGAAGAGCGATTCTGCAATCCATCCGATCCGAATCCGAGAAATACCGGTCCGAAGTGACCATAGTCCTATTTGTATGACGGGTTGCGCACTAGATCCGAACTCTATCCGTCCGAATTTAGAACATTCCCAATTCGGATTGAAGTCGGATCTTTAATTCGGATTCGGATCGGATGTAGTGCGAAACCGGCCTTAGTCCTCCTTCTTTCTTATCAGCACCAACTATAGAGCATAGCTAAAAAAAAAACCAAACCACAAGAAAGCTTTAGATGACCCTCTGTCTAAAACATTTGCTAGTCTGATAGCGCCTTTCTCTCGTAGCGGTAAGAGTGATTTTCGTTGGGCAAGTAATATCAATGCGGTTGATTTTACGTTATCTTTCCTGGAGGCTCTATGTTTACATTTTTGGAGGCCTAAATTATCCTATGATGCAACAATGACGCAACTGCTGAGCGGAAGGATTTTGGATCTCCTGTATCGAGAAGAGTTCGGTATTTCTTTTAACCCCTTACTAATAAACGTTGTATAGCGTCTGTATAGTTACACAACGCTTTGTCTTCTTTTTTCGAAAGTCAAATTACTGATGACTGAAAGAGAGAAATCTGTGTGTATCTATTCACCTGACATAATACGTTTATTAGTAAGGGGGTAAGAAATTTTGCTTTGATTATTATTAAACTCTGAATTTTGAATTTATGCCCGGTAGTGGCAAAGTCTTGGTGAGGGGCTCGTGGATAAATAATTACAGCCACACAGGTCGTCCGAAAGCGAATGGGTAACCATCCTTTACATATCGAGACCCCTCCGTGCCTCGGAAAGCACGTTAAGCCGCTGGTCCCGGCTGTCATGCATAAATCTTTGACAGTCGTTACAGGTAGTCAGAAGCCTACTATAAGTCTGACAACCAGTCTTACTAAGAGCTGGTATCGTGTTAGCCAGTAACTGGGTTGTAGAGGTCAGATAGGCAGTCGCTCCATGTAAAATACTGGTATTCAGCTGCATCCGATCACACTGGAAGCCGACCCCGACATATTTAGGAAAAGGCTAGGCTGGTTGAGTGGCAAAGGCTTGGAGCTATTGGAGCTTCAAGATAGCTGGCAAGGGGCCGTCTCCATGAGCGAGAGAATCGCGACGATATTTTTGTCGTGTCACGTATTTCTATACACTCTTAGAACGTGTCTCCACACGGCGATATCATCGCGGCGAAAATTTGATGGCACGGCGAGACTATCGCCGCAATTCTCTCGCTCGTGGAGACGGTCCCAAGTGTGGATATACTATAAGTACCCCTCTCCCTGCAGTGCCTATCCATTTGAGGACTACTAACATGCCAAATGGTTACAATCATGAAAGGTATGAAGTTTCTGAGAGCAGTCTGTGGTGGCCCAGTGGTAACGGCCGCGACTTACGACTTGTAGGTCGTAAGGTTCAAAACCCAGACAGGCGCTTTACTTTGTGTAAATTATTTTATCACCAATGCTCTCAAAACGGTGAAGAGAAACCCGCACTGGGGCCTCGTTGTGGATTTCGGCCCACTCCCTCGCACCGAGAGGAGGCCTGTGTCCCAGCAGTGGGAACATTATTGGCTGATTACGTTTTATGTGTGTATGGGGTTTTTAACCCATTCTTCATTCATCCATACGAAACTACCTTTTGGAAGGAGCAACTGGATCCAATTATTATTTTTTTGTAAGTTCATGACATTCAAAGAGCATTTATGAAACTTTTTGATTTTAACATTATGGTGTTACCATAATCACTAATTGTAAGACTTTCGATAAAAATGGTGATCAAAAGTTTGTGGATATTAGAAAATTGGAGATTCTTTCCTTTGCTTCTGGCATAATAAATATCTGTATGGTACAGTCCATTTTTAGGTTTAGTTTTAATTCGCGGCTTTCTCAAGGTACTAGGCTATCATGATCAAACAGGAGGCGTTTTGAAATGAACAGTTTGTGGTTCGAAAATTAAAATGACTCGTTAGAGAATAGAGCTTCTGTCTACTATGCCACCGATTAAAGGTAGGATACACGTTATGAATTTCCATACTTCCCCCATTAAAAAACAAATTACGTAGGTATATGTAATGATAACCTTCAATGTGTATTTGTTTTTATTAACCGCTAAGGTCCGTATAACTCAAAAAAATATACTAAAAACGACGAATAAAAGTTAAACGTACAGAAACACGTACATACCAATGCGAGTTATCCTAAACTTTTGAACAGTAAAACCCGAAGTTAGCCGACAACGGAAAAAACAAACTTTGTTTTCGAAAAAAAAAAAGAACTATCGACCGATCGATTTTTTTGTGTTTATTTATCGAAAACGCGTGTAGAAACTCGGACGCGAGTACTAGGCGCTTATAACCTACAAGAGTATCGATTCGTAAACATTCCCTCCAAAAAACTAACGCGTCGCACAAAAAAGGGGTTACGTGGGACCTGTTTCGGTTAAAAAAAACACTGAGGACATGAGGGATAGTCCTCCGTACCTCCGTTTTTGATCAGCGGCCGCCCCACTCGGATAAAACCTCCGTGGTCTGGGGCGAGCTACCCCGCATTTCTGGCCAAACACAACTTAATAACACTGAGCGACACGCTCTCACTTACAATGTTCCTTGTGCTTTTCTTCCTCATACGATCATAGCACGCCGTTTATACATTTACCTATTTTAATACACTACACTGACACAAGCATCCTCACTTCCACCGACATTGGAGTTTTTTTTTTTTCGGGGAGCGTTGTGGCGTGCGTTCGCCGGCCGGTAAACAATGCTCACGGATTTTACACAACACTAAAACTATACTAAATGTTGATTAACGTTATTATTTACATTATTTCACTGAATAAATGCGTGTAATGTTGTGTTCGGTTCATCATAATCGCGTAGCGTGGCGCGTTTACCGTTTGTAGCAGGTACGCGCGGTACGTGTCGCTCGATCGCACTGGTTTCGTGCGCCCTCGGAGGGGGTCGGGTACGCCGCCGCGGGGGGAACGCCTGTTTTACCGACGCACGGTATTTCTGAACTGTTTTATCTACTTTTGGAACGGACAGGTGGCGCGGTTGGTGGCTCGAAGCAAGAAAGCGCTTGAAGCGAACGTTTTTTTTTGTCATACAGCGGTTTGATTTTTATTGATGATTTTTGTTTCATTGTTTTATTTATCTTATGAAAGACCACTTAAGTGACTACAGATTCCAGGGACTATAGATTCCATACCAAAAGTTGTTATCTTTGTAGAAAAATGCGAAGTTCTTATTAGTAAATAAATAATATTGTCAGTCATCATCTGCCTAGCCTTTTCCCAAATACTTTGGGGTCGGCTTCCATTCTAACCGGATGCAGCTGAGTACCAGTAGGTATTTTACATGGAGCGATTGTCGGTATATTTACACTACACAAAACAAAAAGGACAAACTTCGTTATTTACAATTATTTTAATTTAGAAGTATCGTAATTTTTGATGCGCTCCGTGCAGGATGGACACATCTGTACCTACACTACCTACCTACTTAGGTATTTTTCCGTTCTTGTGATACCATAAGAAAGTAAAATCCTAGAGAAAGCGTGAATTATTGCCAGTCAGTAAGCTACTAATAAATTCGGAATTTCTAAGTCGACAGAAACTGTAAAAGCGTTATTTATGCTGTTGCAAGTAAAATGACTATTGTACTGCTTCTGTAGACGTTACACTTACTTACTTTTGTTCAAACCATAACCCTCCCATTTTAAACAGTCGGCTGAAATAAAGCGGCTTTGTAGGCTGAATGTTCATACGTGCGATGCGCTTGTCACGGAGAGAAAAATAAAAAAATTATAACTTTTTATAAGCTTTGTAGAACACCTGACTTTGCTTATTTACAACCTTAACAAAACTGTTTAAAAATGTAATGTTAAAATACATATAAGATTGCTGTTTTATTACGATAGGCGCATTAATTTATGTATCTTTGCTCGAAGTGCTCGACGAAAACCAAGATTGTTTTTTACTTTTTTTCGTCGAGAAAGAAATTTTAGAGACATGTCTTTGCTCAAAATCGATGTCGAGAATAAAAAATACGAAGGTTTGCACGCGAAAATTAATGCATAAGTCGTCGTAGGGGTGTGATCAAGCATTTGAAAACGATTATTGGGATTGCTAAGCCGCATCGTATCGTCATCGGTCGGCGATCTGACACGGTCTCTGCGGCAGTCAGAGAGAGACCAAAGACTACAATAGTATACTGGAGAGAGCCCTGCTCACTACTCAGTAACTCAGCGCCCAGCGGTCACCAACCCGTTTCCTTTGCTTGACTTTCGTGCTTACTGCAGGCATTCTATTGACGCCTCTATTTTTAGTCTATTTGCAGTAGATCACAAGAGGAATTAATTTATGAGAAACATCAGTTAGAAGATCTCTCGATGCGAAGTTTAAAGAGGATAAATAGCTCATAGTTCATACCATACCTATCTAGCGTGTACCTTTCAAAAGACTTAAAAAAAAATAGAAGATTCGGTAGACCGTATGTACGTATTCAACCCGTAGGTATGTAATGTTAGCAAGTCCGTATTTTCTCAAAAACTACGGAACTATTTTTTTTTAATATTTAACTATTCTTACATGGTTTGTTTGGTATACATACAAACAAAAAAGGCTTAGATCTTGCTTCTTTATCAAATAAAAAATATAAGTACATTTTTTTGCGTATTATACGTTAGTAGGTACTCGTACCGAATGGTCGACTGAAAATTATATGGGGAAAAAAAATATAATGTTTTTCGTTTTTGTGATTTAAAACCTAACTTACATAATTTCCGGACGAAACGATACAAATCAAATGAAATGTCAACAAACCACACGTATTGATGTTAGTGATGGAACATTTATAACTACTCTAATCTACGAATTTAGTATTTCAACAAAATCTACTAAAGCAGTTGATTGCCAACTAAAAGCCGACTTTGTTTTAGGTCGATTTAATTTAAGTTTTCCACTCAATGTGTTTCATAAAAATTTAAATGCTTGACAGCGTAAAAAAAACGCTTTTTATCTTGTTGACTTGCCAAAATGAAAGCGAGCGAGTGTGTGAGCGTTGAATTAGGCCGCTGCGCTGGTATTGGAATCCCTAAGAACTGTGTAAGTGTTTATGTCTCAAACAAACGAAGCAACGCAGGGTGAGTTTCCGATCTTCTTTACGATAATGAAGAATATTGGAAAGTCGTCATCATCATAATTATTTGCCTGGCCTTTTCAAAACTATGTTGGGATCGGCTTCCAGTCTAACCAGATGCAGCTGAGCACCAGTATTTTACATGGAGCGACCGCATATCTTACCCCACAACCCAGTTACTGGGTAATAAGAAACCTCTTGGTAAGACTGGTTGTCAGACTTTCGGGCTTCTGACGACCCGTAATGACTGTCAAAGATTCACGAATGATAGCCGGGACCAACGGATTAATGTGCTTTCCGAGACACGGAGCGGTGCTGGTATGTAAAGACGGTCACCCATTCACGGACAAACCGCGGCAAGCATAGCTTAACCTGATCGATCGTTCCGTGTGGCTGTTATTAGTTAGCCACAAGCCCCATGGAGTTAAATTAACCACGAATCTTAGGATCAAGACCGAAGGCAAAGGAGACTGATGGAGTCTCCGTAGCGTAGACGTTTTCCGGTGAATTTTTAATGGTCCCAAAGGTCTTGGAAAAAAAAACCTAAGATAAATACAAAAGCGGCTTAATCTAGCCATATTTTATAATAGGCGCTGTTTTTTGTCATATAGTCAAGTTCAACATATCACAATAATTTATTCAGTGCATTTTCTTCGTGTTCAATAAATTAGGCGAGTTTACTTTTAGTGCCTTTAGTATCCATGTCGCATCACTATCAAAACGAAACGTCAAATGCGATCGCGTATTGACGCTTTCAATTCGCGTTCGCCGATAAAAATATTAAACGAATTTACAGATAAATTATACAAGAAAACGTGTCAATTCCACATACATATTGTAGATTAGTTATTAGTTAATAATTTAACATGGTTAGACATAGAAAAGTAGTGTCACTTAAGACGGATAAGGTAGATACTAGCAGTAGTTCAGGTAGTAGCGAAACATCGTCTTTCGGTAGTAGGACATTTAAATTTCTTTCTGTTTGGAAGACCGGCGTCGGCTTCGTTTGTTTCTTGATTGCTGTATATATCAGCACTTTGGGGTATTTGGAAACGCGAGTTAACACACCATTCGACGATGATAAGGTAAGAAAAGTGTTACTATTTTTTAAACATTGTTTTCTTCTGTTTGATAATTTTTAAGCCGGTAACCGATTGAGAGCAGGCAGTGGTGGCCCAGTGGTATCAGCCGCGACTTACGAGTTGTAGGTCGTAGGTTCGAACCCAGACAAGCGCTTTACTTTGTGTAAATTATTTCATCATCACTGCTCTCAAAACGGTGAAGGAAAACATCGTGAGGAAACCGGCATGTCCTAGAACCAAAAATTCGAAGACATGCGACATCTACCAACCCGCCCTGGGCCCGCGTGGTGGATTACGGCCCACTCCCTCTCACCGAGAGGAGGCCTGTGTCCCAGCAGTGGGAATATTATAGGCTGATTATGATGATGATTATGAAGCCTGTAACAGCACTAGTAGCACCATCTATCTATTACATGATTATTAATTTACCTGGCATTGGTTTATTTTTAATTCCTTTTTACCTATTGTGGTATAGCAGTGGCGAAGGTACCATACAACTCGATTTCCACTGGCTTCCCTTCGAAAATTCAGAACATAACCACTCTATAGTCAATTTTATCATTGAAATTTTCTATTGGAAATTTTTTTTTTTGCTCCGGCTTACCTCAGTCATAAATTCACCCTTCACCAATGTGGTATAGTAATTTTATTCTAGGTTGTTAGGATTCACATAATTATAATAATTAACTAGCTTCTGCCCGCGACTTCGTCCGCGTGAAATTTGACCCCCAACCCAACCCCGTCGCATCGCATAGCCTGCTTGCGCTATTACTTCGTTTTCGCTTATCATTCTTTCTGACTTATTTCTTTTTGCTCAGTTGCTAAGGGTCCTAGCGTGATCCTGAATAGCCTTGATTTTATTTAGGCCTTAATTTACCTTAATATTTTGTTAAGCTTTAACTTTATTGTGTGTAGATACCGATATACAGGGTGTCCCAGGAAACCTGTACTAGCGAGGGTCTGTGGTTAGGGGACACAAATACCCATCTATTGGACCCCTATGTATGTTCTGCGATATTTTTTAGTTTTCGAGAAATTATAAATTTCCCTCCAACAGAAATTTTTACCTTGTGATTAAATTCTGAGCTACTAGTAGTTAGAATTTGGGTGTTCTGTGTTTTACAACATTGTGAATACACATTCTAGCCATAATACTGACAAAAAAAAAATTTCAAAGAAATGCCACTCAGAAAAAGTTATGACTAAAACCGCATATAATTTAAAAAATCTAGAAATAAAACAAATAAATAATTTCTCGAAAACTACGTAACACAGATATAGACTAGATAACACAAGAGCAACTACTTCGCGTGCCAAAAATCGCACCAGCTTATGTTCGAAAATCATAAGCCGCCACTTTCACGCTCAGTCATGCGTACTGCTGGCTGGGTGAGCGTAAGCTTGTGACGTCATAGTAGGTAGTCAAAAAGTGGCACGCTTAGTTTTCATACAGTTCGTGATACTTGCGTTATCTAGGTCTATCTATATCTGTGCTACAGAATATCGCAGAACGCGTACGTAGGGGTCCAATCGATGGGTATTAGTGTCCCCTGACCACAGACCTTCGCTGGTACAGGTTTCCTACACGGTACACCCTGTATAATCACATCTGCAGAGTTTTGCTAGCTAATTTGACCCTGTTTACATGTAATACAGTCCACTATCCTTTCATTTCGCTCCACCAAGACCTATCGTGGCGTTATGCAGGATGTTATTAATTTTAACGTTCTGCATCGTTCTCACATGTATAATTTTTAACATTTAATGATGTAACCAAGACTGTGACCACATTATTTTGATTTAAAAGAGTGTCCATGGAGTTTCTTGCCCGTTCTTCTCCATAGGTACCTACGCTTTGGAATGGGCAACTAGCTTCATTTTTTCTGACTGACTGACTTCTTGACTTGACAGTTCAAAAGTGCCTGTAAATGGTTTAATTGAAATAAATGCTTTGAGTTTGAGTTTGAACCTTTCCCATCAATCTTCTAGGTAGTAAAAGAGACCGGTCTACAAGTACCTCAGCGGTACTGGGGTACGTACAGACCTGGTGTGTACATGGGCATGAAGAGCCGGGAGCCGCGGTCCCCAGTGTTTGGTATGATGTGGTACGAGCTGTCCGCATCAACCCATAAAGGAATACGGTAAGAATTCTATTATTTTCACCGATCAACATAGTCTTCTTCTTATACAGGGTGAAATTTTAATCACCACTTTCCTCTGAAGGGGTCATTGTACTCATCATTATGAATAACTTTTACTATGGAAAAAAAACATAAGATCGCGAAAAAAAAATCAGCTGTTCCCTACATTTATGTTCGCAAAACTCGTCAAAATGTAGGGAACAGCTGTTTTTTTTTCGCGATTTTATGTTTGGTCCCATAGTAAAAGTTGTTCATAATTGTGAGTACAATGACCCCTTAAGAGTAAAACGGTGATTAAAATTTCACCCTGTATATTCTTCGTATGTTCTATGTTATGGGGTTTGGGTTCCGCACTGATTCCTTCAAATGGACCATTGTTCGTAGGCCATGGCGGCCGTCGGTGGTTACTCCAACCAGCCCACCTCCCTCCAGAAGCTGATTAAGTCTCCTGGTCTGTTGAGAGCATCTGTGTACGATCTTGGTGTCCCGAGGGTTTCTGATCTAATCTGCGTGATGCCTGTGCACTCAAAGAGCACATGCGCTACGGTTTCATCAGCCTCCACGCAAGCTCTGCACAGGGGACTGTCCGTTATGCCTATAGTGTGGAAGTGTTTGTTCAGTGAGCAGTGTCCCGTGATGGTCCCCATCACCAGGCGCAGGCCTTTCTTGTCCAGTCGTAGTAAGCGCCTGGTTAGCTTGCCATCCAATGATGGCATAGCTTCCTTGGATTGCCTGCAGCCTGGTGACGATGACCACCAGCTTTCTGCTTGTGTGTGGGTGTGCTCCTGTAGCCACCTGCGTAGTTGTTTGAAGG
This sequence comes from Amphipoea lucens, assembly GCA_947508005.1. Lineage (NCBI taxonomy): Eukaryota > Metazoa > Arthropoda > Insecta > Lepidoptera > Noctuidae > Amphipoea > Amphipoea lucens. The sequence continues at coordinate 7,655,863 of OX382385.1, forward strand.
GGATGTTCACGACAGGTTCCGGTCCACAAACTGACATACTGGATGCCCTTCTGGCCTTCCACGGCGTTGTTAGTGGCAGTGCAGAGGTCACTTTGACTGCATGTTTTGGGACACAGAAGGCAGGATAGGAGGATCAGCGAGGTCATTGTGTTTGTAACACACTATCAGTAGCAATGGCTTTTCCTTTTGACAGTTCAACATCATACATTGCGCTATTTACGTAGTTGAGCAGACAAATTTTTCGTATATATGAAGCAGTGGATTGGCAATATCCTTCAAAATTATTTAGATTGTTGTTGTTTCAGATTGTGTTTGATAGTGTGTTACTCAATTAGGGTGTTGCGTTTATAATGAAAGAGAGAGAGAGAGCAAGTATATTGGAAACACGTCTTTAATACAGAGCCATCTAGTATTAAGTTTTTAGAAGCTCTTATAAAGTTGTCGCCATCTTGGATTTTCGTTTTGACCTCACTATCGGCTTAACCACCCTCGAAAATCATGAAAACTGTCTCTCTCTCTTCGTCTAATATAATAGAAAAAGACAGAGAGAGGGAGAAATTCATATGCAGGGGAGCATGACGCTTTTTCCTTTCGTGACGATTTCTTCCAGTTTAGAAATAAAGAAAGAAAATACATTTATTTGGCAAAGATTAAAAGACGCACAGTATACCAGAGACAAACATCAGATAAAACACCACTGTTTGTCTCTGCATCACCCAAAGGTTGACTGGTAGAAAAATCCTATGGCATTAAGTCCGCCTTTATACATTTATGTGCTTGAAGTATTAAATAAATAAAAATCAAATAAAAAAGTGGCCGATGTAAGAAATTAGCAGGAAAGGAAAGTGGCTGCGCTAAAAAGGGCCAGTTCAGCAAAAATGCCAGACAACTAGTGCCTGACGCTGGTTTTCAACTGGACCTATTTACTCCCACCCACCGCAAGTCGCATTTAAGAAACACGTTAAAAAAAAACGAGTGTGCTTATGACCACACGACTGAAGTGAAACTTCTTTCGCTCCATCTGTAATGAATGTATTTGGCTATGACAGGAAGAGAGAAAGAAAATGTGCGCGCGCACTGCTTTCTCTTGCTTATATCCCCCACTCAACTCCCGTTCGCCTCGCCCGATCACACTTTTCGTAACGCTTACGTCACGCGTTCGCCAGCTTACTCCCCAAGTCAAGCGTGCATAAAGAAGTTTCACTTCAAAAAATCTTTTTTACAGACATTGGTGCGATCAAAACGACAACCTAGCTACATACGGCTGGCTGAGACACGACGGGGTCACATTCGGGGAGCAGCTGATCACAGATCTCCCCCACAACATCACTACCTCCTTTATTAAGACCCCCGGGGGTGAACATGGGGGTCATTGGACAGTTAGGATTAATATTACTACTCAGGTAAGGACTTTTTATTATCATCATCATCATTTCAGCCGAAAGACGTCCACTGCACATGTCGACAACCTTGTGAACTAAGTCAAGATACTTGATTTTTTTATCTTCCTCAGCTTTCATGAGATTATTTATTGTAGCGGTATCTACAACGCCACATGCGAGCAACGCGTCATACTGACGTCAAGCAAAATCCTGCATCTCGCAAGCAGAGTTTACCGCGCAACTAGCATAGATACAACGGCCCGACATGAATCATCGGGCAGTTGCCCGCCAGACACAACACCCGTCTGGTCGGAGGATCCTCCCTTTTCTATAGAGTATGAGTGAACTTTACACCCTGTTCCTCAAACCTCTATATTTATTATTATAATTTCAGGGTCACGCCAAAGTACCGTTCATGCTGATCTGGTATGCTGCGCTGGACGAGTCCCTTGGTCCTGCAGCTCCACATTCCAGATTGTGGTATGAAGATGGTTCCATACTAGGACATACGCCACAACTACACAACTTTAGAATCAACTTAGTGCCTCATAAAGGTAAGCAATATTAAAATAGTAGTAAAAAAAAAAATCGATCAATCAATCAACTCAGCCTATCGCAGTCCACTGCTGGACATAGGCCTCTCCCAGACTGCGCCACAGCACCCTACCCTCCGCCTTCCGCATCCAGTCTACCCCAGCCACCTTCTTTAGGTCGTCCGTCCATCTAGCTTGGGGGCGTCCCACACTACGCTCGCCGGTACACGGACTCCACTCCAGGACTCGTCTGCTCCACCGGCCATCGGTCCTTCGACAGACATGGCCAGCCCACTGCCATTTCAGTTTGCTCACTCTGCAAGCTGAAAGCTGAAAAAAAAATAGATTAGGAATAAACATAACGACGAAGGAAAAGAAATTATGATATTATTGTTTATATATTAGGATAGCCATCCTAACTAATATTATAAATTCGAAAGTAATATTGTTTGTTACCTTTTCCGAGTGGGGACTCTGTCCGCCCACAAAGTGACCCCAGGGAAGACGGTGGCACAGTGGTCACGTGCTGCCGTGCATATCGAGGCTCAGGGGAGGCCCCTTTACAGTCTCCCCAGGGATGTGCCTTACAGGCGTGGCACGGGGGGGTTCCGGAATTGGTCTTTTAAGAGGAACCGGGACCGCCCCTATGTGCCGATGGTGATCACCGGGGAGGTTTTAATGAGGTAAAAATCTCCCCGACCTTCCTCCCCGGAGGTCGGGTGCCTTTTGAAGGTTTCCCCCTGAGAACAACAAAAAAAAAAGGTAAGTATAGCAAAGAACATAGGGTACCCAAAGAGAATGTAAACACAGAGGGTATGGTGCCATTAATCCAGAAAAAAAAAAATGTTTCCGTGGAAAAGAGCAATAACTTTCAACGGTCACAATTGCTTTAGGACACCAGATGGCGTTACGTGATTCAAATATGACCCGACTTTCTGAGCAGTACCTATTCTAACTGACAAAAAGTGTGTTAAATAAAAAAAAAACCGAGTGTGCTTATGACCACACGATTGAAGTGAAACATCAAACGTATTTGGCTATGAGAGGAAGAGAGAAAGAAAATGTGCACGCGCACTGCTTTCTCTTGCTTATATCCCCCACTCAACTCCCGTTCGCCTCGCCCGATCACACTTTTCGTAACGTCACACGTTCGCCAGCTTACTCCCCAAGTCAAGCGTGCGTAAAGAAGTTTCACTTCAATAAATTAATTAACAAGTACTTGGCGCTTTATTTTTCAGGGAAGCTTCTCCACACGTCATATTCAGAGGCCAACGCACCAGGGCTCCATCTACTAAAGGAGAAGTTCTATTCTTTACTGAAGATTGAAAGACACTCCCTGTTCGGGAAACTAGCTGTCCTAGGACAAGACGATGAGCTTCATATTAAGGTATGTGTTAATACGAGGTCGAATTGGTCGCAGTAACTAAGCTAGGGCACTCGACCAAAATTGATTAGGTTAGAACCGTGCGTCACAAAACGCGTGCGAATCGAATTTTGATATTATTTCTTTTTGACTGCCCCATTGGTTGGGTTGCAGTGTTCCATTTGATCGAAAAAAAAACTCTGCTGTTTATGGTATTTATCGATCAAGGGATGCATTTACAGGGTGTTACAGAAAGGGTATATCAATACAAACGGGTTGAAGAGTGTATCTGGTCTAGAATCTCTGTACAAAATTTCAGCTCAAAAGCAGTAACTTTGAAAATGCTTAATATTTTTTTATTTCGATAGTTTATTAAATTGAAATCATAACAAACGTGTCACCGCACTACGAGGGTCATTATCCATTATCTGTAATGTGTCTGTGCGCCTAGTACACGCACATCACGCCGCCGCGCGCCAGTGCAGCGCCATGATGTCGAAATAAAAAAATATTAAGCATTTTCAAAGTTAATGCTTTTGAGCTGAAATTTTGTACAGAGATTCTAGACCAGATACACTCATCAACCCGTTTGTATTGATATGCCCTTTCCGTAACACCCTGTATAATGCACGAGTAAAACACCCATGTGTCCATTTCAAATAATTTTTATTTTTTAATGACGAAATTTATGTGACCTTTTCATTAAAAAAAAATTAAAATTATTATTCTGAAAACGTAATTGTCCAAGATATTTATTTAATATAATTATATTTTGATAGAGCATCTTTGGGCGCATATTTTCCAGTTTTTATTTTTGGATAATCACCTCCGGATACCGAGTAATATTTTTTTTCAGATTTTCGTTTTAATTTTTTTTCTCCCTAAAAACACAAAATTGCGACTTGACACTAGCACATAAATATTGCTCGTAACAAACCCTATCAAAGATAAAAAAATCACTGAGCGGTCCTGGGTTCGATTCCTAGGTCGGGCAAAAGTGTTATTGGTAACAGCCCGGAGTGTGGAAGTTGGCGGGGTGATACCCCCGTGCCTCGGAAAGCTCGTAAAGCCGTTGGTCCTGCGCCTGATCCCTCCCCGGTTGTGTCGGTCGGATTGCCGTCCCATTTAATTACCCACTAATAAGTAATTACTAGTGATGCGCCGAGTATAAGTTTTACCGAGTAACCGAGAACCATGCAAGTACCTATTGCTAGGTACTCGGTATTGGTAACGTACGAAACACTTTAAATATTATAGAAGAATGCCATGCAAGTTTTAGACATTGCTACGAAGAATTAGCAAGGTCTCCAGTGCCGCAACAGCGTGAAGATTCGAAAAGTGCCATCGCTATAAAGTTAGACCAATGTCTAAGTTTACCACGAGAAACTGATTATTCATTTAAATATGTTCGTTTTTCACATGATTTTTTTGACAACGACTAAGTAATCTACATTAATATTGTAAAGTGGTCAGGTTACAAGTTTATGAGTTACCTCGGCAGTCAAACCAAGTTATTCAGCCGATAACGTGTACTACCAAAATAGGCCGAATAGGTATGCCGAGTACCGAGTAATAATCGAGTAGGTACTCGGCGCATCCCTAGTAATTACTGTCTACTGATAAAACTAAAACACTAGCGGAATGTTGCACACTTGTACTGTAAGCGATTAGGAAGAGTGGGGCGCGTCTTCGTGGATGGCGCTATCTGTACCTGGCTAATCTCCGTTGCGATTGGCCACCGAGACCGAAATCGGTCGGGAGGCTATTATTATTGTTATTTATCATTATTTCTGTTCCTCAGGAAAAGGAGATAAACTTCGTGCCAATACAGATGTTGGTCGAAACTCCATTTTGTATAGACATTGTGTATACCACGGAGGACCTAGCCATCCCTCCCTTGAAGGGGGATAAGTACACCAAGGCTCTTGAAGCTAAGAAGATGGCGTTTGATCTTGAATTCGAGGAGAAATTCAAATTGGATGAGAAAGGGTGAGTTAATTTAAGTGTATTTAGCATAATCAGCCTATAATGTTCCCACTGCTGGGACACAAGCCTCCTCTCTTCGAGTGGGAGTGGGCCATACGTCATCACGCGGGCCCAGTGCGGGTTGGTAGATGTCACTGGTTTTCGGTTCTAGGACATGCCGGTTTCTTTACGATGTTTTCCTTCACTGTTTTGAGAGCAGTGGTGATGAAAAAGATCCCACAGACAAAAGTACCTGTTTGGGTTTGAACTCACGACCTGCAAGTCGTCAGTTGGAGCCGATACCACTGGGCGCCACTGCTCCTATATGAGCCAGTGCTAGTGCAGTGCTAGATCAGATTTCTCATCGAAAAAAATCCATACTATGTCTGTCTGTTGCCTCTTCACGCTTAAACCACTGAACCGATTTAGATGAAATTTGGTATAGAGATCGTTTGAGTCCCGGGAAAGGACATAGGATTGTTTTATCCTAATATTCCCACGGGATCGAAACTTATGTGGGTTAAACCGCGCGGCGCTGCTAGTCGATTTATATGTATAGGTTTCAAGCGTGGACGAAATTTTGAAAACGAAATAAATATTGCGCGAGAGGTTAGGTATACCACGGACCTTTGTTATGGCAGCAAAAAAAAAAAATTATTCCCCAATTTTCATGATTGCACCCACCACTGTTTGTCTCTGCATCACCCAAAGGTTGACTGGTAGAAAATGCCTATGGCATTATGTCCGCCTATGTACATTTATGTGCTTGAAGTATTAAATAAATAAATAATAAATCTAATCTAACTAGCTTGTACTGTCCCATTGCAGAGTAAAGCCCTCCCTCTCCCTTTTCCACACGGAAAGGTCCTGGTGCCGTATTATGACGCCCTAATGCCATCATGATTCCAGTGTAAGAGAGAGACGGAGCTATACATGACCGATAGCGCCATCCCTTTTTCGCACTGGATTCATGATGGCATTACTACTTCGTAATACGGCCCCTGGTCATAGATATTATTACTTCATTCCAGTTACCCACCCAATGATGTGGCGATAGCCCGGGCCGCGCTCTCCAACATGATTGGCGGTGTGGGCTATTTCTTCGGGGCAAGCAGAGTGCAGTCCCAATACACGAAGGAACCAGTACCGTATTGGAGGGCGCCCTTGTACACTGGAGTGCCTAGCAGGTGAGTTTGGCCCTTGTCTTTATTGAGTTAAGAGTTATTTTCCCGTGGACTCGACAGTCAGGTGTTCGACTAATTCTTTAAAGCTGACCGGGAGTTTGAGCCTTTTGGTGATAATGTTAAGGGTTACTGTCGCGTGGACTCGATAGTGGGATGAATGACGACGTTGAAGCCTCCTAATGAGTTCTGACAGCCTGGTACTTTGATGCGAGATATTTGGCAAAATTTTCATAATTTGATGAATGTTCGCGGTAAAAACCATTGACATAGAAAAGTATGGACTGGAAATACCTACAAAAATAGGGTGCATACCTACAACTCATATTGTCTCATAAAATGGCTGCCATTGCTAGGGTTGTGCCAATCAAGGAAAATTGGTGTTACTGTATCGAGTATCGATATATGAATCTGCAGTGGCAAGAAGAGAGAAACAGATCGTCCATAAAAATAAAAAACGAGTTATTTATTTATTAAAACCAGTACCAGGTACTTAACAAAATAAACATTGTAAAAGCCAATTATTATTAATCGACTTCAAAAAAGGAGGTTCTGTATTCGACCCGTATGTTTGTATGTCCGCGATTTTCTCAAAAAGTAATGAACCAATTTTTATAACTTTTTCGCTAATGTAATCTACATACTTTCAGGAAGGTTTTAGTATATAATACATTAGGTAATTATTCTTATGTACGAAGTTATATGCATAAATGTATGTACTACATCTCCGGCATTTCTATGATGATTCTTCTAGTCGGTGTATTCAATTCTTCAATGCACTAGTGTTAATTGAATTTGTGTGGGGTAGGTACAACTAAAAAGTGAAAAATAAAAACATTTTTACAAAAAAAAACAACCGACTTCAAAAAAAATACTACAAAGTGAAAAATAACTTTAATTTCGGAAGTCGGAGTCAAAAAACGAAAATACGGAACCAACGACACCGACTTCCGAAATTAAAGTTATTTTTCACTTTGTAAGTAGTATTTTTTTTTGAAGTTGGTTGTTTTTTTTTTTTGTAAAAATGTTTTTATTAAAACAGTAACCGTGGAGTTTCTTGCCGGTTCTTCTCCATAGCAAACAACCAATTTTATTGGAACCGTGCACCTAGCTTCTGAGTCTGACGTTTCATACGTGCCTATGTAGGTTTATGTGAAATAAAATATTTTGATTTTGGTTCTGTGAACCACGGGCCGAACCTAGCAAGGTCGCTCGGACCTAATAAGACGCAGGATTATTTATGTTAACATCGCAGAAAATACCGATATCTTTTCAGCGGAGGAACTAGATTCGGAAACTTGGCAACGGTACAACACTATTCCAATATGACATATTATTGTAAACAAATAAGTGAAGTAACAAAAATAATAAAAAGGTCTGTTATACGGAAAATAACCCAAATATCAATACTTTAGCCATAAATTCATGATCGGGTTACAATTGTATCATCGAATGTGTATTATTTTATGTATTATTGCATGAAAACCGGCTTTAACCTGTGCAAAGACAATAGAGATTGATTTTCATTATTTCTTGCACCACACTTCACAATACAACACACAGGCATGTTGAATTGCTGTTTTCCAACATTTACATGCAGTTTTAAAAGGTAAAAACCTTGTAATTTTCTCGCAAATCTCAATAATACAAAAAATAAACAACCATTTGACAGCAAAACTACCACGAAACTCGTCCACAGATTACTAATCTCGTCGCATAAGATGGCTTTTACGGCACTTACCTACAGCTGTGCCTGTCACTACGTCACGACAAAATTTTGCCATAATGAGCAACAACTTAAAATATTGTTGTCTCTTTTTTCAAATACGATTATCATATTGGAAAGAATGAAACAAAACGATATTTCACATTCTGAATCATATTTCACTCATATTTGTATAAGCAAATGTATGTATAGAATAACGCGGCGTCTCCATGTTTTTCCTATCTCAATGGTAAAAACAGACTCCAACTGGATTATGCCAACCTGGTCGTTAGTTGGAAAAGATCAAGTGAAATTTTCCTAGTTTCTTTAGTGGTGGCCAGAGAGTTTGTTCCTTATGATAATATAGATAAGGGTTAATTTCATGTGGACATGTTAATCCGACAATCGTTTACTTCGGTGTCCGGGAATTTCAACTTAATGTTAATGATGTAAAGGACATTGTTTGCATGATTTATGTTTTTTTTTTAAATTGTTTCCAGATCATTCTTCCCTCGGGGTTTCCTCTGGGACGAGGGTTTCCACGGCTTACTCATCGGCCGCTGGTCTCCGGACATTCAGATGGACATAGCAGCTCATTGGATGGACCTTATCAACGTTGAGGGTTGGATTCCTAGGGAGCAGATATTGGGTAAGTTTGCAGGATCGTTTTATGTCACTCTCGTGCTACTTCTGCAGGCCTGGTACCAATGGTTCCAGATATCTCAGAAAGGCCAACTTCCTAAAATATTTTATCTACACCCATGCTATAAATCCTCTATAAAAGTTTCTGAAACAGTTAGCTTATTGCCAACATTAAAAAAACCAGTGTCATAAACCATAATATCATCCAAACCTAACGAGTGTTATAATGTTGTACTAAATTTCATTATGCAACTCCTTTTCAAAAAAAGAACATTGTAATGCGCGCGCGTTTCACTACCACAGCGCCGTAACTTAAAAAAGAACTTATAGGTTGTTCGAAATCACGTCGTATCCCGCCGGCCGCCATTTTTGCTCGATATTAGTATTGCAAAAACTGTTTCAGAACCTTTTATAGAGGATTCATATCATGGGTGTAGATAAAGTCTTGTATGCAATATTGTTGTCTCCGTTTCCGCCTCTGTTCTTTAAACTTTAGGCAAATATACTCAGCCTATTCCAATCACTGGTTATAAGTGCCATGTTATAGGGGGGAGAGCCTATTTGCGTCTTTTGCCATCAACTGCACTGTTGCGTCAAGCAGCGCCATCTGTCAGCTTTCATTAGAACTACAATCGATAGACGATTAGGAGCGAGTAGCGACATCTGTTGATTAACTTGAGAAGACAGCTGTGTGCTATAATACAGCAGGTTCGTTCGTACATGTCTTGTAAAAATTGTAAAAAACTAACATTTTTACTTCTTAAATATACACTTCGAGTCTCATTGAAGAAGCCCCCTGCCCCCTCCCTGTTTTCATTGCCAAAACGCACACTAATCTAGACTCCGGGCTGCTATTGAGAATTTTCCTTTAAACAAAAATCCTTATAATACTGCCCACCCAACCTGGGAATCGAACCCTGGACCCCACGCCCAGCAGTCACGCTCGCGACGATTGAACAACAAGGCAGTCATTAACCTTACACTAGCTGCGCCTCGCGGTTTCACCCGCATAAGTGTCGATCCCGTGGGAATATCGGGATAAAAAGTAGCCTAAATGTTAATCCAGGGTGTCAGCTACCTTCACACAAAATTTTATCAAAATTGGTCCAGCCGTTTGAGCGTGAAGAAGTAACAAACATATAAACACACACACTCACAAACTTTCGCCTTTATAATATTGTAGTGTGATATTTTTTTTCTTTTACCAGGGTCGGAGGCGTTAGCAAGAGTTCCAAAGGAGTTTGTAGTGCAAAGTAACGCTGCTGCCAACCCTCCTATGCTGTTAATACAACTAGCTCACATGGTGAAGATTCGGCCCGAGCTGTTCGTCAGCGGCTCCAAGTATCGCAGCACGCTGGATAGGATGTTTAGCAGGCTTCAGGTAAGCTCCTAAAGAGATATGAAAGCCTGGTACAATGCGCACCACAAAAGATGAGACTTGACCCCCGTCCCGCGCTCTTTCCGCCACCCCTAATGACGTCCGGTCCCGTCCCGTGCTCAGCCCCCTTATTCACAGACACTCGATATGCTTCCGTATCGTATCGAACATTAATCATTGTTATCGTAGGAGTCTTCTCAATGCTGTTCACAAGTCCAAAACCCGAAAATTTTGTCAGTTTAAATCAAATAGACGCCCGCTATTCTTCCAACAGCTATTTGTTGTTGAGGGGAAGTCAGATCAGGTTATCGAAATGTCAATTTTTCGATACGATAGCCTGTCGTATGTTTGTGAATCAGGGCTCAGACCTCATACCGCTAAAGAGACCTAAAATCGTGTACTGCGCAAGTCAAACCACGTGGTCATCTTTCGTGACGTCACGGCTTTCGTTGTCGGACTCCTACCGGCTAAAACCCCACTGTTCCTTCTAGTACCATAAGTCGGGGGCCCGGGAGATACTATCTGTACCTACACCGGCTCCTATACCCATCAAACCGGAACACAGCAACACTTTTTTTTTTTTTTAATGATGGGAAATCATTAAATGACCCGTCCCGCTCTGGGTAGAGCGGAAGGGAGTGTCAGACTGTTACTGACTAAAACCCATCCGTGTTCCTTCCTTAGCCTTTATGTTCCGAGGTAGCGGTAACCCTTTCGGACAATCCCGCTACCCCGGCAGGCTTCGGCCCTGGCAGGCCCCTTCCTTTATGCTGACATCTCTTTGAGGCGCGCGTGGAACACGTACGCGCCGTCCGGCACGGGCCTGGTCCTGATCGGACGGTGAGCTACCCATTACTCTCCGCCCGCAGGCCCGCGCCTACGGTGGCCGGGAGTCGTCACGCGGCTCCCGACGCCCGGAGCGTCTCCCGCGGCGGCTGGGACGTGAAGCTCTCTCCCTCTGCCATCCCGCCACCTCCTTCGTTAGCATGACTGCTTCGCAGAAGGAGGTGATTGCTTCCCACTCCCTCTCGCCCCGGACCATGGCTTGAACCAGGGCCGGACGCGAGAGGTCAACACAGCAACACTTTACGGAAGAAATATGTGTGTGGTAGTACTTCCCAGTCGAATTCCTTCATAAAAAGCGGATACTACTGCTATTAAATCTAGCTTATTCATCTTCCCGTTACTTCTGCAGGCCTGGTACCAATGGTTCCAAGTATCTCAGAGAGGGGATGAACCAACTTCCTACCGATGGAGGGGACGGGATGATGATGGGCTACAATTGAACCCCAAGACCTTGACCTCAGGACTTGATGACTATCCCAGGTAAGCTATAGTAAAAGTACCGTCCGTACCCTATTTTAAGTTAAACAAATATCAACTTTATTTCAACGATGATTAAGTTGATTTCAGAGTGACTAGCACTATTGAAAAAGTTATAAAAATATTTGAAGTTGTAGCGTAAACTGAACTTTATTGTGTAGGAATTAAAGTTAATTTTCTATTAATTCATATTTGTTTGCATTTTTGGCAAATAAATTGCGAACGCTGATTAGTTATGTTGCATCATCATCATTCACAATCTAGGATACCATAAGCTAGGTTAGAAGTGTGACCAACCAAGCGCGAGCCGAGCGAGCGAAGCGAGCGGTGCCGCAGCAGCGGCTGGCGAGCGCTACATCCAAGTTGGTCGCTTTTACTTAGTAATTTTAGGACCTCAAACTGCGTATTATTAGATGTTCACAAAAAGAGCGCATTATGTTAAAGTTGTTTTATTTGCTTTTGAATAATACATACAGGGTGAAATTGAAAACATGCGACAAATCGAAATGGGAGATTGTACTCATCAGTATGAACAACTTTTACAATGGAACCAAATCTGAAATCGCGAAAAAAAAATCAGCTGTTCCCTACATTTTATGTTCGCATAACTCGTCAAAATGTAGGGAACAGCTGAATTTTTTTTCGTGATTTCAGGTTTGGTCCCATAGTAAAAGTTGTTCATAATGATGAGTACAATCTCCTATTTCGATTTGTCGCATATTTCAATTTCAACCTGTATATCCTTAATTAACAAAAATAACAAAATTAAAACCTAACTTAACTAAAACTATATTCAAACTAAAATATAGCGTCGAAAAATTCATCCGCATCGCTGTCGACTGATTATGTACCCAAGAGACTGGCGGCATTACCACGTTGTATGGCAATGCTTAGCCTTTGGCCAAAAGTTATGTTAAAGTGTTCAATAATGTTTGTATTCCAGAGCGTCTCATCCATCAGACATAGAGCGACATGTCGACCTGAGGTGCTGGATGTTCGCGGCCGCAGACGCTATGATGACCATAGCTGATGTGCTGCACAGGGATTCTAGCAAGTGAGTAGCTTCGAAGATGTATTGTTCGTGAGAACTGCCAGGAACTTATGCTCGCCTAGTACTTTTCTCAATGTGAAAGCGTCATTTATCAGACGCTATGATGACCATAGCTGATGTGCTGCACAGGGATTCTAGCAAAGCTTCGGAGATGTATTGTTCGAGAACTGCTAGGAACTTATGCTCGCCTAGTACTTTTCTCAATGTGAAAGCGTCATTTATCAGACGCTATGATGACCATAGCTGATGTGTTGCACAGGGATTCTAGCAAGTGAGTAGCTTCGGAGATGTATTGTTCGAGAACTGCTAGGAACTTATGCTCGCCTAGTACTTTTCTCAATGTGAAAGCGTCATTTATCAGACGCTATGATGACCATAGCTGATGTGCTGCACAGGGATTCTAGCAAGTGAGTAGCTTCGGAGATGTATTGTTCGAGAACTGCTAGGAACTTATGCTCGCCTAGTACTTTTCTCGATGTGAAAGCGTCATTTATCAGACGCTATGATGACCATAGCTGATGTGATGCACAGGGATTCTAGTAAGTAGCTTCGAAGATGTATTGCTCGTGAGAACTGCTAGGAACTTATGCTCGCCTGGTGCTTTTCTCAATGAAAAAGCGTCATTTATCAGACGCTATGATGACCATAGCTGATGTGCTGGATAGGGATTCTAGCATGTGAGTAGCTTTGAGTTGGCGCTGCAGTGTTCCACGCGCGCCACTCGAGAGTGGGTGCGGCCATTACAGGAATGGGCGCACGGGGAGGTGGCGAGACCTGTCGGGGGAGCGGTGAATGCTTATGCGAATCCCGCCCCCCCGGCCATAGGTAGAGGTGGAACACCGCGGTGGTTTTAGCCAGTAAGAGTCCGGCATGCTCCTCTGACACCTCCACGATAGATAAGTGAGTAGCCTCGGAGATGTATTGCTCGTGAGAACTGCTAGGCACTTATGTTCGCCTAGTACTTTTCTCAATAAGAAAGCGTCATTTACTATAGTTATTTTGAGCGGTTTTGCGTGGGGGGGGGGGGGGGGGAGGTCTTCTGGCACTTCTGTCAAAGGAAGAGTGGGGATTCCTCTCAACTGACCACCCTTTCTGATAAACGTATTATATCAGATGACTAGTTACACACCGATTTCTCTCTTTCAGTCGTCAGTAATTTGACTTTCGAAAGAAGAAGACAAAGCGTTGGGTAATTATACAGACGCTATACGACGTTTATTAGAAAGGGGGTTAGCATTGAAGATACCGGGATGAACGAGACCTCGTCGACGTTAATACTGCTGGTAACTTATGCTAGCCTAGTACTTTTGCTAACGAAGAGATGATATTTATCGTCATTTAGCGGGAGGGGGGGGGGGGTCCACCACACTGCTGAATGGTGAGGAGCTGTCTTTTATGAATTTTGCCATCGAAAAAGCGGTCATTGTCTTAATGTGTTGTGTAATCAGCTTAATTTGTTTTTTTTTTCAAATTCGAGCATTTATTTCAATTAAACCACGTACTGGCACTTTTGAATTGTCAAAATTAAATAGTCGGTCAGTTAGTCAGAAAGCTGAAGCTAGTTGCCCATTCTAAAACGTAGATCTCTATGGAGAAGAACGGGCAAGAAACTTCATGGACGTTACACTCTTTTAAATCAAGATATTACAAAATCCTGGGTACATTATTCTTGTTGCTTCTATATGTGAGAACAATGTAAAAAAACACACACAAATGAAGAAACAATTCCAAATATAAGATTAAAAGCCTTAAGAGCAGTTAAGAGATGACTAGTCTCAACCGACGGCGCCGGTTCACGAACATGACGCGTGGATCAGCACCATCCAGCTCAAGCATTTTGTAGGGAACCGAATGATCCAACACACGCGCCACTATCAGTGAGAAATTTAAGTGGGTATTTTATTTTCCTTATCCAGGTATGAGGCTACCAGAGACCAGCTCGGCGACGAGGACTTGCTGAACGACCTACATTGGTCGTCGCGAACGCAAACTTATGCTGACTTTGGTAAGTCTGATTTGTGCTAGGTTGATAGCACATAACACACACATAATCAGCCTATAATGTTCTCACTGCTGGGACACATGTCTCCTCTCTGTGAGTTGGAGCGGGTCATAATCTACCACGCGGGCCCAGTGCGGGTTGTTAGATGTCACATGTCTTCGAATGTTTGTTTCTAGGATATGCCGGTTTCCTCACGATGTTTTCCTTCACCGTTTTGAGAGCAGTGGTGATGAAATAATTTACACAAAGTAAAGCGCCTGTCTACGTTCGAACCTACGATCTACAACTCGTAAGTCGCGGCCGTTACCACTGGGTCATCACTGCTCTAGCGGTTGATAACAATTGGTCACTATTACACGGGACTTGACATATAACTAAAAAAAATTGTGTTTATTTATAGAAGGTGTAACAGAATAAACATAAGTCCTGAAACTAGTTTGTTTTTAATTGACTACTGAACCGATTTCAGTACCTTTTAATATTCGTTTAAAAAAAAAAAAAATTTTGCCACACTGACCGCCGCTTGAGCCAAAGAAAATTAAATCTTATGTCAAGGCAATAAGACTCAATTTTATATGCACAAAGTAATGCTACGGTCAACACGATTTTTTAAATAATAATAGTTTTACAAATCAAGTATCTTGACTTGGCTCGCGAGGTTGTCGACATGTGGGATGTGGACTCGGCGATCATTGTGCCGATAGTCGTTACAGCCATTGGATTGATAGCCAAGACCCTCGACCAACACCTAAGGAGGCTCTCGTTGAGCAGCTGGATCAAGGGCTTGATTCAGAAAGCGGTACTTCTGGACACGGCCTGTATTGTTAGGAGGTTCCTCTTTCTGGAGCCCTGACCGCCGGTAGCTTGGACCCTGTTCCCGATACCGGTGGGCTACTATTTTTTTTTTATAATTTTAAATGTTTTTATATTCTAATATTTAAAAATATATTTTACTAGCAGCGCCCCGCGGTTTCACCCGCATAAGTGTCGATCCCGTGGGAATATCGAGATAAAAAGTATCCTATGTGTTAATCCTGGTTATAAACTATCTATGTGCCAAATTTTATCCAAATCCGTTCAGCCGTTTGTGCGTGAAGAAGTAACAAACATACAAACACACTCACAAACTTTCGCCTTTTATAATATTAGTGTGATGTGTTCTTTCTAGGACTCCACACTGACGGTGTCAAGTTGGTTCGCCAGCAACCTAAGAATCCCAACGAGGGTGCCAGGGTTATCAGGAGTGTAACCGTGCCTCCTCAGCCGAGACTCGTCACCTCTGCGTTTGGTAAGTTATACCACAGAATACTTAAAGTACTACGTACAGAAAGGCCACTCCCTTCCCCGCACTAACATCAGTTACCGCACCTCACCCCGCACTTCGAGGTTACCGTCGCAGTTCTTTAACAAAGAGCGCTCGCAAACACAAGTACCTCACGCACACATTCATACGTATACAAACGTCATTTTTTAACGTAGTAGTAGTAGGTAATTATTTTGCGAGCGTTGTATGGAGTGTCCGGGGTGTGGTTATACTACGTACAAAAGGTATTTACAAGGTACCGTGCATTCGCGATTTCTTTGCCAAAAATGTAAACAAATATGAATTAATGGAAAAATAACTTTAACTCCTCTACACAATAAAGTTCAGTTTACGCTACAATTTCAAATATTTTTGTAACTTTGTAGTAGTCGTCTTCAAGGGGCTTACAGGACCTAAACGCAAAAAACCCAAGTTTTAGAAACAATAAAAGTATATGATCGACTACAGTAAACAAAATCAGAAAAATATATGATATTCTTCAGGATATATGCTAGGTAGTTAGTGTGTTGAAAACATAATACGACTAATTTGATACGATAGGCAAAAATCATGAAGATACCTCTAAAAACTTTCTTTTTACAATAAAAACCATACTAACATATGTACAATCATTATGATTTTTTGTCAGATTATTCTACAAGCAACATACTAAAGCACTATTGTTTTAATTTTTTAGTCCAATCAATAGATTTTTTGTAAATAGATAATTGCTTCATATTTTGCAAATTACCACCGTTGTGTCATCGCGCTTCTCTTTCTTTTCTATGCAGTCCGACAGTGACCGCGCTTTAGGCCATGTAGTCGCCTTAAAAAATAAAACTAAAGTCGCCATTTTTTTTTTCAGGATACGTGAGCCTGTTTCCAATGTTACTGAAAGTCCTGAAGCCGGACAGTGAGAAGTTAGGCAAAATATTGCAAGATTTAGACAAACCTGAACTGTTGTGGTCACCTTATGGCTTAAGGTAAGCGCACCATTATATTTGTAGTGGCATCTACAACGCCACATGCAAACTACTCATAATACTGACGTCACGCAAAATCCTGCATCGCGCAAGCAGAGTTTACCACGCGACTAGCATATACAAGTCTACAGATGATTTTTTTTACCGGTTCCAAATTCTTACAGGGTGTTCTACCCATGAATATGAATAACTTTCACCATGGGACCACTCTGAAATCACGAAAAAAAAATTCTGCTGTTTAACACAAAATTTCAACACCTACTTGACCAAAATGTATGAAACAGCAGATTTTTTTTTCCATAGTAAAAGTTATTCATATTCATGGGGAATCCTGTAAAAATTTGGAACCGGTAAAAGAAAAATCAGCCTGTATACAACAGCCCGACATGAATCATCGGGCAGTTGCCCGCCAAACACGACACCCGTCTGGTCGGAGGATCCCCTCTATTCTATGGAGGATTCAATTCAATATATTCAAGGATTTTTTTCCGATACGAAACGTTTTCAGTATTTCATAAATGACCAGCTGTGCCCGCGACTTGTTCGCGTGCATGTCGGTATATCATGGGTTTTATTACCCGGAACCCTAATTCTTTTTCTAAAATATAAAAATTAACCTCGCATGCTTTAAGTCTAACGTTTGAGAAAAATTAAATTGACCTTTTTTTTTGGCTCGGAAATTATCAAATAACTTCTCCCGCTCTGGGCGGAGCGAGAGGGCGTGTCAGAATTTTACTGAATAAAACCCACCCGTGTTCCTTCAGTTGCCTGTGCCAAGGGCCACTCATCATCTCTTTCGAACAGCCCGCGACCACAGATATAGATAGACCTAGATAACGCAAGTATCACGAACTGTATGAAAACTAAGCGTGCCACTTTTTGACTACCTACTATGACGTCACAAGCTCGCGCTCTCTCGCTCACGCTCACCCAGCCAGCAGTACGCAGGACTGAGCGCGAAAGTGGCGGCTTATGATTTTCGAACGTACCGACCCTGGAAGAAATTAATTTGACTTTGAATCATCATTTTGTTTTCAGGTCCCTCTCAAAATCAGCTCCATTATTCATGAAGAGAAATTCAGAACATGATCCGCCATACTGGAGGGGCCAGATCTGGGTTCCTATAAACTACCTCGCGTTATCAAGCCTGAAGTACTACGCTAGTATGGAGGGCCCGCATGCGGCGAGAGCGGCCGAGCTGAACGCGAGACTGCGCGATAATGTTGTTCGTGAGTATTCCTTCATATTTATGATAGCCTGGTACTTTTCTGGTAAGTTTGTGTGTGTTTATATGTTTGTTACTTCTTCACGCTCAAACGGCTGGACCAATTTTGATTTTTTTTTTAATCTTTATTTATTTACAGGGTTTTTTCTATAAAGAATATGTCACCCCGATTATTGAATACAATAAATATAAAAAAGAAACTAACCTACCCGCAACCTTGTACCCATAATAATAATATGATAAAGTGTTCTGGCCTCATCTGACAATGGTGAAGCCAGAACGCTATTATAGTAACCTACATTAAAATTACTGTCAAAAGCTTGACGTCTTTGGACCCCAATACGACTACATTCCGTCAAGATGTGATGCACATCTTCTATGACTCCACAGACAACACAATTGGGTGAGTCAACTTTGCGCATCATAAAACCAAAACTATTGAGAGGAACATGGCCGGATCGGAGTCTCAAAGCTATCACAAATTCTTGCCTATTCATCCTGCCCTCACTGAACCATATCATACGTGGAAGCGATGGCTGAATCGTCCTGTACCAAATGCCCTTCGTTAGAGATCTTTTATCAAAATATTCTGACCAGGATTGAATACATCTATCTCTAACTAAGGGTAAAAGTTCTGTATGCCATGGAGAACAAGCATAAAATTCTCCATCAGACGCGGCTTCATTTGCCAAACGATCAACCATCTCATTGCCATCGAGTCCAAAAAAAAAAATTATGGAGGTGGCTGACACCCTGGATGAACATAGAGGCTATTTTTTAACCCCCGACGCAAAAACGACGGGGTGTTATAAGTTTGACGTGTCTGTGTGTGTGTGTGTGTCTGTGGCATCGTAGCTCCCGAACGGATGAACAGATTTTAATTTTGTTTTTTATTTGTTTGAAAAGTGAATTAGCGGCGAGTGTTCTTAGCTATGTTTGATAAAAATCGGTCCAAGATGGCCGCCGCCACAAAATGGCGGATTACATATTTTTATCCCGATATTCCCACGAGATCGACATTTATGCGGGTGAAACCGTGGGCGCTGCTAGTAGTTAGTAATAATTTCTTTCTTTTTACAGGTAACATTCTAAACGAATACAAACGGACGGGGTACCTGTTCGAACAATATTCCAGCGAAGACGGCAAGGGATCGGGCTGCAAGCCCTTCAACGGATGGACTGCTTTAGTAGTTCTTATCATGGCTGATGAATATTAGATTAAGGATTGAAAAGAGTATGCTTCGATAGTTTGGTCTTGTTAAGAGGATGAATGTAAGGTGATTAACGAAAGGTACATTCAGCAGCAAAAGTAGATGATGAAAATCAGAAATTCAATACTAATGAACGGAGTTCGCGTCATATATAGCAGCTGTACTAGTAGTAAAGGTTTGGTATAATTTACAATCACATATTTTTGAATCACTTCGACGCCACACAGTTCTGACGCGAACTCCGTTCATTTGTATTGAATTTCTGATTTTCATCATCTACTTTTGCTGTTGACTGTACTATTGCGGACACTCCCGCCTAACCATCACTAAATTCATTTTTGCTTGACCTCAAAAAAATAAACGCGCTATCTAGTCCCGCGCTAAGGTCAAATAGTTCGTCCGTAAAATTCACAAAAGGAGTACACGTGATGCGTCACTAAGCTGCGCAGTGCAGGTTGCAACTAATTGCGTTATCGCTTTCCTAATAGACGAAAACTTTAAGAGGGCGTGGCTTGGCGCCGCCGCAGGATTTAAGCGAAAACCTGCAGGGTAATTGCGTAACACACTATCAGTAGCAATGGGTTTCATTTTGACAGTTCAACAACATTCATTGCGTTATTTACGTTGTTGAGCGGACACATTTTTAAAACATATGGAGCAATGGATTAGAAACATGCTTCAAAATGATTTAAATTGAGAGTAATAGTGTGTTACGTAATTAGGGTGTAGATCACACCATCGCCCTTTTACCACCGGACAACCAGCACTACGCACGTACCATCCGCACTTGGTTGATATCCCGACGAGTCGTAGTCAGCGCTTCTCCTCCACGTTTATTATGCGCACAGCCAAAGTGTGGAACTCTCTGCCGGCATCTGTGTTCCCTTCCACATTTAACCCGTTTGCCTTCAAATCAAGAGTGAACAGGCATCTTCTGGGCACGCGCGTTCCCTGATAGACCTCATCTATCGCTTTCCTTCAGGCGTGATCGGGGTCAAGAGCGCGCCCATTTAGCAATTTAAAAAAAATAAACATTTTTGAGTGATCAGGCGGAAAAGACCGCGATGGTACAGTCAGCATCAAAAGTCGATTAACACTATCATTTTTACATGTTATTAAATTGACAACAACTTTTTTCAATAAACTGATTTTTAGCTTTTCACATAATAGACAAGAGTATATATTCTAAAAAAATTTCTTCTGCTGCAATTTTGAACAAATATTTTGCTCAATAACTGAGATTAAAAAAACTGAAGTGTTAATCAACTTTTGATGCTGACCGTACTACTGCAAGATGTGGGTGGAAAGGCCGGGGAGGGGACGTCCTAGGAGGACATAAGCATAATCAGCCTATACCGGGTCTAATTAAATTAGCTAGCAAAATTCCACAGAAGTGATGGATGTCGATATCCAAACATGATAAAACGAAATAGTAGATTGTACAACTAAGGCATAAAAGAAGCTATTTTACCCCGAGACGTTTATATCCACGCGAGCCGCAGGCGAGGGTGGATAGTTAAGTCGAGGGGTAAAATGGTTCGTTTATGCCTGAGTTATACACTCTGCTTTTCACTTCGATTGCGAGAAAATGAAACAGGCATAAAGTATACAGTACATAATTAATCAAAAATGTTGCAAAGCATAGCTAATTCCCGCCACCACAGATAATACCGCCACGAAACTTTTTTAAAGTTTTTTTTTTAATTTCAACCTTTGTCATTCGACTTGGGTACTTCATACTGCCAAGTCATAAAAACGTTTCTTTGCGTTTTTAAATAATAAATGACAACTATTTTACCTGATTTTATTAAATTAACGATAGAAAACACGGAAGTGGTATAAATTAAAGAAAATGAAATAAATCACGACTTTAATCTGCGAAGTTTTATTGCGCGTGTGGCTGTTCGGCCTGATTACCTTAGTCTCAGAAAAAAAAAATTACTTTATGCACTAGAACATAAAAATCGATTTTATGTCGTCTAAGCACAACATAAAGACGAACTTTTAGAGCATGAGAAGTGAAATAGTAGATTGTACAACTAAGGCATAAAGGAAGCTATTTTACCCCGAGACGTTTATATCCACGCGAGCCGCAGGCGAGGGTGGATAGTTAAGTCGAGGGGTAAAATGGTTCGTTTATGCCTGAGTTATACACTCTGCTTTTCACTTCGATTGCGAGAAAATGAAACAGGCATAAAGTATACAGTACATAATTAATCAAAAATGTTGCAAAGCATAGCTAATTCCCGCCACCACGGATAATACCGCCACGAAACTTTTTTAAAGTTTTTTTTAATTTCAACCTTTGTCATTCGACTTGGGTACTTCATACTGCCAAGTCATAAAAACGTTTCTTTGCGTTTTTAAATAATAAATGACAACTATTTTACCTGATTTTATTAAATTAACGATAGAAAACACTGAAGTGGTATAAATTAAAGAAAATGAAATAAATCACGACTTTAATCTGCGAAGTTTTATTGCGCGTGTGGCTGTTCGGCCTGATTACCTTAGTCTCAGAAAAAAAAATTACTTTATGCACTAGAACATAAAAATCGATTTTATGTCGTCTAAGCACAACATAAAGACGAACTTTTAGAGCATGAGAAGTGAAAATAAATTTATTTAATGACTTTTTTTTTGTGGGGTCATCGACCGCTGTTAGTGTGTGTTGGGGCTGATGATGACTGACTTGAGAATGAAATTAAGTCACAATAAGTACCTAGGTACTGTGTTCATGAATCGCAAGAATCAACAAATTCATGATTGTTGATGGTATTAGGGGAAATTAATGAGATATCCACTTAATGACTTGGAATCTTGGGAAGATAATTGGAACGAACTCTCAAGAATAATGCCCTCCAGGCTATAGCATTGCCCGTTGATCCTTGCGTTTCATGAACACAGTACCTAGGTATTGACACTTAATTTCATTTTCAAGTCACTAGAAGTTCATTAAAAAGGGACGAGGTCACAGCCCCAAAATTTCCTGGTACAATAAAACAGTGTGTTTACTTGAAATATTTAGTTTGAAAAGTTGTATTTACTTTTTGATTGTTATCCGTATCTAAACATATTTTCTCAACTTATACTTCAAGTGACAAAGCCAGGGTCGATTACCCCTAAAATAAAAACACCAAAATCTTTTTTATTTTTATTTTATCGTGATTAGATATCGATATCCATCGCAAAAGCGAAATTTCGCTAGCTAATTTAATTTTACCCTGTAATCAAATAATCAAAAGTCTCTTATTCAAACTAGGCTGAGAATCAGCACTTTTCGAACATCAAAATTACAAAAGACAGTCCCCCAAAACGGCCGCCCTTCACCACTTCCTAGTGATTTCGCTGGGAAGAAGAAGTGGCGGTACAAACTCCCCAGCAGCACAGCTGTCTGTTCCCACTGCTGGGACTCAGGCCTCCTCTCTGTGAGACGGAGTGGGCTGTAACCCACCACGCGGGCCCAGTGCGTGTTGGTAGATGTCACATGTCTTCGAATTTTTGGTTCTAGGACATACCGGTTTCCTCACGATGTTTTCCTTCACCGTTTTGAGAGCAGTGATGATGAAATAATTTACATAAAGTAAAGCGCCTGTCTGTCGCCAACCCGCACTGGGCCCGCTTGGTGGATCACGGCCCACTCCCTCTCACCGAGAGGAGGCCTGTTCCCCAGCAGTGGGAACATTATAGGCTGATTATGATGATGAAAGCGCCTGTCTACGTTCGAACCTACGACCTACAACTCGTAAGTCGCGGCCGTTATTACTGGGTCACCACTGCTCCCACTGACGGGTCTAGGAAGACATATAGTGACTATGAGTGACCTTGTTAATGATGTTTTTCAGAAAGTTCATGTTCGTAGTACTTGCAATCGGCGCGCGTGTTTGATCAGCATAGCTATTCACAAACACTCGATACGCTTCCGTATCGTATCGAACATTAATCATTGTTATCGTAGGAGTCTTCTAAACGCTGTTCACAAGTCCAAAACCCGAAAATATTGTCAGTTTAAATCAAATAGACGCCCGCTATTCTTCTGACAGCTATTTGCTGTTGAGGGCAAGTCAAATCAGGTTATCGAAATGTCAGGTTTTCGATACGATAGCCTGTCGTATGGTTGTGAATAGCTATGTCCCGTAATTAAAAACGTTCAAAATCTAGTCGCAATCTCATCTGAGCGACAATCAATGTCAAAAACTTGTCAAAAATGTAGGGAAATTAGAAGTATTTTTGACAGATTGAGACTGAGATCAGACTGTGAACGTTCTTAAAATTACGAGAACTGCCCCTCAGATGTATGGAAGTAAATAAGGCAAAAGGAGTATGTAAAGATCGTAGCAGGTGGCGTCTGTAGTGTTTCTAGTATAGTCGTTAAAAAAACATGTCAAAAACGCGCGTCAGTCAATGCAATTCATACCTTATAACAATGATGTAAGAGTTGCAAGTCGCGCGTTCGTGAGTTTTGATGTACTTAATAAATTAAGTACTATTTTGAAAAAGACGAAGTTACAAAAAACTATTCATTGTCACATTACAAAGCGAGTTAAACATCACTGCAGCGCAAATATTCGAACCCGTTATTGTATTTTGAACTTTATTCCGACTACTATTGGGACCAAACCTAAAATCGCGAAAAAAGAATCGGCTGTTTCCTACATTTTGACGAGTTATGCGAACATAAATGTAGGGAACAGCTGATTTTTTTTTGCGATTTCATGTTTGGTCCCGTAGTAAAAGTTGTTCATAATGATAAGTACAATGACCCCTTAGGAGGTTATCCATTAATTACCGAACACCCGTATACAACGGCTCGACATGAATCATCGGGCAGTTGCCCGCCAGACACAACACCCGTCTGGTCGGAGGATCCTCCCTTTTCTATGGAGTATGAGTGAACTTTACACCCTGTTCCTCATACCTCTATGCTGGTGACCCCGACGTGATATGAACACGCAACCTTCTGATTCCGCGGGGCAATTTACACATCAATCGAAAACGGTTTCATTTTGACAGTTCAACAACATTCATTGCGTTATATACGTGTTGAGCAGACAAATTTTTCGAACATATGAAGCAATGGATTAGCAATTGGCTTCGAAATTAATCAGATTCCGATTGATAGTGTGTTACGCAATTAGGGTGCCGCTACAAAGTAATAGAATAAAAGTATCGAAGTAGTGTTGCTAGACTAAATTAGAATTAAGTTTTATTCCTATTTGAGTTTTTACAGAGGTTCAAATTAAATGAGCTAGTCACATGAAATTGAATATGGCGCCCTCTAGCGGAAACAGTCATGACCTAAAAAAAAAATTTTTTTTAATCATGCCGTGTTGGGTATCTAATTAAAGGGCTTATTTTATAATCTTATACTTCCTATTTCCAGTCTTCCTAGATACAGCTTTTTGAGTTTCAAACTCAAAGAATTTATTTCAAACAAACCAATTACAGGCACTTTTGAATTGTCAAGGGGTCGGTCAGTCAGAAAGATGAAGCTAGTTGCCCATTCCAAAGCGTAGGTACCTATGGAGAAGAACGGGCAAGAAACTCCATGGACATCAAAATTAACATGTCAGCTACGTCCGACCACAAATAATTAATTTTTTTATTTTGCCGATGAAGTGATGCCAATAAGTACGTATATATTTTTTTACTTAAGTTTGCAAAATGCATTCCTAAAAAATTTATTTATTTGTCGATTTATAAGCTGATATTTTTACGGCCTTGCGGACGTCGACTTATAGTGAGCCGCAGCTCGAATCAAATCAAAATCGTTTATTTGCATAAAATGTTGTATGTACAAAAGTTGATATACAAAATTTCAGTGCAAAGACACATTCCGCCATGTAATGATGGCATGCAAATATTTAATACATTAAAGTAGATATGTAAGTTGAGTAACATACAGTAAGTAATATACTAATAACGTAGTCAACTAAATCAACAAAGGAACATAAAAATAATTAAAAAATCATTACAATGCACAGTGGCGTAATTATACCGTTTGGGGCCCGTGACAAATTCAAGGGATGGGGTCCTCCCTCAATGTAAAGAAGCTCAACCAACGATATATGTAGTTTTTTTTTTATTAGCACTTCTCCCGCAACTTCTTCTGCGTACATTTCATTAAGTCAAAGCATTTATTTCAATTAGGCACATAAAAAGCACTTTTGAACGTCAAAAATTACAATAGGTACAATAGAATTGATTCTAGCCGCCCATATTTTTTTTTTACAAAAAACAGACTGCTTCTGTCCTTATGTTAGGATCCTCCTGTGCTCATGGCCCTCGGGGGCCCCCTCTGGCTGGGGGCCCGTGGCATTTTCCCCAATGCCACCCTATAGTTACGTCACAGACAATGCATTTCTGAAGTGGTAGGAGTTAGGACTGACATGATTTATTGTTGAGAAATTCGCCAAGTGAGTAGGTAAAAACTATGCGATATCAAACATCACAGTGTTGCCTCCGACGCGGGTCAACTGTTCCTAAAGCTACGGTCAATCTGAACACGCGCTCACCGCGACCGACGACGGCCGAATGCAGTGTTCGTAAATATACGGACACGGTCTCGCTCGCACGCCGCCCGCGACCGCCAGGTGCGACGGCAGCAACGAACGGTTTTGCAACCTACGGCGTGTCGGTCGTCCGACATGACGTCATCACACGCTGTCGGTAGTGTGTGACGTTTGGCCGCGCCACACTAATGGGAAACGCCGATAATTATCGCGTTGACTTGTTAATCGTAGGTGCAGCAACTTATCGCGATAGTTATCGGCGTTTCCCGTTTAGTGTGGCTACAGCATTAAAGTAATCATAGCCTAAGTAGTTTTCATAGATTAGGTATGTTAGCTGCTTTTTATTGATGAGAATAATTGTTCTCAAAAGAAGTGCAATCAAATTTGATGATTCAATTGTAATAATATGAACTATTACGTGTATAAAGGCCTTCGCCACACTTGGCGGAAATTTCGTCGCGGATCTTCCGCGTCGGAACGCCAATCATGTTATTGCATATAAATGACTACACGACGGAGCGACCGATCTTCCGCGTAGTGTGCCCGTTATTAGTCATTTAGGTATATGCAATAACATGTATCGGCGGAAGATCCGCGACGGAATTTCCGCCAAGTGTAGCGAAGGCCAAAGACGATGGTTTGTGATGAATTTCTTATTATTTAATTTATAAATTTTTCATTTCAGCGTTGTACATTTTTGTAAATAGATTTTATTGTTAAATAAACGATTTGGAAAACACTGGCTGGTTTTTATTTATTCATGATCTACTAGCTTTTGCTTGGATTATCTTCGTCAGTGGCATAACTATACCGTTTGGGGCCCGTGGCAAATTTAAGGGATGGGGAACTCCCTCTCAACCAACGTTATAGTTTTCTTTACTAGCACTTCACCCGCTTCATCTTCCGCGTAGATTTCATATTTTCCCCTACAAAATTTAACACCTGACTGCTTCGTTGGTCTAGTGGTCGCAAGTGCTGAGCATTCTTCGCAGTGGCGGATTTACCAATAGGCTGAGTAGACTAGAGCCTAGGGCGGCAGATTTAGGGGCGGCAAATTTGGGGCTAACATTTTTTTTAAATGTCTTACTGAAATTAAAAAGATTAATATTTATATACCTACCATGTTTTTATGGAAAGAATAAACAAAGTGAATGCTCAAATTCAGGCTTCTACCGTAGATTTTATTTATCATAGTTGCCGATCTTTACAAATCTCTGCAAGTTTTTCGTAGCTGATGAACGAGAACATTTAAGTATTTCTATATTAAGTATTCTGTATTAAGTATATCAGTTACTTATTTTAATTCACTGTAGTGTTTTTCTGGGAGTCTGTTTTTTTTTTTTGTAAATGCAGATATTTTTATGTATGAACCATCGCACACTATATCCCGTAAGACTTGAGACTTCGCTCGGATGACGTAAGCGCGCGGTACTGAAGCGACGATGGCGAGAGCGGTAACAGCGCGGGGGTCGGGGGAGGGGCCGCTCAGGTCTCAAGTTGACTCTTGCGGGGTGTGTCAACTTTGGACCTTATGCGGTAGCGATAAAGTTGAAAATCTATTAAATAAATTTGACAGATTGTAGTAGCTTGACGCGCTGGCGTCTGTACATGAGAGCTACAGCGCGCTTTTTGTAATAAAATGCGATACGCTGTGATCCGCTGCGGCTGTAATCTTCAGCCATTAAACCAGCCAAAAGGATTACACAAAAAAACCAACAAAAATCTTACTAAAAACTTTATTATAACTATACAAATACTACAAAACTAACAAAAACACATTCACTCAGCCGTTTGCAAGTCCTCACTCTTCCCACCCAGTTTCTGGGCTTCAAACATTAAGCGCAACTGCTCTGTTGCACTTATAGGTAGCCTATTATTGGCACCAAACGCTGGGTCTGGCAACTCCGCAGTGTTCAACTCGGGTATCTTGTAAGTGAACGGAGTCCAGGGTCCTTGGATGGACGGGTAATCCGTGTACTGGTATTTGCGCAGCCGTGTCGTGGAGTTGTCTCCTTGTTGTGTGCGCAGGATGTCGATCCATTTTGTGATTTCTGAGTGCGTTTTGTTGTGCATGTTCATCCATACGCGGTCTCCGTTTACTGGTAAAGATATTGTTTTGATTAAAAGATTATAGAAAAAACAACAAACTTTGTACAGACGCAGCACATCAAGTTACTATAATCTGTCAAATTTCTTCAATAGATTTTCAACTTTATCGCTAAAGCATAAGGTTCAAAATTCATTGGGAAAATTTGACAGTTTTGGGTAGCTTAATGTGCTGGCGTCTGTACTTTTGACATATTAATATTTTTGAATCAATCATCCATCCATGATGGTGATCCATGTAATCAATCGTTCTAACAAAGGTATTATGATAAGAAATTACTCTCGTTATGTCACTTAATAAGCTGACAGAACAAGTCATTTCCTTCACTTAAAACTTCAATCATTTTTATAACTTTTTCAATAGTACAGTCACTCTGAAATCAACTTAATTTCCATTAAAATAAAGTTGATATTTGTTTAACTTTAAATAATATTAATTTGAAACATAAGTTTGAATATAAATTTTTTATGGTGAGATTCTTACAGAATATGTTGGCTGTTGTTGTTTTAGTAAACATTTTGCTATGTTGGATAACATAGTGGACATCTAGCATCATCATTATCAGCTCAGCATCACACTGCTGGGTATAGGTCTCACCGACAGCACAACATCTAACTCAATCTTTGGCTCGCTCTTAGCGATAAGACCGCCCACTGTATCACCCATTGTAAAGTTTCTATATTTAATGTCTGTAATTTATATGGTGTACGGTGTATGGTGTAAAGAGTATTCTATTCTATTCTATCCAGCCTCCTAGCTAAGATACTCCACCTGCCCTAAAGGAGAGAATAGTATAATCAGCCTATAACATTCCTACTGGCCTCCTCTATGTGAGAGGGAGTGAGCCATATTAACACTTTGACAGCGGATCACATACTAATTAATACTAATAATATAGGAATAAATAAAATGCTTGGCTGTCAAAGTGTTAAACCACTAGGTAATGCTAACTTACAATATTCAGCTACAACAACAGGTCCTCTGTGTCTGCGGGGCTTTAAATATACAACAACACCAGGATTCATCTTTGCAAAGTCCACCAGGTCTTGTTCAATGAAATCTCTGAAAATAATAGCCAGAAAAACAGTTAGGTGATACCTGGTGTGATAGGATATCTCATTATAAAATGGAGTATACCGCAAAACGGGGCTACTTTGACTTCCAGGGTTACTTTGACAGATTTTGTAGCTACTTTGACAGAGCATCAAAATCGGTGTGCGTGACCTCGAGAAATATTGCGCGAGGCGCGGGGTGTGGGGAACGCGTTATAGTGTTGTGATCGTCCTGGTCAAAGTAGCCCCGCCTGTTCAAAGTAGCCCCGTTTTACGGTACAGGGTGAAATTGAATTCATGGGCATCCTTTTAACCCATTCATTGCTACCAACGCAGCATTTGCGTTGATCGAGATTACTACGTCATGCCACCAACGTACCATTTGCGTTGAGTTTGGGTGCTTTTTTTTTATTTAGTTTTTTTTTAATTTAATAAACACATTTAATCTGTCGAGCTTCGCTAATGAGACACAATTGATTTTCTATAATGTTCTTGACCGGTTAATTACATGTTTTCTATTGTAATCATTAAAAATATTAAGTGGCACCCAGGTGATGTTTTTAATATTTAATTGGCAATGAAGGGGTAATTGTAATCATTATTATGAACAACTTTTGCTATGGGACCAAACCTGAAATCGCGAAAAAAAATCAGCTCTTCCCTACATTTTGGCGAGTTATGTGAACATAAATGCAAGAAACAGCAGATTTTTTTTCGCGATTTTAGGTTTAGACTCATAGTAAAAGTTGTTCATAATGATGGGTACAATCACCCCTTAAAAGGATGCCAATGAATTTAATTTCACCATGTATAAACGACGAATTTGAAGTCAGGATATTAATAATTGGGATTCAGGATATTGATTGGCACATAAATTGGGATTATGCTGTGAAAACGGAATATCATAATCTCGTTTTAACTGTTTCTTTTTGTTTGCCTGTAATGTCCCGGGTTTCGGGCTAATGCCACTTCTCATTGAGAAGGATTAAGCTTGATCACCACGCTGGCTCAGTGCGGGTTGGTGATTTCAGACCGAAGTCCAGGGTTTCCTCACGATGTTTACCTTCACCGTCAGTCAGTGATGTCTAAGAATAATTAAGCAGCTTAGAAAGTACGTATAACTTTGAAAAAGTCACATTGGTACTCGTGTAATTTTTTTTCATGTTTAAAATAAACCGATATCTTTATCAATAACGGTAGAATATTAATTATAGAAGGCTTTGGAAGTAGGAGCTTAAAATTAATCTAGCTAAATAAAATAATCTATGAAGTTACCTCATTCCACGACTAGATCCATTGCTTTTACAGAATTTGAGCACAACTCGTTGCAATTGACACACGTATCGCCCAATACCGTTCTGTAACGGCGCCCGGACGAATCCGGGCTTCAAGAACATGCTTTTAGCCGACATTTTAATAGAATATTGTGTAAATTCTTCGCTTTTATTTATTTAATTTTGAGGTTAGGTTAGACTAGTGTTGTGACATTTGACATTGACAGAAATTGTCACTTAGTACTGTCACTGTCAGTCAGAATTACGTTCCATTCCTATTATCTGTATTTTAGCAATGGTTTGTTCCAAAATAAAAGTTTAATTTCTCGGTTGTTCAAGAATTTTGTCATAGGCGTCAAGGAATACTTCTACATCGAACTCAGTCATGTTAAATATATTCTGATGATCAAATCAGCCTATCGCAGTCCAGGCCTCTCCCAGGCAGCGCCACAACACCCTGTCCTCCGCCTTCCGCACACAGTCAGTCCCAATCCCAGCCACCATCTTAAGGTTGTCGGTCTATCTAGCGGCAGACAGGGCCGGGCGTCCCACACTACGCTTGCCGATACGCGGCTTCCACTCCAATTCGTCTGCTCCACCGGCCATCGGTCCTTCAACAAACATGGCCAACCCACTGCCATATCAGAAGGCCAATTCTCGTAATTTAAAACGTTCAAAATCTAGTCGCAGTCTCTCAAAATCGAGTAGCGAAATTCGAGATTTTTTTGACAGATTGAACCTGAGATCCGACTGTGAACATTCTTAAAATTATGAGAATTGCCCCTCTGTTTACTTACTCTGCAAGCTATGTCGGTTACTCCGGTTCTTTTCCGGATAACTTCATTTCTGATTTTATCCATCAAAAAAACTCCGAGCATAATCCGCTCCACAGCGCGCTAAGCGACCCTGATAGGACTTTCTAATGATTTCTTTGGTATTTTTTCCAATGTCAATTACTAAGCCAAGGAATACCTATATTAATTTCCACATCTTGCGGTTTTTAAAATAAATAAAACGCACTTTATGAAATACTTTCAAAATATTTATTACAAAAAATCATAATATTTACATACACAGTCAATGATTAAATACAACTTTAATGTAAACGTTAAGAGAATGCATTTTAATGCAATTGCACATTTATTCAATCACCATTTATAAAGAATTTTAATGAAAATTGAAATAAAGTATCCTATTCATAATACGACATTTATAATGTATATCTTTTCTGCAGCGTAGCCATGGCCATCATAGAAACGGGTTTTTTTCGACGGAAGAATAGACGAATTGTAGACATATTATCTATTCTAGCTGTCAACCCGTTTCTATGGTGGTCAATGGTCATGCCCAAGAAGCTTATAGATAAAAGTGGGGGCCATTACTTACTCTATGGTGGAGGCAACACTAAATACCGAAGTGAAGACGACTGTGGTCGGACATCTATAAGCTTTTGGTCATGCCCAATCAAAAAGTACTCTGTGGTCATGCCAAAGACCTTTGGGTCATGCTACGCGTGCTGAAGGAACAGTAACAGATGAGAAGGGATATACATTAGAGAAATATGGAAGAAAAAGACATGTGGCGTTGTGATAAGGGCAGGATTATGATGAAACATATTAATGCAACACAATACAACTTTTTAGATTCGATCATTCACTTTAGCCTTTCATTTCATTCATACTTTGCTTCATTTGATTTGTTAGGACCTGTACACACAGTCATAGCTTACAGAATAATTATGTACGTTGGCCCTAATGTTTTTTAATAGGTTTTTAATAACACATTTTGCCTTTAATTCTTGTTTTTAAATTAAGGAGTTGGTTAGAGAGGCGTTACCTATAAAAAATATTATTTCAGACATTTAATGAAATCATAGCACAGCCCAGTATGGTGATTAGGTACCTGTGGGGTAATTGCGTAACACACTGTCAGTAGCAATGGCTTTCATTTTGACAGTTCAACAACATTCATTGCGTTTTTTACGTTGTTGAGCAGACAAATTTTTCGAACATATGAAGCAATGGATTTGCAACATACTTCAAAATGATTCAGATTATATAAGATAGTGTGTTACGCAATTAGGGTGCTGGCTAGTAAGACAATGGTCCAACAGTAGACTGCGCATGTAGATTAAATACGTGCGCCACTTAATTTTTTTTTTGTAAAATGGACTGCTCCAATAAGATACTGACATTTTTAAATGATTGCGTAATTCTTAGAGGCGATGTTAAATGTACGATTTATTCTGCTAATATTTAGTTAGAGGATATTTTATTTACCGAAGTCTTGGAAAAGAACAATGGCCGACTTTTAAACATTTCATCGAAAATTTTTAGTAAAACATCAATTCTTCAACATTTTGCCAAGATGTTAAGGTGAATGGGTAGTTGTAGCCCGCGAAATTCAATTTTTCTTGCGTTTTTTGCAATTTTCAGGTCAGTGTCAGGTTGTATCTTGATGAAAATTTGATTCGCGACTATAACAGGTACGTATTCACAGAATTATAATCATCAGAATCATTAATACATCTGTTTAAGTTAGATTTCTACCACCAACACTTTTCCATACGAGATTTGTTCTTAACGGTAGAAATCTAACTTAGAAAGATGTATTAATGATTCTAATTATTATAATTCTGTAAATACGTACCTGTTATTGTCGCGAATGATATTTTGATCAAGATACAACCTGACACTGACCTGAAAATTGCAAAAAACGTAAGAAAAATTGAATTTCGCGGGCTACAACTACCCATTCGCCTTAAATTATAAAATTACACTTAAAGAATAATGGTCGACTTCAAACGTAGCATCGAATATTTTTAGTAAGACATCAATTCTTAAACATTTTACCAAGATGTTACATTAAACTTAAAAATAATAATGAGAAATATAAATACTTACTAATTATTGCACTTATTATATTAGTATACGTTTGATACCCTTTCTCTTCGGTATTAGATGCGAATTAGCAAAAGAGTATAAAGTATCTTACGGTTTAGCTCATTTAGTCAGTCGGAATAGTCAGGAAGTAATTGTGACTAAACTAATCACTTTTATTCCATTTGTGAGTTTCCCGGTTGTAGGTTCCAAACCTGGCCATGCTGGATAAAGACAAACTACATGAGGAAATCTTATGGTCTGATCGCCAACACGCAGTTAGCAAAGAGGCATTTGACCACAGAAGGCAAGTTACAGGCTAGAATTATTCACTTGAACGAGGCTAGTCTAGCTAACAAACAAAGGGCTAAAAGATTTTGTTTGCAACATTGATTTGTAATGAAATATTTAAAGAAAGTCTTTGAAAAGATGATTGGGATTTAAAAAATCACAGTCATACTCATTGATAAAAAGTGCCTTAAATTATGAGCTTTTGCATCCAGTCCGTTGTCAGTCGCTGTCGACTGACAACGGACTGGTTCACATTTTGTAAGCATTATGACATCAGCCTAAGGTCTTACAACGGGTCAGAAGTACGTCAAAAGTCTTATGACTGGTCGTACGACAGCAAATGAGCTCAAAACACAAGTTTTAAATTCAGGTATGTACTAAAATTGACACTAATTTACCATCACAACGACTTCAAAATCGACTAACGACTAAATTACTAATCTGAGAGTCATTTACTAAAATTAATAGCTAAAGTACATATTGACCGAACGATATTATTGATGCATGATCGTGAGTGAACGAAGGATTGGTCGCAAGCACAAATTCGATGGCGACTCGGTGAATGTACTATTTTGTTTAATTTTCTTGTTAACTGTGGTATAATGCACACAGGCCTTGAAACCGGTACCAAAAGTACAGGTTCTGTATCGGTACTAAGCGGTTCTTGGTATTACGGTGCCTAGGTACCGGTTCCAGGCGGGTACCGGTACCAAATTCAGGTACCTACCCGCTGCGTGTGAATTAGAGCAACTTTGCCACTGTATATGTTTTCGGAAATATTTGTTTGGTACTGGTACAGTATCGATACTTATTAGAAAGTACTGGAATCAATAGTACAGGTACTAGTTCGTCTAGTACTAGTATTACAGTGAATAGAACGCTTCACATAAATCTATAAATATTTCGTTCAGTCAACATGTATTGAAAACTATACATTTAATATTTATTCCTCTCCGTCAATTGTTTAATTCTACCTGGCACTTGTACCGCCGGTAATAGGTCCACGCTATTGGCTCGTCGCCGGCCATTTTGTATTTCTGCGGGCGTTAGACGCACTGGTGGGAGTTCGGGGATCAACGAGTTTTTCCGGACTAGTTCGGGCGTGCGAAGGGAACCTGCGAAGGGTAGATAGAAATTATTTCTTGTTTTTTTTTACAGGTAGCGGTTCGGAGGGGTTTTTGTATGGAATTTAATTTAAAAATATAATTTAAGTTACAATTATTGGATAAAGTTATATGATTGGTAATTGTAATGCCTATGTTGTATTAAACAAAAGAAAGACGTTACTGGCAATCCTTTTAACCCACATTTTTGGTTGCATTTTTTCTGAATAGTAAGATATAGAAATTCTTGAAGCTAACCATTCCATTTTATACATTTTTAATAACTAAAATCTGTACCTATCTATACATATTTAGCAAGGAAAAATATAGGTATAGGTAAGACTGACTGTATATATAAAACTTTAATTGAGACCGCTTCCGAACCGCTTGTGTCTGGTGGTGTATTGGTTTCTTTTTACGAAGGCATTAAAAAAAATCTATTTACAAATTTATTTACGTGTGTTCTTTTAAAGATTAGAAAAAGAGAGAAAAGCAGAGATTTAGGCCAGAAAGAGATGTTTAAATTAATTTAGAAAATATTCAATTACAATTTTCATTCCGCTAATATCCAACTATTCATATTTATTTATAAGAAGAAGAAGAAGAAAAAAATAAAAACAAAAAACAGAAAATATTTACAAATAGTCGTTATTTTAAAATTATGTTTTAATGACAGTTTATTTACAACAAAAAACTATTTCATTACATTCTACACACTTAATATTGAAAGCTTCCCTGCATACCTAGCAGGGAACTTAGCTTGAAGATACACAACATACAATTCACACGAATACCTATAAAAACAAATCGATCTTTTATTTTTATACAACGTTATTTTTGGTACAGAGAAAAATCGAATTGTAGAATTATTTATAGCACCGTGTGACCTAAACCCGCACTTAAGTCACGCTTTTTTGTGACTTAGGTAGTCCATTTTACACAGAAAAGTGTGACTTAAGTGCGGGTTTAGATCACACATGCTATAAAATAGTATACGTCGTATTGCACGGAATGTCGTGCATCAAGACGGCAAAAAAAAAAAAAAAAGAATGTTTTAGCACCCTCACTACGCTAATAATAATTCGGAGCTTATTTCACGCCGTGCAATAATGGACTAGGTACTTAAGTCCCACGTATCGTAATATACAATTTTTAACGGTTTTGTTCGAATTTCTTACATGTTTGCACTGCACTAAAAATAACGTTGTTTAAATTGAGTGGAGTCGAGAAAATCTAGCAAACCACTTATAATGTCCTTCTTACTTCTCCACCGAGAAAACTAGTCTTACTGTCAGACATGAAGAAAATACCGTTATATAATTATTGTTTAATAATAATAAAGAATTTTCTCATCACTATTACATTTTTGCAACTTAAGGGCAATTGCACACTGCAACCCCTACGAGTCCGAGACATAAAAATCCGAAGTAACTGTACTATTACTTGTATGTTTCAATGTAATTCGAATCAAATTCAATCTCGACTTCAGATTTTCTTATACATTAACGCCCACAGTCCTTTGTAATATTAATATTTTTCCACGACTTGAGATTTTTACAGAATAGTCGGTTTTCTGTAAAAATTTCACCGTAAAAACTTAGGTGAAGTAAGCTTGAAGTGCGCTGTCATTGCACCATATGCTAGACGCTTTTGACAGCTACCTATAACTAAGTTCTCATGGTGAGAATTTTACAGTATAGACCGGCTGATGTCTAGGGATTTATTTACAAACGCTGATTAAAGTTAAGTGACATTAAAACGTCAAAAATGTATGGTTAAAGTCGCTAATCCGAAGAAAAGAAAGAAAAAGTATTTATTGCGACTCATATACGTCGCGCAACGAGTTATGAGCGCTGACCTTGAAGAAAACAGACGCCACAAACCCTTATGCCTTAGTAATAAGGGTTCGTTTCGCTTGTTTTTTTTTCAAGGTCAACGCTCATAACTCGTTGCGTGACTTGTACAGGAAGATCACAAACACTAAACAAAGTTATGTAAAAAAAAAGTAACAAAACGAAAAATGAAACAGAAAGTCTCATACGGGGCCAAAAGGCTCCTATCTCAGCATGACTACTGAATTACTACATAAGGTGAATGCGCAGTGGTAGACCGCGAAATTCAAATTTTCTTACGTTTTTTGCAATTTGCAGGTCAGTGTCAGGTTGTATCTGGATCAAAATTTGATTCGCGACTATAATAGATATGCATTTACAGAATTATAGTCATTAGAATCTTTAATATATCTCTTTAAGTTAGATTTCTACCGTTAAGAACAAATCTCGTATGGAAAAGTGTTTATGGTAGAAATCTAACTTAGAAAGATGTATTAATGATTCTGATGATTATAATTCTGTGAATACGTACCTGTTATAGTCGCGAATCAAATTTTGATCAAGATAAAACCTGACACTGACCTGAAAATTGCAAAAAACGTAAGAAAATTTGAATTTCGCGGGCTACCACTACGCATTCACCTTAACTCTAAGCAACTTTTATGAATAAAAAGGGGCAGTTGTCTTGGTGGAGTAGTAAAAAGAGCATTCCAATTATTTCAAACACATAAGTTCAACGTAACATTACCACAGTAGGTCCAGCACCTTTGTTAACACGACCCCCTGTGAATATGGCCAGAGCTGGGCATGTTTTGATTTGAATGGTTTAAAACTATGTTCTGTGTTGGAGACAAAACGTAGCGCCGCCACAGCGACTTCACTTCAAACGGAACGGTCCGAGAGGCGCGCGTCATTGTGTTCAATATACGAACCATACCTATTAATACAGTCCGCTATTTTATTTACACTTAACACCTCTAAGAATCGCCAAAAATCTGTGCTTTAATGACACAAGTTTCTTGGCTAGGATCTTTTCGCGCATAAAAGATACTGACAGCGACGTTATTGGTGATCATCAAGAAGCTATCAAAAAGTATAGTTAGCGCCACGAAAGATGAGACTTGACCCCCTCCCGCGCTCTTTCCGCCGCCCCTATGACGTCCGGTCCCGTCCCGCGCTCAGACCTCATACCGCTAAAAAGACCTAAAATCGTGTACCGCGCATGTCAAACCACGTGGTGTTTCAAGTCTCATCTTTCGTGGCACGCATTATACTCTTTGTCAAGAAGCTTGTAGATAAAAGTGGAGGCAACACTCTAAATACCTATGTGAAGACGACTGTGGTCGGACACTCTCTTTCTAAATAGGTACACACATAAGAACGAGACAGTGATATGTGTTTTCTTTGTCATACGTATGTAGGTAATTAGAAAGAGAGTGCCCGACCACAATCGTTTTCACTTAGGTATTTAGAGTGTTGCCTCCATTTATTATCTATAAGCTTCTTGGTAAACATTTGTGAGATTGTTACAGAAATTGTACAGGAGCCAGCACATCAAGCTGCCCCAATCTGTCAAATTTTCCCAATTGAATATGAACCTTATTACTTTGTAGTAAATTTGAAAATCTATTAAAGAAATTTGACAGATTGTAGTAACTTGATGTGCTGGCGTCTGTACTAAGGCGGCAAGTGGTCGGTAGCCCGCGAAATTCAAAATTTCTTACGTTTTTGCAATTTGCAGGTCAGTGTCAGGTTGTGTGTTGAACGAATTATGATTCGCCATCGTAACAAATATGTATTTACAGAATTATAATAATTAAAATCATCAATAAAACCCTCTTAGTTCATAATAATCCCATTGGTTGATATTTCTTGCTGGGGAGTTTGTTCCGCCACTTCTTCTCCCCAGCGAAAGCACTAGGAAGTGGTGAAGGGCGGGCGTTTTAGGGGAATGTCTTTTGTAATTTTGACGTTCGAAAAGTGCTGATTCTCAGCCTAGTTTGAATAAATTACTTTCATATTGATTCATTCAATAAGATTTTAGGAAGTTAAGAGGTTCGATCGACCCGTGCGGCTGTTACTTAGCCACAAAAAATGATTATAAAAAAAAATGTAATTGAACCCACCAAAACGTACCCAGCTCCAACCATAAAACAGGGTGTTCACCGGCGCACATTCCACACACAATAGCGACAAGAGTGCTCACCTATATACAGGGTGACATACCCTTACGCCGGGGCTCCGCTGGCGTCTCCTCGGGAGGCAGAGTCTCACAGCCGTCAGCCCTCGTGCGTGCACCTAATTTTGGAGTGCTGAGATAAAAATGGCGCGTGAGTTTGTGCAGTGTTACCAGCTCATGCATTAATAAGATTTCTAGTTTCGGTACACACGGCTACATTATCAAGCTACACGAAACTGTCAAATTTTTCGAATCAACTTTGAACCTTATGCTTAAGCGATAAAGTTGAAAATCTATTAAAGCAATTTGACAGATTGTAGTAGCCTGATGTGCCGGCAACTGTACACAGGGCTACATATCAAGGTATACATTTCCAGTGTTAGCTGATCTCGTATTGCATGTGTAGGTTTTTCGTACAATCAGAAGTCAGTTTAATAATAATGCCACGGAACTTCAAACCCCTTTTTCGTCGGTTATAACTTCTAAACCCCTTTTTTATGGATGGGAAATCATCAAATGACCCCTCCCGCGCTGGATGGAGCGGAAGGGAGTAACAGACTCTTACTGACTAAAACCCATCCGTGTTCCTTCCTTAGCCCTTTATGTTCCGGGGTCGCTAGTTCGCTACCCCGGAACACAAAGGGCTAAGGAAGGGGTTACCGCTGTAACCCTTTCGGACAATCCCGCTACCCCGGCAGGCTTCGGTCCTAACAGGCCCCTTCCTTCTAAACCCCCCATGTACTAAATCAATGATAGCAGGTTGCGCGTATGTCCCGGCCACCTTGTATTATCGGTGTCTAATACTAACTTCTGTTCGAAGAGTATCTTGGTGAGTCTGGCGACTTCACCCCTCAGTTGGTGAAGCTCCTTATCCTTCGCTTTGGACTCCTGTTCAGCTTCCCTCTCCCGAGCAGTGAGGCGCGCTCGGATGTCATCGAAACTGTGGGGAATGATTGATTAGTATATTAATAACCAGTCTATTATTGTCCAGGCAAAAGCTTCTTCTCATATACAGAAGGTGCACTGTTCACCATTTCAGACTTGTATTAAATATAAGTCCAGCACCCTAATTGCGTAACACACTATCAATTATAATCTGATTAATTTTGAAGGATATTGCTAATCTTCGAAAAATGTGACTGCTCAGCAACGAGTCTTTTCAAAAAAAAAAAAAAAATTGAGGTCGATTTATGCCTCTGTTCGCAAGAGTCCAACTTTCTCAGGAGTCCAACTTTTATAACATCCATACTTACAAGTTTTCGCATGAGTCCAACTTTTATTTTTTATGTACTTTTATTAGCAATATTCCAACAGTACAATTGGACAGAAACTCATTGTGGTTTTTAAAGATTAAAATTAAACAAGAATATTAATTTTTATAATTAATTTATGACCAAGACTTTAGAAGAAACAAACGTTTTACACAAGCGAGAGCTTCAATTTGTCCACGTACAAAGTCGTCCACTATCTCTCGTATGCGCACGTCAATGTTGCAAGAACAGTACCAAGCATAAAGTCGATTTAAAACTAAGAGTTGAGGGGAGAATACTAAACCCTTAAACTTACTCTAACCCCCTTACTAATAAACGTTGTATAGCGTATGTATAGTTACACAACGCTTTGTCTTCTTCTTTCGAAAGTCAACTTACTGACGACTGAAAGAGTGAAATCGGTGTGTAACTATTCATCTGATATAATACGTTTATTAGTAAGAGGGTTACTGTATTATCTGCACCATAGGTGAGAATCGTTCTGCGAATCTGCAGATCTATTCTGTTAAAAATCTCACCACAAAACCTTAAGTGAAGTGACAGCTGTCAATAGTGACAGCTCACTTCAACGTCACTTCACGTAAGTTTTCACGATGAAATTTTTGTGGAATCGACCGGCTGGATTGTATAAAAATCAATGGCAGGTACTTCAAGGATAGGTACTTACAGCTTTCTCAAACACGCACACTTTCTGTTGAGATGCTCAATCTGGTCCTTCGAAGCGTTCTCCACTTGCTTGATCTTCGTGGCATCTTCTGACCTCTTCTCTCGTAACTCTTTCTCCCTCGCCAATGCCTCTCTATCGTTAGTCGGTTAAGGAAAGACAGTTAAATTGTGTGTGAAATTAATTTATATGCAATGCCGATAGTTAGGGTTTTTACCCTACGGTTTGTGTTGGATTGCCGATAACTGGAGGTTTCACCCTATGTATAATAGTGTTGCCAGTTTTTTTAAAGGAAATTAATAGGTAAAAAAGGGATAACTCAAAAGTGTTTGTTTTAAGTAGTTAAGAAAAATCTTTGTAATTGTTTAGTATCTTAGTAAAATTAATATTATTCAAAGAATTTAACAATATTCCTGTTTAAAAAAAAGTATTTTCACAATTTCAACACAAGGCAGTATGAGAGTAACTGTGTATGTGTGTTAAATTATGGCGGCAATAACCAAAAATTTTGTTTTTTAAATTTTTTATTTTTCACACAAAATAATTTTCAAAATCGTATAAAAATAGAAAAACGAGTGAACACTTATTGAATGAATGAAAACAATTTGAGCAATGATGAGCTAGAATAATTATGTAGATTAATACGATGATAACAGTATTGACGAAGGGTATTCAACAGAAAATATTATTTTACGCAGTCAAGAAATACATAAAAGATAAAATTCTTCTTTTATTCGTGTTTTTAAAATAAATATTGGTACAGACGCCAGCACGTCAACCTACCCGAAACTGTCAAATTTTCCCAATCAACTTTGAACCTTATTCTTTAGTGATAAAGTTGAAAATCTATTAAAGAAATCTGACAGATTGTAGTAGGTTGATGTGCTGGCGTCTGTACATTAATAGTTGTGTTGTCCCGTTATAGGCACCTTTCCCACGAGTAAGCGATGGTACAGACGCCAGCACATCAAGCTACCCAAAACTGTCAAATTTTCCCAATCAACTTTGAACCTTATGCTTTAGTGATAAAGTTGAAAATCTTTTGAAGAAATTTGACAGATTGTAGTAGCTTGATGTGCTGGCGTCTGTACATAAAGTCTATTTGAGTCCTTTTTTTTAATTGATTTTATTTCCACTTGAATGAAAACTTTATGGTAGTGAAAAAAATTGGCCTTTTAGTATTTTCAGGACCCCAAAATAGCAATTATTTGAGATTCACAAAAAGAGGCGCAATCATTATATTAGAGTGTTCAATAATGTTCTTAGGAGCGCAAAATTTCAATTATTAGAGGTTCGATTAAATATACGCCTTTATTTCTGTTATTCGTGCGTTTGCCAGTCACATAACAGTGAAGATAAAAATATAATAATTGACTGCCAAGCACCCTTAGTCAGACTGCTGCTTCTAACAAACAAATATTCTAAATGATGACTAGATAAACATCATGATCTGATACAATAACATATGAAAATATGAACATGATAAAATAACTCGTGAAATGTGGATATACTATACATAGGTAATTATCTAACTACCCCTTCGGGCAATGCAGGCGTGATATTCCGTTATGTGTAAATATGATATGATTTCAGTCCAATTGGCAGTATTTTAATAATAAAATTATACAAAGAAAAAGTTTAAATGTTAGCTACAATTTTAATGTTATGTTATCTGTGGTATTTAGGACAACAGCGCCTCTGTAGGAGGATTATGGAACTAGTAATAAGGAATACGCGAAAATGTGGTATAACCTGAATTATTGAGGTACCTAATCATAAGAAAATCGGTTTAAAAATTAATTAAATACAAAAAAAACTCAAGTCAGAAAAAATTAAAACGCGGAGACATTCCATGTAGCTAGTTCCATATTTATCCACCAGAGACGCTGCTGTCATGTTGTTTTTTGGCATTTTAGCTCATTTTTAT
This sequence comes from Amphipoea lucens, assembly GCA_947508005.1. Lineage (NCBI taxonomy): Eukaryota > Metazoa > Arthropoda > Insecta > Lepidoptera > Noctuidae > Amphipoea > Amphipoea lucens. Next base: position 7,698,201 of record OX382385.1, read on the forward strand.
GCTTTATTTGCGCTGTTTCAATGTTATTGGTATAATATTTGGTGTTTAAATAAGCTTAGTCAGGATTCTTTCACTAATGATATACCTACCTGAGTTTTCTGACCGTTTTGCATCCGAAAATTTTGATAATTAAGGCTTCTGTTACGGAGAAAGCTAGCATTTACTTTGCATAGAACCGTCCTGGGACCACAGACATATAGGTCTGAACCTCTACAGTTACTGTAACGTGTTTTTCAAAATCCAGTTTTCGTAATAATCGTTAACACACGCCAAAATATTTCTAGCATCACATTTATACTATGCAATGTTATGCTTCAAGTAGGTATATCTAAAGTCCATCTTACGAGACTTCTTTGACGTTTGATAATTATGTGTCATGTGACACGTTTCACTTATTTATTATTTAGTTCCATTTATTGCCGCGGAACTTCTTTCGTGAGACGGACTTGCCGTCTAATTTTGAGGATCTTCTACACAGTCGAAACCTGCTCCACATTTGCAAGTTTTCCATTGATAAAGCGATTCTCGCGTGCGTTCCATATTTGTGTTTGTTTCTTTTATGACAACTGTGCATATTCAGTGTGCACGTTATAGCAAGATAAGTATAGACGCCAGTACATCAAGCTACTCGAAACTGTCAAATTTTCCCAATCAACTTTGAACCCTATAATTTAGCGATACAGTTGAAAATCTATTAAAGAAATTTGACAGATTGTAGTAGCTTGATGTGCTGGCGTTTGTACCTAGATAAACAAGTCAGAAGTTTATGCTTCACCGTTATGTTTATTTTTTAAATTAAGTACTAACATTAGTTTCGTAAGTTTTACTCTGCTAACATTCTATTGATTTCAAAGTCTGAATTAAAAAGTTTTTTTTTCCCGGTCGCTTTTAGTTAGGACGCGACCTTATGCAGAAAATTTCAGATAATGTTTTCTCAATTTCACTAGAGTTGGGTAGCCACTATCAAATAGAATCCAGTTAAATAAGCTATCTATGGATTCCTAAAGTAACATTACTGCAAATATAACTAATAAAACGAATTAATCAATTTCAAAAAGAATACAATCGCTATAGTCCGCGCGGAACTAGTTGGCCGCGCCTTAGGTATGTGAGCGGCGGGAGGGAGGGGCGGGGGTACATTACTCAGTAAGTGCGTTGCGAACCGCCGCCTCACTCCTGTCCCCACCTCAGCGGCCAACTAATTCCGCGCGGACTATAGCAGTTAGTATACAGGATATAATTGAAAACTTGCACCAACTCGAAATATCTATTAAAATAAACATTTCCCGAGTCTAAATTCTTGAAAAAAAAAATCGTGTAGTTATCGTCTTAGATAGTGCATACTAAGTTATTGCCTTCAAGTAGACAAGAATTATCGCCGTACGAGTAAAACATTTGTTTTTACAAACTTATTAAATAATTTAGAAAATTAAAGTACAATTTTTAGCGCGCGCCCGATAAGCGATCCTAGCGGTACCTCTCCTAATGTTGACTGTTCATACGAAAAATTGGACGCGCGATGACGCGGACGCCGTTGCCAAATCGTTTGCCTACGCGCACGTATGTGCATCCCTTTCCTCGACATGCTCTAAATTTTCTTTATTACACGTTGAATTAGATGCTGTGTATATTGAGCAAGCGTCGTGATTGATGCTGTATCCTTCATTGTTTGCTAAAGTACCTAATCTTTCTCTTAACCCAATAAATAGTTTTGCTGTGTGACAACCACAGAAAAATAACTAATTCAAGAAAAATGCTTCGGTGGACTTTTCAACAAATGTGGAGCAAGTTTCAAATTAAAATCTAATATTGATTAGTATTGTCGTTTAGCTCGACGCAACAGCCTGGCTGCTAAAGCCACGGTGACGGCTAGCAGAGTGGCGATGAGTGTCACCCGCAGAGAACAGCCTCCCCACGCACACAGCAATACCACGATGATGCCGACACTGTGTAACAATGAGGCTGATTCTAACATTGATAAACGAACACGGTGGCGGCAAACTTGGCGGTTACCGTCGTCTATGGACTTTTGACCAATAACAAAAGAGGTAGGTGCAATGCCATTTTTTAAAATTTATTTTTTTTATTGCTGAATGGGCCTGTTCTTGATCTCGATCACGCTTGATGGAAAGCGATGGATGAGTCTATGATGGAACGAGCGTGCCAAGAAGATGCCTTTTCACTCTTGCTTTGAAGGCAGACGGGTTGAATGTGGAAGGGAATACAGATGCTGGCAGAGAGTTCATAACTTTCAGGGACAATCCTGAAATGTCTCATATGCCTGTACTTACAATGGCAACATTCCTTCAAGCCGGAACCGTATCGTTTTTCGGCAGAATAGGGTATGAATCTAGGTTTAGAAATAGATGGATGGCCAGAAAGGTTTGTTTATGAGCCATTTTATAATCCATTACAGAACAAGTCGTATTAAAGCTATAAGGGGAAGTTTGACAACCAGTCTTACCAAGGGGTATTGTGTAACTTGGTTGTGCAGGTTAGAAGATTAATTCCCGTAATTAAAAACACCTTTAAAAACTAGTCGCAATCTTATCTCAGCGACAATCAATGTTAATTTAAAAAAAAAATAACTTTTTACCCGCTTGTGTCGCATTTATGCGACACATATTTCCGTGCCCCTACCGCTCGTGTCGTATTTCTGCGACAGAAAATATGCATGATTTTTTCGTTCTATTGTCGTCCTATTAACTGCGTGGTACAACTAAAACCATTATTAAATAGAGATAAAAACTTTTAACTGTTTTTTAATCGATACAACGATTTCTCGTCCTTATTTATTGTAGGTATTATTTTATCTTGATTTTATCGATTTGTAGCCGCGTGCTAGGGGCACGGCAACTGATATTTAGCCATGCGCTTAAAGGTTAAATGTATTTTTGACAGATTGAGACTAAGATCAGACTGCGAACGTTCTTAAAATTACGGGAATGTACCCCTTGGATAGGCAGTCGCTCCATGTTAAATACTGGTATTCAGCTTCTATAAGACTGGAAGTCTTATGGAAGCCGACCCGGACATAGTTGGGAAAAGGCTAGACATATTGGTTTTGGGGAAATACGACTTCTAACTCTTAAAGTTAATGACGAAATTTGTACCTTATAACGCATTGCTATTAAGTGTTTTCTTCTATATAATTTTATTGAAATATTGCCTTTTGGACATCGTTTTTCTAATGATACTATAATGTAAAACGTAAATGATGTTTTTGTGATATGTACTAATGTATGGGTGAAGTTGTGTGAAGAATTTGAAAGATGCCTTTTAATAATTGGATCTAGTCAAGATGTCACAAAAAGATACAAAGACCCGAAGAGAAGAATGCCTCGTGTTCTAGGATTTATATTAAATATTTATCCATTTGAATAAAAATTGGGATAAGAAGATCAAACGATAATACCTAATGGTTTGATAGAAGCACTTTCTAGTTTAGTGTCTACCATTGATTCAAATGATTTTACAAGACTAAGTATGTGCTCAAGATTGTAAAGGTCACAGGACACGTATTTTGAAAAGTATACAAAGGAATAAATATATGTTTTTTCAAATAGTTCAAATCACGGGTCCTTCACGTGGAGTCAGTTATTTTTACAAAAACGTTTAATTAAATTATTTAGAGATTTAGAAGCATTTAGTTTAGAATCACATTTCACTGAAAGTGGTATCTTTTCAAAACCGATCTTTTAGTGATTCTCAAGAACGAAAATGAATCCAAGAGACATATTATAGTAAAATTAAATAACAACCGCGTGGCTTTTACGTTGACTAAATATCTCAATTCTGAATCATTGTTTGTGTTTATAGGAGTAGATAGATGCTGAGACAAGAACCTCCAAAATACAGGCATCTTTCAAAATAAATGATCTAAAATAATGTATTTTAATTAAAATAATGTTAATGACCATGAAATTTAAATAAAATGGTAGTTAACACTCCATGGGTGAATTTTGACATGCGGTCATGGTAGCCAAATTTGTCCAAAAGACTATATTTCAATAAAATTAGTGTTAAAATCATTAGTTTTAATAAAAAAAAATAAAGGTTTTAAGGATCATATTTCGCTACCAATTGTGTTTGGTTGAATTAATGATTATTTTTGATATGAGGGACTATTTTGACCCGTATTCAAAGATCGGTGATCAAAATATATTTTAAGGGAAAGTTATAAAAGTAAGGATTTTACAGGCCAGACATTTAGCTATACAGGCCAGACATTTAGCTATATTCAGATACAAATCTATTTAGACTAAAATTTTTTTATAAAAAATATTTCAAATTTCCAGCTTTAGGTTCATTATCTTATGTCATCTATCACACATTTTTAATTAGTTTTTATTCAATGTCCAAGCATTTTTTATCTTCTTCAAAATTAAACTTTATCCCGATAAACAATAAGATACATCTTTGAATACGGGTCTTACCAAAACTTAAGGTTTGCAAACATGCATATCATCTCTATAGACAATAATTATGGGTCTAATGATATTAGTCTCAAATGTTCACTGACCTTAACTCCTGCTCAGTGACAGCTAAAGTCCTTCCACAAGCAGCTGCTTTTATGGCTAAATGGTCGTATTCGCTTGACTGCGACTGCAACTGTGACTTTAATTCTGAAACAGGCATTTGGTGAAAACCGGTGGCCAAGTCTTTTGCACGATGTGAAAATACTACATTACGATACGTGTGAATTAAGTAGTCCATTATTGCACGGTGTGAAATTAGCGCAGTTCATTAATAGAATACTTCAATATATCTTTTGCTATTTTATAGCTCGTGTGACATAAACCTAAGCCTGAACTTAAGATGCGCTTTTCTGTGACTTAGTAGTCCATTTTTACACAGAAAAGTGTCTTAAGTGCGGGATTAGGGTCATACAGTGCTATACATAATATGAGGTATAGAATGAATAATTGATTCGCTTTGGTCCTATAAGAAATCTAAGACATATTTTTGAACAATTGCACTGAAAAGAGAGACTTGCAAAAAAAGGGGGCCGCCGTTACTCAGAAGTAGGCCACAACAGGGTGATAAATAAAATCTCTTACCAGTAATTTCTTCTAGCAATTCCTTCTCCCTTTTAACTCTATCTTCTTCTCCCTCCTGCCGACACTCTGTCTTCATTCTTGCAAGACAATTCTCTTTGTCTTCCATAAATTGTTCCCATTGGTCATCTGTAACATTATTGTTAAATGATTAAATGTTGTTCAACCAAACTGCACCCTAATTGCGTAACATACTATCAACCTCAATCTGAATCATTTTGAAGGATATTGCTAATCCAATGCTTCATATGTTCGAAAAATGTGTCTCTCAACTACGTAAACAACGCAATGAATGTTGTTGAACTGTCAAAACATAATCAATTGCTACTGACAGTGTGAAAGTTGTATCCGGGCTTAGTTTGAAGATCTTTACTTATTATAAACTAAAGTCACGTGACAGCACGTTCGTCTTTTCGTGCCTGTCTGTATGACCGCGTTGTTTTTCTAAACAACGCAACAGATTTTGGTGCAGTTTTCACCATAGCTTCGATCATTTATTCCGGAAACTTTATGTGTATCATACATTAATATTTTACTTTTTTTGTCTTCGATATTGCAATTATTTATTCATATCATGGTAATATTTACATAATATAAGCTAACATATATTTTACTGACATTAAAGAAAGCAAGATGTTTTGGGAAGTCGTAAAAAATCAAATCATGAAAAATAAAGTCTAATTATGATATTTTGACTCACCCATTTCCTGTCGATGCTGTTCTTTGAGCTTGTTGACTTGTTCCATTCTTTCCGCGATGAGCTTCAGTCTAGTGGTGTCTAGAAGGTTCTTAGCCTCGTTTGCTGCTGTGGCTGCTTGTTCTTCTATATCTCTTACCTTTTCTGACCATTCTTCTATTAGACTTTCTGCAAAACCCGAATAGAATAGATATGTATAGTATACATCTAAACATACATACAAATAAATAAAACTGAAGTGTCTGTTTGTAATGCATAGAGACAAAATAACAGCGTTTTACTAAATGAATATGAAAGCATAAACAATAATTAAGTATAACTTTTTTTTAAATTGCTAATTGGGCCTGCTCATAACCTCTATCACGCCTGATGGAAAGCGATGGATGAGGTCTATGATGGAACGAGGAACAAAAAAACATTTTTTTTTCCTCCGAAACATCGGCTGGACCTATTTTGACGGGAATTTCACTGGCAGATAGCTGATGTTATGAGGAGTAACTATATTCCATTTGTTTAGGTAATAAAATACAGGTAAACAAAGAAACCACGTGACGTGTTTAACCGACTAAACGTAATACCAGTCTATTTAGTTGTCATGCTACTTCACAGTTGTACTCTTCAATTTAGCAACGTTATAATTCGTTAATAACGTTGATTAAGTGAAGAGTACAACTGTTCCCCATGCCTCTATAACCTCTTTCATCATCATGATCATCATTTCAGCCGAAACACGTCCACTGCTGGACATAGGCCTCCCCCAAGCACCTCTACTTGGACCGGTTTTGTGCTTCTCGCATCCAACGAGTTCCTGCGGCCTTCATAAGGTCGTCGGTCCACCTTGTGGGAGGCCTTCCAACGCTACGTCTTCAGGTACGCGGTCGCCACTCCAGAACCTTTCGGCCCCAATATATAAGCTCTTTATCTCCCATAAATGTACCTTTCTCCGCCTCGAATCGTTCGCTCATCTCTTCGCACTTGTTGGCGTATGTGATGTCGGCTTTGTCTAGCATATGTCTGAGCTGCATAATGTCCCAGTCTGCTTTGCTGTTAGCCTCTGCGATGGCGCGTTCGAACTGAGTCTCTTTGCTCGCTAGGACTTCTTTAAGGTTCTCGTACTGGAAGAGAAAAGGGATTTGATTAGTTCTGTAATACAGATTATGGTATTCTTTTCATAAATTATCTTAATTTGTAAAATTTACTGCGTTGGTCCCGGCTGTCATTAGTCGATCTTTGACAGTCGTTACGGTTAGTCAGAAGCCCGACAGTCTGACAACCAGTCTTACCAAGGGCTATCGTATTACCCAGTAACTGGGTTGTGGAGGTCAGATAGGCAGTCACTCTATGTAAAATACTGGTATTCAGCTGCACCCGGTTACACTGGAAGCCGACCCCAACATAGTTGGGAAAAGGCTAGTCAGATGATGAACTGCATTGGGGAACCTTTGCAACAAGATAAGTCAGGGGTGACTGCCTTGCTGATTTAGCAGTTGGAAGGTGGACGGATTTTTGATGCCCTATGTGTTAGGTTACCATTTTTTTTTAGAAACCGGATGTATAGATAAATCGTGTTCTGGTTAGAGGGGGCGGCGATTTTCGCAGGGGGGAGGGGATGAGAGTAGCCGAGGATCGACTTAAATGAAAGGCGTCCGATTGAAGAGTTTGTTTCGGCCTTTCTTCTCAGAAGAGTCAGATAGGTAACGCCGACCTCATCTAGCTTATTTATCCATACTAAGTAACTCTGTCTGTCTGTCTGTATGTTACCTTTTCACGCCTAAGCCGCTGAACCGATTTAGATGAAATTTGGTAGAGATAGCTTGAGTCCCGGGAAAGAACATAGGATACTTTTATCCCGATATTCCCACGGGATCGAGACTTATGCGGGTGTAAACCGCGGGGCTCAGCTAGTTAACTATAAATAAATAAATGAATTAGCACTGTCATCTCTAGAATGGATTAGAATAGACGCTGCCGGTGCGGCAAATCCGTGCTTTGTGACTGATGATAATGATAAATTTTTGCCACTCACCCTAGTAGTGACCTCTCTAAGCTTCCTGTCCGCGTTCCTGGCATCCTGATCAGCCTCAGCCCTGAGCTGTGCGAGTGCGTTCCTCGTCCTCTCGGCATGGTTCCTCTCTAGCAGCGCGCGAGTGGATGCTGCGGCCGCTGCGTGCTCGGAGCGAAGGGATTCAACTGTTTTCGAGTGTTGCTGTTCTAAGTGCTGGATTTCCTGTAATGATGTGCAAATATAGTATTTGAAAATGAAACAATGTATGCAGGGTCAAATTAAATTAGCTAGCGAAACTCTGCAGATGTAAAAGAAAGAAAGAAAGAAAGAAAGAAAGAAAGAAAGAAAGAAAGAAAGAAAGAAAGAAAGAAAAATGTTTATTTGGACACAGTTCGTGAAACACAAAATACAAAATTAATAAAATAATGTTTCAGACAACAATGGTGTGTGCCTCACGGCTGCGCCAAAAAGGTTCATTTCAGATGTGATGGGCATCGATATACAAACACGACAAAATAAAAAAAATATATATTTGATGTTTGTTTTGGGGTTCAACGACCTAGTGTTGTTACTTGAAGGATGAGTTGAGAAAATCTGTTTTCTTTTGTTTTGTCGTATTTAGATAGATTTAGACCCATCACGCCTGTGAAGTTAACACACAAACAAACAGATTTTTTTGAACTGATATTTCAAGTGACTGCACTAAATGCGGTCAATGACCCCAAAATTTTTTTTTTACAAAAAAGTACTACAAAGTGAAAAAAAAATGTTTAATTTCGGAAGTCAGTGGCAAAAAACAAAAATATAGAACCAAAGACACCAACTCTTAACGCTGTTATTCTCTATGTTTCTAGAACCAAAAAGATTGCGTTGCTTCTGATCATGCCCCACTTGCTGGAGTGTCCTAACTGCCCGTTCACCTGCACCTCGGATGACCTAAAGAATGTCACTGATGCCGTAATCAACGTGGGCATTGGGCTCAAACTATAAAAATAATGGTATTCAGCTGCATCCGGTTAGACTGGAAGCCGACCCCAACTTAGTTGGGGGAAAGGCTAGGCAGATGATGATGATGGTCAAATTAAATTCACTAGCAAAACTCCGCAGACGTTCATAGGTATCTAAAAACAAAAAAACCGAGTGTGCTTATGACCACACGACTGAAGTGAAACTTCAAACATATTTGGCTATGAGAGGAAGAGAGAAAGAAAATGTGCGCGCGCACTGCTTTCTCTTGCTTCTCCCCCACTCGACTCCCGTTCGCCTCGCCCGATCACACTTTTCGTAACGCTTACGTCACGCGTTCGCCAGCTTACTCCCAAAGTCAATCATGCGTAAAGAAGTTTCACTTAAAAAAAAAACAACGAAGTAAGAGTACCATCGACACGAAAATAAAAAGAACCATAGATTACCAACCTTCCGATACCTCTCCTCTTTCTCCTTCCCACTGACAGTCTCCCTCTCCAACAGCTCCTTCAGCCGATGCACCTCAAGCTTCAAAGCCTCTTCCCTAGTTTCCACCTTCTGCAGCTGAAGAGTCAGGGACTGTACCGAGCGCTGCTGCTCCGTGATCAGACCTCGCAGCTGCTGGAGTTCCGCTACTTGAGCTTGTGAGGGCTTCGGGTCGGATTTCAGTTGCTCTACTGTTGCTTTGAGCTGTGGAAGAAATTTGTATGAAGTTAGCAGGTGATATAAAGTCTTGCAGAACGAATTTTGGGCATAGCGAATAATCTCAGAGGAGAATAGCCATCGGCACGGGGGATTAATTCTTTATCTATTCTTATATCTTAGTTATAAATTTTATTTTTCTGTTATTGCACCTACTGTGTATTGTCTGCATCACCCTAAGGTAAACTGGTAGAATATGCCCAAGGCATTAAGTCCGCCTTTGTACAGTTTTTACTTGTGCATAAAGTTTTTTTTTTTCTTTTTTATCTAGCCTGCGCTGTCCCAGGCCTGGGCAAAGGCCTCCCTCCACTCCTTCCATTTTTCGCGAGCCCGCGCGTCCTCCCTCCAGTTTTGACGGAACCTATCCAGCTCCATAAAGTTTTAATAAATAAATAAATATTATAGTGCACAAGTGAGTGCGCAGACACAGGTGCACTCCCTCTTCCCTCACTCTCATAGTCGGATGGGACGGCAATCCGACACGATCGGAGAGAGATCAGGCGCAGGATCAACGGCTTAACGTGCGCACCGAGGCACGGGGGTATCACACCGCCAACTTCCACACTCCGGGCTATACATACATACACTATAGCTAAGAAATTCCCAATGGACAAACCCAATAACTCTTTGCACGACCCGGGAATCTCGAATCCAGGACCCTACGCTCAGTAGTCGCGCTTGCGACCACAAGACCAGGCAAGAAGAAGTACTAGGCTCACAGAAATACACAGAACTTACCTCTTTGTTTTGTTTGTCAGCCTCCCTGGCCCGTTTCTCCAGCTCCCTCATCTTCCACTCGCAGTCCGCCAGCATGCGCTCTGCCCTCGCGGCGGCTTGTGACCGCGCCGCCTCGTGTGCTGCGCGCCATTTTGATGTGCAGGCTTCTGCTGCTGCTAACGCCTGGAGCAGAAACATAGTACCTAAGCAAATTGTTACAATTTGCTCAAGACGAGTTGGCGACTTCTGACGTATATCGTCGTGGTGAACAAGACACAGTGGTGGCTCACCCACTCTCTGAGTCCGTCAAAGAAGTAGTAATACCTATACCAAATAGCTTCTTCGACCGTTCTTCGACCGTACGATTATGAATTTTCAATAAACATCTCACCTCCTGCGCTTTTTGCTCCTGTAAAACTTTCTCCTGCTCGAGTCTATCCTTGTCTCGCTCTAGTGCGAGCACTCGTGACTCGAGCTCCGCCCTCTGCCCGAGAGCATCCTCCAACTCTGCCCGAATCTGACGTAGTGCCTCATCTGGAAAGAAAATAATAGTTGTGAGCCAGTGGCGTGCATTGGTTTTCAGAATAGGTAGGCACTAGGCCGGGTCTAGTCTAGACAAAAGCGGTCACTAATCAGAAAAAAAATGAGGTCAAAAGTGTGGGTGGTTTTTTGAGTAGGCATGCTTACTTAAGTATGATAAATTGCCAAGGTCGAACGTTATGGTATTACGCGTGAGACGTACGTATTTTTAATTTTGTCGTATTAACTTGAACGAGTAAAGAGTGTAAAGACCAATGACAATGTGCGAATAGGTTCCCTATCCATTTGCATAAAATTTTAAGACCTAATATAACTTAGCATAATTTTTTTTGGCATAATTATATTTTCGCATAACAGCTTACGCATATTTTTTTTAAGCATAATTTTTCTAATCAAAACAACATTCTAAAGCAAATATTTAGCATGCTCGTTTTATTTCTAACGAAGTCAGGTCGACGGAGTCCCGCTCCGCGGGGCTCCTTTTTCTGTCTGCAGGGTTAGAAGGAACCTAACCAAACCGAACCTCGGGGTGCCCCTAACGTCGTTTAGTATTATGCGAATTAAATTTATGCCAAAACAAATTAGTCTTTAAGATGATTATGCCAGCATAAAATGTATGCCTAAAAAAATTATGCCGAAGTATTATTATGCCAAAACAAATTGTGCCAAAATCGTTATGCCGAAGTATATTAGGACAAAGAACATTATGCGAAAAGAAGGGATCCCCGCATAGGGCCTTAGCAAAGTAGCAGTCGCTTTCAAAGCGTTTCGTTTCTACAACGATCTTCAGCTGGGGAGTTTGTTGCGCCACTTCTTAGCGAAAGCACTAGGAAGTGGTGAAGGGCGGGCGTTTTGGGGGACTTTCTTATGTAATTTTGACGTTCGAAAAGTGTTGACTCTCAGCCTATATGGTGCTATAAAAATATCTGCCACGGCTTCAGTGGGAGACAGTATTTTTTGTATATAGATTACAGTAGTGAAGAAATGTTGTACCCCGGAATAGTTAAATCAATTTGAGAAAATAAACTTTTACTGTATTCTGCATAACGTGGTTCACAAACTACGCGCGATGTGTCGCTTCGTCACATTTTGCGAAATGAAATGACGGTGCGGCAACAGCTAATTATTATGGGACGGTTTCATGCAACTAAATCAATTCAAATTTATACGCACATTACTGTATGAAAAAATGTATGTCATGAGATCAATAATGTATCTTTACTATTGTAATCTATATACAGAATACTGTCTCCCATTGCAGCCGTGGCAGATATTTTTATAGCACCTTATACAGGCTGTTACGGAAAGGGTATATCAATACAAACGGGTTGAAGAGTGTATCTGGTCTAGAATCTCTGTACAAAATTTCAGCTCAAAAGCAGTAACTTTGACAATGCTTAATATTTTTTTATTTCGATAGTTTATTAAATTGAAATCATAACAAACGTGTCACCGCACTACGAGGCTCATTATCCATTATCTGTAGTGTGTCTGTGCGCCTAGTACACGCACATCACGCACCGCGCGCCAATGCAGCGCCGTGATGTCGAAATAAAAAAATATAAAGCATTTTCAGAGTTAATGCTTTTGAGCTGAAATTTTGTACAGAGTTTCTAGACCAGATACACTCTTCAACCCATTTGTATTGGATATACCCTTTCTGTAACACCCTGTATATTATAATTTTGAATAAATGACTTTTGATTTTAATTGACATAAGCTGCTACTAAACTGATGTACAGACGCCAACACATCAAGCTACTACAATCTGTCAAATTTCTTTAATAGATTTTCAACTTTATCTCTAAAGAATAAAGTTCAAAGTTGATTGGGAAAATTTGACAGTTTCGGGTAGCTTTTTAGAGGTTGGGTGTGTTGCGAATAAGTAGGCGAATAACGATCTGTATGATTTATTGGTAAGCGCTGCTTATATACAATTCTAGTTGGAGAAAATCAAAATATAAAGGGTACATCTATAAAACTTAAAACTAACACAATTTAGAATGACGGTAGAATCTGCCGCGCTCCCTTCGACGTGCGAGCGCGATGATACGGACGGCCGGTCGGCTAGCTCAGTATGCGCGGGCGCGCGATGACGAAAGGCCGTCTGCGTTCCTCCAAATTGTGTATGACCATACGTAAGTATGAGCTGCTACATCATTCCCCCGCTAGTGAAACGTACACAGGGCTTCGAAGTCCTTCCTGATTTTGTGACGTATGCGTACGTATCTGTGACTGGTGCATCTGACTCGGTGTTGATCCGGAAAGCAGGCTTTAGTCTGTCAACAGTGATGTTGGAACATCTATTGCGTAACTGGATAGTGAAGTACTTGTCCTTACGACTGATCACTTTGTACGGGCCTGTGTAGGTCGGCGTCAGAGGTTTTCTTGATGCGTCATTGCGTAGATATACATGCGTACATTTATATAGGTCATCATGAATAAATGTCGCTTGCGATTGGTTAGATTTCCGTTGCGCCTGGGCCTTCTTTAACGCTCCATTCAACTTATTCATGAAGTTTGAAATCGTATCGCGATGTCTTGTTGATTCTTCATAGAATTCTCCGGGTAATCGTAGCGTTTGGCCATATAGTAGTTCAGCAGTACTGGCACCGACATCTTCTTTTATCGAAGCGCGCAGTCCCAGTAGCACTGTAGGTAGCTCATGCGACCATGTTGTAGATTTGAGTCTTGCGGTGAGTGACGTCTTGAGTGAGCGGTGCCATCGTTCTATCACGCCGTTACACTGCGGGTGGTAGGCAGTGGTGCGGGTGCGGTGAATTCCCATGCGTTGCGTCAATTTGTGAAACAGGTCAGACTCAAATTGCCTCCCTTGGTCGGTGGTTATGGTTACTGGGCAACCAAATCTCGCGATCCAACCCTCGTAGAATGCGTTAGCAACCTTTTCTGCGGTTATGTCTTCCAATGGGCAGGCTTCTGGCCATTTGGTAGCCCTATCTATCATGGTCAGTAGATAACGATAGCCGTCAGAAATAGGTAACGGGCCAACGATATCCATGTGTACATGCTCTAGTCTGTTTGCTTGTTCGAAACTCGCAATAGGTGTCTTCGTGTGTTGTTGCACCTTAGCGCGCTGGCACGCGTCGCACGCTCGAGTCCACTCATTTACGTCACTATTCATGGAGGGCCACCAGTAGCGGGCAGTGACTAGCTTCCTTGTCGCCCTTATGCCGGGGTGACTAAGGTCGTGAATCGCTTGAAAAGCTGCTTTTCGAAAATCTGGTGGTAGGTATGGACGAGCAGTGTTTGATGACATCTCGCAGGTAACGGGTTTGGCGGTTGAGTTGGGCATGACGATCTTCCTGAATATGTACTTCCCTGTGTTTGCAAGCGTTTTGTATTCTTCGTCTTGATCTTGTTGTCTTGCTAACTCGGTGTAATCCAATGGTGTCGGGCATGTTATTGTTTCGACTCGCGATAGTGCATCTGCGACTTTGTTGTCCTGGCCGATTACGTGTTGAATATTCGACGTGAACTGTCCGATATATTCAAGGTATCTTGTTCGGCGGGGCGTCTCAGACTTGCTGTTCGAAGTTATTGCATTACACAGCGGTTTGTGGTCCGTGTATACAATTAACTCTCGTCCTTCAAACACACGGCGGAAGTGACGTATTGCCATGTAGATTGATAGCAACTCACGGTCGTACGTGCTGTATTTTTGTTGTGCGTCACTGAACTTCTTTGAGAAAAATCCCAGTGGTCTCCACCTGCCGTTGATCTTTTGTTGTATAACGGCACCAGCACATGTGTTTGAGGCATCTGTCATCAGTGCGAAAGGTTCGCTCAGTGATGGGTAGGACAATAATGCGCAGTTCTTGATATCTTGTTTACATTGATTGAATGCTTCTTTTGCCTCTTCGGTCCATTGTATGTTTGTTTTATCGTTTTTCTTGGCGTTGTGAAAGTATTTGCTCAATTCTTTCTGATGTTCAGCCGCATGGGGTATACTTGAACGATAAAAGTTCAGCATTCCGACGAAACGGCGTAGATCTTGGATCGTATTTGGCAATGGATAGGATTGGATTGCTTGCACCTTATCTTCCGTCGGTGTAATGCCTTCAGGGCTTAACGTGTATCCCAGGAAATTAAGTTTCGACTGGCCGAAGATACACTTAGCGACGTTTATTTTTAAACCGCTGTCGTTAAGTCGCTTAAACACTTCTTGAAGCTCTCTTCTGTGTTCTTCTTCGTTCTCAGAAGCTACCAGAACGTCATCGACGAATGGAAAAACAGGTAGGCCGCGTAGCACGTTGTCCATGTGGCGTTGAAATGTCTGGCCTGCATTCATCAAACCAAAACACATCCTAGTGAACTCGTACAAGCCAAAAGGAGTAATCACGGCTGTCTTCTTCACGTCTTCTTCTCTGTTTTTGATCTGGTAGTAGGCTTTCTGCAGATCAATTTTTGAGAAAACCTTCTTGCCTTGGAGGTTATGTGTGAAGTCATGAAGTCGTGGTATCGGGTATCGATCGGGTGTGGTTACTGAATTTAGTCTACGGTAATCACCACAGGATCTGTAGGTACCATCCTTTTTTAAAACCATGTGTAATGGACTAGCCCATGGGCTATTAGATGGTCGACAAATTCCTTGGCTCATCATGAGTTGGAATTCTTGTTTTGCGGCGTTGTATTTATGTGGCGGTAGTGGTCTCGCTTTTGTAAATATCGGCGGGCCGGTGGTTTCAATGTAGTGTTCGACTTCACTGTTTCCCAGTTTCTCTAAGTTTGGTCTCGTGATGTCTGGGTACTTGGCCAACAGGTCGTGGTATGGAAGCTTGTCGTCGATGGTTCGGATGCTTCCTTCAGCTGTGGGTGACAGGAACCCTCGTGCCGATAAATTGGTACTTTTATCTACCAATCGTCGTCCGTGGAGATCCACCATAAGTGCGTGGTGGTGTAAAAAATCAGCGCCTAATATCGGCCGACTGACTGTTGCAACCATAAATCGCCAACTGTAGGGACGCCGCAGTCCGATGTTGAGCACGATGGTTCGCTCGCCATATGTGGGTATTTGTGTACCATTTGCTGCATACAAGTAGTTGGTTGGAGTTCGCTGTTTATCACGTGCAGTAGCGGGTAATACTGATACATTCGCACCCGTGTCGATTAGGAATTTTGTTCCGGTTGATTTGTCGTGTAAAAATAGGCGGTAGGTGGATAAATCGTCGACTTCGGCCACCGCCACGGCTTGAGTCTCCTTTAGTTTTCCGGCTTCTCACTCGTAATTCCCTTAAAACTGCACGGACTTCTACATCGGTATGCTGCCTTGCCGAATTTCTGATGAAAATAGCACACGGCGTTTTTTCTGTCCCGAGATTTCGAGCTGGAACGGCTTCTGAAATTGTGGGATCGGCGTTGAAATTTGCGAGATCGATTCGTTTTCAGCGCTGCAACTTCCTTGGTCAGGGCTTCAATCATGCTGTAAAGCTTCTTGTCTGCTGGTTCAGATGTCGCCGCTATTTCGGCTGGCGCCGCTGTCGCTGGGGCCTTTGACGTGGAAGGTTGACACTGGCAGGAACACACGGCGTTCACCTCTTTCAGCTGTTCTTGCATCCTGTCTGCCATGGCAGCTAACGAGTCCAGCTTAGATTCTTCACTCACGGCTAACACAGTGCGGGTAGAAGCGGGTAGGTGGCCTTGCCACAACATTTTCAGGGTGTCATCTGGCATCTTTTTCCCAGCGAGGTTTCTCATTCGGCGAAGCAACTGTGATGGTCGTTGATCGCCAAGCTCCATTTCATTCAGTAGTTTTTGTAACTGACTACCCTCGCTATCTTCGTAAACCTCCAACAGTCTTCTCTTCGCTGCTTCGTATCGGCCGGAGTTGGGCGGTGACAAGATGATATCGCTGATTTGGTCCACATCTTTGATCTCCAGCTGAGCCACAACCAGTGCGAACTTGCCTTCATCGCCGAGCTTCTGGTTGTAGATAATGACCTCAAATTGGGCGAACCAAAGCTTAGGTCTGTTGCACCAGAATTTAGGGATGCGTGACTGGACGCTAATTGCTTCAACGTCTTCAGGCGTAGTAGTCCTGTCTTCTTTTGTTACGGGCGTAGTCATTTTATCACGTCGGGGTCACCACTTTAGAGGTTGGGTGTGTTGCGAATAAGTAGGCGAATAACGATCTGTATGATTTATTGGTAAGCGCTGCTTATATACAATTCTAGTTGGAGAAAATCAAAATATAAAGGGTACATCTATAAAACTTAAAACTAACACAATTTAGAATGACGGTAGAATCTGCCGCGCTCCCTTCGACGTGCGAGCGCGATGATACGGACGGCCGGTCGGCTAGCTCAGTATGCGCGGGCGCGCGATGACGAAAGGCCGTCTGCGTTCCTCCAAATTGTGTATGACCATACGTAAGTATGAGCTGCTACAGCTTGATGTGCCTACTAGAAAACGAGTACCTACGGCTACAGGTTTTCTAGTAGAGGAAGATCAATTTGTCTTACCGTTCCGCCTGTGCAGCTGATCAGCTAGGTTGGAGGAGCAGGTCCTGGCTGCAGACAGCTCCTCTTCCAGCGACCGGCTCCTCTGACGAATCAGCTCCGACTCCTTGTATGCTGACGCGAGCTCGCATTTTAACTCTGAAACGAGGGAGAGAGAAAGAGGTAAGTTAGATAATCTATTCTATACATCACCATCATCATTTCAGCCGAAAGACGTCCACTGCTGGACATAGGCCTCCCCCAAACACCTCCACTTCGACCAGTTTTGTGCTTCTCGCATCCAACGAGTTCCTGCGGCCTTCACAAGGTCGTCGGCCCACCTTGAGGGAGGCCTTCCAACGCTACGTCTTCCGTTACCGCCACTCCAGAACCTTTCGGCCCCATCGGCCATCTATTCTATTCTATACAAATAAATAAAATTGTAGTTTCTGTTTGTAATCTACAGAGTGGCGATTCAGTTATCACATTAAGGCTTGGATTTTTCAATCGGTCGATAATTTTTATTCGTGGAATATAATTGACGTTTGACACTGTTTGTATGAAATAACTGTCAAAATTTCAAAATTATTCCTCGAATAAAGTTACCAGATGATTGAAAAATCAGGCCTTAGTACAGCGGTTATTACAAGTTGTTGTCAGTTTGTTAAAATAAACAAATTACTAAAAAATTTCTATCAAAATAAATAGTTTAAAAATTGGCACGAAATAATAACCCTTGATAATGGCACTAGACACGCGCCGGGCGGTAGTATCAACAATTCAACACAAACTTTATGGTACCTATCGTTACCAAATAATCACAAATTAAATTGAATACTAAAACGAAAAAAAGGTCCCACGGTTGGAATGTTAATTGTAATTAATTATTTTCATTGTGTAGGTATGTTTAAAATACGTAATGTAGAAAGGTTTTAATTAATGTGATAACCTAACCCGCACTGGACCCGCGTGGTGGATTACGACCCACTCCCTCTCACTGAGAGGAGGCCTGTGTCCCAGCCGTGGGAACACTATAGGTTGACTAGCAGCGCCCCGCGGTTTCACCCTTTTCACCCCCTTAAAAGATGATTTCTGGGATAAAAACTATCCTATGTCCTTTCCCGGGACTCAAACTATCTCTATACCAAACTTCATCTAAATCGGTTCAGCGGTTTAAGCGTCAAGAGGTAACAGACCTACAGACGGACACACTTTCACAGGATTAGGTATACGTTTGTTTGCTTGTTATATGCATTTCATCAGAATATAATCCGTGAAGTTATTTGACAGCGTGGGCAGAATCCGGCTGCATCTGTTTATATTTAGTTGGTACTGATGGAAGCTTCGCGAATAGTTTAATTACGGGAAGCGATCGAGAAGTTTTTGGCGTCAAAAACATCCTTGTATCATCTATCAGGGTTCCCTCTATCTGGCAGAAACTTGATGCTCCGAATTTTTTTTGGCATAACACACTTGGCATAATCTTCTTTAAACGAATATTTTTAAGGCATAAAAATTGTTTAACGTAATTATTGTTTGGCCGAATGTTTATATGTCCGAATTTACGATGGCATACTTTTAAGATGGCAGAATTTTATTTGGCATAATTACTTTTGGCAGAGTTAAAATTCCGCATAATTTCGTTTAGCATAACGTTTATTTAGAGCGACGATTATTTGGTATAATTTCACTTGGCATACTATGAAGATGACAGAATTTCATTTGGAATTATTTTATTAGGCATATTGTTATTTGTACAAAATAGCATTTTGAACATTAAATTAAGATTAAAATATTGTCAACACTATGGAATGAGCGGTTCGATAAATAGTTCGGCAGATCATAGCGAGCGGTGACAACGGATGGATGAACCGTCGACCTGCTGACAGAAACCCTAACCCTAGACGGTCGACGTCAGGGGCACCCCGAGGTTCGGTTGGTTAGGTTCCTTTAAACCCTTCAGGCAGAAATAGGAGCCCCGCGCAGCGGGGCTCCGTCGATCTGCTGACAGAAGCCCGTTTCATCCGGTTCATCCATAAGATAAAAAGGAACCCTTATGGTGCGACTTCGTCCGTCTGACCGTCCGTCGCACCGCTATATCTCGAAAACTACTTTACCACCTCATTGTTTATAGAATTGCTTAGAATGAGATTTCTTACCGACAAATTCCGATTTATTACTCCCACACGTAACCGCTCGTTCAATTATTTTTACCGCCCATTTAATTATTTTCCTGCTCAATTATATATTCACTGATCCATTTAATTATTTTTATTACTCATTTTTGTTTACTTTACTGCTTATTAGTTTTAACTGCTGAACTAGTTATTAAACGTGCCATTTATAATTTTTAACTTACCAAAACCGCTATTTACAACTGCCTCTTTAAATCAGTGCCGTTTTTTACTATTATGGTAAGAAATACAAAATTATTCTAACTATGAATTTTCTGTATTGTGATAGATGAGTTTTTCAATTATTATGGATATGAAATGTATGCCAAAAGATGGTTCTAACTACTTCTAACTGTAAACTTTCTGAGATATGATAGTTCTGCCTTTTGATGATTATCGATATGAAATGTATGCCAAAAGACGATTCTGACTGTGAACTTTCTGTGATATGATGGTTCTACTTTTTAATTATTAGGGATATGAAATTTATGCCTAAAGATGATTCTGACTTACAAAATTATGAGTTTTGAATGTATGATAAATGAGTGTATGCCAAACGATTTTCTGCGAAATGAAGTTTATGCTATTCGCTGTTATGCAAAATAATATTATGACATAAAAAGTTCTGCTATAAAGGGTGTACCCCATCTATCAATGTTGTTTATTTTCATATTTTGTGTAGGGAGGGGCCCGTGGCTAAATAATAATAGCCGCACAGGGCGATCGATCAGGTTAAACTACGCTTGCCGCGGTTGGTCACCATCTTTACATTCCGAGACCCCTCCGTGCCTCGGAAAGCACGTTAAGCCGTTGGTCCCGGCTGTCATTCGTGGATCTTTGACAGTCATTACGGGTCGTCAGAAGCCCGAAAGTCTGAGACAACCAGTCTTACAAAGGGGTATCGTATTACCCAGTAACTGGGTTGTGGAGGTCAGATAGGCAGTCGCTCCATGTAAAATACTGGTATTCAGCTGCATCCGGTTAGACTGGAAGCCAACCCCAACTTAGTTGGGGGAAAGGCTAGGCAGATGATGATGATGGTAAAATTAAATAAGCTAGCAAAACTCCGCACACGTTCATAGGTATCTAAGCATGATTTATAAAACAAAAAATAAATTGATTTGATGATTTTTTTGGGTCAACAACTACAGATTTTGAAGTTCAGTTTGAATTGAGTTACTCGTATTACACTAATATTATAAAGGCGAAAGTTTGTGAGTGTGTGTGTTTATATGATTGTTACTTCGTCACGCTTCAACGGCTGGACCAATTTTGATAACATGTTGTATGAAGGTAGTTGACACCCTGGATTAACATATAGGGTACTTTTTATCCCGATACACGGGTTCAACTTTTACGCGGGTGAAACCGCGGGGCGCAGCTAGTTGAATATTAAATAGGTTTGTTTGAATACGCTAATCTCGGGAACTACCGATTAGGTTTGAAAAAATCTTTTTGCACTTGATAGCCCAATTCTTAAGGAAGGCTATAAGCTGACCAACATCACGCTATGACTCTAAAGAGCCGAGCAAAAAGAAAAAAAGTAGGTGATGCGATGCGACGGGGTGGGTGGGAAGAACAAGAAATTTCACGCGGACGAAGTCACGGGCAGAAGCTAGTGTAGTTATATATGTAGGTACAGACGCCAGCACATCAAGCTACTACAATCTGTCAAATTTTTTAAATAGATTTTCAACTTTATCACTAAAGCATAAGGTTCAAAGTTGATTGGGTAAATTTGACAGTTTCGGGTAGCTTGATGTGCTGGCGTTTGTACAACAGTGGGAAAAAGCTGAAATACGATACGACCACAGATATAGATAGACCTAGATAACGCAAGTATCACGAACTGTATGAAAACTAAGCGTGCCACTTTTTGACTACCTACTATGACGTCACAAGCTCGCGCTCTCTCGCTCACGCTCACCCAGCCAGCAGTACGCAGGACTGAGCGCGAAAGTGGCGGCTTATGATTTTCGAACGTAAGCTGGTGCGATTTTTGGCACGCGAAGTAGTTGCTCTTGCGTTATCTAGGTGTATCTATATCTGTGGATACGATGTTCATAAATATTTACCAACTTTCACTTGAAAAGCATGACATCTGACCGGTTTTCACTTTTTTGTCGTTAATTATTAAAATTCGAATGATATTGACCCAGACCTGCATATCCGATGAATAAGTTTGTTATCAAAGGTCAACATATTGTGGACGCAATTTAATTGAAACACGCTTAGCGCATACCTATTTAATATTAATAATTTACTTAATAATTTATTGAGTGTGCAAGTCACCCCCTGCCATTTTAGCCGTGTATTTATAATGCAGGGTGAAATTGAATTCATGGGCATCCTTTTAAGGGGTCATTGTACTCATCATTGTGAACAACTTTTACTATGGGACCAAAACTGAAATCGCGAAAAGCTCTTCCCTACATTTTGACAAGTTATGTGAACATAAAATGCAAGGAACAGCAGATTTTTTTTCGCAATTTTAGGTTTAGTCCCATAGTAAAGGTTGTTCACAATGATGAGTACATGACCCCTTAAAAGGATGCCCATGAATTTAATTTCACCCTGTAGAAGCTTAGTAACTTGCCGAGAAGGTCCTAAATACACATATCGATTAGATTATAAATTAATTCTAAGCTTATAAAATCGACAAATCTATTAAGGGCCTACAAATCCAATGGCTCCAATTTTAAATAATCGTAATTTGACATCCGATGAGCAACCAAGAAAGATGGCGGCTATTTCGAATTCCGAACGTTCCCAACAATTTGTTTGACAGCTCCGGCTCGGGACGACGCCATTGTGAAAGATTGATAGCCCCAGTGAAAGATAAAGATGGTAATAAAAGAAATCGCTTCTCATTTTGTGTTGATTGGTGAAATGAAGACGAAGGGCTTGTGGCTAAGTAGATAATAACAGCCGCACGGGTCGATCGATCAGGTTAAGCTACGCTTGCCGCGGTTGGTCTGCGGATGGGTGACCATCTTTAGATACCAAAGCCCCTCCGTGCCTCGGAAAGCACGTTAAGCCGTTGGTCCCGGCTGTCGTTCGTGGATCTTTGACAGTCGTTACAGGTCGGCAGAAGCCCGAAGATCTGACAACCAGTCTTACCAAGGGGTATCGTATTACCTAGGTTGTGGAGGTCAGATAGGCAGTCGCTCCATGTAAAATACTGGTTCAGCTGCATCAGGTTAGACTGGAAGCCGACTCCAACATAGTTTAGGGAAAAGGCTGGCAGATGATGACGATGAATTATTCAAAGAATTTCGTCAGTAGATCACATACTGAATGTCCGTAAACAAAGAATAAAACTCATTTTTGTAATTGAGAAATGAGTCAGGATGACACACGATGCAACGTACTGACTACTGACCCACGCAGGAGAAAGCGGGGGACGTCTGGCGAAAAGCCAGGTCTCGACGAAACAAAGTTCGTGCAAACGGCTGTTGGCGTTGCCAAATTGTTAGACTATAGTTCGTTCTGTGTTTTTATTATAAACGTATTTTCCGATGGCTTCTGCTCACTACTTCGTCGGCATGAACTTTCTTGTTTTACTATCCATACTAATATTATAAATTCGAAAGTAACTCTGTCTGTCTGTCTGTATGTTACCTTTTCACGCCTAAACCAGTAAACCGATTTAGATGTAATTTGGTATAGAGATAGTTTAAGTCCCGGGAAGGACATAGGATAGTTTTTATCCCGATATTCCCACGGGATCGACACTTATGCGGGTGAAACCGTGGGGCGCAGCTAGTAAAATATAGTTAGTGAAAGAATTTTTGGGGTCGGATTAATAGTTTTAATTATTACCCCCTAAATACAGGGTGAAATTTAAAACATGCGACAAATCGAAATGGGAGATCGTACTCATCATTACGAACAACTTTTACTATGGGACCAAACCTGAAATCGCGAAAAATAAATCAGCTGTTCCTTACATTTATGTTCGCATAACTCGTCAAAATGTAGGGAACAGCTGATTTTTTTTTCGCGATTTCTAGTTTGTTCCCATAGTAAAAGTTGTTCATAATGATGAGTACAATCTCCCATTTCGATTTGTCGCATGTTTTCAATTTCAACCTGTATAGATTCACAGCTTTATTCGGCGTTTTCTGTTCAATCCTAATAATGGCAATGCAATAGTACAAATGAATTCCTTCGGTGCGAGTCCGACTCGCACTTGACCGTTTTTTTTTACCTTAACACTTTCGACTCCACCCACTTTTAATAGAAATCAATACGCCATGCCGCCATACATATTGCAAGTGCACCCTCCAGGACTCGGCATTGAACGTGTTAACTACTATTTTTAACCGACTTCAGAAAAGGAGGTTCTGTACTCGACCCGTATGAACCAATGAACCAATTTTGATAATTCTTTCATTCTTGTTATATTTATTTATTTAATACTTTAAGCACATAAATATACAGAAGCGGACTTAATGCCATAGGCATTTTCTACCAGTCAACCTTTGGGTGATGCAGAAACAAACAGTGGTAGGTGCAATCATGGAAATTGAGGAATAAATATTTTAAATATAAAGATACGCATAAAACTATGAATATAATATATAACTAATTACATAAAATTATAAGCACAAATATATATACATAAATGCACACTCTAAAACAAATACTCTATACACTTATACTCACGTTCGATCTCTTGGTCCTTTTCCTCAATCTCCTTTCTGTACGCGGAGATGAGTTCCCTCGCCCTCTCCGCCTCATTACACCTGGTGTCAGCTAGCTCGGTCAATGATGCCACTTGCGTCTGGAACTTGGACTCCTGGGTGACGAGAGTCTTCCTGTAAAGAATTAGAAAATGTTGTAGTTAGTTTAGACATAACACTCATAATCAGCCTATAATGTTCCCACTGCTGGGACACAAGCCTCCCCTCGGTCAGAGAGAATGGGCCGTAGTCCAGCCACGCGGGCCCAGTGCGGGTTGGTAGATGTCATGTCTTCGAATTTTTGGTACTTTAGTTTAGCGGCATGAAATGAAGTTGTTCATTTTGTAAGTCTAGGAAACACTTTTACAAGACATATTAAAAAAAATAGCTGCATGGAGTCGACGAGTTTCCTATCATACTACCCTTGAAAAGAAATGGCGAAACTAATTCAGGGGTCAAAGTATCTTCTAAAAAGTCCAGACATAATCTTGGTGAGATAATGATAACGGTGCAGTGGCGTGCATTGGTTTTCAGAATAAGTAGGCACCAGGCCGGATCTAGTCTAGACAAACGCGGTCACTAATCAGAAAAAAAAGTGAGGTCAAAAGTGTGGTTATTTGAGTAGGCATGCCTACTTAAGGGTGATAAATTGCGAAGGTCCAACTTCATGGTATTACGCGTGAGACGAACGTATTTTTAATTTTGTCGTATTAACTTGAACGAGTAAAGACCAATTACAATGTGCGAATCCGAATAGTACGGGAGTCGAGTAGGCCGTCCGGCGACTGCCTACTGCCGCGCGTGTTTGTATGAAGATTTTGTTTTTTGTTAGTTACTTATGATAATTTAGTGACTTTCTAATTGTGGGGCACACACACTAAAATGTAATTGACAGGCTTGTGTTGATATATCGAGGTAGGCACTGCTTATATGCCTATATGCGATGCACGCCACTGTAACGGTGCAGATTCCCTTGTTCACAAACTAAACTAAATTTAAGTTCAGTGCATCTTTTTCCTTCTATTTGATTAAGAAAAATCTTTTTTACAAAAAAAACAACCGACTTCAAAAAAAACACTACAAAGTGATAAATAACTTTAATTTCGAAAGTCGGTGTCGTTGATTCCGCATTTTCGTTTTTTGACACCGACTTCCGAAATTAAAGTTATTTATCACTTTGTAGTGTTTTTTTTGAAGTCGGTTGTTTTTTTTGTAAAAAAGATTTTATTTTTCACTTTTTAGTTGTACCTACCCCACAAAAAACCCGACTGCGCTAAAAAACTTAAGTTGAAAAAAAAACTGAAAAGCTAAAAACAAGCCCATTTTAAATTAAATAAAAGTTGGAAGCAGGCGGGACCCATTTGAGTTTGAAAATATAAAAATGGTATGGGTCCCGCCTGCTTCCAACTTTTATTTAATTTAAAATGGGCTTGTTTTTAGCTTTTCAGTTTTTTTTTCAACTTAAGTTTTTTAGCGCAGTCGGGTTTTTTGATTTTTTAAATTAAATTTTTTTATTTTATTCTTTTTAGTTATGAGTTGTTAATCCCACTTAAGTGTGATAGTTTTCCTTTAAACTTCGTAATATATAGGTTCTACTGCCGTAACATTTAAATTTCTAACTACAACCGTTTAGTTGGTAGAGGGGGGGACGGGTAAGTAATATATGATATAATTACAAAACCTCTAATATTTACAAGATATAATATCTATACTTATATTATAAAGAGGTAAAATTTGTAAGTTTGTGTTTGTAAGTTTGTATGTAGGGGGTAATCTCTGGAACTACCAGTCGGATTTGAAAAATTCTTCTTGTTGATAGCCCAATTCTTGAGGAAGGCTATAGGCTATTTAACATCACGCTATGACCCTTAGGAGCCGAGCAAAAAGAAAAAAAGTAAAAAAGAACGTTAAGTGATAGCGCGGGCGGGTGATGCGATACGACGGGGTGGCTCGGGGGAAACAAGAAGTTTCACGCGAACGAAGTCGCGGGCTGAAGCTAGTATATGATATAATTACAAAACCTCTAATATTTACAAGATATAACAACTGAACCTATAATTTTATTTGATACTAGCTTCTGCCCGCGACTTCGTTCGCGTGAAATTTCTTATTCCTTCGACCCATCTCGTCGTATTGCATCACTTGCCGCGTCTCCTGCTCTATCACTTCGTTTCCCCATAGCGCTTTTGCTCGGCTCCTAAGGGCCATAGTGTGACGTTAAATAACCTATAGCCTTCCTCAAGAATTGGGCTATCAAATGCAAGAAGAATTTTTCAAATCCGACTGGTAGTTAGAGAAATTACCCCCTACATACAAACTTACAAACAAATTTTACCTCTTTATAATATTAGTAAAGATAATGATCAGTTAATATAATAAACGATTGATATATTTTTAATGTAACTAATTTCTATAAGAATAACAGACAATTAATATAAAATCGTTTGATATACCACTCAATAGACATAAAACCTATTTAGTCTAATATGATAAAAACTTTTTTTTCATCCTATGTCGACGGAGCCCCGCTTCGCGGGGCCCCTATTTCTGTGTAAAGGGTTTAAAGTAACCTAACCAAACCGAACCTCGGGGTGCCCTTCGCTCGCCCTTGCATCCTATGTCGACGGAGCCCCGCTTCGCGGGGCCCCTATTTCTGTGTAAAGGGTTTAAAGTAACCTAACCAAACCGAACCTCGGGGTGCCCTTCGCTTGCTCTTGCATCCTATGTCGTCTAGTGCGTTCGTTGAGTTCGGGTGCGGTAACGGTAACGGAAATAATTTGGAAGCCACGAAGGCTTTCTAACCTAAGCTGTCCGAGTCGGATTGTTCTGAATCGGGGTGTTAACCAGAATGACGGTATCAATATATATTTTAAACGATAGACCCAATGATTTTCGATTAAATAAACGTTATATTCAATAACGTTATACGAAGTAAGTTTAAGAGTTTATAAATATTATATGTAAAGAAATTATATCAGCAGTTGGTATATCTCACGTTTATTATACTCGTATCTTGTGAACGTTATTGAAATGAAAATATACCAAATAACTTTATACGATATGAGACGCACCCGGGGAGGACACTTGATTCTAACGAAATTTGGTACTTTAAAGCTTGATAAGTCACTAACGGTTTACTTAATCAAAAAACGGTCTTCCCAAACCACTAATATTTTTGAAAGACCTATTCAACGATACCCAACTTGACATAGTTTGTTCACTTTCATTTTTTTCATTTTCACAATATGGCGTCCAGTAGTCGCCATATTGAATTTTCATTAACGTCATGTCTTTAGTGACACTCGCCGGACTAAGAGGAATCGATTGATGTGTGAATCATAAAAATCGGCCCAGGCGTTTGGTCTGTATAGTGCTTCAAAGGAACATACATACATACATACATACATACATACATACATAGGCTGATAAACACATTACCACTCCTTTGCGTCGCGCAGTCGGGTAAAAAGTAAACAAAAAGATCGTTAATGTAGACAATGTAGATAAATTTATCGATTTTTGTTGATTTTTCAAAAACCGCTTGTCCGATTTCGATAAAATTTTCATGGGACCATTTAGGAAGTATACCCTTTCCAACAAAAAAAAAACTTTTCAAATCGGTTGGCAAACGACGGAGTTATGCGCGAACAAACATAAAAAAAAAAAAAAAAAAAAATACAAACATTCGAATTGAGAACCTCCTCCTTTTTTAGAAGTCGGTTAAAAAGGACAGAAGATACATTTTAGTTTAGTCCTGTCAAATTAATCAGCGCCTGACACTACTCCATACATGTTTAGACGTGATTAAAAACTTGCCTACTAAAATTACGTCAATTTACGTCAGGCGCTGATTAATTTGACAGAACTAAACTAAAATATATCTTGTGAAATCCACAGCGATACCAACCGCGGCAAGCGATCGACCCGTGCGGCTTTTATTATTTAGCCACATCGAAAACTATCAAACAAAATATGTATTTCAAAACCATCATCCGTACCGACCTAAAATTAGACCATTTAATACTTCCACTTGAAACATCCAGGCAGTCTGGCCTAGCCCTGTTTACGCCTGAATTTTAACCTGGATTAATTTATGTACGTCTCGAGTGCATCTGGATATCTTTGCGGTTATTATTTTTTTATTTTTAGGATGGAATTTTTATGCGGGTTCCGTGCCACATGTGCTTAAAAACTTAAGTTCCCCAAGGGGTCTAAAGAGCTGAAAGTACACTCAGAAGGCCAATTCTCGCAATTAAAAACGTTCAAAATCTAGTCACAGTCTCATCTCGGCGACAAACAAATGTCAAAAACTTGTCAAAAATGTATGGGGAAATTAGAGGTATTTGTAACAGATTGAAACTGAGATCAGACTGTGAACTTTCTTAACGTTACGAGAACTTTCTTAAAGTTACGAGAATTGCCCCTCAGATTTAGCCAGATTTTCATGTATTTTAGGGGGCGAGAGAATTGGGCAAAAGTAGCCACTGACTGGATTCCGAATAACAGGAATCGGCGACGCGGTAGGCCCAGAAAGGATTGGCCAGATGCTAGATGTAGCAAGAGACAGGAGAATATGGAAAGACGGAAGGGAGGCCTTTGCCCTGCAGTGGGGCATAACAGGCTCATAATAATAATAAAGGGGGCGAGCCTATTGCCACAAACGACGGGACAATTAGTATCATGTCCTGCGTGTCCTGTCAGCTGCACGTTACAGGAACTGATGGACGCTAGTGATGGCGCTAAACACGTTGCCGAATTCTGGGTCGAGTCTATTTAGATATAATATGACAAGCAGCGCCCCGCGGTTTCACCCGCATAAGTCTCGATCCCGTGGGAATATCGGAATAAAAATTATCCTATGTCCTTTCCTGGGACTCAAACTATCTTTATACCAAATTTCATATAAATCGGTTCAGCGGTTTAAGCGTGAAGAGGTAACAGACAGACAGACACACTTTCGCATTTATAATATTAGTATGGATGGATAGCTTTGACACGTTAAGAGGAAGATCGGTTAAAACACTGTTAACTATTGATCCCTGTATTGCAACAATATTATTATAATCGTAATATGATACGCTGGAAATCTAAAATTAACTTAGATATTATATCAGTGTTATTTTCGCAACGTGCACTGTTTTCCTACAACATTGTATAAATATAACGAGTCACGTATTTTGCAGGAAACTGTAGTTATAATAATATTATTTACTTACTTACTAAAGTTTTAAATGTAATGTATACTAGTTAGTTTAACCTTTTAACCGCTTACGTCGGATTAATCCGACAAATATTTTCGTGTCCATTCCGCCAGAGTCGTATATATACGACCAAATAACACATCTCGTTTAATCTGTATTATTATTATATCATCACAGCTCGTTTCATCGGTATTTATTATTCGTTTTTTTTTTTTTTATGTCGGGCGCTGGGGGCACGACAACTGATATAAAGGTTAATAAGGGAGCCACCATAGAGAATGCTTGGAGGCACCCTCATTGCGAAAGACACTATCCATCAAAATCTAAATCATAATTTTTTTTATTGCTAAATGGGCGCGCTCTTGACCCCGATCACGCCTGATGGAAAGCGATAGATGAGGTCTATGATGGAACGAGCGTGCCCAGAAGATGCCTGTTAACTCTTGATTTGAAGGCAGACGGGTTAAATGTGGGAGGGAACACAGATGCTGGCAGAGAGTTCCACATTTTGAAGGAAATTGCTAATCCATTGCTTCATATTATGTTCGAAACATTTGTCTGCTCAACAACGTAAATAACGCAATGAATGTTGTTGAACTGTCAAAATGAAATCGCTACAGTTAGCGAGTTATGCAACTAGGTACCCCGTTGGTTTTGAACCAAAAAAGTCCATCCAGCCGTTAATATGTTTCGAGACTATAAAAGTGAAAACATAACCTTGTCTTTGTCGTCGCAGTCGGATAGAAATAAATCATCATAATCAGCCTATAATGTTCCCACTGCTGGGACACAGGCCTCCTCTCTGTGAGAGGGAGTGGACCGTTATCCACCACGCGGGCCCAGTGCGGGTTGATAGATGTCACATGTCTCCGAATTTTTGGTTCTAGGACATGCCGGTTTCCTCACGATGTTTTCCTTCACCGTTTTGAGAGCAGTGGTGATGACAAAGTAAAGCGCCTAAAGGGTTGGATCGAGGTAGACGAGTTATTTCTCCCTAGCTTTTTTCCCAACTATGTTGGGGTCGGCTTCAGTCTAACCGGACGCAGCTGAATATCAGTGTTTTTACATGAAGCGACTGCCTATGTAACCTCCACAACCCAGTTACTGGCGTGACAGTGGCGTGCATTGGTTTTCAGAATAGTTAGGCACTAGGTCGGGTCTAGTCTAGGCAAACGCGGTCACTAATCAGAAAAAAAGTGAGGTCAAAAGTGTGGACATTTGAGTAGGCATGCCTACTTAAGGGTGAGAAATTGCGAGGGTCGAACTTCATGGTATTACGCTTGAGACGTACGTATTTTTAATTTTGTCGTATTAACTTGAAAGAGAAAAGACCAATGACAATGTGCGAATAGTACGGGAGCCGAGTAGGCCGTCCGGCGACTGCCTACTGCGCGTGTTTGTATGAAGACTTTGTTTTTTGTTAGATACTCGTATGATGATTTTGTGAGTTTCTTAATTGTGGGGCACACAGATTAAAATGTAATTGACAGGCTTAT
This sequence comes from Amphipoea lucens, assembly GCA_947508005.1. NCBI lineage: Eukaryota > Metazoa > Arthropoda > Insecta > Lepidoptera > Noctuidae > Amphipoea > Amphipoea lucens. Next base: position 7,728,896 of record OX382385.1, read on the forward strand.
GTTGATATATCGAGGTAGGCACTGCTTATATGCCTATATGCAATGCACGCCACTGCTGGGTAATACGATACCCATTGGTAAGACTGGTTGTCAGACGTTTAGATTTCTGACGATCCGTAACGACTGCCAAAGATCTACGAATAACAACCGGGACCAACGGCTTTACGTGCTTTCCGAGGCACGGAGGGGGCTCGATATGTAAAGATGGTCAGCCATCCACTGACCAACCGTGGCAAGCGTAGCTTAAAACCTAATCGATCGACCTGTGCGGCTGTTATTACTAAGCCACAAGCCCCTAATAAAGATTTGAAATTAGAATTGTCTTAATGACAAATAGTAAAAAGATTTAAATGTCAAAGAAGTATGTCAAAAATTTCAATCATAACGTTTCGTCTAATTTTAATGCGGACAGTTTTACGAGTAACAAATCAAGAGAGGTGGTTTCGTAATTTCTTTGCTTCTTGAGTTTGTTTATGCAATATTCTAGGCAGAATTGGAGCATTGGAAGATTGACGATGTTTTAGCAACATTTAACGGTTGTTCATGTACTCGTATTGTTAAACCTAAAGTCTATTCAAAGTTAAACAAATATCAACTTTATTTTAATGGAAATTAAGTTGATTTCAGAAAAAGAAATGAAGAGATCCGCAGGAGAACCAAGGTAACCGACATAGCTCAAAGAATTGCCAAACTTAAGTGGCAGCAGTGGGTAGGGCACATTGCTTGCAGAACAGATGGCCGATGGGGCCGAAAGGTTCTGGAGTGGCGACCGCGTACCGGAAGGCGTAGCGTTGGAAGGTGGACCGACGACCTTGTGAAGGCCGCAGGAACTCGTTGGATGCGAGAAGCACAGAACCGGTCGAAGTGGAGGTGCTTGGGGGAGGCCTATGTCCAGCACTGGACGTCTTTCGGCTGAAATGATGATGATGAAGTTGATTTCAGAGTGACTAACACTATTAAAAAAGCTACAAAAATGTTTGAAGTTGTAGCGTAAACTGAACTCTATAGTGTAGGAATTAAAGTTATTTTTCCATAAACTCATGTTTGTTTACATTTTTGGCAAATAAATGGCGAATGCAGATTAGAAGCAGACAGCCATCTTTTTACAGAATCCGTCTTATTACAAAACGAGTTCTCAGCTTAGACCTACCCTAAACCTGTGAGACAGTTACTGTATTTTAAACTTTATTCCTATGAGTGTAAAGTTTTTAATGCAAAATTGACGTCTTGTACAGTCAGCATCAAAAGTCGATTAACACTATCGTTTTTACATGTTATTAAATTGACATCAACTTTTTCAATAACCTGATTTTTAGCTTTTCACATAATAGACAAGAGTATATATTCTAAAAAAAATTTCTTCTGCTGCAATTTTGAACAAATATTATGCTCAATAACTAAGATTAAAAAAACTGAAGTGTTAATCAACTTTTGATGCTGATTGCTGACCGTACTCTGGTTTGATGAACTTTAAAACTTCGTCGGATTATAGTTCAAAATGGCGTGATGGTTTAAACCAGTGGGGTAATTGCGAACACTATCAGTATTATAGCAATGGGTTTCGTTTTGACAGTTCAACAACATTCATTGCGTTATTTACGTTTTTTAAGCAGACACATTTTTCGAACATATGAAGCAATGGATTAGCAATGGTGCCGATTCTATTGTTCATCTTTTTCTTTCTATATCATTGAGAAAAGGACAGAAGATGACAAAAATTAATTTATTTTTTGTTTTATCGTGTTTAGATTCATTCCCATTACGTCTGCAGTTTCGCTAGCTAATTTAATTTGACCCTTTATACAAAGAAAAATTTAAAACATTATTTTTATAAGGTCACCTACTGACCATTTCACTGTCTAAACTCATTAACCTATAATGATTTAAAAACAAAAGTATTTACTAAAACGAACTCCGCAAACTTTCTTTGTTTCAAATTTAGAACGCGCATGACTCACTCCGTGCGTCAAACGCCAATATGGCGACCTTGGAACGTCAAAAATGCGCGCGAAAATAAATATGCTTACTGTGTAAGTTTGTAATTTGTTCACAATAACTGGTTATTGATACTGTAAATATTGTGGGATCATATTTATGAACTCTAGACGGTCATTTGTTTTAGAAAGTCTAGTGCTTTGGCGTGCAAGTTCATCTCGACAAAGCTGAAGAATTTTTTAGTTTGATACGCGCTAATCTCTGGGAGTAACTGTCAGATTTGAAAAACTATTTTTGCATTTGATAGCCTAATTCTTGAGAAAGGCTATAAATCAATTTGATGATTTTTTTTGGGGTCAATACCCGCTAATAGGTCTGTTACTTGAAGTGTAAGTTAAAAAAAAGAATCGGATTAAAGAAAACACTACAAAGTGATAAATAACTTTAATTTCGGAAGTCGGTGTTGTTGGTTCCTCATTTTCGTTTTTTGACACCGACTTCCGAAATTAAAGTTATTTAAGTATCACTGTAGTGTTTTTTTTGAAGTCGGTGTTTCTTTTTTTTTTGTTTTTATTTTTCACTTTTTAGTTGTACCTACCCCACACAAATTCAATTAACACTAGTGCATTGAAGAATTGAAGACACCGACTAGAAGAATCATCAAAATTCGCATAGAAATGCCGGAGACGCAGTACATTTATGCATATAATTTCGTACATTAGAATATTACCTAATGTACCTATTATATACTAAAACCTTCCTAAAAGTATGTACCTAGATTACATTAATGAAAGAATTATCAAAATTAACTTCATTAGTTTTTGAGAAAATCGCGGACATACAATCATGCATATACATACATACGGGTCCAATACAGAACCTCTTTTTAAGAAGTCGGTTAATCAAATTTGTTTTGTCGTGTTGAGATATCGATACCCATCGCGTCCGTGAAGTTTACACAATACAAACTGATTTTTAAACTGATATTTTAAGTGACTACACATTATAGGCGGTTGATGACCCCAAAGAAAACATCATCAAATTATTTTTTTTTTGTTTTATCCTACTTCCTACTAATCCTACTATCCTACTAATCCTACTATCCTACTAATCCTACTATCCTACTAATCCTACTATCCTACTAATCCTACTATCCTACTTATCCTACTATCCTACTAATCCTACTATCCTACTAATCCTACTATCTTACTAATCCTATTAATATTATAAACGTGAAATTTGTGAGGATGGATGAATGGATGTTTGTTGCTCTTTCACGCAAAAACAACAGAACGGATTCGGATGTATTTTCAATATAAGTCCTAAACTAAGCGTTAAAAAAAAAAACTATACGTTTTTAAAGTAGACTAAAATTGCTCCAATTTAAGATCAGTTTCCGGATTATAGCAATGCGAACGAGTACTTCGACGCCTACCTAAGTGTCTTTTTGTTTTTGTATCTATTTATATAGTTAGTTATGGCACACAGATAGTTTATAACCAGGATTAACACATTGGATTTTATCCCGATATTCCCACGGGATCGATACTTATGCGGGTGAAACCGCGGAACGCAGCTAGTCATGTTATATATCGATCGATCGTTTGCGGAGTTTCTCTAGCTGATTTAATTTGACCCTGTATGTAAATACTAGATATTACTCTAGCATCGTCTTTACAGGTCGTCTGAAGCCCGAAAGTCTGACAACCAGTCTTACCAAGGGGTATCGTATTACCCAGTAACTGGGTTGTGGAGATCAGGTAGGCAGTCGCTCCATGTAAAATACTGGTATTCAGCTGCATCCGGTTAGACTGGAAGCTGACCCCGGCATAGCTGGGAAAAGGCTAGGCAGATGTATTGATGACCTAGAGGAAAATGCTAGAGTAATCAGAATTCATAATCTTGCCAATAACATGAAAACAGTTCTAGAAAATTATGTTTCAAGTAGGGATGCATCCGATACCGATACCGATATATCGGCATCGGCGATATTTTTACGGCCGATTCAAAGATACTTTTCAAATGCCGCGCTTCAAAAGTGTAATGTAAACGCGCGTGTTGTCTTTGGAGCGTTTGTGAAAATATTATTAGAGAGTCCGAGGAAGATGAGCCCTGAGCCCCTGTCTACTCTGAGCTGTAATTCTCTCAATGAAGAATTCGAGAGATACCTAAGGTCTCCTAACATATTGAGAGGCGCAGATCCGTTCGCTTTTCTGGCGCAACGACGTCTTATACCCAAACATGAAGAAAAAAAAATATTCTACCTTAATTTTTGAATTTCAATAAGCGTATCGGTATCGGTATCGCCAATATTTTTACAAGAACATCGATATCGATATCGTATCGGCAAAAAGGCGTATCGAGGCATCCCTAGTTTCACGTCTATATCCTAGTATTCGTAAATAATTTGTTTTGATCGCAAAGGCGCTGCGTGGCGTCTGCGGCAAGGTTACTGGATCAGTTTCAGCTTTTAGATTCAAACATTTATTTACATTTACTGATACTTTATATACACTGAAAAACATGACTACTGAAATAAATAACTAATATCGGCATCAGCCTAGCCATTTCCCAAGAACGTTTTGAGATGTAGATATTTTGCAACTTGGAGGTTTCGAGACTTGGGTCTTATGAGATTTGAACTTTTTGCTACCATATGTTATTTTGCAATTTGAACGTTATGAGATTGAACACCACAGCTCCCAAAAAAAAAAAAAAAACGGTGAAAAACCTGAGGAAACCGGCATGCCCTAGAACTAAAAATTCCACGACATATGACATCTACCAACCCGCACTGTGCCCGCGTGGTAGATTACAGTCCACTCCCTCTCGAAGAGAGGAGGTCTGTGTCCCAGCAGTGGGAACATTATAGGCTGAGAATGATTGAAGTATGCAATGATAATTATACAAGCCCAGTGACTATATGAGCTGAATGGTGCTAATACTATGCGTCACGTTCGTGAACGGGCGCCGTCAGTAGGGACTGGTCATGTATTTGCTGCCATGGCTTATTTTATTTTAATTTAATATTTGAATTGTTGTTTTTCTCATATTTTCATTATGGACGCTTTTAATGTTCTGCATCGTTCTCACATGTATAATTTTTAACATGAATGATGTAACCAAGACTTTGTAACCATATTATTTTGATTTAAAAGAGTGTCCATGGAGTTTCTTGCCCGTTCTTCTCCATAGGTACCTACGCTTTGGAATGGGCAACTAGCTTCATCTTTCTGACTGATCACCCCTTGACAATTCAAAAGTGCCTGTAATTGGTTTAATTGAAATAATGAGTTTGAGTTTATAGTAGGTATTTAAAGTAGCCGTAGTCCTTTCGTAGCTGCGTCATTGCGTAGACCCTCTACGCCCGCTACGAAATGTCTACGGCTACGACCTCATCCAGCGATGTAATAGCGTTTACACACTATTAGTAGGTATGGCTTTAATTTTGACAGTTCAACAACATTCATTGCGTTATTTACGTTGTGGAGCAGAATTTTTTTTCAAATAAATGAAGCAATGGATTTGTGATATCCGTCAAAATGATTCAGGTTGCAATTGATAGTGTAAAACGCGACACGCCTATTTCGGCTAACCATATCGTTTCGGTTCTACTGCGGTCCGACGCATTTCGTCGTCAATGCTTTTAGCAATATTGGACTTCATCGACGTCGAAGAAGTTGCTGCAGTTATCCAAACTAATATTATAAATTCGAAAGTAACTCTGTCTGTCTGTCTGTATGTTACCTTTTCACGCCTAAACCACTGAACCGATTTAGATGAAATTTGGTATAGAGATAGTTTGAGTCCCGGGAAAGGACATAGGATACTTTTTATCCCGATATTCCCAGGGGATCGAGACTTATGCGGGTGAAACCTCGGGGCGCAGCTAGTTTATTTATATTATTATCGTGGAAAACGTCGTCGTAAAAATAAACATAGATTTTGGAAACACCCTTTACTGGAGACACGATCTGACAGCAGAGTTTAAGGGCGGGAAGCGCTTGCGGCTTAACCGCGTCGAGGAGGGGATGGTGCAGCCCGCCGCAGCTCCAAGACAACCGGAGCGGTTGACGGCTGGCCGCAAGTCAGTGCGTTGATACTCGTATCAAGCGGTTTCGTATAAAAATTCAACGGCAACCCAGGACCTGAGGCTCAGTAGTTGCGCTTGCGACCATTAGACCCCTGGCAGTCATATTGTGTGCGTAATAATTTTTTAGGCTACGAGTAATAAGCGTACTAATAAGTATGATGTAAAATAATGTCTGGCTCTTCTCCATAGAAAACTGCCAATTAGAATCGTGCGTAACTTTTGACGTTTCATAAGCGCCCATGTAAGGTCCGGCCGCGCTAATATTGCCAAAGATGTAAACAACAATGGCCACTCGAAATTGAATAAAATCTATATACAAGAACATTAATTTTAAGTAATGTTTGTTTTCGTTTAAATCTCCAAGCTAGTTAGACCTATTTCGATTTTATTAAATTTCGAGCGGCCATTGTTGTTTACATCTTTGGCAAAAGCGCGGCCGGACCTTAGGTTTATGTGAAACTAGCTGCGCCCCGCGGTTTCACCCGCGTAACTGTCGATCCCGTGGGAATATTGGGATAAAAAGTATCCTATGTGTTATTCTGATGTATAAGCTGTATTACTGTAAAGTTTCATCAAAATCCGTTTAGTAGATTTTGCGTGAAAGAGTAACAAGCATCCATCCCTCCATATATCTTCACAAACTTGCACGTTTATAATATTAGTAGGACATTAGGAAGTAGGGTACCTAGTCATATTATATAAATACAAATTTAAATTAGTAAAAAAAAAACTTCAACACTTGTCAATGTAACTATAGGCAACAGAGGGGCAATTCTTGTAATTTTAAGAACGTCTCAATCTGTCAAAAATACCTCTAATTACCCTTACCTTGAAATTGATTGTCGCTGAGATGAGATTTCGACTAGATGTTGAACGTTTTTAATTACGATAATTGGCCTTCTATTCTCTGGACAGTTTTTTCAAAGAATTATTGCTACACAAATTGTTATCTTGTCTATGAACAAGATAGAGGACATGAATATTAGAACTCAGATTCAGACATAATTATGTTAACTCATTCGCTACGGCGATAAAAATTATGATTATTAGCCAAGTGCTGGACTTTTCGTCGCGAACGTCGATGGGCGTCCTCCGCACCTCATTAGGATAATATGGAACGCCAATTTATTATATATTTGTATTTAAAAAACAATGTGCATATTTGCAAGTATAATTTTTTGTGACTTGTTTTTGCCAAGATAAAAGCAATTAAAAAAAAAACGCCGATGGGCGTATTTCGCACCTAAATATTAAATCAAAAAACGCCGAAAGGCGTCCGCCGTAGCGAATGGGTTAATGTTTGACGTTGGTTCTCATGGAGCTCTATTTTTTTAATTTGCAATACCACAATGTAAAATTCGGCATAGTTTCTTCGAAATTTTATTTTGACCATGTCGACAGCTTATAAGAGTAGGGGAAGACCAAAGAAACGATGGATGGACTGTGTGGAAGATGATATGGTTAGAAAGGAGGTGACTACCGAGATGACGACTAATAGAGAAGTATGGAAGAAAAATACATGTTGCGCCGACCACAAATCAATTGGTACAAGGCCAGGAGAATGACGATGATGTCTTGTGGGGCGTATGTCTCGAGACAGGACTAAACCGAGCGAGATGTGACCTTTAGGTAATACCATAGAAATGTAAAAAATGTTCTTTCATATATCTATGGGTAATACCAAGTAGACTTTAATGTTTGCTTTGTCCCGTCTTTTGTATACAGGATCAAATTAAACAAGCTAGCAAAACTCCGCAGATGCGACAAAAAAAAAAAATGATGTTTTTTTTTCAGGCTCACTTCGTGAAATGAGCTGCCAACAGTGGCATAGAGGCATGAGGAACCGGGTGTAAAGTTCACTCATACTCTATAGAAAAGGGAGGATCCTCCGACCAGACGTGTGTTGTGTCTGACGGGCAACTGCCCGATGATTCATGTCGGGCCGTTGTATCTATGCTAGTTGCGCGGTAAACTCTGCTTGCGAGATGCAGGATTTTGCGTGATGTCAGGTATGACGCGTTGCTCGTATGTGGCGTTGTAGATAGCGGCAATCCACCATCTCCTGCATTCAGTGGCGTGCATTGGTTTTCAGAATAGGTAGGCACTAGGCCGGGTCTAGTCTAGGCAAACGCGGTCACTAATCAGAAAAAAAAATGAGGTCAAAAGTGAGTAGGCATGCCTACTTAAGGGAGATAAATTGCTAAGGTCGAACGTCATGGTATTACGCGGGAGACTTACATATTTTTAATTTTGTCGTATTAACTTGAACGAGTAAAGACCAATGACAATGTGCGAATAGTACGGGAGCCGAGTAGGCCGTCCGGCGACTGCCTACTGCCGCGCGTGTTTGTATGAAGATTTTGTTTTTAACCGACTTCTAAAAAAGGAGGAGGTTCTCAATTCGAATGTTTGTATTTTTTTTTTTTTTTTTGTGTTTGTTCGCGCATAACTCCGTCGTTTGCCAACCGATTTGAAAAATTCTTTTTTTGTTAGAAAGGGTATACTTCCCAAATGGTCCCATGAAAATTTTATCGAAATCGGACAAGCGGTTTTTGAAAAATCAACAAAAATCTAAAAACTTATCTACATTGTCTACATTAACGATCCTTTTGTTTACTTTTTTGTGGGGTAGGTACAACTAAAAAGTGAAAAATAAAAACTTTTTTACAAAAAAAACAACCGACTTCAAAAAAAACACTACAAAGTGATAAATAACTTTAATTTCGGAAGTCGGTGTCAAAAAACGAAAATGCGAATTTTTTTTTTTGTTAGGTATGATAATTTAGCGAGTTTCTTAATGGGGCACACACTAAAATGTAATTGACAGCCTTATGTTGATATATCGAGGTAGGCACTGCTTATATGCCTATATGCAATGCACGCCACTGACAGCATTCAGAAGCTGAATGACAGACTGACAGCTCAAATCAAGCTCCTGAATAGACCGGTTGATTAATTAAATAGTAATCGAATGCACACGAGTCTAATAAATCAATATTGACACACATCCAAACATGCTTTTTAATATGCGTTTTAGTTTTTTTTTTTTAAATTAAGTGCGTACGAAGTTACGAACATGTGATCTTCAGCCAAGGTTTATCATCGCAGACTATAAATTGCGTTTAAGATTTGTACGTTTATTGCAAGACTTCATTTCCTCGTTTCTCGTTGACTAATTAATTAGACAATTAAGAGGACTACATGACCTAAAGCGCGGTCACTGTCGGACTGCATAGAAAAGAAAGAGAAGCGCGATGACGCAACGCTGGTAATTTATTGCAAAATATGAAGCAATGATCTATTTACGAAAAATCTATTGTTTGGGCTAAAAAATTAAAACACTAGAGTTTTAGTATGTTGCTTGTAGAATAATCTGATAAAAAATCATAATGATTGTATGTATATTAGTATGGTTTTTATTGTAAAAAGAAAGTTTTTAGAGGTATCTTCATGATTTTTTTCATTCGTACCAAATAAGTTGTATTATGTTTTCAACACACTATCTACCTAGTATATATCCTGAAGAATATCATATATTTTTTTACTTTGTTTACTGTAGTCGATCATATACTTTTATTGTTTCTAAAACTTGCGTTTTTTGCGTTTAGGTCCTGTAAGCCCCTTAACATACATATTTGTGTAATTAATAGATTATAGTCAAAAATATTAAGAAAACTTGACTGACTCTTTGGTTTATTGGTCACAAGATCGACTGTTGAGGGTAGGGTTCGATCCCGAGTTTGATTCACGAATTTCTTTGTTTGTTTGAACAGGCTAATCTCTGCTACCAGTCTGATTCAAAAAATTATTTTTGCGTTTGATAGCCCAATTCTCGAAGAAGGTTTGAAGCTTTTTAACATCACGCTGGAACCTTTAGGAGCTGCGCAAAAATAATAAAAAAAAGTCAGAAAGAATGCTCAGCGAAAACGAAGTAACAGCGCGGGCGGGCGATGCGATACTATACACTTAGGGAATGCAAATCCGTTCTGTTTTAAAATCCGGATTTTAATAACGGATTTTTGTCCCAATCCGGATTATCCGGATTTTACGGATTTTTCATGAAAAAAAACAAATCTACCCATATTAGTTTTTTAATACGATGTTTCTTATATTTGTATAAATGGATTAAAATAAAAGCACATAAAAATCAAAGCAAATGATATTTTAATATTTTTTTTACTTGGAATTATTCAAACTATCATTATTAAATACCATAATTATGGTGTTATTGCTATAATATGTACTTATTCTTATTAAAATAATCAGTCCGCAACTCGTGTGCCGAGTAACATTAGTAAAATAATTAGTAGATAAACTCTGAAGAACAAAAATAAAGTCAAATAGACTCCTTGTCAAATTATTAAACATAACATAAACAAAAGTAACAAAACAATTTAACTTCACTTAAATCAACATAAATTTAATAACGTAAAAAAGCTATGTAAATAATAAGGCATCTAAAGTGCAGTCCTTCTGCAGCGAGATGTGACACAGGGAGACGTTATCCCTCCGAAACTGTTCACCGCTGCACTGGAGGATGTCTTCCAAGGTTCTGGACTGGACAGGGGCTAGCATAAATATTAATGGCGAGTACATAACTCACCTTCGGTTTGTAGTCATGGTTGAGACTTTGGAGGACCTCAGTAGAGCCCCCGAAAGAGTGGGTCTTAAAATGAACACGGAAAAAACGAAGGTCATGTCAAATGCCCATGTAACACCCACTCTCATGAAGATCGGAGACGCTACACTCGAAGTCGTGGACGAGTATGTTTACCTAGGACAAACTGTCTGTCCAGTTAGGTAGGTCCACCTTCGAGAAAGTGGTCAATCGTCGAATCCGACTCGGCTGGGCAGCGTTCGGGAAGCTACGCAATATCTCCTCGTCCCGCATACCGCAGTGTCTCAAGCCGAGAGTTTTTGACCAGTGCGTGTTGCCAGTGATGACATATGGCACTGAAACGTGGTCGCTCACAAAGCACCTTATTAGAAGGCTAAAAGTCACCCAAAGGGCAATGGAGAGGGCTATGCTTGGAGGTTCACTGCGTGATCGAATTAGAAATGAGGAGATTTGCAGGAGAACCAAGGTAACCGACATAGCCTGAAGAATTGCCAAACTTAGGTGGCAGTGGGTAGGGCGGGCACATTGCTCGCAGAACAGGTGGCCGATGGGGCCGAAACATTCTGGAGTGGCGACCGTGTACCGGAAGATGTAGCGTTGGAAGGCCTCCCACAAGGTGGACCGACGACCTTGTGAAAGCCACAGGAACCCGTTGAATGAAAGAAACACAGAACCTTTCGAAGTGGAGGTACTTGGGGGAGGCCTATGTCCAGCAGTGGACGTCTTTCGGCTAAAATGATGATGATCTAAAGTGCTGTCGTTTAACCTGCTGAGAATTCAGTTGCACATAATTCCTGCTACATGCTCTGATTCGACGCTTGTAGGCGGAATGCACTGAAGATGCTTGTAAGCGGAATGAACGGATTAACGGAACGATCAAGGACGCCTCACACACTTGCTCGACCCACGTCCCGCGTCCCGCTCGCTCTCCCCAGAGCCGATAAACTTGACACTCGCGAGACGCGACGCGCGAACAGCGAACTCGCTCGTTTAGATTTTTTGTTACAATTTGTTATTATTCAAAAAATCCGGATTCGATTTTCAAATCCGGATTTAGAAGTCAAGTAAAAATATGCGGATATCCGGATTTTTCGGATTACGGATAGTCCGGATTGCATTCCCTATATACACTGAAGCAATTTAACAATAAAGGAGCAGAAGTGTTATTCTTTGAATTTTGTAAGTAGGTTTGTCAAACACTATTACACGTTAATCATACTTAAAAAAAAAACTAAAACTACTACTACTATATAGATTCATAGTATTTTATGTATGTATTTATTGTTTTGTGTAAATGGTACACCACAGACTACCTACAGTATATTTTGTCTGTCCTTCCCCTTTTTAATCCATCCAAAGCTTGTCATTAAAAGATCGCTCTTAGCGATGAGACCGCCCATTGTGTCACCCATTGTAAAGTTTCTATATTTATGTCTGTAATTTATATGGTGTACATAATAAAGAGTGTTCTATTCTATTCTAGATGAGGTCGGCTTTTTCTAACTGAAAACTCTGAGAAGAAAGGCCGAATATTCAGAGGTCACAGTTCCTTTTAAAGTCCACACATAATCTTGGTCAGATCATGTGAAGACCATAAAGATATCTCACTTCATATTTCGAACGGTCCCTCGTTGTGAATCCGCAATGATTTGCTTTAAAAACAAATCGACCACTTGCGACGACAGTGTGACATCTCAAAAAACCGTAATTTTACAGAAAACGACTTTTGAACTTTAAAATGAGCATAACTCTTAAATTGTTATCAATATAGCTTTATTATGTATGAGGTGATTAGAGTAGATAACTAATACTGAAATGAAATATCAAAAAGAAATTGCACAATTATCAGTAAAACAAAAAATCGTATAATTCGAGATGTCGCACTGTCGTCGCAAGTGAACGAAATGAGTTCGCTTTCGAATTGTCTGCGCTCACTTGAGTGAGGTTCGAATTGAACTCTATAGATTATAACCCCCTAATGTTTGTGTGAATATCATTAGCCTAGCCTATAATGTTCCCACTGCTGGGACGCCTGGGACTCAGGCCTCCTCTCTGTGAATGGGAGTGGGCTGTGATCAGAAAGCCAATTCCGTAATTAACAGCGTTCAAAATCTAGGCACCAGCTCATCTCAGCGAAAACAATGTAAAAATTTGAGGTCATTTTGACAGATTGAGACTGAGATCCGACTGTGAACGATCTTAAAGTTACGAGAATCGCCCCTCAGATCTGTGAGACAGGAAGACACTACATACTGTACTATCTACTTGTCACTTTTTACCCGACTGCGCGACACAAAGGAGTGGTAATGTGTTTATCAGCTTATGTATGTATGTTCCTTTGAGGCACTATACAGACCAAACGCCTGGGCCGATTTTTATGATTCGCCCTCATTACAACTGTCGTAAACGAAAAAAGGTTGGACATTTATTTTCAGAAAAAAAAAAAAAAACTACTTACTGCTCATCCAAAGGTTTGTCCTCGCTCGCAAGGACGAACGGCTCACTGACAGTTATTTCTTCTATTATCTCCTCTATGATTTCTTCATCAGTCTCACTCCCGCTCACTTCTGCGTCACTCTCACTTTCAGTCTCCTCACAGTCCTCTAATTTGTCAGTCACTTCACTCCTATCTCCTATTTCAATAAAACCACTGTCACTATTATCACTAGAGATTCTTTTCAAAGTCTCCGGACTTTCAACTTTTATTGTCACTGCTTCATTGTCATTGTCACAATCATTTACGTTGATAACTGTTGTGTTATCAGCGAAGATAATGTCGTCAGCATCTTCTAGAAATTCCTCATCTTCCGAGGAAAGGGATTCGAATGAGGAGCAGATTTCTTCATCGGTTTGTTGCTCTCCATCATCGAACACTATGTGCTTTCTGAACGTAACCCTTTTCTTCCCGCAGTCTGACCGGTCGTCGTCAGAACATCCTTCAGTGTCCGATTTCGGAGGTTTTAAATTGGATTTCTTTGATATTCCCGGTGAGTCACCATCAGGTTCCAAACTGTTTGTATCCCCATCTGTGTTTAGTAGTTTATCTAATTCGCCTTTCAAATTATTTTTATAATTTAGATTTCGTTCGTCGATACTTTCGTATAGAGGCTCACTCCTATCGGTCTTGCTGTCAGTACCTCCCATTTGTTTGCTTTCATTTAATTTGTCGACGGTACAGTCTATAGTGCGCGCGATCTCCCGTAGTAATGCCTCTGCATGTTTTTTTTCTTCCAAATCCGGTTCGTTAACGTACACTAGGGACACGTGTTCCTTGTTTTCGTTGCTCTTAGAATATTTCTGCAGCACCAAAGCTTTAACGAAGTCCGCATCGTCTGATGTATTTCTGGCTTGTGTGGGAACGGCTACGTCATTCGCTTTCCGATCAGAGTTGCTCCTTTGCAATACATTTGTCTCTTTCGGGGGGCTTATTCTGCAAGACTCAGTTCGCACGTTCTTCCGTTTCCCTTTCTTCCTTTTCCCTGCCATAATCTGCAGTATGGCACCGACGCCAGTTTTCTGGTTGTTGTAATCAGTTTCAGGTAATAATAAATTTACTACATCTTTCCGTAGTGTGTTGAGTTTTTCGTGCTCTGTGTCGTTTCGTTGCGCGCGCGCGGTAACTGATGTTAATTTTGTTTGGTCGGGGTTCGGGAATTTTCGGGCGTCGTCGGCTGTTGCCGGCGCGGCATCGAGCTTCCCGCCTTTCCTCTTGAAGAAATTAAACATGGCGGTCGTGTGTTGTCATGACCGTCTGCCGCGGCGATGTTTCACCGACTGTTCGGTGAATTACTGTAAAGGATAGTCTATTGATACCATAATGTATATGTTTTGTGGTTGGTTTAGTGCAGCGCGGTGTCCGTTTTGTTTTTTTTTATTTGATTGACGGTTTATCAAGTAATATATCTAAGTTTAAATAGTTGCGTAAGGTTTTGTTGGTAACTGTGTTAAATGTTATAATTACGCGTACACATTTCTATTTGAAAATAGTGAGATTCATCATCTGCCTAGCCTTTTCCCAACTATGTTGGGGTCGGCTTCCAGTCTAACCGGATGCAACTGCTGTGTACCAGTATTTTACATGGAGCGGCTGCCTATCTGACCTCCGCAACCCAGTTACTGGGTAATACGAAACCCCTTGGTAAGGCTGGTAGTCAGACTTTCGGGCTTCTGACGACCCGTAACGACTGTCAAAGATCCACGAATGACAGCCGGGACCAACGGCTTAACGTGCTTTCCGAGGCACGGAGGGGTCTTGGTATGTAAAGATGGTCACCCATCCACGGACTAACCGCGGCAAGCGTAGCTTAACCTGATCGATCGACCCGCGCGGCTGTTATTACTTAGCCACAAGCCCCCCAAAGTAGTGAGACTGTAGGTACATAAATACGTGCATAGCGCTCGCCCGGTAAGCAATCCATTTATCGCAGAAATCACAACATGAAGCAACTTGGGAACTCAGATATCTATGTTGGGAACGCATTGAACTAACACGGTCATTTACTTAAAGGGTCTACAAGACCTAAACGCAAAAAACGCAAGTTTTAGAAACAATAAAAGTATATGATCGACTACAGTAAACAAAACTCAGAAAAATATATGATATTCTTCAGAATATAATAATATGCTAGGTAGATAGTGTGATAAAAAAAAACTAATTTGATACGATAGAAAAAAATCATGAAGATACCTCTAAAAACTTTCTTTTTACAATAAAAAACATACTAATATACATACAATCATTATGATTTTCTGTCAGATTATTCTACAAGCAACATACTAAAACTATAGTGTTTTAATTTTTTAGTCCAAACAATAGATTTTTTGTAAATAGATAATTGCTTCATATTTTGCAATAAATTACCAGCGTTGTGTCATCGCGCTTCTCTTTCTTTTCTATGCAGTCCGACAGAGACCGCGCTTTAGGTCATGTAGCATGTAGTCGCCTTAATTTTGATCGTTCCTACTGAAAAAAGGGCGCGCAACAACGTTGACAAATAATGACATGCTCTCTTTATAACACGTTGAATTAGTTATTTCGATTTGACGCACATGTTCAATTTCATCCTGTCGGGTACATTGCCTGCTAGTTAATTTATTCTTTTTACAGATCAGTACTTATAAACACTCTTCCTAATTTATAGGCTCCTGGTACTTCTAACAAAATGTTTTAACATTCCCGAGATGTTTTGGCAAAAAAACTTACAAACAGATACGATTTAATGTGGATAAAAGTTTAATAATTAATTAACGGATAGATTGATTAAGTATGTATATAGTGTGCGTGCAGACTTTTATATATTTACTGCATATTTCAGCCTTAAGATTTGTACAAGAAAATATACCTTCAGCCAGCACATTAAGCAACCCGAAACTGTCTCACAATCAACATTGAACCTTGTTATTTAGCAACAAAGTTGAAAATCTATTAAAGAAATTTGACAGATTATACTTTAGCTTGATGTGCAGGCGTCTGTACCAGGGCCAAAGAATTAGCATTGCCATTCAACGGGGCAATGCTGCCAGTCTTCTGGGCACGTTTCCGGATGACAGCGATGCGGACGAGTACTTCGACGCCTAAATGTCCTTTTGATTTTGTATTTATTTAATAGTTAGTTAGTACCTATTTTAATTTAGTACCTAACTTACACAGGGTCAAATCAAATGAGTTAGCGAAACTCTGCAGACGTGAATGGTATCGATGTCTAAAAATACGATAAAATAAAAATGCGGTTTCCTCACGATGTTTTCCTTCACCCATTTTCACCGCATCGCATTAAACTGACTGGAGAGCAGTGGTGGCCAAGTGGTAACGGCCGCGACTTACCTACGAGTTGCAGGTCGTAGGTTCGAATCCAGACAGCCGCTTTACTTTGTGTAAATTATTTCATCACCACTACTCCCAAAACGGTGAAGGAAAACATCGTGAGGATTCCGGCATGTCCTAGAACCAAAAATTCGAAGACATGTGACATCTGCCAACCAGCACTGGGTCCGCGTGGTGGATTACGGCCCACTCCCTCTCACTGAGAGGAGGCCTGTGTCCCAGCAGTGGGAACATTATAGGCTGATTGCGTTGTTATGTATGCGTTAACCATTTATAGAAATAAAATCATTTACCCCAACGGCCATCGGCGCTACGGTTATTCAGTTGTACATCAATAGAATAGTGAATCAGTTTTGAGTCACATACAACTAATTGGCATCTATTATTATCACGCAGGTATTTTACGTAAAAAACTTGGCATTGCCGATGTATGTCATGTCGCTAAAATATCAGTGTTTTGTAACAGTCTAGTAATGTAAACATTTCAGTGATAATTGATGTTAGTTTTAGTAACTATGTAAAGACGCCATCACATCAACCTACCCGAAACTGTCAAATTTTCCCAATCAATTTTGAACCTTATGCTTTAGCAATAAAGTTGAAAATGTATTAAAGAAATTTGACAGATTGTAGTAGGTTGATTTGCAGGCGTCTGTACACTTCGAGAGGAAAATGTCTAGAGGAAAGTTGTGAGTATGAATGCCAATGGTTATAAAAGTAGGGGACAGTGGCGTGCATTGGTTTTCAGTAGGCAGTCACTAGGCCGGGTCTAGTCTAGGCAGACGCGGTCACTAATCAAAAACATAAAATAAAAGAATCTAAACAAAAAAAAAAGCAAAAAAAAATTTTACAGCCGCCATCTTGGATTTTCATTTTGACTTATTTTCGGCTCCAGCAACCTCGAAGACCATGAAAACGCCACTTTAACGAAAAATGATAAAATGTTCGTAGCCGCCATCTTGGATTTTAATTTTGACCTCACTATTGACTTCAGCACCCTTGAAAACCATGAAAACGACACCCACGATGAAAAAAAAAAAAAAATTACAGCCTCCATCTTGGATTTTAATTTTGACTTTATTATTGGCTCCAGCACCCTTGAAAACCATAAAAACGACACCCATGATGAAAAATAAAAAATAAATTACAGCCGCCATATTGGATTTTCATTTTGACCTCACTATTGGCTTCAGCACCCTCAAAAACCATGAAAAACGACACCCATGATAAAAAAAATTAAAATTTTTGCAGCCGGCATCTTGGCTTTTCATTTTTACCCTACTATCGGCGACCTCAATATCATCCCTTTCTTTCTTCGCACGGCCAAATTACGAACGAATTACAAATAACGAAAATATTTAGTACAGAGTATAGATACGGGGGTGTATAGCTCTGCCTAAACCTTTGAAAAAACAAGCGTGATGTTACGTGTTAATTCTATCTTCATGATATTACATAAAGAAGATTCGAACGGAAGAATGGAGTAAACAAAAACTGAGCAAGGTCGTAGACGATATTGCTATTGGCAACCGTTCAGTAACCTATAACTAGGTACTAAAGTCTGTTCGAAACCTTGTTTCCAACTGACGTTTGTACCATTTAAATTAATATCCACTTTATGTTAGAGTAAATTAAGGCGCTACTCAAACCGTAAAAAGCTCAGTTTTTTGCCGCACATTTAGGCGTATTGGTGCTACTTTTTTTTGTTATTGCTGAGTGGGCGCGCTCTTGACCTCGATCACGCCTGATGGAAAGCGATGGATGAGGTCTATGATGAAACGAGCGTGCCCAAAAGATTCCTAAGGCACTGGAACTCCCACGCATTGACGAAACACAGCAGGCTGCTTGACGCCGGACTCCGGTGGGAGCGGTCTGTCCCACTGGTCCCATTGACGCAGTCCCATGATGGGACAAGTGTTCCTCTAGTCCCATGGGACAACTGAGGGTGGTCGCAAACCAGGCGGGCGTTATCTTTACCACCGCAAGGGAAGAATTGGCCATTCAAATAAGATGTCGGGTGATCCAGGATGCGCCGCTATATTTTTAACCGACTTCAAAAAAGGAGGTTCTGTATTCGACCCGTATGTATGTCTGGTATGTATGTTTGTATGTCCGCGATTTTCTCAAAAACTAATGAACCAATTTTGATAATTCTTTCACTAATGTGATCTAAATACTTTCAGGAAGGTTTTAGTACATAATAGGTACATTAGGTAATTATATTGTTTTTTTTTTGTGTTACTTATTACTTATTTTTTTAAATCCCATAGTGGGATTTAAAGATGTCCGTAGATATGTCCGTGGCATCACAGCGGGCCCTATCAGAATACCAGGGCTACGGTATTGATTTTTAAATATGGCAGCATTATGCTGCCTTTTTGTCCTCACACATGTCTTTTTTTTTTTTGTTTAATGAAGTGAAAACTTCTTTAGCGGCGCGCGGCGTTGCACACTTTTTGTAATGGGTAAAAAATGTTTAAAAACTCGCGTCAGGACATCGCGTCAGGACACGTGACCGTCAGGAGAGATGGATGGATCGATGGATGGATGGACAGCTGATGGCTCGACCGTCTGTGTAGTAGCCAAACTGCTGTGTATTCGTAAAATTCGTGGAAATTGAACAAAGTGCATCTATTAATGAAAAAAGTGACGCAGAAATAGTGAAAAAAAAAAATGAGTTATATTAATTCAATTAATAATTGATTTATTTCAACGTTAATATTCAAGTTTTCACTTCTGCCGGCACTCCCGGAGTGCAACCCGTCTTTTTGTTTTTCTTTTTTGTGGTTGTTTGTAATGTAACTTTGTTAGTTTTTAATGCTTCTTTTTTTACTTTTTGTATTTCCTGTGTTATCCCAAATATTTTTGAAGTGATAACTTCTTTAGCCGCGTCGGGCATTTTTTGAGGTGAGAAAAAACACTTGCGTTCCCATTGAGGGACCACATTTGAATTTTGAGCTTTTGAATGCGTCAGCCTTTAGTAAAAGTTCTCAAACAATTGTAAATTCAGCCTTTAATTTGTAAAAGTAGCCACTCAAAAGTTACAATCGATTAAAGGTGGTCCCTCAGTCGTGGCTGACAGGCATCCCTATCTCAAAACCTAGTTAAAATTTGCAACTGCTATAAATTACTACTCTTAGTAAAAGATTTGTAAAACTAATTTATCAGAATATCAACCTTTCCTGTTCAAGGAATAAAAAGAACTAGCATGCGGAAGGTGGTCCCTCAACCGATCACCATATGTTCACCTTGAGTGGAGACCACAATGGAATTTGAAATTTACATATGGGTCTAGCGTTAGTAAAAGTACTTGAACGATTGTATATTCAACCTCTAGTTTGTAAAAGAAGCCATTCAAAAGTTACAATCGAATTAAGGTGGTCCCTCAATTGAAACGTTTATCATAAGAAAAATCTATTTACGTAGCATTCGGAAGTTAAATAGACGAATGCTACAGTCTATCCTTTAGTAGTATTTTTTTACTAAGGATTACTTTTCTAAACAGTATCAAAAAATGTACCGTTTTATTTTAAATAATAATCAAATTGCTGGGAAGAAATACTAAGATAGAGGTGACCACACAGCAGGATTTTTATTAAGTAAAAACTAGTGAGTGTTTGTTGATATTAATTTTTATTAATATTTGACATCACTTAGCTAAATAAAAACACAAAGAAAATAATGCTTATGATAATAAAAAAAACAAAATTTTACCCTGTATTGTAAATGTAACTCTGAACTTTTTAACCGACTTCAAAAAAGGAGGTTCTGTATTCGGCCCGTATGTATGTTTGTATGTCCGCGATTTTCTCAAAAACTAAAACCGATTTTGATAATTCTTTCACTAAAGTGATCTACATTCTTTCAGGAAAGTTTTAGTATATAATACATTAGGTAATTATTCTTATGTACGAAGTTATACGCATAAATGCAGCATTTCTATGCGAATTTTGATTATTCTTCTAGTCGGTGTTTTCAATTCTTCAGTTCACTAGTGCTTATTGAATTTGTGTGAGGTAGGTACAACTAAAAAGTGAAAAACAAAAAAAACAACCGTCCTCTAAACGAGCAAATTTTTATACATACACTTTGCTACTGTCTCATTAGTAGTAATGTTTGATGTAAAAACCTTTTTACAAAAAAAACAACCGACTTCAGAAAAATACACTACAAAGTGATAAATAACTTTAATTTCGGAAGTCGGTGTCGTTGGTTCTGCATTTACATTTTTTGACACCGACTTCCGAATTTTTTTTTGAAGTCGGTTGTTTTTTTTTTTTGTATAAAGGTTTTTACTTCAAACATTACTACTAATGAGACAGAAGCAAAGTGTTTGTATAAAAATTGGTTCGTTTAGAGGACTGTCATCAAATTTAAAGCGTAAGTCGTCGTAAGAACGTATGCTACGAGTATCTGTAATGGCCGAGCTCACTGGCGCTAGCTCCGGGAATAAATTCAATAGCCCCAACTAATTTATAGAAATTTTGTTTGACTTTGATCGTTCGAGGTATTTCGCTAATCGGTCCTTTAGGTGTGTCGTTTAAATCGAAAGATATAAAATCTGTAAGCTCATAATTATTCGTACGTCACTTGATTATTACACAATGTACATTCTTTAATTTCGTCACGAATTAAAATGGCTTCTTCCAAAATACTTATGCCAAATATTTTAATAAGCTGAATGTTCAAACTGATAAATGTATATCTTTTTAAAATGTTTTCTGTTTGACACCATGCATTGCTACACAGTTTGGAAAATTTGACACTAAAAAAAATCTTATTAATAACTTCTTCGAAAACGGTAGATACATTACATTCGCAACTGTAAGTAACGACGTCTCTGATTTTATTCTTTTTATTACAAGCTTGGGAAATAATTTGTGCTCTCAGGATGTAAATATCATCTATCTTGTAATTATTGTCATTCAAGCCTTTAATATACATTAAAATTATGTCATCATCAATATTAGCCTCAAATATAGATCGAAAATGTACATTTTTGTCAAATTTAAAGCAAAGTCATGTAGCACAAATAAAGGAAAAAATCCGAAAACCGTATATTTGTAGTTATATTAAAAAAAAAACCGTGATAAACTATTTACATACCTACAAATTTGTACGGAATACTCGGTACGCGAGTCCGACTTATCCAGATTTTTTAAATTATTTGCGGCTTGAGTTACTAGTCATTGAACCAAAGTTTTTTAAGTATGTTCACGTAGGTACGAGACGCGCATATTTTATTTTTATTAAAAGTTATTATATTGCTAGAAAAACCCTGCTGTGTGGTCACCTTTATCTTAGTATTTCTTCCCAGCAATTTGATTATTATTCAAAATAAAACGGTACATTTTTTGATACTGTTTAGTAAAGTAATCCTTAGTAAAAAAAAATTACTAAAGGATAGACTGTAGCATTCGTCTATTTAACCTCCGAATGCTACGTAAATAGATTTTTCTTATGATAAACGTTTCAATTGAGGGACCACCTTAATTCGATTGTAACTTTTGAATGGCTTCTTTTACAAACTAGAGGTTGAATATACAATCGTTCAAGTACTTTTACTAACGCTAGACCCATATGTAAATTTCAAATTCCATTGTGGTCTCCACTCAAGGTGAACATATGGTGATCGGTTGAGGGACCACCTTCCGCATGCTAGTTCTTTTTTATTCCTTGAACAGGAAGGGTTGATATTCAAATAAATTAATTTTACAAATCTTTTACTAAGAGTAGTAATTTATAGCAGTTGCAAATTTTAACTAGGTTTTGAGATAAGGATGCCTGTCAGCCACGACTGAGGGACCACCTTTAATCGATTGTAACTTTTGAGTGGCTACTTTTACAAATTAAAGGCTGAATTCACAATTGTTTGAGAACTTTTACTAAAGGCTGACGCATTCAAAAGCTCAAAATTCAAATGTGGTCCCTCAATGGGAACGCAAGTAGAAAAAACCATTGAATTCGCGCCATTGTTACCGTAAGCGACACCGCTTCGGATGTGTTCGGCTGTCCTCAGGATGTACTCGGTTTTAGTGTATATTATATCCGATATGTCAGTGAGTGATGGCGAAGTATTGTTTGTGTTTTGTTTTCACTTCTGTTCACGCGCGAACGTCTATGGTGCACGGGCCACGGCAGACCAACTCTATGATGGAGTATTGTCCTCTTTTTCGTGTAGGTGTACTTTATAATCTATGACACCAATGAAATAAAAAAAAACTCTATTTACGTAACTCTGACAGTTACTGACTTTAGAGACAAAATTAACAAAGCTTTCCTTAAACTTAATTAAAAATGAGCTGCTCAATATTTCAATTTAAAGTTTGATTGCAAAGAGGCTGTAACTATCTTCAAGAAATACAAATGTTTGTTGAATGTCGCGGAAAGTAACGAAAAGTGTGTTTTTAAAAATAAATGACTATAAAAATTATAAATACTCTTTTGTACGTTGTGTAGGTGTACTATATTTTTGTTCTACCGAAACGAAAAATACTTTATTCGTCCCAATAAAAGGACCTTGTATATCCTGTATTCACTGAAGGATGGATGCAGGCGATATGGCAGGCCTTAATAAAACCAGTACAGCATCATCTATCTAGCCTTTTCGGAACTATATTGGGGTCGGCTTCCAATCTAACCTGCACCCTAATTGCGTAACACACTATCAATCGGAATCTAAATCATTTTGAAGCCAATTGCTAATCCTTTGCTTCTTAAGTTCGAAAAATTTGTCTGCTCAACACGTAAATAACGCAATGAATGTTGTTGAACTGTCAAAATGAAACCGATTCCGATTGATAATGTGTTACGCAATTGCCCCGCTGATGCAGTTGAATACCAGTATTTTACGTGGTAAAAGTATCAGTAAATGTAAATAAATGTTTAATTCTAAAAGCTGAAAATCCAGTAACCTTGCCGCAGACGCCACGCAGAGCCTTGCGATCAAAGCAAATTACTTACGAATACTAGGAAGACTTACACATAATTTTCTGGAACTGTTTTCATGTTATTAGCAAGATTATGAATTCTGATTACTCTAGCATTTTCCTCTAGGTCGTCAATATATCTGCTTAGCCTTTTCTCAACTATGGGTCTGCATCCAATCTAACCTGATGCAGCTGAATACCAGTATTTTACATGGAGCGACTGCCTATCTGACCTCCACAACCCAGTTACTGGGTAACACGATACCCCTTGGTAAGACTGGTTGAGACTTTCGTGCTTCTGACTACCCGCAACGACTGTTAAAGATCTAAAAATGATGACAGCTGGAACCTAGGAATGTAGTACGGAGGGTCTCGGTATGTCACGGATGGTTACCCATCCACGGACCGACCTCGGCACGCGTTGCTTAACGACTGTAACGGCTGATATTGCTTTGCCACGAGCCCCTAATAAAAGCAGTACATTTAGAACAAAAACAGACGCTTGCATCCATAAAAGCAAAGGTCAGTGTCTTGACTAAATATAACCACGATGTATGCGCGCGCGCAGGGAAAGTAGTCTGTGTAGAGATGTGACAATAATTTATTGTTAGACGCATATCGATACAGGGTAGCGTTGCTTTTGAATGAGTACCTACCTAGTTACGGTTTTTCAAAGAAAAAATTTAAGAAATGTTTTCCAATAATTATATTTTGTTTTAATTTATTGAATACCTTATTTATTTATTGATATAAAAATGACAACAGTTTTAGAAAGAAAAGAAAGACAGAAAAATAGGTTTAGCTGCTTGTCATAGAAACACGTGCATATACAAAATAATAAAAATAGTTTTGTTGATTTTATCATATTTTTTAGGTATTGTGAATTCGTCATTTACACAGCAGAGAATTTAATGATAATAATTCAATAAATAAATCAGAGTGTAACCTTTTTTTTACCTAAAACTAAAAAAAGGTCTTGCAAAAAAAAAAATCTTTTTACTGCAAACTTCGTTGTTTTATCCTTCCAGAGTATTATATTATCTGTGCCTTCCATATTTACGTTTCAAGTCAACTGCTGCCAAAGCAAAGGTCAGTGCCTCAATTAAATATATAAATATTCACAAGATCCACGTGTTTATACACAGTCAGACGAATATATTTAGAGAAAGTCCGCGGTAGAGACGTGCAGCGGTGATTTATGATAATTTACCGACTTATCGATAGTTGTTACGGTGATTTAATCTCGATGTTGGGTCGAGGTAGTGTTGTTGCAGTATCGATATTTACGGTTCGAAGTGTGTATGGATTGATAGATATAAGATCACATTTATTTCGATTCTAAATGAGTATCTATAGTGTGAAGAGTCGGACTGCTGTAACGTTAAAAATCCATACTAATATTATAAATTCGAAAGTAAGTCTGTCTGTCTGTATGTTACCTTTTCACGCCTAAACCACTGAACGGATTTAGATGAAATTTGGCAGAGAGATAGGTTGCATCCCTGGGAAGGACATAGGATAGTTTTTATCCCAGAAATCATCCTTTAAGGGGGTGAAAAGGGGGTGGAAGTTTGTATGAGGAATCAATAACCGCTAAACCGATTTAGATGAAATTTGATATGGAGATAGTTTGAGTTGTGGGGAAGGATATAGAATAGTTTTTATCTCTGAAATTATCCCTTATGGGTGTAAAGAGGGGGGTGGAGATTTGTAAAGGGAATCAATAAAAAAGGACTATAATACTTTTATCGCGGGTGAAACCGCGGGGCACAGCTAGTAACACAATAATTTGAAAAAAATAAATTTTCGAGTAGATTTTAGTGATTATTATGATATTAGTGATGGGCCGACTATAGATTTTGCCGGTCTTTGATTAGCTATACTGACTAAATTATTGGATATATTTGGTTGATTGGAAACGTCATTAGACATCCGCCATCTTATTACAACACAAGTTCTAACTTTATATCTAGCCTAAACCTTCGAGCCAGTTACAGTATTTTGAACTTTATTTCGGCAAACGTAAAGTTCTTAATGCAAAATTCGCAACTTAGTGTCGAGTTTAACGTCAGTTTTTGCAACATGAACTTTAACTTTTTCGGATTATAGTTCGAAATTTAAAAATGGCTCGATGGTTTAAACCTGTGTCTAAGGAGAAACCTTGTTTTGTAATGAGGCCGACGCAGTTTAATTTGTTGTTGTATTGTCATCTTCACTTTGTATATTTCACCTGCAATTCGACCTTTCAGGAGGGGCTCGAGGCTAAATGATAACAGCCGCACGGATCAATTGAAAGTTAAGCTACGCTTGCCGCGGTCAGTTCGTGGATGTGTGACCATCCATTAGGTACATATCTAGACTCCTCCATGCCACGGAAAGCACATTAAGCCGTTAGTCTCGGCTGTCATTCGTAGATCTTTGACAGTCGGTACGGGTAGTCAGTGGCCCAAAAAGTCTGACAACCAGTCTTACCAAGGGGTATCGTGTTACCCAGTAACTGGGTTGTGGACGTCAGATAGACAGTCGCTCCATAAAAAACACTGGTATTCAACTGCATCCGGTTAGACTGGAAGCCGACCCCAATATAGTTGGGAAAAGCCTAGGAAGATTGATTAATTCGACCTTTGAGGTCGAGCAGTCGAGCTGCTATCAATACTTCAACACCTTTTCCAGTAATTACCCATCTCACCTTAACATTAAATCAGCACTCTGCCAAAAGTGACTTATTTTTATCTCTTGAGATCGTAGCGTAGTATCTCAGAGTTATACGCACTAACACCACGTGGCGGTCACGTTTGCGTGCCACAATCGTGTTGTAATCGTTTTAAATGCAGAGGAACGAGAGAATTTAAAGGCTCATACACACGAGCGACACGCGTCGATGACAAAGGCAACTGTAACCGGTGACGCGTGTCAGCCGCATCCGTCAACGCGTGTGGCGACAATATGCCGCTCGATTTAAGCACCGTACTCAAATACAAGTTGTCGACATAGCTCACAGAATAAGAATGCTGAAGTGGCAATGGGCCGGCCATATTAACCGTAGAACCGATGACCGTTGGGGTAGACATGTTCTTGAGTAGAGACCGCGAATCGGTAAATGTAAGGTGGGACGCCCTCAGGCTAGGTGGAGCGACGATCTTCGCAGGATGGCTGGTAGCAGCTGGATGAGAGTTGCCGAATATCGAGTTGAATGGCGTGCAATAGGCTCTTCCTATGTTCAGCAGTGGACTGCTATAGGCTGATGATGATGATGATGGCTCAAATACACGAGCTTCACAATGTCGCCGGCGGCCTCTGTCGTCGACACTTATCGCTCATGTGTATGCAAACTTAGGCCCGATGTTTTTTGTTTCTTAATTCATTTAAAGGGGGCTTTGATCAAGACATATTATGCCAGCCTCATGTACCCTAATGTTTTCACTGCTGGGACACGGGCCCACGCCCTGGCTGTGAGGCAGTTCCTCTCAGAGAGAGGGAGTTGGCCGTAATCCACCACGCGGACCCAGTGCGGGTTGGTAGATAATAGATGTCACATGTCTTCGATGTTTTTTTTAGTTTTAGTCCATAGTTCCTCACTATGTTTTCCTTTACCGTTTTGAGAGCAGTGATGATGAAATAATTTACACAAAGTAAAGCGCCTACAGCTTGCCTCCCTCTCGCTGAGAGGAGGCCTGTGTCCCAGCAGTGGGAACATTATAGGCTGATTATGTATGTATGTTATGAAAAGCGCCTGCCTGGGTTTAAAGTTCAAACCCACGATCTACAAATCGTAAGTCGCGGCCGTTAACACCACTGCTCTATATTTTAGCATGACAGTTCAAATACTCTTTTTATAAGTCAAAGTGTTTTTAGATTAATGAACACATGTCATAAATTCAACGTACACAAGCGAGACATGTCAATACTCTTGTAGTTTTTATTTATGTCATACGTATGGCATCTATTTATACCAGCCATCATTTACTACGCACTCCTAGACGCGTGGCTGCGACACGCGGAGTATCGCATCAATCTAAATACAGCAGTTCCGTGGCTTACTGACAGACATACTGGCAATGTTGATAAAAACTTTTGAAGGTATGTAGGAACTCCTTCATAAGTTGTAAATCTAGGAAGTAGTTTATGTGATCCGAGCATTCCGAACCAGCCTGTCCCTTGCTGCCCTCTCCCAGCGAGGCCCTAACCCGAGGTCCGTACCCCACAATACCATTAGCGCGTAGTCGCTTAGTTTATAAGTTTTATATCCTGTCTGGAGGCCTTAATTTATGAAGGCATCCACAGGATAGCCCAGTTAAGCAGCAAGGGGCAGGACATGGAGAAAGTTGTTCAGTTTGATGGTCTGTACAGTCACGTCTAAAAGTATGTATACACTTGACAATTTTCAATTGCGATTTTTTCGTAAAGTAACGAATGCAACGTTGAAATACGACACTTAACATAAACCTATGGGTTCGAAAATACTATTTTCGTAATAACATAAAATTTCATTCAAAAATAAAGGAGAAAATCGCCTTTGAATAAAGCCAAGTGTATACATACTTTTAGACGTGACTGTACCTTTGAAAGAATGATGGGCGTTTTGGCCGGTATGTCCAATAAAAACCACGTATATATCAAATGAAAGTTTATATCATAAGCATCAATTTTCATCATAAGCAGAAGGCTGTGAAATACCGAGTTAAAGGGATATCAGACCTGCAGGTAACATGTAAACGTATTAGTTTATGACGCTAATGTTCACTGCAGTTCTCAATAATATTAGTTATTGAAGTAAGTACAGACGCCAGCACATCAAGCTACCCGAAACTGTCAATATTTCCCAATCAACTTTGAACCTTATGCTTTAGCGATAAAGTTGAAAATAAGTTGAAGATAAGATTAAAGGAATTTGACAGATTGTAGTAACTTGATGTGCTGGCGTCTGTATAATTTAAATACTAACAAAAAAGTGGACAAAACAAATTGGAGATGTCAATGGCGTTGGCAATACAAATAACTAGCTAGAATATACTAAGAATTCGCCATTAATTGGTGTCACGGTAAAGTTTTAAGAAAAAATCTGTGCTATTCCTGGTCGCCTAGTCGATAATATTGATAAACTGCTCAATTTGAAGCTCAATAAACTGCTCAAATTTCACCTACAAATCCACCGAATAGGTAAGTTTTAGGTTTCAGAACATATATTTGCTATTTCCTTCTAATTTCGTAACACATTATAACGTTCAAATCATAGAAACGCGAAATTATTACTACACCTATTAAAAATAACGATCGGAAAACGTCAAATCTTACAAATCGGAAACACACCTATTTGCCTAAAATAAAACCGAAAAGTATCGATAAATAACGCACATCACTAGGCTACTAATAACAGCTGATCTAACGGAAAGACGGCGCGTCCGGCGTCCGGTTTTAAAATACTGTTTCACGCATACATGCTTATGATATTGCTCTTTTTTTAAAAACTTCGTCTGCGGTTCGGTTATTGAATTGAAACTCTTAGCGGGGTATGCGCTCCTGGTACTTTCGATGGAGTTTATTTTGTTTGTTACAATGTTTTTATAGAAGGGCTTATGGCTAAGTAACATCAGCCGTACGGGTCGATCGATCAGGTTAAGCTACGCTTGCCGTGGTTGGTCCGTGGATGGGTGACCATCTTTACATACCAAGACCCCTCCATGTCTCGGAAAGCACGTTACGCCGTTTGTTCAGGCTGTCAGTCTTACCAAGGGGTATCGTATTACCCAGTAACTGGGTTGTGGAGGTCTGATAGGCAGTCGCTCCATGTAAAATACTGGTATTCAGCTGCAACCGGTTAGACTGGAAGCCGACCCCAACATAGTTGGGAAAAGGCTAGGCAGATGATGATGATTAAAAATTATAGAAATCGATTCAGGACGATTTTGAACAAACTACCTACCTACTTTCATAATGTGCATTAATTCAGTTTCAAATTGTATAGGTAGACAAACGCTTGCAAACACACAAACACACATACTGTAGCAAAAGTGTCGTGCCGGTCAAAATGTTGCACTTTTTTTCGGCTTTCATTCGCCAACGAGAGATAAAAAAATGTGAGTTACTAGGCTATCCAATAATAATAATGAAAAACATGCCAATTTATCATCTCGCAAAAACGTAAACAAAATTCATTTATCCAACGCAAACAACTCGACATATGAGTGCCGAGAGGAAGTGGTTTTGACGTCATAGCGTAAAAACAAGATGGTTGACATTGAAAGAAAATTAAAAGGAGTTTGAATAAACCAGCGATGATTGGTGGGAGTGTAAACAAGAATATCATGTTTGCGCAGTTACTAAGTTGTTTTTTTTAGGGAGTGAAGGATTCACATGCGTGATGCGTACAGAAGTTTAATCAGCATCATCGTACGCGTCATCGTTTGTTCGTTTTTTTTTTCGCGAAGTAAAACTCAGCTGTGAGTCTTTGGTCAACTGGACCCACTCGAACTGGACCCGCGGGTCCTACATTTATGTTCGTATAACTCGTCAAAATGCAGGGAATAGCTGATTTTTTTTTCGCGATTTCAGGTTTGGTTCAATAGTAAAAGTTGTTCACAATGATAAGAACAATTACCTCTTAAGAGGTTGTTGGTGTTATTCCAATAACCCTGTATACGTGCTGTTGCGCGGTAAACTCTGCTTGCGCGATGTAGGATTTTTGCGTGACGTCAGTATCATACGTAGTTCGTATGTGGCGATGTAGATGTCGCTACAGTGTACTGCTCATTCTATCTCACAGAGAGGAGGCCTGTGTCCCAGCATTGGGAATATTATAGCCTGATTATACTAAATTGTAAGTCGCAAAGCTAGGCAGACGGCTTGGTGACCAATAAGACTGTTCAATTTAAAGCAACAGACACGCAAACTTCCCATGCTTTAAAAACCAGCCATAAAACAATTTAAAGCAATCAA
Organism: Amphipoea lucens; assembly: GCA_947508005.1. NCBI lineage: Eukaryota > Metazoa > Arthropoda > Insecta > Lepidoptera > Noctuidae > Amphipoea > Amphipoea lucens. Next base: position 7,759,231 of record OX382385.1, read on the forward strand.
AACTTTAATAACAACCTATCCTCTATCGTTTTCTATGGTTGCGGTCATTTTATATGCTGGCAACTTCTCCAACGGCTTTTGATATTCCAAATTCGAAATAACATTCGATTTATGATTGGCTTGGTGTTATATATCGGTTATATAAATGCATTCATTTTTATTGATTTAATCATGGGTTTTTATTAGTATTAGCATAGTTTAGTTTTAATTGAAGCATATAAAGTCCCGTTTTGTAAAACGGTGTTCAAGCATAAGAGTCATAACTCAACTTGATGCCTGTATTATAAACACGACAGGTAGGAAAAGTTTTTACCCGACTACGGTGAAGCAAAAAGGAGGGTTATGATTTTGACCGGTATGTATGTATGTATGTTCATCTGTTCCCTCGTAACTTCTAAACTACTTGTCATAATTGGACAAATGAGGTATCGTTGGAAGCGTCTTGATTGTCTGCTGGTTATGTTCCAACAGCTATTTGCTGTTGAGGGCAAGTCAAATCAGGTTATCGAAATGTCAGGTTTTCGATACGATAGCCTGTCGTATGGTTGTGAATCAGGGCTCTGATGGATATCGACCGTAGGTACGCTCAGCTGTCATTCTAGCAACGAGGTAGACATAGTTTCTCTTATACCGAGGAAAAAAGTAATAGGTACTGTTGAAATTTAGGATGTATATTAATTCGGTGCAAAATTGCTTCCAAATCCGTTCGCTATTGCTGCTTGATTAAGTAATAAAGTTAAAAATAATTGTCCTGCCTCGCTGTTATAGTGGTCGCAAGAGCTACAGCTGAACATGAGGTCCAAGGTTCGACGAATTTATTGATGCCCTCATTAATTGGTTGACGACAACACCCTTATGCCACAAAGGCTGAAAAGCCGAAATAGCTTCTTAAAGTGTGTCGTCCCACTCACTGGCGAACTACCACAAGAAAGACTGAGGCTGTGGCGAGACAGTGCTTCCTTACCCAAACCGTTCGTTCCACCCGCTGAGGACCTCCCACCTGGACATGAGTTATCTTGGGTAAACTGGAAGTCTTTAAACAGACTCCGGACCCAGGTTGGCCGAAGCAAGGAAAACCTGTTCAGGTGGAAATTTATAGACGACTCCGCCTTGGAGTGTAAATGTGGTGCTGTTCCACAAACAATGGGACACTTAATATCGTGCCCTGCGTGTCCTGTCAGCTGCACGTTACAGGAACTGATGGACGCTAGTGATGGCGCCAAACAAGTGGCCGAATTCTGGGCCGAGTACATTTAGATTGCCATCGACACGCTAAGAAGAAGATTGATGCCCTATGATTCTTTCTTCTTCTTTCTTATACACGGTCAAATAAAATTACCTAGCAAAACTCAGCAGATGTGATGGGTCTAAACATGATAAAATTAAAAAAAAAACCGAGTGTGCTTATGACCACACGACTGAAGTGAAACTTCAAACGTATTTGGCTATGAGAGGAAGAGAGAAAGAAAATGTGCGCGCGCACTGCTTTCTCTTGCTTATATCCCCCACTCAACTCCCGTTCGCCTCGCCCGATCACACTTTTCGTAACGCTTACGTCACGCGTTCGCCAGCTTACTCCCCAAGTCAAGCGTGCGTAAAGAAGTTTCACTTCAAAAAGGATTTGATGGACTAGCCTTTACGCAACTTAGTTGAGGTCGGCTTCCAGTCCAATCGGATGCAGCTGAATACCAGTATTTTACATGGAGCGACTGACTATCTGACCTCCATAACCCAGTTACCAGATAATAACTTGTATGTGTGATGCAAACTGTTAATATAAGTTGGTTATTAATAAATAAATAAAAAAATACGATACCCCTTGGTAAGACTGGTTGTCAGACTTTCGGGCTTCTGTCTACCCGTAAAGATTGTCAAAGATCCACGAATGACAACCGGGACCAACGGCTTAAGAGGAGGCTCCCTAAATTTTACGTTAATTTGCATTAATATTCTGAAACAGTCACACATACAATCAAAATGGAACTTTAGTATATGATTCATTGGATCTTTTTCTTTCCATGTACAAGACAGTTACGTAATTGTAACATTTTCGCTCGATTCATATTTTATTCAAAAATCATGTCTTTTTTAAAGATTATTACTTTTTTTTTCAAGATTGCTTGGCCTTTATGTCTAAAATAAATGTTAACAGTAAGAAAATATAGTTTACTATCCAGCCACAAGATATTTTTTCTCTAGATCAATTATTACTTTAGTTATAAACAAAATAAGAATTGAGACTTACGACATTTAGTTTCGAGCTCGAACGCGATCAAAGAGCGCACGCGGTATTCAACCTTATTACGGCTACGTTAGCGTCTTTCACCATAGCGGTCTAACCGGTCTCTCATCTCTCTCTCTCATGCGTAGAAATTATTTTAGAGTGCCTGGTCTTAACGTGCTTTCCGAGGCACGGAGGGGTCTCGGTATCTAAAGACGGTCACCCATCCACGAACCAACCTCGGCAACCGTAGCTTAACCTGATCAATCGACCCGTGCGGCTGTTATTAGTTAGCCACGAGCCCCTCTAAGACTATATCATGTAAGTAAACATTATCTTATTCGGTACGTTAAATTAAAAGGTTCCGAAGCACCCAGAGCAGACATAATTATCTCGTCAAGCCGTTTTAGGATATTTCGTAATAAGTCAGGCAGGAAATGGGAACATATTTAGAAGCGACTCTTTTCTTGTTTCTTGATGGATTCCGGGAGTTGTAGCATCCTGTCCTTTTTAGTTTTTACTACTTTTTACTATAATAATAATAAAGTAGTGTAGTTTACGAGTTAAAGAAACGTCTGGAATCGCTACTATTATAATATTATATGTATTTATAATAGTACACTAGCGCCTGTCCGACTTCGTCCGCGTGAAATTTCACCCTCCCCCCATTCACCCTCTTAGGGGTGGAATTTCGAGTCGCGAATCATATTTTGTATAGAATCGGTGGGCATGCTACGACTTTTTTCAAGAATTTGGACTTCGGAAATGACAATTTATAATGATTATGTAACAGAACTTACTGCATATCCTATTTATCGAGTTGGAGCAAGTTTTCAATATCATCCCGAATATTACTCTCCCGGCGTTTGTACAGACATCTGCCTCATCATCTGCCTAGCCTTTTCCCAACTACACACATCAAAAGTGTCTAGGGATCAAGCATTTTTATGCGGATTTCTTGAGATTGAGATGTGGCTTTGTAATAAATTTATGATTTTATAAATTTATATGGATCCTTTTTGGTGCATTTCATAATTTGAATCAGGAACTGTGAATCAAATTCGAGTAAAAGATGAAAATCAGCTGTCAATATTTTCCCTATAAAAACATACAACGCATTGAAGACATTATTAGTGCTACTGTTTCCCTACTACTGATTAAAACCAACGTTATTATGGAGCGGCGACGTCATTTAAGCAGGGAAGAAATGCTCAGAGCCGTGGGAATGATAGAAGCTGGTTCCCGGCAACGTACTGTGGCTTTAGCTCTGAATACAAGTCAGAGTGTTATCAGTCGACTTTGGACACGTTACCGAAGCACTGGTACCGTGGCTGAGCGCCATGGAGGACGGTATCGCTGCACCACACGGAGACAAGACCGATACATTCAAATCTTAACTCGAAGAGCTCCAACAATAACCGCCATGATGTTAGCCGTGAGGCTTCATCACTCTTCAGGGAACTTAATTAGCGACCAAACAGTCAGAAACCGCTTGCATGAAGTGAACCTTCATTCCCGAAGACCGCTACGGGTACCACCTATAGCAATGCACAATCGTAGGATTCGATATCAATGGGCTCTTGAACACAGAAATTGGGCAGAAGAACAATGGCGTTTCGTGTGCTTTTCTGATGAGTCTCGTTTTGGTATGAGACCGGATACAAGACGTATACGACACTGGAGAACCCCTGGACGCCAACAGCGATTAAAATCCTGCCAGGAAGTCCATCCTTATAGTGGTGGAACCATCATGGTATGGGCGGGTATTTGGATCGGCGGAAGAAGTGAGTTGATTTGGATCAGAGGCAACCTCAACGCTCAAATTTATGCTGAGACGATTGTATCAGACGTCATCGTTCCTCTACAAGTGCAAATCGGTCCCTTATTTCAGTTAATGCATGATAATGCACGACCGCACACCGCAAGAGTTGTAAGACAGACTCTCGCCGCAGCTAACATCAATGTCCTGCCCTGGCCTGCTCAGTCGCCAGACTTGAACCCGATTGAGCATGCATGGGATATGCTACAGAGAAGAGCTCTGCCGAATATGGAGGGTATCCAGTCGCAAGAAGACCTTTTTTTGTTGTTGCAACGAACATGGGCGGCCATTCCACAGCGTGATTTGGATGAACTCATTTTGAGTATGCCAAACCGATGTTCTTGTGTTGTTAGTGTTCGCGGTAGAAACATGGATTATTAATTGTTTAAGTTACCCAATAAAATTTTAAAGAAAACTGTTATTTCAGTCTTTTTTTCGAACTTTTGTGTTAGTGGTTCAAATGTCAAAAATCCCTTTATTAGGAAAATGGAAAATTTCTTTATTAATGCAAAGGTGACTTGGTTTATCGTTACTGTGACAAACGAAAACACTTTATTTGATGAATCCTTAAAGAAAATTTTAATTAATATCAATCAGGAGAAAAGTTATTGCAAAAATATATGTTGATCCCTAGACACTTTTGATGTGTGTATGTTGGGGTCGGCTTCCAGTCTAACCAGATGCAGCTGAGTACCAGTATTTTACATAGAGCGACTGCCTATCTGACCTCCACAACCCAGTTACTGGGTAATACGATACCCCTTGGTAAGACTGGTTGTCAGACTTTCGGGCTTCTGATTACCCGTAACGACTGTCAAAGATCCACGAATGACAAACGGGACCAACGGCTTAATATGCTTTCCGAGGCACGGAGGGGTCTCGGTATGTAAAGATGGTCACCCATCCACAGACCAACCGCGGCAAGCGTAGCTTAACCTGATCGATCGATCTGTACGGCTGTTATTATTTAGCCACGGGTCTATAGACATCTGCCACAGAACGAATAATACCGCTGTACAATAAATGATTGCAGCTATATTATATTTGGACACCACTTGAAATTCTACTGGATTGGAGCATCGCAATACTGTATTTATTAATAGTAACGGATTTCGATTGATACGTCTGCTTTAGTATGATGACGCAGTACGCAAACATTACCTACTAAGTAGTGTTAAAACGCTTGTGTCAAATAATACCAAACGATTATAAATCTGGTTTATTTAAAAAATATATATCTTAATTTGTAATAGGTAACGTTAGGCATTATAAACACTTACAATAAAGTTTATTCAGCTGGCAACATTTATGTAGAATTAAAATGATTGTAAATAGATAGATAAAAGATTATTCCATTTTTAATTCAGCTGGTATATTTTAGGCCAGTAAATTAATTGTAAATAGAAAAAGAAAAGATTATTCCACAATTGATTCGGCTGACAGCATTTTCGTTCATTGCTTATTGTAAACAAAAAAACAATAGACGGAGTCGTTTTCATCAAGTAAGTAGGTTCGCGCCTTTTTATGAAAAAAAAATGTAAAACTATCCCTGTGTTATTTTTGAGTTAAGGAGATGTGTTGTGAATTGTACTGTATTTGCAGTGAAATAAACTAATTATTTGTAATACGTGGACTTATTTTAATAAGTGATCTAACACTAGAAACTTCTAAGCTGCCCGCGACTTCGTCCGCGTGAAGTTTGTTGTTCTCCCGAACCACTTCGTCGCATCGCATCGCCTGCCCCAGGCAGTGGCGGATTTACACATTTGCCGCCAGTGGGCTATTCAAATTTTGCCGCCCCTACCGACCTCTACAATAATTTCCCATGTCTTTTGTATACTGCTTCGCCTTTTCATCAAAATACTTAAAATGTTCTCGTTCATCAGCTACGAAAAACATGCAAAGAGATTTCTAAACATCGGCAACTTTGATAAAATCTACGGTAGAAGCCTGAATTTGAGCATTCACTTTGTTTATTCTTTCCAAAAAAACATGGTAGGTATATAAATATTAATCTTTTTAATTTCAGTAAGACATTTAAAAAAAAAAGTTAGGCACCCTAAAATCTGCCGCCCTAGGCTCCAGCCTACTCAGCCTATTGGTAAATCCGCCACTGGCCCCAGGCATGAAGGGCGTAACAGCTTACACATACATACCCAGGTTTCATCAGTTATGTCCAATCCCATGTACAGTCTGCCTAGCTTTTTTCCAACTATGTTGGGGTCGGCTTTCAGTCTAACCAGATGCAGCTGAATACCAGTACGTTACATGAAGCGACTGCCTATCTGACCTCGACAACCTAGTTGCTGAGTAACACGATACCCCTTTGTAAGACTGGTTGTCAGACTTTCGAGCTTCTGATTACCCGTAACGACTGTCAAAGATCCACGAATCACAGCCGGGACCAACAGCTTAACGTGGTTTCCGAGGCACGGAGGGCACTTAATATGTAGAGATAGTCTCCCATCCACAGATCAACCGCGGCTAGCGTAACTTAACCTCATCGATCGACTTTATTACTCAGCCACGACCCCTTAATAATAATAAAAGATAATGACATGTAAAAAAAAACATGTAAATATTAATACTTGTCAAGTCAGTATAAATGAGGTCAGACTACATTCTTAAACATTTTGCTAGAATAGCAGGTTTCAATTGTAATATTAGCAAAAAAATGTGTTCGTTATGCGTACGCGTGGATGGCGCAAGAGTAAACACTGCAACAGAGGGCTAGCTTCAAACAAGCGATGCGGTAGTCTTTTTAAAGTTATGTAGGGGTAAACAAGCCGGGTTCCCAATTAATCCCAATTCTGTAGATCGCCCTTAGCGATAAGACGGCTATAGCCGTAAAGTGTCCTTGAAAGTGGTAAATTATTTCATCATCACTGCTCTCAAAACGGTGAAGGAAAACATCGTGATGAAACCGACATGTCATAGAACCAAAAATTCGAAGACAAATGTCGGGCTTCTGACGACCCGTAACGACTGTCAAAGATCCACGAATGACAGCCGGGACCAACGCAACGGCTTAACGTGCTTTCCAAGGCGCGAAGGGGTCTTGGTATGTAAAGAGGGTCACCCATCCATGGACTAACCGCGGCAAGCATAGCGACCTGATCGATTTGCGGCTGTTATTACTTAGCCACAAGCCCCAATCGAGTGTTAAGGCTGATTTAGACAGGGTAAGTAACTGACCCCTAACTCGAGACAAGTCAGTGCTGACCCGATATTTACCTAGTGTAAATTGTGAATTTAATTACAATTTTTAATTCAGAGCCATCTAGTATAATTATGTTTTTTTTTTTTACAAATACATTACATCGAATTTTTCGAGACATCGCCAAGCGGTTGGTTGACTCTTCGCGTGCCCAGAGGGCTGGCCTATTTTTAGCCCAAAGAATAAGCATTGCCATCCAACGTGGTAATGCTGCCAGCCTTTTGGGCACTTATCCCATTGACAGCGATGCGGACGAATTTTTTGATGCCTAATGAGCTCCTGTCTTTTGCTTTTTTTTTGTTTTTTTTTTTCCTTTTTTTTATACACTTGTATTGTATATTTTAGATTGTAAAATATATTAAATTAATATTAGTTTCATTAAATAAAAAATGTAGTGTAAATTGAATTTGGATAGTTTGAAGTCAGTCACTTACCCTGTCTAAATCAGCCTTTAGTCTCTGGTAAAAAATTACTCTGGTGCCTATGTTAACTCTTTATGCCAATGCGTTCGCACTCGACCAGTTTTAACTGTTCATCCATTATCATATCATTTACCTCAATTTCGTTAACTGGTTATATCAAATAGTGAGTCATAGATTAGTTTAGTCGTTGCAGATTACCAGGTAGTGAACGATTAGCAGTAAAATATAATTGTTATTTATTTTTTTTGGTCTGTGGTCGCATGCGCTATGGGGCCTAATTCACTTCGAACGTCACTTAATACATAATTATGATTCGACTCAACACGCATCACGTTTCATCGGGTCGCGTCGCGTTTTAATAATGTGTTTCCGCCTATCACACCACTGCAAACCATGTCAATATCGTGTCTTGTAATCTTGTTAAAGGCAAGAGTTAAGGGCGCTACACACGGCTAAGATACTATAATATTTTATCTTAAGATACAATATCGCTCGGCATACAATTCAATGGAATATGAAATAAATATTATCTTCGTCGTGTGTAATCAATGATATAATTCTCTTTGTGTGTAATGGTCCATTGAATTGTATGGCAAGCGATATTGTATCTTAAGATAAAATATTATAGTATCTTAGCCGTAGCCCGCGAAATTAAAATTTTCTTACGTTTTTTGGAATTTTCAGGTCAGTGTCAGGTTTTATCTTGATCAAAATACATCTTTCTAAGTTAGATTTGTACCATAAGAACAAATCTCTTATGGAAAAGTGCTTATGGTACAAATCTAACTTAGAAAGATGTATTAATGATTCTAATTCTATAAATACGTACCTGTTATAGTCGCGAATCAAAGTTTGATCAAGATACAACGTGACACTGACCTGAAAATTGCAAAAAAACGTAAGAAAATTTGAATTTTGCGGGCTAGTTGCGCATTCACCTTAAAGGCAAAGGTTAAAAGTTACTCTTTTGTCTTTTACTGTTTTACAAAAATTTCTTCTTACTGTATAATTTAATGTGCTGTAATAAGAAATTATTTTATTCCGTGCAGTTTAATCGATCTATCTCGACCCCAATACTAGTATCTCGACCCGGTTGGGCCTGTTTATACAGTTAGGTATATTATATCTATGCGAATATGCACGAATCTGTTATTCGTCTAATAAAAATATTATCTAACGGTTTATAACATAATACTATCATCATCAACCTAGCCTTTTCCCAACTATGTTGGAGTCGGCTTCCAGTCTAACCGGATGCAGCTGAATACCAGTATTTTACGTGGAGCGACTGCCGTCTGACCTCCACAACCAAGTTATTGGGTTACACGATACCCCTTCGCAAGACTGGTTGTCAGACTTTCGGGCTTCTGAATACCCGTAACGACTGTCAAAGATCTACGAATGACAACCGGGACCAACGACTTAACGTGCTTTCCGAGGCACGGAGGGGTCTTGGTATGTAAAGATGGTCACCCATCCACAGACCAACCACGGCAAGCGTAGCTTAACCTGATCGATCGACCTGTGCGGCTGTTATTATTTAGCCACAAGCCCGTAGTACTTAGGTATAACTTGTACGTTGATGTCTTTAGCTCCCTTCAAAATGGTTGAGCTGAATGGTGCTAATACATGCGTCATGTTCGTGAACGGGCGCCGTCAGTAGGGACTGGTCATCTCTTTGCTGCCATGGCTTATTTTAATTTATTCTCATCTTTTCATTATGGACGCTTTTAACGTTCTGCATCGTTCTCACATGTATAATTTTTAACATGAATGATGTAACCAAGACTTTGTAACCATATTAATTTGATTTAAAAGAGTGTCCATGGAATTTCTTGCCCGTTCTTCTCCATAGGTACCTACGCTTTGGAATGGGCAACTAGCTTCATCTTTCTGACTAACCGACCCCTTGACAATTCAAAAGTGCCTGTAATTGGTTTAATTGAAATAAATTATTTGAGTTTTGAGTTTTTTTTTTTTTGAGTTTTGGTGTATTTTTGTAGATCTAAGAATAATAATGTAATCAGAGTTATAATTAAAACACAATAATTATCCTAAAATAGAAACCGTATTTGGCATAGTCGCCGGTTGTTGAAAGTTGTCTATTTTTCTATCGCTATGTTGCTGTTGCCAGCATGTACAGCGTGCATCAGAGAGGTGTGGTCAAAGGCGATTGAATATTTTTATATGAAGCCTTTTTTTATGGATGGGAAATCATCAAATGACCCCTCCCGCTCTGGGTGGAGCGGAAGGGAGTGTCAGACTCTTACTGACTAAAACCCATCCGTGTTCCTTCCTTAACCCTTTATGTTCCGGGGTAGCGGTAACTCTTTCGGACAATCCCGCACCCCCGACAATCTTCGGCCCTGGCAGGCCCCTTCCTTTTTGCTGACATCTCTTTGAGGCGCGCGTGGAACACGTACGCGCCGTCCGCACGGGCCTGGTCCTGATCGGACGGTGAGCTACCCATTACTCTGTCCGCCATTTTGTTTTTTTTTCAAAATGGTGGCCACGCGTCATACGGCATACCTATATTGTATAGTTGATCACGTGACTCAATCATCAACTTTGAACGTTAATATTACGGAAACATGACACTTTACGGGGTATTGTCTTATTATGTTTTCTGTTTGCGTTGATGCCAGCTATCGATTATGCCCCTTACTAACAAACGTATTATATCAGATGAATAGTTACACACCGATTTCTCTCTTTCAGTCGTCAGTAATTTGACTTTCGAAAGAAGACAAAGCGTTGTGTAACTATACAGACGCTATACAACGTTTATTAGTAAGGGGGTATTATGCACAGGTTTCATGCGTGGCCGCCATTTTGAAAATAAACAAAATGGCGCGACAGTAGGACGTGTGAAACGGACTTTCATAGCCCTTTGGCTACACCTTTCTAATACAAGCATGCTGTATAGTGTAATAAGGGAATAGTAAATATTAAGTATTGGCAACAATAATTGCCAGGTGTGCTATTATATCATCACTTGAAAACGGTGTGTTTTCTGGCAAAGAACAGGCTAGACCACAACTTCCCGGCCGGTATGGAATGAAAAAAAAAAATGAAAAATTTTTGGCTTCCCAAACAGACAACTGCTCCGTAAGTCTCGTGGTTGCAAGCGCGACTGCGGAGCGTAAGGTCCTGGGTTCGATTCACAGGTTGAGCAAAGTGGTATTGGGTTTTTCGATCAGGAGCTTATTTGTAACAGCCCGGAGTGTGGAAGTTGGCGGTGTGATACCCCCGTGGCTCGGAAAGCACGTTAAGCCGTTGGTCCTGCGCCTGATCTCTCTCCGGTCGTGTCGGATTGCCGTCCCATCAGACTATGAGAGCGAGGGAAGAGGGAGTGCACCTGTGTCTGCACACGCACTTGTGCACTATAATAGCAGCGCCCCGCGGTTTCACCCGCATAAGTTTCCCGTTGGAATATCAGGATAAATACTATCCTATACGTCCTTTCCCGGGACTCAAGCTATAACAAATTTCATCTAAATCGGTTCAGTGGTTTAAGCGTGAAGAGGTAACATACAGCCACACTTTCGCATTTACAATATTAGTATGGATTTTTGAAGCTGATTTCAACTTCTTATTAAATTGTGGCAAAGGAATTCAGAACCTCGACAGTCATAACTTCATAAGTAGATAATTATTTACAAAATTGATAACTTTTAAAAAGTTTAACTAAACTTTCTAAACACATGCAACCTTGTTTCTATGTGTGTGAATTTTAAAAAACAAAAAATCACATCGTCGAATGTCCCGAATAGCGCAGTAGCCAAAAGGTAGCCGTCTGAGAGTTAGATTATGTGGGTTCGATTTCCGCAAATGTGTAGGTAGAAAAGTGTAATGTGTAAGTATTGATATTGTGTAATTTCTAATGAATATTAAGAATAAAACTTGGCAATATACTGTAGAGATTGTAGCCTATTTGGTGCTTAAATGCAACCTTTATGAATAGATACTTTGAAAAGTAGATGGCAGGGATACGAGACAAACAATGATTTAAAAAAAGAATTACAAAAACAACGGTTAGAATGAGATTTGGCTGACAAACCAAGTGACAAGGATAAAGAGGTAAAAATGTAGAAACGTCTTCTAGGTCAAAATATTGAAGTAATTTATGATGATAAACTGTGGTTTTATTTACTCGTCCCGGTTTTAAAAGCTCGCAAAGCTCTCTCTATACCTAATACTTTTCGTAAGAAACCGTCAAACCGCACTGCACTAACCAACCATCGAAATTCAAACATAAAAAAAAAACAAACGATACTTTACCGCACTAAATTTAAAAAAAAAAAACACACACACAGTAACAACAATATTTAATTCACGAACGTATCGCACTTTAGCTGTCCGATTTCTCACTGCGTATCCAATTATTAGAAAACCACAAATTAAAACTTTAAACACTGTCACACTTTACTATTATTTGTTTACAAACAAAGAAACAACTGCAACCCGCGTTCGGGAAAATAACTCACGGGAAAATTAGAATCTGACAGCTCATTACGGAGTCAATAAAAAAAAAATAGGCTATTGACAATGCACAGATTAAAAAAAGGAGGTTATTTATAATGTCGGTGGTCGCGTCCGCGCGTCACTTGGCTTTCGACAGACTGGTTCGAACCGTTTCACGTTACGGCACTCGGAAATAGAATAGAAATACTTATTTTACTGTGTGTATCGGTTGAATTTTGCACTTCGGTTTTAATGGGGGCAAAAGACGCGTGGCTGACTCATCAGGGGTTGCTTGCGAGAAATGTTAATATATGTTTTTATTTATGTCAAACACTTTTATTTATGTCAATCATATTTTAAAAACTAGATCAGCATAGCTATTCACAAACACTCGATACGCTTCCGTATCGTATCGAACATTAATCATTGTTATCGTAGGAGTCTTCTAAACGCTGTTCACAAGTCCAAAACCCGAAAATTTTGTCAGTTTAAATCAAATAGATGCCCGCTAGTCTTCCAATTGCTATTTGCTGTTGAGGGCAAGTCAAATCAGGTTATCGAAATGTCAGGTTTTCGATACGATAGCCTGTCGTATGGTTGTGAATCAGGGCTGGTCGGCGTTTCGTATCCGACTACTTCGCCGAAACAAACTAAGAGGGCATAGTCTCTTTTATTTAAAGTCCAGAGATAATCTTAGTTAGATCATGTGAAGGATTGGTGTCTGAAATGGTCTTTCGAAAAAAGAACCACACAGATTTGAATGGATTTGTCCAGCCGGTGCACGCATTTATCAGTGGTTGACTTTGAAAATGACCTACATTTAAAAAAGCTCGTTCTTAAAATTCTAGATCGTTTATTATTTCTGGAAAGAAACAAATAGTTTGACAGCTTTAAGTGCCAGTAGCATTGTATTTTTTTTACGCACTGCGTAACGTGCGTCACGTTTATTATTCCATTATCATTTACGAGTATTTATTACTTTTAAGAAGGCTTACAGACTAATTACAAATAATGGGTAACAACGACACATTATCAAGTTGCTAATAACAAGCCTCCACAGATATATAACATATCGATTACCAAAAGCCGGACAATAGGCTAGTTTCCTAAAAAATTCTAATTAGTCCGTCAGTTAGATTATCAAAAAATATTGGACCCATATTTTTTCTTTTGTCAATTATATAAAAAAAGATGAATATATCGCCTGTTAAGATTCCGCGTGACGTCACGCCGTGCGACACTTTTTAGCACGGCGTGACGTCACGACCCCCCACTCCCAAATTTTGACGCGCTTTATCTTTTTCATTTTTTGTTTGATTGACAAAAGAAAAAATAAGGGTCCATTATTTTTCGATAATCTAACTGACGGACTAATTAGAATTATTATTTTTTTACCCAGGAAACTACCCTATTAAAGTACAGAGGCCAGCACATGAAGCTACCCCAATCTGTCAAATTTTCCCAATTGAATATGAACCTTATTGCTTTGTGGGTAAGTTGAAAATCTATCAAAGAAATTTGACAGATTGGGGTAGCTTGATGTGCTGGCGTCCGTCTGTACATGCATGCAAAAAAATCCTTAAAATAAAATTGTAAGTTAATGATGATTTGGCTAGAAAGGGGGTGACTACCGATATGATGACTAAAGGTAAGGATACACGACGACACCAGACACCAGACACTAAGTGTATACATCGAATGTCTGTGTGTGTACATCGCCGCGACACATAGTTGCACATGTAATGACGGTGTCGCTCAGTGTCAGTGTCGCTGCCGTGGAGACAGGACGCACGCGCTGTCCGCAACGAGTGTCGATAATTTCGAACCTGCGCGAAATTTTTAGCTAGACCAATGACGTCACGAGCTTGGTCAACCGAGGAAATAAAATCATTGATTTTATATTATGAATCGCTGCCAGAGCTATGGCAAATATCAAATCCCGATTATAAAAATCGAGTAAAGAAAGCAGCAGCGGTAGAAAGTCTGGCCGAACAATTTAATACTTCTGCATTAGAAATAAATAGAAAACTGCACAATTTACGAACGCAGTTTAATAACGAACTGAGAAAACTTAAAAAAAAGAAGAGTGGCCAAGGCACAGATGAAAATTACGCAAGCACTTGGGATTACTTCACAAGTTTACAATTTTTAATGCCGAGTACCTTACCAGCAAATGAAACAATACAAAATTTGGTAAGTTGTCTTTATTATTTATTGTTAATTTCAACTTATGTATCTGTACTGCCAGCTAACTTCGCCTTCTGGAGATACAAAATATTCTTTATATTCTTCACGGATTTCTTTACTTTCATTAGACATGTTGGATGCCAGTGGTCTGTTTGAGAACAATATATTATCCGGAGGGGGGTCTTGTCTCCAACTGCCAGGAGTTACTACACCATCAATTTCCTCGTCGAAGGAGCCTTGTGGTGCATACACATGCCGTGAACTCCGTTCCAAGAGAAAGTTATGCAACACGCAGATTGCAGTTACAAGTTTTATAACTTTTTCAGGACATAGTTCTATAGGTTTCCTTAATATTCTAAATCTGTTTGCAAGTAAACCAAAGGCATTTTCTACCACTCGTCGAGCTCTCGACAGTCTGTAGTTATAAACACGATTAGGTCCAGGTTGGTTACGAAAAGGAAAAGGTTTCATTAGATAAGGCTTCAATGGAAAAGCATCATCAGCTATAATGACATAGGGTACATATTTAGCCCTACCGGGAAGAGGCATTGGTGGCGGTATATTAAGACTGCCGTTGCTTAAAGCATTTGAAAGTGAACAATTTGCAAACACGCCTCCGTCGGAGATCCTCCCATTGCATCCTACGTCTACATAAATAAATTTGTAATTAGCGTCAACTAATGCCATTAACACAATACTGAATGTACCTTTATAATTATAGTACAGACTCCCACTATGTTGGGGTGCTTTTATGACCACGTGTTTTCCATCTAGTGCTCCAATAGCATTTGGAAAATTCCATTTGTTTTTAAAATCTTCTGATTTTTTTTTCCAGCAATCTTCTGATGAAGGTACCTGTAATACAAAACAATAATTAATAAAAGTTATCATTTAATATTAAATAAATAATATTTTACCCACTTTATGAGCATTAATATAGTTTTTAAAATAAACATTTATTATTATTATTTTCAGAATTCTCCTACTAATAGCGAAAATTTGGAATCAACAGTTTCACCAAACTCCGACAACCTCTCTCGATCTCAACGAACCTCAAAACGAAAGAAGGAAGACGAAGCTTTAGAGCGAGCGATAAGCGTGTTAGACAAATCTGATGATGCTGCCATTTTTGGTGATTTCGTGGCTGCTGCGATACGGAATATGAGGTCAGAAGCCCGTAAAAGAGAATTGAAACGTAAAATTCAACGTATCATTCTAGACATGGAAGAATTGGATGAAGCCGATCAATATTCACGTCCATCTACTTCACAGTCTTATGGTCCCCTTACTCCACTGCCAAATGCGACTTGGGAAAGTTCGGAAGACACTAATGTAACGTACGAAAGTTTGTAATAAGTTTATAAGTTTGTCGATTCACCAAATTTAAACTTTTCATATTAATAACTAAATTAAAATATTACTTAAATATAAATATTTTTTTATTTACTTACCTCCATGTAATTTGGTTTTAAAAATCTATAAATAGCATCGCAACATTCTGGTATTATTTTGGAGATAGTCTGTTGTGGTACCCGAAATAGGTATGAGAGCGATCGATACGAATCTCCTGTAACGAATAAAATTTATCATTAAAAATGTGGTTATAGATATTTTATGGTGTAAAAATATGATAGTAAATATTTACCTGACGCCAAAAATCTTAATGTTATCGCCAAACGTTCTTCCACACTAATAGCTAGTCTCATATTCGTATCTTGCTTAGCAGGTGAAAGCTTTGTATAGCAGGTGAAATCTTGTTACATAAATATTGAAAATCGTCGTGTTTCATCCGAAGAAAGTTTTTGTAACATTCTGGATCTTCGTTTTTCAATTCAGACAACAATTGGTTATATGCCCCTAGCTGCGCTCTTCTTTTAATCCAATCTTTAACCCATACAGATCTCTTTTTACGCCGACGCATTTTAATAGAAACACATATCGCGACAATCGCGGCAGCAGCACGTCTATTCATGGCGATGAAATGTCCCAAACTGAATCGTGTAGACGGCAAATACACTTCAACCGGTACACTAAATGTATATACTAATGTCGACACAAAAAATTGCTTACCGTGTAGACGCAAGCGACACTGGTGTTGACATTTCTGTCGAGTGTCAGTGTCATCGTGTATACTTACCATAATAGGAGTATAGAAGACTAGCAGCGCCACCCGCATAAATTTCGATCCCGTGGGGATGTCGGGATAAAAACTACCCCCTATGTCCTTTCCCGGGACTCAAACTATCTCTATACCAAATTTCATCTAAATCGGTTCAGCGATTTAAGCGTGAAGAGGTAACAGACAGACAGACAGACACACTTTCGCATTTATAATACTAGCAGCGCCCCGCGGTTTCACCCGCATAAATTTCAATCCCGTGGGAATGTCGGGATAAAAACAATCCTTTGTCATTTCCCGGGACTCAAACTATCTCTATACGAAATTTCATCTAAATCGGCTCAGCGGTTTAAGCGTGAAGAGGTAACAGAGAGACAGACAGACACTTTCGCATTTAAAGAAAGAAAATACATTTATTTAGCACCGACTAAAATACACACAATAGACCAGATACATACATCAGATAAAAACAGATTAGACAGACAGACAGATTAGTATGGATTATATTCTATTCGTCTGTAGCAGTGTTATCTATTAAAAGTACTCATAGTCCAAGTACATTGTGTCGTCTTTAATTTAGGTACATTTCCAATAATTTTGAGTGCATATTTTACTGTCCATTATCTCTATTAGACACAACTTTTTCAAATCGTGCGCGTTTGGCCTGACATTTTAAAAAGATTAAATAAAAAAAATACATTAATAAGTAGTACGGTCTATGTTATTTGAATACCTTAATTTTTTATTACCACTGGTTTTATATAAATACTAGCTGCGCCCCGCGGTTTCACCCGCATAAGTGTCGATCCCGTGCGAATATCGGGATAAAAAGTAGCCTATATGTTAAGCCAGGGTGTCAGCTACCTCCATACAAAATTTCATCAAAATTGGTCCAGCAGTTTGAGCGTGAAGAAGTAACAAACATGTAAACCCTATCAGAATACCAGCGCTGCGACATTTATTTTTTAAATGTCGCAGCATCATGCTGAGATAGGAGCCTTTTGGCCTCGTGTAGGAGTTTAGGTCTCATTTTTCTTTTTGTTACTTTTTGTTTTTTTTATATAACTTGGTTTTAATTTTTTACTGTGTTTAGTTTAGTTTGTGATCTTCCTGTACGAGTCGCAATAAATACTTTTTCTTTCTTTCTTTCTAGCCTTTATAATATTATTAGTGTGACTAGCTCTTGCCCGCGACCTCGTCCGCGTGAAATTTCTTGGACCCCCGACCCATCTCGTCGCATCGCATCACCTATCCAAGCTATTACTTCGTTTTTTCTTACCGTTCTAACTTATTTTCTATTTGTTTGGCTCCTAAGGGTCCTAGCAAGATGTTAAATAGCCTATAGTCTTCCTCAAGGAGTGGGCTATCAAATGCAAAAAGATTTTTTCAAATCCGACTGGTAGTGCCAGAGGTTAGCGCGTTCAAACAAACAATACTCTTCAGTTTTACCACAGAATACTTAAAGTACTACGTACAGAAAGGACACTCCCTTCCCCGCACTAACATCAGTTACTGCACCTCACCCCGCACTTCGGCGTATTCGTCGCAGTTTTTTAACAAGAGCGCTCGCAAACACAAGTACCTCACGCACACATTCATACGTATACCAACGTCATTTTTTAATGTAGTAGTAGTAGGTAATTATTTTGCGAGCGTTGTATGGAGTGTCCGGGGTGTGGTTTTACTATGTATATTAGTATAGATTATAGTTAATCATATTATTTATTATACGAGATTAATAAGCATAGCTAAGGAAAATCTTTAACCCACACATACAGGATACTATAATAAAAATATGACAAAAAATAATTAAAACACAATGACATAATAAATGTTTTATGTTAAATAGTAACCCTACACACAGTATAAATATGCCCTGCTTCTGACTCACACAAAGGTACACGACCGGGCTGAATAATTTCAATTCCTTTGCTCTGACTGTTTTGCCGCCAAAAGCGACCGCCATGTTGGATTTCCTTATTTGTTTTTCTTTGAATATAAAACAATTGACAAAAGTAATTAAGAGGAAATGCGGTCGAAAAGACTTTTTGAAAAGTAAAAAGTCATAATTCGAGGTTTGGCTCTCGCCTATTTTCTCCTCCAATATTGGACCAATTCAAAAGATATTTCATAAACAGAATAATAAGGATATATACTGTGTCCCTATGTTTTATTTTTCATTAATAGGTTGTCATATTTGTACAATAGTAGGCCTCTGTTGACAGCAGCAATTTTGAGCATTTGTTGAGGGTTCTAGTGCATATAAAAATAATCAAATATAATATAATCATATAAAAATATCCTTCTTATTCTGTTTATGAAACATATTTTAAAGAGGTAACAGACAGACATACACACTTTCACATTTATAATAGGTATTAGTACCTATGGATAAGTCCAGTCTTACCAAGAAGTATCGTGTTACCTAGTAACTGGGTTGTGGAGGTCGAATAGGCAGTCGCTCCTTGTTATCATCACTTCGACCGGCGGGGCAGTTGTGTAACACATTATCAATCGGAATCGGTTTCATTTTGACAGTTCTACAACATTCATTGCGGTATTTATTTACGCTGTTGAGCAGACAAATTTTTCGAACTTATGAAGCAATGGATTAGCAATTTGCTTCAAAATGAATCAGATTCCGATCGATAGTATGTTACGCAATTAGGGTGTTGTTCTTTGATTCCCGCGTTTAGTGGATTCCTGCGGCCTTCACAAGGTCATCGGTCAACCTTGTGGTTGGCCTTCCAATAGTACGTCTTCCGGTACGCGGTAGTCACTCCAAACCAGAACCTTTCGGCCCCATCGGCCATCTGTTCTGCGAGCAATGTGCTCTGCCCACTGCCACTTAAGTTTGGCAATTCTGCGGGCTATGTCGGTTACCTTTTTTTTCCTGCGGATCTCTTCATTTCTGATACCATCACGCAGGGAAACTCCAAGCATTTTCCTCTCTATTGCCCTTTGGGTGACTTTTAACTTTCTAATAAGGTTATAAGGCCCATTGTGAGCGACCACGTTTCAATGAGGCAACACACCGTGGTCAAAGACTTTCGTCTTGAGACACTGCGGTATGTGGGAGAATATATTGCGTAGCTAAGTCGCTCCATGTAAAATACTGGTATTCAGCTGCACTCGGTTAGACTAGAAGCCGACTCCAACATAGTTGGGAAAAGGCTAGGAAAATGATGATTATTGATTATTGTCCAGAGGGGCAATTCTCGTAATTTCAAGAACGTTCACAGTCTGGGGGACTAAAAAGGCCACTTTGGCAGAATCATAAAAGGATAACATTATGAATCATAATAAAAGTCGTAAAATGATCATAAACTGATAATTCATAATATTATTTTTGACATTAAAGCAATTCATATTTCGTGGACCATTTTACGAATCTCACAAAACTGTCAAACGGATGGAAATTGTACGCAAACAATATTATGAATTGTCAGTTTGTGACCATTTTACGAGTCTGATCTCAGTCTCAATCTGTCAAAAATACCTCTAAAATTTAGAGGTAACTTGTGAAAAATTTAGGAAATTTAGAGTCTAAATTTCCTAAATTTTTGACAAGTTTTTGACATTGATTGTCGCTTAGACGCGCCAAGATTTTGAACGTTTTTGATTCCGGGAATTGATCTTCTGGTTTCCTCACGATATTCCTGCACCGATGTCTCCGAAGTTATAGGCAGATGTACAGAAAAACCCGCGAGGCTATTTCTAATTAGTTTATCCTGTTATGCTTTGTATTGCCAGTCATTCACATTCTGTAGAGGGACATAAACTAGATAAGGAGATAAGTATTGATATCGTTACAGATAAATATGTGTGTTATGAAAATGATGGCCGAGTCAGTCGTGTCCGCCATGGGCTGCATACAAAGTGTGTCGTGTTGCTGTATTCCCCTTTGTGACTGTAGCGATGTAAGTGTCTTATTCATACTAATATTATAAATTCGAAAGAACTCTGTCTGTCTGCCTGTATGTTACCTTTTCACGCCTAAACCGCTGAACCGATTTCGATGAAATTTGGTATACAGGGTGAAATTGAAAACATGCGACAAATCGAAATGGGAGATTGTACTCATCATTACGAACAACTTTTACTATGGGACCAAACCTAAAATCGCGAAAAAAAAAATCTGCTGTTCCCTACATTTATGTTCGCATAACTGGTCAAAAAGAAAGGGAACAGCTGATTTTTTTTCGCGATTTCAGGTTTGGTCCCATAGTAAAAGTTGTTCTGATGAGTACAATCTCCCATTTCGATTTGTCGCATGTTTTCAATTTCAACCTGTATAGTGCGTTGGAGTGGTGAATGCTTATGCGAATCCCGCACGGGGGTGCGCCACCACGGTGTTCCACCTCTACTTATGGCCGGGTATTCTGATTTTATTATTGATAGTGATTTATTTGACGACCTAAAGAAGGTGGCTGGGGTAGACTGGATGCGGAAGGCGGAGGACAGGGTGCTGTGGCGCAGTCTGGGAGAGGCCTATGTCCAGCAGTGGACGGCGATAGGCTGAGTTGATTGATTCTGATTTTTGTCAGATTATTCTACAAGCAACATACTAAAACTCTAGTGTTTTAGTTTTTCAGACCAAACAATATATTTTTTGTAAATAGATTTAATTGCTTCATATTTTGCAATACATTACCAGCGTTGTGTCATTGCGCTTCTCTTTATTTTCTATGCAGTCCGACAAACATCGCGCCTCTTAATTGTCTAATTAATTAGTCAATGAGAAGCAGACCGCATCATTGCCTTATCACAAGTCACAACGTTCCTCGGCCTATCATTCATTAATTTCATTGTCACACCTCACGCGTAGCATGATCGACGTAGAAACGAATTTTGTCAACGGAAGAATAGATAAAATGTTCAAAATGTTGAAGGTTCTTGAAATATTTCTACTATTCTTCAATCGACAAAAGTCTACAATGTCAAGCATACATAATCAGCCTATAATGTTCCCACTGCTGGGACACAGGCCTCCTCTCAGTGAGAGGGAGTGGGCCCAGCGCGGGTTGGTAGATGTCACATGTCTTCGAATTTTTGGTTCTAGGACATGCCGGTTTCCTCACAATGTTTTCCTTCACCGTTTTGAGAGCTCAAACTCAAACTCAAAGCATTTATTTCAATTAAACCATGTACAGGCACTTTTGAATTGTCAAAATTAAATAGTTGGTCAGCTAGTCAGAAAGTTGAAGCTAGTTGCCCATTCCAAAACGTAGATCTCTATGGAGAAGAACGGGCAAGAAACTCCATGGACACTCTTTTAAATCAAGAACATCACTCAGCAGTGGTGATGAAATAAATTACAAAAAGTAAAGCGCCTGTCTGAATTTGAACCTATGACCTACAACTCGCAAGTCGCGGCCGTTACCACTTGGCCATCACTGCTCAGTGTCAAGCATGACGACCAATTTTTCTCTACTCTTGACACCATTTCTTTTTAACAAGTGTCAAAATAGTCTACATTACAAGACTTAGACAAGAGTCTATATTTATAATGCTGCCGCGCTAGCGATATCAGCAGTAAGTGCTTTTTTTTTACAAAATGAGTTAAATATTGATCCCGAATCAGCGCAATGATCATATTTATGAATCAATATTTAACTCATTTTGTCAAAAATTGCACTTACTGCTGATATCGCTAGCGCGGCAGAATGGTGGCGGTTCAATGAAACCAACGATGACAGTTAGGAATTTATTCACTGTAGACAATATAGAACTTAAGTTCTAGCACACTCCGGACACTCCATACAACGCTCGCAAAATAATTACCTACTACAACTACATTAAAAAATGACGTTTGTATACCTACGTATGAATGTGTGCGTGAGGTACTTGTGTTTGCGAGCGCTCTTGTTAAGGGCTTGTAATAGTTCAGCTCAAATTCAGATTTTGCCCCCACTTCCCCGCGCTATGTATCATTCTATCCCACTCGCACAGACATACTGATTCAGTTAGGGTGAACTGTACTATTGTTGGAAGGATGTCAAGAAATAAAATGATTAAACTTAACATTCATTTATTACATTCACATAAAAATTAGCTTTCACATTGTATGTGCAGTATATATAAAATTATTTTAAATGGACAGGTAAATAATAATATAATAACAAAAAAAACATGGGACGCTCATCATTCGCATAGCAAATACAAAGCAAAGACAAAGTTATTTATACATAATATTTAAGTAGCGACGTCTACAAACGAACTACACCAATCTTTTGTTTGACATCACAACCTACATCACGCAAGCAAAGTTTACCGCGAAATCCGCAATATACCTACTGCATTAGTGTTCTATGACCGACCAAAGACCATTGCTCACTCACTGACGGCGTGGCACGGCAGGTTGTGCTGCGGCATCCCGCGGCGTTCCGTGGAATCCTGCTGAAAGCCCGCCCTGACTGGACTGCGCCCCATTAACCGAAATGACCGCTGCACAAGTTTCAACCTTATTTCAACCAGCTTAGCAATCATAATTCCTCGACACAAAGTGACCCACACGTCCCGCGGGATGCAATGGCGCGCCGCGGCATTACGTGGAATGAAACGGCATAACACGTCATGCCGCAGCATCCCTCGGCGCGTCGCGTCATGCCGCAGCGTCCCGCGGCACGTAGCGTCATTTCCCGGCATCGTGGTATCGAAATAAAGTAACATGAATTCTAAACTCATTGAAATAAGATTTAAAATAACTTGATTAGTAATAAAATCCTCTGCCATGACACGCCGTGCCATGCCGTCAGTGAGCGCCGGCCTTAAAATTACTTTCTTTTTGCTGATTCTTTGGCCAAAAAATAGGCTAGTCCTCTGGTCACGTGAAGAGTCGACCAATCGCTTGGCGATTTCTCTAATAATTAAGTGGGCACTCGGACCCTGTGGCCGTAGTGTTTCAGCCCCAAACGGCTGGTACATATAAGTCGGCTTATTAAGATTAGAAAGTTTCATACATTTTGGCTTTAACGATGGTTTAGAATAGAACACAATAACCTCGAACAACTGATGGTTACCGGCAAGGTGGATGGTAAACGACCAAGAGGTCGCAGCCCATTGCGATGGTCTGACCAGATAAGCTCTTCTCTTGACACGAAATTTCATGATGCGCTTCACTTGGCCAAGGATAGACAGAGATGGCGAAACATCGTCAGGGAAAAGTTGTTTTCAAGGGAGGATCACGACCCTCAGTAATGAGGAGTACGACTTGAGGAGGAGGAGAATAGAACGAATTATAAAATAAGTTGTTATTAATGAAAACATTTAAATTAAAAAAAAAAGGAATCAAGAGGAGGAGAATGACGAAAGCAAGAACATTTATGTGAATTCCCTTAAATCCCTAATTTCCATATTCCGTGTATGTCTGGGATCACATAACTCTGGTAACATGTATGATAAGTAAAAATTTGTTAATTTAGGTTCCATGAATTGTGCCCAATAATGATCGTCTTTCTGTATAATTTCAATTTTGATATGATTTTTGCATCCCGACCATACGCCAAAAATACATGTATTTCTCCCAGTTATGTGTAGTTGTCCCTGCACCTGAATGTACCAAGGATGTTTCAAATTTATGGAAAGTCCATCTTTCGTTTTCCTCCAAAACCTTATTTTTTTTTTATCTATTGCATCGTCCAACGAAGTCCTGAATGCAGAAATTGGACACTTTATTTCTACTATTGTGTCTTCTCCCTGCACAACTCCGTCCGGAGTTGCACCTAGAAAAGGTTACTCTTTATCAATAAAAAGACCACAAGGCTCTATTTTAATATTAAGTTGTGATGCTAGTTGTTCCATTGCGGTTGTTTCGTTTTCTATTCCATGTTTTATGGACGGCACATTACATAAATTTTTTGGATATATAAGATTTTTAACTAAATTTTTAACACTAGAATTTTGACGTCTATTGACCACTTTGGAGAAATTAGAGGCTGTAAGAAGTTTCCTTCTAAGTTCTAACCACTCACTGGAATCTCTTTGAAGAATCGTTGATATTTCAACGTTTCTTCAGTCTTCTTCTGAGCTTGGTAAATTTTTTAAAAAGTCCTCTTTGCAGCGATCGTACTCTAAAGTGGTCATATCTGGCTTTTGACAATGTTCACCATAATCTTTACTACTTTCTTTGTTATTAATTTTTTTTCGTTTTCTATCCTTTCTTAAATCTTTAAACACACCCCTACGTTTCCTAAAACGTTTCTCCTCTAATTGAAGCACTAGTGGTCTGGTGCTTTTCCCCAAGATTGATCTATGTAGAGTGGAGAGAGGGCGTTTTGTATTAAATGAAACTACAGCAGCGTTGCATCTCGACTCATAGCCCTGACGTAAGGAAAAGATAATACGTTTCCCTCCAACAAATTTAGCAATAATGTTGTTGAAGGATTCTACTTTATTGCTATCAGTATTGTGCATCAAACTTCGAGCTTTAGCTGCTACAATATTCACTATAAACTTTATTCTATTCCAAATAGCGCACGTTTTCAAAATTAAAGTAACATCTTCAATGTTTTTTTGGCTAGTACAGTAATAAGGTTGACAGTTGTCGTGATTTCCGAATGCGTGGTTATAAGAATTTGTGATATCTGTGAATAGGCTACAGTGTAAAATAACTTTAATTTCGGAAGGCGGGTGGCAAAAAACTTTTTAGTAACGTGTCTATAAATTGTTTTCAAGCATCGTCACGAATCTTCTAGCGCGAAGAACTGTACTCTACCGAGTTTTAGCCACCGGATCAGACGGCTTTCGAGGAAGATACAGCACAATAGACCACATCCATACAGTGCCAAAAATTATACAGAAATCCGAAGAGTATAACCGGCCCCTTTGTCTTACGTTTGTGGTCTATGAGCAAGCTTCTGACTTTATCGAGACCTGGTCTGTTTTGGAGTTGCAAGTGACATTAGTTATCTTTATGATGGAACGGATGGTCGTATTCCTTATCCGATCCGTTAGTTTGATACCCAGAATACTCCGTTCCATAGCCCTCTGGCAAACGTCGAGCGTGGACCTCTGCTGATTTGTCAAAGACCACGTTTGACCACCGTATGTGAGGATGGGAAGTATGCACACGTCAATGAGTCTTCTCTTAAGGGACAAAGGAAGATCACCCTTCATTATATCTTTCATGGCCCATTAGCTCATCCAGGCATTTTCGGTGCGTCTTGCAAATTCTTTGTTTTGTCTTGCCTGGAAAGAGACTATTTGCCCGAGATAGAGATACTCATCAACGTATTCGACCTCCACACCCGTCACAGTGATCCTGCGATGCGCACTGTTCGTCATCAACTTGGTCTTTGACATATTCATCTGAAGTCCAACCTCTAGGCTTGCCGTGCCAAGATCGTTTAGCATCTGCGTCAACTCGGAGGCTGAAGACGAAAAGAGGCACAACTCAGCCTCCGGGCTGAATATTGATCAAAAATGTATTAACTTAAACCAAAAAAAAATACATGTATCAAGCACAGCCAACACATCAAGCTAGCCGAAACTTTTAAATTTTCCCAATCAATTTTGAACAATATGTTTTAGCGATAAAGCTGAAAATCTATTAAAGAAATATGACAGGTTGTAGTAGCTTGATGTGCTGGCGTCTGTACATAATTAATTCTCAAAATCTGTCAGTGGTAATTTGTGATTACTTGCGATGAATGAAAACCGTAGAGAATATAAAGGTTTTGTGTAAATTGGCTAATTTTATGCCGACTGTATTTTTTTTCAAAATTAGTTAATGCAGATCATAGTTTCTGGTCTCCTATTACAACATAACGGGTTTAAAAAGACACAACGAGCCGAGAGTCACTTGTACTCCCCATTATTGTAATCATTTCTTTGTACTAGAAACTTTCTGGTTACGGAGATATTATTATTAAGGTCAAAATTACAACTTTCACTGATATTTTTTACGAAAACAAGTTTTGATATTATAACATAACTTTAAATACCTCCAGGACCCCTGTATAGTTACATGCCGGTGCAAAATTTACTGTTTGTGGTAGTGCGCATACAGCAAATGTTTACACCAAAAATTAAAGTCGATTTCCAGCAATTACTTTTGTCACAGATCTTTTGTGCAATGTTACTTAGTTTGATGTACGACGGCTAAAGTCTTTTTACACCCTGTATCAATAAATAGATAAAATTATTTATAAAAATAGTTTTACTGAATATATTGAAAACACCATTACACATTGGGAACTGTCTAAAATAGGTACGTTTACCTCCCTAAATTTTTGACAATGTTTTGACATTGACATGAGATTACGATTTTAAACCATTTCAAAAATTATTTTATGAATGAAAACTACAAAATTTGGAAAAAATAAAAATACGAGGCCTTATATTTTACATCTATATTTCATTTTACTTTATTACATAATTTCTTCAGAACATAAAACGTTGTCAATCGGGTCTTTTGAGCGCAAGCAAAGTGACACGGGTTCCCCGTCTGATAGCCGAAGCGGTACTGACAAGTACTGAATCGGGGTCCTGTCGGGGGCCGGGCGGCAGAGCGGTTCAAGGTATGAGTGGTTATAAAGCTGGATATTTCGGATCTCATCTTTTTACGTTAAATTTAACGATTAAAAAAATAAAAACGAACCTATGACACCTGCTTTATGCATAGTTTGATTAGCTTGCAAATTTTCATGGCCTTATTTGAAAATTTTCATTGAATATTCTCCTTTTATTTTGCGGTTTAGAGGTAACTTTGAGACTTCTTTGTATCGAGAAAATTGTATGCAATCGTGTTTTCGCAACCGATGACACCTCGCAGTAGTCCTCATCTTTATCGTATAATAATTTCAAAGTGAAAACTGCAGAACTGTTGGAACTACAGCCGTTAATGCTAAGGCAATTTTCGCAATCTGAACTAGTATCGGTCCTTAAAGAACGGGCGACGAACATGCCGAAGTGCGGGGTGAGGTGCGGTTGCGGGGAAGGGAGTGTCCTTTCTGTACGTAGTACTTTAAGTATTCTGTGGTTCTAGTGTACAAAAGCTGTCTAGACAAGACCTATGGGTGGTTCCAGGGATGGACTGCGGGGCTATCCTATCACTTAACCTCCTAGGTCTGCTATTCCTGAGGGCGACGGGGCCTCCATCCTTGTCCATCCCTGGAACCACCCATAGGTTTTGTCTAGACAACTTTTGTATACTAGAACTTAAGTATTGTCTACAGTGAATAAATTCCTAACTGTCATCGTTGGTTTTATTCAACCGCCACCATTATACAGGGTGTTACGGAAAGGGTATATCAATACAAACGGGTTGAAGAGTGTATCTGGTCTAGAATCTCTGTACAAAATTTCAGCTCAAAAGCAGTAACTTTGAAAATGCTTAATATTTTTTTATTTAGATATATTATTAAATTGAAATCATAACAAATGTGTCACCGCACTATGAGGGTCGTTATCCATTATCTGTAGTGTGTCTGTGCGCCTAGTACACGCACATCACGCCGCCGCGCGCCAGTGCAGCGCCGTGATGTCGAAATAAAAAAATATTAAGCATTTTTTGAGCTGAAATTTTGTACAAACTCTAGACCAGATACACTCTTCAACCCGTTTGTATTGATATACCCTTTCCGTAAAATCCTGTATACAGATTTTTATAAAATTTGCTCCCCGTTGCTATGGAAAGAATAAATGTCTTTGTCTTCATAGAGACGCGAGTCTATGGATCGCGTCGTGCTCGGACAGAAAAGATGTCGAGTTTGATAAAAGAACTTTGTCTATTCTTGGTAGAATAGATAATAGAGCTGGTCACGTTACGCGAGCAGGAAAATTGTTGAATGAAAAATACTTGAACAGGAAAAATACAAATAAAATAGATACCTATATTTATCAATGGATCGCATCGCTAAATTGAGAGGCTTATTACAAATTTCCGTTACATAGATTGTGTTATCACATTACAAAATTGTTGTTTTGATAACATTTTTAAATGTACTGATAAAGTCTAGGTGACGAATTCGAACTGCGCCAACTATGTACTTAAGACTAATTATTTATACTTATTCATGATGATCTACAGGGTTAAACTAAATTACCTAGCGGAACTCTGCATCTGATAGTTCCATGTTTTGCTACTTCGTACATGGACATTTTGCTAATTAGACTTACTGCTTATTCGACGTTTCGCGCTGCCTGTTGGACATTTAGCTACTTAGGTCTTTTGATTTATCTATCTATATAAATAAATGAAATTGGAGTGTCTGTTTGTAATATTAAAATAACCGCTTTTTACTAAATGCATATGTATTTTGGTATATGTACCGTGTATATGTCGTGGTCATATCGTAGATTTGCTCACTTCATAAAATGCTCGAGAATTTCATGAAATGGTCGCATTTCATGAAATGTTTCACTGTCTATTGGCCACATCATGATGTGGTCTGGCCAGATCAATGATTACTCAACGTTTGACGATATGAACAGCTAAACGCACGACTACTTCATGATGTGGCCAAACATTAGTGATCATATCGTAAAATAATTAGAATATCCGCCGGTAGAGGCGTTGATGTCGGTTTCCTCTGTGGGTTCCCTATCCATTTGCATAAAATTTTAAGACCTAATATAACACGGCATACTTTTGTTTCTCCTAATTATATTTTCGCATAACAGCTTACGCATAATTTCTCTAATCATAATAATGATTAAGCATAATATTCTAAAGCATAAATTTAGCATGTTCGTTTTATTCCTAACGACAACAGGTCGACGGAGCCCCGCTGTGCGGGGCTTCTATTTCTGTCTACAGAGTTTAAAGGAACCTAACCAAATAGAACCTCGGGGTGCCCCTGACGTCGTTTAGTATTATGCGAAGTAGTATTATTCATGATATGGCCAAACGTCAAATGATATATCATTAAACGTTGACTTTTAAACGATATGGTCAATCGTAGCTAGCCATTTCATGATACACAACCATTTCATGAAATGACCGAACACTTCATGAAATGATCAATTCTTTGATTTGGCCACGACATATACAGGGTGTTACAGAAAGGGTATATCAATACAAACGGGTTGAAGAGTGTATCTGGTCTAGAATCTCTGTACAAAATTTCAGCTCAAAAGCATTAACTTTGAAAATGCTTAATATTTTTTTATTTCGACATCACGGCGCTGCACTGGCGCGCGGCGGCGTGATGTGCGTGTACTAGGCGCACAGACACACTACAGATAATGGATAATGACCCTCGTAGTGCGGTGACACGTTTTTTATGATTTCAATTTAATAAACTATCGAAATAAAAAAATACTAAGCATTTTCAAAGTTACTGCTTTTGAGCTGAAATTTTGTACAGAGACTCTAGACCAGATACACTCTTCAACCTGTTTGTATTGATATACCCTTTCTGTAACACTCTGTATACATATCGACACCTCCATGCAATAACATCGTAACTCACATTTTGTGATTTTACAGGAGAGCGATTTTAAAGTTTGAAAAATTATAGCAAACTCAAAACACCCCGTACAATTTTTGAAGCTGGCTCTATTTAATATAGTTTAGGCGGACTATAAATAGGTAGGTATGGTTAAGTTGTAAAAGAAAAATTGTTTTCATGGGTTTTCATGACTTACGTGAAAAGCAAAGTCAAAGTCAAAGTCAAAGTCAAAGCATTTATTTCAAATAGGCACATAAAAGGCACTTTTGAACGTCAAAAATTATCTTAAAATAGAATTGATTCTAGTCGCCCATTCCAAAAGGTAGTTTTCGTATGGAGAAGAACGGGCAAGAAACTCCACCGTTACTCTTTTAAAATGTTTAGGTACAATATTTTGCATGGGTACATTAATTATATAATAACATGTGAGGACGATGCACCTACAATAAAATTACTATACCACAATAGGTAAAAGAATTAAAAACGAAACCATGACATATAAATTAATTATCTGATAGATACATGGTGCTCACATATTTACAAACATGGTACAAGCAAAACGATTTTAATTATAAAACAAAATACAAGTAATAAGTCAGGGTGTGAGTAATAAATGTAAAAAAAAAGAATAAAAAAATTTACAATTAAATTAGCAACCAGTTTGATTTTGTCTAGACTCTAGATTGTCCTATGGAGCAGGACCAGCATGTTTCCAAGCGTTCTTATCTTGGATATAATCTTCTAATTTATAGTATGCTTGTTTACAAAGTGTACGTTTAATGTGAGTTTTAAATTTTCTTTCATTTAATTGCAATATATCACAAGGTATTTTATTGTAACATTTAACACAGTACCCCATAAAAGATGTATGTACTTTGGCTAATCTGAAAAATGGTTGATGTATTTTATCTTTATTTCTTGTATTAAAGTTATGTCTATCGCTTATTTTATTAAAAAGATGTAGATTTTTTCTTACATACATAATATTTTCATAAATGAATTGGCAAGGTACCGTCATAATATTAATCCTTTTAAATAGTTCCCTGAGAGATTCGCGGCGACGTAGATTATAAATGGCTCTGACAGCTCTCTTTTGCAAAATAAAGATGGATTCAATGTCAGCAGCTCGACCCCATAGTAAAATGCCGTACGACATAATGCTGTGAAAGTAGCTAAAATAGACTAAACGCGCGGTTTCTACATCTGTTAACTGTCTTATCTTCCTAACAGCATAAGCGGCCGAGCTAAGCCGCCCCGCAAGAGATGTTATGTGAGGTCCCCATTGTAATTTCTCGTCTAGCGTGATTCCCAGGAAAACCGTGAAATGTGAAATGACATATAAGTTACGAGGACAAACATTGTATGTCTGAGTTACAATTTAGTTTTTTTGTAGTTTAATTTATTTTTGTGGTCAGATAATTGTAACTCCAAGGTGTTAAGTTACATAAAATGTTTTTATATTATTTTCTATAAATTGTAAATCAAGTTGCAATTATATTGTTGACAAAAAATATTTTTTGAATTAGTTACAATACTTTGACGTTGGTTTATTTTAGAAACGAAAGGGAATAGAATTACAATGATA
Organism: Amphipoea lucens; assembly: GCA_947508005.1. Lineage (NCBI taxonomy): Eukaryota > Metazoa > Arthropoda > Insecta > Lepidoptera > Noctuidae > Amphipoea > Amphipoea lucens. The sequence goes on from OX382385.1 coordinate 7,790,659, forward strand.
GTACAGAAAAATGCATTATTTTTTTTTTACATAACAAAGCCGTTGTAACTCAATTTTTGGAAAAAAGTGAGTTACGATGTTATTGCATGGAGGTGTCGATATGTACAATAATAAATTATTATATTTTCCTTTTCAGGGAGGTACAGTCAACGTGGTAGACGGGGTTGACTACGGAGGTGGCGGTGGCTGGGGTGGGGGCGGCGGCGTCCACGTCAGTGACGGCATAGACTACGGCGGTGGCGGCGTCAACGTCGTCGAAGGCGGTGGCTGGGGTGGCGTTCACGTCTCTCAAGGCGTTGATTATGGAGGCGGCGTTCACGTGTCTGATGGCGTCGATTATGGGGGTGGAGGCGGGGGCTACGGCGGGGGTGGTAGATATTAATATTATGTAAGTTGTTGTATTTAATTGCTGTTACAAAAAAAAAAAAAATGTTGGCTGAACTGTATGCCGATTTCCACAATTAAAAACGTTCAAAATCTAGTCGCATTCTCATTATAGCGACAGTCAATGGCTTGTAAAAAATGTAGCGAAATTAGAGGTATTTTTAACCGATGAAAAAACGGAGGAGGCTCTCAAGTCGACGCATATACACCGTGAAATTTTAATCACCGTTTTCATCTTAAGGGGTCATTGTACTCATCATTATGAACAACTTTTACTATGGGACCAAACATGAAATCGCGAAAAAAAAATCAGCTGTTTCCTAATTTTGACGAGTTATGCGAACATAAATGTAGGGAACAGCTGATTTTTTTTAAACAGTGACGTAGACAAAAAATGATTGTTATTAAAAAAATCTGCTGTTCCATACATTTATGTTCGCGTAACTCGTCAAAATCTAGGGAACAGCTGATTTTTTTTCGCAACCGATTTCGTATTTTTTTTGTATATCGCCAGAAAAGGCAATAACAAATATGTGGTACTAGCGTCTGCCCGCGACTTCGTCCGCGTGCACCCTTCCCCCATTCACCCTCTTAGGGGTGGAATTTCGAAAAACCCTTTCTTAGTGGATACCTACCTACTCTTCACAAAGAAGACACCCTCCAAATTTCATGTTTCTAGGACCAGTCAGAATATATCAGTCAGTCAGGACTTTGAATTTTAAATATAAATATAACTCGTCAAAATGTAGGAAACATCTGATTTTTTTCGCGACAGATTCGTAATTTTTTTGTATATCGTCAGAATAAGCGATAACAAGTATGTGGTACAATTTATTGCATATATATGTGGTTTTCATGCTGTATAAATATCGGATAAATATCAAATATCGGATATTTCGATTTTTATTATAAATATCGGATTTTACGAACCCTGATATGTTTTTATTGTTACAGATGACGGAAACCAAAATGATGAAGCACGTTTGTCGAATAAAGTATTTATAAGTTATATTTAAATATTTGTAAGTTTTATAAATACTCTTTTAGAAGCACATAATGTAAAAGTATTGTCTACAATTCGATTTCCACTTATTATAATTTATACCTACTAACAATAATTTCAAAACTACAAAAAGAAAACAATATAAAAAGCTGTATTAATGTATATGTCGCAGCCAAGTGGTTAAATTAGCCGTTTAGTTAACCGCCTGGCCTTTGGAAGTAGTGCTCGCCTCGCTTCGCTCTCTCGGCTCGCACGCGGTTGATCACAGTTCTAACCTAACCTAACCCATTTGGTCGGGGAGCCCTGGCTCAGTTACTGCGAACAATTCGGCTCTCGCGTGATTGGTTACAGTTACAACCTAAACTATAATATTGGATATCATTCAGGCCGTTAGTTGAACGGCCGCCGTTTAGTTAAAAGGCTAGGCGGTTAACTAAACGGCTAATTAAACCTGTTGGCTGCAACATACCTATTTACGAAAAAATCTACCTTAGCTAAGATATCAAAATAGTCACCCGTATAGTTGTCAACGATAAATATGCCTAGAAAGCTGGTATCATTGCCACGTTGGACGACAATGCTGATTCTTTTCCTGAAGAAAAAAGAAAAAAAGCCGAATGCGTTATAACCTCCTTTTTTTGAAGTTGGTTAAAAAAGACCAAGGCTACTCGCTCAGACACAGTACACTAAACTAAGCAGTATTACGACTCCATACAAACGACCGAAAATGAAATTAAATATTATTTTCTGTAAGTACAGTAAAACGGGGCTACTTTGACAGGCGGGGCTACTTTGACTAGGCCGATCACAACGCTATGACGCGTTCCCCACACCCCGCGCCTCGCGCAATATTACTCGAGGTCACGCACACTTGCTGAGCATACGTGAAAACCGATTTTGGCGCTCTGTCAAAGTAGCTCCAACATCTGTCAAAGTAAGTAACCCTGGAAGTCAAAGTAGCCCCGTTTTGCGGTAAATCTTATAAGAAAATTTTACACGTCAATGTTTTGTTTGTCAATATTTTTAAAACAAGATGGCTCCGGCATTTCCTAGCTGACTAATCCCTGAGAAGAAACGTCGAAACTGAGGTCATGGCCTCTGAAATCCAAACATTATATTATTAAGATTTTTGTGAGTCTAACAATGCAGGGCCATGTTTGGAAGGGCCTTTTGAAGAAAAAAAATCAGTAATCGTGTAGCTTAATCCTGTTTTAGGGAGCTCGACGACCCGTTACACGACGCTGCCAGACCTGCAGGACATTTGCGTAGGCCATATACAAAATACTCTAAACCGCAAAACAGTTATAAAGTCATGTATAAAAATATATAAGGTCCCATTAAAATAGATGGACAAACTTTTAGAAATCATTCAGACCACCAAAATAAGGACAATGGTAAGAAAATATATAAGAAAAAGGCATTGATAGATACTTACCAGAAAAATAATCAGATAACGAAAATTTATTATTTTAGGCAATTTATTATTTTAGGTCAAAATAAAATCACTTTAATCTGTGTTTCTTTTTTGCTTGGATATGTTTGGTTAGACGTACTGTATATAATATGTCACAGAAATCAATAAAAATGTCAATGTTAAATCCAAAACATTAACCCCCTTACTAATAAACGTTGTATAGCGTCTGTATAGTTACACAACGCTTTGTCTCCTTCATTCGAAAGTCAACTTACTGACGACTGAAAGAGAGAAATCGGTGTGTAACTATTCATCTGATATAATAAGTTTATTAGTAAGGGGGATAGTATAAAATAGTTTGTTGCTGGTGGTAAACTTCGGTACTCAATTACTTAAGTGTACTGTGGGCACGTGAAGAGTCTACCAATCATTTGTCAAGTCTAGGAAAAGAAGACGAGCGCTCAGACCCCATGAGTCCATCACCCTAATTGCGTAACTCACTATTAATCGGAATCTGAATCATTTTGAAGCCAATTGCTAATCCATTGCTTCATAAGTTCGTAAAATTTGTCTGTTCAACATGTAAATTACGCAATGAATGTTGTTGAACTGTCAAAATGAAACCGATTCCGATTGATAATGTATTACGCAATTGCCCCGCATGACCCAGCCAATGTTTTAATTAGTTTGTAATTCTGCAAACTTATCTAACAACATTAGAAAATACTGCAGCTGTGGGACCCTCAAGATCTGCAGAAATTTTAAATACATTTATATATAAAAATTAGACTTTTTTTTCTTATTTTCCCTCTTTCTCTCGAAACCGTTCGATCTTAATAGGTAATACGGGCTGGTGTCCGCAACTCCACGTCAATGCGCGTATTTTGCGTACGGGTGGGAAAATCGATTATTCGATCCACCCCAGCTCCTCAAGGAAGGCCAGCAACGCCTTGATGTTACTGACCGTCTCACGTAGGGTACCTGGGTTACCGAAGTACTTTGCCCTGTACGTGGCGACCACTGGGCAGTTTAGAAGCACGTGTGCCGCTGTCTCGTCGTCCTCCATGCAGGCCCTGCACAGCGGACTGTCTGTTACTCCTATGACAAAGAGGTGTTTATTAAATGACCCGTGGCCAGTTAAAGCTGCAGTAACTATACGCAGCTTTTGTTTAGTTAGACGGAGGCCTGCCTACCGTTCGATCTTTAAGGTTAAGCAATGCTTGCCGAGGTTATTCCGTGGATGGGTGACCATCTAATACATACCAAGACCCCTCCGTGTCTCGGAAAGCATGCTAAGCACAACTGCTTAGCGTTAACGACTGTCGTCCGTAGATCTTTGATAGTCGTTACGGGCCGTCAGAAGCCTCAAAGTCTGACAACCAATCTTGCCTTGCCAAGGGGTATCGTGTTACCCCGTAACTGGGTTGTGGAGGTTGGGATGTTGATGATGATTCCATTGCTTCATATGTTCGAAAAATTTGTCTGCTCAACTACGTAAATAACGCAATGAATGTTGTTGAACTGTCAAACAGTTCGTTCCACCCGCTGAGGACCTCCCACCTGGACATGAGTTACCTTGGGTCCTTGGGTAACCTGGAAGTCTTTAAACAGACTCCGGACCCAGGTTGGCCGAAGCAAGGAAAACCTGTTCAGGCGGAGATTTATAGACGACTCCGCCTTGGAGTGTAAATGTGGTGCTGTTCCACAAACGATGGGACACTTAATATCGTGCCCTGCGTGTCCTGTCAGCTGCACGTTACAGGAACTGATGGACGCTAGTGATGGCGCCAAACAAGTGGCCGAATTCTGGGCCGAGTACATTTCTATCGACACTCTAAGGCCTCATTTACGGAGACGCGGGGCGTCGTGCGTTGCGTTGAGCGGCGCGCCTATATATAAAAGTACTCTGTGGCCCGCACTGAATTCAAATATATGGCGTTGTATGAATGCGTTTACGGAGAAGCGATTTTAGACGCGTTTGTTTGAATTAGGGCGTTTTTTGCGGCCGAGCCCGCGGATGGCACCGACGCGTCCCACGCGGCGTTTATCGCGGCGGCGCACGCAGCGGCAATTCTCGATGAAGCTATGTCCGAGGCGGAATCTTCTGTCAGTCTTATTTAGAAATCGCGTAACACAGACGAGTCACCGTCGCAATGGAGTATGATATGATCATGCTGCAAGTTGCGACACGTGCGCTCCCATCTCTCGCCAACATAAAACTAGTCGATTTGATCGAGGCGAGCGTGCGCCGCCGCGATGCCCGCCGCGTGCTTCGCTACACGCTAGAGGATTCGCCGCGGGCGCCGCGGCGGGCACCGCCACGCTTCCCGTCTCGCTTCTCTATGAACATGGTCGTATATTGCTATAAGTTTGTGTTTACGCGTGCGATGATGCGTGCCGCTTCACGCGCCGCCCCACCGTAAACAGAAAAAACGTCCGACGCGCCGCGAGACGCCACGCCACACGCGACGCGAGACGCCTCGCGTCTCCGTAAATGAGGCCTAAGAAGCATGAAAGCCATTGCTACTGTATAGTGTGTAACGCATTTACCCCGCTGGCTGATCGCCCGGGGTAGAAATGTTCAAACCAAAGAAATACAGGGTCAAATAAGTAATTAAATTTGCCAGCAAAACTCTGCAGATGTGATGGGTGGGGTGGGGAAAATAAAAACCCGGCCAAGTGCAAGTCGGACTCGCACATGAAGGGTTCCGTACCACCGTACAATATTTAACCTTACACAATTCGTATGACACTACTTGCTATGTAAGATGGATGGATTGTGTGAGGAATGATATGAAAGAGAAAGGAGTGAATGATAGTGTGACGGTTGACTGGGGAGAATGGCAGTAGAAAACGTGTTGCGCCGACCCCAAGTAACAGGGGATAAGGGCAAGAAGATGATGATGACTACTTGCTATGTAAATATCAGTGACAGGAAGTTACGAGTATTATAACATCACCAATATAATAAACATAAAATAATGTTGTGATAAGAACAGCGCGCAATTTGCTAACATAAAAAAGTTCTTATAGATAACAATAGTACGTTGTTTTTTTAAGAAAGTATATATTGATGTAATATTTAAATATTGTTACGAGCTTGGGGTTCGTGACAATAAAAACTGCCGATTTAAAAACCAAAAAATAGACACTTTAATTAAAAACAGCAATTACAACTTTAACACACTAACAATAAAACACAATCGCACTACAAGATCACTTGAAAGTCGCACTTGAAGATCGCTTCGATGTTTTCGCTTGTATCGCTTATCCAACACTGATCTCAGACCGCGGCGACACCGGCCTTATATAGGCCTCGGATAGTTCCAGAACCTTCTACCGTGGAAACATCTAGAATGTTCGAGTACATACCGGTGCCGACCGACTAGACGTCGATAGTTCTGGAAAGTTTAGCATCGAAGTTTCTAGAACGGTCGCGACGATTAGTTCTGCTACTCGATACTAGATGGCGCTAGTGGTAGCTAATGTCGCCATCAATTGTGGCGCGCAACAATATAATAAACTAAGTGGCAAAAATACTTATTATTGAAGCTAACTCAAAAACTACTCTAGCAAAGTTAATCAAATTTATGTTACACCACCCCTGTATAAAAGAGTCACGTTTGTTGTACGGGAGCCCCCTTAATTTATTTTATTTTAATTATTTATTGCCCAGCGGTTATCGTGCATACGGCTGATGTGACCCAGAAGTATTTTAATATTTTATTTTTTTACTTTCAAGTGTTTTGTTGCTTAATCAGCCTATAATGTTCCCACAGCTGGGACGCAGTCCAGGCAGGGAAGTGCTTGGTTGTGTAGGTATAATAATTTTATTATGTTTATTTTTAAAGTGAAATACAACTAAGTACCTATTCTGTAAATATTTCAAGCGTCTACCTGTTGCCGTTATTAATATCGAGCAAAAAACGGCAAAAAAATCACGTCTGTTGTATGGGATCCCTCCTTAAATATTTATTTTATTTTGTTTTTAGTGTTTGTTGTTATAGCGGCAACAGAAATACATCATCTGAGAAAATTTCAAGTGTCTAGCTATCACGGTTCATGAGATACAGCTTGGTGACAGACAGACAGACGGGTAGTGGAGTCTTAGTAATAGGTTCCCATTTTTACCCTTTGGGTACGGAACCCTAAAAAGATCTAATGTTTATTTTTTAGGGGTCAATGACCACCGGTAGTGTTGTTATTTGAAGTATGTGTTGAGGAAAAATATGTTTTATCGTATTACGATATCGATATTAATCACGTCTGTGATCTTTACAAAAAAAAAAACGGATTGTCTGTAAAGTCGATTTACGGACGATGATTTTACGTGATAACGTCATAAGAAAACATCAGATAGATGCGTCACAAGCCGAACGCTTAGGCCGATCGTGCCTCTCTATCGCTTGTTCCGCGCTCTCGCTTGACGCTCGGCTCAAGCGGAACGTGACAATGAGTCATGCTTTTTCGTGCGTGCAGCCGGTGTTCATCGATTTATAAGACGTTCTCACGTCAAAAATAAAACGGATTTTTTAAACTGATATTTTAAGTGAATACACTAACTGCATTCGATGACCCTACAGGAAAAAAGGATTAAATAAATATCTCTTTTGTTTTATCATGTTTAGATATTGATACCGATCACGTCTGCGGAGTTTAGCAAAACTCCACGGACATAATGGCTCCATATTATCATCATCTGCCTAGCCTTTTCCCATTATGTTGGGGTCAGCTTCCAGTCCACCCGGATGCAGCTGAACACCAGTACCTATCATGGATAACATAATGGATCCATATCTAAACACGATAAATAGTAAAAACGTTGTCGTTAGAAAATAAGAATAGGCTTCAATTGGAAAATGATTTCATTATTAGCGTCTCAAAAAAAGAACCATGTTTAAACAAACTATTAAAAAAAACAGGCCCAGCTTTCTTATTGATTTTTTTTTTCTTTTACCCGTGGCTCCACGAGTAAGGCTTCGCAACCCCGCTAGAGGTCGCGACCCACAGTTGCAAAACAATGCTTTAGACATAATTATATCCTTACATTAGGTACAGACCTCGATATGACTTTAAACTGTCGTGCATTTAGTATTGAACTAAATGTAGAACGCCACCTGTAGGCTATGGGATAAATACACCCAAATAGGCTCGGATGGAACAGTCGATATTAGTGCAGGATATCAACTCAGGGCGGCGGCTGATGAACATCTAGCACGTCAAAGGCGGCGCCCACGGACCCAGTCAGGCGGTCCACTGTACACCCACCAACTCGCACTAGACAAGCGCGGTGGGTTAATTTGCCTAAACCCCTACTCTCTCATGAGAGAGTAGGGAGGCCTTTGCCCTGCAGTGGGACGTCACAGGCTAATAGGAATAAGATTAGGTACAGACGCTAGACGCCAGCACATCAACCTATTACAATCTGTCAAATTTCTTTAATATGTCGGAGACGGTTGTCAATTAAATTTGAGGGATAGTCAACAGAATTTGTTATGATTTGTTTTCTTATTAAGATTTTACTATCAATTAGTATCTAATAAATCGGAACATAATTTATTGAGTACTCAGTGTACGCGCTAATTGATTTTAGCAACTTATTTTGATAATTGTAACCGATCGTTTTGTTCAAAACAATTGATGACTTGTTACTTTGATTTTAAAATGATTTACTTTGTGAAACAATAGTGATTGTTTATTTATGACAATTATTCTTGTTGTATTATTCGATTTATAATGTGAGTTATAATGTGAATCTATTTGATTTAGCACATTTTAATATTTTGTATCAAGTAAACACGATGACGTATTTCCGTACGCCATTGGACAGAGTTGTTGTGGGGCGAGTGCGTAGTGGGGACAAACCTTTATAACTGAGCGCACTCGTTTGTGCTGGACAGTCAGTGACGGACAGTCAGACAGTCAGTGACAGTTAGTGAGGGTGAGTCGGTGTTCGGACTTGACTCCTGACAGAGCACTAGATCCCGACAAACCTGTCGGTTTACTTGGGTGGCTCTGTCACTATACGAACAGTAATCGATCCTACGATTTGTTCGCAATTACTTTGTTACTGTACTAAATTATTTTACTGTGTATCTAGTTGTGTCGTGTACCTACAGTGTGTGATTTGCTAGTGTGATTAATTTGTTCGTGATATTATAATTCTGATTTGAACTGCAAACGGTTTTTCTATTGCGCAATAACCAACACTACCCACAGTACGCCCACAGTAATCAAATATGCCTGATGATAACGAGACGCCTGTAACCTACTCCTGATCCGACATCAGAAGCGGGATATAATTCGTGTTGGTTCATGCGCAACATGAGAACGCTGAAAGTGACCATTGACATTTGAAAAACAAAGTTTAAACATGTGAACGTTTATTAAATAATCGTGTGGATCTATCCAAGTTCGACCCAGACAAAGCAGATACGGATGCGCGATCATGGTGCATGTTGTTTTCGGCATAGGCTGTATGCAGAAATACGTTTGCCTAGTGACGTGTCTGTTGCGCAAATATAACAGTGCACAACTGGTGATGTGTTTTGCTGAAAATTCACTGCAAGGTGGACAGAGGAGCAGCATCAACGTGGCTATCGTAAATAGCAAATCAAGGACGTGGCGTGGAGCTACCAGTGACGTGGAGTGACTGAATCGACCCAAGCAGCCATGCAGCCGTCAGCGAAGCCCTTCATGTGCTGCTAGTGAGGGATTCGAGGCCATTTCGCTGCCCTCCATGAGCAGTAGCAGCCAAGCAGATGGTGAAGGTGGAGCATGTGCTGGAAGCAGCAATGGCAATTGGATGTTTACGTCTTACACCTACCCTCAGACATGTTAGAAAATAAAGGTGAGCTGTATTGTTTTGTTTACCATTCTGGTGCTGAATGCTTGTTAGTAAAGGAGAGGACTTAGAGATGGGCGATTATTACTGATTCCAGCAATCGATCGCTAGTTTTCAAATTCGAATAAAGCCGCTAGCTCATTCATCTACTTTACCCTTGCCATACAAAATTGGGCTGTTCATACGTACAATAAAGTCTATTTTCAATTGATATTCGTAGCAACAAGTAACTGATTTGCGAACCTTTAGTTCATTCGTTCAGTTTGTCATACAAAATAGAGCTTTATTACTCAATTCATACAGTTTACTTTTAGATGAAGTTACGGATATTCGAATGTATGAACTAGTAATAATAATGAAATTTGTCATCAATCAATGGGTCATCCAACGCGATCATAGGTTGGATGATATCGCACTTGATAGGCTGCGCTCAGAGGTACTGAGCAACCATATCGTCTCGACTCCGACACAAACCGCAGCACAAGCGTCAACTATTGATGCCAGCCCGCCGCAGTTCAATCGTGTTGAAGAAGAGGATGATAGGGTTGACACAGTAAGTAGCCAGTGCAACGATCGACTGAGGAGCGCACTGGAGGATGCGTTTCTCGAGTATAGATTCACTCCGACCGAGCTTAGACCCCGATTACCACGGTTACCCATGCACAAAAAAAATAGGGCGTTGGTGTGTGCCTTGGATTCGCAGCTCAAGAATTTCTTCGAGAGCAGCGAGGATCTCGTTGATACACACTCGATCCTGTATTGTGCGGCTGTGGCGGCATGTCGTTTAGCTAACGTCAAGTTCCCAAGTTGTGACGGAGCTACTCGACCAAAACCAGCCGTACCAGCCTGGCAGCACAGGATCGAGTGTCGTATCGATGAGACCAGGGTACTCATCGGCAAACTATACTGCTTCAGGGAGGGCAATACACGACCACGAGTGATGCGCTTTGTGAGACGAGCATTCACGGGGACTGGAATCAGCCCTCGAGAGTACATATCCCGTGTCACAGAGCGCATCGACTTCCTGAAGCAGAAAGTTTGTGCATGGGCGAGCCGAATTCGGCGGTATAAGCGGCGGATTGATCGATACAAGCAGAATCGCATGTTCCAGAGCGATGAAAGGTGGGTATATAGAGCTTGGGAGCGACCTGAACAAAATGTGACAGATGTATGCCGCCCGGATGATGCCGCCACGAGTGCATTTTGGCGCAGCATCTGGTCGGTGCCCGTCTGTCACACTGAAGCTGGCTGGATACGGGATGTCGAGCGAGTGTGTGAGACTGTACCAGAAATGGAAACAATACTAATTACGCCATTAGACGTTGCCAAAGCCGTCCGTCCGTTACCGAATTGGAAATCGCCGGGACCGGACGGACTGCACAACTTTTGGTTGAAATGGCTAATTAGTTCACACACTTGCCTGGCATCTCAGTTCCAGTCATCTTTAGAGTCTGGGTCGCTACCGCAGTTTCTAACAACAGGCGTTACCCACCTGCTCCATAAATCAGGTAGTCCCGCGGAACCCAAGAATTATAGACCGATCACGTGTTTGTCGACGGTTTATAAACTTCTTACATCCATTTTGAGAGCGAAAATTAACACGCACATTGAGAGTAACTCGATTATGTCTGCCTCTCAAAACGGATGTAGGAATGGGTCCCGCGGTACTAAGGAGCTACTCCTCATAGACATGGCCATTAGCCAACAGGTTCGTCGATCCCGCAAGGATATGTCGACATGTTGGATAGACTATAAGAAGGCCTACGACTCGGTGCCACATACATGGCTCATGAGGGTGCTGGAGTTGTACAAGATAGATGCAACTCTACGCACCTTCCTTGAGTCGTGTATGGGGCAATGGAAGACGGTCCTTCGCTATCCAGGATGTCGGCAGATCCAGGGGAATAATGAACCTGTATGGATTAAGCGGGGAATATTTCAGGGCGACAGTTTGAGTCCACTTTGGTTCTGCTTAGCCCTGAATCCTCTAAGTACACTACTGGAGGATTCAGGTCTAGGCTATCGGTTGAGGAGAGGTGGTCAGGTCATATCTCACCTCCTCTACATGGACGATTTGAAACTCTTTGCCCCCAACAAATTGCGTCTGATGGAGCTACTGAAGGTAACAGAAACTTTCAGTAGCGCCATCAGGATGGAATTTGGTGTGGACAAATGTGCAGTCATGCATGTAAAGCGAGGGGAGATTATGGATTCTGAGGGAATTCAACTCTCGGATTCCATAAACCTTAGATCCCTCTCCTCATCTGAAAGCTATAAGTATTTGGGTATGTCGGAAGCGTTAGGCATCAACGATGCTGACATGAAGCAATCGTTGAAGGAACGCTTCTTTTGTCGCCTGAGGAAGGTATTAATTAGTCTTCTTTCGGGCGGAAATAAGGTGCGAGCCTTCAACGGTTGGGTCATGCCGGTTTTGATGTACTCTTTCGGCATTCTCAAATGGACTCAAACCGAACTCGACGCCCTGGATAGAAGGGTCCGCACACTGCTGACTGCAAATCGGATGCATCACCCACGATCATCGGTGATGAGACTGTATATCCCGCGGAAGTGTGGGGGTCGAGGCTTTTTAAATGCAAAGACCCTCCACAACCGCGCGGTGTGCAGTCTCAGGGAATATTTTTTAAAAGCTGAAGTGGGTATGCACCGTGATGTGGTCGCAGTGGACAAAGGGCTCACCCCGCTGTCCATGGCTAAAGAGAACTGGCGCAAACCTGTAGTACTTACTACCGATGACCGCAAGAAGGTATGGCAAAGCAAGGAGCTTCACGGGCGCTTCTATCGGGCTCTCCATGAGCCCGGTGTAGATTTCTTAGCGTCCGTATCCTGGTTACGTTTTGGTGATCTTTTCGGGGAAACCGAAGGTTTCGTCTGTGCAATTATGGACGAAGTTATCTTGACGAATAACTACCGCAGACATATTATGAAGGACGGGACGGTTGACGTGTGTCGGGCATGCCACCGTCCGGGTGAGTCTATCAGACATATTATCTCTGGTTGTTCTCGTCTGGCTAACGGCGAGTACTTGCACAGGCATAACCAAGTAGCCAGGATTATTCACCAGCAACTTGCTTTGAAATATAAACTTGTGGATTCTGAGGTACCGTATTACAAGTATGTGCCCGACCCAGTTCTTGAAAATGACCATGCCACGCTGTACTGGGATCGGTCTATCATTACTGACAGGACTATTGTTGCCAATAAGCCTGATATAGTGGTGATAGATCGATTAGCGCGCCGCACAATGATTGTCGATGTTACCATTCCACATGACGGGAACCTCGTGAAAGCTGAGAAAGAGAAACAAATTAAATATCTTGACTTAGCACACGAGGTTGTTGACATGTGGAATGTGAGCTCGGCTATCATTGTGCCGATTGTCGTATCGGCCAATGGGCTTATGGCCCAAAGCCTCGACCAACATCTGTCGAGGCTCTCGTTAGGCGGTTGGATCAAGGGCCTGATTCAGAAGGCAGTACTCCTTGACACGGCTCGTATTGTGAGGAGGTTCCTGTCTCTGGAGCCCTAACCACCGGTAGCTTGGACCCTGCTCCCGACACCGGCGGAATACTATTTTTTATATTTTTAAATGTTTTTTATACGTATTTTTTATATTTTAAGAAATATTTAAAAATGTAAATTAATATGTACATAAATAAATAAATGAAATTTGAATCGGAAGGAATGACACAACGCAATACATTCTTGTTTCTCATTCGTTTTCAAATTCGAATGAATTGTAAGGTTGTTCGAATAATTTGAATGACTTGTACAATTGTATCATTCGAATAAAGTCATTCACAATCGCTAATCGCTAGCTGAGAGGTTAAGTAGCAAACGTGTTAATAACGTTGCTGCGTTGACTGAAGTATTCTGTTGTATTGGTCAAACACGTGTATTCAGCACAGAACAAATCATATGTAGCGTTGCAATTAGCAAGCAACAATTTGAGATTTTATTACATTCCTACCCAACATATACTTGCAAAGTAATATTATGATAGTACGTGAAAAATTGAATCTGGGCTTTTCAATTAATATGAATGCGACGGAGTTTTTGTTACATAAAGTTCTTGTGACGAATTCAGTTAACAATAACAAGGTTCCATTTGATGCGACATACGCAACTATTACAAAGTTTTGGCGGTTGATCGCTGTACGTTAAAAGCTTTAAATTCTAACCGTAGTTACTAGTATGCTCACGGTCGCATACGAAAGATGCCTCTAAGTAGTTGTTCCTAAGACGGTGACGAGAGTTCCTCCACCGAGTAGTTAGAGCACATACCATGGCTAGGTTGCATTGTACGCACTTGTCTGTAGTCGTAACTGCAACTAACTTGTGAGTTGTTCAGGAAGCGATAGGCAGCTGGTGGTGCAGCGGGGACTAGGGTCTCAAATGAGACTATTGTTGTGTTGTTCTTGTAATGACCTGGGAGTCGTAGACTCTATGTGGTGATGTGTGTTGGTCGTATCACTTGAGGTGATGACGATATGGGTGGCATGAGTGTCACTAGCTACTGCGGCTGCCGGGCCATGAGCGTTGTATGTGATCTACTCGTAAGTTGATACAGTTCCTGATAAATGATTACTAATGCTTAGAGGAATCTTTTGTTATCGATGATTGTTATTGTTTTTATCCATGTGGTCAGAATTGGCCGAGTGGAACAGGCACTGCTGTTGATTTTTCGGTTACAGGTTAACACACAAGAACGTCTTCAAGCAAGATGGCAGTGTCGGACAGCGCTGCACTCTTTGGATCTCCTGTACGAGGAGTCGCTGATCAAGGACGGTGCTGTTTGAGCAGGGAGTTTAGCGACTTCTGCCAGGGAAGCGGTGGCAGCGAGTGGATGTCTGTGCCATTGGGCAAGCTGCAGATCTATTGTCTACCGAATCTGGTGAGCCGTTTTCATTTTGTTTTGACTCTGGTACTGAGTACTTTCCTGGTAAACAATAGCAAAAATGGTTATATTGTTAGTTATAGCCTAATCTGGTTTAATGATAAGTTAAGAATGATGCCAGTAGATCATGTACCAATCAAAGTAGATGGTGATCACAGTGGTGATGAGCAAGCCTAAGTAGTGGTAACCACGCGAGTAAGGGTTCTCTATCGGCCGTAGTAATGTTGTGTGTAGTCACAGGGTGATGCATAGGGATCCATGTGCTGGATATGTGACAGCAATGTGATTGCTGGTTGGCTGGAGAGCCGTGGCGTTAGAGTGGTTTACTCGTGTGTGGGTTCCCAAGTGTCTAAGGCTCTTAGTGAAAAAGATGCTTGTTAATGTGGATAACGATGGTACATGGCTCTGGTTGATGATTTTCGCTTTGATTAGATAGTCAAAGTTGGTTTACATGGCTCTGGTAGATGATTTTTGCTATGATTATCAAAATTTTGTTTATATGGCTCTGGTTAAATCAAGTACGCACATGACCATGTACAAAAATGCCTGAAGTCTAGTTACTGTTAATGATGATGTCAATGATGACACTGATGATGATTCATCTGCTGCTGACATACTATAGCTGAATTGACAAGTTGTCTATGTTGACTCTTGTTTGGTTGTCTATGTTGACGCCTGGATTTGGATGTTGGACTTGACACCTAGGCGGGTTGTCTATGTTGACGCCTATGCGGGTTGTCTATTCAACTCCAAATTACTTGTCAAATCCCATGGGGTGATTTTGGCTGGGAGACTATGTCTCTACTTTTGGTTGTCTATGTTGACGCCTGGATTTGGTTGACTCCAAATTACTTGTCGAATCCCATGGTGTGATTTCGGCTGGGAGACTTTCTCTACTTTTTGGTTGTCTATGTTGACGCCTGGATTTGGTTGACTCCAAATTACTTGTCGAATCCCATGGTGTGATTTCGGCTGGGAGACTATGTCTCTACTTTAATTGAGCTATGTATTGTCTGCAACAGTATGGTCATTTTAGAATGGTTGCGATGCAACTGCTTTTGATAATAATTTTATTTGACTAATTCAGGATTTTTCATTTGAACGTACCTTTTGTGATTTGTGCTTTTGTTGGTCAGAAAGGCCGATCGATATTCACCTAGACATTTTTTATCCCAAGATTACACGAGGACGTGTAGAACGTCAGTTCTGGCCGTGTCGGAGACGGTTGTCAATTAAATTTGAGGGATAGTCAACAGAATTTGTTATGATTTGTTTTCTTATTAAGATTTTACTATCAATTAGTATCTAATAAATCGGAACATAATTTATTGAGTACTCAGTGTACGCGCTAATTGATTTTAGCAACTTATTTTGATAATTGTAACCGATCGTTTTGTTCAAAACAATTGATGACTTGTTACTTTGATTTTAAAATGATTTACTTTGTGAAACAATAGTGATTGTTTATTTATGACAATTATTCTTGTTGTATTATTCGATTTATAATGTGAGTTATAATGTGAATCTATTTGATTTAGCACATTTTAATATTTTGTATCAAGTAAACACGATGACGTATTTCCGTACGCCATTGGACAGAGTTGTTGTGGGGCGAGTGCGTAGTGGGGACAAACCTTTATAACTGAGCGCACTCGTTTGTGCTGGACAGTCAGTGACGGACAGTCAGACAGTCAGTGACAGTTAGTGAGGGTGAGTCGGTGTTCGGACTTGACTCCTGACAGAGCACTAGATCCCGACAAACCTGTCGGTTTACTTGGGTGGCTCTGTCACTATACGAACAGTAATCGATCCTACGATTTGTTCGCAATTACTTTGTTACTGTACTAAATTATTTTACTGTGTATCTAGTTGTGTCGTGTACCTACAGTGTGTGATTTGCTAGTGTGATTAATTTGTTCGTGATATTATAATTCTGATTTGAACTGCAAACGGTTTTTCTATTGCGCAATAACCAACACTACCCACAGTACGCCCACAGTAATCAAATATGCCTGATGATAACGAGACGCCTGTAACCTACTCCTGATCCGACAAATAGATTTTCAACATTATCACTAAAGCATAAGGTTCAAAGTTGATTGGGAAAATCTGACAGTTTCGGGTAGGTTGATGTGCTGGCGTCTGTACATAGCCTTGAAACGTCTGTAAGCGCATAACTTCCGAATGACTGCACCAAATTGGATAATTCTTTTTTTGTTGTGTTCAGTGTTGTCAAGACAAGGTTTGTATGAAAGAAAATATAGGAAATTCGAAAAAAAAATATTCACCTCTCCGAAGCTGGGGCGGGCCGCTAGTTACTTATAAGTTTTCAAAAAACACGTGTATTGGATGAGTGAGGGGTTTGTGGCTAAGTAATAACAGCCGCACGGGTCGATCGATCAGATTAAGCTACGCTTGCCGCGGTTGTTCCGTGGATGGGTGACCATCTTTACATACCAAGACTCCTCCGTGCCTCGAAAAGCACGTTAAGCCGTTGGTCCCGGCTGTGATTCGTGGATCTTTGACAGTCGTTACGGGTCTTCAGAAGCCCGAAAATCTGAAAACCAGTCTTACCAAGGGGTATCGTATTACCCAGTAACTGGGTTGAGGAGGTCAGATAGGCAGTCGCTCCATGTAAAATGCTGGTATTCAGCTGCATCCGGTTAGACTGGAAGCCGACCCCAACATGGTTGGGAAAAGGCTAGGCAGATGATGACGTGTAGGTATTGGATGAGTATTATTTTTGTAATCTCAACTTCGCAGTTTTCTTTATCAATCTAAGCTTACTTCCAAAATATATTTTATTTTTAGATAAAGTATGACTGTATCTACCTACGATCCTGATAATACCTACATAGACACATTCTGAGTATAGATAATGGATACCGCAATCAGTGCTAACTCAGTGCCAGATCCGTCCTTGTGAAAATTAGACGCTTTGCTGAATTTTTTTTTTGGATTTTTCCTGTTAAGAAAAAACACAACATGAGCGGCGTACATGTAAGTTCTTACCTACTTTATTATTTATTTTTTCTTAGAAACAAAATCCCCCCTTTTCAGTCTCTTAAAGGTCGTGTTTCCAAAAATCTGTTCTTAGTGGATGCCTACGTCAGCTAAGCTAGGCATTTATCGATATACTCATTACGTCTGCAGAGTCCCGCTAGCAAATTAAGTTGACCTCTATAAGAAGACGCCACGCTGCGTTCCATAACTCAAGTAGCGGATGTTGGACAAAAAACAGCCAGACCCGAAATCGGGAAAAAAAATTGCAGGCAGTCATTTTTTTTCGCGATTTCTGCTTTGGTCCCATAGTAAAAGTGAGTTATTTAGGTCTGATCCCCCCCTACCTCCCCCCCCACCCCCCTCGATCCCCTGCTAGTTAGTCTTCTGTTTTAAACTTTGTCTTATCCACTATAAGCTTTCTCATTCCGGTTTGATCCAGTTTTTCTTTTGTTTTTATTCCTGAAGGATTGTCAGCAACAAAATGATGAGTAGAATGACCTCTTACGAGGTTCTTGGTGTTTTTCCAATAACCCTGTATACATAAAATTCAAAGGACTGACTGACTGATATATCAACGCACAGCCTAAACCGCTGGTCCTGTAGAGACATGAAATTCGGAGGGTGTGTTCTTTGCGAAGAGTAGGTATCCACTAAGAAAGGGTTTTTCGATATTCTACCCCTAAGAGGGTGAATAGAGGGAGGGTGAAATTTCACGCGGTCGAAGTCACCACGGCAGAAGCTAGTTTAGTATATTTCTGTAACACCCGGAGAGATGAGCAAAGATCGTCACTCACTGGACCCCTGAGGAAGGACATCGTCGTCGAGGTAGACCAAGGCTAAGGTGGTGTGCCGATCCGATGACGTTTGCAGGGCCAACATGGCCGGAGATCGCTCAAGACAGGGTCCCGGTTTGGAAGGAAAAAGGGGAGGCCTTTGCCCAGCAAAGGGACACAAAATAGGCTAACAAAAAAAAAAAAAGACAGGTTGCACTCCAGGAGTGCCGGCAGAAGTGAAATCTTGAATATTAACGTTGAAATAAATCAACTATTAATTGAATTAATATAACTCATTTTCTTTCGCTATTTCTTCGTCACTTTTTTCATTAGTAGATGCACTTTGTTCAATTTCCATATTTTAAACACTTTATATACATGAATTTTACGAATACACAGCAGTGTGGCCACTATACAGACGGTCGAGCCATCAGCTGTCACCATCCATGGATGCGTGTAGCACGCTGTAACATAAACACACACGAACATTCGCGCAAGCGCCCTGCGCCGCCTAAACGAAACAGCAGGCATACATTTTCGCCGCGCCGTAGAAAGAGAGGGGGATACTTCCTCTCCTACGCAGCGCCGGCTGTCTACTCTCCATCCGTATTACGAATTTTCGATCAGGTCACGTGTCCTGACGCGAGTTTAACATTTTTTACCCATTACAAAAAAAGTGTACAACGCCGCTAAAGAAGTTTTCACTTCAAAAAGATGCTCAGCGGTTGCGACCACTAGACCAATGAGACCGCTTGATGGAAAACGAAAAAAACTTTTACAGTTCGATGACGGCGGTAGTGGAGTCCAATTTGCCGATTCGGACAACGGTGGCGGAGTCACCATCGCCGATAACGGCGGGGGAGTCAATATTGCCGATAACGGCGGGGGAGTCAACTTCGCCGATAACGGCGGGGGTGTTCAGGTCTCTGATGGAGATGGCGGTGGCGTTCAGGTTTCTGATGGAGACGGTGGGATCAATGTGGTAGAATGAAGATTTTCTCTGGTAAGTTGAATAATTACTAGAGACTGCAATTTATGTGGGGCAGTGGTGGCCCAGTAGAAATGGCCACGACTTAGGCCTCCAACACATAAACACGATACGACGTCGCGTCGTGCTACGACGAAGCATCGTTTTTGCATTTGAATGAAAAGTTACTACAATCATATACCATCATATTCGTCGTAGCACGACGCGTCGTGTTTATGTGTTGGAGCCCTTACGAGTTGTACGACGTAGGTTCGAACCCTGACAGGTTTTGTGTATTATTTCATCACCACTGCTCTCAAAACGGTGAAGGAAAACATCGTGAGGAAACCGGCATGTCCTAGAATCAAAAATTCGAAGACATGTGACATGTATCAACCCGCACTGGGCACGCGTGGTGGATTACAGCCCATCACCGCTTCTCTCAAAACGGTGAAGGAAAACATTGTGAGGAAACCGGCATGTCTAGAACCAAAAATTCAAAGACATGTGACATGTATCAACCCGCACTGGGCCCGCGTGGTGGATTATAGCCTACCACTCTCACAAAGAGTCCTGTGAGAGGCTTGTGTCCCAGCAGTGGGAAGATCATAAGCTGATTATGCATTACTAGCTGACTCGACGAACTTCGTACCGCTTCAGATTTTTTTGTTATCCATACTTCCATACTGTGTCTGCCTGTTACCTCTTTACGCTTAAACCACTGAACCGATTTTGATGAAATTTGGTAAAGAGATAGCTTGAGTCCCGGGAAAGGACATAGGATAGTTTTTATCCCGATATTCCTATGGGATCGAGACTTATGCGGGTGAAACCGCGGGGCGCTGCTAGTGTTTTAATCATTTATTATTCTGCTATTCGGGGTGAAGACAAATCCAACAAATAAAAATCAGTTCAGCCGTTCTTGACTTATAAATGGTGTAACTAACCCGACTTTGTTTTATATACATACTAGCTGCGCCCCGCGGTTTCACCCGCGTAAATGTCGATCCCGTGGGAATATCGGGATAAAAAGTAGCCTATATGTTAATCCAGGGTGTCAGCTACCTCCATACAAAATTTTATCAAAATTGGTCCAGCCGTTTGAGCGTGAAGAAGTGACAAACATATAAACACACACACACAAACTTTCGCTTTTATAATATTAGTGTGATAATTATAGAAGATATATGTTACAACTTATAAAATGGTCGATATATGCTTGCATGATGAGTGGCAATGAATGGGCTAAATTAATTGATTCAAATAAATAACAAATCGTTCGTGAAACAAAAGTGTACCAATAGTATGTGACTCACATTATTTTCTCACGACTGGGAAGTGTATAGTCGACCTCGCAATTGGTTTATCACTCACAGGTTGAGTCTCACTTTAACTCAGCCTATCGCAGTCCAATGCTGGACATAGGCCTCCCCAGGTTGCGCCACACGTCCTCCGCCTTCCGCATCTAGTCTGTCCCAGCCACCTTCTTAAGGTCGTCGTTCCATCTAGGTGGCGCGGACGTCCCAACACTACGCTTGCCGATACGCGGTCTCCGCTCTAGGACTCGTCTGCTCCATCAGCCGGTCATCGGTCCTTCGACAAACATGGCCAGCCCACTGCCACTTCAGTTTGGGCTAGTGAAAGCCCTGTCAAAATCGATCCAGCCGTTTCGGATATAAGCCGGAGCAAACAGACAGATAGTCAGAGAGACAATTTTTTTTTTTTATAAGTACCGTATATACCTACTGTCTTAAACATTAAGTAAAATGTTATTTTGACATTTACTAACTGACTCTTCAATTTTATTTAGTTGTACTTATACAGGGTGTTACGGAAAGGGTATATCAATAAAAACAATACGACAGCTACTTTTCAGGGAATAAAATACTTACCTAATTTTATACACTAGATACTAAAATAAATGACCTAACTTACAATACAAATATATAAAAATAAAAAACAAAGGACACTTAGGCGTCGAAGTATTCATCCGCAAACGGGTTGAAGACCTATATGGGCACTTTTGAAACACCAGAAGCTTAGTGCACGGCTCCAATTGGTCGTTTCCTATGGAAAAGAGCCGGCAAGAAACTCCACGGTTACTGATTTACAAATGTCAAAAGTGGTAAGGCAAATGCGAGGTTGACTATACGTACAATTGAACATTGATGAATGGTGATGCCACATTGTCATTCCACACTTGACATACACCCGTATTCTCAAACGACAATTAACTTTTGGATGTTCATACACTGCTTGCACACCGAATCCGGAACTACCAGTAGGATTAAAAAAAACATTATTTGCATATATTAGAACAATTCTTAAGGGGTTACAGGACCTAAACGCAAAAATCGCAAGTTTTAGAATCAATAAAAGTATATGATCGACTACAGTAAACAAAATCAGAAAAATATAATGATATTCTTCAGGATATAATGCTAAATAGATAGTGTGTTGAAAACATAATACAACTTATTTGGTTTGGTACGATAGAAAAAAATCATGAACATACCTCTAAAAACTTTCTTTTTACAATAAAAACTTACTAATATAACAATCATTATGATTTTTTGTCAGATTATTCTACAGGCAACATACTAAAACTCTAGTGTTTTAATTTTTTAGTCGAAACAATAGATTTTTCGTAAATAGATAATTGCTTCATATTTTGCAATAAATTACCGGCGCCGGCGCGGCGTTGTGTCATCGCGCTTCTCTTTCTTTTCTATGCAGTCCGACAGTGACCGCGCTTTAGGCCATGTAGTCCTCTTAAGGTAGGCTATAGGATACTTAACATCACGCTATGACCTTTAGGAGCTGAGCAAAAACAAAACAAGTCAGAAAGAACGCTATAGCGGGTAATGCGATGCGACGCGGTGGGTCGGCGAGGGTGTGTTGGATTGCTACCACTGACAAGTCTGTCAAAATCACAATGATCTTTATTCCCGTTATAATAAGGCTGCTATTGGGTTGCTGCTATCAGAGGTACACACGACGACACATCAAGCTATACATTTCCTGTTTCAGCTGACCTCGCATTGTATACATTTTTCGCACAGACATAGATATACCTAGATAACGCAAGTATCACGAACTGTATGAAAACTAAGCGTGGCACTTTTTGACTACCTACTATGACGTCATAAGCTCGCGCTCTCGCTCACGCTCGCCCAGCCAGCAGTACACAGGACTGAGCGCGAAAGCGATTTTCGAACGTAAGCTGGTGCGATTTTTGGCACGCGAAGTAGGTGCTCTTGCGTTATCTAGGTGTATATATATCTGTGGTTTTTCGTACAATCAGAAGTCAGCTTATACTGGTTATGTATAGCTTGATGTGTAGCCGTGTGTACAGACACCAGCACATAAAGCTACCCGAAACTGTCAAATTTTCCCAATCAACTTTGAACCTTATGCTTTAGCGATAAAGTTGAAAATGTATTAAAGAAACTTGACAGATTGTAGTAACTTGATGTGCTGGCGTCTGTACGGCCAGCATCAAAAGTTGATTAACACTTCAGTTTTTTTTAATCTTAGTTATTGAGCAAAATATTTGATCAAAATTGCAGCAGAAGAATTTTTTTTTGAATATATACTCTTGTCTATTATGTGAAAAGCTAAAATCAGTTTATTGAACAAAGTTGTTTTCAATTTAATAACATGTAAAAATGATAGTGTTAATAAACTTTTGATGCTGACTGTAAGTACCTAAAATAATTGTGAAAGGAGTGTACGATAATTTCAAGTTGGACGCCATTTTGAATGCGTAGATAACGTTTGCTAATCACTTGTTTATCTTTGTTACAGATATTGGAAACGAGAAATCAATTTTTACGATTAATGTATTTTTATATTAGGCATTTTTGTTACATAGATTATTTGGTACAGTCCGATTCAAACTACTCTGCACAAAATCAAAATCAAAAGTCATTTATTCAAACTAGGCTGAGAATTTTTCGAACATCAAAATTGCAAAAGACAGTCCCCCAAAACGCCCGCCCTTCACCACTTCCTAGTGCTTTCGCTGGGGAGAAGAAGTGGTGCAACAAACTCCCCAGTACCTCGCCCCTCCCTCACCCCCGATGACACCTGAATTTGTAACTGCACAGCGAATTACCTCATGTTCAGAGCCAAATAAAGTTTGAATCGGGCTGCACATAGATATATGAATTCCATAGAAATTTAAAAATATCTATGATGAATTCTATGGGCTGTACTGAAGATTTATTCATTCACTTATCTTGTTAATTTGCTACGGTTTGCAGAACTATTTAATAAATTATTATTTAAAACAAATTTTAGTTTCTATTTAAACCTTCAATCTCGTCATTCTCTTACCGTCATCTCTTATTTGGGGTCTTTTTCTTCGATCTGTGGCCGACTAAAAAAAATGGATCTTCGAGTAACAAAACTAAACTTCCGAATAAAATACTGAACCTCCGACAAAATTACTAAGATACCGAGGTTTTGTCTAAATAATCATATTAAAATACGCGGGGCTACGTCCACGTAGGATGCAAGAGTGAGCGAAGGGCACCCCGAGGTTCGGTTTGGTTAGGTCATAAAAATAGGAGCCCCGCGAAGTGGGGTCTGTCGACATAAGTACTTACGATGCAAGACCGAGCGAACGAGAATACAAATACCTTTACCTAGATATATATTAAAACGTAATGTAAGCTGGTAGAATAGTATTATAGCAATAAACAGTCATGTTTATTTTTCGAAGATTTCAGTAGGTATCTCATTCGGTCGTTTCGTCATTTTTATTCGGACAAAAGTAGTCGGAAAGTTAGTATTTTATTGAGTAAGGACAATTTTTTTTTTTTTGTCAGAGCTTTTATTACTATCCATACTTTTAACACCGAGACGCTGCGACGTCGTATTCTCGGTTCCTATAAACAAAAACGAATCGTTTTTCTTACCAATGTTAGCATTTTTTATTGGCAAACTGAGCATATAAATAGATTCGTAAGCTAATTTTACTTGTGATGGCTACTTCCAAATGGGAAGGTCTACAATGTAAAACCATGAGGTATTTGCTTCATTATTGGTAAATATACAAGAGTTTGAATTTTAACAAATCAATAACGGTCCGTAAATTATAGAAATCGGCCATTAGTGCGCTACCGACAGCGTGTCGTGACGTCACAACAGACGTCACACTCCCCTGGTTGCCAAAACGTTTGTTGCAGCCGTCGCAACTGTCGGTCGCTGGCGGCGTGCGAGCGAGACCGCGCCCATGTCTTTACGAACATAGCATTCGGCTGTAGTCGGCAACGGTCGGCTACTCGTGACGTCGCAGTCGGCGTGTAGTCAGATAGACTGCAGCCTAAGCGACGTTGCGTTGCGACACCGCATTGCCCGTGTGGCATTCGGTGCGTTGAAATCTTAGTGGTTCGACGATGCAACGCACTGGCAACGCCCGTGTGGCCTCACTCTATATGGATCAATATGAAACCCCCTGACAGCTTTATCGAACCATTTGAGAACCTTCCGCCTGGGCGCGTTACCGTGGCCGACTTGGAAATTTCTAAATCAGGGATTGAAAACGGTTCCAAAATACCGGTAAAATACCGGTATTTAGGGGTTCCGGAGGTATACCGGAACAAGAACCAGAACCTAAATTGGAACCTTTAAGAACCTTTATTTTGCCGGTTCCGGTTCCCAAATACCGGTATAATACCGGTATTTAGGGGTGCCGGTACCTATACCGGAACAGGAACCAGAACCTAAATTGGAACCTTTAAGAATCTTTATTTTATCGGTTCAAACAATATGTTATCTCTAACATATTGTTTGAACCGATAAAATAAAGAGTAATCTTAAGCTAGTAATCTTAACCTCTAATACTACGAACGAAGGCGAACTAAAAAAAAAGGCATGTTATGCTAAGCACGCTCCGAACACATCCCCTCTTCTGTAAGGAACCGTAAATCGGGTGACAAGGAACCGGTATAATATAATCCGATTTAAAGGTTCTAGGAACCTGTATTTAGAACCGGTACATCGGAACCCAAACCGGAACCGATACCAGAGCCCTGATTCACAACAATACGACAGGCTATCGTATCGAAAACCTGACATTTCGATAGCCTGATTTGACTTCCCCTCAACAGCAAATAGCTGTTGGAAGAATAGCGGGCGTCTATTTGATTTAAACTGACAAAATTTTCGGGTTTTGGACTTGTGAACAGCATTGAGAAGACTCCTACGATAACCATAATTAATGTTCGATACGATACGGAAGCGAATGTGAATTAGGGGGCAGAACTGGAACCGTACCGAAAAGAGGAACCTTTATAAGAACCTACATGAAGAACCAGAACCGAAATTGGTACCGGTTTTCAATCCCTGCTCTAAATAGACTTCTAATCCAAGTCGGCCGGAACAAAGACAATCTCCATCGACGGAGTTTCACGGACGACACAGATCTCAAGTGCGTAGGCGGCACCTCCCCACAGACAATGACCCACCTTCCATCCTGCGCCGCATGCCCTATAACCTGTGCACTTGACTCACTCTTGCTCAAAACGACGTCTGTGAGTGCGAAGGTAAGTATTCAACTGCGAATGTTGTGAAAACAATACGACAAAGATATTGTTTGCTATTTGTTGACAGTCTCACTAAGATTTTATACAGCTTGAAAATGCATGTAGTTTTCATAGAACCGTTGCCGGTTGAGCTGTCATTTGGGTCTCTTACGGGATGACCTAAGCTCCCAAAAACTTGGTATACAAGGCCAAATTAGATTCGGTAGTGAAGCCTCCACAAACGTGAAAAATCAAATAAAAATGACTCGTGCAGCACCGCACGCATAATAGAAGTGAAACTTCCTAAAAAAATCTATAAACCATACAAGAGTTTATTTGAACGCGTTTCTAGAACCACCAGTCGGATTTAAAAAATATTTTTGCATTTGCTAGCCCTTTTCTTGAGGAAGGATATAGGCTTTCTATCACCACGATACGACCCTTAGTCGCGGGACTAAGAAATTTCACGTCGACGAAGTCGCGGGAACAAGGAATTTCACGTCGACGAAGTCGCGGGAACAAGTAATTTCACGTCGACTAAGTCGCGGGAGCAAGTAATTTCACGTCGACTAAGTCGCGGGAACAAGTAATTTCACGTCGACGAAATCGCGGGACCAAGAAATTTCACGTCGACGAAGTCGCGGGACCAAGAAATTTCACGTCGACGAAGTCGCGGGAACAAGAAATTTCACGTCGACGAAGTCACGGGCATACGCTATAAAGATAGATTTAGTGTGAAAGTTTCTTCTCTCTTATGTAAGGAAATGTGCGTACTGCGTAAACGTGAGACGCCTTGTGCCGTGTTATTTAACCCTCAATTTTCGTCCAATTATCGAAACGCCGTTTAATCACTTAAATTAAAAAAAGAAGGTTTCATGACTACCTTCGGTGTCAATGATTGCACGTAGTGTTGCTACTTAAAAAATCTGTTCTTTTCTTTGCGTAAACTTCACAAACGTGATGAGTGTGCTGGCTAAAAACAGGTGGCACTCCGGGAGTGCCGACAGAAATGAAAACTTGAACAATTACGTGTGTATTTTTTGAATCCTCATTTAAACAAAACACAAACAGAATAGGTACTTTGCCATCACTCACTGACATATCGGAAATACATTAAAACCGAGTACATCCCGAGGACAGCCGAACACATCCGATGCGGTGTCGTTACGGTAACAGTGGCGTGAGTTCAATGGTTTTTTCCCGTCTCAAAAAATGCCCATCGCGCTTAAAGAAGTTTTCACTTCAAGTGACCCCACTACCTGCGGTCTGTGACCCAAAACACCAAATAATTCATTTCTTGAGTAGCTGCGGCCCGCGGTTTCACCCGCGTAAATGTCGATCCCGTGGGAATATCGGGATAAAAAGTAGCCTATATGGTAATCCAGGGTGTCAACTACCCCCATACCAAATTTTATCAAAATTGGCCCAGCCGTTTGAGCGTGAAGAAGTAACAAACATGTAAACACACACACACTCACAAATTTTCGCCTTTATAATATTAGCGTGATAGTGTGATTATGTTTAGGTATCGATACCCATCACGTCTGGGAAGTTTCGCTATTTAATTTAATTAGACCTTGTATTTTCCATGGCAGTAGGTATGTTCCGTTCGGTTCCTGAAAATGGAAGTACCAAGAATTCACTGTGGTTGTTTCTAAGTTTTGTGGTCCGTATTTGTTTTGCCCTTCAGGAATTGGTAATTCGGAACTGTCAAATTTTAGTCTCACATTTCTGTGAAGTTGTGAGGCGTTCGGGAACGCAGGTAAGACATACCAACACCCTTTTTTATTTTTTGTTGCGCGGTGGAAATCCTCATGGACTTCCTCCATCGTGGGGGTGACAAAGGGGCATGCCGGACTCTTACCGGCTAAAACCACCGCGGTGTTCCACCTCTACCTATGGCCGGGGGTGCGGGATTCGCATAAGCATTCACCGCTCCAGCATAGTTAGCCTAGAATATTCCCGCTGCTGGGACACAGGCCTCCTCTCTGTTAGAGGGACTGGGCCGTAATACTTCACGCGGGCCAGTGCGGGTTGGTAGATGTCACATGTCTTTGAATATTTGGTTCTAGGACATGCCGGTTTCCTCACGATGTTTTCCTTCACCGTTTTGAGAGCAGTGGTGCGGGCTTCGCATAAGCATTCACCGCTCCCCCGACAGGCCTCGACCCACTGTTCCTCAGCGGGTCCCACCTCCCCGTGCGCCCATTCCTATAATTCCTATAATATACACCCACTCTCGAGTGGCGCGCGAGGAACACTGTAGCGCCAACTCGGGCCTGTCTGGTCGGACGACTGACGCCCCTAGTTCGCCGACGACAGGCCAACTCTCATGGAGGTCGCAGATCGTTTTGCGCCCTTCTCGGGCGCCCGTTGCGTCTCCTGCGGGAGGGGACATACCAGCACCCTAAAAATCGCCACCTCTTCTTCCCAGCAAAAGCATTAGGAAGTGGTGAAGGGCGGGCGTTTTGGGGGACTGTCTTAACACGTTCACTGTCCGTGACCCACATGTGGGTAATTTTGCGTTGGAACGAGACGTCCGTGCCATACAGGTCACTGCACTTTTCATACATATTTTTATTTCTGACTTACAAAGCTTCGAAAATTGAACTTAAAATGTGGTTTTAAAAGGGTTCCTTCAACTTCTATGGCCTCTAAGGACCTGAAGTGGTGTAAAGGCAAGTACTTTAGTACATAGGACCGAAAAAAGTAAGTTGGACGTGAGAATTAATTTCGACATTTTGGCTGGACAGTGAGCGTGTTAAATATGTAATTTTGACGTCCGAAAAGTGGTGATTCTCAGCCTAGTTTGAAAAAAAATGACTTTTGATTTTGATTCAACGTGGCAATGCTGCCAGTCTTCTGGGCACGTTTCCGGATGACAGCGATGCGGACGAGTACTTCGACGCCTAAATGTCCGTTTGTTTTTGTATTTATTTATATAGTTAGTCATTAAATTTTGTACCTCGTGTAAAATAGTTACTTATCCTTCAAATGAGGTACTTACATTATCTTTGTTCAATCAGACATCAATGGATAAGTGCAGATAGCATTGATAACGCAATCAGTAGGCACTTTGTCAGTGCGATAAGTTTTGTTGTGTTAAAAACGTCGCATTGAGGAAAACACTTTGATTTTAGCTGTTGGTGTTATAAAGTAATTTAAAATGGGCGACGAGAGAATTCATTTCGTCGATGGAGGACACGTACGTTTTATTTAATTTATTAATCATTATTTAAAAAAGCAGGGTAGGGGCCGGGCTTGTGGATAA
Source organism: Amphipoea lucens (assembly GCA_947508005.1). NCBI lineage: Eukaryota > Metazoa > Arthropoda > Insecta > Lepidoptera > Noctuidae > Amphipoea > Amphipoea lucens. The sequence continues at coordinate 7,819,763 of OX382385.1, forward strand.
GTTATAACAGCCGCACAGGTCGATCGATCTGGTTAAACTACGCTTGCCGCGGTCGGTCTGTGGATGTGTGACCATCTTTACATACCAAGACTCCCCCGTGCCTCGGAAAGTACGTTAAGCCGTTGGTCCCGACTGTTTTTCGTGGAGCTTTGGCAGTCGTTACGGGTCGTCAGAAGCTCGAAAGTCTGACAACCAGTCTGACCAAGGGGTACCTATCGTTTTACCGAGTCAATGGGTTGTGGAGGTCAGATAGGCAGTCGCCACATGTCATCATCATCATTATTTCAGCCGAAAGACGTCCACTGCTGGACATAGGCCTCCCCCAAGCACCTCCACTTCGACCGGTTTTGTACTTCTCGCAACCAACGAGTTCTTGCGGCCTTCACAAGGTCGTCAGTCCACCTTGTGGGAGGCCTTCCAACGCTACGTCTTCCGGTACGCGGTCGCCACTCCAGAACCTTTCGGCCCCAACGGCCATCTGTTCTGCGAGCAATGTGCCTTGCCCACTGCCACTTAAATTTGGCAATTCTTTCGTCTCCACATGTAAATTACTGGTATTCAGCTGCATCAGGTTACACTGGAAGCCGACCCCAACATTAGTCATTATTAATCCAAGATCATCACGCTTCGCTTACCCCATTTTTTTGTAGACGGCGCAATGTTTTCTTCTTCCATACTTCTCTATTAGTCTTCATCTCAGTAGTTTATTTATTTTTATTATTATCATCAGCCATTTCTCTCCCACTGCAGGGCAAAGGCCTCCCGTCCCTTCTTCCACTTATCCCTATCCAGTGTTGTTAGACGCCAATCTTTGTGGAAAGAGTCGAGTTCTTCCCGCCATTTCATTCTGGGCCTGCCGCGTTGCTGTTTGCTGTTGTTTGGGACCCATTGTGTGGTTACTTTAGCCCATAGCTCCTCCGGCATGCGACAGATGTGACCAGCGCACTTCCATTTTAGCTTGGCAGCCGTGTGAGAATCGGCAATTTGAGTTTTAGAACGCAGTATCGAGTTCCTTATACGATCAGTAAGCTTAACTCCAGGGATACTGCGCTCCATTGCTCGCAGTAGTTTATAATTTAAATTATTATTTCTCTTCACAAATGATGTTGTGGACAGGAAATGCTTAATCTAAAAAATAGGATTAACATTTGTGAGAGACTGGCGTCCGAAAAAGGCATAAAATATATGTGTTACGGGTAAACGTCGATCGACCCGTGTCTCTGTTATTACAAGCCTCTTCACCCGTATGTCATCATCATCTGCCTAGCCTTTTCCCAACTAAGTTAGGGTCGGCTTCCAGTCTAACCGGGCCTGTGTGTCTTCACTCGTATGTATGGATTAATAGATTTACTGAATCGAAATTAATCTTTAAATAAATTTTCATTTCAGGTAGACGGGGGAGTCCACGTCGTAGACGGTGGGGACTACGGCGGCGGCGTTCACGTCGTTGACGGAAGTTACGGCGGGGGAGTACATGTAGTAGACGGCCCCGACTTCGGTGGGGGCGTGAACGTCGTAGATAGCGCGGACTATGGTGGAGGAGTGCACGTCGTCGATGGCGCTGACTACGGTGGCGGAGTACATGTTGTTGACGGGGACAACGGAGGTGGTGTTCACGTTGTTGATGGCGCTGATTACGGTGGGGGCGTGAACGTCGTGGATGGCCCTGACTACGGTGGGGGAGTGCACGTCGTAGATGGCGGTGATTACGGTGGGGGAGTGCACGTCGTAGATGGGGACTACGGTGGGGGAGTTCACGTCGTCGGCGGCACTGATTATGGCGGTGGCGTGCATATTGTTGATTGAGCTGAGGTAAGTCGGTCTTATATAATTATTTTTATCTACACCCATGCTATAAATCCTCTATAAAAGTTTCTGAAACAGTTAGCTTGTTGCCAACATTAAAACAATCAGTGTCATAGTAACAAAATCATCCAAACGAGTGTTATTATGTTGTATTAAATTTCATTATGCAACTCGTTTTCAAAAAGAACATTGTCATGCACGCGGGTTTCACTACCACAGTGCGGCAGCGCAGTAATTAAAAAAACCGGCCAAGAGCGTGTCGGGCCACGCTCAGTGTAGGGTTCCGTAGTTTCCCGTCCGTCACAATAAGTGTTCCCACGTACAATTCGATAATACCCGATCCAATGTAATAAGTACCTACAGCGCCATCTCTCGGGGAATTGGGTTACTAATTAATACATAGACGTGCCAGAAGTTTTCGGTGGTAATTTTGGATTGCGATAACCGATTTTAATAATTCTTTTTTTGTTTGAAAAAAGGTACGTTGAGGATAATAAAATATGTAAACGAAAGTAAAAAAAAAATGCTTGCATATACGATTATACTACGAACTTAGTCCAGAAATGATTTTGTACAACTTTTTGTCTTTTTTGTACAAAAACTGTTGTTTCTATCAAGTTCAAAATAATTTTCCTAGAAAGTCCTTATAAAGTTCTACTTTTCAGATTTTTTTCATATTTTCTAAACTTATGGTTCAAAAGTTAGAGGGGGGGGGACACATTGTTTTTTACTTTTGGAGCGATTATTTCCGAAATTATTGACATAATCAAAAAATGATTTTAGTAAACCCCTATTCATTTTTAAATACCTTTTCAACAATATATCACACGTTAGGTTTGAAATTAAAAAAAAAATCACTTCCCACTTTACACATAGGCGGGCTACCCTAATAAAACATTTTTTTCCAATTTTTATTTTACCACTTTGTCGGCGTGATTGATATACATATTGGTACCAAATTTCAGCTTTCTAGTGCTAACGGTCACAGAGATTAAGCGAGGACGGACAGACGGACGGACGGACGGACGGACGGACAGACAGACATGGCGAAACTATAAGGGTTCCTAGTTGACTACGGAACCCTAAAAAATAACTTATAGGTTATTCGAATTCACGTCGTATCCCACCGGCCGCCATTTTTGTTCCATATTAGTATTGCAAAAAACTGTTTTAGAACCTTTTATAGAGGATTCATATCATGGGTGTAGATAAAGTCTTGTATGCAACTGTACATAATTAGTTATTAAAACACTCACGTGATACTATTATCACATTCGTCTTTTGATACCCCTTATTATAAAACAGTTGCATAAATAATTATTAACAAATAAAAACTCAAACTCAAAGCATTTATTCCAATTAAACCATTACAGGCATTTTTGAATTGTCAAAATTAAGTAGTCGGTCAGTTAGTCAGAAAGTTGAAGCTAGTTGCCCATTCCAAAGCGTAGATCTCTATGGAGAAGAACGGGCAAGAAACTCCATGGACATTATTTTAAATCAAGATATTACAAAATCCTGGGTACATTATTCTTGTTGCTTCTATATGTGAGAACAATGTAAAAAAACAAACAAATGAAGAAACAATACAAAAAATAAGATTAAAAATAAGCCTTGGCAGTTAAGAGCGTTTATTTTCGTTGGATCCCACTTTTGAATCCCATTTTTTAGGTATTAACGATGGATCCCGTTTGCTATTTCCGTTGAATCCCATATTATAACAACATGTGTACATTTCAGAAGAAAAGTGGTTTACCTTTATCAAACACTAAAAAGAGATTATTTTTAGTGGGTTACCCGGAACCGAACTAGTTAGATTAGGTTAATTATTAAAAAAAAAAACAATGTTAGGTTAGGTTAGGTTAAAACTGTGAACCCTACGCACGAGCCGAGCGAGCGAAGCGAGCGGTGCCGCGGCAGCGGCCGGCGAGTGCCAGAAACGACTAGATTATATAGAAAATGAGTTGTTTGTGAAATAAATAGTATACGAAACGTTGGTTGTAAACTAAAAATTTCAATGGAGTTTTGTTGAAACATTAGTGAACCCCTCATTTTATTATAAACAACTTTGTTGTTGAAAGTACCCGCATTCAGATTTTTTTAAGCATTCGGGATCCAACGGAAATACTTTTCGGGATTCAACGACAATAAAACGTAATTATCTTGCATTTTTTTAAATTCGGGATCCAACGGAAATACATAATAATGTTTTGCGGGATCCAACGCCAAAAATATTAAAATGGGATTCAAAAGCGGGATCCAACGGAAATAAATCGTTAAGAGACCGACGCGACGGCGCCCGTTCACGAACATGACGAGACACGAAACACGAAAAGCCTAAATAACCACTCATGGGGAGCGATACTGCCAGAAGGCGTCGCGGCAGACCCTGTAAAAGATGGCGGGACGAGATGGAGAAAACAAACGACCAGTGAGTGGTTCACAGCCCGTCGAAATGTCAAATTGGTCACCTTTTATTAAACCATTTCGTATACTTTTTACTATCCTGTGCCACATAGCTTTTCACAAACACTTGATACGCTTCCGTGTCGTATCGAACATTAATCATTGTTATCGTAGGAGTCTTCTAAACGCTGTTCACAAGTCCAAAACCCGAAAATTTTGTCAGTTTAAATCAAATAGACGCCCGCTATTCTTCCAACAGCTATTTGCTGTTGAGGGCAGGTCAAATCAGGTTATCGAAATGTCAGGTTTTCGATACGATAGCCTGTCGTATGGTTGTGAATCAGGGCTCTGGAGTGCAAAAGCTTCCATGTCAAATTGGTCACCTTTTATTTAACCATTTCCTATACTTTTTACTAGCCTGTACATAATCAAAACTCTCATCTAATCTGCTCTCAAAACGGTGAAGGAAAACATCGTGAGGAAACCGGCATGTCCTAGAACCAAAAATTCGAAGACATGTGACATCCACCAACCCGCGCTGGGCTCGCGTGGTGGATTACGGCCCACTCCCTCTCACAGAGAGGAGGCCTGTGTCCCAACAGTGGGAACGTTATAGGCTGATTATGTACTAGCCTGTGCTGGAGTGCAAAGGCCTCCCTCCACGCCTTCCATCTTCAGCGAGCATTTTTTTTTCGCGGTTGAAATCCTCATGGACTTCCTCTATCGTGGGGGTGACGGAGGGGCATGCCGGACTCTTACCGGCTAAAACCACCTACGGCCGGGGGTGCGGGATTCGCACAAGCATTAACCGCTCCCATCTTCAGCGAGCCAGCTCATCCCGCCATCTCCTACATGACCCGCCGCAACCCCGCCACACTGTCTCCGCCTGTCAGGGCACCAGTTCTATGCTCTCTGGCCCCACAGTTGCGGCAGACATGTCCTGAACCCTAATTGCATAACACACTATCAATCAAATCTGAATAATTTTGACGGACATTGCTAATCCATTGCTTCATATGTTCGAAAATCTGCTCAACAATGTAAATAGGTAACGCAATGAATATTGTTGTACTATCAAAATGAAAGCCAGTCCTATTGATAATGTATTTGACAGCGGTCCATAAATTTTTGTTGTGTACAGTCACGTCTAAAAGTATGTCAACACTTGGCAATTTTCAATTGCGATTTTTTCGTGAAATAACGAATGCAACGTTAAAATACGACACTTAACATAAACCTATGGGTTCGAAAATACTATTTCGTAATAACATGAAATTTCATCACACTAATATTATAAAGGCGAAAGTTTGTGAGTGTGTGTGTGTGTGTGTGTGTGTTTATATGTTTGTTACTTCTTCACGCCTAAACCACTGAACCGATTTAGATGAAATTTGGTATAGAGATAGTTTGAGTCCCGGAAAAGGACATAGGATAGTTTTCATCCCGATATTCCTACGGGATCGAGTCTTATGCGGGTGAAACCGCGGGGCGCAGCTAGTTCAAAAATAAAGGAGAAAATCGCCCTTTAATAAAGCCATACATACTTATAGACGTGACTGTTACGTGTCGTGTGTACTTAAGTGGCGAGGCGCCCCGGGGCGCGCCGAATAAGTGTTCTGGGTCATTCAAGACGATGTCATTGGGGTATGTGAGTGAATAAGGGCCCACAGTTTGTCCAGAATTTGGCAGATATGTTCTGCCCAGACCCATTTAAGCAGTGGCGTACATTGCATATAGGCATATAAGCAGTGCCTACCTCGATATATCAACATAAGCCTGTCAATTACATTTTAGCGTGTGCCCCACAATTAAGAAACTCAATAAATTATCATACCTAGCAAAAAACAAAATCTTCATACAAACGCACGGCAGTAGGCAGTCGCCGGACGGCCTACTCGGCTCCCGTACTATTCGCGCATTGTCATTGGTCTTTCTTTACTCGTTCAAGTTAATACGACAAAATTAAAAATACGTACCTACGTCTCACGCGTAATACCATGACGTTGGACCTTCGCAATTTATCACCCTTAAGTAAGCATGCCTACTCAAATAACCACACTTTTGACCTCACTTTTTTTTCTGATTAGTGACCGCATTTGCCTAGACTAGACCCAGCCTAGTACCTACCTATTCTGAAAACCAATGCACACCACTGCATTTAAGTTAGGCAGCCTTTTGAGCCACATCAGTTATCTTTGTTTTGGATCTAATAATTCCAGCATTTTACTGTCCCACGGCTGGCTAAAGGCCTCTTCTTATATATGTATAGAAGGCACTGATCAGCATGCTGTCATTATATTTTTAATTTTTGTTTATTTGCTTTTGTTACAGGGAACGAAAACAGAAATTATGCAGATCAACATTGTGCTGTCGAATCGGAATCTAATGTAATAATAATTAATTATAAATAAATTTTTGTAAATTTTTCAAAACTTAATTTTTTGAAGTGAAACTTCTTTACGCACGCTTGACTTGGGGAGTAAGCTGGCGAACGCGTGACGTAAGCGTTACGAAAAGTGTGATCGGGCGAGGCGAACGGGAGTTGAATGGGGGATATGAGCAAGAGAAAGCAGTGCGCGCGCATATTTTCTTTCTCTCTTCCTCTCATAGCCAAATACGTTTGAAGTTTCACTTCAGTCGTGTGGTCATAAGCACACTCGGTTTTTTTTTATCTGACTGACTGCCTCGTCGGTCACAAGCGGTACTGCTGTGCATGAGGTCCTAGATTCGATTCCCGGGTCGGGCAGTGTTATTATGGTTTTCCAATTGAAATTTCTCAGTAGCAGTCTGGAATCTGGATTTGTGCCCAGTTGATGGTAATAACAGCCTCGAACCCGTGACTTATAGGCACATCAACTTACAAACAACCTGTCAAATTTCTTTAATAAATTTTGAACTTTATTGCTAAATCATAAGGTTCAAAATTGATTGGGAAACTTTGACAGTTTCGGGTAGGTTCATGTGCTGGCGTCTGTACTATCGCGGACACTCCCGCCTGGCCACCACTAAGTTCATTTTTGCTTGTACTCAAAAAATAGAAGCGCACCAAGGTCAAATAGTTCGTCCGTAAAATTCGCAAAAGGAGTACACGTGATGCGTCACTAAGCTGCGCAGTGCAGGTTGCAACTAATTGCGTTATCGCTTTCCTAATAGGCGAAAACTTTAAGGGGGCGTGCGTGGCTTGGCGCCGCCGTAGCATTTAGGCGAAAATTTTTTTAAGTGATCAGACGGAAAGGGCCCCGGTGGTACATAACTGGCGACATGTGGGTGTACGATCTAGGTACACTTCTGCCTAGCGCTTCGAGAATTACTGGCGTGATGTTATAAAACCTTTTGTTTTTGTGTGGTTCACTCCGATTAGTTTAGAACTATGTGTCTCATGAAAGATATATACAGGGTCCCATTAAAATAGATGGACAAATTTTAACACAGCGCTCAGTACGTCTAACCAAAGATATCCAAGCAAAAAAAACACTGATTAAAGTGATTTTATTTTAACCTAAAATAATAAAGTGTATTTTCGCTAGCTGATTATTTTTCTTCTAAGTAAGTACCTATCTAATGCGTTTTTCTTATATATTTTATATCATCGTCCTCATAGAATAGAATAGAATAGAATACTCTTTATTATGTACCTACACCATATAAATTACAGACATAAATATAGAAAACTTTACAATGGGTGACACAATTGGCGGCCTCATTTTGGTGGTCTGAATGATTTCTAAAAGTTTATTCATCTATTTTAATGGGACTTTATATATTTACGTCATTTATAACCGTCCGTAACGTCAACGAATTAATTCAAGATACAGTGACGGATTAACTAAGGAGGAAACAATAGTCCACCATAACCATCCTGACACTTTCTAGGCGTCTCATAGAATAAATCGCCTCTTTACATTCTTGTAAAGAGGCGATTTATTCTATGAGACGCCTAGAAAGTGTAGTGTAGTGTGTGTGTAGTGTGTGTCGTGATATTTTTTAAACCACAACTATACAGGAGAGCAATTTTAAACATTTAAGCGTTGATAAATACTAAAATATTGATAATTTTACTCTAGGAAAACCATTAAATGGTTGCGGTAATTAAAAAAAAATAAAATTCGACATCGCGGTTTTCAATATCAAATAATAAAAAAAAACGTGTTTTTATGAGATGTCACGTTGCTCTTGTAAAGAAGCGAAATATCCAAGCTAATAAATACTGATAGCTAAAACTATGAGCGCTAATGAAATAAGTAATAATTTTCTCTACAAACGCCTACCAAAAAAACAATAGCAACATATCTTCACCACGGTATTGATACTTATTGTTAAATGTTCAGGCGCTTAACATACCAATCTACATGATTTTCTTTGCATGTAATTTTTTTAGGTTACAGGATATTTTTATTCAATAATACTTTTGTTTTAAAGTACCTATTAGCCGGTTGAATACCGTAATTACAGACACAATTAAAAGCCATTGTGTCTCACGTGAATCCACATTTAAGCATACAAAGGGTAATGTATAACTGCTTTCAAATTCAACATATTTTATTTCATATAAACCTACATTGGCTCATGTGAACTGTCAGATGCTGTGCGTAGCTTCTGTCGTTTTATAAGTGTTGACTTAAAACCACAGAACACCGGAGCTTAAAACGCCGGTATAGCATTTAATGCTTAAGGGCATAGACAAAACATGCGTTGCTAGAGGAGAGCCATAGTGTTCTTTCTATGGCCATATAGAAGGTGTGTAAGTTATGAATTTCCAGTTTTAGCTGATCTCGAATTTTATAGGTTTTTCGTACAATTAGAAGTCAGTTTATACTGGAAAGTATAATTTGATATGTCGTCGTGCCTACATACAACAATAAGAGCCCATGTTATGGTGGTTCCAATTGGTCGTTTCCAGCAAGCATTTTCTCAACTATTTGTGGCGTCGGGTTCCAGTCTAACCGGATGCTGCTGAATACCAGTATTTTACATGGAGCGACTGCCTATCCGACCTCTACAACCCAGTTTCTGGGTAACACGATACCCCTCGGTAAGACTGGTTGTCAGACGTTCGAAATTCTGACGACCCGTAACGACTGTCTAAGATCCACGAATCACCTACGGATTAAACGCGAGATTAAAATGAAAATCCAAAAGGGCGGCTGCGAAAATTTTAATTTTATTCATAGGTTTCCGAGGGTGCTGAAGCTGATAGTGAGGTCAAAATGAAAAACCAAGATGGACGCTACGAATATTTTTAAATTTTTCGCAGCCGCCATCTTGGATTCTCATTCGTATCTGAAGTGCAACACAACATCATTACGCTTTGATTACGCGCACGCACACATTGAAACCATTGTCCGCTCGATTTTATACGTAAACTTAACTAATCTTGGTACTTGAAGGTATTATTTTTTTAATTTTGCTGGTATTTATTGAGGTTAGTTGTAAGTTCGCAATCGAATTTGGTAACTGTTATTATTACGAGTACTTACTATCTGTAGTATAATCACGTTTTTAGTACCTATTGTTGAAGTTCATCAGTCATTACGTACATTACGTAGGTGCCGAAAAACGACCGACCTTAACATTTTAGTATTACAAGGAACATCTACGTTTATCCTCCAGTCTGTTGTTAGTTTGAAAAGATGTACTTAAGTACTTTTTCTTTCTTACTTCTTATTAGCCTGTGACATCCCACTGCAGGGCAAAGGCCTCCCTACTCTCTCATGAGAGAGTAGGGGTTTAGGCAAATTAACCCACCGCGCTTGTCTAGTGCGAGTTGGTAGGTGTACAGTGGACCGCCTGACTGGGTCCGTGGGCGCCGCCTTTGACGTGCTAGATGTTCATCAGCCGCCGCCCTGAGTTGATATCCTGCACTAATATCGACTGTTCCATCCGAGCCTATTTGGGTGTATTTATCCCATAGCCTACAGGTGGCGTTCTACATTTAGTTCAATACTAAATGCACGGCAGTTTAAAGTCATATCGAGGACTTAAGTACTTTTAAATATTATTTTTGATGACAATTGTTGGAGCATTACATAATTAAATACAAGCCTGGGAGTTCATCGTAGTTTCGTTGTGATATTGAAAAATAATCATTCCCTTATGAAAACAGTATTTTAACCTGAAATCGAACCCACTCTCCTTATGATAAAATCTATCTTATAAAGTAACCCCTAAATTAAATACGTTGCTTGAAGATAAGTAATGAAATGAATGACACCTTTTCCAGTATGTATAAATATTTCTGTAATAGGGTAGTTTCCTGGGTAAAAAAATAATAATTCTAAATAGTCCGTCAGTTAGATTATCGAAAAATAATGGACCCGTATTTTTTCTTTTGTCAATCAAACAAAAAATGACAAAGATAAGGCGCGTCAAAATTTGGGAGTGGGGGGTCGTGACGTCACGCCGTGCGACACTTTTTAGCACGGCGTGACGTCACGACCCCCCACTCCCAAATTTTGACGTGCTTTATCTTTGTCATTTTTTGTTTGATTGACAAAAGAAAAAATACGGGTCCATTATTTTTCGATAATCTAACTGACGGACTAATTAGAATTTTTTAGGAAACTAGCCTATTATATTCATGCACACATACAAACTGGTGGTGTACAGGGTCAATTTGAATTAGCTAGGGAAACTCCGCAGACGAGTATCGGTGTCGAAATCTAAATATGATAAAACGAAAAATAAATAAAGGAGATGGATAACGGTCCCATACAAGTTTGCCCCAGAAATTGACACAAATGAAACATAATGTATTCATAATTATCAGCCTATAGCAGTCCACTGCTGGATATAGGCACAGAATACTTAAAGTACTACGTACAGAAAGGACACTCCCTTCCCCGCACTAACATCAGTTACCGCACCTCACCCCGCACTTCGGCGTATTCGTTGCAGTTCTTTAACAAGAGCGCTCGCAAACACAAGTACCTCACGCACACATTCATACGTATACAAACGTCATTTTTTAATGTAGTAGTAGTAGGTAATTATTTTGTGAGCTTTGTATGGAGTGTCCGGGGTGTGATATAGGTGTCTCCTATTGCACGCCATTCAACTCGATTTTCGGCAACTCTCATCCAACAAATGCCTTAAGAAGCATTAATAGTGTTTCAAAGCCCTAGGTATTTTTGTTTGTCGTAAAACTTTGTGAAGGGCCATAATACCCTTCCCAAATTTGATGACTTCAAACCTGTCAAAAAAAAAAAAACTGTCGATCGTGCAATGATCCACTCTGTCTTCCAACAAATTGAATTGCACTTAAATCATAACTGAAACCCAAACGCAATCCACCGGTTTATAGAATGTTGGATCTCCGTTGGAAACTAAGAAAAAGATGCGATTTATAGGTATTGTTATTGCAGCCGAAGGGCTCGGGGCCCTAAAAGGCCGCGCGGCCCTAGTGCCACACGCATTATCATTCACAAAGCGAACTTTATTATGCACTTACCAATAACCGAAGAACTCCGAAAGATCCATGCAATCGACCTCCTTTCTTGTCTCTGGTGTAACTTCGTCAGCTATTCCGGAATCAACGTCTTCTTCCGAACTTGATGCACTATCGCTCTCCGTGTCCGAGCGCGCGTTATTCATCGCATTGACAGTGTCACTTTTTCAAAAATGGCGGTAGCACTCGTAGTGATGTGGTGTGGTTTACGGTTTTTGTTGATTTTCCGGTTTTTTTGGTTTGTGATGTTTTTAAACCTACTGAGGTCAGTAAAGGGATATTACAATTCCTACTTATATTATAATAATTAAACTGGTATACGAACAAAATAGAAACAAACTTATTGTTGAAACGACCTCAACTCCTGCCCCTCAAAAAACGAAATTCAGGAATAAAATATACGTAGACGTATATTTACAGGAGGGGAAATAATCAAAGGGCATTAAAAATTCGTCCGCATCGCTATCAATAGGAAAAGTGCCCAAAAGGCTGGCAGCATTGCCACGTTGTGCGGCAATGCTGGTTCTTTGGCCAAAAAACCGGCCAGCCCTCTGGTCATGTCGACCAATCGCTTGGCGATGTCTCGAAAAACTAGGTGGGCACTGAAGTGAGCAAACAGCTGTCGGAAGAATGAGTTCGAATCCAGCCAGACGCTTTAGTTGTGTAAATAATTTCATCACCACTGCTCTCAAAACAGTGGAAGAAAACATTGTGAGGAAACCGGCATGTCCTAGAACCAAAAATTCGAAGACATGTGACATCCACCAACCGGCACTGGGCCCGCGTGGTGGATCACAACCCACCCCCTCTTACAGAGAGGAGGCCTGTGTCCCAGTCGTGGGAACGTTAAAGGCTAATTATGCTATTCATCCAACAGCTGTTTACTGTCGGGGGGGGGCAAGGCAAATCAGGTTATCGAAATGTGAAATTTTAGATATTACCAATTTTCGAACCCAAGTCGGCCGGATTAAGACTACTTGATGCCCTAAGCAATTTACGCCTGTGGGCCGCCCTATCCACTAGTCGCCTCGTATTTTTTTTTCAAAAATCGACGAGCTATTTGTTAAGATTAGCGCACGTCTCAAGAATGACTTTTGGGTCTTGTAATATCTTGCTGACAAACAGCCTTGCCTTTTAGGTTTAGGTACGTGTGTAATTTTAAGTTTTCACGTCTGTCGGTACTCCCCACGAATGCCTCAATGTTTTTTTATGTGCCCATCGGGGTCTCCGTAGATCAAGTACGGAGACCCCGATGTACCTACCTACAGTTTTAAGTTAGTAAGACAAGAAAGGAAATCATTCAGGCTCTTGACAGCTTGAATGATTTTGGGGGTCATGATCCCCATGACCTCCCCTGGGACCGCAGTTGGTTTAAGGTGCCCCCCGAGACGTAATGCCCTAAGCAATTGCTTAATTTGCTTAGGGGTTAATCCGGCACTGGCCGGAGCAAAGACAATCTCCATAGATGGGGGTTCACGGACGGTTCAGATCTCAAGTGCGTATGCGGCACCTCCCCACAGAAAATGGCCCATCTTCCATCCTGCGCCGCATGCCCGGTTACATGTGCACTTGATGATTTTATGACTGCGTAAGTGAGCGGAGTTCGCGCAACTGAATTTTGGGCCAAAAATATTTAAAGCTTTTGCCGTCGATACGCTAAGCAGTGGCGTAACTATACCGTTTGGGGCCCGTGGCAAATTCAAGGGATGGGGTCCTCTCTCAATGTAAAGAAGCTCAACTGCTCAACCAAAGTTAGTTTTTTTTTTTTTAAGTGAAATCTTCTTTAGCGGCGTTGTACACTTTTTTTGTAATGGGTAAAAAATTTTAAACTCGCGTCAGGACACATGACCTGATCGAAAATTCGTAAGACGGATGGAGAGTAGACAGCCGGCGCGGCGTAGGAGAGGAGGTATCCCCCTCTCTTTCTACGGCGCGGCGAAAATGTATGCCTGGTGTTTCGTTTAGGCGGCGCAGTGCGCTTGCGCGAATGTTCGTGTGTGTTTATGTTACAGCGTGCCACGCGCATCCATGGATGGTGACAGCTGATGGCTCGACCGTCTGTTTAGTGGCCACACTGCTGTGTATTCGTAAAATTCGTGTATATAAAGTGTTTAAAATATGGAAATTGAACATAGTGCATCTATTAATGAAAAAAGTGACGAAGAAATAGCGAAAGAAAATGAGTTATATTATTTCAGTTAATAGTTGATTTTTTTCAACGTTAATATTCATGTTTTCACTTCTGCCGGCACTCCCAGAGTGCAACCCGTCTATTTTTTTTATTAGCACTTCTCTCGCAACTTCTTCCGCGTACATTTCATGTTTTCCCCTGCAAAAACTTTAACACCTGACTGCTTCTGTCCTTAACATAGGATTCTCCTGTGCTCATGGCCCTCTCGAGCCGGAGGCCCCCTCTGGCTGGGGGCCCGTGGCATTTTGCCCCAAAGCCACCCTATAGTTACGCCACTGACGCTAAGAAGATTTTCAATACGATAACCTGTCGGATGGTGTGAATAATTATGCAGGTATACATAATTAGTTGATTTCATTTTAATTGCGAAACATATTGCTGTGACAGCCAACGACGGATAATTAGGGCAGCAGCCAATTAAATATGTGTCATCGATCCACAGGTGAAATCATTATAACGACAGACGTAACTCGAGTTGACGCAGCTGGGTAGAATAATCAACCTATTACGTTCAAACTGCTAGGGCACAGGCCTCCTCTCCTCTAGAAGGACCCAGTGCCGGCTTTATAGGTATTTTTTATAAGTGTAGGCCACTTTATTTCCGCCGAACCATGTACCTTTCTAAAATAATTGTTTTCTATTTGTAGTAAGGAAGGCATTAAAGTTAAATAAACAAATGAATTAGTCATTAAGAAAGAGCGTAAAAAGAAACAAGAATTACAATTTTTTACGGGACTTGAGTGCGGGCGGGAAGCGCAATAATTATAGATAAAATAGTTACAATAACAGTAGGTACCTAGGATTGATAATTTTCGATAGGAATGAGCAATAGGGATTTAACGTATTAGTATAAAAAACCATGAGAAAAGAAAACCAGTGAACTTGTTTGCCTTTTATCCTCTGAAATCGAGTGGACGTCCTCTGAAATCTGCCACCCCTATACGGCCTATTGACAAATCCAGGACTGGAGGGAGCTCAAGTATCACCAGATTTCACCAGAATCAGAGTAGGTACTGTAGAGGCTGGCTGTAAAGCCACACCTCCTTGTGGGACAGGCTGGTTATATTTGAAGGCATGTTCCGTTCGAACGTTCAAGCGTGTGTCAAATATTCTGTTAGTGTTTTGTCTTATATTAAAAGCAGTGTTGATTTTATCGTTGTACAGTAAGCTTCTCTTAAACAATAAATGCTCAGTCTGACGCAACTGTCTAATAAAAAAAGAAACTATGAAACGTGTACTAAACGTAATGGCAGCTATCACTCTCTCGCTTTAACATGTGCAGTCTGTGCATAGTCTGTGTCATTTTTGTGTTATGTTGGTATTCAGTTTTAGTACAAGTTTCATACAAGCGACGTTTTCATCTTTTTCTATAAGACTCCCGTCTCTTCTTACATTATAATGAACATTACTTACTCTATGGTACAAAGCTTAACGCCTTTTAGTTATATGTCGTAAGCACATCCATTGCTGCGACCCCCACTACAGTACCACTCCCTGGGAGTGGGTTCTAATCTACTACGCGGGCCCTGGGCGGGTTGGTAGATGTCTCATGTCTTCGAATGTTTGGTTCTAGGATATGCCGGTTTCCTCACGATATTTTCCTTCGCTTTTATTTTAGCGTACTGCGAGACGGCCCCCAGCTAGATGGGGGCCGTCCCGCACTACGGGGGTACTTGTCGGGGGGAAACCTTCAAAAGGCACCCGACCTCCGGGGAGGGAAGTCGGGGATTGTGGGTCATGTCACCATCAGCGCATAGGTTCCCGGTTCCTCTTAAAAGACTAATTCTGGAACCCCCCCGTGCAACGCCTGTAAGGGATATCCCTGAGGAGACTGTAAAGGGGCCTCCCTTGAACCTCGATATGCATGGCAGCACGTGACCACTGTGCCACCGTCTTCCCTGGGGTCACTTGGTGGGCGAACAGAGCCCCCATTCGGTGCGCCCGCGACTCCAAAGTTGCGCCCGCGACCCCAAAGAGATGGACGGATGACTTAAAGAAGGTGGCTGGGGTAGACTGGATGTGGAAGGCGGAGGACAGGGTGCTGTGGCGCAGTCTGGGAGAGGCCTATGTCCAGCAGTGGACTGCGATAGACTGAGTTGATTGATTGATTTTCCTTCACCGTTTTGAGAACTGTGGTAATAAAAAAACTTGCACAAAAAGCCAGTCTGGGTTCGAACCTACGACCAACAACTCAGTTCAAAGACATGTGACATCTACCAACCCGCACTAGGCCCGCGCTCCTTCCCACTGAGAGGAGGCCTGTGTCCCAGCAGTGGGATCATTATATCGTCGACCGTAGGTTCAATTGAGGTAGGTAAGGGACAAAATACCCAAAATGAGTTGAGTATACAGTTTTGTTCAGAATTTTTCGTTCTATCGAATGGTGAATATGAAAAAAATCTAGCTTAACAAAATGTTCTTTACCCTAATGATTTTTGGATCCAAATTTCGAATCAGCCCCATAATAACGTCCGAAAAAAAAACTGTCGGCCTCTCCTGAAAAATCGTATTTTGTCCCTTACCACAATTGAACCTACGGTCGACGATATGCTGATTATGTTTATGTTATGCCACGTCAAAATTACATCTTAATATAAGTTTCATACATAACAAAGCCAAGCCGTCTCTCTTCGCCGCGCCCTCAAAATTCGATATTTATTTCTAGCTGGCAACCATACTTTGACATTTAAACCAAGCGTCGCCCGCCAAGAGTAGCCAGCCGACCCGGGCTAGTAGTACTTATTTATAATGACCTCAATCGATTGTTCATAGGGAATGCAAAGCTTCCTGGTTTATTGATCGCTGATTGAGCTTTGTTCAATAACTTTCTCGATTTTATGAGCGCCTAGTACTTTTGGATTTGTTTTTCATCGGTTTTTAGACATTTTTCGTTTTATTTTTTTAATTAGAAGAATGAAAGATAGAAAGAAAATACTTTTATTTGCGGGTAAACATGACGCAGAAAAAAAAAAACAGTGGCACTCCCGGAGTGCCGACAGAAGTGAAAACAAAACACAAACAGAATACTTGCCATCACTCACTGACATATCGGATATACATTAAAACCGAGTACATCTCGAGGACAGCTGAAAACATCCAACGCGGTGTCGGTTACGGTAATAGTGGCGCGAATTCAATGGTTTTTTCCCATCTCAAAAAAATGACCAACGCGCTTAAAGCAGTTTTCACTTAAAAAAAATAACAAGTCGGGGGAAAACATGCGTCGTCGCTCAACATAATGCTAAGACTAGGGTCTTAACATTGCGAGGATCGCCCAGAGGACACGGTGGAGGCGGAGCATACGGTGGAGGTCTGCCCCGCTTGGGCGGAGCACCGCTGTGTCCTCGTAGAGGCGATCGGCAACGGCGGCGACCACTCGTGAGGTAGAGAGCCTCACGTCCCAGCCGACGCGGGAGACCCTCCGGGCGTCAGGAGCCGCGCGACGACTCCCAGCCACCGTAGGTGCGGGCCTGCGGACGGAGAGTAATGGGTAGCTCACCGTCCGATCAGGACCAGGCCAGTGCCGGACGGCGCGTATGTGTCCCACGCGCGCCTCAAAGAGACGTCAGCATAAAGGAAGGGGTCTGTTAAGGCCGAAGCCTGCCGGGGTAGCGGGATAGTCCGAAAGGGTTACCGCTACCCCGGAACACAAAGGGCTAAGGAAGGAACACGGGTGAGTTTTAGTCAGTAAGAGTCTGACACTCTCTTAAAAAAAAGGGTCTTAACATTATGTTGATTTCATTGTGACTATAGGATAGGGTTGCTAACCATACTATATAATATAGCCATAATACCTTTAGGTACATCTGCCTAGCCTTTCCCCAACTATGTTGGGGTCGGCTTCCAGTCTAACCGGATGCAGCTGAATACCAGTATTTCACATGGAGCAACTGCCTATCTGACCTCCACAACCCAGTCACTGGGCAATACGATACCCCATGGTATGACTGGTTATCAGACTTTCAGGCTTCTGACGACCCGTAACGACTGTCAAAGATCCACGAATGACAGCCGGGAGACCAAGGGCTTAACGTGCTTTCCGAGGCACGGAGGGGTCACCCATTCACGGACCAACCGCGGCAAGCGTAGCTTAACCTGATCGATTGACCCGTGCGGCTGTACTTAACCACAAGCCCTGCTCATCATCATCCTTTGTAAATGCAGATTAAAATACTTCAAAAGTTAAGGACGGTCTCATAAGAACGTTTTTCTATAGCTGCAACGGTAAAGGCCAACGGTACCCATACCCTTTATTGCCCTGTCTCAAAAATCCACCATGTATTGTATAATCGGTAAGTACTCTATCACACTAATATTATAAATGCGAAAGTTTGTGAATGTGTGCGTGTGCGTGTGTTTATGCCTATGTTTGTTACTTCTTCACGCTCAAACGGCTGGGCCAATTTTGATAAAATTTTGTATGGAGGTAGCTGAAACCCTGGATTAACATATAGGCTACTTTTTATACCGATATTTTCACGGGATCGACACTTATGCGGGTGAAACCGAGGGGCGCAGCTACAGCTAGTCCATATATTCATACTAATATTATAAATTCGAAAGTAACTCTGTCTGTCTGTCTGTATGTTACCTTTTCACGCCTAAACCACTGAACCGATTTAGATGAAATTTGGTATAGAGATAGTTTAAGTCCCGGGGAAGGATATAGGATAGTTTTTATCCCGATATTCCCACGGGATCGAAACTTATGCGGGTGAAACCGCGGGGCGCAGCTAGTATATAATAAAGCTGAAGAATTTGTTTGTTTGAACGTCCTAATCTCTGGAACTACCAGATGGATTTAAAAAAATCTTTTTGCATTTAATAGCCCAATTCTTTGGAAAGGTATCCCTTATTTAACATCACGCTAGGACCCTTACGAGTCGAGCAAAAAGTAAAAAAGAACGCTAAGCGAAAACAAAGGAACAGCGCGGGCGCACGAATGGTATGCTACGCGGTGTTTGTTTGAACGCGCTAATCTATGGAATTATCAGTTGGATTTGAAAAATTATTTTTGTATTTGATAGCCCAATTCTTGAAGAAGGCTATAGGCTATGTAACATCACACTACGACCCTTAGGAGCCCAGCAAAAAGCGGAAAACGCAAACAGAAAAATTAAACGACGCGTGCTACCTTTGTGCAGCTAGTGCACCATTAAATGCATGATGTCATTGGTGTTATATGTCATATCCAATATGAAATGCGTTTACAATTAATTTCAGAACTCTACATACGATTTTTTTTTTCAAAATCATCTCCATTTGGGCTTGAACACTTTAAAAAAAAAAGGTAATAATACAGGGCATCTTGTTAATTAAATAAAAATATCATGGTAGGTGCACCTTTGAGTGCCTAGTCCTTTCGGGGAAAACTGTCGTGATGTTATGTCATGTATATATAAGGTCCCATTAAAATAGATGGACAAACTTTTAGAAATCATTCAGACTACCAAAATAAGAACAATGCTAAAAAATATATTAAAAAAAAAAACGCACTAGATACTTACAAGAAAAATAATCAGCTAACGAAAATACACTAATGTGCCGGCAATTTATTATTTTAGGTCAAAATAAAATCACTTTAATCAGTGTTTTTTTTTTTTGCTTGGAATACTTTGGTTAGACGTACTGAGCGCTGTGTTAAAATTTGTCCATCTATTTTAATGGGACCTTGTATATAATGATGTTTGTTCCACAATATCAAATACTAGGTTACTACTGGGTTAATTTAAATAAGCTAGCGAAAATTCATGGACGTGGTGGGTATCGATGTCAAAAAATGGTTAAATAATAATTATTTTTTATGTTTTTGGGTCATCGACTGTTGTTCGTGTGGTATGAGTAGAAAACTTTTTTTTTTTTTTTTGTTTACAAATCGATAATTCGATAGCTATCGCCTTTATGAAGTTTACACATAAAAAAACAGATTTTTTAAACTGATATTGTAAGTGACTACACTACAGGCGATTGATGACCCGAAAAAAAAAACTCATCAAATTAACTTCTTTTATGTTCTATCATTTTTATCACGTTTCCGGAGTTTCTTTTTTTTTTAACCCTTTATATTAGGTCCTTACATATGAAATTGGCGTTTTTCGTACTGGCCACTTTAATCACGAATTTCTCCTCTTTGGTAAGGAATTCCAAATTCAAATTTGTACAGCTATTTACTCATGTATTTGTGCTTCGATGACCGTCATTCATTTGTTTTTTTTCTTCTGTTTTTTCTGTTTGCGTCACTCATTTTACAAAATGGAAAATTTAAAATATCGCATTATTTACGAGTACGAGTTCCGCCGTGGCACTAGTGCTGCGGAAACGACTCGAAGGGTGAATGATGTGTATGGCGGTCATGTTGCAAAAGAAAACACAGTTCGTTTTTGGTTCCAACGTTTTCGTTCTGGAAATTTCGACCTGCAGAACAAGCCCCGTGGACGGCCTGAGACCCTAGTTGATAATGGAGAATTGAATGCTATTGTGGAAGCGGACCCATCGCAAACCACGTCCGAGTTAGCTGCAGGCTTCGATGTTAGTGATAAAACTGTTTTAATTCACTTGAAGCAAATTGGGAAGATTAAAAAGCTTGAAAGGTGGGTACCTCACGAATTGACTGAAGCAAACCGGCAAACGCGCGTCGACTGCTGCGTTACATTACTGAACCGGCACAACAATGAAGGTATTTTAAACCGAATCATTACCTGTGATGAAAAATGGATTCTTTACGATAATCGGAAGCGCTCAGCGCAATGGTTGGATCCTGGCCAGCCAGCCAAATCCTGCCCCAAGCGAAAATTAACCCCAAAAAAGTTACTTGTAAGCGTTTGGTGGACTAGTGCCGGTATTGTTCATTACAGTTTTCTCAAATCTGGCCAGACTATTACAGCTGATGTCTATTGTCAGCAATTACAAACCATGATGGAAAAGCTAGCGGCTAAACAACCAAGGCTGGTCAATCGCTCCACGCCACTGCTGCTTCACGACAACGCCAGACCACACACTGCGCAACAGACGGCTACCAAATTAGAAGAGCTTGAATTGGAATGTCTTAGACATCCTCCGTACTCCCCGGACCTTGCTCCAACAGATTACCATTTTTTTCGCAATTTGGATAACTTTTTGCAAGGGAAAAAATTCAACTCCGATGGGGCAGTCCAAATCGCCTTCAAAGATTTTATTGATTCCCGTCCGACTGGTTTTTTTAGTAAAGGGATCAATGAACTACCTATAAGATGGCAAAAGTGCATTGAAAACAATGGTTCATACTTTGATTAATTAAATATATTATATTAAAAAATATTCGACTTTTTGTTCCTTCCATACAAAACGCCAATTTCATATGTAAGGACCTAATATAATATCAAATTAGACAACCCTATAAGTCTGCAAATCGGATATGAGGATTACTACCTTCCCCGTATGACAATAAGCGTGAAGATAAGTAACTGACACAACGCTTCACGCATAAATCGAATTTCACGCAAAATTTCCGGTATATTTTAACAAACACCAAAAAAACCGTAAAACCGTCAATTCTTTTTTATCTGTTCACACACTGACCTTACGAAGCACTTCACTATTTTAATTCACCATAAAGTTTGTTTTATTCTATGACAACAAAACGTGACATTTAGGAACGCGGGAAATTTTGACAGCAAAGTTATTAAAAAAAATTGTGATTTAAATGAAATTGTTCATAGGTACTCAGTTACAAGATAAATAATAAAAAAAAATAAAAAACCACCAAATTACGGATGTAACAACAAAATATTGATAAAAGCTTTTAAATAAATGTAACTTCGAATGGCTCGTTAGTTCCTAAATAGCCGTTTGTTATTATTAATAGTATCTCTGTGTATTATTTTTATTATTTCGTATTACGCGCTAGTTTTGTTAACGTGCAGGCTCAAACTGGCTCATGTTCTTCGTTTTACATTGACCACGCGACGTAGGGAAGCATGGAGCTGTTTTTAAGGTTTTTTTTTTAGATTCCCCCCTGTTAGTTACATGCGGTGTGGAACCTAAGATAGAAACCAGGGGCGTAGCTACCGCCGTATCTGCCATATCAATTATACGGGGCCCCTAACGTGCGTAAGCAAAAATTAATAAAAACTTCCCAATTTTTTTTTTATTTCACAATTGACAAAAGTCAAAAAAAGCAAAGCAGCTATAAATGATTTAATAAATCGGTTTGCCGAAAAAAAAAGGCAAGGAGAGTGTACTTATATTTAATTTGAATCGTTTATAAAAATTTTGGAAAAAGTGACAGATAGATAATTCTAATGAATAAATATTTCTTGGGGAAGGCCTATGTCCAGCAGTGGACGTCTTTCGGCTGATTTTATGCAACCATTTTTTTTTCTTTTGTGAGAAATCTTTACCCTTCCTAAGGGCCTCCAAACAAACTTTTATACGGGGCCCCGCCAAGACACGCTACGCCACTGATAGTAACGCCCTACCGACCTCTACAATAATATGTCAGTTTGTAGATAATGTATATAACCCAACGATGTTAAGATTGCACAAGAAAATTTTTTGGGTACCTATCTATATTTTCTGAGCTCATAAAAGCTCAAATTATGTACTACTGAAAAGGCACCTACTGCTTACTCAATAATGAACATTCTTTGCCGCTCCTAAAATCTGCTACCCTTGGCTCCAGCCTACTCAACCTGTTGGTAAATTCGCCACGCTGCTGTTGACAGAGATCTCTGTTCATAGACAGCGCTTCTTGCCGTAAACCAACGAGATTTTTTTTAAAGTTGTTTCGGTGTCCCCCAGGGGTGCCAAACAAGTGGTGGACATCGGGAATAATCGTTGCATCCTACGTCGCATTTTCTGTGAACCTAGGTATCTGGAAACAGATGATTTCTATGAACAAAGTTGACGGCAAGAAGTGCTATCTATAAACAGAGATCTCTGTCAACAGTATCATGTTCTTGTAAGAAATAAAGATTCTTTAAACCTAAACCTAAGTTGGCGTGCACTACCCCCTTACTAATAAACGTATTATATCAGATGAATAGTTACACACCGATTTCTCTCTTACAGTCGTCTATAATTTGACTTTCGAAAGAAGAAGACAAAGCGTTGTGTAACTATACAGACGCTATACAACGTTTATTAGTAAGGAGGTTAGCGTTTAAACTGTCCAAATACAACGCTTGACAACCGTACCTACGTGGTTTGCACGTGATAAAATTACGCGGGGAATAATAATTGTATACCATATCACAGAATAACTAATAGACCATACAGAATGGGGCCTTTTTTTGTGGATAGGAAATCATCAAATGACTCCTCCCGCTCTGGGTGGAGCAGAAGGGAGTGTCAGACTGTTACTGACTATAACCCATCCGTGTTCCTTCCTTAGCCCTTTATGTTCCGGGGGAGCGGTAACCCTTTCGGACAATCCCGCTACCCCGCTATGATGATGATGATGATGATGGAGCTCCCTTTTCCGCACTTAGACTCCCATTTGATCCGTTGTGCGTAGGGATTCTGTCTAACAGAGCCAGCCTGGTTCCATCCAGAAGCACAGAAGCTTCCTGGGAGCTTCTACGCTACCCCGCTACCACAGAATAACTAATAGACCATACAGAATGGGGCCCTGTACGTTCAAATATCGCGTCCGTCCTAAAAGATTTTTGTTACAACATCTACTCTACTCTCTCTCTGTTCTTGTCAACGCCAACGTTTCTATTATTAAAATCGCCGCCCAGTTCGGTGCACTCAACAGTAATCTATTTTCTTCATTATCGCCCGTATGCGACTGCACTGCTTTTTAGGACATTTATATTAAAACTCAGCACCTTTTTTTGCGTAACACAGATTCAATCAAAATCTGAATAAATTTGAAGGATATTGTTAGCAATATCCTTCAAATTTATTCAGATTTTAGATTTTTTTTTTATTTTTATTCTGCCAAATGTTTCGAATATATGAAGCAAAGGATTAGTCCTTTGCTTCATAATTATGTTCGAAACATTTGTCTGCTCAACAACGTAAATAACGCAATGAATGTTGTTGAACTGTCGAAATGAAACGCATTGCTACTGTTAGTGTTACGCGAATACCCCGCAGATTTGATATATAGATGTCGCAGGGAAATGAGGATATCAGGGATTTTACGAAATCCCGGTAGATGTCGAATTTCTTGTTTATTACAGTAAAACGGGGCTACTTTGACAGGCGGCGCTACTTTGACCAGGCCGATCACAACGCTATGACGCGTTCCCCACACCCCGCGCCTCGCGCAATATTACTCGAGGTCACGCACACTTGCTGAGCACACGTGAAAACCGATTTTGGCGCTCTGTCAAAGTAGCTACAACATCTGTCAAAGTAACGCTGGAAGTCAAAGTAGCCCCGTTTTGCGGTACGTCATTTCACTAAACTAAATGTAGTGAAATAAAGAATACTGTTGATGAATAAAGTAACAAAACAAAATTACAAATTAACTGGTGCATGCAGACCCAACTTTATAAAGACCATTTTTTATCTCCAATTAGTCAACGCCTGACGTAAATTGACGTATTTTTAGTAGGCAAGTTTTTAATCGCGTCTAAACTTGTCTATGGTGTATCTTATTTTGACAGGACTAAACTAATATTTATCTTCTGTCCTTTTCTTATTGAAATAGAAAGAAAAAGATGCACTGAACTTAAATTTAGTTTAGTTTGTGAACAAGAGAATCGGCGCCACATCTGCTTTTATGACATTTTACTAAATTTAGTTTAGTGAAACGACATAACACTGACGATAAATTGGTATTTTGTCATATCACTAGATACTTCTAGTAAGAAGACAAGAATATTCGACATCTACCGGGATTTCGTGATATCCCTAAGAATTTCGTGGATTCCCTGATATCCTCTTTTCCCTGCGACATAGATAAATCAATTTTGAATTGTCAAGGGGTCGGTCGGACAGAAAGATGAAGTTAGTTGCCCATTGTAAAGCGTAGTAGGTCCTATGGAGAAGAACGGGCAAGAAACTCCACGGACACACTTACAATACACCTGTATCCACAAATAAACAAGTTCAATGTCTGTTTACACTGCTAAACTGTCGAAAATAATATGTATTACACTTTTTGAAAGCGTTCGAAGGAGGAATGTATAGATTTTAACACCTTCCAAGGTTAGTGTGAAATATAGAGAACTACAGGGTCAAATGGAATTAGCTAGCGAAATTCTGCAGACGTCATGGGTATCGATATCTAGAGTCAGTTCGGTCTGATCACCTGAACCTCCGTCCACCCCACTCCTCGATCTCGATCCCCTGCTAGTTCGTCTTCTGTTTTAAACTCTGTCTTATCCTAACTTCCTAACTATATAATATCATACAGGGTGGTCCAAAAGTCGTGGATCAAACGAAGTAGGGGGATAAAGGAGGTCATTTGCAACGCTTTTAAAGTGAGAAATAATTTTTGGTAACGTTACAAAATTTTTGGAAAAAAATAAATTGCTCTTGAAATTTGATACTCAGAGCCCTAATAGAACTTTGTAGTGCTGATACATTATCTAGTATTAATACAACACCGTTTTTTTTATTGTTTTATATCACATTTTTTTTTAAATTTGTCTAATTGTAAAAGAACTCGGTATACACAAATATTCATAACTTTTAGGGCAATTGAATTATGACCATGCTGTAGAAAGATTTTTTGTTGGAAATTACCTCCTTCATCGCCCTATTTCGTTTGATCCACGACTTTTGGACCACCCTGTATATATAATATGACTTACGAGTTGTAGGTCGTAGGTACGAATCCAGACAGGCGCTTTAATTTGTGTAAATTATTTCACCACCACTGCTCTCAAAACGGTAAAGGAAAACATCGTGAGGAAACCGGCATGTCATAGAACCAAAAATTCGAAGACATGTGACATTTAAGACATGTGCCTGCGTGGTAGATTAAGGCCGACTCCCTCACACACAGAGGTCTGTGTCCCAGAAGTGGGTACGTTATAAGCAGTAGCGTGCATTGCATATAAGCAGTGCCTACAGTACCCGGCGATAAATATTGCACATCGACCTTTGGAAAGAAACAATCGGCTAATTTCGGCTTCGTAGTGCGTTATCTCTGTCGCACACTACCTATGTGACGTTAACTGACGTTTTGTCAGTCGTTGTTCAAGTGCGATAGAGTGCGGTCGCGTCCAGTTCAAAATATATATCTAGAGTTGTTAACACCCCCAAATTTAAATAATTTAAAGTTGTACTATGGCATCTTTAGGAAAAATAGGGGAACCTTTTTATTTTACCCCAACCTAAAGCAATCATTTATAGAAAAATTGGTGTATTTTATACAAAGAATAAAAAGAATTATCAAAAGAAGCAAATCATAATTTGTTTTAACAGCTCCTAATAGATACCGGACTGTTTGTATTTCGTGCGACAGAGATAACGCTCTACGAAGCCGAAATTAGCCGATTGTCTCTTTCCAAAGATCGATGTGCAATATTTATCGCCGGGTACTGTACCTCGATATATCAACATGAACCTGTCAATTACATTTTAGTGTGTGTGCCCCACAATTAAGAAACTCACTAAATTGTCATACCTAACAAAAAACAAAATCTTCATACAAACACGCGCGGCAGTAGGCAGTCGCCGGACGGCCTACTCGGCTCCCGTACTATTCGCACATTGTCATTGGTCTTTACTCGTTCAAGTTAATACGACAAAATTAAAAATACGTACGTCTCACGCGTTATACCATGACGTTCGACCTTCGCAATTTATCACCCTTAAGTAGGCATGCCTACTCAAATAACCACACTTTTGACCACACTTTTTTTTCTGATTAGAGACCGCGTTTGCCTAGACTAGACCCGGCCTAGTGCCTACCTATTCTGAAAACCAATGCACACCACTGGTTATAAGCTCATTATGCTTAGGCAGTAACTAGGTTGCGGAGGTCAGCCAGTTGCTTCATGTAAAATACTAGAATTCAACTGCATCCGACCCCAACATAGATGATCATAATGACAGACATGATTTTCGTTACGTTATATACCTACACGTGAAAGTGGTCTGACACAATGTACAGACGCCAGCACATCAACCTACTACAACCTGTCAAATTTCTTTAATAGATTTTCAACTTTATCACTAAAGTATAAGGTTCAAAGATTGGGAAAATTTGACAGTTTCGGGTAGGTTGATGTGCTGGCGTTTGTACGACTAATTTGGTCAAACGCGTAATAGTATTTACAAGTAATTATACGCGGGCGGACCGCCAAGGTAACAGTTGTGCTAATTATTTGTCATATTTAATTATATCACTCAAAACGTGGCTATTAAAATGAAGATCATCATCTGCTTAGCCTTTTCCATTATTCATAATATTTGCACCAACGACAGCCCCATTTTATGTCCAGGGAAATCACTGTCCATTCCAAGGTTGCCTGGAAGAGATCGCAGAAAGCGATAAGGCCGCCCATTGTATATTTTGTAGTGTTTGATGTGTTTATTTCATGTTATGTATTTTTGTGGTGTACAATAAAGTATATATAAATAAATAAATAAATGCAGCTGAATACTAGTATTTTATATGGAGCGACTGCCTATCTGACTTCCACAACCCAGTTACTAGGTAATACGATACTCCTTGGTAAGACTTGTTGTCAGACTTTCGGGCTTCTGACGACCCGTAACGACTGTCAAAGATCCACGAATAACAGCCTGGACCAACGGCTTAACATGCTTTCCGAGGCACGGAGGGACGTTGGTATGTAAAGATGGTCACCCATCCACGGACCAACCGCGGCAAGCGTAGCTTAACCTGATCGATCGACGGTGCGGCTGTTATAACCTACTTAGCCACAAGCCGTCATCATTAATTCCCATTTCACCAATCACCACAAAACTTGTAACGCAACGTGTCGTATCAAGCGTTAAAACCACTGACCTCTATTATACACGTCGCATCCGATCATTCGTTTGACTATTCGGAACGCCAGCGTCATCTGGCGGCGCTTGACAGAGTCTAGCCTGAGTTCGTGGGGAGTACAAGGGAGCGTGCAGCGAGGTGGAGATCCTCTTGGACATCAGACATCAGACGAACAACATGTGCACAGAAACTGTCCCGCGTTCCGTATCTGGTTGTATTGTGTACCTATAGTTTGTGATAAAATTGTTGGTGAAATTATAATCTGATTTGAACTGCAAACCGTGTTTCTATTGCGCAATAACCAACACTATACCCATAGTTCGCCCACAGTAGTTAAATTATGGCTGATAATAACACACATGCCTTCTCCGTGATACATAATATGATACCTATACCTGAGAACCTTCTGTTTATGAAGATATTGAAGGCCAAAATTCCAACTAAGTATTACCTACTGACTTTTTTTTACGAAAACTAGTTTTAAATGTTATAAATAACACAACTTTAAATACCCCCACGACCCCTGTACCGTTGTTTGCACCCATAAACACAATGTTTTGCGTGTGTTACATTGCGCACTACCGCAAACAGCAAACACAAAAAATAAAAGTCGTTTATTATTTTGGTACAATGTTACTTAGTTTGACGTACAGACGCCAGCACATCAAGCTACTACTATCTGTCAAATTTCTTTAATAGATTTTCAACTTTATCGCTAAAGCATAAGGTTCAAAGTTGATTGGGAAAATTTGACAGTTTGGGGTAGGTTAATGTGCTGGCGTCTGTACAGAAAGTGTAGTTGACGGATATGTGATGGGTCTTCTACACCCCATCAAATTAGCTAGCGAAACTGCAGACGTGATTGGTATCGATACCTAAAAATAAATAAATAAATAAAATAATAAATAATAATATTCCACAACCATCACACAACGCCATCTAGTCCCAAGCTAAGCAGAGCTTGTGTTATGGGTACTAGACAACTGATAAACATACTTATATATTTGTAAATACATACATATTATAGATAAATTGCACCCAGACACAGAACAAATGATCGTGCTCATCACACAAACATTTGTCCTGGGTGGGAATCGAACCCACGACCTCCGGCATAGCAGCCAAAGCGGCATAGTACCTAAAAATGACAAAACAAATAATAAAATAATTTAATTTTTTTTGTGGGGTCTTCGACCTGTGTTAGTGTATTTAAGTACTTGAAATATCCAACAAAGAATACACCTTACATGCTATATTATAAAATAAAATTTAAAAAAATCTTTACTTTGGATAAGCAGCATCCATATGGGTTAGTAAAAACAAAAACATAACATTATTTCTTGCCATACAACGTGGTAATGCCGCCAGTCGTTTGGGTACATTACCTGTCGACAGCGATGCGGATGAATTTTTCTACGCTATATTTTAGTTTGCCTCTCGAATGTCTTATGTTACACAGTGCGACATAAGAAAAAATGCTCCAAGTGTCTTAAGTCGGACAGTGACACTTAAGGGCTAAGTCAGGATTGGTCGCTAAATATCTGTAGTTGTGTTGCAAGTAGCAATGTGTTCTGTATTTATATGAAAAAAATGGTTCATTCACTATTAATTTTACTATGTTATTACCTTACTCGTAACAGCGTTGACATTGACGTAATGTGCGTGTACGGAGGCCGACACTCGAAAGTTGGTTTAATTGAAATAAATATATTTTGATTTCTAATTAAACGAATTAATAAGCAAAGACGTATAACGTCTTTCAGTTAAAAGAGGTATGTTGATACTTAATTATTATTATATTTAATCATTTTGTTTAATACATTCTACATAGACTTGCATAGACTAATTCATTCGTCTCAAAGACACTGTTCTTTGCTTTTAGTTACTTCAGTTTAATAAAAACCATCTCTATCACTTATCTCTATATTAGTAAACTTATCTAATTGGAAACAAGGTTGTTGTTCGAAATACATCTTCGACAACATCACCTAATAACGGAGACTCGCACCTCCCCGCTATGGTTTTCGGGATGGAAAAGTCCTTTCATGGACAAGTACAAAAAACTATGTGCTCCTTCAATTATAGTCCGAGACCACATCATGCAATAAAAACAAGCAAACAATATGGAATACCTAACTTAGTTAGTTTAAATGGAAGTATTATTATAATAAAAAGTTTATTTTGGAACAATAACACAAGACTAAGTACAACAAGTAAAACAATGATAGCTGCAAATGTATAAACTTTAGCGCAGCTAACAAATACCGCAAAACGGGGCTACTTTGACTTCCAGGGTTACTTTGACAGGCGTTGGAACTACTTTAACAGAGCGCCAAAATCGGTTTTCGCGTGTGCTCAGCAAGTGTGCGTGACTTTGAGTAATATTGCGCGAGGCGCGGGGTGTGGGGAACGCGTCATAGCGTTGTGATCGGCCTGGTCAAAGTAACCCTGGAAGTCAAAGTAGCCCCGTTTTACTGTAATTAAAGTTATACTATACTCCATTTATTATAAGTAACAAGTAAGTTACATTAGAAAAAAGAGGCTAGCAGAAGCAGGAGTACGAAACCTTTTATTTTCAAGTTATGTTCAAACAATTTAAATAAATAATGTATGTGGATTTTTGTAAGTAACAATGTATGGCATACAATAAATCATATTCTATCTATCTACTCGTCACGATGCTTGGATAGACATGAAATGAAACAATTTTTAGTAACAATCAGTTTATTAAGAACAACTTTATATAAACCAACAAAATAAAAAAAAACACGTGCTGCCACAACTTATAAAGGGAATAGGTAACATTTTAGATTTGGTAGAGTTATAGTGACATGAAAATCGTTCCCGATACTGTCCGCCCCTGCTTCTTTTAGATTTTAAACATTGACACGACCATATTTTATATAAAAACTAAATAATATTAAATGAAAGCCTTGTAATTTCAGAAGGTAGATAGGTTAAATAAATACAATTAAGTGTGACTGCTGTTATTTAAATTGATTATATTTAACTACACATCAATCTTGACTGTAATAATGTTTGTTGTACTTTTATTACAAAGCGTGCCCCTAAAAGAGCCTTTTTTAACTTCTGTCTAATGCTATAGTATTATGAAGTAAAGTATACTATTAAATCTGACAATTTGAATTTAAATTGAATGAAAATAAAGATTAAAAAGCAAAGAAAACATGGTAGAGAAAATATACTTACAGACAAATAAAAATAGCAAACAATACATTAATAGGGAGGCAGTTCAACACTTTCATAATAACATTTGCGTACAGATTAGTGACTTATATTTACACAGATTATTAGCAAATATGTCTATGTCTTCTGATGTACGGTTACCAAAAGAGATAAATAACCAGGGTCGTCGGATATATGTATGTAGATGAAGCACAGCATACTTAATAGTACTATGTAGTTGAAGTTTAGTAAGAAACCGATGGATATTTCCGAATGAAGTTCAATTTGATAAATGGACTGTTTGTTTTCTATTAATTAAATTAAATTTTACTCTAAAACATCCAACAGTTTCATACTAAACTTCAACTATATCCGACGACCCTGGTTATTTATCTCCTTTGGTGACGTAAATGATAAGACATTGTACTGCAGCTGGGTCATCCTGGAAACCGGTGAATGTTTACTCAGATTTGTTCGGTATCGTGAGGCTTTGAGTAATGGGTAATGAGTTTTTCTTCCAACTTCTCTATTAGTCGTCATCTCGGTAGTCACCTCCTTTCTAACCATATCATCATTCACACAGTCCATCAATCGTTTTCTGGTCTTCCCCTTCTAGCCATCGACATTCATACCCAAAACTCTTCTCACGACATTTTCCTCATTCCTCCGTAACACATGCCCATACCATGACAACCGATTTCCACACAACTTTTCAGTTACCGGTGCCACTTTCAGCCTTCCTCTTATTTAAGGTCCCATTATGATGGACAAACTTTTAGAAATCATTCAGACCACCAAAATAAGGACGATGGTAAAAAAATATATATAAGAAAAACGCATTAGATACTTGCAAGAAAAATAATCAGCTAACGAAAATACACTAATGTGCCGGCAATTTATTCAATCAATCAATCAACTCAGCCTATCGCAGTCCACTGCTGGACATAGGCCTCTCCCAGAATGCGCCACAGCACCCTGTCCTCCGCCTTCCGCATCCAGTCCACCCCAGCCACCTTCTTTAGGTCGTCCGTCCATCTAGCTGGGGGGCGTCCCACACTACGCTTGCCGGTACGCGGTCTCCACTCCAGGACTCGTCTGCTCCACCGGCCATCAGTCCTTCGACAGACATGGCCAGCCCACTGCCACTTCAGTTTGCTTACTATGCAAGCTATGTCGGTAACTCCGGCAATTTATTGTTTTAGGTCAAAATAAAATCACTTTAATAAGTGTTTTTTTTTTTGTTTGGATATATTGGGTTAGACGTACTGAGCGCTGTGTTATGTCCATCTATTTTAATGGGACCCTGTATACTCATTTCTTATTCTATCCATTCGTGTAACATTAGACATCCCTCTTAGCATTCTCATTTCAGCTGCATAATCCTTGCTTTTCGTTCATCCCTTTTGTGGCCCAACATTCAGATCCATACAAGATAGTAGGTAGGTAGGTAGGTATCAATCTATACTAACTAAATGTTTGTTTTAAATCGCCAATAAGGAAAAACATTATCCCGAATGTTTTCTAACTTAACTTGGAATTCTACAGCTAATGCGCTCAGATCCCACGGCAATATGTCGTCTGGAAAACATGAGATTGTGCTATCGCAAAGGCCAAAGTCGGTCATAAATTTGTGGTAAAATTTTTCATACGGAAAATCAATGCAAGCAGACGTTAAATGCATTTTTAAAAAATCCAAAAATAGCACATACCCTCTCAAGTACTCAATTTTATGGAGGTTTACTTGCAAAAACATGTGCATATAATTTACAAAACAATCATGTTCCAGTATTTGTTTGTAGTAAACATTCTTAAGTTGTATGTTGAACTTCCACAATGAATGTAGGTGTGTATCTTGTTCAATAGGAGAAAAGTTTTCTAGTTTGTACGATGGTCCCAGTTCGTGTTCAATTATATTCATGGATCCGGTTGTGATCCATACTCTATGCTGAAGTCTAGCAATACTCCATACTAACGTCTGTAATGATAAGACTGCTGATTGAAACTGCCACTTTGATGAAATCTTTATTTCGTCCAAGCCATCGAAAAGGAATATCAGATTTCCTCTGTGGTAATAATGTAGGAACATTTTCAACTGAAATACTTTTGATTCACCACCTAAACATTTCACTGAGAAATCTGTTCTATTAATTATATCTTTCACCGGTATTGTTACTTCTCCTTCTTCCTTTCTACATCCTTCTTTCTGTCTTTTATCGTATTCCTCGCCGAGTGCAGCTTGACATAGAAACTTGAAAAATTCCGAACTATTGTGTGAATAATTTTCGTTTAATAATTTGACTATAATTTTGTGCTCCGGTATGTTTATTCTCACAATCCAAACTTTAGGATCGAGTTCCTTTGTCTCAAGTGACAAATGAGTAAGTAGAGTTGACTTACCCATTCCCAGCTCTCCTGTTATAAGTACAACGGGGTCTTTTAAATCGTAAAACGTTTTTAAAACCTTGTCTTTGACCTCATAAGTTACACCAAGTTTCCGATTTTTGGGTCGACTGACCCGTCTGTCAATGTAAAACTGCTTTCTGTAATTATTATAAGTTGCTGTTTCACCAATTTTGATAGTTTCGTTATTGATAAGTTTATTAAAAACATTTTCGTCAATAAGTTCCACAGCCTTATCCTCTCTGATTATATCAGCTAAGGTTACGTCTCCCCCTTGAACGTTTATTTTGGAAGTCTCTAAGAACTTCTTCTGCGATTCAACACTCAAGTCAGTGAAAACAGATCTTTCATCGTTCAATACATTACTTACTTGTGTGAAATGTTCAGTCATAATGTCGACCAAGGTCTTGTTCGTAATGATTATTATTTGCTTGCCATCAACAGCTTTCGCGATATTTTCAAGCCTTTTACAAGAATTTCTCGAATCTTCAATGGTATTGCAAACAATAATAAGTATCTTCTCCTTGGTTGTGGTCGTCAATTCTTCACATAAAGTGCTGTGGTTGTTCAAGGGCAGTTTGAATATGTACTCCAAGTCTAACACAACACGGTCTTTATTTCCTAGATATTGTTCCACCTTAGCAACTGTTAATTTACAACTCTCCGTAGCAATAACAGTACCTATAATTTGGCCATGCAACTCGAATGGTTTTATAGCGTTTTTCTCAAATGTATAGTTGTTCTTAATTTTATGTATTATGTTTAAAACACCCATTAATGGCTCATTCATGGCTTTAGATACAGCATTCTCATATATTTTGCTTTTCTTTGTAAGATACTTTCCCTCTCTAGGCGTCATCCACCAATCTTGTATATCATTATGATATATTATAAATATCACGTCAGTCCGAACTTTAAAGTTGTTTAAGTCACTGCATGGGTGATCTTCTATTTCTCCTCTCAAAATTTTCTCTACACCACTCTGATCAGCTTGGTTAGTGTACAAAAGTAATTTGTCATAGTAATCTCTCACCAAACTGACTTCGTATTCTCCTCGTTCGAATGACAGTTTTGGAAAGTTTATAACTTTTACATCCAATTTATATTCGTGCAAATTTTCAATCTCACTATTCAACAATTCATACCATCTTCTGGCAAGATTACCTAGTGATTCACAGTTGTCTGTAAACTTCAAAAGTTTTGAACTTTCATCGAAAACGAGAATGTTGCCGACTGCAGAAGCTATGCCTCCATTTAATTTAAAAAATCCTGGATCTCCCAGAGACTCGTCCATGATGACGATGTTATTGGGTTTCGATTGTTCTAATATTTCTTTGAGTTTTGATGTTAAGTAGCGTAATCTCTTTTCAATTTTCTCATGGTTGCCTCTTATTGTTAAATCTTTGTTGCCAAAGGAAGCTGGGACCTTCAGCGTCAGAGACAGTAAATAGTCTTTAGCTGCCAGTTCTGCTGCTTCATAGACAGTTGATTGTGAGACATTTGCTTTGTCGAGCTGTCCTTGCTTTAGATCGTCGTTTACAAATTCAAGTTTGCTGTTTTTATAGGTAAGTACACTTCCTATCAGTTTACTTAAAGTCGTTACATCAGAGGGTTCGCTAACGAGCTTCACCAATAAACTCTGTACATCGGTCTCTTTAGACTTTCGATTTTCGAGAACCTCTAAGCACAATATGTTTTTGAACAGCACAATGAATTCTTCGTTGGATGTAAAGAATTCTTGTCTGAAGCTAACAATCCGATGTCCTTCAGGTTTGATTTCCGAAACGTGCAAAACGTTAAGGGCTAGGATGACATGATAGCGCAATATCAAATCATTATTCATCGACATTACGCTATCAGATTCACCACGATTCACTTTTTTTTTTTCATCACGAATAAACTCCGCTAAGTGTTCAGCTAGTGATGTGATTTGTTCTGTCGTAAATATTTTACATAAAACGTCCAAGCGTTCGTTTGTGTATGATATCTGTGTACAACTACCTCTTGTTCTTATGAGTTCATTAAAAAAATGAGCAAAACTACCTTCATATTTTTTGTTATCGGGATCGCCCTTTGCTGCAGTATACATAACGAAAAAACATTCAGTTTCATCAAACTTTCTTTTGAAATACTTGTTTTTACTGTTCGGTTCAAAAGACCGTCTAATTTTCAAGTAACTTTTAAAATATTTAGCAAAATTAGTTTGGATATCGTTCTCTCCGTGCTTTGTTTGAACGAAAACACTCAATGGTTTCTTAGACCCCTTTATTTTTGCTTCAAAACAAATGTCATCGAAGGCACCTACGTCATTTCTATTGGTGGCCAAACTGAACTGCTCAACGCTGTCGTCATGTTTCAATCTAAAATATATTAGACTAATTAATTTAGTCTCGTACAGCTGTCCTTCAATGCCCGACGTGCCTTCACGCTTTTCATACGTTTCACTCTCCATGGCTTGATGGTAATTGTTTCTGTTTCGTCACTAGGACGCAACACACGATGTCAAAGTAATTCAAGAATTAAAGTCACCGGTTTGTCTCCTATCAGTCGTTTAGCAAGTACATCTCATTGCCCGTCACAATTTGCCTTCGACTGGGCCTCCGAGCCTTCTTGGGAGGATGAACTGGTTCAAGTTGCGTGGCCTCTGCTGGTGATTAGTGATCTGCAAATATAAGTTTTATTGTATTTTTAGGGTACCGTACCATCGAGGCCTTTTCAGCCTGATCACTTAAAAATTTTTTCGGCTAAATCCTGCGGCGGCGCCAAGAAACGCCCCATTAATGTTTTCACCTATTAGCACACCCCGGACACTCCATACAACGCTCGCAAAATAATTACCTACTACTACTACATTTAAAAATGACGTTTGTATACATATGAATGTGTGCGTGAGGTACTTGTGTTAGCGAGCGCTCTTTGTTAAAGAACTGCGACGGTAACCTCGAAGTGCGGGGTGAGATGCGGTAACTGATGTTAGTGCGGGGAAGGGAGTGGCCTTTCTGTACGTAGTACTTTAAGTATTCTGTGCTATTAGGAAAGCGATAACGCAATTAGTTGCAACCTGCACTGCGCAGGTTAGTGACGCATCACGTGTACTCCTTTTGTGAATTTTACGGACGAACTATTTGACCTTGGCGGGCTTACTAGAGAGCGCTTCTATCTTTTTAGTGTATGCAAACATGAACTTAGTAGTGGTCAGGCGGGAGTGTCCGCGATAGTACCTCAAAAGGAAAAACGGAACCCTTATAGGATCACTCGTGTGTCTGTCTGTTCGTCCGTCTGTCACAGCCAATTTGCTCCGAATCTAATGGACCGATTAAGCTAAAGCTACACATATGAATCCCTGTGACCTAAACACGTAAATAAATTAATTTTGAATATGGGGGTCATTTTTGGGGGGCAAATAGAAAATTAAAAAAGAAAATTAAATCACACTTATATCACAAAGGCGAAAGTAGTGAGTGTGTGTGTGTTTATATGTTTGTTACTTCTTCACGCTTAAAGGGCTGGACCAATTTTGATAAAATTTTGTATGGAGGTAGCTGACACCCTTGATTAACATATAGACTACGTTTTATCTCGATATTTCCACGGGATTTACATTTACGCGGGTGAAACCGCGGGGCGCGGCTAGTAAATAATAAATTGTTTATTGATCAAGAAAGGTAGAGATGATGAGAAAAACAAAACGTACAATAGTTACTAGAAATATATAAAAAGTTATGTAAAGTTACATAATATGGTAGAACATGTTGATCTAAGTCGTGGTACATCTATTGACAATTAACGTTACCCTGTTACTAGGGTATACCTGTATCTTAAGAGACAGTGGACGGTCATAAGGTTATGTTTTAATATTACCTATACTCCATTTCCTATAGCATTATACAGAAGTTAAAAAAGGCTCTTTTAGGGGCACACTTTGTAATAAAAGTACAACAAATATTATTACAGTCAAGATTGATGTGGAGTTAAATATAATCAATTTAAATAACAGCAGTCACACTTAATTGTACCTACTTATTTAACCTAGCTACCTTCTGAAATTACAAGGCTTTCATTTAATATTATTTAGTTTTACATAAAAAAATGTCGTGTCAATGTTTAAAATCTAAAAGAAGCAGGGGCAGACAGTACCGGGAACGGTTTTCATGTCACTATAACTCTACCAAATCTAAAATTTTACTTATTCCCTTCATAAGTTGTGGCAGCACGTGTTTTTTTTATTTTGTCGGTTTATATAAAGTTGTTTTTAATAAACTGATTGTTACTAAAAATTGTTTCATTTCATGTAGGTACCTATCCAAGCATCGTGATGAGTAGATAGATAGAATATGCTTTATTGTATGCTATACATTGTTACTTACAAAAAAAGCACATACATTATTTATTAAAATTGTTTGAACTTAACTTGAAAATAAAAGCTTTCGTTCTCCTGCTTCTGCGAGCCTTTTTTTTCTAATGTTATAATAAATGGAGTATAAGTATTATGTAAGTGAGGACCCTGTCGATCAACCCACAATTAAACAATTAAATTACATGTATGGAAAAAAAAAACTTTTTTCCAAAAAAAAAAAACAACCGACAGCAAAAAAAACACTACAAAGGGTAAACGTAAACTTTAATTTCGGAAGTCGGTGTCGTTGGTTCTGCATTTTCGTTTTTTGACACCGACTTTCGAAATTACCGCGGGCTACCCTGGCGCAATTTAAATACTGCTTGCCAAGATTTAGAATTCGAGAAAAGTAGGTATGTTGACTTTTAAATGGTAGACTTCAGGAGTTAGTTTCCTATAAAAACTTTTTACAAAAAAAAAACGGCTTCCAGAAATGACGCTAGATACAAAGTAAAAAAACGTAAATACAATAGGTACTCTACTTTAGGACTTGCAATTTTACTCACCAGCGGCCTGGCCGAATTGCAATTTAAACATCTATAGTCCCCATGTGTTATTATTAGAACTATGACGTAACCGTTTGGGCAAAGCAGGCGTGTGTTTACTATTGATAATATGAATTTATCGCTTATGGCGACTACATCCTGGTATTTTTTCGATGAAACTTA
Organism: Amphipoea lucens; assembly: GCA_947508005.1. Taxonomy (NCBI): domain Eukaryota; kingdom Metazoa; phylum Arthropoda; class Insecta; order Lepidoptera; family Noctuidae; genus Amphipoea; species Amphipoea lucens. The sequence continues at coordinate 7,858,157 of OX382385.1, forward strand.
TTATTTACCTATTAACTTGTGGTGTCACGTACTTACCTATCTATTGTGCATTTGCGAACGCACTTTAGAATACGTGGCGTCGACAGTGTCAGTCGACCAATATCCTCCAATATTTGAAGAAAGCACTCAATAATAACTCACAAAATTAGTGTTAAAAATACAGAATCCCTTGTGCGTGGCACGAGTATTGTTATCGTACTAAACCAAATTGTATAAGTAGATTAGATATCGGCGGCATCGGCAGCGACCTGACTGAGATAATATATCGACGCACAGCCTAAACCGCTGGTCCTAGGGACATGCATTTTGGAGTGCGTGTTCTTTGTGAAGAGTAGGTATCCAATAAAAAGGGGTTTTTGGAAATTCAACCTTTAAGGAGGTGAAAAGGGGGGATTTTGTTTGTATAAAAAATCTTATTCCTTGAGTTAATAAACTTGAAACTTGGCACGAATACTTATCTAAGTAAATTATGAAGTTTGGCATTTTTCGTTTTTCTAAACTACTCTCTAAAGGGGGATTAGGGGGTGTCAAAAATATGGGGGATTGGGGGGAGAGTGAAATTTCACGCGGACGAAGTCGCGGGCAGAAGCTAGTTTTACATATAAAAATTAAATATAATTTATTTCTGGCAATTATTAAAGCCATAACATACAGACACATACTCTTAAATACCAATGACATTAACATTTTCATTTCATTGATTCATGAACAATTTACATTATGTTTAATATATTATACACATGCAATTTAAATACAAATACAAAAAAACTATGAATGATTAATTAACAAATCCAATTGAAATTCAAAATTGCCAAACTGTCTTAAATAATTATAATGTCAAACGGTTAGATATATATCTAATGTCAAACAGTTTTAAATATAACTTAAATAATATGAGGTTAGTTTTACCTGTATTTAGCAATATTATTATTATTAATAAGTTATTTGCTGTAGGTAAACCATTCGCATTTCTATTATTACATTTGTATTTAATGTCAATTTTTCTATGTAATTTTTGTGTCATCTGCGAGAACAACAAGTTTCTCGTTCGGCTGAGTTTTATTCATGAAGTTGAGTAGGTAAGTCATTTGTAAAAATAATATATATTATAGGTCCTAAAATTCAGCCTTGAGGCACACCACGTATTACATATGTCATTTTTGACATAATAACACAAAAAGAATATTAAAATACACAAATAAAATAACTAATAAAAATATATGTACATATATTATAAGTCTTTTACCTCTCTTGCACGATGGACGACACGGTACACAGCTTTTACAATTTAATTCCTACTCAGGGTTACACTTGTGTAGAATGATACTTGAGCTTACTTAGCAGCGCCAAAAAGCCGGCAGTGTTGCTCACGGCGAACGTGTCAATAGCACTATCTAGGTACATCGCCAGGGCAAGTTCATCATAGCCCGGTAAGCATTATTATACTGTACACGTAATCTATACATCTATACTAATAAATAAAATTTAAGTGTCTGTTTGTAATATTAAAATAACCAATAAGACATCGCCAAGCGGTTGGTCGACTCATCACGTGACCAGAGGGCTGGCCTATTTTTTGGCCAAAGAATCAGCATTGCCATACAACGTGGCAATGCTGCCAGCCTTTTGGGCACGTTTCCCGTTGACAGTGATGCGGACGAATTTTTTGATGCCCTTTGATTATTTTCCCTCCCTTTTTATATACTTGTACATATTATTATTTTAAGATTGTTAGTTTTTTAAATTATGTAAATATACAAAGAATAACTAAAAAATAACCAATGCATATGGATTTATGGATGTATATACGGTACATATTCCAAAATATATTTTTTTACAATTTTTGTCTGTCTGTTTGTTCCGGCTAATCTCTGAAACGGCTGGACCGATTTTGACGGGACTTTCGCTGGCAGATAGCTGATGTAATAAGGAGTAACTTAGGCTACCTTTATTTTAGAAAAATAATTAGGGTTCCGCGCAAAAAAATTAAAACATTTTCCGTCATGCACGCGAACGAAGTCGCGGGCTCAGCTAGTACCTAAGTAAATAATAATTCATTCATATGGATCGGCTCGGCTCGTCTCTTTGAAGGATCAAATCAGGAATGAAATTATCCGAAAAAAAACCGGAGTTACCGACATAGCTTGCAGAGTAAGCAAACTGAAGTAGCAGTGGGCTGGCCATGTCTGTCGAAAGACCGATGGCCGGTGGAGCAGACGAGTCCTGGAGTGGAGACCGCGTACCGGCAAGCGTAGTGTGGGACGCCTCCCAGCTAGATGGACGGACGACCTAAAGAAGGTGGCTGGGGTAGACTGGATGCGGAAGGCGGAGGACAGGGTGCTGTGGCGCAGTCTGGGAGAGGCCTATGTCCAGCAGTGGACTGCGATAGGCTGAGTTGATTGATTGATTGATTGATGGATCGGCTGGGAGATGTAGGTATCAATCATAAGCGTCCTTATTCTCCAGCCCTTATTTCAATTTATAATAATAATAATTTATTTCAGGTCGGTCATTGCCATTCAACGTTGCAATGCATCAAGCGTTTTGGCACATATTATGTGGCACATACTCGTAATATGTGGTTTTGGGCACCTTTGCGCCGGGAACAGTTAGGGGCGGGTTATTTGACTAAGTTAGACAAATTATATTTAAATAAGGCATCATAACATTATATCGCATGCATAATGGAATACTGAGTTAACTCAAAAAAACGATTTATACCTGTCGCTATGTTCTGTCAAAAAAATGACCGACATTTATTCTCCGTTTCACTACTTGATCCTAGAGAATGAGACTTTTATTTTAGATATCGAAGAATGTGGCTATAATTTATTTGTAATTAGGAAGGTAAATATTTTTATTTGAAAACTCTTAAAAAAACGTCAATGGTCACTTCACGAAAACGATATTCAACAGAATACTTCATTGAACATTTTTCTAGCAGCCCCGGGAGTTGTATCCCGTGCGGGGGTCACCATTTTTATTCCAATGAGTTGTTTGAAAACTCCGAACGAAGGTATTTTATCATCCCACAGGAATATGATTCTTGGTAAAAGAAGAAAACAATCGTGAGCAACATCATCATCTCCCTAGCCTTTTCCCAACTATGTTGGGGTTGGCTTCCAGTCTAACCGGATGCAGCTGAATACCATGTATTTTACATGGAGCGACGACCTATTTGACCTCCCCAACCCAGTTACTGGGCAATACGAAATCCCTTGGCAAGATTGGTTGTCAGACTTTCGGGCTTCTGACGACCCGTAACGACTGTCAAAGATCCAAGAATGACAGCCGAGACCAACGGCTTAACGTGCTTTCCGAGGCATGGAGAGGTCTTGGTATGTAAAGATGGTCACCCATCCACGGACCGACCGCGGCAAGCTCAGCTTAACCGATCGATCAACCTGTGCAGCTGTTATTACTTATCCAGCAACATATCTGCGATTATTTTGTGCTATATTTTTAATAACAAAGAACATTAAACGGCAACATAATTGTGACTGATTCCGGTTTCTTCATGTCGATATAACTTTTTTCGGATGGACATTAAGTCATACAACAAATTGATAAGATAGCTATAGCCCTTCGATTAACATAGGTTTTAAAGTGCTACAAGGGTGGGCACGTTTTGAGCATTGTTCTTTCAGGACGATCGGTTCAGTGGTTTAGGCGTGAAAAGGTAACAAACAAACAAACTTACTTTCACATGTATACATAAAAATATTAGTTAGGATTACTTGCCTGTCCCCCAATGTCTTCTAAGATTAGAAGAAACGCTCAATACTTCAAGAAATTGTTGTTAAAAAGATACAGAATCCTTTGTGTGTGGCACAAGTTTTAATAGCGTATTTTAAACCAATGTGTATAGATTATGAATAATAATATGATTCATTGACAAACCGAGTAGGTATGCCACAGTTTTCGATCCATTGTTAAACTGTGGTATTGCCATGCTACCTAATAACTTCGATCGGAATTAATATACAGTATATGGAAACCACATATTATCTATACTATATAAGGTGTAAAAAAATTAACCTTAAAAACTTTAAGAGGTGCTTTAGACCATCGAACTGAACAACTTTCACTATGGGACCAACTCTGAAATCACGAAAAAAAAATGAGCTGTTTCATTACATTTTGGCCGAGTAGGTATTGAACTTTTGTATGAAACTGCAATAATCTACACCGCAGCTCGCAGAGTTAAAATCTCTGACAAATATAGATCTCGGCGATGAGAATTTGAAAATATATTATTATGTTGGTACGGAACCCTCGGTGCGCAAGCCCGACTCGCCCTTAACCGGTTTTTATCAGTTGTGGTTGTGATTGCGAACTAGTTACGTCACCAAGTGACCGTGACCTAACTTTAAAGAAGATTTTCGTGAGACACATTTTTTTAAATATTAAGAGTTAATGTGTAAATAAATAAAACTATTTTCCTGGGTTCAGTGTTCAATTAAATTTATTTATTTATTAAGGTACACCAACAGCACAGAATACTTAATAGTACTACGTACAGAAAGGACACTCCCTTCCCCGCGCTCATATCAGATACCGCACCTCACCCCGCACTTCGAGGTATTCGTCGCCGACTCTTTAGCAAGGGCGCTCGCGAACCGCAGCGCTGTACTGCTGACACGAACACACAATTTTGCGATTTAAAAGTTTTATCTGAGTTTTAATTTCGATGGTTGGATATTGTGATACTTTTCCGAATTCGTATTTACATAAACTGTTTGTAAGATTTCGCATTTTTAATACCATGCGATTTAATAACCGATTATTTACAGATAAGTCATTTAAATTAAACTATTTTAGTGTTTTTATTTCATTACGAACCCGACTATATAAATAAACAATTGAACTACAAGGTCATTTCATAATAATGCACACGTTCGGGCAGCGCCGTCGTCGTTCGGTTCCCCGACACAAATTGCTTTCCGCGCCATTTTTTTTACGCTACGCACGACAGCCAACCCTACTAGATTTCACGCACACATTTGCACGTGTACAAACGTCATTTGGTTATGTACTTAGTAGTAATAGGTAATTATTTTGCGAGCGTTATATGGAGTGTCCGAGGTATGCCAACAGCTTCTATGTATACATTATCTTAAGTACTATAATCTAAAAGTCTCGGTCTTACACAGTCGCCAACTACAGGTTTACCAGCAATCTCGAAATAAGTGATCACACAATAATAGCAAAACTGAAGCTAGAACTTAAAAAAAATTAAAAATTATGGTAAAATACTTCTTAAACTTAAGATTAATAACAAAAAATAAAATAAAAAGACGAACAACATTGCAACTTTGCCCACTTACTTAAAACTAAGACTAAGTAAATTAAAACTAACAACTAGACTAAGTAATTAAAAAAACCGAGTGTGCTTATGATAAGTGAAACTTCAAACGTATTTGGCTATGAGAGGAAGAGAGAAAGAAAATGTGCGCGCGCACTGCTTTCTCTTGCTTATATCCCCCACTCAACTCCCGTTCGCCTCGCCCGATCACACTTTTCGTAACGCTTACGTCACGCGTTCGCCAGCTTACTCCCCAAGTCAAGCGTGCGTAAAGAAGTTTCACTTCAAAAATACAACCGAATTAAGAACCTCCTCCTTTTTTTGAAGTCGGTTCAAAATTAAAGTCATTGTTACTGATAGTGTGTTTCGCAATTACCCCCCTCATTCTAAAAACTGCACGTATCCTCTTTGTTGTTAGACTTTCTGTTCCATTAATCGGAGCACCTATAAAATAAAATAAACTTCTGAAACTCTCCGCCAATGCGTTATGATGTCTGGAAAACATGAGATTGTGCTATCACAAAGGCCAAAACGACTCATAAAACGATTATAATATTTATCATACGGAAAATCAATGCCACAAGCCGCCGACTCCAATTTTAAAAATTCCAAAGACAGTATGTATATATGTTCAAGGTTCTCCTTGTGATCCAGATCTTATGCTTTCGAGGATAATTCCTTATTGACTTCAGAAATGATAACACTGCTGCTAATGAAATCGGTTCAGTTTGGCGGTTCGACCGACACACGACGGTTTCATCAAATCCATCGAAGAGGAATATCAGTTTTCCTGTGTTATAAAATTGTAGGAACACTTCCAACTGTTGAATTACCACCAGATCATTTCTTGAGGGAAACAGTTCCATTTGACGATTCTTCCAGCGCAAAATATAACTTATCCTGTTTATATTTCTCGTCGAGTGCAGCTTCGCATATGAACTTTAAGCTTTCCAAAGTATTGTAGCATATTGCATATTTTTCCCATTCTCGAAAAATATTCTCGTGCTCCGGGAAGTTTATCCTTATAATCCAAACTTTAGGATCCATTTCCTTTGTCTTAAGTGACAAATGAGTAAGTAGAGTTGACTACCCATTCCCTCTTCTCCTGTTATAAGTACAACGTCGTCTTCTAAATCGTAAAACGTTTCTAAAACCTTGTCTTTGACTTCATCAAGCTTATCGTGTTCCTGTGTTTTGGTGCGACTGACCCGTCTGTCAATATAAAACTGCTTTTCGTAATTACTATAAATAGCCGTACCACTAATTTCAATAGTTTCGTTATTGATAAGTTTATTAAAAACATCTTTGTCAATAAGTCGCACAGACTTATCCTCTCCGATTATATCTAAGCTAACATCTTCACCTTGAACTTTTACTGTAGAAGTCGCTAAGAATTTGTTCTGCGATTCAACACTCAAGTCGGCGAAAACTGTTCTTTCGTCGTTCAATACAGTAGGTACTTGCTTGGGAGAAATATTCAGTCATAAACCAACTGAAATCTTGTTTGTTATGTTATGATTATTATTTGCTTGCCTTCAACAGCTTTCGCGATATTTTCCAGCCTTTTATCAGAATGTTTTGAATGTTTAAAATTTTGGAATATGTATCTTTTCTTTAGGTGTGTTCTTCAATTCTTTAAATAAAGTGTTGTGTTTCTTCATCGGAAGTTTGAAAATGTTCTCAAAGTCTCAAACAACACGGTCTTTATTTCCTAGATATTGTTCCACCTTAGCAACTGTTAACTCACAATTCTCCGTAGCAATAATAGTTCCTATAATCTGGCCATGCAACTCGAATAGCTTTACGTATGTTCTTTCTTTCTTTCTTTATAGCGTTTTTATTAAATCTATAGTTTTTGCTCTTTGTCATATGCGTTATGTTTAAAACACCCATTAATGGCTCACATATGGCAGAATGCAGAAGCATTCTCATATATTTTACTTTCCTTTGTGAGATATAATGATATGATTTTAGGCTTCATCCACCATTTTTGTATTTCATCATGATATTTTAGAAATATCATTTCAGATCGAACTCTAAAGTTGCTAACGTCACTGCACGGATGATCCTCTATTTCTCCTCTTAAAATTTCCTCTACGCCACTCTGATCGGCTTGGTTAGTGTAAAACAGTAATTTGTCACAGAAATCTCTCACTAAACTCATGTCGTATTCTCCTCGTTCAAAGGAAAGTTTTGGAAAGTTTTTGACTTTTACATCCAATTTATATTCGTGCAAATTTTCGATTTGACTCTTCAATGATTTATACAATGTTTTAGCAAAATTGCTTAGTGATTCACAGTTTTCTACAAACTTCAAAAGGTTTGAACTTTCATCGAGAACTAGTATGTTGCCGACAGCAGAAGCTATGCCTCCATTTAACTGAAGAAATCCATCTCCTAGAGACTCATCAATAGTGACGATGTTATTGGGATTCGATTTTTCTAATATTTCCACGATTTTTAATGTTAAGTGGTTTAGTCTCTTTTCAACTTTCTCAGGGTTGCCTCTTATTGCTAAATCTTTGTTGCCAAAGAAAGCTGGGACTTTAAGTTTCAGAGATAGTAAATACTCTTTAGCAGCCATTTCTGCTGCTTCATATACAGTTGATTGTGAGACATTTGTTTTGTCCAGTTGTCGCTTTAGATCGGCTGTCATTGATTTGCTGTTTTTATAAGTAAGGACACTTCCTATCACTTTACTTAGTGTCGTTACATCAGAGGGTTCGCTAAGAAACTTCAACAATAAGCTCTGTACATTGGTCTCTTCCAACTTCCGCTTTTTGAGAACTTCTAAGCACAATATGTTTTTAAACAGCACAAGGAACTCTTCGTTAGATGTAAAGAAGTCTTGTCTGAAGTTAACAATCCGATAGCCTTCAGGTTTGATTTCCGAAACGTGTAAAACTTTAAGGGCTAGGATGACATGATAGCGCAATATCAAATCATTATTCATCGGCATTACGCTACCAGATTCATCACAAATAAACTTCGCTAACTGTTCAGCTAATGTTGTTATTTGTTCTTTCATTACTATTTTACATAAAAAGTCCATGTTTTCATCTGTATAAGGTGGCTGTGTGCAACAACCTCCTGTTCCTAAGAGTTCGTTCAAATAGTCAGCAAAAACACCTTCATATTTTTTGTAATTGGGATCGCCCTTTGCTGTAGTATACGTAACGAAAAAGCATTCAGTTTCATCAAACTTTCCTCCAAAAATCATGTCTTCACTGCTCGGTTCAAAAGCGCGTCTAATTTTCAAGTAACTATCAAAATATTTGGCCAAATCAGTTTCTCTAGTAAAGGTTAGAGGTTTATCATTCTCTGTGTGCCTTGCTTGAATGAACACAGCGACTGGTTTCTCAAACCCCTTTATTTTTGCTTTAAAGCAAATGTCATCGAAGGCACCTACGTCATCTTTATTGGAGGCCAAACTAAATTTAACAATCCTGTCGTCATTTTTCATTCGAAAATATATAAGACTAATTAATTTAGTCTCATACAGCGCCCCCTGGATGCCCGATGAACCTGCACGCCTTTTATACATTACTCTGGTCTCAGTTTGATAGTTATTGTTTCTGTTTCGTCACTAGGACGCAACACACGATGTCAAAGTAATTCAAGAATTTAAATTACAGTTTTCTTTCTCCTGGTGGTCGTTTAGCAAGTGCATCCCATCGCGCGTTATAACTCGCCTTCGAGACGCCTTGTGTGAATGAACTGGTTCAAGTTGCGTGTCTTCTGCTGATGATTAGTGATCTGCAAATATAAGTTTATATTGTAGTTTTCGTTCCTTTCATTGGTTAATTTGGGAACGCGCTTAGTTAGCTCGCAGAAATCAAATTTTCTTCCGTTTTTTGCAATTTACGGGCTGGTAGTATGTTTATCAAAATATTTATAACTAGCTTAGCCCCGCGGTATTACCCGCGTAAATGTCGATCCCGTGGGAATATCGGGATAAAAAGAAGCCCATATGTTAATCCAGGGTGTCAGCTACTTCCATACAAAATTTTATCAAAATTAGTCCAGCCGTTTGAGCGTGAAGAAGTAATAAACATAAGTATAAACACAGACACGTTCACAAACTTTCACCTTTATAATATTAGTGTGATTCGCGACCGGAATAAATATACGGGGTGGAAAAAATCAATGGGCCCTGAAGGGAAACCAATTTAAATTTTTAAGATAGAATTATTTTACTTAAAAGAAACATTCCTTTATTTTTATAAAAAGAAACGAAACTGCATTCACAGATTTATCGACAAGCTTACCTAAACTGGGAATCGAAGTAGCTAAATATTTAATTATACTCGCTATTTTATTTTATTTCACTAGTCGATACAGTTAATGTTAAAGATAAAATTTCTCACTCGCTTGTCGGTCAAGATACGCAAATACTGTAAACCTTATGGCACAGAATACCTAATAGTACTACGTACAGAAAGGACACTCCCTTCCCCGCGCTCATATCAGATACCGCAACTCACCCCGCACTTCGAGGTATTCGTCGCCGACTCTTTAGCAAGGGCGCTCGCGAACCGCAGCGCTGTACTGCTGACACGAACACACAATTTTGCGATTTACTAGTTTTAATCACGATGGTTGGATATTGTGATGCTTTTCCGAATTCGTATTTACATAAACTGTTTGTAACCTTTCACATTTTTAATATAATGCGATTTAATAACCGATTATTTACAGATAATTCATTTAAACTAAACTATTTTAGTGTTTTTATTTTATTACGAACCCGAATATATAAATAAACAATTCAACTACAAGGTCACTTCATAATAATGCACACGTTCGGGCAGCGCCGTCGTCGTTCGGTTCCCCGACACAAATCGCTTTCCGCGCCATTTTTTACGCTACGCACGACAGCCAACCCTACTAGATTACACGCACACATTTGCACGTATACAAACGTCATTTGTTTATGTAATAGTAATAGGTAATTATTTTGCGAGCGATGTATGAAGTGTCCGAGGTGTGCTTATGGGCAACTACAGCTTTGAGCCGTTTGGGGTCGAAACGCTCGGGTCATGGGGCCCGAGCGCGCGTCTCCTTTTTAAGTAAATTTCTCGTCGGCTGGTCAATACCTCACGTGACCAGAGGGCTGGGTCGTTCTTTGGCCAAAGAATTAGCATTGCCATTCAACGTGGCAATGCTGCCAGTCTTCTGGGCACGTTTCCGGATGACAGCGATGCGGACGAATACTTCGACGCCCGTGTCCTTTGTTTTATTTTTATTTATTTGTATTGTAAGTTAGTTAGTCATTTGTTTTAGTATCTAGTGTATATAGTTAGGTACTTATTATGAAGCTATATTTAGTACACAAAGATTTTAATCAACACTCATAGATTGTCTTTAGATATTAGTCCAAAGACATGCTATGAAGTACAAGCTTGCTGATTTATCTCTAAGTACCTGGTTGAAGACTTAGATAAGAAAATCGTTTATTCGTTTATCTATTTATACCTATCGTGTTTACTCCTAGTTATATTATGCTGTGGTCTTCTGTAATTGAAGGAGCACACGTTAAAGAACCTTTTATTTATTTATTTATTTTAGTAAGTACATGGAGGATTTACAGCTAATAAAAACAAACAAAAAAGAAAACCATAGTCACCAGAAAGCCAATTACAAATCCTCACGTAGACTTATAATAGTAATTTAAGGTGTGAGCACAAAAACAATAAAGACACCGCCTAAATTAAAGTAAGAAGTAATATAAATAATACAATAACAAAAACAAATAATATATCCTACTACTACTTGAAAAATTTGAGGCTTAAGCACAGAATACTTAAAGTTGGCTTAAGTAAGCACCTTCTGGCCGAATTCACACTAATTGTGAATGGATCAAAATCGTAGGTATTCCTTGCATATATCATTGAAATTTCTGCTTGCTTTTGTATTATGTTAAATTTATATTGTGTACCTATGTGTATCCTTTGTTGGAGATCCTCTATAAATAAAAATAAATCGCCGAAATGTATGTACGCGCATAACTTCCGGACGACTGCACCAAATTGGATAATTCTTTTTTTGTTGTGCTCGGTATACAAAGGCAGCATATATGTTCATATCGCACTGTAATTTACTATTATCTTATTGGCAATGCTGTTAGCCTTTTGGGAACGTTTCCTGTTGAAATTTTTTGATGCCCTTTGATTATTTCCCCTCCTTTTTATATACTTGTACATATTATTATGATTTTGTTTGATTTTCCATATCTTTTCTTCGGACCATGGGGTCCCGGTCCTTTGGACGGCGTACGTGGGGCCGAAGCCAAATTGCAGAGGCCCCTTAGGAAATATTAATGAAATGCGGCACCAACAGACGATTATTCCTGTATGCAATATGCAAGTGCACACAAGGATAACCCCCGGTTGGTTATTTTAAGACTGGTATCTTATATTATGACCTAGTAAGGTTATTATAAACAGAACTCTGACGTAGGTAACTGTTCGGGGAATCACACTAATATTATAAAGGCGAAAGTTTGTGAGTGTGTGTGTGTGTGTGTGTGTTTATATGTTTGTTACTTCTTCACGCCTAAACCACTGAACCGATTTAGATGTAATTTGGTATAGAGATAGTTTGAATCCCGGAAAAGGACATAAGATAGTTTTTATCCCGATATTCCCACGGGATCGACACTTATGCGGGTGAAACCGCGGGGCACAGCTAGTGTTTTATAATAATAATGTGAATTTATCGCTTAAGTACGACTACCACATATAGTTATATACCTATATTTTAGAATTAAACATGACGTCATGGTTGATCAGTTTAGTTTGGCTTCCAATGCTCTCAATATAGATGCCAGTGGCGTAACTATAGGGTGGCATTGGGGCAAAATGCCACGGGCCCCCAGCTAGAGAGGGCCATGAGCACAGGAGGATCCCAACATAAGGACCGAAGCGGTCAGGTGTTAAAGTTTTTGTACTGGAAAACATTCTGTGTAGCTAAACATGTGGACATTGTATTTAAATAAGACCAACACCATTTTACCGTGTTTAAGGCAAATAAAGACTTATCTTATCACACTATCACCACACCCCGGACACTCCATACAACGCTCGCAAAATAATTACCTACTACTACTACATTAAAAAATGACGTTTGTATACGTATGAATGTGTGCGTGAGGTACTTGTGTTTGCGAGCGCTCTTTGTTAAAGAACTGCGACGGTAACCTTGAAGTGCGGGGTGAGGTGCGGTAACTGATGTTAGTGCGGGGAAGGGAGTGGCCTTTCTGTACGTAGTACTTTAAGTATTCTGTGCTATCACACTAATATTATAAAGGCGAAAGTTTGTGTGTGTGTGTGTGTGTGTTTATATGTTTGTTACTTCTTCACGCCTAAACCACTGAACCGATTTAGATGAAATTTGGTATAGAGATAGTTTGAGTCCCGGAAAAGGACATAGGATAGTTTTTATCCCGATATTCCCACGGGATCAACATTTATGCGGGTGAAACCGCGGGGCGCAGCTAGTCTTATCTAAATGTACGCGGAAGAAGTGCTAATAAAAAAAAAAAACTGTCGGTGGTTGAGCTTCTTTACATTGAGGGAGGGCCCTGTCCCTTGAATTTGTCACGGGCCCCAAACGTTATAGTTACGCCATTTTGATAGATGACATAGGTGCCTTAGATGATACAGCAAAAATAAAGGAGGTTGTGAAACCAGTCGCTGTGTTCAATCAGGCGCAGCACACAGAGAACAACTATGAAATTCTTAGGTTTAATCAGTGGCGGATTTACACATTTGCCGCCAGTAGGCTATTTCAAATTTTGCCGCCCCTACCGACCTCTACAGTAATGTCCCATGTCTTTTGTATACTGCTTCGCCTTTTCTTCAAAATTATTAAAATGTTCTCGTTCATCAACTACAAAAACTTGCAAAGAGATTTGTAAAGATCGGCAACTGTGATAAAATCTACGGAAGAAGCCTGAAATGGAGCATTCGCTTTGTTTATTCTTTCCAAAAAAACATGGTAGGTATATAAATATTAATCGTTTTAATTTCAGTAAGACATTTAAAAAAAATATGGCCCTTTGCCGCCCCCTAAAAACTGCCGCCCTAGGCTCCAGCCTACTCAGCCTATTGGTAAATCCGCCACTGGGTTTAATGGTAAAAATGATTAGGCCAAATATTTTGATAGTTAATTGGAAATTACACGCACTTTAAACCGAGCAGTAAAGACATGATTTTTTGAAGAAAGTATGATGAAACTTATTACTTACCTATTTTCGATTAACTAGTCCAATGTCCTCAAGAGCACTCATTCCTTTGGGTGTGGCACAACTTTAATAATCGTACGCAACCAATGTGTTTAGATTATGATTCATTGAACAACAGAGTAAGCGCTTGGTTTCAATCCGTTGCAAAACTGTGGTATTGCCATGCAAAAAATATCGTCTGAATCATTTTGAAGGATATTGCTAATCCATTTCTTAATATGTTCGAAAAATTTGTCTGCTCAACAAACGTAAATGACGCAATGAATGTTGTTGAACTGTCAAAATGAAAGCCATTGCTACCGAGTGTGTTACGCTATTATCCCGCGGATTTATTAATGTTATTAATTTCTTAAAATAATGTAAGAACACTCATCAAAAGTGTTAGGGATCAAGAACGTTTTTACTAGTTACAAAAATCAAGTTTTTTAATCTATACTAAAATAAAAATAAGTTTAAAAACTAAAACCAAACAAAAACTTCATGCTCCCTGGCGGAACTACCTTTGCTCTACCAAGTATAGTTGCATTAAAAAAAAAGTCTATATGTCTAGTTTCGATGTAAGCTTTTATTTAAAGTGGTTGCGCTGCTGAGTAGGTATCCTTCCCGGCGAAACCACCATGATATAATACCTATATTACTATAGGAACATAGTATAAGCAAATATACATATAGTATCAAATAATTCTATAACAATTCTATTTTGAACTAGTAGTACCCCCAAATCCTCAATCTAATTTAAATATACGAACAAAACGGTGCCTCAAACTTTCTCTTCGAAACAGTTGCTAAGCGCCTAGATTAAAGTTCTTAGCAAATAACGTTTACGTGAAATATCATACAATGTTCTTCCAGGCGTTTAGTTTATTACCATAAAGATAATAACAAAAATTTAAGCCGTTACAGGAAAATGTATAAGGAAATAACTATTCTATAATATAATTTAAAACATAATATTATAACACAAGAAAAAATATTATTATTTGTATGCTAATATACTAAACGCCTGGAAGGACATTGTACTAGAATTTATAGACATTCCATAGACTTTTTTTTATGTAACTTATACTTGGTAAAGCAAAGGTGGTTCCGCCAGGGAGCATGACGTAAACAAAAAGTTAACTGAAACTATCGTAAAATCGTAAGTGTGCATGCACACGAGCGACACGCCCCGACGTCAGGGGCAACTGCAACCGTCGACGCGTCGGCGGCTGCCGTCGACAACATGTCGCGTGTGCACCGTCCTCAAATCCACGACCGACGCGTGTCGGCGACAGCTGATGTTGAACACCACATCAAAATCCGATGCGAAGTTTTGAAGAGCAACGGGGTCACATAGACAGACACGAAAAGCGAGAATGGTCATCAGATCCGCCGACACGCGTCGACGGTTGCAGTTGCCTGTCGTCGACGAGTGTATGCACGCTATGGGCCTGTGCACACCGCGTTTTATAAACGCGGTGTGCACAGGCACAGCGTAGGTACTTGTTTTGAGAGCGACCAGACGCGACACCACGAACTACATATGAACTTTCCATCTGTTCCCGTTGTCCCCATTCGGAACTCAATAAAAATAATTAAAATATATTCCCGTTGTCCCCATTGACGGTTTCCTGTTAAAATTGTACTGTAATTCTCCATGATTCGAGAAGTAATGACCAAAATCACGTAGGACATTTGTCGCGTGTAGCATCGCGTCGTGTTATGTCGCGTCGTGTTGTGTCGCGTCGCGTCGTATTCGTCGCTCACGCAGGACACCGCCTTAGGGTCCGTTCACACAGACCGGCTCGGAGAGCATCGGCGCGCATTTTTCTTTTCACACAGACCGGATCGTATACGCTTAGAGTTGGTCGGAGCGGAGCCGCCAACTATTTCACATAGACCGGCTGGAAGCTATCTGAAAGCGGATGCGCACGGAGCCGGTCGGATGCGCTCGCAGCCGGTCGGATGCACTCGCAGCCGGTCGGATGCGCTCGGAGCCGGTCGGATGCACTCGCAGCCGGTCGGATGCGCTCGGAGCCGGGTGGATACCCTACAAAGGCAGTACCAGTATTCCACGCAGTCCAAGTTTTGTGGCGGCGTGCACGCAATCGGAGCCGATTGGCTGCGCGAGCGAGAAAGAGCACGCAATCGGAGCCGATCGACTGCGCGAGCGAGAAAGAGCACGCAATCAGAGCCGATCTGCTGCGCGAGCGAGAAAGAGCACGCAATCGGAGCCGATCGGCTGCGCGAGCGAGAAAGAGCATGCAATCGGAGCCGAACAGCTGCGCGAACGAGAAAAAGTACGCGATCGGAGCCGGTCAGCTCCTCTTATTATTTCACACCAAGCGCGTTCAAGCATTCTTAATGACAAAAGCAGTGCACATGCAAAAATAAACCTTACTACAAATACTAAAAACTCTGTTTTCAACGTGATAAAAATCTGCTCTCCTCTCCGAGCCGGTCTGTGTGAACGGACCCTTAGGGCCGGCGCCCACTGACGGCGTGGCACGGCATGGCACGGCAGGTTGTGCGGCGGCATCCTGCTGAAAGCCTGCACCGACCAGACTGCGCCCCATTAACCGAAATGACCGCTGCACAAGTTTCAACCTTATTTCAACTAGCTTAGCAATCATAATTCCTCGACACAAAGTGACCCATACGTCTCGCGGGATGCAATGGCGCGCCGCGGCAACCCGTGGAATGAAACGGCATGACACGTCATGCCACAGCATTCCGCAGCACGTCGCGGCATCGTGGTATCTAAATAAAGTAACATGAATTCTAAACTCATTGAAACAAGATTCAAAATAACTTGACACGTCGTGCCGTGCCGTCAGTGAGCGCCAGCCCTTAGGTCCAGCTACTCCAGCCAATAGTTACGCCCACAGATATAGACAGACCTAGATAACGCAAGTATAACAAACTGCATGACCTGCGTACTGCTGGCTGGGTGAGCGTGAGCGAGAGAGCGCGAGCTTGTGACGTCATGGTAGGTAGACAAAAATGGCACGCTTAGGACTGAGCGCTAAAGTGGCGGCTTAGGGCCAAAGCACACACGCTACTTTTCGCATCGGCGATCGGCGATTCAGCTGCTTTTTAGAAGCTAAATGCAGCGACCAAGCACTCCACACCGCACACTTAAAAACGCCAAACGCGGCGATTCAGTCGCTTTTCGGAAGCTCGATACAGCGGCTGAACGCTACACTCCGCACACATTCGGATGCCGGTCGCAGCGATTTGGCATTTGCGCCAGCATCGGAGCAGTCTCTAAAACGCGCGATTCCGATACCACGTTCGAACGCAGAGTCGCCAAAACGCGATGCAGCATCGGAGCAGTCGCTAAAACGCGCGATTCCGATACCGCGTCCGAACGCAGAGTCGCCAAAACGTGATGCAGCATCGATACAGCCGCAAAATCGCCGATCGCCGATGCAAAAAGTAGCGTGTGTGCTTTGGCTCTTATGGATTTTCGAACGTAAGCTGGTGCGATTTTTGGCACGCGAAGTAGTTGCTCTTGCGTTATCTAGGTGTATCTATATCTGTGGTTACGCCTCTACAGCACGATGACGAGCACTGTATGTTTTAAGGAGATTTCAATAAATAAAACAAAAACTCAGTGTTTCATCATTTTAAATCGATTAGCTATAGTTTTCAAACGATCTTCGTTGGTTTTTTTTCTTTTTTTTTGCGTTTGACTTCCATATAACGCTCTCCGTTGCAATGACCGTTTCACAAGATTAATTTCGAAAAAGAGCTGCCCGCATTTTTCACATTCATACCTTTTTCCTATTTTAGAAACGGTTTTTATACATTCGTAATTCATAGACGACTTATTTTTACAAAATGAAAAACAAAGGTCGCACAAATTTAGAATTTTTGAGTCGAAAGCCTTCCTCTCTTCAACATTTTCTTCAAATAACAGTTTATGGAAGTACTCCGTTTCCGTTAGATGGTTTTTGTCTATGTTCCCTCTGTGGAACGTTAAATAGTGATGTCGTAAATCATTTCTTCCGCCAATTAGATATTTCTTGCATATAACACATAAACTGACTTGACTATTTTTAAATTTAATGTGCGAAGACTCGTGGACAATAGCGTCGTATCTGTAAAGATAAAGATTTTGTTACGAAATATGTTTAATTGTTTTATTAGGGCTGGTTTTTAAATGATAACATCGAAGGTTATGCTACGTTTGCCGCGGTGGGTGGGGGGATGGGTGTGTGGCGGTATAGAGATATGAGGAACAGGGTGTAAAGTTCACTCATACTCTATAGAAAAGGGAGGAACCTCCGACCAGACGGGTATTGTGTCTGGCGGGCAACTGCCCGATGATTCATGTCGGGCCGTTGTATCTATGCTAGTTGCGCGGTAAACTCTGCTTGCGAGATGCAGGATTTACGAGACGTCAGTATGACGCGTTGTTCGCATGTGGCGTTGTAGATACCGCTACATCACTCCCCCCCGGAGACCGGAGGTCGATAGTGGGCTGAGTCTTGTATCTTGCGATGCTTGCCAGGCCAGCTGAGGTTCCAGTGAGTTGGAACCGGTTGCCGCATAGTTCACGGTGAGTCAGAACTGTTTGCGAGATGCAGGATTTGCGCATCGCAGCGGCATCTAAAGGGCCACATACAAGCTACGCATCATACTGACGTCTAGCAAAAATCCTGCATCGCGCAAGCGAAGTTTACCGCGCAACTAACATACATAAAACCCTAATTGATTACTTTAAAAAGTTCAGAGTGATTATTTCAAACATCTATGCATCAAGATGTAAGCAAGTAAAAACAAAATGGATGTCACGTGATCAACTTTGAACGTTAATATCTCGGAAACGTGACGTTTTACAGGGTTTGGTCTTATTATATTTTCCGTCTGAATTGATGTCAGCTATCGATTTATATAGGAGTTATGCGTGACCGCCATTAAAAAAAAACGGTCAAGTGCGAGTCGGACTCGCGCACCGAGGGTTCCGTACAAATTTGAAGGCATGTAAATAGTTTAAAATGGTTTTTTTTTTTTGTAATGTAACTACAAATTTAGTTTTCGGATTTTTTGCTTTAGTTGTGCTACATGACATTGCTTCTTGCTAAAGGAGAATGGCAGAAGTTCATAGAACGCTGGCATTAAACTTTTTTAGTTTCCACAGAAATAAAAGTGGCATGGCTTGATAGGGAAAATTATGAGCTTTTGTTAAATAAATAAATAAAAAATAATAACAATGGGGTTAAAGAGAAATCTTAGTTTTTGTAAAAGTGAGGTTAAGTGCATTAATGTTTGTACTTTAATAGGTTATTTTACCTCTATTACTATTTTAACGCATAAATGTTTATTGTATGCATAACATATTGCTAATTATGCTTTGTAATGACTGCAAAAATGATAAATAACTACTTGTTGAAGTTTGTTTAGTTCAATGATTTACCCACTGATCATAGACCTAATGACAGTTTCAAGTGTAGGTACTCGGTCAGGTTTAATTAAACTCAGTAATCACAGAAAACTCAGGAGGCTCTAGACTCACTTATCGGAATCTAAGCATATAATATCGTTAAGGATAATTATCTAAGGATGACAGGATTACTGTAGGTACAATAAAAAACCAGTATTTAATCATAATATTTGACTCATGCTCATCATCATATATAAGTAAGCAATACAATTATTAGCTAAGAAAGATGCAGAGGGAGACAGGCTATCTTGATGCCGTGCCCATGCCAAGTACTAGATGATTGACATGATATGGGCACAGCATTCTACTGTTCTTCTTCCAACAATGCAATTGCAACAGTATTGTTTTATAGCTTCCCGGCCGCTTAGAGAGCTGTCAATCAAAATATAAACAAAGTATATCTTTCTTCCTACATGTCTAGACTTAATTCTTGCAGAACGAAACGTCGAGGTCCAAGTCTAGCAACAGTCGTTCAGAAAGGTAGGAGTCTTCGAAATCCAAAAGCAAGCCAGGTCGTTGTAAAAATCCACGTAAAACTTTGGGCGCACAAAACATTTACGCCAGCACAAAATAGTAGCGAGCGAGCCACAGAGTACTTTTTGACAATAATTGTACCATGCTTTTTGATAGACTGCGAATGTGACTTGTGAAGTTTTGTGTGTCATCTTCTAAATGTTTGTTTGTTTGCCATGACAACACTGTCATATAGTATAACAAGTCCAAAAAGCCTTGTTTCCGGCTGCTCAACTTACTCATATTTAACGAGATTTAATCCCAATTCTCAATAATAACGTTAATCTGGCTATCAATACATAAAAATAAGCGCTTTTTTTTAAAATAGCTTTGTATTCTGTACCTTTCCAAAACTAGCAATGCCAAAAAATGCCATCTCCTTTCATGATTCTAGGTCAACGGGAAATACCCCGTTTATTATTTACTTATTTATTTATTACGTTGATTTAGAAGTTTGATTTTTTCACTGCTTCAAGGGACTGAAGACCTGAGGTATAAGGTTTTAATTTCAACTCGATACCTCTACGCGTCCCCGAGATAAAGGGTCTTGACAGACAGACGCACAGATGGACAACGAGGTGATCTTATGAGGGTTCCGTTTTTCCTTTTATGGTACGGAACCCTAAAAATCAAAATGGCGGACGGTATCTATGCCACGGATCGGACGTGAAGAGCGGGAGTTTTGGGGGACTATCTTTTGTAATTTTGACGTTCGAAAAGTGCCGATTCTCAGCCTAGTTTGAATAAATGACTTTTGATTTTGTTCTTCAAACCCCTTTCACGCGGAAGAAGTCGCGGGCAAAAGCTAAGACTATGCAAAGATTTTTTATTTAAATATGACCTAGTCCTACCTAGCTAGGACTATGCAAAGATTATAATTATACAGGGAGAATTTTTTACCACCATCCAAATTTTTACAGGGTGTTCTACCCATGAATATGAACAACTTTCACTATGGGACCAACTCTGAAATCACGAAAAAAAATCAGCTGTTTCATACATTTTGGTCAAGTAGGTATTGAACTTTGTATGAAACAGCTGATTTTTTTTTTCGGGATTTCAGTGTTGGTCCCATAGTGAAAGTTGTTCATATTCATGGGTAGAACACCATGTAAAAATTTGGATGGTGATGAAAAAATCTTTTAGTATATATTTTTTTATAATAAAAACTCACCTCATAGGAAACCCTTTGCCACACTTCTTGCATCGATAAACTCCAGGCTTTTTTAGTTCATCATAATGCACACTTTTACCAGTAAACTCATCAGGTTTGCCGTTCACCCAGGGTGTGTCAAACACTTCTATATTAACTTTGCAGTCTGTGGTCAAATCAACCAGTAGCTGATCACTCGTGCAGTCCACATAGATCAGGTCATCATCTTCAAAAACCAGACGACTTTTTATACATTGAGTTTTTGTTTCATTCTTTTTGCTTCCAATAGATATTACATTCGGTATGTTCATTTTTATTTGTGATTCCTGAAAGAAAATTAATGTAAGTATTTGAAAACGTGCAAGCTGGGCTTAGGCCCTGAACGGGAGACGCTCCTGGCGTCGGGAGCCGCGTGACGATTCCCGGCCACCGTAGGCGCGGGCCTGCGGACGGAGACTAATGGGTAGCTCACCGTCCGACCAGGCCCGTGCCGGACGGCGCGTATGTGTTGCACGCGCGCCTCAAAGAGATGTCAGTATAAGGGAAGGGGCCCGTTGGGGCCGAAGCCTGCCGGGTCAGCGGGATTGTCCGAAAGGGTTACCGCTACCCCGGAACATAAAGGGCTAAGGAAGGAACACGGGTGGGTTTTAGTCAGTAAGAGTCTGACACTCCCTTTCGCTCCATCCAGAGCGGGAGGAGCCATTTGATGATTTCCCACCCAAAAAAAAAAAAAAAAATTAACACATACGGTTTTCTCGCCGTGAAAGCTACGGTTTTATTCACCGTGTGCAAGCACGGTTGTCAGTGTTGTGTAGGGTTGCCACCAACCAGTTCTTGATCGAAGGGTTGCCAGCATCAAAAATCAAAAAAAGGTTGGCTTCCAGTCTAATCGGATGCAGCTGAATACCAGTAATTTACATGGGGGACATACAAGTAGTTAATATTTATTATTCTATAAAAAATCATTGCTTTATGGTCATTAACCAGAAAGAAAACAGGCGAGAGCGTTTCTATAGAGAAACGACCACCCGCATTTCCTCTTAAGCAACGCTTATCGAGGTCGGTCCGTGGATGAGTAACCATCTACTGCATATTGGCGTTGGTTATGGCTGTCATTTGTATCTTTGACAGTCGTTACGGGTAGTCAGAAGCCCGAAAGTCTGACAACCAGTCTTAATAAGGGGTGTCGTATTACCCAGCAACTAGTGATGGAGATGAGACAGACAGTCGCTCCATGTAAAACACTGGTATTCAGCTGCATCCGATTAGACCCCGACATAGTTGGGAAAAGGCTAAGCAGATGATACGTATACAGGGTGTCCCTGGAAGTATGGATCAAATCGAATAGGGACGTGGGCAAGGTCATTTCAAAACGTTTTAACAAAAAAAAAAAAACTAAATAAAAATACAAAAAAAAAAACTAAAAAAAAAAAGAGAAGATCGATTCGTGAAAACTATCAGGGCTATCAATTTTTTTTTTTTAGATAGCCCTGATAGTATTTTTTTATGATTATTTTCTTTGAACACTAAGCGAAGTGATTGAAAAAAAAATTAAAATCGGTCATAACTTTTGAACCGTAAAAAAATTCACTGACATTCTCAGGGTTAAAAAGTTTGGAAATGACCTTGCCCACGCCCCTATTCGATTTGACCCATACTTCCAGGGACACCCTGTATATAATCACGCTATAATGTTCCCACTGCTGGGACACAGGCCTCCTCTTGGTGAGTAGGAGTGGGTCGTAATCTACCACGCGGGCCCAGTTGGCAGACGTCACATGTTTTCGAATTTTTGGTTCTAGAACATGCCGGTTTCCTCACGGTGTTTTCCTTCACCGTCTTGAGAGCAGTGGTGATGAAATAATTTACTCGAAAGTCACGGTCGTTACCACTGGGCCGCCACTGCTTTGATACTGCTGATGATGAGTGTCAATCAATCAACTCAGCCTATCGCATTCCACTATTGGACATAGGCCTCTCCCAGACTGCGCCACAGCACCCTGTCCTCCGCCCTCCGCATCCAGTCTACCCCAGCCACCTTCTTTAGGTCGTCCGTCCATCTCGCTGGGGGGCGTCCCACACTATGCTTGCCGGTACGCGGTCTCCACTCCAGGACTCGTCTGCTCCACCGGCCATCAGTCCTTCGACAGACATGGCCAGCCCACTGCCATTGCCACTTCTTGATGATGAGTGTGTGTGTAGAAATAACTTACATTAGTATTGCTTCGACTAAGGCTTGAACTCTGTGATCTGCGCGGTGTACTATGATAATCGTTGACTAGGGGTTTCCAATCTATCGTCACCTCCGGATGTTTCCTCCCACTATGCGTTCGTAACTCTTTCTCACTTGTGAAGCTGTGCAGGCAGGTGGGGCATTGGTAGATCGTCTGGTTTAGCAAGGGTATGATAATATGACTAACATTATGGATTAAGCTGGAGTATCTGGAAAACAGAATATTTTTCATTAGTTCATGACTAGGTTCAGCCCGCAACTTCGTCCGTGTGAAACTTCCCCTGACCCACCCCTTTTTTATTGCTGAATGGATCCTCGATCACGCCTGATGGAAAGCGATGGATGAGGTCTATGATGGAACGAGCGTGCCCAGAAAATGCCTAAGGCACTTGAAATCCCACACATCGGCGAAACACACCAGGCTGCTTGACGCCGGACTCCGGTTGGAGGGTGGTCGCAAAACAGGCGGGCGTTAGCCCTGCCACTGCAAGGAAGAATTGGCCAGTCAAATAAGGTGTTGGGTGTGACTGTCCAGGATGCGCCGAGCGCTCGGTTCAGTTGAGTAACTGGCGGAACAAACTGCGCTACACGAGGAGGCTTCTTCATGCATCCCAAAAACCCCTTCGCATCGCATGCCCGCGCTGTTACTCCGTTTCCACGTTCGTTCCGACTTGTTTTCGTTTTTTTCGGCTAGGGGGCGAACGTTTGAACGCGCTAATCTCTGTATCAATCGGATTTGAAAAATTATTTTTGCATTTGATAGCCCAATTCTTGTGGAAGGCTATTTAACATCACGCTATGACCCTGAGAAGCCAAGCAAAGAGAAAGACAGTCAGAAAGAACGTTAAGCGAAACCAAAGTAATATCGCGGGCAGGCGATGCAATGCGACGTGGAGGAACAAGAAATTTCACGCGGACGAAGTCGCGGGCAGAAGCTAGTAAAATAAATAAAAATAATGGTAACTTCTCACCTATTACTGGAGATTCTATCGCAGAATTCACATGGTTGAAGACTGTGCTTGC
Organism: Amphipoea lucens; assembly: GCA_947508005.1. Lineage (NCBI taxonomy): Eukaryota > Metazoa > Arthropoda > Insecta > Lepidoptera > Noctuidae > Amphipoea > Amphipoea lucens. Next base: position 7,882,057 of record OX382385.1, read on the forward strand.
AGAGGCTGTCGTAATGGTTCATGTCTTCCGAACATCCATTCTGTTTTAATGTCTTCAATGGAACATTGTCTTCATTACCGCTATCACTACTTATACTGATCGTTTTTATCCTCATTTTTCCTGAAAATATTAATGAGAATGGGGTTTGAAGATTTTCTGAGAAAAACATACTGTCGCTTACACAGTTAAAGTTCCCACTGCTAGGGCACAGGCCTCCTCTCTGTGAGAGGGAGTGGGCTGTGATCTGCGAGGTTCGTAGATGTCACATGTCTTCTAATTGTTGGTTATAGGACATGCATGAAAACATTGTGAGGTCCTCACAACGTTTTTCTTCACCGCTTTGAGAGCAGTGGTGATGAAATTATTTACACAAAGTAAAGTGCCTGGCTTGGTTCGAACCCGCGACCTACAACTCGTAAGTCGGGGCCATTACCCCTTTTTTTTTCACGTGACGATATGCTCATGCATTCTGCACTACCACGGGGAGATAGTGCAGTTATGTGGGACTCTAACCCACTAAAACTCCACGGTGTCCTCCTCTGCCGCTTTCGGCGGGAACACGGGCACGCGTTAGCACCCATCCGTGAACCCGCCGCGGCTGTCCGTCACCGGACCCTCCTCTGGGGAGTATTCCCCATCACCGGCGCACCAGAACACACAGCACGCCGCGACCACCCCAGGGACCAAACCAGCACATGGGCGCCAGACGACCCCGCGTCTGGGCACCCCTGGGGGGCCATTACCATTATTACAGTTCTCAAAAAAACAAAATTACTGTACAAAATGGCAATAAGATACCTGATAGAATTAATCATGTAAACTTTATTATAATCTTTCACACTCGCTATGATGATTGACCACATGTAAGAGATGATATGGTTAGAAAGGGAGTGACTGCCGAGATGATGACTAATAGAGAAGTATGGAAGAAAAAGATGTTCTGCCAACCACAAATAAATTGGGATGGAGGTAAGAGAATGATAATTGTCCAACAATGCATGCAATAATATTTAAGGTGAATGCGCAGTGGTAGCCCGCGAAATTCAAATTTTCTTACGTTTTTTGCAATTTTCAGGTCAGTGTCAGGTTTTATCTTGATCAAAATTTGGTTCGCGACTATAACAGGTACGTATCTACAGAATTATAATCATCAGAATCATTAATACATCTTTCTAAGTTAGATTTCTACCGTTAAGAACAAATCTCGTATGGAAATGTGTTTATGGTAGAAATCTAACTTAAAGAGATATATTAATGATTCTAATGGCTATAATTCTGTAAATACATGTCTATTATAGTCGCAAATCATATTTTGATCAAGATACAACCTGACACTGACCTACAAATTGCAAAAAACGTAAGAAAATTTAAATTTCGCTGTCTACCACTGCGCATTCACCTTAAGGTAATTTTTTTATTAATGGCGTAGCCACATTAAACGGGAAACGCCGATAATTAGTGCGATAAGTTGTGGCTCATTGGCTGACATCGTAGGTGCAGCCAATGAGCTACAACTTATCGCGATAATTATCGACGTTTCCCGTTTAGTGTGGCTACAGCATAAGAGATAGTAAAACTACATAATCTATACAGGGTTATTAGAAAAACACCAACAACCTCTTAAGAGGTCATTGTACTCATCATTATGAGTAACTTTTACTATAGGACCAAACCTGAAATCTCGAAAAAAAAAAAACAGCCGTTCCCTACAATTATGTTCATATAACTGGTCAAAATGTAGGGAAGAGCTGTTTTTTTTTTTGCGTTTTCTGGTTTGGTCCCATAGTAAAAGTTGTTCATAATAGTATCATAATAAGTTATTTTGTATTGCTTACTAACACAATGGATTACTGTTGTCCGAAAAATAAAGAATTATTATTATTATAATGATGAGTACAATCGGTTATTCTATGAGTATTTCGATTTACTGCATATTTTCAATTTCACCTTGTATTACATAAAACAATGTCGGGTTAGTTATACCATTTGTAACTAAAGAACAGCTGGACCAATTTATAGGATCTTTGATTTATTGGATTTGTCTCCGCCCCAAATAGCAGAATAACTATTAAAACATGGGAAAAAATAATAAAAAAAAATCTGAGGAAGTACGAAATTCACCAGGTCAGCTAGTATTTACATAATTTAAAAAGCAATCAGTTTTAAAATAATATGTACAACTTTATAAAAAGGAGGGGAAATATACAAAAAATTCTTCCGCATCACTATCAATAGGGAACATGCCCAAAAGGCTGGCAGCATTGCCATGTTGTATAGCAATGCTGATTCTTTGGCCAAAAAATAGACCAGCCCTCTGGTCAAGTGAAGAGTCGACCAACCGTTTGACAATGTCTCGAAATACTAAGCGGGCACTCAGACCCCATGGTCCTAGTGTTTCAACCCCGAACGGCTCAAACTTATACCTCCCAGTCAGGTTGGAATATTTTCGCCGTTTGAGGTTTTCTGCACCTGCAGCAGCCACCCCAGCACAGCCCACCGTGCTAGGAAGATGGGATGACCCAAGGTTGTCGACACATATGTAGCATCCCACACCAAAGGTGTGTCTAACTTCCAGGGCATTATGGTCATTCCGTCTGGTTTCTTCCCATCGTCGCGTGCCAGGCCGTTGGGTTTTAAAACAGCTGGCACCCCGGCAGTGACAAGAGCACGACGGATGATGTCATTAACGCTGGCGTGCCGTGCTATCCGGCCCGCGCTCCTACTGCAGGATAGGCCATGGTATCAGAGGCAGTCAACAGCTTCACCGCACTGACAGCGACGCGGACCCCCCAAGGAGCGCCCAAACGCGGATAATAATCAGTTAAAATAGAAAAATAAGAAGAAAAAAAGGTGTAACCGTAGTTATTTACCTTTTTTGAAATCGTAACCTCAAATAACTAATTATCATAAATTCTCTGCGGCTATTACATTCTACAGATAACTATAAATTATTAGTAGTAAGAATAAATATGTACTAGTATTGATAAAATCTGTTATAATCTATTTTCTTTACATCGTAGCTTCTTTTTTTTTCACTTCACTTTTTTCTTTCAATTGACACTAATGACAGCTTGTCGTTGAATTGCCAGTATTTGCCATTTTGCTTTAAAATGAAAGTGTTGTTATAAGTTTTAAAATAGCACTTTAAAGTGCACCAATTTCTCGGTCAAACCGAAACTTTTTAGTTACTTTTAGTTGGCGTCTACGAATAAGTTTGTTTATTCGTAGGTTAGCGCACTAAAATAAAATCAGACAGGCGGTGGCGGTGGTAGTCAAGTAGACACTTGACAGTGGGAGACTAATGATGAGAGAGGGCCCACTCTGTGATAGAGAGAATTTCTAACTTTTTTTTAAAATGTATTCGACTGAAAGACTCGCATCTATGGTCATGAATAAAAAAATTATTAAAAAAAAAAAAAAAGAGAAACAAGACATTGAATGTTCAAATGGTGTAACTAAACGCAGATTTGTTATCAAGGGTGCATTCCGAGTTAGGACTGTAATCGATATTTTCGATTTGAGCGTGCTTAAACCCGTACCGAATTAGGTTTAAGCACGCTCAAATCGATAATATCGATTACAGTCCTAACTCGGAACGCGGCACAAAACAAACCATATATTATGTCAGTGTCACTTGAAATTGACAGCTAAATGGCACGTCACAAATGATGAAATTGGAATATTTTTTAAATTAAATTTACAAATATCTAAGCTATTTAGTGAATATATAATAAACAATCATGGTAAATTATTGACATTATAATCTATTGACAACAGCTTGCAAATGTATTCTATACAAACCATGATGCTTTCTCGAAATGTTATCGGCGACAAAAGTTTTGTTTTTATATATTTTTGTATCATTTAAGTAATGTGTTTTTAGGATTTGAAAACATTCGGGGAGGATAATTTCGATCCTAAACAATGGATAAACAAAGCATGGAGTTCTAGTGGCAATCAAGAAAAAGAGGTAACTAATAAAAATGAGTCTCTTTGAAACGCATGAAATTCCCATCTTCTTTATCTTATTGTCTGCAGTCTGCTCGAGGGGCTCATGATTAAGCAATAACAGCCGCACGGGTCAATTGATCAGGTTAAGCTACGCTTGCCGCGGTCGGTTCGTGGATGGGTGACCATCTTTACATACCGAGACCCCTGCGTGCCTCGAAAAGCACGTTAAGCTGTTAGTCTGGCTGTCATTTTTAAATCTTTGACAGTTGTTACGGGTCGTCAGAAGCCCGAAAGTCTGACAACCAGTCTTACCAAGGGGTGCCATATTCATACTCGGCTGCATCCGGTTAGACTTGAAGCCGATCTCAACATAGTTAGGAAAGGCTAGGCAGATGATGACCAGGCAACTATATATTTCAATAGATGCCTCTTTACAGATATTTGTGGCCAACACAGTGTCAAGATTGCAACTCTACATGAAACAGCTGACCAACTCTTTAGATGAGACCACTACACAGGTTTGTATGATTTTTTTTTATTACTAGTTGAGCCGACAGACGCCCTGTCAAAATTTGAATTTAAACAAAAATTGTATAGAAAAAAGCAATTATAATTTTACAAGTAACTTAAAAAAAAAAAAATTGTCTCTGTACACACCAACTGGTTTGTTTTTTTTTTGTTGTTTGTGTAAGGTAAAGAAACTTTTTACTTTACACAGACAATTAAAAAATAACAAGTCCGTGTAACCATTCTCAAGTGATGTTGTGGTTAGTAACACAGTTTTTCTTATAAAATTTTTCTTTCAGCATTTTATTTTGTTTTATTCACATGGTATTTAGTTTTTCTTTTTCTTGAATTCCATAAATATTCCCCTTCTGTGTACTAAGTTAGAAGGTTTGATTTCCGCACCTAGTCTTTCAAGTGGACCGTTATGCGTGGGCTGTGGCGGCCGTCAGTGAAAGTAAGTAAGAAAGAAAAAGTATTTATTCTGGACTCATACAAGAAGATCATAAACTATACACAATCATAAAAATTATATAAAAAGAAAGAAACAAAAAAAAAACAAAGTCCTATACGAGGCCAAAAGGCTCCTATCTCAGCATGATGCAGTGGTTATTCGAAAGAGCCCACCTCTCACCAGAAGTTGATTACAAGTCATAGAACACGTATCAAACCGGAAAGGGATTGGCACCGTATCAACTCGAGCTGTTCAGTATTCTTTGTATGAAACTCCCTACTGCAACGCACACTAATCGGAATCGTAACGTAATCGCCTCGCCTCGACACAAGCTCACGAACCGTGGTGCGGTGCGTTACGGCTCGTCGTCCCCGCGCTTACGTCTTTCCGTACCCGAGCTTACGTCTCTTCGCCCACCCTTGCCCCTCTCACCCCTCCCGCGGCCTGCCTGCACCATCATCAACCGCCGTAAGCCGCCGTAGCCGAGTTGACGTATCTATCGCTTCTGATATCCGCTTTGGTTACGTGCTTACGTTAGGTTGACGCCTGTTTGACGGCGAGGCGAAAGGCGATACGGTGCCGATCCCTTTCCGATTTGATACGTGTGCTGTGACCTTTAGTCTCCTAGCCTGTTGAGAACATCTGTGTAAGATATATTCCCCTTTTCAGATAGTGAGTTCCGTCCCTAGAATCCTGCAAGATGCGTCATCTCTTCAACTGGAAGGAGCCATGCTTCAGCAGAAGTTATTGTCTTTGGAACAGAAGGTGCAAAGCGTTGAGGAGCAGACTGGACACTCTATAGAGAGCTTGCAAAAGATTGATCAGCTGAAGAGTCGGCTGGAGGTAAGGAACATATTGCTAGCACAATGTGTGCACAAACCAGTTTTTTTTTTTTAATTTGAAATGGATTTGCTCAAACTCAAACTCAAAGCATTTATTTCAATTAAACCATGTACGATAGGCTGCAAAAGTGCATGGGTAGTATAGAAAGAAAATCGTATGAAGCGAGAAATGACGCCATCTAGCGTAAAACCAGTTAACGACTAACAAAATTTAATTATGCTGTTATTAGATGGCGTTGCTTTGCTTTATATGATAAAATATTTTCGTAGTTTCTTTTTGTCTCTTCAAACATTCAAACAATTTATAATGAATAGTTTCTTTAAAAGAAAATTGTTCCTAATTATTAACCTACTATGTTAAAAATGAATATCAATTTATAAGTAGGTGCTAAGTAACTACTAATTCGAATATTAAATTAATTATTAAAATATCCACTCGTTAGCTTAATAAATATATTCCTATCGGTTTCTTTTATTATTTTTATCATTTAAGCTACGTATGCTGGTAAATGTAATGTAATAATTAGATAAATGTATTAGCCTTGTAACTCTTTGCTCAATCCTACTTAATACGTTTCTTCCTAACTCCTTACTTACGTTTCGTAAATTAGTCATAGTTGTGAAGAAACCAACGCCATCTAGTTTATTTTCGAAAACTTGAATTCAAACGTTCACGGGAAAATAGACACTAAGGTACCCATGCAATTTTGCTGGCGACTGTACAGGCACTTTTGAAATGTCAAAATTAAATAGTCGGTCAGTTAGTCAGAAAGTTGAAGCTAGTTGCCCATTCCAAAATGTAGATCTCTATGGAGAAAAACGGGCAATAACTCCATGGACACTCTTTTAAATCAAGAATATTACTAAATCCTGGGTACATTATTCTTGTTGCTTCTATATGTGAGAACAATGTAAAAAAAAAACACATAAATGAAGAAACAATTTAAAAAATAAGATTATAAAATAAGCCTTGGCAGTTAAGAGATGACCAGTTTCAACCGACGGCGCCGGTTCACGAACATGACGCGTGGATCAGCACCATCCAGCTCAACCATTCTGTAGGGAACCTAATGATCCAACACACGCGCCAACATCAGCGAGACATTTAAGCTTTTGACTCTAGTCTAGGTTAGAGGTGACAGAGACAAAGTCGACGATGGAGCGAGCTTACCCAGAAGAAGCCTGTTCACTCTCACTTTGAAGTGATTCGGGTTGTATGCGCTCGGAAACAAAAAAATATGTAGGTAACTTGAACCTGATTCTAAAGTCAGTTTTTGAAGTGAAACTTCTTTAGGCGCGCTTGACTTGGGGAGTAAACTGGCGAATGCGTTACGAAAACGTGTGATCGGGCGAGTAGGGAAGGTACGTATTTATGCGACCGGGTTTTTACACCAGGTATTTGCTTCTAAGTACGCACGCCGGGTACCGACTCAAAATACTTGCAAGACTATAAAGTATCTTATACGGCTAGTCGCTCAAATACGTAGGTACTCAACCGCGTTAGTTTTTGCAAATGCGATCATGCTCCTTATCAGTAAGAGTATACGGAACAATTTCGTATGCAAGTATTTTTGAGGGGAAACTACGCGCGCTTAACTTGGGGAGTAAACTGGCGAACGCGTTACGAAAAGTGTGATCGGGCGAGGTGAACGGGAGTTAAGTGGGGGATATAAGCAAGAGAAAGCAGTGCGCGCGCACATTTTCTTTCTCTCTTCTTCTCATAGCCAAATACGTTTAAAGTTTTTTTTCTTCTGCTTATATCTCGAAAATGGTGCGTCCTATCGCAAAAATAATGAAAATTTCGACCCCCTTTATAAAGCCCATAAACTCCTAAAACTCAACATGTAGGTAATCATTTTTCATATTTTCCATACAAAAAGTGAAAAATTCCTTAAAAAACACGATAAGGCCGCCCCCTCCGCGCCTGCGGCTCTAAAAAACAATACACGGGGTAGGGCAAATAAGTACCACGTATCGACGAGTCGCGATTGTCAAATTCGATTTTTGTTGTGTCAAAATTATTGAAGTGAAACTTCTTTACGCACACTTGACTTGGACAGTAAGCTGGCGAATGCATGACGTAAGCGTTACGAAAAGTGTGATCGGGCGAGTAGGGAAGGTACGTATTTACGCGACCAGGTTTTTACACCAGGTATTTGCTTCCAAGTACGCACACCAGGTACCGACTCAAAATACTTGCAAGACTATAAAGTATCTTATACGGCTACTCGCTCAAATACGTAGGTACTCAACCGCGTTAGTGTTCGCAAATGCGATCATGCTCCTTATCAGTAAAAGTCTACGGAACAATTTCGTATGCAAGTATTTTTTACTTTAATGGTTTGCAAGTATTTATTTGTAAACGCGATTTTGCTCCTTTATATATATAGGAAGTCATTGATCAATTTCCTATGCAAGTAGTTTTACTTCCAACGGCGCTTTTGAATACGCGATTGTACTTCTTATCTGTATGAAGTTATGGATCAATTTTCTATGCAGATAGAAAATACTTGAAAGTATCTCGCTCCGTCGTGCCTCGACGCTCGAGTACGTAGGTACTCAAATAGTTCAACAACCGCGTTTGTTTTCGCAAATGCGATCATGCTCCTTATCAGTGAGAGCACAGAATACTTAATAGTACTACGTACAGAAAGGACGCTCCCTTCCTCGCCCTCATATCAGATATCGCACCTCACCCCGCATTTCGAGGTATTCGTCGCCGACTCTTTAGCAAGGGCGCTCGCGAACCGCAGCGCTGTATTGCTGACACGAACACACAATTATGCGATTTAAATGTTTTATTTGAGTTTTAATCACGATGATGGTTGGATATTGTGATGCTTTTCCGAATTCGTATTTACATAAACTGTTTGTAAGATTTCGCATTTTTAATAACATGCGATTTAATAACCGATTATTTACAGATAAGTCATTTAAACTAAACTATTTTAGTGTTTTTATTTCATTACGAACCCGACTATACAGGGTGTTACGGAAAGGGTATATCAATACAAACGGGTTGAAGAGTGTATCTGGTCTAGAATCTCTGTACAAAATTTCAGCTCAAAAGCAGTAACTTTGAAAATGCTTAATATTTTTTTTATTTCGATAGTTCATTAAATTGAAATCATAACAAACGTGTCACCGCACTACGAGGGTCATTATCCATTATCTGTAGTGTGTCTGTGCGCCTAGTACACGCACATCACGCCGCCGGGCGCCAGTGCAGCGCCGTGATGTCGAAATAAAAAAATATTAAGCATTTTCAAAGTTACTGCTTTTGAGCTGAAATTTTGTACAGAGATTCTAGACCAGATACACTCTTCAACCCGTTTGTATTGATATACCCTTTCCGTAACACCCTGTATAAATAAACAATTGAACTACATGATCACTTTATAATAATGCACACGTTCGGGCAGCGCCGCCGCCGTCGTCGTTCGGTTCCCCGACACAAATTGCTTACCGCGCCATTTTTTTTACGCTACTAGATTTCACGCACACATTTGCACGTATACAAACGTCATTTGTTTATGTAGTAGTAATAGGTAATTATTTTGCGAGCGTTGTATGGAGCGTCCGAGGTGTAAGAGTCTACGGAATAATTTCGTATGCAAGTATTTTTATTTTAATGGTTTGTAAAAGTATTTATTTGTAAACGCGATTGTGCTCCTTATTTATAGGAATTCACGTGTCAATTTCCTATGCAAGCACTTTTTACTTCCAACAGGGCTTTTGTTTGATTACGCGATTGTACTTCTTATTTGTATGACGTTATGGATCAATTTTCGATGCAGATAGAAAATACTTGAAAGTATCTCGAGCCCTGGTTTTACTCCCTGGTTTCTTAAGGTGGACGTACTTGGAAGCCCTGGTACTCGATTTTGCAAGTACGACCCATGTCTACGGGCTACGGGCGAGGTGAACGGGAGTTGAGTGGGGGGGATATAAGCAAGAGAAAGCAGTGCGCGTGCACATTTTCTTTCTCTCTTCCTCTCATAGCCAAATACGTTTGAAGTTTCACTTCAGTCGTGTGGTCATAAGCACACTCGTTTTTTTTTATTATTTTATTTAATGAATTTTGCCTCGGTTAAGAGTGATCTACCGATCTCCCTGAAGCGTAAACTCGTCGATATGTGTAACCTGCCCGAACATTGTGAGGAAACCGGCATGTCCTAGAACCAAATAATTCGAAAGCGAGACATGTGACATCCACCGTCCCGCACTGGGCCCGCGTGGTTTATTATGGCCCACACCCAGCAGTACCCCAGCAGTGGGAACATTATAGGCTTATAATGAATATACTAGGCGCCCATTAAATCAAAAGAGCATCTTCCACAGAACGCAGCATCAGCACTCCGCGAAGCTGACAAATGGGCGGCTTTAGCCTCTTCCTTAGAAGACATCCTGGAGTCAGGGGTACCCATACAAGGAGACAAGTTAGCTGAACTGGCAGAACAAGTCTCCGCAATGACTGCTAGCCTCGAGGTGAGAACATAGAAATAGCAACCAGGCCAATAAAATAATAATTAAAAAAGAAAAAAAAACATAACCCGCACCCTAATTGCGTAACACACTATCAATCGGAATCAGAATCATTTCGAAGCCAATCCATTGCTTCATAAGTTCGAAAAGTTTGTCTGCTTAACACGTAAATAACGCAATGAATGTTGTTGAACTGTCAAAATGAAACCGATTCCGATTGATAAAGTGTTACGCATTTGCCCCGCTGGTCCCGGCTGCCATTTGTAATCTTTGATAATGTTTACGAGACGTTGTAAGCTCGAAAGTCTTACAAACAACCAGTCTTCTTGATAAGACTGGTCAAATTAAGCTACGCTTGCTGCGGCTGGTCCGTGGATGAGTGACCATCTTCATGTATCAAGACCCCTCCGTGCCTCGGAAAGCACGTTAAGCCGTTGGTCCCGGCTGTCGTTCGTGGATCTTTGACAGTCGTTACGGGTCGTCAGAAGTCCGAGTCTTAAAACCACTCTTACCAAGGGTATCGTGTTACCCAGTAACTGGGTTGTGGAGGTCAGATAGGCAGTCGCTCCATGTAAAATACTGGTATTCAGCTGCAGGTTTAGACTGGAAGCCGACCCCAACATAGATAGATAGATATATTTATTTCTGAGTATATGGTACATTAAGATCTTAATATTAAACAGTTTCACATACACTACCGTTGCCGGTGTAGAAATATTAAAATTACTTACAAATGCAAAGTGGCCAAATTTTAGGCCGCAACAATATAATCATAGGACCTAGTTAGTTTGTCATCGAAACCCTAAGATGAAAATTGGTAATTTTTATACAATGTCAAGTTTTATATGCACAATTTTACGCACCGAGTAAAGAGAAGTTTAATTTTATGTTCTGCAGGTACTAAGTGATGCCCCTGACTACGAAAATAAGCGTTTACAACTTGAGACTCTATACAACCGACTAGAAGCAGCCATAAGCCCACCACTGATAGAGGCTCTTACACAAATGGACCCCGGTAAGGAATCCTAACGTCCTTTCATATTTAGTTTACCTACTAGCTGCGCCCCGCAGTTTCGCCCGCATAAGATTCGATCCAGTGGGAATATCGGGATAAAAAGTAGCCTATATGTTAATCCAGAGTGTCAGCTACCCCCATACAAAATTTTATCACAATTGGTCCAGCCGTTTGAGCGTGAAGAAGTAACAAACATATAAACACACACAAACTTTCGCCTTTATAATATTAGTGTGATAGTGTGATTATTCTTCGTAGCGTGTCTGTGGCGACATCTACAACGCCACACGTGAACTACACATCAGACTGACGTCACGCAAAATCCTGCATCGCGCAAGCGAAGTTTACCGCGCAAATAGCATATACTCATAGTGAAAGTTGTTCATATTCATGGGTAGAACACCCTGTAAAAATTTGGATGGCGATGAAAAAAATCTTCCTATACATATACAACGTCCCGAGTTGCCCACCAGACACAACACCCGTCTGGTCGGAGGATCCTCCCTTTTCCATAGAGGATGAGTGAAAACTCTGCAGGCAGGGTATCATTATCTAAAAATGATAAAAAAAAAGATTTGATGTTTTTTTCTTAGGGGTCAACGATCGTTGGTACTGTTGTTACTGTCTTGTAGTATAATAAGTATGAGTTGAAAAAATGTGTTTTTTATCGTTTTTAGATATCGACAGCAATCACGTTTGTGAAGTTTACACAAAAAAAAAAAAAAAAATTAAATCTGACATTTCAAGTTAATACTCTTAAGAACGGTCGATGACCCCACAAAACACGGAGTCTCGCTAGTTCTTTTTCATTAATAGATGCACTTTGTTCAATTTCCATATTTTAAAAACACACCCCCTTATTCACAATCCTATTTTATCTCTATTTTAGCTAAAATAGGTTTATAGAACGTTTGTCTTTATCTGTCACGTTGTCATTTCTGTGTGTAAGAACTCTTTCTTACACACAGAAATGACAACGTGACAGATAAAGACAAACGAAAGAAAACCTATTTTAGTTAAAATGGGGTTTGTCTCTACAAACCCCATTTTAACTAAAATAGGTTTTATAAGTTTTATGAATAAGGGGGTTTATATACACGAATTTTACGAATACACAGCAGTGTGGCCACTACACAGACGGTCGAGCCATGAGCTGTCACCATCTATGGATGCGCGTGGCACGCTGTAACATAAACACACACGAACATTCGCGCAAGCGCCCTGCGCAGCCTAAACGAAACAGCAGGCATACATTTTCGCCGCGCCGTAGAATGAAAAAGTTCGTAGTGTCGAAAAAGTATGCGTCATTAGAAACTCAAAATGTTTTTAGAGGTTCATTAATTTAAAAAAAGTGTGTATGGTTTAGAGGATCTATTAAATGTCTTGTCATTTCTTTAGAGCGCACAGCGACGTACGTGGCGGTGTTTAGTGGTATGGGCCGAGCGGTCTCAGTGTGCCGTTGCTGGCGACGCGCGGCGGCCGCTCGGCTTGCGACCGCGTGGAGACGACTTGATGCGCACACGCTGTCCGCCCTTACCAGGCTGTTGGCGAGCGAAGCTGGGAGACAGGTCAGTAGCAATACTGCTAATAAGTTTAAAAACTAAAACCTGACTACTGAAAAGGATGAAACAAGGAAGTACCTTCCCGTGGTCGCATGCCTGTGTACTAATCCAAACTAATATTATAATTAATGCGAAAGTAACTCTGTCTGTCTGTCTTTTCTTCACGCCTAAACTACTGAACCGATTTGTGTGAAATTTGGTATAGACATAGTTTGGAACTTGAGAAAGGACATAGGATAGTTTTTATCCCGATATTCCTACGGGATCGAAACTTAAGCGGGTGAAACCGCGGGGTGCTGCTAGTATATTATAAGCTATGGTAGCATGCGACCACGGGAAGGTACTTTGTTTCATCCTTTTCAGTAGTTGGGTTTTAGTTTTTAAACTTATTTTTTTTTAATTATTTTGGGGTTTATTTCAGTAAGTAATATTTATATTTTTGAAATGAAAACACGGCATGATTAAACATTTTTTTTAGATCATGACTTGATGTCCGCTAGAGGGCGCCATGTTCAATTTAATGTGACGTCACATAGCCTATAACTAGCGGATGATCAAGACGCTTCTAACGATACCTCATTTGTCCAATTATGACACTTTTGAAGTTATGAGGGAACAGATGAACATACATACATACATACCGGTCAAAATCATAACCCTCCTTTTTGCTTCGCCGTAGTCGGGTAAAAATCGTCCAACAGGATGGGCGTTTTAACAGCAATAATTGTAGTGTCGTATAAGATGTGTTTTCTTTATATTATACTAGCTTGGCCCCGCGGTTTCATCCGCATAAGTTTCCATCCCGTGGGAATATTGGGATACAAACTATCCTATGTCCTTTCCCGGGACTCAAAATATCTCTATACCAAATTTCATCTCAATCGGTTCAGCGGTTTAAGCGTGAAGAGGTAGCTAACAGACAGACACACACACTTTCGCATTTATAATACTAGCTGCGCCCTGCGGTTTCACCCGCATAAGTTTCGATCCCGTGGGAATATCGGGATAAAAAGTAGCCTATGTCCTTTCCCGGGACTCAAACTATCTCTATAACAAATTTCATCTAAATCGATTCAGCAGTTTGAGCGTGAAGAAGTAACAAACATATAAAGACACACACACACACACACTCACTCACAAACTTTCGCCTTTATAATATTAGTGTGATTAGTATACCCTTTTTTCAGAACACTGCACCTTATCCGTAAAGAAATAAAGTTGAGTTTCTGTTGCAGGTTGATTGGTTGACAAATGTATTGAAATCGGAAACTCCGCTAGCAGAATTGATAAGACTATACACAGATTTGCTTCTCTCTTTGGAACCTGCCCCGACTAAGGTAATACAATAAAGACTACATGTATCCCAGAAAAAGTGCTTTGAAGTTCCGTGGCATAATTACGTGTCCGCCATTTTTTTTTTTTTTTTTTCAAAATGGTGGCCACGCATGAAACCTATACAGGGGTATTGGAAAAACACCAACAACCTCTTAAGAGTAAACTAAACGCGAGCTCAAACTCACTGGTGGTCATGGCCAAAATCACGCTGTCTAACTTGGCTTCGTGTCTGACGGCGCTAGTATCAGTGATGAGCAGTTAGACGCTAATCTACACGCACAACATCTGGTTCTCACGCACAGAAACACCGTTCCGAACTGATAGGCGCATAAAAATATTTGAAAAGTGCTTTGGAAAATCGAGTTCTATGAAAAATCCACTACATAAATCAATCACAAATAAAGTTTTTTGAACTCTTCGATAACTGAGCTTTGTCGGTACGGATTTAATTTTTAATATTTTTCAGTTCTTTTACTACTTATTTACACCCAAATTTACGTTAAAAATAGCAAGAAAAACGAATCTTTGTTGGCTCATAACTTTTTAATGGCTTGTTATTTTACAATTCTGCTTCCGTACAGACACAATTAATAATTAGACAAAACGATACAATGTTTAACTTTGGATGTACAATGTCAAACAGTGGAGTAATACTCTCCCGAAATTTGTATGGAAAAAATATCGAATAGTGGCATCTTAAGAGGTCATTGTACTCATCATTATGAACAACTTTTACTGTGGGACTCAACATAAAATCGCGAAAAAAAAAATCAGCTGTTCCTTGCATTAAATATTCGTATAACTCGTCAAAATGTAGGGAGCAGCTGCTCTTTTCTGAGTCGAGCTGCACGATTTTTGACAAATGCGTGCACTGACTGGACAGGTTCGCTCAATCTGTGTGGTTCTTTCCTCAAAAGACCATTTCAGACACCAATCTACATGGTCTTCACATGATCTGACCAAGATTTTGTCTGGACTTTAAAAGAGACTGTGATCTCTGAGTTTGTTTCGGCCTTTCTTCTCAGAGTAGTCAGATAGGAAACGCCGACCTCATCTAGCTTTAAAAAAATATGATTGACGTGTAAAAGTGTTTGTACAAACCTACTTACAGAAATAAATCATTTATCATTTAAAAGTGGCCGCCATTTTGTAAAAAAAAAATCAAAATGGCGCGACAGTATGGCTAGCCATCATATAAAAATCTTCAATTACCTTTTTCAGGTAGTTTCAGCGAATCTGAAGCTGTGTTCGTCTCCAGAGGAAGGTATATTGTTGCTGACGGATTTGAGGACTGATATAGATGACTTCATCACTTGCATTCAAGGTGTCACCGATGCGCCTAGGCAGAACAAAGGTCAGTTGTTCTAATATTATTGACTAGCGTTCGTGATTTTAAAACTATTTCGCTATTCATATGAAAGAAAGAAAGAAGAAAAGAAAGAAAATACGTTTATTTGCGGTGAAAATGACGCAAAAAAGAACATAAACACAAAAAATAAAATAAAAAGGTAGGGGGAAACATGCGTCACATCCACGCAAAACGGCTATCGCTCAGTATTATCACAGTCTATACATTATACAGTCGTCCGACGAAGACATCTAGACAGGGCAATCATGCGGGGTGTGAGAGGCGAGACGCGGGAGGCGCGAGCCCGAACTGCATACTGCCACCGTGTTGGTAGTTCGGGACACGACTTTCAGGGTTGACGATTTCGACTTTTCGGTGTTGATTTTATTTTTGTTTTAATTTATGCATATTATATAATTAAAATGGTGCATACGACGTGTGCTGTAAAATATTGCAAGTCGTCATCTCGCATTAACAAAGATCTGCGATTTCAACAAAATCTTAAGTTTTTTTTTCTAATTAAGTTTTTATTATTTTTCTTTTCAATAATTTTTTTTTCTATTCGACGTGGGTGTCATTTTCATGGTTTGTGAGGTCACTGATAACGATAAAGGGGTCAAAATCAAAATTCAAGATGGCGGCTGATGCGAAAATTTAAAACTTTTTCGTCATGGGTATCATTTCCATAGCTTTCGAGGACGCTGAAGCCGATAGTGAAGTCAAAACGAAAGTCTAAGATGGCGGCATCATGGGTGTCGTTTCCAAAGTTTTCGAGGGTGCTGACAACGAATATGAGGTCAAAATCCAAATTCAAGATGGCGGCTGCGAAAGTAGTTAATTATTGTTGATAATAATAATGTTGCTGAGGATGTTGATCTCAAATAAATAAATAAATTAATATTGTTTACTTGAGACAACCCTAGCCGTCGCGACAATGCCTAGACGTTCTCGGCATTTACCACGAGATCAAAGGCGTCGTCCTACTGTGTTTTTATACTGTGGTATTATGCTGCGACCCTATGCAAGACAGAGTCCCAGCGCTGGTTTTCAGCGACAGCCGGCATATGCCGATTAAAAGAAAAAGTCGTTAAAAAATCAGCCCGTATAGTCCGGTCAAGTTAGCATCAAAAATAGGTGTAAGGTTACATTTATTGACGCGGGATTGTCCGAAAGGGTTACCACTACCCCGGAACATAAAGGGCTAAGGAAGGAACACGGGTGGGTTTTAGTCAGTAAGAGTCTGACACTCCCTTCCGCTCCACCCAGAGCGGGAGGCGTCATTTGATGATTTCCCATCCATAAAAAAAAGGTTACATTTATTCGCATAAAGCTGAAAATTGGTTTAAATGTTAGGAACACTATTACAAATAAATTGTCAAAAGTCCCCATCGATCCGACGTGTGCAAAAAAATTTATTCAAGGTCAAATGTTGCAAAAATCGTTTTTCAGCTAAACGGTAAGTTTTATCATATAAAATAGGCAGGACAAAATTGTTCATCGTGTAATTATGTGCAAAAATTGTTCTTACACTTCTTTCCTAAGAATCACCATTTCGGAGATATAGCGACGCAAAAAGTTGAAAAAGTTGTGTCTATGTTGTGTAATGTCTATTTTGACTGGGCTATTAGTCTTGTCTTCATCATCTGCCTAGCCTTTTCCCAACTATATTGGGGTCGGCTTCCAGTCTAACCGGATGCAGTCGAATACCAGTATTTTATATGGAACGACTGCCTATCTGACCTTCACAACCCAGTTACTGGGTAATACGATACCCCTTGGTAAGACTGGTTGTCAGACTTTCGGCCTTGTGACGAGCCGTAACGACTGTCAAAGATCCACCAATGACAGCCGGGACCAACGGCTTAACGTGCTTTCCGAGGGACGGAGGGGTCTTGGTTTATGAAGATGGTCACAAATCCACGGACCAACCGCAGCAAGCGTAGCTTAACCTGATCGATCGACCCGTGCGGCTGTTATTACTTAGTCACAAGCCCTGCAGCCCTTAGTATTGTGTTATTGTTCAGAAATAAAGTTTTTTGTTAATAATATTAAAATTCAACGTAAAGGCACCCCCCTTAGAGTTACGCGCGGAAATTACCAATCAATTCGTAGCGACATAAAACACCTCTGCTTACCCTTGGTCCATACAGGCGTAATGTAATGTTCTTTGTATCTATTACAGAAACTCTACTGCCGGCGACTATTAAAGAGTTCGGTCGCGCTGCGTACGCGCCGCTTAGAGAGCTGTTACCGAAATACACCGAGTTACAAACACAACTGCTACTTGATCATCTAAATGATCCACAACTAAACCAGGTATGTCGTAACGGGTGTAAAAGATAGAAAATGCGTTTATTGGCAAACAAAAAACACCTTAGGGCGTTCGCTACGTTAGCGCGTGCGCACGCGCGGGTGCCCGAAAGATAATATTGTATTTGTATTGAAAGATAATATGAGCGCTCTCTGGCGCGGACGCGTGCGCACGCGCGAACGTAGCGAACGCCCTCAAAACTGTAAAAACAGAAAACAAAGATTGCCAAAAGGTCCTCAGCTCAGAAAAAGATATTTAACGAAGCCGAGTCACTAGTACTCCCCGTCATTGTAATATTTTTTTTGTACTGGACCATACCCCGACCCCGTACCCCCAGGACCCCTGTACCGTCGCATGCATCCAGCATGCAACGAAAGAGGAGTCCTGGGATTATTGCTGATTCTAATGATTATAATTCTGTAAAGACATATTCGTTACGATCGCGAATCATATTTTATGCAATACTAGCTTCAGCCCGCGACTTCGTTCGCGTGAAACTTCTTTTTTCCCCCGAGCCACCCCGTCGTATCGCATCACCCGCCCGCGCTATCACTTAACGTTCTTTTTGACTTTTTTTCTTTTTGCTCGGCTCCTAAGGGTCATAGCGTGATGTTAAATAGCCTATAGCCTTCCTCAAGAATTGTGCTATCAAAAGCAAGAAGAATTTTTCAAATCCGACTGGTAGTTCCAGAGATTACCCCCTACATACAAACTTACAAATTTTACCTCTTTATAATATTAGTATAGATACAACCTAACACTGACCTGCAAATTGCAAAAATCGTAATAAAAAAAAATCGCAGACTACTCTGATGCTTTTGCGTTAATGCTTAGTTTTGAAGTTTAAAGGCCGCAGCACACTTTTAACACCCGACGCCATCCCACGTTTACTTATTGGCCAAATGACGAAAATAGCTCAACGAGATGAAAACTGTGGCCAATGAGTAAGCTTCATTGATGTCGCGTAACGTGGTGTGTTATAAGTCTGTTTCCGCCTTAAACCTAGGTTCAATAACCACACTTTGACGTCACTTTACAAAGTAAGCGTTCGCTACGAATTTGAACCTTACCTTACTTTTATAATGTTCATATTCGTGTAAGCGAATGTGAGGAAGCGGTTCATTCGACTTTGAACATTAATACTACACCAATAATGTTCACATTGGAATTTCACGCGCTATCTTAGCGCATCCCCTTAAAGTTACTTTCCCAATTGTTACAGGAAGATCTTCTAGAACTATCGAGAGCTATCCTGACTGTGTCGGAGCGCTGTGAGGGTTGGCTATCAGCCGCGCACAGCAGGGCTAAGAAGATCGCGGGCGACGCGCTGTACGTCTTCTATATGCCGGCCGTCGAGGTGAGTGTAAAAGTTGCGCGATAGTTGGCCGACAGTTGACCACAATTGACCCATAGTTGGGTAAAAGAGCGTCCTTGGAGTTTCTTGCCCGTTCTACTCCATAGAGATCTACGTTTTGGAATGGGCAACTAGTTTCAACTTTCTGACTAACTGACCGACCCTTTGAGAGTTCAAAAGTAAATGGTTTAATTGAAATAAATGCTTTGAGTTTGAGAGTCGATTCTTAGTGCGGTGACAGTTGATCCATAGATCAGCGATAGTTGATCCATAGCTGTGCGGCGGCTAAACCTTAGTGCTCATACACACGAATGACAAGTCGCCGAGTGTCGGCGACTCCCGGCGACGCGTCGATGGTGGGCGTCAACACTCGTCGATGGTGGTTGCAGTTGCCTCTATCGTCGACGCGTGTAGCTCGTGTGTTTGATGCACCCTTAGTCGACTAATCGTTGGGCGACAGTTGTCCCAAAGCTTGGTTATAGTTGCCAGATAGTTGCGTGTTAGTTGACAGACTGTTGGCCGACAGTTGACCGATAGTTAGTCAACTTTAATCTTACCCCATAACCATATTTCACTCCACAATGTACGCCCTCTTTTCCAGAACTTCACGTCCTCCCTTTCGAACCTAATATCGGCACACAGTCGCCGCATAGAGTCCACGTTCCTATCTTCAGCGTCGGCTGGCCAGGTCACCGGCGTCCTCTCCACCAGTTTCCCCGCGTCGCTGATGCTGCAGACGGCTGCGACTAATATCTTGAAGACCTTGGCCGAGCTGAAGGATGTGGAAGGTCAGTCCAGAAGACTAATTTTAAAACACAGTTTTAAAGGCCATCTCTTTAAAATGCACATCTTTTAGGAGGAATTTTGAATTGAAAACATTATAACCGTCTTAGTGTGTCTCGTGGCTAAGTCATAACAACTGCATGGTTCGTTCGATCAGGTTAAGCTACGCTTGCCGCGGTTGGTCCGTGGATGGGTGACCTTCTTTACATACGATCCCTCCGTGCCTCGAAAAGCATGTTAAGCCGTTGGTCCCAGCTGTCATTCGTGGATCTTTGTCAGTCAGTCATCAGAAGCCCGAAAGTCTGTCAACCAGTCTTACCAAGGGGTATCGTATTACCCAGTAACTGGGTTGTGGATGTCAGATAGGCAGTCGCTCCATGTAAAATACTGGTATTCAGCTGCATCCGGTTAGACTGGAAGCTGACCCCAACATAGTTAGGAAAAAGGCTAGGCAGATGATTAATGAATGTCTCGAATTTTCTTCTAGAATCTAAAGACTCGGATCCGCTACACGACCTACCGACCCTCCTACTGGAAGCGGACGTGCGACAGCGCCTATCTGCCTTTAGGGCGGAGCCCCCGGCCTCCGCTGCCGTCCTCAGACGCACTAAGGAACAGCTCAGGAGCTTGGCGAGAGCTATATTGAGGAATCCTATTGATGTTCAACTAGGTAAGGCTATGAAAAAGATCTTAGGGCGCCCACGAGCAACTTATAGTTGCCAAGCAACATTTTTGCCCCTGTCGCTGTCTCCTCGCCATGATTTTGACGATGCGCACACGGGAGCGACAGCAGCGCTACTTTTTAAACGACTTCAAAAAAGGAGGAGGTTCTCAATTCGGATGTTTATACATGGTGAATTTTTTATCACCGCTTTCCCAACTTTTACTATGGTACCAAACATAAATCGCCAAAAAAAAATCTGCTGTTCCCTACATTTTGAAACAAACATTACTTGAAATAAATGTTCTTGTATATCGATTTTATTCAATTTCGAGCGGCCATTGTTGTTTACATCTTTGGCAAATTTAGCGCAGCCGTACCATAGCTCTTTAGCTTTATTATTGGTATAGATTGTTATAATAATACAAGTAACGGGTAGTCTGCGCAAAAATCTTAAATACACGGCCGGTCAAGCGGCGTCGGCTAGCAAGGGAGCTATCGTCATGATACATCACGTGATCGATTAATTAAGGGGGGAAGCGCTAAGGTAGCCCGCGAAATTCAAATTTTCTTACGTTTTTTGCAATTTGCTGGTCAGTAAGTAGTGCGTTGATTAAAATATGATTCGCGGCCGTAACAAATATGTATTTACAGAATTATAAATATTAGATTCAGTAATACAACTTTTTAAGTTAGTATAATCAGAAATGTCAAGATTTCGAGAAATAGTCATTCAGTAGGATTACTTGGTCTTGTTGATGACTTTAAATTTATTTATTCTGTAAATACATATTTGTTACGGCCGCGAATTATGTTATAATCCACTTACAACTTAATACTGACCAGCGAATTGCAAAAAACGTAAAAAGATTGAATTTTGCGGGCTACCCTGGCGCTTTTGCCTTAACACACAAATTTTATTGTTACAGAGAAAATACCACAGTTGTCGGTTTGGAACAACAACGACGCGTTATCGACGGATCTGCCTGATTTCGCGTTGTCTCCACAAGAATACATTACCGAGGTAAGCGAGGTAGAGTGGGGGGGAGGTAGGTACTCTCCCGAGCCGCGGCCGACGTGCGGGCGTTGCCGGAGGGCGGGTAACGCTCTCTTCCAGCCGACAGGAACTGGGCCTGAGGGGCGGCGGCCGAGGGGGGGGACACGTTTGTTGGATGTCGCAGCGCGCTTTTGGACGGCCCTGATTTCTTTGGCCTAACGTTGGCCACCAAAATAAAAAATCATTAATTATTCAAACTAGGCTGAGAATCATTGTCCGGTCACAGAATACTTACCCCCTTATTCATAAAACTTATCAAACCTATTTTAGTTAAAATGGGGTGTGTCTCTTTGTTACACACAGAAATGACAACGTGACAGATAAAGACAAACGTTCTATAAACCTATTTTAGCTAAAATAGAGATAAAATAGGATTATGAATAAGGGGGTTAATGTACTACTACGTACAGAAGGGACACTCTCTTCCCCGCGCTCATATCAGATACCGCACCTCACCCCGTACTTCGAGGTATTCGTAGCCGACTTTAATTTTATCAAGTTTTAACAGTAAAATGAATACTTATGATAACAATACCTATAATTGACAGGCCTGATGGTCTAGTGGTTAGTGACCCTGACTGCTATGCCGGAGGTCGTGGGTTCGATTCCCACCCAGGACAAATGTTTGTGTGATGAGCACGATCATTTGTTCTGTGTCTGGGTGTAATTTATCTATAATATGTATGTATTAAGAAATATATAAGTATGTTTATCAGTTGTCTAGTACCCATAACACAAGCTTTGCTTAGCTTGGGACTAGATGGCGTTGTGTGATAGTTGTGGAATATTATATTATTATATTAATTAGGATAATCTATTACGTGCAATAAGAGAGGCCTAAGTCCAGCAGTGGACTGCTATAGGCTGATGATGATATTTTTTTTTTCTTTTAGATCGGGCAGTACCTGATGACATTGCCACAGCACCTGGAGATGCATTTGTCAGAAAAACAGGCGCCACTACAGTTCTTATCTGAGGTAAGTCACAATCTCACCTTTTTAAAGGAAAGAAAGAAAAGAAAGAAAAGAAAGGAAAGAAAAGAAAGAAAGGAAAAAAAGGAAAGAAAAGAAAGAGAAGCAAGAAAGGAAAGAAAAGAAAGAAAGGAAAGAAAGAAAAGAAAGAAAGAAAAGAAAGAAAACAAAAGAAAAGAAAGAAAGAAAATAAATTTATTTAGCACATACTAAAAGACACACAATACACCAAGTGAAGTGAAGTTGAAGTGTTGCGTCGCCCACACGAGCTAGAGTCGAGGCGGCGTCGAGGCGCGTGCGCACGTTTTCTATAGGAATAAATAGTTATGTGAGCGCACTGCCATTTATTCCTATAGAAAACGTGCGCCCGCGCCTCGACGCCGCTTCGACTCTAGCTCGTGTGGGCGACGCCCCTAACGTGGACGACCGTTTTATGTCGATTTTCATACGACTAAAGCCGACTCCCTCGTTGCTCTAGTGGTCGCAAGCGACATCCACAATGTGACATCCACCAACCCGCACTGGGCCCGCGTGGTGGATTACAGCCCACTGTTCCCCAGCAGTGGGAACATTGTAAGTTGATTATTCTTATTATTATTTACAGGTATGCACACACACCTGTGAAGTGTATGCTGAAAAAATCCTGAATATAAGAAACATGGACGCTTTGGGAACGAAGCGATGTCTCAATGATATCGGTAAGATTTGCTAAACTTGTTTATTACTTTACTAGCAGCGCCCCGCGGTTTCACTTGCATAAGTCTCGATCCCGTGAGAATATCGGGATAAAATTTATCCTATGCCCTTTCCCGGGGCTCAAACTATCTCTATACCAAATTTCATCTAAATCGGTTCAGCGGTTTAAGCGTGATGAGGTAACAGACAGACACATTTTCGCATTTATAATATTACTAGCTGCGCCCCGCGGTTTCACCCGCGTAAATGTCGATCCCGTGGGAATATCGGGATAAAAACTAGCCTTTGTCCTTTTCCGTCAAAGTCAAAGCATTTATTTCAAATAGGCACATAAAAGGCACTTTTGAACGTCAAAAATTATCTTAAAATAGAATTGATTCTAGTCGCCCATTCCAAAAGGTAGTTTTCGTATGGAGAAGAACGGGCAAGAAACTCCACCGTTACTCTTTTAAAATGTTTAGGTACAATATTTTGCATGGGTACATTAATTATATAATAACATGTGAGGACGATGCACCTACAATAAAATTACTATACCACAATAGGTAAAAGAATTAAAAACGAAACCATGACATATAAATTAATTATCTGATAGATACATGGTGCTCACATATTTACAAACATGGTACAAGCAAAACGATTTTAATTATAAAACAAAATACAAGTAATAAGTCAGGGTGTGAGTAATAAATGTAAAAAAAAAAGAATAAAAAAATTTACAATTAAATTAGCAACCAGTTTGATTTTGTCCGGGACTCAAACTATCTCTATACTTACCAAATTTCATCTATCGTAAATCGGTTGTTCATAATGATGAATACAATGACCCCTTAAAAGGATGCCCATGAATTCAATTTCATCCTGTATATGTGAGAACAATGTCAAAAAACACATAAATGAAGAAACAATTAAAAAAATAAGATTAAAAAAAATAAGCATTGGCAGTTAAGAGATGACCAGTCTCAACTGACGGCGCCCGTTCACGAACATGACGCGTGAATCAGCACCATCCAGCTCAACCATTTTGTATTTCAATCAATGTCACATGTGGCGATGTAGATGGCGCCACAAACGTATCTAAGTCATCGCGCGAACGTTTCCTTGGCCTCCCTTTCCAGTACCTAATGATTAATTTTCTATTCCAGTATACCTGTCAAGTGTTGTCGAAGACTTGGGAAGCAGTATCACACCTTCCTTGAGGAGTTTAGAGAAATCCCTTCGAGCTGCCACACCAAGCCAGCCCAGCGAGTGATGAGGCAGTTCTCATCTGCTCATCAACTCAGCCTATCGCAGTCCACTGCAGGACATAGGCCTCTCCCAGACTGCGCCACAGCACCCTGTCCTCCGCCTTCCGCATCCAGTCTACCCCAGCTACCTTCTTTAGGTCGTCCGTCCATCTAGCTGGGGGGCGTCCCACACTACGCTTGCCGGTACGCGGTCTCCACTCCAGGACTCGTCTGCTCCACCGGCCATCGGTACTTCGACAGACATGGCCAGCCCACTGCCATTTCAGTTTGCTTACTCTGCAAGCTATGTCGGTAACTCCGGTTCTTTTCCTTCCTTCAAAGAGACTCCGAGCATAGCTCGCTCCATAGCGCGCTGAGCGACCTTGAATTTGTGGACCAGCCCGACCGTCAGTATCCACGTTTCAGCACCGTATGTCATGCCGGATATCATCTGCTCTCCTTCTCTCAACTATGTTGGGGTCGGCTTCCAGTCGATGCAGCTGAATACCAGTATTTTACATGGAGCGACTGCCTATCTGACCTCCACAACCCAGTTACCGGGTAATACGATGCCCCTTGGTAAGACTGGTTGTCAGACTTACAAGGGCTTCTGACGACCCGTAACAACTGTCAATGGTATACGAAGGACAGCCGGGACCAACAGCTTAACGTGCTTGCTGAGGCACGGAGGGGTCTTGGTATGTAAAAGATGGTCACCCCTCCAGGCACCAACGGCGGCAAGCGTAGCTTAACCTGATCGATCGATCTGGGGCCGTATTACGAAGTATTAATCCCATCACGATTCCAGTGCGAAAAAGGGGATGGGGCTATCGGTCATGTATAGGATCATCTCTCTCTTACACTGGAATCGTGATGGCATTAAACCGTCATAATACAGCACACGACTTCCATGACCCAGTTACTGGGTAACACGATTGACGATACTCCTGGGTAAGACTGGTTGTCAGCAATGTAAATGTTTAAAATCAGTTAAGCTTTGTGTAGTATCGTTTTTTTTTTTTCATTTAAAGGTTATGGCACGGTTAAGGCACATGAGAAAAAAAAAACTAATTTTAAACCCCCTTACTAATAAACGTTGTATAGCGTCTGTATAGTTATACAACGCTTTGTCTTACTTCTTCTTTCGAAAGTTAAATTACTGACGACTGAAAGAGAGAAATTGGTGTCTATTCATCTGATATAATGGGTTTATTAGTAAGGGGGTAAGTGATTAGCTGGGGAAATTTTGTGCATTTAGTATTATGTAAAATAATAATTTAACCCTCAATATTGAAATGTTATTTAAATAAAAATTAATTAATAAAGACAATATTTAAAATGATTATTTTTTTTTTACTTGAAAAAATCCACAAGAGTATTTATATTACAGTATATAAAAAATAACTGTCGGATCTGGTCAAAGTTTATAGCACTCTGTGACCTAAACACGCAGTCACGGTTTCCTGTGACTTAAGTAGTCAATTTTGACACAGAAAAGCGTGATTTAAGTGCGGTTTTAAGTCACAAGGGCTACAAAATAGTAAACGATACGTGTGACTTAAGTTTGCCCTGACTGGAGGCCTTAATTTATTGAGGCATCCACAGGCAAGTCCGGTTAAGCAGATGACAACCTCATCTAAGCTTAAACTGCGAGATGCAATTTATAAAAAAAAAGTGATATTGGCGCCGATACCCTTGTTCACAAACTAAACTAAATTTAAGTTCAGTGCATCTTTTTCTTTCTATTTCATTAAGAAAAGGACATAGTTTAGTCCTGTCAAATTAGTCAGCGCCTGACATAAATTGACGTATTTTTAGTAGCACGTATTTTAGTAGCCAATTTTTTAATCACGTCTAAACTTGTCTATGGAGTATCTTGATTTGACAGGACTAAACTAATATTTATGTTCTGTCTTTTTTTTCTTAATGAAATAGAAAGAAAAAGAAGCACTAAACTTAAATTTAGTTTAGTTTGTGAACAAGGGAATCGGCGCTATTAGTAGTTTATTAATGAATGGCATTTAGCATCCTCGCTACGATCGGGCACTAATTTGCCGCCGTGCAATAATGGAATACTTAAGTAACAAGTATCGTAATGTAAAGACGCCAACACATCAAGCTACTACAATCTGCCAAAGAATGATGGGCGTTTTGGCCGGTATGTCCAATAAAAACCACATATTATATACATCAAATGAAAGTTTATATCATAAGCATCAATTTTCATTATGAGCAGAAGGCTGTGAAATACCGGGTTAAAGAGATATCAGGCCTGCAAGTACCATGTAAACGTATTAGTTTATGACGCTAATGTTCACTGCAGTTCTCAATAATATTAGTTATTGACACATAACATTGAGGGGCTTATGGCTAAGTAATAACAGCCGCACGGGTCGATCGCTCAGGTTAAGCCTCGCTAGCCGCGGTTGGTCCCTGGATGGGTGACCATTTTCACATACCAAGACCCCTCTGTGGCTCGGAGAGCACGTTAAGCCGTTGGTCCCGGCTGTCATTCGTGGATCTTTGACAGTCGTTACTCTGTAACTCCTTGGTCATCAGGCCAGGCTCCATACAAAAATGCCCATCATTATTTCTTTACAAGATTTTCAACTTTATCGCTAAAGCATATGGTTCAAGGTTGATTAGGAAAATTTTACAGCTTTGGGTAGTTTTATGTGCTGGCGTTTGTTTTTTTTTTTAGGAAATAAGAAATAAAACGCCATGAATTAGTTCATATACCCACATTTTTAATAAATTATAGTCCAACACTTTCAATACTGCGCTTATTATTGTCTCCATAGCTTGGACGTCGCACTTGGCCGACTGGCCAAGTTCTTATATTGTCATCAAATAGGCCAAGACACTTAAAAACACTGCTTAATTTAATGACGTGAAAATCCGATCAATTACAATGATGATGATAAAGTGTTGGCCAAGTGGTTGATATTTTGGCTTATTTTGATATGTTGTCAAGATTTTTGACATTTAGCCAAGTTTTTTTGAAAGTTTGATAAAAAATGTGCGATGACATTTAGCCAAGTTTTTTTGAAAGTTTGATGAAAAATGCGCGTAAATTAGAGCCAAGTTCGGCCAAGTTAAATCAGAACAAGCGCAGTAAGAGTTTTATACTTAATATAAACTTATACCTAAGTTAAAGATTTAGACATTCAGGGCAGGACTAGATATGTAATACCTAAATAACACATTTTAAAATAACATTAATTAAATTAACATTTACAAAAATGACATAACATTACTTATATTTTTATTGGAATTCTCAACCTTTTCAGAGTGCAAGATAATAAATGATTAAAAAAAATATAATACGTAAAATCATTGAAATAAAATTATTTCAATGTTTTTTTTTTATAGGAATTGTTTTGATAATAGGAAAATATATTAAAACACAGTCTCAAATGACATTCTTCGACTTAGTTTAAACATATAAATAATATTAAATTGTGCTTAATAATATATCACAGGAGTCAAAAAAGATTCAAAATGCCGACAAATTAATGGATATCGAAAATGTATATAAAAAGATTCAGAACTCCATAATCAATTATATGAATAACGGACATCAAATTGCAATTTTTTTAAACAATATTCTATAGCTTAACATTCTTCTAACAAATATAATATTTGAAATAATTATAGTTACTTAGAGTTATATTAAAAAGCAGAAAATATCACTAATCTATCACATTTATGGATTACATAATATCAGCGAAATGGCGATAGGATTTCGCTTACCAAAATGCCCGGCAAATGCGCGAAGTGCTTTTAAAAATAAAAAAAAGACACAAGAGTGGCAACGTCGCAATAGCTGTCAAATATTTTGCTGTTTTGATTAATAATCGAGGGATGTATTACGTAGCCCGCGTAATTCAAAAATTCTTACGTTTTTTGTTTTCACAGGTTGAATGTTGATTAAAATATGATTCACGATCATAATAAATATGACTATTGAGAATTAGGTATAATCATTAAAATCATCAAATACAATACAATCCAATCCTCGTAAGTTCATTATAATCTCATTGAATGTTTAATTCATGAAATATGAATTATTAGATTATATGAACTTAGAGGCTTGTATATACCTAATTGTTTACTAAAGGGATTATGTCATAATGTCTTTCAGTAATATTAACAAACTAGGTAATCTAAACAACGAAGTATTCGATAGCAATTTACCGCGTTGCCAACTTTCTGAAGCATACAAAATACGTTTTTTTAATGCTGTTAACATTTAATACTACAGTGTAAATTATTACTAGAAATACCTACCGTTAAGCATTAAATTATTAACAATTTGGCATTCTATAAATTAGCTTAATACCTATTCTAAACACATTTCTATCCTAAATGAACTAATGAGAATTAGTTCCATTTTATCTAGCTAGTTTGTGTAACGCAGCACTTCGCACATTACCCGGTAAAATGTATATTATATATATATATATAATCTATGATATTAATGTATATGTATATTAAATGTTATATAAATATATTGTTTGTTATTTTACAAAGTTTTCGAATTTTATTACTAGGATACACTTTTAGCTCGAGGCTATTGTATCTACAGTACTAACATTTAGGTTTTTTTTTTATAGTTTATTACATTATAATGTTATTTTCCAAAGTTATTATTGTAAAATACTAACAATTTATTAAATGTAAGAATTAAATATTTAGTATTACTGTAGATATCTATATATATTTTTTAAAATTCTAATCGTTTTTATTATAATATATTTATTTGGTTGATATTTACGTGTTTTTTTAACAAAAATAACTTCAAAAAATAACAACTTTACTCAGTAACACTACAATTCTAATTAAACATTTAAAAAACAGATAAAAACTATTTATTTTAAACATTTAAAACAATGTAAATTATTTGTCAGTTCATTTTATACGACCAATGATTAAAAATACACAATTCAGTTACAGGACCCAAACCCAGCTATTGCAAAAGTTAATAAAACATCTTCAAATATGAATGATTGTAATACTTAAACTACATTAAGTTAATAAATATCCCTACAATACTACAAAAGATTAATCCTACATTTCCCTATGGATAACAGTTTTTTTTTCTATTATTCCTACAAATATACGAATTAATATGAAAGTGGACTATCATACATGTATTTGTTGAATATTCTATACATTTACTAAATTGTTATTTTATATTTTAATGTCCACCTTTAAGCATAGATTAATACATAGATATATAAGACGATGCAATGCTTGTAGCGTACATATATGTGAAATATATGTGAATATATATATTTTAATTAGCTTATTCTGCCCCACTGCTGGGCAAAGGCCTCCCCCAAAACTTTCAAGATAGGAAGATATAATACATATGTATATTTTCTGTATACATATTTTACCATCTAACATTGGAAGATTATGTGATTGCCTACATTTTGATTATTGTACAGACGCCAGCACATCAATCTACTACAACCTGTCAAATTTCTTTAATAGATTTACAACTTTATCGCTGAAGCATAGAGTTCAAAGTTGATTGGGAACTTTTTCATTTTCGGGTAGCTTAATGTGCTGGCGTCTGTATATTATTATTATGATATATTATGCTTCATCTAATGTGAATTTTATAACATCAAAAGTTGTAATAATTTGAAGATTGGATAATTTTATTAAGAAAAAGGAATTAAATGGACATTTTTCATCACTTTTCACAAGCAAACTATGCAGCCATACACAGTTTGCTTTATCGTGTCCCCGGGAAAATAAAAGACAACAATTTGACGTGATGACGTCTTATAAATCGATGAGCGCCGGCTGCACGCACGAAAAAGCATGACTCATTGTCACGTTCCGCCTGAGCCGAGCGTGCAAGCGAGAGCGCGGAACAAGCGATAGAGAGGCACCATCAGCCTAAGCGTTCGGCTTGTGACGCATCTATCTGATGTTTTCTTATGACGTTATCACGTAAAATTATCATCCGCAAACCAACTTTACAGACAACCAATTTTTTGCTTTAATTTAAATACTCACAAACTTTTTGTTGAACCGTACATTTGACGTTTAAACGTCTCTTAACTTCAACGTTCATTCATAAATAAACCCTTAGAGGGGTTGAACCTATGAATTGTTGATGTGTAACTTGTTTAAACGCAAAGGGAGATTAGCGTGCCGATGGTAATCTGGAGATGGACTCGGCCCAAAATTCGGCTACGTGTTTGACGCCATCACTAGCGTCCATCAGTTCCTGTAACGTGCAGCTGACAGGACACGCAGGACATGATATTAAGTGTCCCATCGTTTGTAGAACAGCAAAAAAGAAATCAAGAAAGATGAAGAATTCAAGATATACTGCAAAACGGGGCTACTTTGACTTCCAGGGTTACTTTGACAGGCGTTGGAACTACTTTAACAGAGCCCAAAAACGGTTTTCACGTGTGCTCAGCAAGTGTGCGTGACCTCGAGTAATATTGCGCGAGGCACGGGGTGTGGGGAACGCGTCATACCGTTGTGATCGGCGTTGTCAAAGTAACCCTGGAAGTCAAAGTAGCCCCGTTTTACTGTAATATATTCGCACTGAAATTAAGGATATACCGACAGATTTGGAGAAGAACTAATAAGTCCTTCAAAATAAAATACAGTTAGATATTATATTATTTTAACGTAAGACACAAATGAAGAAATATGTCCATCGAATTCAAGATTATGGTATAGACACAATATTAAATTTATATTTCTACTTTTAAATTGATAATATTATATTTATTTAGGCTCCTAATAAACAACAATGTTAGAGTTTCGAATATATATTATGACTTTTGAAATATATATCTTTATTAAAATTGTTGAAGAATTAGTGATAATATTTTACTACTTATGACATTATAATGATTATTATTTTAATGATGCCAATTTAACTAATAATTTACAACAACTTAAGTTACATCAAAATTATATTTAAATCATAATTATGATTTGGCTAAAAGATAATTAATCAATAAAATAATCTACACAACAGATCAGCAGTATGAAATATTTTAAGTATTTAAAGATTTTATTATATTTTTGTAATATTCATATACTTACCGAATTATATTTACAACCATTCATATTCGCAATATTTACATGAAAAATAAATTATTGATACACAAAAGTCTTAAATTATTATATTTTTTAGTACTTATATATTTTTTATAGGTACATTACTTCGTTACAGTAAAGTTTATAAAATCGAAGCAATACATTTATATATTTACTAAAACATTGTTAATATATTTAAGATTTTTAGAATTACCGGTCAATACCTAGTATAATAGAGAGCAAGATCGAGCCTTTACAGAATGGTTGCCAGGAGACCGTAGGAGTAAAACTCAAAACATATATACCTACAGGGTCCCATGAAAATAGATGGACAAATTTTAACACAGCGCTCAGTACGTCGAACCAAAGATATCAAAGCAAAAAAAAATCACTTTTTAAAGTGATTTTATTTTGACCTAAAATAATAAATTGCCGGCACATTAGTTTATTTTCGCTAGCTGATTATTTTTCTTGTAAGTAGGTATCTAATGCGTTTTTTTTATTATATTTTTTTACCATCGTCCATAATTTGGTGGTCTGAATGATTTCTAAATGTTTGTCCATCTATTTTAATGGGACCTTTGAATTATTAAGAAGTCGATCAGTCAGAAAATATGAAGCTAGTTGCTCATTCCAAAGCGCATTAGGTAGATACCTATGGAGAAGAACGGGCTAGAAACTCCATGGACACTCTTTTAAATTATATATATTTTTTTAAATATGAGTTAGGTACATCATTAATGTTGAATTTGTAATCATATGTGAGAACGATGTAAAAAAAGACTAACACAAAGTAAAGTGCCTGCTTGGAGTCGAACCCACGACCTACAACTAGCAAGTCGTAGCCGTTACCACTGGGCTACCACTGCTCATCCTTTAAATGTATCCGTTTAAAAAGACTATGACCAGTAATTCTCAAAATACGAACAATTTATGTACATTATATATATTATATTTAAGCATATTATTGTGATAGATATTGTCATCAAAACCATTATTGCATTATTTACAAGACATTTTTAAGCTCGTATTAAAAATGATTTTAAAAGTCTACATTTGTTTGGTCCATTACCCAAATAAGTTTTAATTATAAATGTCTGACATATTCAACTCAAACTCAAGTTGTTTTTGAGTTGTGTTTGAGATTCTATTCTTGTATGTTCATTTGCTGTCAAACTGAAAAATGTTTAGAAACTTACAAAACAACATTTTTTTATAAATTATCTCCAGTTAACTTTTGGGACAAATTAAACGTTTCTTTTCTTACTCAAAAGTTTAAATGCAAAATAATGTCATTATTGTCTTAACATATTGTATACATATTTTAGTTTCAAAATGTACAATGAAAAATATTGTCAAAGTCACCTTTGCGAAATAAATGTATATGATTATACTTACGTACATATGTGTCATATTATAAATGTATAAATTAAAAGCCACATAGTATATCATATATATATTATTTTATCATTTAAAAGCTGAGTTGACATTTATTTATTTTTATAAGTCAAAAGAGCATTTGAGATGGATTTTTGTTCTGTTAATTGCTAAGTTTGATGTCCAGTTAATAAACAAGAACTCACTAAGCTAAGTAAACTTCGTAAAATTCAGTTATTTGCGTTTACAGATTTTAGTCATTTCAAAAATGACAAAAATGTAAGTAATTAAAATGAATTTTAAAGTAAACTACTGTTTAAATGCTTAGCGATCAAAAGGAGTCTGCATTTGTCAGAATTTGATTAAAAATGTATACACCAAGAACTATATAGTTTTTTGTAATTTTAAAATCTTAAGGGTCTTTGACAGCACGTTTTATATAACCTTTACGTATAAATATACATATTTTGCCTAGTATAAATAAAATATATAAATATTTTTTAAATACCTACGTATAATCACTTAGCTAAAAATGTACACCCTGATCTAAGTATATTGGCACATATATATTTTTACTACAACAGTTTGAAATAGGGGCTGATAAAATTTTGCAAATTTTTTTTCTTTAGTTACTTTTCATCTTTACTTGAATTTTGTTACTCAGCTGTCATCAAGCCAATTAAAAGAGTACCTAATTAAAGATAAATTAGAAAATAGCGGATAACTCTATGATTTAATCTCATTTAATATAATGCAATTGAATATTTTCATTTAAATTAGGACATCGTCGACTGTAGATACACACACAGACAGATATTTCTTTTAAAAACCTCGTATTCATGTATAAGTTATACGTATACATATTATACATACAAGCCATTAGTATACACAAAATATACCTACACACATTTATCAACAGGTCACAGAGCAAAATTGGTCAGAAGAATACAGAGAAGTATCTAAATTACATGTATATTGTATATGGATAGACATAAAATATAATCTAATATAATATGTATATTAGATATGATTTAAATATACATTTTTTTGGGCAATAATCTACAGTATACATATAAATATTATATTCCTTATTCGTCTTAAACTGACTCCTAGGACGTATTAAGCAAACCCCATAAAAAAAAACTCCCGAGTTTTAAAATTCAAAATGGCGGGTGTCATTGGCGGGAACAAGATGGCGGAAAGTGGTGGATTTATTCTTCTTCTTCGTTTTGATAACTCACGTAGCGGACTGATGATTTGTCGCTTGCTATGAGGCTCTGAAAATAATAATTATTAAAATGTCAACGCACAGAAGACAACTATTGAACGAGTTTATTTTTATTTCATTGCTGAATGGGCTTGGTCTTGATCTCGATCACGCAAGATAGGAAGTGATGGATGAGGTCTATGATGGAACGAGCGTGCCCAGAAGATGCCTGTTCACTCTTGCTTTGAAGGCAGACGGGTTAAATGTGGTAGGGAACACAGATACTGGCAGCATAGAAGTAATGTTCATTATATGTTAGAAGAGACGGGAGTTCCATAGAAAAATATGAAAAACGTCGCTTGTATGAAACTTGTACTAATACTGAATACCAACATAACAAAAATTACACAGACTATGCACAGACTGCAGTTGTTAAAGCGAGACAGCGACAGCCGCCATTATGTTTAGTACACGTTTCATAGTTTCTTTTTTTATTAGACTGTTGCGTCAGTGACTGGCAAAGGGTTCTACACTTTGGCTGGATCATTTTTCTTGCATATCACTGGATATTGAAAAGCTGTGAAGCAAAATATTGTGAAGAATCCTGCATTCTAATTGCGTAACACACTAAGATCTTATTCTGAATCATTTTGAAGGATATTGCTAATCCATTGGTTCTATGTTCGAAATGTTTGTTTGCTCAACAACGTAAATAACGCAATGAATGTTGTTGAACTGTAAAAATGAAAGCCATCGCTGCTTTGCTGCTGATAGTGTGTTATCCAATTACCCCGCTGGGCTTGGTTACGTATACGTAACTACGGCCACCCCTACCTCGCATATTTTTTACGACTTTATAAAACATCGATATAATATGAAAGTTTAATATATCTAAATGTATTATACATATAAACCTTCTGGAATACCTAAATTGCCTTACTTGGGAAGAGGCTGGTTGAAAGGTAATCGTTTGGCTTGGTATGGGCATGTGATGAGAAGGGACGAAACGCATGTGACTAAAAGAGTGATGAATATACATGTTGATGGATGGAGAGGGAGAGGAAGGCCGAAGTGAGGAATGATATGAAAGAGAAGGGAGTGAATGATAGCGATAAGAAGAAAACGTGTTGCGCCGACCCCAAGTAACATGGGATAAGGGCAGGAAGAAGAAGACTTGGGAAGAGGCTGGACCACACGACATAGGGAATCCTAGTGTGGGGTCCAGCATAGCTATTCACAACCTTACGACAGGCTATCGTATCGAAAACGACACATTTCGATAACCTGATTTGCCTTGCCCCCGACAGCAAATAGCTGTTGGAAGAATAGCGGGCGTCTATTTGATTCAAACTGACAAAATTTTCGGGTTCTGGACTTGTGAACAGCGTTGAGAAGACTCCTACGATAACATTGATTGATGTTCGATACGATACGGAAGCGTATCGAGTGTTTGTGAATAGCTATGCAGGGTATTTGTAAAAACCAAGCACCTAAGGCTCCTTGTAATCTGCTACTAGTTATTTTTTGATTTTATATTGTACGGTGTTTTTTTGAACTAAATAAGTTTTTATTTATTATTTCGTTTAATCAAAAATTCTACAAGAATTTGAAGGTTTGATGGAGAGAACCGCATCAAGAACCGTTACGTAGGGAAACAATATGATGTCACAGACAGACACGCCTACTTGTCCTGTGTTCATCGGTGCCGAAAATTATTTACGTTGTCAAAAGCTTGTTTAGAGGCTCCACACTTATATAGAAGTTAATTATAATAATAATAATAATATTCCACAACTATCACACAACGCCATCTAGTCCCAAGCTAAGCAGAGCTTGTGTTATGGGTACTAGACAACTGATAAACATACTTATATATTTCTAAATACATACATATTATAGATAAATTACACCCAGACACAGAACAAATGATCGTGCTCATCACACAAACATTTGTCCTGGGTGGGAATCGAACCCACGACCTCCGGCATAGCAGTCAGGGTCACTAACCACTAGACCATCAGGCCTGTCCACATGTTAATGGTAACACAATTACATGGTAACGGCCAAGCGCGTCTTCAGAGATTTTTCTTTTTGTAAATGCTTCGCGGCCTTACAAAAAATCTGAAAGCCTTATGGAAGTATTATAAAACAAAATCAATTTAGGGTCCTGCACCCTAATTGCGAAACACACTATCAATCAGAATCTGAATCATTTTGAAGCAAATTGCTCATCCATTGCTTCATAAGTTAGAAAAATTTGTTTGCTCAACACGTAAATAACGCAATGAATGTTGTTGAACTGTCAAAATGAAACCGATTCCGATTGATAATGTGTTACGCAATTGCCCCGCAGGTATAGTTATTAATCGTGGAGGGTATCGTAACAGTGCTCACCTGTTTCTCATTGGTAGCTGGTGGCGACCTTAGGAACAGCAGACAGGGCGCGTAGGCGAAGTTGAGGACTGCGATGATGACCAGCATCCACTCGAAGCCGATGCTGTTCATCAGGGCGCCGGAGAGAGCTGGTCCTGAAATGGTGCAAGTATATCATGAGCCCTCTCTGAGAGGAGGCCTGTGTCCCAGTAGTGGAAACCATATAGGCTGATTATATTATTTTTTGAAGTGAAACTTCTTTACGCACGCTTGACTTGGGGAGTAAGCTGGCGAACGCGTGACGTAAGCGTTACGAAAAGTGTGATCGGGCGAGGCGAACGGGAGTTGAGTGGGGGATATAAGCAAGAGAAAGCAGTGCGCGCGCACATTTTCTTTCTCTCTTCCTCTCATAGCTAAGTTTCACTTCAGTCGTGTGGTCATAAGCAACACTCGGTTTTTTTTTTGTTTTGACGTATCTCGGGACCATGGGGTCCCGGTCCTTTGAAAGGCGTACGAGGGGCCGAAGCCAACTCCCAGAGGCCCCTCAGGTATTATAATTGTAATGAAATGTGGCACCAACCGACGATTATCCCTGTATGCACTATGCAAGTGCACCCAAGGACAACCCCCGGTTGGTGTAGGACTATTGCAGGATATGGAAAAATAAATTATATTATTATTATTAGCTTTACTAAATAGAGGATGACTTCCGAACAGTGAAAATACCACTACAAACTTCATCATCATCATCATTTCAGCCGAAAGACGTCCACTGCAGGACACAGGCCTCCCCAAAGTACCTCCACTTCGACCGGTTTTGTGCTTCTCGCATCCAACGAGTTCCTGCAGCCTTCACAAGGTCGTCGGTCCACCTTGTGGGAGGCCTTCCAACGCTACGCCTTCCGGTACGCGGTCGCCACTCCAGAACCTTTCGGCCCCATCGGCCATCTGTTCTGCGAGCAATGTGCCCTGCCCACTGCCACTTAAGTTTGGCAATTCTTCGGGCTATGTCGGTTACCTTGGTCCTCCTGCGGATCTCTTCATTTCTGATTCGATCCCGCAGGGAAACTCTAAGCATAGCCCTCTCCATTGCCCTTTGGGTGACTTTCAGCCTTCTAATAAGGCCCATTGTGAGCGACCACGTTTCAGTGCCATATGTCATCACTGGCAACACGCACTGGTCAAAGACTTTCGTCTTGAGACACTGCGGTATGTGGGACGAGAAGATATTGCGTAGCTTCCCGAACGCTGCCCAGCCGAGTCGGATTCGACGATTGATCTCTTTCTCGAAGTTGGACCTACCTAACTGGACAGTTTGTCCTAGATAAACATACTCGTCCACGACTTCGAGTGTAGCGCCTCCGATCTTCATGAGAGTGGGTGTTACATGGGCATTTGACATGACCTTCACTACAAACTTACCAACAGCATATCCAAGACAGAAGGCGGTATCTCCAATAGCGTACACGGAGCCGTAGACGGCCGCATGTCGGATGTCCACTAAGAAGCCGAGTTCAGGCATCATGGAAGAATCCACCATGCCGATAGCGAAGCCGAGGCCAGCGTTGGGAATGATCAGGTGCTCCAGTTTGCGGGCCATTGGGATCTGTTGGGTTAAATTGTGCAGAAGTTAAAAATAGTACAGACGCCAGCACATCAACCTACTACAATCTGTCAAATTTCTTTAATAGATTTTCAACTTTATCACTAAAACATAAGGTTCAAAGTTGATTGGGAAAATCTGACTCGGGTAGGTTGATGTGCTGGCGTCTGTACATTATAACACTCTTTGACCTAAACCCGCACTTTAGTCACGCTTATTTGTGACTTAAGAAGTCGATATTTACAAAAAGAAAAAGCGTAAGTGCGCAGTGTAATAATGGACTACTTAAGGGGCCGGCGAACTACGCATGCTAATGCATTGTTCAAACAAACGTAATACCAAAATAATTCGTAAATCAAACATATTCTTAATAAGGTAGTGTGTACCGCAAAACGGGGCTACATTGACTTCCAGGGTTACTTTGACAGGCGTTGGAACTACTTTAACAGAGCGCCAAAATCGGCTTTCACGTGTGCTCAGCAAGTGTGCGTGACCTCGAGTAGGTAATATTGCGCGAGGCGCGGGGTGTGGGGAACGCGTCATAGCGTTGTGATCGGCCTTGTCAAAGTAACCCTGGAAGTCAAAGTAGCCCCGTTTTACTGTATTTATTCCGATTGGATTACAGATTATCTAGGTTCCCAAATATATATTTTGTAAGGACTCTGACATAAAGACGAGATATGAGGAATTTCAAATTTCTATAGAAAACTTATTTTTATCATAACTCGTCTTTAAATCAGTGTCCATTCAAAATATATTTGGGAACCTAGTACTACTACATTAAGAATATGTTTGATTTACAAATTATTTTGGTATTACGTTTGTATGAACAACGCATGCTTCGCCGGCCTCAAGAAGCCGATATTTACAAAAAAAAAGCGTGGCGTAAGTGCGCATTTAGTCTATTAATACATGGCGTGCAATAATGGACTATTTAAGTCACACGTATCGCATATTATTTTATAATGTCACCGAAAAGCGTGACTTAAGTGCGGGTTTAGGTCACACAGTGCTATAAATTAACCTTTTGACCGCTTGGTGTAATATCAATTGCCGTGTCTGCCCAGCTAATGCATCGACAAATAATTAATATCTACGACGAATAAGATCGTGTAATGAAATAAAAAAACAAAACAAAGAAACCCTACGTATACCTATGTTGCTACGTATTTTACTGTGTACATCACACTAATATTATAAAGGCGAAAGTTTGTGAGTGTGTGTGTGTGTGTGGGGGTGTGTTTATATGTTTGTTACTTCTTCACGCTCAAACGGCTGGACCAATTTTGATAAATTTTTGTATGGATGTAGCTGACACCCTGGATTATCATATAGGCTACTTTTTATCCCGATATTCCAACGGAATCTACACTTATGCGGTTGAAACCACGGGGCGCAGCTAGTAAATAATAAAGGGCTTTGAAGCCTACCTGTCTGTCCTCCATTTTGATTTTCTTTCAAAATGGCGGCCACGCATGAAACCTACATAAATCGACAGCTGACATTAATGCAATCAGGAAACATAAAAGAACAAAACCCCGTAAACCGTCTCGTTTCGGAGTTATTAACGTCCAAAGTTGTTCAATTTTTTGGAACTTGCGTAACTTGTTGCAAAGATGTTTGATTATTTTAAACATTCAAGCCTCGTATCCACTAGGCAACAATTGGCGCGCAACACGTGACGCTCAACATGTTCGGCAGCGTTGCACAACAGCGCACGACGTTGCCAGCTGGCGCGCAATATGACGCGCGGCTTGGACAACTGATCATGCGTAGACAGACAACGTTGCCAAACAAAAGTTCCGCGCTAACTTTCAACATGTTGTGCAATATGTCGCGAGCCAAATGTTGCCTAGTGGATACGAGGCTTCAGAGCGATTATTACAAACAAAAAAAAAAATGCCAGACTCCATATACAAAGCTGCAATCTCCGTAAATCCATACTATCCATACTTAATATTATAAATTCGAAAGTAACTCTGTCTGTCTGTCTGTCCGTATGTTACCTTTTCACACCTAAACCACTGAACCGATTTAGATGAAATTTGGTATAGATATAGTTTGAGTCCCGGGAAAGGACATAGGATAGTTTTTATCCCGAAATTCCCACGGGATCGAAACTTATACGGGTGAAACTGCGGGCTAGTAATAAATAAATAAGTAACACAGGTTCTCAGTCGCATATGCGTGCGTGTCTTTAGCATGCATTTGTTTTACATGGAGGTGACATCGCGGTGGGAGCTAAAACGCGATCGCGAGGTTCCGCAGTGAGGCATCTTCGGCATGTGATTACCCTAAGAGCCGTTATTGGAGTGGTCCATTTACATGTTCATCAATCGACGTTGATCCAATGATGTTGCTCTTACCAGAATAAGACACAAGCCAATGATGATTAGTCCAGAGCAGGCTGCCAGCCAGCGACCCATCTTGTGGCCCAGAGGTCCGAACAGATTCGTACCTGAAATTGTAATAATTTTATAATAACTAGTTTTTTTTTTTTGAGCATGTGGTGACCCAGTGGCAACGGCCTCGACTTACGAGTTTAAAGGCCTATTCAAACCTAAGCCGCTGTGGGTAGAGGTACCATCGCGGCCTTTTCCGCCTGATCACTTAAAATTCTTTTCGCCTAAATCCTGCGGCGGCACCAAGCCACGCCCTCTTAAAGTTTCGCCTATTAGGAAAGCGATAACGCAATTAGTTGCAACCTGCACTGTGCAGCTTAGTGACGCATCACGTGTACTCCGTTTGTGAATTTTACGGACGAAATATTTGACCTTGGCGCGCTTACTAGAGAGCGCTTGTATTTTTTGAGTGCAAGCAAAAATGAACTTAGTGGTGGTCAGGCGCGGGAGTGTCCGCGATAGTACATACCGCGCGGGTTTCGTTCAGGTATTTAGTATATCAAGTTCCGCGGCTAGAGCGGAATGGTTGGTGCCGCATAAGTATTGTTTATTTATCGCTTGTTGGGCGAAACCTGGAACTTGGTATTCTACCCACAAGGAAAGCGAAATCCGCTTAGGTGTGAACAGTATTTTTTTTTATTGCTAAATGGGCGCGCTCTTGACCCCGATCACGCCTGATGGAAAGCGATAGATAAGGTCTATGATGGAACGAGCGTGCCCAGAAGATGCCTGTTAACTCTTGATTTGAAGGCAGACGTATTAAAAGTGGGAGGGAACACAGATGCCGGTAGAGAGTTCCACAGTTTTGGCTGTGTGCATAATAAAAGTGGAGGAGAAGCGCTGCGTACGACTCGTCGGGATATCAACCAAGTGCGGATGGTACGCTGCAGTACGTCTGGTTGTCCGGTGGTAAAGGGGCGATGGTGTGATCAGGTCGTGGAATATTACCGTATACCCACTAGGTTTTCTCTACCGCAGACGGTAGCGAATACCGCTTAGGTTTGAACAGGCCTTTAGGTCGTGGGTTCAAACCCAGACAGGCGCTTTACACTGTGTAAATGATTTCATGACATTTTGCTCTATTCTAACCAACTTTTAACTGAGTCCGGTTTTTCATACTCCCTTAACTGGCTACTTACCAATAAGATAACAGATGCTGGCCGGTAGAAAGGCGACGCCCTGCTGCCAGCGTCGGGCTTCCATTGTATCGGCCATCCAGATCGGTAGACTTGGTTCCAGCATTGCAATGCCCACGTTAGCGAAGGTGATGGCTCCTGAAAAACAAAAGAACGTTGAATTCATCTAACTTGCGGCCGACACACCATTGATAAATGATTTATTTTCTGTAAGTAGATTTTTACAACACTTTTATAAATCAAACATATTTTTTTTAAGCTACATGAGGTCGGCGTTTCCTATCTGACTACTCTGAGAAGAAAGGCAGAAACAAACTCAGAGGTCACAGTCTCTTTTTAAATCCAGATCCAGGGGGTGGAAGGGGGTTTCATAAATCAGTACAGAGTTATGTGTTGAGCCGACAATTAATTATTGTGAAGTGAAGCGTATTTCCCTTTCCGTGTTCAACTGGCGACACCGGTCTCGCGAAATCAACACGCTTTTGTTTTACTACGGAATTCTACGAGCCCGTGTTCAATTCGCGTCAACTGAGCACGCTTTTGCGATCAAGCAACGTTAAAAGAAGTTTTACAAAATAGTGTGCAATTTGAATTTAACACGGTTTTTTAACCTGTGATATACCACTCAATAGACATAAAACCTATTTAGTCTAATATGATAAACACTTTTTTTTTCATCCTATGTCATCCTATGTTGACGGAGCCCCGCTTCGCGGCGCCCCTATTTCTGTGTAAAGGGTTTAAAGTAACCTAACCAAACCGAACCTCGGGGTGCCCTTCGCTTGCCCTTGCATCCTATGGCGTTAAACCTTACCCAGCGCCACTTGATCACAAAGGCGTGCTCAGTTGACGCGAATTGAACACGGAATCGTAGGATTCCGTAGTAAAACAAAAGCGTGGATGTCGCCAGTTGAACACGGAAAGGGAAATACGCTATTGTGAATGTGAGGACTATGTGGGTCATTTTTTTTTCTTTTTTCTTTCTCTGTTATTTTTAATGTTGGTCTGGCAGTTTGAGTAATTTACGCGGCCTACCCAAATGTCCTTTCTTTGGTGTTGTTCGTCGCATCGTTGAGCTCTTCAAGTTCCGAGTTGAGCTGCACGATTACTCACAAATGCTAGCACTGACTGGATAGGTCCACTAATATCTGTGTGCTTCTTTTCTCAAAATACCATCTCAGGCACTTATCTACATGGTCCTCACATGATTTGACCAAGATTATGTCTGGACTTTAAAAGAAACTTGGACACCTGAGTTAGTTTCGCCATTTCTTCTCGTTCGGCATTCAGATAGGAAATGTCGACTCCGTTTAGCTTATTTTTAGGATTCCGTACCTCAAAAGGAAATATTTTTTGAGATACATGAAGAAGCCTCCTCGTGTAGCGCAGTTTGTTCCGCCAGTTACTCAACTGAACCTAGCACTCGGCGCATCCTGGACAGTCACACCCAACACCTTATTTGACTGGCTTATTTCTCTTGCGGTGATAGGGCGACCACCCTCCCACCGGAGTCTGGCGTCAAGCAGCCTGCTCTGTTTCGTTGATGCGTGGGAGTTCCAGTGCCTTAGGCATCTTCCGGGCAAGCTCGTTCCATCATAGACCTCATCCATCGCTTTCCATCAGGCGTGATCGAGGTCAAGAGCGGGCCCAATCAGCAATAATAACAAAAAAAAAAACGAAAACCAAAGAGTGAAAGGGTACAAACCTGCCGCGATAAGTATGTAAGGGTCGCAGACGAGTGCCTTCAGAGAAGGTGGCTCCGATTCCTGGCGGACTACTCCGGGTTGCAGGATCATCAACTGCAGCACTGGAAACGAACTTAGTGTGAATTTATTGAATTTCTTTATTAAAGCAGAGTTCATAATCTATATCCATACTATGTATATTATAATACA
Organism: Amphipoea lucens; assembly: GCA_947508005.1. Lineage (NCBI taxonomy): Eukaryota > Metazoa > Arthropoda > Insecta > Lepidoptera > Noctuidae > Amphipoea > Amphipoea lucens. Next base: position 7,925,685 of record OX382385.1, read on the forward strand.
GGGTGAAATTGAATTCATGGGCATCCTTTTAAGGGGTCATTGTTAACATCATTATGAACAACTTTTACTATGGGACCAAACCTGAAATCGCGAAAAAAATCAGCTCTTCCTTACATTTTGACGAGTTATGTGAACACAAGTGCAAGGAACAGCTGATTTTTTTTTTCGCGATTTCAGGTTTGGTCCCATAGTAAAAGTTGTTCCTAATGATGAGTACAATGACCCCTTAAAAGGATGCCCATGAATTTAATTTCACCCTGTATATTATAATATTATAAATGCGAAAGTGTGTCTGTCTGTTACCTCTTCACGCTTAAACCGCTAAACCGATTTAGATGAAGGTATAGAGATAGTTTGAGTCCCGGGAAAGGACATAGGATACTTTTTATCCCGATATTCCCACGGGATCGAGACTTATGCGGGTGAAACCGCGGGGCGCAGCTAGTAATATTATAAATGCGAAAGTGTGTCTGTCTGTCTGTTACCTCTTCACGCTTGAACTGTTCAACCGATTTAGATGAAATTCGGTATAGAGATAGTTTGAGTCCCGGGAAAGGACATAGGATAGTTTTTATCTCGATATTCTCACGTGATTGATACTTATGCGGGTGAAACCGCGGGGCGCTGCTGTGTATAAAAGTAAGTTACGCCTCCCTCACTCAGTGGCCATCTGATTGCCAGGACTGATGGTAAGTAGCCACTGGCTACTTATTTGACAACCTCATTTGGCTAAGGTAGATAGCAAAAGGTAGCCATGGCAACGCAGCCAGTGACGTCGCCATGACATCCCAGGGTGTTAGCGCTGTTAGCAGTGGCGTGCATTGCATATAGGCATATAAGCAGTGCCTACCTCGATATATCAACATAAGCCTGTCAATTACATTTTAGTGTGTGCCCCACTATTAAGAAACTCACTAAATTATCGAACCTAACAAAAAACAAAATCTTCATACAAACACGCGCGGCAGTAGGCAGTCGCCGGACGGCCTACTCGGCTCCCGTGCTATTCGCACATTGCCATTGGTGATTGGTCTTTAGTCGTTCAAGTTAATACGAAAAAATTAAAAATACGTACGTCTCACGCGTAATACCATGACGTTCGACCTTCGCAATTTATCACCCTTAAGTAGGCATGCCTACTCAAATAACCACGTTTTTGACCAAACTTTTTTTTTCTGATTAGTGACCGTGTTTGCCTAGACTAGACCCGGCCTAGTGCCTACCTATTCTGTAAACCAATGCACGCCACTGGCTGTTAGACTAAATAATAACTAGAAGCCCGTGGCTAAATAATAACAGCCGCACAGGTCGATCGATCAGGTTAAGCTACGCTTGACGCGGTTGGTCTCTCGATGGGTGACCAACTATTACATATCGAGACCCCTCCGTGCCTCGGAAAGCACGTTAAGCCGTTGGTCCCGGCTGTCATTCGTGGATCTTTGACAGTCGTTACGAGTAGTCAGAAGCCCGAAAGTCTGACAACCAGTCTTACCAAGGGGTATCGTATTACCCAGTAACTGGGTTGTGGAGGTCAGATAGGCAGTCGCTCCATGTAAAATACTGGTATTCAGCTGCATCCGGTTACACTGGAAGTCGACCCCAATATAGTTGGGAAAAGGCTAGGCAGATGATGATGACTCTGATCACCTCATAAAAAAACATAAATACGTAAAGTACAGACGCCAGCACATCAAACTACTACAATCTGTCAAATTTCTTTAATAGATTTTCAACTTTATTACTAAAATATAAGGTTCAAAGTTGATTGGGAAAATTTGACAGTTTCGGGTAGCTTGATGTGCTGGCGTCTGTAATAAGTACGTTTCTTTATTTATGTCTGTAATTTATATGGTGTACATAATAAAGAGTATTCTATTCTAAAGTACCTAGGTACATTAAATTTTCCGTAATACAACACGAGTAACAAGATTCTCGGTCATTATAAATAATAACCACAATAATTCATTTCCTACTTTTGACTTGTTGTGGGCGGGTAATGTGCGCATTGCTGGCAATGTGATCCGAATTAGAAGATAAACGTGTAAGTACATGATCAGAGTTAATGGCAGATTGTATGCAACAATGGTGGCCAAGTGATAACGGCCGCGACTTACGAGTTGTAGGTCATAGGTTCGAACCCAGACAAGCCCTTTACTTTGTGTGAATTATTTCGTCACCACTGCTCTCAAAACGGTGAAGGAAAACATCGTGAGGAAACCGGCATGTCCTAGAACCAAAAATTCGAAGACGTGTGACATCTGCCAACCCGCACTGGGCTCGCGCGGTGGATTACGGCCCACTCCCTTTCAGCGAGAGGATGCCTGTGTCCCAGCAGTGGGAACTCTCGCACTCACGGTCTCGATCCCGTGGGACTAACGGGATAAAAAGTATCCTATGTCCTTTCCCGGAACTCAAGCTATCTCTATGCCTTTCATCTAAATCGGTTCAGCGGTTTAGGCGTGAAAAGGTAACATATAGACAGACAGACAGAGTTACTTTCGAATTTAGGTAAAATATTAGTATGGATAATATGGATTAGAGGTATTTTTGACAGATTAAGACTGAGATCAGACTGTGAATGTTCTTAAAATTAAGAGAATTGCCCTTCTGAAGTTTGTGCTAAGAGGAAGAAGAAATGCTAATGATGCTCACATCCATCTCCGAGTGCCAAAGCCGACAGCATCAGGAACGGGGCAGTCTTTCCAACGAACTCGTACATGAGGCCTCCGAATGGTGGACCGATCAGCACGCCCAGGGCTAATCCTCCAAGGGCTATGCCCATAGCGTTGCCACGCTCCTGTAGAAAAAAAAAAAAAAACAGTTAAGTGCGAGTACGACTTGCGCACCGAGGGTTCCGTACAAATTTGTAGGTATGTAAATAGCTTTTAAATTATATATTTTTGACATGAAACTTCTATACGCACGCTTGACTTGGGGAGTAAGCTGGCGAACGCGTGACGTAGCGTTACGAAAAGTGTGATCGGGAGTTGAGTGGGGGATATTTTCTTTCTCTCTTCCTCTCATAGCCAAATACGTTTGAAGTTTCACTTCAGTCGTGTGGTCATAAGCACACTCGGTTTTTTTTTGTAATGTAACTACGAACTAACGGTTTTCGGATTTTTCCCTTTACTTGTGCTACATGACATTACTTCTTGCCAATTTTCATGATTCTAGGTCAACGGGAAGTACCCTATAGGTTTTGATTTCGGAACATAAACGCCCGTAACTTTTGATTGCGTTGACTTAGAAGTTTGATTTTTTCACTGCTTCAAGGTATTGCAGTTTTGAGTATTTGATATTAATTTCAACTTGATAACTCCACGCGTTCCTGACATAAAAGGTCTTGACTGACGGACTGACAGACGGACAACAAAGTAATCTTATAAGGGTTACGTTTTTCTTTTTGAGGTACGGAACCCGAAAAACAAAAATATATATAATTATCTACTATTTATACAAATAAATAAAATTGGAGTGTCTGTTTGTAATGTCAAAATAACGGCTTTTTACTTAAGGGCGGGTTGTTTGACGTCCACTTTACGCACACGTATACGTCAAAAATGGCGCTAACTATCACCAAATCAAAAAAGAATTGTTTCACAAAATTATGGCCTTGACTTAGGTACAGACACCAGCACATCAAGCTACCCGAAACTGTCAAATTTTCCCAATCAACTTTGAATCTTATGTTTAGCGATTAAGAGTAAACTAATCGCGAGCTCGAACTCACTGGTGGTCATGGCCAAAATCACGCTGTCTAACTTGGCTTCGTGTCTGGCGGAGCTAGTATCAGTGATGAGCAGTTAGACGCTAATCTACACGCACAACATCTAGTTCTCACGCACAGAAACACCGTTCCGAACTGATAGGCGCATAAAAATATTTGAAAAGTGCTTTGGAAAATCGAGTTCTATGAAAAATCCACTACATAAATCAATCACAAATAAAGTTTTTTGAACTCTTCGATAACTGAGCTTTGTCGGTACGGATTTAATTTTTAATATTTTTCAGTTCTTTTATTACTTATTTACACCCAAAGTTACGTTAAAAATAGCAAGAAAAACGAATCTTTGTTGGCTCATAACTTTTTAATGGCTTGTTATTTTACAATTCTGCTTCCGTACAGACACAATTAATAATTAGACAAAACGACACAATGTTTAACTTTGGATGTACAATGTCAAACAGTGGAGTAATACTCTCCCGAAATTTGTATGGAAAAAATATCGCATAGTGGCACCTTAAGTTAAAAAATAATTTTAAAAAATTAACAGATTGTAGTAGCTTGATGTGCTGGCGTATGTATGAATGCTATATCCACTGACTAGCATTGCGCTTCCAAATATTCGCAGGACCATAGCCAGCCGCATCGAGAGGGTGAATCTGAACAATTTTGAAGGATATTGCTAATCCATTGCTCCATATGTTTGAACAATTTGTCTGCTCAACAACGTAAATAACGCAATGAATGTTGTTGAACTGTTAAAATGAAAGCCATTGCTATTGATAGTGTGTTTGATACGCAATTGAACCACAGGGCTCAATTAACATGCGAGCTCCTTACCTTATCATCAGGGTACCGTTCTGCCAACATGCCCATGCCCGAGACGGACGAACAAGAAGAGCCGATACCTTGCAGCGCACGCGCAATGAACAGCACGGAGTAGGAGCGACCGAAGGCGAATACTGAGGACAAAAGTGTTGGTTTTAGAGAGCGTTGCTTGATTTTCGACTTCGTGATATGTTCCAAAAACATTACTTGTTATACCCCGATTGTGCACTTTTATCATTTCTAACGTGGCGATATTATCGTGAGGAAACCGGCATGTTCTAGAACCAAAAAATTCGAAGACATGTGACATCTACCAACCCGCACTGGGCCCGCGTGGTGGATTACGGCTCGCTCCCCCGCACCGAGAGAGGAGGCCTGTGTCCCAGCAGTGGGAACATTATATGAAAGGACTCCTTCGATAATATTGATTGATGTGTGGGATTCGGCACGGAAGCCTACCGAACGGTAGTTTAAACAGCTATGTGGAAACGTCTATGTAAATACAGGGTGAAATTAAATTCATGGGCATCCTTTTAAGGGGTCATTGTACTCATCATTATGAACAACTTTTACTATGGGACTAAACCTAAACTTGCGGAAAAAAAATCAGCTGTTCCTTGCATTTATGTTCACATAACTCGTCAAAATATAGGAAAGAGCTGAGTTTTTTTTCGCGATTTCTGGTTTGATCCCATAGTAAAAGTTGTTCATAATGATGATTACAATGACCCCTTCAAAGGATGCCCATGAATTCAATTTCACCCTGTCAATCAATCAACTCAGCCTATCGCAGTCCACTGCTGGACATAGGCCTCTTCCAGACTGCGCCACAACACCCTGTCCTCCGCCTTCCGCATCCAGTCTACCCCAGCCACCTTCTTTAGGTCGTCCGTCCATCTAGCTGGGGGGCGTCCCACACTACGCTTGCCGGTACGCGGTCTCCACTCCAGGACTCGTCTGCTCCACCGGCCATCAGTCCTTCGACAGACATGGCCAGCCCACTGACACTTCAGTTTGCTTACTCTGCAAGCTATGTCGGTAACTCCGGTTCTTTTCCGGATAATTTCATTCCTGATTTTATCCTTCAAAGAGACTCCGAGCATAGCTCGCTCCTTTAATTTCACAATGTATACGAGATTATTTTAACGAATGATTCGCTGATAGTCAAGAGCTAAAATAATGTACTTACTTAAGGTGGAGAGGAACATCAGAATGAAACCAGTAAACATGGGAACGCTGTAGCCGATCCTGGAACAAGACAAAATATCAAAAAGTCAATTCTCGTAATTAAAAACGTTCAAAATCTAGTCGCAATTTCATCTAAGCGACAATAAATGTCAAAAATTTAGGGAAATTAAAGGTATTTTTGACAGATTGAGACTGAGATCAGACTGTGAACGTTCTTAAAATTATGAGAATTGCCCCTCTGCTCTGATTAATATTATTACGTTATTTTAAAACAAACTTCTGCTTTGTAGAGCGTTATCTCTGTCATTCATACACTGAGTGGTGGAGACAGAAGAGGCGTTGCTAGTCCAAGCATTTGCCAAAGCTTATGGATAACGTGAAGAACACGGTGTATTTTGTTTTTATGTTGCTTTCCTTCGGGACAAACTTACTTGTGTGTGAGAGGTCCAACGAAGGGGTTGGCGAGCAGCTGGACTAAAGCCTTGCTAGCGAACATGACGCCAACTGCCACAGTCTCGTGGATAAGTTCCTGATGTCTTTCCTCGCGCTGCACGGTCAGATTCACTACAAAAATAACAAAATTAAAGTCGTCGATTGTTATAGTTAGCGCCACGAAAGATGTGTCGCGGACCTTTAGAAGATTTAGTCCGCGAATGTAAATACAACAATAATCAAACATAGCAACATTACTACAATAACTTTCTGCCATGGCAACATCGCAGGAAATACGTGCGACCCTGTCAAATCAGTACGACGGTAAGAACCAGTAATTTTGTCTTGTTTGTGTTTAGCTGAAGTTTAGTCAGAAGCCGTGTTTATCAAAGTGAGTTGGTATCGGGGTTGCAGCCGCATCTCTGGATTGAAAGCTGAGTATCTAATGATTTAAGATTCATTAATATTTACTTGTTGTTATTCACTGAATCCATTGTTATTGAGAATACAGAATTACCTAATGAATAATGATTAAATGTAAACCAATGAGTTCTAACTTTATATGCTGTAGTTGTATATCATGACTGAAACTTCTTGAGATCTCAATTAGTACTAGTATGATCATGAGGCAGTGAGAGTGCTACGCTGTCTCTAAAAGATGAGAAGGGTAGTAAGGATGTTACGCTTCTCATAAAGGGATGAATGACCTTTAAAGCACTTCGTTAAAGATGAGAAAGGTAGTGAGAATGTTACGCTGCTTCTAAAGGGATGAATGACCTTTAAAGCATTTCGTTGATGATGAGTGAGGCAGTGAGAATACCACGCTGCCTCTAAGAGTAGAGCGAGGCAGTGAGAATACCACGCTGCCTCTAAGAGTAGAGAAAGGCAGTGAGAATACCACGCTGCCTCTAAGAGTAGAGCGAGGCAGTGAGAATACCACGCTGCCTCGATAAGTGCCCCTTGGAAGTGATCTTCCAGGGGCGGAAACCATACCGGTTTCCTGTTGTTCAGTAATGTAATAACAAGATTTAATATTTGACATTTGGTTTCAGTAAATACCAATAACCTATGAGGCTAAAATATCGAAGTGTCAGTGTCATCGATAATATCTATCTACAGATGGTGAAAGTGGCCCTACGTGTTCAAGTCCTGTTGCTCTCTGTTCCAAGCTCTCTCTCCATAAAGAATTACAAGCGAAGCGGATAAACCCAGGTACAAGTTACAAATAATATTTTTTTCTTATTCGCTACGTCTGCCTAAGGTTACACCCTCATAAAAGATCAACCTAACACCCTAGTATCACATGATTCCGTTGAATAGTTGAAACCTCACATCTAAGGGCAGACGTAACGACATGGTGGAGATGCTGGGATATTCAAGTACATTATGAGTGCCAAGAGAGCCTAACGCAGGCATGGCAGCAGCACCATGAGTAAGAGAAAAGTGAATTGACACAGCTGTTATGACCCACAGTGGAGAAGAGCGATTATTATTAAAGCTATTTGAACCATAGTGAAAGTTGTTAATAAAGATTTAGTGGTAGTAAGCACTGATGTAAACAGAGCGCACAGGATTGAGCAGGGGGCCGCCGACACCACGACGAATTATAGACCTATTTGGTAAAAAATTAATATAATATTGTAAAATTTACTAATATGCTTGTTTGTAACTGAACTTTCCGAATGAATCGCTAGATGGCGCTAGCTTCCTCAATGTGTAAATAATTTAATTGTGAACTGTTGTGCAAAAGAAAATATTCTGCTTACGTAAGCCGCTTATTTAAGAATTATATTATTTTATTCAATAATTATATTGATTCGTAACATGTCATTGGATCAACACTTTGTTTTAAGAAGGAGGATTGTTTTGATCCGGTCGGGAGTTGGTCCGTTCCGTAATTACCTATTATTGTCAAATGATTGACGAGCCAATTCGTGATTGGAATTTAATTTAAGAAATTGGCTGGATTAAATACCGCAATAAAGAATTAAATAAAGCTTAATTAATTTTTGTTGTCATAAAGTTACCTTTCAAGAATAATTAGTTAAAAAATTAAGAGTGTTTCAATTGACGTATTAGTCCTTAGGGATGTACATCGATGAATCGAGCTTGCATTAACATGATACACTCGCAGAAATCGATAGTGGTACCGATTAATTATTGTTTGTCTTTAACGTTCGATTATCATGAACTTGATGTCTAATGTGTCCGACATAAGATTGAGAGTGAGATGCTGTTTAATTATAAGTCGGGAATATTTATTATTACGACATACATTAGAAACCACGAGATTTGTAATATTTCTAGTCTTATAATAGGGAACTTGTCAATGGTGCCGATTCTGTTATAAACAAACTAAACTTGATTTGGGCTATTGCTGTCTTTTTCTTTCTAGTGAAACAAGAGAGAGACGTAGGTTGGAGCTGTCAAATTTAGTTTAACTATTATTGCCATACAAATTAAGGCGACACGTAAAAACATGTCGACTAAACACACGGTGAAGCGCAGGGAGTAAACTGGTTTGACATACCTAACTTAGTTCATAGCTATAGCCGTCCTTTTCTCGCACTGCCTTTTGGTAAAAGGTAGCGATCCTCTAACTTTGGTATAGTAATTGAACAAGGGAATCGTCACCTATGTCATTTCTTGCGTACATGTATGGTACAATACGATGGAGTCATTTCGTACGTCAGATAAGTAACTTAAGGAGGGTATCATAATAAGTAATAAGTGAAGTTACCAATTAGGCAACTATTGGTAAATTCTTAGCAAGTTATTGATTACAATACAGTTACGTTTGACATACGATTATTTCTAGTCAAGGTTTACTGATACAATAAACTGTTGAAAGTAGTACCAGAATTTTAATCTAATCGATAAATGAGAAATCGATTATAAAAAGGAAGAAAACCGATTATCGTTACGATTTATACGGTTAACGATCCCCGCACTAACGTCGGCGAAAGGAAAGTTTTACTGAAATTATATTCTCTTTGGTTTTTCTTATGAAGTTGGAACGGTATAATAACGACGAGAAAAGTTTGAATACTTTGTCTTGCTGAAGTATTGTCATCTGCCGTTAAACACGAAAGTAGAATCTATTGGTAAGTTATCAATACGAATATAAGTTTGAACAATTGAACTTTCTGTTGACCCATCCGAGTGAATTCAGAATTTAATTTGAATGTGTGAAAATTAATTAGAATTATAGCGATTGAATATCTATCCATCTGTGTCATCTATGATCGTATCCTGATAAATATCGAAAGGCCCATAAGAATTGCCATCATTGCTTTGTAAAAACCATAAGGATTGATGTGATAATCGGGGATTTACAGAAACGCGTCGACTGACGGCTAGTATTTTGCGAACCAATACCTACCTATCGAAGAGGATAGCTAGAACGATCCACTGTGTAAACGAACGGATAAGGATATCACAATTACGAGGTAAATAGACTTTTATTAAGATTGGTAGGCGAAATCATACACCCTTTAAATTGATATGCCACGAGTGCGCATACAAATTGCAAATGGATCGTTTCTTTCGAATATGACTACTTACCTACCCACTTGCATAATATCAGTAAGTAACTCGCACTTAAGAACTTATATTTTGTTAATATTGTATTATCTGTACACATTTAATTATAGTTACTGAAGAATAGTTCCTTTGGTAACATAGTAATTGGAATGTGAGATAATTTTATCACAAAGATACATTAATTAATCCAAATTTGTAGTAATTATCATGAACATTTATTTAGCATTTAGTCATTACTCCTTCAACTATAAACTTCATTTGTTAATATTACATAACAGGATCCTGAAGATTTCTGAAACCAAATACAGTAAATTATTTAAGACAAATTTAATATTAAAATGTAGAACTTGTTAAGTTATTACTACATTACTTACCTTAAACATTGAAAACATGACAACTATAATTTCAAGATTCAAATTAATTTGAATCTAAACATTTAAACACTTTAATTAACAATCTATAAACGAAGTGTAGCCCTTACATTTTCTAGCACACATAGGGCATTTAAGTTTCTTGTGAACTGTATCTAAAAATAAATGGAAGTGATTACCGTTACATACCAATGTAATAATTATGATAAATTTACTGTCTTGACAAGCTAACATTAAGAAAGACAACTACTAAAATTTATAAAGAGTACTACCATCATTCTTGTAGTACATCAAATAAGATTGAACATAATTTTATCAAATCAATTAACCCTAGGAGTAGGTAATGCAGAATGTTAACACTAGATCTACTAGTGTTAATTTTGAACTTATATTTCTGCTTACATTCCTTGAAAACCATTTATCAAATGAGATTAAGTACTTATGAATATACTTGCCAAAGTCAGATTCTACGAATTTCTAACAAACTACATACTGATGACACAGAGCATCTGATAAAATTTCTCAAACGTCTGAATAGAGGTAATGACATCAAATCACAATGTTTGGCTTAATTTATTACATAAAATTCTAGAATAAGTCTATGAGAAAAAGAGAATTCTTTTATTATTGTTTGTCGTAATAAAACAATGATTACAAAGACGATTCTGGGCATTTTAGTAAACGGCGCGGTCGTGATACTATTTTCGGTTACAGGACCCGTGCAAAATGGAAGAATTATTGTTACACCGCTTGCAGTTACTAGCAAATCAAATCGAACATCAGTCTAGTTTATCCTCCCGCCTCTCTATACATAACGATGAGACAAGATATGACGCAGAAATTATTAAAGTTAAACTTGAATCGTCGTTAAGAAGATTTAATGAGGACCTCACTAACTACTTTCGTATGGTTAATAATCCTGCCGCTGACGACATAGGAAAAATGAGCGAAGTTCAACTTGAAGCTGAACAGAACCTTGCCGAATTAAATGTGAAAATTAAAATGTTTTCTATGCGAAACAACACAGTCGAACAAGGGGCCACTCAGGCTAGCAACACTTCTAGCCGTCTACCAAAACTAAACTTACCTGAGTTCGACGGGGACGTATTGAGCTGGCATCAATTTTGGGACCAGTTCAGTTCCAACATCGACGCCAGAAACATCACTGAAGTCGATAAGTTACTGTACCTAAAAGCATCTGTAAAAGGGGAAGCAAAGCAGGTTATTGACGGTTTCGACACTACTAACGCCAACTACCAGATTGCGTTGAGAACATTGAAAGAAAGATATGGGAAGACTTGCCATTTAGTCGACGCCCACTACTCTGCGTTGTCTAAAATAAAAACTGCCGATAAAACAACAATTGAGTGTAGGAAAGTATTAAACGAGGTAGAACGCCATTTAAGAGTCCTAGAGTCACTTGGTGAAGATATAAACCATAATCATTTGAGACATCTCATCTTCGAGAAATTTCCAGAAGACCTAATTTATGAACTTAAGATAAAATCTACTGAGAACTCTATTCAAGAGTTGAGGAAACTTTTGGAAATCATCATTACTGCTCGTGAAGATGCTAGTCGAATAACACAAGGAAGAAACCCTAAGGTAATTGAAAATTATACTGTGGAAACACTGCATGTTACACAAGAGAAAAGGAACCATCCCATTGAAGCAAAGGAAAATATGAGCAATAATAAAGAAACGAGGTCGTCAAAGGTCAAGTCATCAGGAGAACCTCAAAAGAAGAGGGCGAGGTTAAGCTGTTTATTCTGTAATGGTAGCCACTTCAACGACCAATGCGATAAATATAAAACTTCTACGGATAGAAAGACTATGTTAAAAAACCGCTGTTATCAATGCTTTCGTCCTGGCCATAGCATCCAAAGTTGCAGATCACAGAGGACATGCTTTTATTGTAAAGAAAGTGGGAAACACAACCGTGCAATTTGTCCCAATCAATTTCCTTCTCGAGTAAAGTCATCTACGCTATCAGCAATAAACAATAAAAGAGACACTGTGTTGCAAACGGCCGTTGCTATAGCCTCAAAGGAAGGAGATAATTCCCACCAGGTTAAGTGTCGAATTTTGTTGGATTCTGGGTCACAAAGATCCTACGTCACTCAGAAAATCGCACGTAAATTAGATCTCCCAATTGTGGAAGAAGAAAGCTTGTCTGTTTTTACCTTTGGAGCAGAAACTCCTCGAGAACTCAAAAGTACAGTAGTTAGGCTCAATTTAGAAACCCGAGACATGTCTAAACGGTCAATTTATGCAAATGTAATACCAATGATATGTAAAGGAATACCAGTTGCACCATGTGAGCTTAGTAACTGGAAATCAAAGGAATTACTAGCTGACGATGGTTCATCTGACCAAGTTGATATTCTTATAGGTAACGATTACTATTACAGTTTTATGGAAACTGACAAGATTCGAATCAGAGAAAACCTGTACCTAGTTGATTCCAAGTTCGGCTGGATATTATCCGGAATAATGAACCCGGAAACTAAAGAGGCCTTAACGGTAACTACATATTTCCAGACAGAGTTAGATGTGAAGTTAACTAAACCGGACCTGCCGATGGATCAAGTGAACATATCCTCTCTGTGGGATCTTGAGTCCATCGGGATAACCGATTCACCGAAGATAACAAAGGAGGAAGAAGCTATTCGTAGCTTCAATGAGACTACCGTTCTTATCGAAGGAAGGTATTACGTGCACTGGCCCTGGAAAGAATTTCCGCCTAATCTGACCACTAACTTCGGAATGGCATTCGGCCGCCTCAAAAGCCTAATCAAACGAATGACTTCCGAATCCATACAGTCGTATGACGAAACGCTACGAGATCAGCGACAGAAAGGAATAATTGAAATAGTGTCCGAATTTAGTGAAACTACAGAAGAGGATATACCTGTACACTACTTACCACATCACGGTGTTCAACAGCCAGGAAAGCCAACTAGAATTGTATACGATGCTTCAGCTAAAGTTAATGGATATAAAAGCTTAAACGAATGCTTATATTGCGGGCCGATGATGCTCGAAGACCTAACTAAACTAATAATCAGATTCAGGTCGCATCAAATAGGCTTATCAGCTGATGTAGAAAAGGCATTTCTACAAATAGGATTACACGAGAAAGACAGGGATGTTACACGGTTCTTATGGCTTAAGGATACTTCTAAACCAGTCACAGACGACAACTTGTTATGTATGAGATTCACTCGCGTTCCATTTGGAGTAATATCAAGTCCATTTTTGCTTAACGCCACCATTAAACACCATCTCATGAAATCAAAAGATTCCGTCGTTAGGAGCGCGGCTAATGACATATACGTAGACAACCTAGTGACTGGTGCACAGACTGTGCAAGAAGCCTTGATTCTTGGTAAACACTGTAAAGATACATTTCACGATATATCTATGAATCTAAGAGAATGGAGCTCGAACTCTGAAGAATTCATGCAGGAGTTTTCTGACGCATACCAAAATCAGACAATAAAATTACTAGGTTTAGAATGGCATTTAAAAGAAGATACTTTACGACTACGTTTTAAGAACAACAAACCTAATGCAAATACTAAGAGAGACATTCTAAAAGTAATAGCTTCAGTCTATGATCCTTGTGGTTTCGCCACGCCTACATTGTTACCAGGAAAGCTATTGCTACAAGAACTATGGAAAGAAAAGATAAAATGGGATACACCAATACCTGAAAATTTCGCATCAAAATGGAAAGAAATCAACAACGACTTTAACGAGATCTCCGAAATCGCATTACCAAGACGTTATACTAGATTACTTAGAGAGAACTGTGACTTGCATTGCTTTACAGACTCATCTACACAAGCATACGCTGCAGTAATTTATATAGTATCCAAAGGTGAAATATCATTTGTAATCGGCAAGTCTCGTCTAGTTCCAATTAAAGACCAGGAACACCTAAAAATACCTAGATTGGAATTACTGGGAGCACTAATTGGAAGCCGCTTAATGAGATATGTAGTAGATTCTCTAAAACTAGAAGTAAGACGACAAATATTGTGGACTGATAGTCAAATAGTTATTGACTGGGTTAATTCAGACAAATTATTGCCGCCGTTCGTTGCACGGAGAATTGAAGAAATCAAGAGAAACAAAGAAATGACTATCAGATATGTTCCATCCGAACTTAATCCTGCAGACGTTGCTACAAGATCGGTGAGCACAAAAGACGACAGAGCTAAATGGCTAGTAGGGCCTCAGTTTCTGACACAAGGTTCCGAAACTTGGCCTACAAGCGAGGTGAAGTCCATGAACCTGTTGTCCCGGGAGGGTCTCCCGAGGGAACCTCGAGTCGAAAGATATACTAATAAAGAGTGTCAAGATACACCGGAAAAGAATATTGACAAGTCGAGAGAACGAGAAAGAAATTTGCAAACCCAAACGAGCGGATTATCAAACAAGCTCGAAACAATTAAAAAATTACAAGCCGAATATTTCCCACAAGAATACAATGATGAGGAGACTAACTTAAGTCGCAACTTGAGATTATTTAAAGACGTAGATGGCATCTTACGTTGTAAAGGTCGCTTGATGAATGCAGACTGGACCTTTGAAAAACGCTATCCTATTCTCATACCAAAGGAGAGTGAATTTACCAACAACATTATAATGAAAACGCATAACGAAAATTATCATGTGGGTGTAAATCACACATTGAGCATCATACGTCAATCCTACTGGATCCCTCAAGGCAAAAGTCAAGTTCAGAAACTTCTGAGACATTGTCCGAATTGCGTGAAACATGGTGGGGGACCTTTTAAGCTTCCACCTACACCAGCACTACCGCCAGAAAGAGTGAACTATAGTGCACCGTTCACTTTCGTAGGAGTAGACTACATGGGACCACTTTTGGTGAAAGGAGAGAACGGAGAAACCAAAAGATGGATTTGCCTTTACACCTGTCTAGCAGTAAGAGCTATACACCTAGAAGTTGTTCAAGATCTAACGGCTGAAGAAGGCCTACTATCATTGAGGAGAATGATAGCTACCAGAGGCATTCCAACACTCATAACATCAGACAATGCCACGCATTTCAAACTTATGTCTGAAATACTGTCAAAACAATACTGTATCAATAAAGAAATACAGTGGAAATTCATACCCCAACTTGCGCCCTGGTTCGGGGGTTTTTACGAGAGACTAATCGGTATTGTTAAAAATTGTTTGAAACGAACATTGAGAAAACACATGCTGACACACAGTCAGTTAACTACAGTTGCAAAAGAGATTGAAGCATCTGTAAATATGAGACCACTCACTAGCGTAGACTCAGAGCTAGAACACGTTCTAAAACCAGCAGATTTTCTTACAATAGGAAAATGCATAACGGTAGAAAGCTCGCCTGAAAACATTGTTAACGAAGGTACCGTAACCAAAACCGATCTTATTAAAGGTTGGAAGAAAGGAATAGTCATTTTACAAGAATTCAAAGAAATGTTTCTAAATAGATATTTACCAAGTCTTCGTGAGAGATACCAGCATTCACACAAAGAACCAAGAGTAACCGCAAAAATTACACCAGCAGTGGGCCAGATCGTCCAGTTGCGAGGTGATTCTAAAAATAGAGAAACCTGGAAAGTCGGAACGATTGTCTCACTTCAAAAGGGAATAGATGGACTATGTAGAGTAGCTAAAGTAAAAATAGGTAATAAAGAATTCATAAGATCTTTAGCACATCTATATCCTCTTGAAATAGAAGACGTTGAAAGCGAATCTAATCGAATTGATAACGAACCTATGAGTGAAAGTGAAGGATTCGACACACAGGACATTCAACCTATAGACGTAGCTATGGAGCCTATAGATATAGGGAAAATCAGTAAAACCATAAATGATCCAAGAGACGAAACCAACCGCGTCAGAGATACATCATTACATAGTGAAGAATCACGAGAGGCCAACGGGAGGATAGATGACGATAAGATGGATGACGATAAGATAGATAACGATAAGATTGATAAGGATGAGAATAACGAGTCTAAGAATAAGGAAAAGGAAGTACCAAAAGAAAGAAGAGGTGCGGCCACGAGAGCTCTGCAGAAGATCAGAGAGTGGACGCATAATTTAATGACATTACTTTAATTGCCCGGCCGGGTGTGTCGCGGACCTTTAGAAGATTTAGTCCGCGAATGTAAATACAACAATAATCAAACATAGCAACATTACTACAATAACTTTCTGCCATGGCAACATCGCAGGAAATACGTGCGACCCTGTCAAATCAGTACGACGGTAAGAACCAGTAATTTTGTCTTGTTTGTGTTTAGCTGAAGTTTAGTCAGAAGCCGTGTTTATCAAAGTGAGTTGGTATCGGGGTTGCAGCCGCATCTCTGGATTGAAAGCTGAGTATCTAATGATTTAAGATTCATTAATATTTACTTGTTGTTATTCACTGAATCCATTGTTATTGAGAATACAGAATTACCTAATGAATAATGATTAAATGTAAACCAATGAGTTCTAACTTTATATGCTGTAGTTGTATATCATGACTGAAACTTCTTGAGATCTCAATTAGTACTAGTATGATCATGAGGCAGTGAGAGTGCTACGCTGTCTCTAAAAGATGAGAAGGGTAGTAAGGATGTTACGCTTCTCATAAAGGGATGAATGACCTTTAAAGCACTTCGTTAAAGATGAGAAAGGTAGTGAGAATGTTACGCTGCTTCTAAAGGGATGAATGACCTTTAAAGCATTTCGTTGATGATGAGTGAGGCAGTGAGAATACCACGCTGCCTCTAAGAGTAGAGCGAGGCAGTGAGAATACCACGCTGCCTCTAAGAGTAGAGAAAGGCAGTGAGAATACCACGCTGCCTCTAAGAGTAGAGCGAGGCAGTGAGAATACCACGCTGCCTCGATAAGTGCCCCTTGGAAGTGATCTTCCAGGGGCGGAAACCATACCGGTTTCCTGTTGTTCAGTAATGTAATAACAAGATTTAATATTTGACATTTGGTTTCAGTAAATACCAATAACCTATGAGGCTAAAATATCGAAGTGTCAGTGTCATCGATAATATCTATCTACAGATGGTGAAAGTGGCCCTACGTGTTCAAGTCCTGTTGCTCTCTGTTCCAAGCTCTCTCTCCATAAAGAATTACAAGCGAAGCGGATAAACCCAGGTACAAGTTACAAATAATATTTTTTTCTTATTCGCTACGTCTGCCTAAGGTTACACCCTCATAAAAGATCAACCTAACACCCTAGTATCACATGATTCCGTTGAATAGTTGAAACCTCACATCTAAGGGCAGACGTAACGACAAGATGAGACTTGACACACCACGTGGTTTGACTTGCGCAGTACACGATTTTAGGTCTCTTTAGCGGTAGGAGGTCAGAGCGCGGGACGGGACCGGACGTCATAGGGGCGGCGGAAAGAGCGCGGGAAGGGGGGTCAAGTCTCATCTTTCGTGGCGTTAAGGCGATTATGGCCTCGAATGTCCTTGAGCGTTTGGGCGGAGCATAGGCGAACTCAGTGCCTCACCCCGCGCGCCCGCTTACCTCCCCAATGTCAAAGAGTGTCGTACTCGTACGTAGCGCATGCAGATGCGGCGGCGTGGGACGCATTTTGTCTTAGGCAGTTTTATGACGCTACCTACTAAGTGTAGATGGATCGAGAATACGTACAATATTTATGTTGTGAGTATGAATGCTATTGTACAGTAAAAATACTGCTTTCTTAGAGACAAATAAAAAAAAATAATAATATCAATAAAAAACGTTCATTCAATATACAGTTCGTTTTTTCACGTATACAGATATAAAAAAAAATACAATTACAAAAAAAAACTTATGACTAATACCGCTTTTAACAGTGGTAGTTTTTAGGGTTCCGTACCCAAAGGGTAAAAACGGGACCTTATTACTAAGACTCCTCTGTCCGTCTGTCTGTCTGTCACCGGGCTGTATCTCACGAACCGTGATTGCCAGAAGAATACCATTATTATAGTTTCAAACTCAAATGGGTCCCGCCTGCTTCCAACTTTTATTTAATTTAAAATGGGCTTGTTTTTAGCTTTTCAGTTAGTTTTAGCATAAGGTTGCAGTCGGGTTTTTTAAAATTTACTGCTTTTTAGTTTACAAATGTGAAAGATTTCGCAGACGATTTAGTTCTTGGTAGGTGTTTTTTACGATTTGTCACTTTGAATTAGTTTTTACCATATTATAAGTTGTATATATTTTTGTAATCACATTTTAAAACCTTTTATTTTGATACCCCACTCGATAGGTTATGAGAAAAAAAAATTTTTTGAAGAAATAATATTGCGCCAAAAATCCGCCATTTTGTATTTTTTATTTTGATATACCCAGTGTCACTCTCACAGTACATACAAATCTAACGACACCTCTCAAGCTAAAATTCATCGAGCCGTTCAGGCCGTAGAGCGTGCCAAACAATTATACATACATACATAATAATATGTGTTTTCACTTCTCATGCTCTAAAAGTCCGTCTTTATGATGTGCTTAGGCGACATAAAATCGCTTTTTATGTTCTAGTGCATAAAGTAATTTTTTTTTCTAAGACTAAAGTAATCAGGCCCAACAGCCACACGCACAATAGAACTTCGCAGATTAAAGTCGTGATTTATTTCATTTTCTTTAATTTATACTACTTCCGTGTTTTCTATCGTTAATTTAATAAAATCAAGTGAAATAGTTGTCATTTATTATTTAAAAAGGCAAAGAAACGTTTTCATTTTTTGGCAGTATGAAGTACCCAAGTCGAATGACAAATGTTGAAAATTAAAAAAAAAACTTTTAAAAAGTTTCTTGGCGGTATTATCTGTGGTGGCAGGAATTAGCTATGGATGCAACATTTTTGATTAATTATGTACTGTATACTTTATGTCTGTTTCATTTTCTCGCAATCGAAGTGTACCTAAAGCAGAGTGTATAACTCAGGCGTAAACGAGCCATTTTACCCCTCGACTTAACTATCCGCTCTCGCCTGCGGCTCGGGTGGATATAAACATCTCGGGGTAAACTAGCTTCTTTTATGCCTTAGTTGTACAATCTACTGTTATGTATGTATAATTGTTTTTCGAGAGTATATATTATATACTCTCGAAAAACATAACCCTTCTTCTGGCTATCACGGTTCGTGAGATACAGCCTGGTGACAGACAGACAGACGGAGAGAGGAGTCTTAGTAATAAGGTCCCGTTTTTACCCTTTGGGTACGGAACCCTAAAAACTACCACTGTTAAGAGCGGTATTAGTCATAAGTTAGTTTTAATTTTTTTTTGTAATTGTATTTTTTTATAAACTGTATACGTGAATAAACGAACTGTATACTGAATAAACGTGTTTTATTGATATTATTATATTAGTATTCAATAGACAATAATATAGCGTCCACTCGCAAACAAACTATCACTACTACTAATACTATCAACGTCCAAGCGTAAACGAACAGTCCGAGTGTACTATCTGCGCTATTTAGTCTTTGCCACAAAAATGCAGATCGGAGCGAGCCGACATGCGACACAACCTCCCCGTGCGAACGATCCAGCGAGACTGGCCGGGCGGCTGCTGCCCGCGCCCGTATAGGTAAAACCATGGTGTTATTGATTTTTTCCCACTTAAATAATAATTATTAAAAAAAACAAACTTAATTTTTATAAACCATTAAATTTGCTATAATTTGGTGAAAGAATCATCAAAATCGCTTCAGGCGTTTGAAAGTAGAAAGAAAATTCTTGCGTAAAATAAGAGGATGGATATGATTTTTTGTTGTTAAAACTAACAGTAATATTAAAAAAATCAAACTTAAATTATATTTGTAAACATATGTCACATATCATATATTTTTTTAAATATATTTGGGCTATCCATTTGGGAGGAGTAGGCCTTCAAAGAGAGGTCTACTTTGCAGTTTGGCGTAACCATTCGCCTTAACTGTACAGCCCGATGCAAACTTTTTAGCGGTTCCGAACATGAGGCGAGTCGCTGCGCAGTTACAAATTCACGTGTCAGCGGGGGTGAGGGGTGGGGTACTGCGCCGAGTGTAGCGCACTCCAGAGCCGCCATAAAGTTTGGCGCGAAATGTACAATCAATATTTCTCTTGTTTGATTTTAGAATTTCGCCTTAAGGTGAATGCGCAGTTGTAGCCCGCGAAATTCAAATTTTCTTACGTTTTTTGCAATTTGCAGATCACTGTCAGGTTGTATCTTGATCAAAATATAATTCGCGACTATAATAGATATGTATTTACAGAATTAGTCATTAGAATCATTTATATATCTCTTTAAGTTAGATTTCTACCACAAACACTTTTCCATACGAGATTTGTTCTTAACGGTAGAAATCTAACTTAGAAAGATGTATTAATGATTCGAATTATTATAAATGTGTAAAATATGTACCGGTTATAGTCGCAAATCATATTTTGATCAAGATACAACCTGACACTGACCTACAAATTGCAAATAACGAAAGAAAATATAAATTTCGCGGTCTACCACTGCGCATTCACCTTAAGACGACTACATGATCTAAAGCGCGGTCACTGTCGGACTGCATAGAAAAGAAAGAGAAGCGCGATGACACAACGCTGGTAATTTATTGCAAAATATGAAGCAATTATCTATTTACGAAAAATATATCGTTTGAACCATAGAAATGTAAAAAACAGGAGAAGTGGCAAGGGGGCGTGTCTGTGTCCACGCGTCATGAGCAACATGCGCTTGTACTAGGCGAATGGCCGTCTCCGCGAACTAGTGCGCTTTTGACTGTGATCGTGATAAAATATAAAAATGCCGAGTTGTTCAGTGGTTTCCTGTAAAAAACGAAGTCAAAATAAAATCCTCGTATCTCGTGGAATCACTTACCATATATAAGTAAAAGTATTTTACTGTATTTGTCTTTAAAATCATGAAAAACAACAAAGCGTAAAATATTTCTTGCTTTTACTACGTTATTTTTGTTTTCAAATATCGCAGCGGCTGTACTATTTTTGCAGCAACTACATTGCTTCTTAACCACTAGCCACTCAGTATGTCGTTAAGTGAACAGCAAGCAATGTAAAAATTACAAAACGATACTTCATTGTCGCCGAGCGTCGCATAGTACAGCCGCTGTGTCTTGCGGCGAGATAGTGATGTGGTTATGAATGTCCACTAACGTAGGCTATCGACAACAACGTCGATTGCTCAACGAATATATTGCTATTATAGTTAATTTTTCAATTTGTCAACCATTTTAACCCGGTTTATAGAAGACCTGAAAAGATGGCGTTTAAATGGTTGGAAGGCCCTTGAGAAAATGAAAAATAATGTTAATTTTTTTTATTAACTTCAATAATTTTTTTAGCTACTTTTTATTGATTTATAATATAATAATATGTTCTGGACATATAGTTTTTTATTTATTTTATTTTCATGACCCTTTATTTTTCTTAGTACAATAATGAATTAAAGAGTCGATAACTTTCCGATTTAGTCAATCACTAGCGTATGTGTAAAATAAATTGCTTTTGCACAGCACAACGATAGCGATAGATGTTTTTGTGTGAGTGACTTGTACGGTGCATGGTAAAATGCACGCTGTGTTTGATGAGTTAAGGTTTATAATTGATTGTGTAGTACGTTCTGATTTATGAATTGCAAGAGTGTGCGCGACTTTGTATCTATTGCTTTTACTAAACTACATCTGTAGTAGTGGCGCGGCGGTGGGGCAAACCTAGCGACATCGGGTTCTAATACATTTTCAACTACCGGCCATATCTCCTTCTTTCATATATCTATGGTTTGAACTAAAAAATTAAAATACTAGAGTTAGTATGTTACTTGTAGAATAATCTGACAAAAAAAACAACATAATGATTGTATTATTAGTATGGTTTTTATTGTAAAAAGAAAGTTTTTAGAGGTATCTTCGTGATTTTTTTCTATCGTACCAAATAAGTTGTATTATGTTTTCAACACACATCTACCTAGCATATATTCTGATGAATGTCATATATTTTTTTGAATTTGTTGACTGTAGTCGATCATATACTTTTATTGTTTCTAAAACTTTCGTTTTTTGCGTTTAGGTCTTAAAAAGAAGATGGCCATACTTACGAGGCTTTTTTTCTTTTTTGTAGATGGGAAATCATCAAATGACCCCTCCCGCTCTGGGTGGAGCGGAAGGAAGTGTCAGACTTACTGACTAAAACCCATCCGTATTCCTTTCTTAGCCCTTTATGTTCCGGGGTAGCGGTAACCCTTTCGGACAATCCCGCACCCCCGGCAGGCATCTTACGAGCATACTTACGAGGCTGCGTCTCATTCTGTATGAGATTGGTGTTATTGACTTGCAGACAGGGGCAGTACGGTGTCGGTGACGGTGGCGGCAGGGTGATGTCCTCAAGAGACATCGACAGCGGGGCGTCGGGGTGGCGAATGTCGTAGAGGAATTCCGGGATGATTGGTACTGCAAGAGATAACGATGTTTTAGGTACCTATTGCGTTTGTAAAAAGAGTTTTTTTAAAGTAAAAACTCCTTTAGGCATGTTGGGCATTTTTTTTTTTTGTAATGGGTTTTTGGAATGTTAAACTCGCGTCAGGACATTGCGTCAGGACATTGCGTCAGGACACGTGACCTGATCGAAAATTCGTAAGACGGATGGAGAGTAGACAGCCGGCGCGGCGTAAGAGAGGAAGTATCCCCCTCTCTTTCTACGGCGCGGCGAAAATGTATGCCTGCTGTTTCGTTTAGGCGGCGCAGGGTACTTGCGTGAATGTTCGTGTGTGTTTATGTTACAGCGTGAAACGCGCATCCATGGATGGTGACAGCTGATGGCTCGACCGTCTGTGTAGTGGCCACACTGCTGTGTATTCGTAAAATTCGTGTATACAGGGTGTTACAGAAAGGGTATATCAATACAAACGGGTTGAAGAGTGTATCTGGTCTAGAATCTCTGTACAAAATTTCAGCTCAAAAGCAGTAACTTTGAAAATGCTTAATATTTTTTTATTTCGATATTTTATTAAATTGATATCATAACAAACGTGTCACCGCACTACGAGGGTCATTATCGATTATCTGTAGTGTGTCTGTGCGCCTAGTACACGCACATCACGCTGCCACGCGCCAGTGCAGCGCCGTGATGTCGAAATAAAAAAATATTAAGCATTTTCAAAGTTAATGCTTTTGAGCTGAAATTTTGTACAGAGGTTCTAGACCAGATACACTCTTCAACCCGTTTGTATTGATATACCCTTTCTGTAACACCCTGTATAAAGTGTTTAAAATATGGAAATTGAACAAAGTGCATCTATTAATGAAAAATATCAAAAATGCACAACGTTAATATTCAAGTTTTCACTTCTGCCGGCACTCCCGGAGTGCAACCCGTCTTTTTTTTAAGTGAAAACTTCTTTAGGCGTGTTGCGCATTTTTTGAGATGGGAAAAAAACCATTGAATCCGCGTCACTGTTACCGTAACCGACACCGTTTCGGATGTATTTCTGATATGTCAGTGAGTGATGGCAAAGTATTCTGTTTGTGTTTTGTTTATATGACGATTAAAAAAATATACACGTGATTGTTCAAGTTTTCACTTCTGTCGGCACTCCCGGGGTGCCACTGTTTTTTATATCTGTATCTTCTGGGACCGCACTGTTTGTACACTGTTTTCATAAAGAAAATGAGACAGTATTTTATTTAAGAGCCTATACTATCTCAAATGGCTTAGCGTGATCCTCCGTTATGTCGAAAATACTGCACCATTGATTTTGAAATAAATATATGGTAAAGTTGAGGATTAATGCTAAGTCTTATGTTAGACGAAAACACGATTAAATTTTCTCGATAGAAAATAAATCCAAAGTTACCTCTAACCCGAACAATAAACCGCTGGTATTCAAAAAATACTTCAAATTAGATCATGGAACTTTGCATACTAACTGAACTTACTTTAACGCAGGTCTTATGTTATTTACTTTTTTATAATTACCAATATTTTCACTGTAAAAAGCAAATACCTAAACTATTGGCGCTGCCTGTCGCCCAGCACCGCACTCTGTCTCGCTCTCACTCAGTCAGCGAGCAGTATCGTATGAGCGAGATAAAGAGTGAATTTTAGCTGAGGTAGTATAGGCTCTTAAGTACAAACCTTAAAATCTAATAAACATTCGACATAAACAATAAAAAAAAAACATTTAAAACCCATAGATCCCTAGTTACCAAACGTATGAAAGCACTACGGAATACCATTCGATCGACATTCCAAATTTGAAAAGCCCTTCGCTCCGTCAAGAGTGCCTGAAACGACAGTTAATTCCGAATATGACGCGGTCGGCTCTCGTCGGAAACTGCCGAACTTTGCCGAAGTACTTGTGGGGTTAATGGGTCGGACTGAAGTACTAGGGTTACATATTTAATGAGGATTTTATTATTAGATTTTGAATTTATATATTTTGGGAACAAAGTTAAAGGACTATGGGCGGTCTGGTAGATATCGTCTTGTACGATATAATACCTCCCTGTACACTATTTTTTAACCGACTTCAAAAAGGACGACGTATGTTGCACGATATCTTCGGCAATTGTGAATCGATTTCAAAAATTATTTTTTTAATGGATTGGGTATGCTTCAGGGATGGTCCCATATAAATTTTATTAAATTTGGTTCGGTAGTTTTTGAGTTAGCTTCAATAACACGTATTTTTTCCCACTTAGTTTATATTAATGATGTTATAATAACTTCCTGTCACTGACCACATACCAAGTAGTGTTATACGAATTTGTGTGAGGTGTCCTAAAAAGTGAAAAGTAAAAACTTTTCTACAAGAAAAAACAACCGACTTCCAAAAAAAAAAATACTACGAAGTGGAAAATTACTTAAATTTCGGAAGTAGGTGTAGGAGCAGCATTTTCGTTTTTACCACCGACTTCCAAAATTAAAGTTATTTTTCACTTTATAATGTTTTTTTGAGATGCCAGTTGTTTTTTTGTATTTTATTTATAAATATGGTTATCGTCTGTTTTTTTATGTATGTATGTACACTGATTTCGCCGTTATTACTGCGCCGGCTTACGTGACCCGATCGTTTTTTTCATTAGGTCAGGGAAGCTCATATAATGGTCCCATATAAATTTTATTAACTTTGCTTAAACGTATTTTTTGGGATTTAGCCGCATATTTGTATAGATGTGGACATCTATACAAATATGCGGCTGCTGAGACCCTCAAGCGGCGCAAATACTGTAACCTTCTGGGCAACTACAGCTTTGAGCCGTTTGGGGTCGAAACGCTCGGGTCAGGAAATTTCTCGCCGCGGCTGGTCGATACTTCACGTGACCAGAGGGCTGGGTCGTTCTTTGGCCAAAGAATTAGCATTGCCATTCAACGGGACAATGCTGCTAGTCTTCTGGGCATGTTTCCGGATGACAGCGATGCGGACGAATACTTCGACGCCTGTGTCCTTTGTTTTATTTTTATTTTGATTTATTTGTATTGTAAGTTTGTTAGTCTTTTATTATAGTATCTAGTGTATATAAGTTACTTATTATGAAGCAATACAAATAAAACAAAGTCGGGTTATCTACACCATGTATAACTCAAGAACGGCTGCCTGGCACCCTAATTTCGTAACACAATAGATAGAATCATATTGAGGGATATTGCTAATCCATTGCTTCATATGTTCGAAAAATGTATCTGCTCTACAACTTAAATAACGCAATGAATGTTGTTGAACTGTCGAAATGAAAGCCATTGCTAGATACTGATACGAGTAGTTTTACGCAATTATCCCGCAGATGCTTTGTTGTTTAAAAAATACTACCGAATCGATTTTGCCGACACGAACAAGTGTCAAACAAATCTACTTAGCCTATGTTAAGGTCGGCTTCCAATCTAACCGGATGCAGCTGAATACCAGTATTTTACATGGAGCGACTGCCTATCTGACCTCCACAACCCAGTTACTGGGTAACACGATAGCCCGAGGTAAAACTGGTAACGACTATCGAAGATCTACTACGAATGACAGCCGGGACCAACGGCTATATCTATGTGCTTTCCGAGGCACGGAGGGGTCTCGATATATAAGGTGCTATAAAAATATCTGCCACGGCTTCAATGAGAGACAGTATTCTGTATATAGATTACAATAGTAACGATACATTATTGAACTTATGTCATAATGTTTTTCATACAAAAAAATGTGCGTATAAATTGGAATTGATTTAGTTGCATGAAACCGTCCCATAGTAATTAGCTGTTGCCGCACCGTCATTTCATTTCGCAAAATGTGACGAAGCGACACATTGCGCGTAGTTTGTAAACCACGTGATGCAGAATAGAATAAATGTTTATTTAATTACTTTATTTTCTCAAATTGATTTAACTATTCCGGGGTACAACATTTCTTCACTACTGTAATCTATATACAAAATACTGTCTCCCATTGAAGCCGTGGCAGATATTTTTATAGCGCCTTTATATAATGAGGGCAACTAGATAGAATCAATAAAATTACCTTTTATGTGCCTACATAATAAACTTATAATGTTCCCACTGCTGGGACACACGGGGAATGGGCCGTAATCTACCACGCGGGCCCAGTGCGGGTTGGTAGATGTCACATTTCTTCGAATTTTTGGTTCTAGGACATGTCAGTTCCCTCACAATGACTTCCTTCACCGTTTTAAGAGCAGTGGTGATGAAATAATTTACACAAAGTAAAGCGCCTGGCTGGGTTCGAACCTACGACCTACAACTCGTAAATCGGGGCTGCTGTGGTAACAGCCACCACCGCTATTGGGGGTGCGGGATTGTCCGAAAGGGTTACCGCTACCCCGGAACATAAAGGGCTAAGGAAGGAACACGGATGGGTTTTAGTCAGTAAGAGTCTGGCACTCCCTTCCGCTCCACCCAGAGCGGGAGGAGTCATTTGATGATTTCCCATCCACAAAAAAAAACCACCACTATAAGTACTTATTTGAAATAAATAATTTGAATTTGAATGGATGGTCACCCATCCACGAACCGACCGCGGCAAGGGTAGCTTAACCTTCGATGGACCCATGTACCCATGCACAAGTGTATAGCACGCTATAACAAAGTCTAGCTAGAACCCAAAAGGCAATTTCAAACTATTTAACAAAGTTAAACGCTACCCCGGGGCAAAAGGGTGAAAACTCGACGAAATATGATTTGAAATGCGACTGAGGACCCTGTCTTGGCTAGTGAGGGGACACTGTCGATAAATTTTGATATCGATAAAAAGTGGAGAATGTCGATAAGCTTTTTAAACCTAACCAAACCGAACCTCGGGGTGCCCTTGACGTCGTTTAGTATTATGCAAATTAAATATATGCCAAAACAAATTAGCCTCCAAGATAACCATGCCAACATAAACTGAATTTGAAAGGGGAAAGTGGAGATCTTTATTTGTGCAAGTGGAATCACCCAAAGATTGACTGGTAATGTTAATGAAAATGCCTATGGCATTAAGTCCGCCTCTGTACATTTATGTGCTTGAAGTATTAAATAAAAAAATAATAAGGCTGGCAAAATAAAAATAATAAAAAGTGTTTCATCTCCTGTTAGACTTCGAATACAAATAAAGTTTGCAAGGTCTATAGAAAGTTGCGACGTTTGTTGATGATTATGCATATCAGATTTGTATGCTCATGGGTTCACGAATCTCACGATACAACCGAAACAAAAACATCGTTATCGTTATGTTGTTCCTAAAATATTCCACCTATTACTTATGTACAGACGCCAGCACATCAAGCTACCCGAAACTGTAAAATTTTCCCAATCAACTTTGAACCTTATGCTTTAGCGATAAAGTTGAAAATTTATTAAAGAAATTTGACAGATTGTAGTAGCTTGATGTGCTGGCGTCTGCACGTCACGTACGTTATAGGTAAACAGATAACACCCAGTCTTTCCAAGGCGTATCATGTTATCCAGTAACTGGGTTGTGGAGGTCAGATAGGCAGTCGCTCCATGTATAATACTGGTATTCAGCTGCATCTAGTAAGACTGGAAGCTGATCCCAACATATTTGAGAAATGCCTAGGCAGATGATGATGATAGGTAAACAGAAAACAGACTAATAGCTTGTCCATTCCGCAGTGAAGGGCTTTGAAGATCCCCGGCATGCCTACTTTCGAGCCATTTTTTTTGATGAAATAAACTAGATAACTATAGGATATCGAGGTAAAAACGTTGTTTGCACAGAGATTTTTATTTTACAACTGTTTTTCACAAGACATAAGTCATAATCAAAAAACAACACACATGTTCGAAAAAGGTTGTCAACCAAAAGGTTTCACACTTCCCCTCAAACAACATCCATCATCAGATATCCTCACATCACACCACACCAGACACACCCAAACTCAAATCGCGCACACATTTATTAAATGCCACACGACCTAATGGTTTTGTCAGCACATCTGCTGGGTTATTTTCCGTACACACATAGTCCAGACGTACAACATTGTTGGCAATGCAATCTCTGACATAGTGCGCCCTTATGTCTATATGTTTCGTCCTTCTATGCGCTACTGGATTGTATGCAAGTTTAATAGCACTCTGATTATCCACGGAAATGCAAATAGACCCAAGATATTCACCTCTTATAAATGCATTCAGCTGTCGCAAATGAACTGCCTCCTTAGTTGCCTCCGAAAGTGCAATATACTCGGCTTCCGTTGACGACAGTGCCACACAAGCTTGTTTCCGGCATTCCCAGTTAATCAACGAGTTTCCGCATCTAAAAATAAATCCAGAATAAGATTTTCTATCTTTGACGTTCCCTCCCCAGTCAGCATCTACGAATCCCGTGATGTCCTGCACCAGTGACTTGAGAAATATCAAACATAGATCCCTTGTACCCTTAAGGTATCTCAAGATATGTTTAGCAGCTTTCCAATGACGTTCCTCACAACATGAGTTGTACTGTGCCAAAAAATTGACCGCAGCCGCAATATCCGGGCGTGTGTTACAGGCCAAATAGTTCAATGATCCTATGAGCGCTTGATAACTACGAGAGTCTTGGCAGGATAGCTTACCTCCTTCCCCTTCCGCCAAGGCTTTATGGAAATTGACTTCCGTCGGAGTTTTCACTGGTTTGCAGTCGGACATACCATATTCATCCAAGATCTTCGAAATAAGTCTCTCTTGATTCAAATATATTCCGGTATCCGTCTTAAGCAAAGACATACCTAAAACTTGTCTCGCTTCCCCTAAATCCTTTATCTTGAAATGTTTACAAAGATTGTCTAATAAAACTTCTTTCTGCCGTTTGTCTTTGTAAAATAATAAGAAATCGTCAACGTATAAAGCGATATAAAAATTATTATTTTTGTAAAGACAGCTATCAAAGTCACAGCGTTTGAAGTTCAAAGACAATAACACTTCATTTACTTTATCATTCCAAGACCGTGAAGCTTGTTTGAGGCCGTATATCGCTTTTTCTAGTAAGCAAACTTTTTCCTTCGAGTTTTCGTCTATGCAACCCTCCGGTTGTCGCATATAAACTCTTTCATGCAAATCACCGTTCAGAAAGGCGGTGTTCACATCAAAGTGGCTGATGAACAAATCCTTTTCAACAGCTAACGATAACAGCAGTCTAATCGTCGATCTTCTCACGACCGGTGAATAAGTTTCGAAGTAGTCGATCCCGTAGGATTGAGTGAAACCCTTCGCCACAAGTCGAGCTTTATAGGTCTTGTTACCATCTGCATCAAACTTGTACTTGAAGATCCACTTGTTTCCCACGACTTTAGCTCCACGTGGCTTATCGACGAGCTTCCAGACTTGGTTCTCGTACATCGAATCCATCTCTTTCATCATGGCTTCGTTCCAGTTATCCTTATCGTCCCGACTTAAGGCTTCCTTAACTGTCAAAGGCTCCTGCTCTTCTGTACAGCATGCAAGTCCATTATGATTTCCTTCTCGGATTCTACTACGTAGAGGATAACGACATTCACCTTCGTTTGACTGTCCTCTATTTATGCTCTGTTCGTCGTTTTCCACCACGACGTTTTCTTCTCCGCTATCACCCGTTTCTCCCACCTCTACTTCCGCGTCTTCATATACTTCAGCCTCATCTGAGGAACTCGGCCCTTGAGAAGCTTCTGCACTACCAGGTGACGAACCTGACTGGCCTTCTTCCTTTGCAAGTTCCCAGATTACTTCAGCACCTTTGTCACTGCTACCTACGAGCTGACTAGGATCCTCTGAAACTGCTGCTGTAGAGTCCTCCAAGAAAACTACATCCCTTGCTCTAACTATGACGCGAGGATTACTGGGATTTATGAAACGATATCCCTTGGTTTCTTCACAGTAACCAACAAAGATATGTTCTACCGCTTTAGGGCTCCATTTCTTCCGAGTTTCCTTGGGCACATGCACAAACGCCTTAGTTCCAAAAACTCTGAAATGATCGAACGACTGAGCCTTCCCTGTCCACAATTCCTCAGGAATCTTGCCATTATTGCCACTGTGGGGCAGCCTATTTTTCGTATAAACAGCCGTATTACATGCCTCTCCCCACAGTTTCACACTCAGACCCTTTTCGGCTAACATAGCACGAGCCATCTCCACAATCGTGCGGTTTGCTCGCTCCACTACGCCGTTCTGTTCTGGAGTGTAGGGAACAGTCAACTGATGTTTTATACCCTTTTGGCGTAGAAACCCATCAAACTTCCTGTTCACAAATTCTGTTCCATTGTCCGTGCGTATGCACTTTACCTTCAGTCCGGTTTCAACCTCTACGCTAGCTAGAAAAAGTTTAAAATGATCTAAAACCTGATCTTTTGATTTAAGAAAAAATACAAAGGATTTTCGTGTCAAATCGTCTAAAATAACTAGCATATACCGAGATCCACCATACGTGAGTTCAGACATTGGACCACAGATATCCATGTGAATCAGTTGTAGTCTCTCGACTGCCCTCTCAGCCTCACCAACTGGAAAAGGTAAACGATGTGCCTTACCCTTAATACAGGCGACACAAGGCTCCATTACGCTCTTTCCAAATTCCATAATCGGAAGCTTACGTAAATCTCTCTCATTTACGTGTCCAAGCCGCCGCCGCGCCGGTGCCATAACATCAAAGGATTACCTGCCTTCACTGATGCCAACGCAGTCCCATCTACAACCGCCTGACAACCTTCAAGCTTGTAGATTCCTGAGACTTCACTTGCGGTAGCCAGAAGCTTTCCCTTGAAATGGCCTGGAACCAAATGGTGAATTAGCTTGCAGCCATCTCTGTCAAAACTTACCTTCCATCCTTTCTCTACTAATTTAGACACTGATAACAGATTAACACGCAAACCAGGTACATACATGACATCCCTCACAGCAAGTGTTCGGCCTTTCAAACTCACCATGATATCACCTTTACCTTTGCATTCAATCTTATCATTGTTCGCACATGTCACATTACTCATACCAATATTCATAACCAAATCTTTAAACCAATGTTTCTGGAAAGACATATGTGAAGATGCCCCGCTGTCGATGTACCACTCCGTCGGATTGAAGGAGTCCCCGGTGCTGAATGAAGACAGGCTCATGACCGCAACGTCACTCAGTTTTGAGAATGAACCCGCTTTCCTTCCTTCAGGACAGTCCGGCTTCTTATGTCCACTTTTTCCACATTTAAAGCATTTAACTTTGGTCATATTCAAATCTTTGTTCCCATTCCGCTTCTTACTCTTACTCACAGCCAATGCTGAGTCCGCTGAAGAAAATGTACTACAACCTTGACGTGAATCCTCCTGTAGTAACTTCTGTCGTACGTTATCTGAAGTCAACTTCATCCCAGAGTGTTCCAGTGCCATTCGCATAGGCCGGTACTCTTCAGGTAGTCCTCTCAGTAACACGACAGCTACAAGATCATCGTCAAATCCGGTGGCAATATCCTTCAACTTTTGAGAAAGGGACATTACTGCAGCAACATATTCATGCATCGACGAGTGTCTCTCTAGCTTTTCATCCATCAATGCGTTGATAAGGGTGATCCTGCGATTTACTCCTTTGTCCTCAAATGCTTTCGCTAAGCTATCCCAAGCATCTTTGGCATGCTTTGAATCTTGTACATACGCATAAAGTGTAGGTTCCACAAGAAGACAAATCAAAGCTAGTGCATCTTGGTCCTTCTCAATGGCGGTGGAGTCTTTGGAATCCGGGTACTTTGAAGTATATGTGAACAACTTTTCTCGTATGAGAATCATTTTCATTGCGAATTTCCACGTAGAGTAGTCATCTAGGCCGCTGAGGTTCTTGATGGAATATTTAGTTCCTGGGCCCATAACCTTTTGATGAAATAAACTAGATAACTATAGGATATCGAGGTAAAAACGTTGTTTGCACAGAGATTTTTATTTCACAACTGTTTTTCACAAGACATAAGTCATAATCAAAAAACAACACACATGTTCGAAAAAGGTTGTCAACCAAAAGGTTTCACAATTTTGATTTTTTTTTTTTCAAAATCACGGCTACGCATAAAACCTATATAAATCGATAGCTGCCATCAACGCAAACAGAAAATGTTATGAGACCTAACCCAGTAATGTGTCACGTTTTCGAGATATTAACGTTCAAAGTCGGTCACGTGACATCAATTTTTTTTTAACTTGCTTACCTCTTGTTGCCTAGAGGTCGGACTTCAGATGAATATGTCAAAGACCAAGTTGATGACGAACAGCGCGCATCGCAGGATCAATGTGGCGGGTGGGGAGGTTGAATACGTTGATGAGTATCTCTATCTTGGTCAAATAGTCTCTTTCCAGGCAAGACAAAACAAAGAAGTTGCAAGACGCACCGAAAATGCCTGGATGAGCTATTGGGCCATGAAAGACCTAATGAAGGGTGATCTTCCTTTGTCCCTTAAGAGAAAACTCATTGACGTGTGCATACTTCCCATCCTCACATATGGTGGTCAAACATGGTCTTTGACAAATCAGCAGAGGTCCACGCTCGAGGTTTGCTAGAGGGCTATGGAACGGAGTATTCTGGGTATCAAATTAAAACAGACCGGGTTAGGAATACGACCATCCGTTCCATCACAAAGATAACTGATGTCACTTGGAAAGCTGCCACGCTAAAATGGAACTGGGCTGGACACATCTGCCGCATGCCAGATGAACAGTGGGCCAAACTTACGACCCAATGGGTCCCTCTTAATGGCAAACGACATCGTGGCAGGCCCAGACAGAGATGGCGGGATGAGCTGGACTCCTTCAACAAGAACTGGTCCTTAGCAGCTTTGAACAGAGAGAGGTGGAAAGAGAGTAGGGAGGCCTTTGCCCTGCAGTGGGACGTCACAGGCTAATAATAATAATACCTCTTGTTGCATAGAAGTTCGAAATAATCACTTTTCAAACATCTAAGCAGCAAGATGTACGCAAGTTCAATCCCCTTTAAATCCCAAATAAATAACCAACAATTTTATCGACAATCTTGTATCGCAGCCCCAACACTACCAGCCGCCTCTTTTGATGAGGCGGCTAAGTGAATTTCACTTTGATCTCGCCGACGGGGAAATTGCCCCGGCTTCCGTACTGAACCGACTGCAGTAGAAGTGAGTCGTGTGTTTGAGACTTGGGACTTACTCATATTTGATTACTACGATTCTTGATGGTTCTATGACGAACTAGCTTCTGCCCACGACTACAATCAGCGTATAATCAGTGGCGTGCATTGCATATAGGCATATAAGCAGTGCCTACCTCGATATATCAACATAAGCCTGTCAATTACATTTTAATGTGTGTGCCCCACAATTAAGAAACTCACTAAATTATCATACCTAACAAAAAAACAAAATCTTCATACAAACACGCGCGGCAGTAGGTAGTCGCCGGACGGCCTACTCGGCCCCCGTACTATTCGCACATTGTCATCGGTCTTTACTCGTTCAAGTTAATACGACAAAATTAAAAATACGTACGTCTCACGCGTAATACCATGACGTTCGACCTTCGCAATTTATCACCCTTAAGTAGGCATGCCTACTCAAATAACCACACTTTTGACCTCACTTTTTTTTCTGATTAGTGACCGCGTTTGCCTAGACTAGACTCGGTCTAGTGCCTACCTATTCTGAAAACCAATGCACGCCACTGTGTTCGCACTGCTGGGACACAAGCCTTTTACCTTTGAGAGGGAGTGGGCTACAATCCACCACGCGGGCCCAGTGCGGGTTGGTAGATGTCATAGAGAAAGTAATGTTCATTATATCTAAGAAAAGACAGGAGTCCCACAGAAAAAAAAATACAACCGAATTGAGAACCTCCTCCTTTTTTTGAAGTCGGTTAAAAAGATGAAAAACGTCGCTTGTATGAAACTTGTACTAAAACTGAATACCAACATAACAAAAATGACACAGACTATGCACAGACTGCACGTGTTAAAGCGAGACAGCGATAGCCGCCATTATGTTTAGTACACGTTTCATAGTTTCTTTTTGAAGTGAAACTTCTTTACGCACGCTTGGCTTGGGGAGTAAGCTGGCGAACGCGTGACGTAAGCGTTACGAAGATTGTGATCGGGCGAGGCGAACGGGAGTTGAGTGGGGGCTATAAGCAAGAGAAAGCAGTGCGCGCGCACATTTTCTTTCTCTCTTCCTCTCATAGCCAAATACGTTTGAAGTTTCACTTCAGTTGTGTGGTCATAAGCACACTCGGTTTTTTTTATTAGACAGTTGCGTCAGACTGGTAGATGTCACAAGTCTTCGAATTTTTGATTCTAGGACATGCCAGTTTCCTCACTTCTAATCTATACTAAAAATAAAGCTGACCAGTTTGTTTGTTTGAACGCACTAATCTATGGAACTACCATTCGAATTTGAAAAATTATTTTTGTGTTTGATAGCCCAATTCTTGAGGCAGAGCCGAGAAAAAAGAAAAATATCTGAAAGAACGCTAAGTAAAAACGAAGTGATAGCGCGGGTAGGCGATGCGATGCGACGGAGAGGGTCGGGTTAACAAGAAGTCAAGAAATACAGATTTTCGGGCTTCTGACTACCCGTAACGACTGTCAAAGATCGACGAATGCCAGCCGGGACCAACGGCTTAATGTGCTTTCTGAGACACGGAGGGTCTTGGTAATGTAAAGATGGTCACCCATCCACGGACCAACCGCGGCAAGCGTAGCTTAACCTGATAAATCGACCCGTGTGGCTGTCATTTCTTAGCCACAAGCCCCTCATTATGGGATTAAAAAATACCTAAGAAAAGTTTACGAAATAGAACAACAATTTACTCATTCTACCTCTTTTCAATTCAAAATCGGAACCGTTTCCAACCGCTTCCTATCCAGCCAGGCACAATCCAAGATGGCGGCGGACAATCAGAAAAGTGGTTTACTTCATCTGCAATTCATTAGATGGTGTAATGGCCCATCGTTCCTTAGAAAAGATTCCCTGGGAAATGTTTAACGAATTCGCCGAGGGAATAAAAGATTATTGAAATGTGGTCGAGGAGAAAACTGAGGTGTTTATGGTAAAACAATCGGTGAAGGAAAGAGTTATTCGCAGATTTACACATCGGACTTTACACTTTTTTATTTGAGTTTTATTTGTTTTTTATCCGACTACGGCGAAGCAAAAACATGGGTTATGATTTTGACCGGTATACAGGGTGTTACGGAAAGGGTATATCAATACAAACGGGTTGAAGAGTGTATCTGGTCTAGAATCTCTGTACAAAATCAGCTCAAAAGCATTAACTTTGAAAATGCTTAATATTTTTTTTATTTCGACATCACCGCCCTGCACTGGTACTAGGCGCACAGACACACTACAGATAATGGATAATGACCCTCGTAGTGCGGTGACACGTTTGTTATGATTTCAATTTAATAAACTATCGAAATAAAAAATATTAAGCATTCTCAAAGTTGATGCTTTTGAGCTGAAATTTTGTACAGAGATTCTAGACCAGATACACTCTTCAACCCGTTTGTATTGTTATACCATTTCTGTAACACCCTGTATATGTATGTATGTTCATCTGTTCCCTCATAACTTCAAAATTACTTATAATAATTTGACAAATGAGGTATCGTTAGAAGCGTCTTGGCCGTCCGCTGGTTAAAGGCTATGTGACGTCACACTAAATTCAATATGGCGCCCTCTAGAGGACATAATGAATTTAAAAATAAATATTTTGGGACGGTATCAAATGAAAGGACTTAATTAGCACATTTCAAAAATATAAATGTTACTAAAATAAGCCCCAAAATAATTAATTAAAAAAAGTTTAAAAACTAAAACCCGACTACTGAAAAGGATGAAACAAGAAAGTACCTTCCCGTGGTTGCATGCTACCATAACTTATAAGTATGTTAGTACAACGGCATGCGACCACGGGTAGGTACTTCCTTGTTTCATCCTTTTCAGTAGTCGGGTTTTTATCTGATGTATGTATCTGGTGTATTGTGTGCCTTTCAGTCTGTGCTAAATAAATGTATTTTCTTTCTTTCTTTATTTCTTTCTATTTATCATCATATATTATATTTAAAAGAGTGTCCATGGAGTTTCATGCCCGTTCTTCTCCAAAGAGATCTACGTTTTAGAATGCTCAACTAGCTTCAACTTTCTGACTAACTGACCGACTATTTAATTTTGACAACTCACAAGTGCCTGTAAATGGTTTAATTGAAATAAATGCTTTGAGTTTCAGTTTGAAATAGAGATCATAAATGACGCCTCGTAATAAATAATCCCAACAAAAACATTTCATGTAAATTAGGTTGCCAAGACTTAAATAACGCTTTCACTGTTTTATTAACCAGTTAAGGCCGGTTAATGAGACACGATTGATTGTCTATTGTAATGTGCCACCATTGGTACGCGCCGGGCCGGAGCGATTATAAAGTTATCAGATAAACCCCCTTACTAATAAACATTGTATAGCGTCTGTATAGTTACACAACGCTATGTCTTCTTCTTTCGAAAGTCAAATAAAATTACTGACGACTGAAAGAGAGATATCGGTGTGTAACTAGTCATCTGATATGATACGGTTATTAGTAAGGGGGCTAATGTAAAGCCAAGCACCTAATTCTAAAAACGTTACATCTTGGTAAAAATGTACGGCTCTTAAGTAATTCTTCAATACTGTCGATTTTTCTAGGATGGGCAACGAAGTTTCTAGGTTAGGTATAGACCACCCTTGCCACGCCGATGATTACGGATAGCTAACATGCTAAAAAACGATTAATAAGTTATTAATTTTATTTAGAGAAAATGTAACGAACTATTTACAATAGATACTAAAATAAATGACTAACTAACTTACTATACAAATAAATACAAAAACAAAGGACATTTGGCGTCGAAGTACTCGTCCGCATCGCTGTAATTCGGAAACATGCCCAGAAGACTGGCAGCATTGCCCCGTTGAATGGCAATGCTAATTCTTTGGCCCTCTGGTCACGTGAAGTGTCGACCGGCTGGCGAGAAATTTCCTTAAAAAGGAGACGCGCGCTCGGGCCCCTTGACCTGAGCGTTTCGACCCCAAACGGCTCAAAGCTGTAGTTGCCCATAAGGTTACAGTATTTACGCCGCTTGAGGGTCTCAGCAGCCGCAGCAGAGGCGCCAGCACAGCCCGCCGTGCTAGGAACATGAGATGGCGCAAGGGTATCGACATATGTTGCGTCTCATACCAGAAAGATAAGTAACACTTACGCACACAACGCACTATACCACAACACAACACACCACACAACCACATCTCCCTCCTTTAACACACATACCTACACATTAATAGCCGTAGTTCATTATAGGATCAAAATGTTATCACATATTATAGATTAAGGATTTTTTGTACACGAAGTTACAGTAGAATACTGACTCCTAAGTCACAGGGTCCCCCCTAGTTTAGGAGGCAGGGTTCTCACTGCCTATTTAAGCAACCTTTGTTTCCCAAAGTTTAATGTTCCTATGTGTATTGTATGAGCTTTGTATATTAAGGTTTTTGTGTTAATAAACTTATTATTATTATTACTTACCGACAGTAGTCAGCAGCATGTTGTCGAGGAGCAGTGCGATGGCTACGATGACCAGGACCAGCTTTCTGGACTCCCTCAGTGCTGCTATCTTCGCCTTCCACCCGCTGGTGAAGCCATCTGATGCGACGCCCATTTTGATGTTTAAGGTTTCTGCAACAAGATTTTATTTTGATTAAGAGCCCATACTACCTTAGCTAAAATTCACTCTTTATCTCGCTCATACGTTACTGCTCGCGGACTGAGTGAGAGCGAGACAGAGTGCGGTGCTGGGCGGCAGGCAGCGCCAATAGTTTAGGTATTTGCTTTTTACAGTGAAAATAATGGTAATTATAAAAAAATAAATAACATAAGACCTGCTTTAAAGTAAGTTCAGTTAGTATGCAAAGTTTCATGATCTAATTTGAAGTATTTTTTTAATGCCAGCGGTTTATTGTTCGGATTTAGAGGTAATTTTGGATTTTTTTTCTATCGAGAAAATTTTATGGAATCGTGTTTTCGTCTAACATGGGACTTAGCATTAATCCTCAACTTTACCATATACTTATTTCAAAATTAATGGTGCAGTATTTTCGACAAAACGAAGGATCACGCTAAGCCATTTGAGGTAGTATAGGCTCTTAGTATGTAGCGGTATCTACAACGCCACATGCGAACAACGCGTCATACTGACGTCACGCAAAATCCTGCATCTCGCAAGCAGAGTTTACCGCGCAACTAGCATAAATACAACGGCCCGACATGAATCATCGGGCAGCTGCCCGCCAGACACAACACCCGTCTGGTCAGAGGATCCTCCCTTTTCTATGGAGGATGAGTGAACTTTACACCCTGTTCCTCGTACCTCAATTAGTAGGTAAGTAATCAAAATCACTTCCAACTTTTAAAATGCTATTAAAGCACCATATACAAAGTAGTATTTGAATTGTAAGTAACTATGTAATCTTCTTTATTTAATTTTTTTAATAGCTGCGCCCCGCGGTATCACCCGCTACAAATAGGACTACGGTCACTTCGGACAGGCATTTCTCGGATTCGAATCGGACGTAGTGCGAAACCGCTCTGAGTATTAGAAGTTTGTACGTTTAATAAAACAATTAATAATAGTTAAAGTAACAACTATACAGGGTGTTACAGAAAGGGTATATCGAAGAAGGGGAAAGGGGGAAGGGTGTATCAGTTCGACATCACGGCGCTGCACTGGCGCGCGGCGGCGTGATGTGCCTGTACTAGGCGCACATACACACTACAGATAATGGATAATGACCCTCGTAGTGCGGTGACACGTTTGTTTTGATTTCAATTTAATAAACTATCGAAATAAAAAAATATTAAGCAATTTCAAAGTTACTGCTTTTGAGCTGAAATTTTGTACAGAGATTCTAGACCAGATACACTCTTCAACCCGTTTGTATTGATATACCCTTTCCGTAACACCCTGTATACACTAGATACTAAAATAAATGACTAACTAACTTACAATACAAATAAATAAAAATAAAAAACAAAGGACGGAAGAAGGAAACGTGTCCAGAAGACTGGCAGCATTGCCCCGTTGAATGGCAATGCTAATTCTTTGGCCAAAGAACGACCCAGCCCTCTGGTCACGTGAAGTATCGACCAGCCGGCGAGAAATTTCCTTAAAAAGGAGACGCGCGCTCGGGCCCCATGACCCGAGCGTTTCAACCCCAAACGGCTCAAAGTTGTAGTTGCACAATAATAAAACAATTTAACTCGTAAGTCTTAAAATCGCTCATTTAACAAAAATACTTCTCCAATTAACAATTACAAATGGCGGCAACAATGACGCTGGTGACGTATTCAAGATGGCGGCCGGATGTAAGTCGACGGCGGTAACGAGCCGTTTCCACCAATATGGCGCCGTTTCCGGCTCGCCTGCGCTTTTGTCTGGATAATTAATTTTGAATCTTTGAATGATTTTCGAAGGTGTTGTTTTCGAAGGATTTATAAATGACTGTGATAATCTTAGCTAGCTGGTGTCCTACTTAATAATCATCATCTGCCTAGTCTTTTCCCAACTATGTTGGAGTCGGCTTCCAGTCTAACCAGATGCAGCTGAATACCAGTATTTTACATGGAGAAACTGCCTATCTGACCTCCACAACCCAGTTACTGGGTAATATGACACTCGGTAACACTGGTTATCAGACTTTCGGGCTTCTGACGACCCGTAACCACTGTTAAAAATCCACAGAGGGCCTCCTTGACAATACAAAAGTGTCTGTAAATGGTTTCTTTGAAATAAATGCTAGTTTAAGTTTGAAATAGTACGAGTACATGATCTTAGAAAAACGTGGCATACTTTTTTCGGGAACCAACAATAATTTAACCTTTTTAAAAACTCGAATTTTCCACAAAAATTTCTGTCTTTTAGCATTTTTGGAATATGAAACGAAAATGCGGTTACAGTAGGCACGAAGTTATAAACTAATTGTTTACGATAAACAATTAGTTGCTTTATTTTTTACGAATTAAGCTGAGGTAAAAGGCAACAGATGTATGTAAGAAAGAAACCGGTAAAATGCGAGTCGGACTCGCTCACCGAGGGTTCCGTACAAATTTGGAGGTATGCAACTACAAATTTACAGTTTTCGGATTTTTTCCTTTACTTGCGCTACATGGCATTGCTTTTTGCCAAATTTCATGATTCTAGGGCAACGGGAAGTACCCTATAGATTTTGATTCCCTTGAGAATGTCGAAATATACGTTTTTTGCGGCATAAACGGTCGTCTCTTTTTTTTACGTTAACTTAGAAGTTTGATTTTTTCACAGCTTCAAGGGACTGTAGACTAGTGATGGGCGTTGAATCAACGAACTAGTTGAATCAACGTTGATGTCTCTTCAACGGGATTAACGTTGACCATAAACAAATCAACTCGTTGAATTCGTCAACGAGTTACGAGACAACGACGTTTATGAATTCAACTTGTTTAACGAAACGAGAATATAATGAACTCAACGTTTTGTTATTTTCAACGTACGTAAATTGTATTTATATTTACAAAACTCCCGCTACGACGCGATAGGTTGACAATAATTTGAACTCTAAATAACGAATAAAAGATTTGATATTTATTTAGTAATTTGATCATTATTTTTAAAAGAAAGTAAACGATGACATTAAATTATCTACGCCTGAAATTTGTGTTTTATAGCAAATTAATCAGTCAGTCCTAAGCCTGAAAAAAGTATGAAGGGAAGATCACCTAGAAACCTAGGTAGGTAGTAGGTAAAGTCATCATAAAATGTTATCCAATTTCATTTGGTAAATTGCATCAAATTGTTCGTAAATTAACAGCGTACGTTAATAAAAGCGTTAAGGCGTTTATCGTTCATGCAAGTTGACGTTCGTAACACGTTAACTCGTTGACGAAATTAACTAGTTGATCAACTAGTTGACAAACGCAATTCAACGTTAACGTTTCGTTGACGGAAAAACCTTCAACGACCCATCACTACTGTAGACCTGAGTATATGGTTTTAATTTCAACGCGATACCTCCACGCGTTCCCGAGATAAAGGGTCTTAACAGACAGATGGACAACAAAGTGATCCTATCAGGGTTCCGTTTTTTCCTTTTGAGGTACGGAACCCTAAAAAAAAAGAAAATACCTTTATATACGT
Source organism: Amphipoea lucens (assembly GCA_947508005.1). Taxonomy (NCBI): domain Eukaryota; kingdom Metazoa; phylum Arthropoda; class Insecta; order Lepidoptera; family Noctuidae; genus Amphipoea; species Amphipoea lucens. Next base: position 7,967,440 of record OX382385.1, read on the forward strand.
AAATGTGACGCAGCAAAAGAACAAAAACACAAAAAGTAACAAGTTGAAGGAAAACGCAACTAGGGTGTAGATTCAACACAATTATACAATACATAAGTGCAATTTATTCCCTCCGTGATTCGGAAATCAGGTTAAGCCGCGGGACCAACGGCTGCCCGTTCTTCTCCATAGGTACCTACTACACTTTGAAATGGGCAACTAGCTTCATTTTTCTGACTGACCGAACCCTTGACAATTCAAAAGTGCCTGTAATTGGTTTATTTGAAATAAATGCTTTGAGTTTGAGTTGACTAGCCCTACCCGTGTGTTAAATTAATCTCGCCCTTATAGCAGCACAATGTATGAGATTATAAAATGAATTTTGATAAACTTTGACGAGCGGTTCGCAAAGGGCCATTTCGTTTTGCGACGCCACGCGCTACGCCGTAGCAATGATTGCTACGGCGTAGCGACATTGCTACGATCACGACGAAATATTTTAAGAAATCTCTTTGTGAATTTGTGATACATTCATATCAGTGTGTTATCACTGTAGTTAATTTTATTTTAACTCATAAATCAAGTTACACTTATCATCTGCCTAGCCTTTTCCCAACTATGTTGGGGTCGGCTTCCAGTCTAACCGGATGCAGCTGAATACCAGTATTTTACATGGAGCGACTGCCTATCTGACCTCCAAAACCCAGTTACTGGGTAATACGATGTCCCTTGGTAAGACTGGTTGTCAGACTTTCGGGCTACTGACGACCCGTAACGACTGTCAAAGATCCACGAATGACAGCCGAGACCAACGGCTTAACGTGCTTTCCGAGGCACGAAGGGGTCTCGGTATGTAAAGATGATGACCCATCCACAGACCAACCGCGGCAATCGTAGCTTAACCTGATTGACCTGTGTCATTTTGTATAAGAAAATATTGTATCATAATGTGCGAACCTCACGAGAGCGGCGCCGGGTTGAACGTGTATTCTACAGCAATAAAAAAAGTAATTAAAAAAATTGAAAAACCCGACTGCAACCTTATACTAAAACTAACTGAAAAGCTAAAAACAAGCCCATTTTAAATTAAATGAAAGTTGGAAGCAGGCGGGGCCCATACCATTTATAGTTTCAAACTCAAATGGGTCCCGCCTGCTTCCAACTTTTATTTAATTTAAAATGGGCTTGTTTTTAGCTTTTCAGTTAGTTTTAGTATAAGGTTGCAGTCGGGTTTTTTAATTTTTTTAATTACTTTTTTTTATTTCAGGCTTTTTAGTTTACAAAATTGTGAAAGATTTCGCAGACGATTTAGTTCTTGATACGTGTTTTTTACGATTTGTCACTTTGAATTACTTTTAACCATATAGGTTGTGTATATTTTTGTAATCACCTTTTAAAGCCCTTTATTTTGATACCCCACTTGTAGGTTTGGAGAAAAAAAAACTTTTTTGAAGGCGTAATATGGCACCAAAAATTCGCCATTTTGGTTTTTTTTTTATTTTGATATACCCAGTGTCACTCTCACAGTCAATACGAATCTAACGACACCTCTCAAGCTAAAATCCATCGAGCCGTTCAGGCCACAGAGCGTGCCAAACAATTATACAAACATACATACATACATACTCTCGAAAAACATAACCCTCCTTCTGGCGCAGTCGGGTAAATAGTAATCACACAGAAAAATAAAGAAACATTCCATTCGAATATTATTTCCTCTGCTGATCCATCAAACATTAAGATCACGACCCGGCGGAGGTTTGATAAAGATGAAAGGGTCGGCAAGGGTTGAGTTAGGTCAACCCCTAGCCTTTTACCTTTGATTTATAATGCTTCTAGTCTGCCTAGATGTCACTGAATATTATAATTGGTTAATTTTATCAATTACTAGCTGCGCCCCGCGGTTTCACCCGCATAAGTGTCGATCCCGTAGAAATATCGGGATAAAAACTATACTATGTCCTTCTCCGGGATGCAATCTATCTCTCTGCAAAATTTTATCGAAATCCGTTCAGTGGTTTAGGCGTGAAAAGGTAACATACAGACAGACAGACAGACAGAGTTACTTTCGAATTTATAAATAATATTAGTATGGATTATAAGGAGGGGTTCGTGGCTAAGTAATAACAGCCGCACGGGTCGATCGATCAGGTTAAGCTACACTTGCCGCGGTTGGTCTGTGGACGGGTGATCATCTTTACATACCAAGACCCTCAAACCGCGAAACACAAAAAAAAAAATTTTTCGGAGCCGCCATCTTGGATTTACATTTTGACCTCTCCATCGGCTTCACCACCCTCGAAAACCATGGAAATGATACCCATGACGAAAAATTTTGCGGCCGCCATCTTGGATTTTCATTTTGAACTTACTATCGGCTTCAGCGCCCCCGAAAACCATGAAAAGTATCTCTCTCTCTCTCTGACTCTCTATTAACCATAATCACACTATCACACTAATATTATAAAGGCGAAAGTTTGTTAGTGTGTGTGTGTGTGTTTATATGTTTGTTACCTCTTCACGCCTAAACCACTGAACCGATTTAGATGAAATTTGGTATAGAGATAGTTTGTGTCCCGGAAAAGGACATAGAATAGTTTTTATCCCGATATTCCCACGGGATCGAAACTTATGCGGGTGAAACCGCGGGGCGCAGCTAGTAATATTATAAATTCGAAAGTAACTCTGTATGTCTGTCTGTATGTTACCTTTTCAAGCCTAAGCCGCTGAACCGATTTAAATGAAATTTATTACAGAGATAGCTTTTGTCCCGGAAAAGGACATAGGATAGTTTTTATCCCGATATTCCCACGGGATCGAAACTTATGCGGGTGAAACCGTGGGGCGCAGCTAGTATTTAATAAAAAGTCGCATGGAGCCCCAAGGCTTTTTTGTTACGTGACGATTTGTCCAAGTTTACTCTTACCCCAAGCTCCGTTAAAGATCTTCGTTTCTAAAACAGCTACAGTAGGCAGCGATTTGCGATGCGACTGGAAGAGCGACACGAGATGAACATGATATGGCTACATTATAAGCGAAAATCGGGCGTATATTCGGCGATGACGTGGCTACAGTACACATGCTATCAAATCATCCATCGCGGTTTAATACGCATAATGTAGCCACACGAATATTTAGTAGCACTATTGAACTAGTCGTGCAAGTGAGAAATCCATACTAATATTATAAATTCGAAAGTAACTCTGTCTGTCTGTATGTTACCTTTTCACGCCTAAACCGCTGAACCGATTTAAATGAAATTTACTATAGAGATAGTTTGAGTCCCGGGAAAGGACATAGAATACTTCTTATCCCGATATTCCCACGGGATCGAGACTTATGCGGGTGAAACCGCGGGGCGCAGCTAGTTTTCTAATAAATTCGCTTCATTTCGTTGATAATGTTGATGTAGCCAATGCCATGATTACAGTAATGTTGTTCCTATCGCATAAAGAAATCAAAGATCGCTAGTAATATTTGATGTACGGTGTAGCCGTATACGTGAGCATTCATTTATTTGTTTCAATCGCTCATGTGTCGCAGGTCGCGTCGCGCCCTAATGTAGCCTCAGCAAACTCAAACTCAAAGCATTTATTTCAATTAAACCAATTACAGGCACTTTTGAATTGTCAAGGGGTCGGTCAGTCAGAAAGATGAAGCTAGTTGCCCATTCCAAAGCGAACCTATGGAGAAGAATGGGCAAAGAAACTCCATGGACACTCTTTTAAATCAAAATAATAAGGTTACAAAGTCTTGGTTACATCATTCATGTTAAAAATTATACATGTGAGAACGCTGCAGAACGTTAAAAGCGTCCATAATGAAAAGATGAGAAAAAGAAACCGAGTGTGCCTATGACCACACGACTGAAGTGAAACTTTAAACGTATTTGGCTATGAGAGAAAGAGAGAAAGAAAATGTGCGCGCGCACTGCTTTCTCTTGCTTATATCCCCCACTCAACTCCCGTTCGCCTCGTCCGATCACACTTTTCGTAACGCTTACGTCACGCGTTCGCCAGTTTACTCCCCAAGTCAAGCGTGCGTAAAGAAGTTTCAGTTCAAAAACAACAATTCAAATATTAAATTAAAATAAAATAAGCCATGGCAGCAAAGAGATGACCAGTCCCTACTGACGGCGCTCGTTCAAGCCAAGCAAGTTTATCCTAAGACCTATTTCAGTTATCTTTATGTCCAGCTATGTCTAATCTCTTAATGGCCGCATTCTATCTCAGTCAAGACTTTTATCTCTTGGGGAATCAATCCCGCGAACCACAGCCTCGTTTAACGGCAGTATTAATCTTTTTTAGGGATCCGCATCGAAACTGGGTTATATAAATTGCGCTGACCATTTTAATTGAATTATCCTACTAATATATTATAAACGCGAAAGTTTTTGAGGATGGATGGCATAGAAACTGGGTTATATAAATTGTCCTGCCCATTTTAATTTAATTATTCTTCCAACTAATATTATAAACGCGAAAGTTTTTGAGGATGGATGGATGGATGTTTGTTACTCGTTCACGCAAAAACTGCTGCATGGATTTGGATAAAATTTGGCACACAGATAGTTTATAACCCGGATTAACACATAGGACACTTTTTATCCCGATATTCCCACGGTATCGAAACTTATGCGGGTGAAACCGCGGGGCGCTGCTAGTTGTTACATATACAAACACAAATAATATATGATTTGTGACAAATAAATAGTCCTCCAAACCGTATTTCGGCAACGGCGGCCAATCTCAAAGGACACTAGCCTTCAACACAGACACAGGGGCACTCCCTCTTCCCTCACTCTCATAGTCCGATGAGACGGCAATCCGACACGACCGGAGAGAGATCAGGCGCAGGACCAACGGCTTAACGTGCTTTCCGAGCCACGGGGGTATCACACCACCGACTTCCAAACTCCGGGCTGTTACTAAGAAATTCTTAATGGAAAAACTCAATTTGTGACAACCACGTGGGTGGAACCGCATGCAGATGCTTGTATTTAATAAAGCTTCCAATTTGGTGTACTTAATTATATTATTTTCCTCTTTGTGTCGACCGTACGAAGTAGGTTATTCAATGAAACCACATTAAAAGCATACACTGAAAAAAATGCACTCCAATCAAGTGACTTTTTAGCTTGATTGATGATATCTTGTTTAGATTAATCAAAATCTTAGTTAAGTTGATCATCACGACATGATTGCAGCCATACTAGTTCAAATGATTGAACGCTCAAACAAGTTTCTTGATTACCCTTAACATGACATCATTGTAGAAGAGTTAAAACAACAAAGTAAGTTAGTTGTGTCAATCAAGCAACTTGATCAACTTGATTGCTGCAAATATGTTTTGTAATAACTCCAATCAAGATCCCGTTTCAAATCTCAATCAAATAAAAGTAGTAGCTGTGATCATTGTGCTTGATAGGCTCAGATGCAAACAAGTTACTTAGTCAATCTAAACAAAATCTTGATTATGGCAACTACTTTTTTTTCAGTGTAGGCGACGAGACGTTGGTGGCTAGGCTTCACAGCCTGGCTCATCGGCGCGTTGCCTACCTGGCGGTCTTCTACAGAATGTACGTCGGAAGCTAAACGTCACTGTCACCGTCAATGATTTGAATAGTTGATTTTCTTTTTCAATTTTCAACTCAAACTTTTAATTGATCTATATTTTTTAAACCTAAAATCGTCTTTTAATCGTAAGAATTCTTTCTCACTTTCGATAAAAAAAATTGTATCTTGCACTAATGTTAGGAAGATTTTTTTTACACATGAAAGGGTATTTCATGATAGTCCCATCGCAAAAAAAAAAAAACATAAAAAGAGATTGTCGAAAAAAAGCTATAGATTTTTAAAGATGTCCCCGAAGAATTTCTCCAAAAATTTAAAAAAAAATATTCATATATCTTCTAAACTATCAAAAATCGGGGAACATACTTGGGGTATTTTTGGATACCCCTAGGTTAAAAAAAAAATTATCAGATTCTTTATAATGTCGTCACACACAAAGCGGTAAGTAAAATATTATGTATTTCCTTTACTTTTTAGGGTCCCACAATTGAATAAAAAGAACCGTCATAACGACATTTTTACATCCGTCCTGTATTTAAGTCTTTTAAAATGGGGAATCTTACCCTAGAGGCATCGTTACGAGAGAGATCGTAATTAATAAGAAATATTTTTTAAAAGGAAATAGTCAATGGAGGATTTATTCAGTGAATGAGGGATCTAATTTGGGACATTTTTTTTGTCAACGATTTGATTCAGTGAGTCGTATTCAGAGCAATGGTAGCCCAGTAATAACGGCAGCGACCTTAAAGTTGTAGATCGTAGATTCGAACGTAGACAGGCGCTTTACTTTGTGTAAATTATTTCATCACCACTGCTCTCAAAACGGTGAAGGAAAACATCGTGAGGAAACTGGCATGTCCTAGAACCAAAAATTCGAAGACATGTGACATCTACCAATCCGCACTGGGCCCGCGTGGTAGATTATTAGCCCACTCCCTCTCGCAGCGAGGATTTGTCTTTGTCCCAGCAGTGGGAACATTATAGGCTGATTATGTGTTATTTTACACGAACTGACCCGACAAAGGCTGTCCTATCCAGACAATAATCGCATAGAAGAAGAGACGTTCAGCTCCTCCCAAATTAAAAAAAAATACGTGAATCTTTTTAAATTTTTATTTCCATTAAAACCTAATTTGGACTATTACGAACATTTTAAAACAAAATATAGCCAAATCGGTCCCGTCGATCTCAAGGGACGCGCTTACCAACGAACAGCATTTGAGTTTTATTTATATAGACGATTGGAAGCGCCCCGCGGTTTCACCCGCATATAAGTGTTGTTTTCATGATAATATCGGGATAAAAACTATCCTATGTGTTATTCTGATGTATAAGCTATATTACTGTAAAGTTTCACCAAAATCCGTTCAGTAGTTTTTGCGTGAAAGAGTAACAAACATCCATCCATCCATCGTCACAAAGTTTCGCGTTTATAATGCTATTAGGATATTAGGAAGATGTCGACACGCCTAGACACAAACAGTAAGTGATAAATGACTTTAATTTTCGTAAATTGCTTTAACAAAACACTTACAAGTCAAAGTTAAATTATGTTTTAAAACTATGTAGATGAGGTCGATGTTTCCTATCCAACTGAGAAGAAACGCCGCAACAAATTCAAGAGGTCACAGTCTCTTTTAAAGTCCAGACACAATCTTGGTCAGGCCATATGAGGACCATGCAGGTATAAGTGTCTGTGAGATGGTGTTTTGAGGAAAGAATCACAAAGATTTCAGAGGACTTGTCCAGAAATTACGAAACAATATATGCCGCTTTTTAAAAAAACGGGAAACGTTTCCAATAAAATATAGTAATAAATAAATAAGAAATCGGCAATACTCACTCTAAATGTAACTCTTGAAGACACCAACCGACATTTTGCCTTAGAAAACTAAAATTATAATATATATTTTGCAATATATTTAATAAAAATAATTTGTAAAATTAATACTGACTAGTTTCAGACGTCCGCGCCGCGCGTAGTCCGCGGAGCGACTGAGTGAACCCACAGATATCGGATGCCCGAATAGCGTTGACCAAATTACAGTGAACTCTGACTTACACAATGGTATCCCCTCTTATATAAGTCAATAGTTGACGTCACACGGGGGGAGGGGGGTCTTAGACTACTGGTAACGTCTTATCAGCTTGTGAACACTGCTTCCTTTAATTTTCAACTTTATTACTCGTTTTATACGTCTCAATTTTCGTTGTCTCGACGAATTTTCCAACACAACTGAAGACTGCAAGGGATTTTCAGATGTGTTTTCTGGGAAATAAGGTTGATTTTCATGTGGAGTACATACAAAAGCTACAGGTTTTCGATAAGTTTCCGCTGAAAATGCGCGCAGCGTTATCAGGCAAAATGGGGTAAGTGCACTTTCTGTTACGGTTTGATTTATTGCTTTATCTCCGCAAACATAATGGGTTAAGTGATTAAAGGATTGTAAGAAGATTTTTGGGATGCATGAAGAAGCCTTCTTGTGTAGCGCAGTTTGTTCCGCCAGTTACTCAACTGAACCGAGCGGCGGCGCATCCTGGACAGTCACATCCAACACCTTATTTAACTGGCCAATTCTTCCCTTGCAATGATAGGGCTAACGCCCGCCTGGCTTACGACCACCCTCCCACCGGAGTCCGACGTCAAGCAGCCTGCTGTGTTTCGTCGATGCGTGGGAGTTCCAGTGCCTTAGGCATCTTCTGGGCACGCTCGTTCCATCATAGACCTCATCCATCGCTTTCCATCAGGCATGATAGAGGTCAAGAGCGGGCCCATTCAGCAATAAAAAAAAAATGAAATATGACAAATTAAAAAAAAAAAAATAACATCATAACATCATGGCTATAATACCCGAAGGGTTAACCGGAGGTGTACTTGTTGTACAGTCACGAGCATAAGTATGTATACACTTAGCTTTATTCTAAGGCAATTTTCTCCTTTATTTTTGAATGAAATTTTATGTTATTGTGAACATAGTATTTTCGAATCCATAGGCTTATGTAGTGTCATATTTCAACGTTGCATTCGTTATTTCACGAAAAAATCGCAATTGAAAGTTGCCAAGTGTTGAGATATTTCACCAGAAGGGCTATTCTCGTAATTTTAAGAACGTTCACAGTCTGGTCTTAGTCTCAATCTGTCAAAAATACCTCTAATTTCCCTACATTTTTGACAAGTTTTTGACATTGATTGTCGCTGAAATGAGATTGCGACTGTATTTTGAACGTTTTTAATTACGGGAATTGGCTTTCAATTATGTTTAAGTGCTATGTAACAGGGGCCGAGCTTATTGCCATTAAACCGGGCACAAATCCAGACTCCGGGCTGAAACTGTGAAATTTCTTACGGAAAATCTCAATAAAACTGCTCCTTCAAATCTAATTTTAATAAAATCCCTCGAAGTGCAAGCTTTTCTTAAAGAAAATTCTTTTTCTTACAACTACGTAGTAATGTTATCATTAATCACTACAAAACCGATTACAAAGGACGTATTTTTTGCTTAGAACCAAAACAGTGCAGAAATGTTATATGGAATCTCATTGTTGCACAGTTTTTCATTAATGCACTGTTTTTATTTAGATATACCACAGAGATTTAATGTCTCCCGTTAAATTTAATATAAATGTATTAGATCAAAAAGATACTGGCTGAAAGTAAAAATCGGCTAAATAAAACCGACTTGGTGAAAAAAAAAACAATTGTATGTTTTAAATGTTTGAGGAGAAGATGAATTAAACTTTGTTTTCATTAACTTGAGTTTTTATTTTGAGTAGGTATATTTATCACGGGTAGGTAAAGAAAAGTAGATTACGCACCTTGCTAAAGTGAGTAATTAATGCACTCGTGTATTAATAACTCACTTAGCGCTCGATGCAACAATCTACTATTAATTATCAAATACTCAATACTCAATTCTTTATTGCATTCCATATATGTATATTACACAGATGGTGTTACAAAGTAAAAGATCAATATGGACCCTGTCGGGCACAGCAAAATTACGAGACAGTAAGAGGGCTAAGTAACAATTCAATATTATTATAAATCCTTTATTTCACTATATACATATAAATTATATTTTTAAATATTAGTATAAAAAATATATAAAAACATTTAAAAATATAAAAAATAGTAGCCCACCGGTATCGGGAACAGGGTCCAAGCTACCGGGCGGCGGTCAGGGCTCCAGAGAGAGAGGAACCTCCTGACAATGCGAGCCGTGTCCAGAAGTACCGCTTTCTGAATCAAGCCCTTGATCCAGCTGCCCAACGAGAGCCTCCACAGGTGTTGGTCGAGGCTCTTGGCTATCAAACCATTGGCTGTAACGACTATCGGCACAATGATCGCTGAGTCCACATCCCACATGTCGACAACCTCGCGAGCCAAGTCAAGATACTTAATTTGTTTATCTTATATTATATATATATATATATATATATAATATATATATAATATTATAAATTATTATTAGATGTGCTTAATTGCTTAAATAAAATATACAAAAGTGCAGTTCCTCAGTTTTCCCTGTAAAGCGACGCCCGGTACTTAATTTCTCGCTCCGTCCTTGTCTGTCACGTTACAGAATATACAGCTATCTCGTTCATCACTTACAAGTCCGATTCCATGCTTTTGACGTAATATAGCTAGCGTTTACACATGACTTCACTTGGGACATTAATTTCGTACAAAATTCATAATCTGCCTTGCTTTTCCCAACTATTTTGAGGTCAGCTTCCAGTCTAACCGAATGCAGCTGAATACCAGTATTTTGCATGGAGCGACTGCCTATCTGACCTCCACAACCCAGTTACTAAGTACCGCAAAACGGGGCTACTTTGACTTCCAGGGTTACTTTGACAGGCGTTGGAACTACTTTAACAGAGCGCCAAAATCGGTTTTCACGAGTGCTCAGCAAGTGTGCGTGACCTCGCTTAATATTGCGCGAGGCGCGGGGTGTGGGGAACGCGTCATAGCGTTGTGATCGGCCTTGTCAAAGTAACCCTGGAAGTCAAAGTAGCCCCGTTTTACTGTAATACCCTGGCACCTCTTGGTAAGACTGGTTGCCAGAATTGTGGGCTTCTGACTACAAGAACGACTGTCAACAATCTACGAACGACAGCCGAGACCAACGGCTTAAATTGCTTTCCGAGGCACGGAGGGGTTACTATTCATGTTCACATAATATTTTGATTTGCATTCCAATAAGTTTTTTACAATGGCTAAAAGCTAAGATACAATATTACGGACCCTGTCGGGCACAGCAAAAAGTATATCGTACTAGCTGCGCCCCGCGGTTTCACCCGCATAAGTCTCGATCCCGTGAGAATATCGGGATAAAAAGTCTCCTATGTCCTTTCCCGGGACTCAAACTATTTCTATACCAAATTTCATCTAAATCGGTTCAGCGGTTTAGGCGTGAAAAGGTGACATACAGACAGACAGACAGAGTTACTTTCGAATTTATAATATTAGTATGGATTCAGCCTATAATGTTCCCACTGCTGGGGCAAAGGCCTCGACTCTTCGAGAAGGTGGGCTATAATCCACCGCGCGGGCCCAGTGTGGGTTGGTAGATGTCACATGTCTTCGAATTTTTGGTTCTAGGACATGCCGGTTTCCTCACGATGTTTTCCTTCACCGTTTTTGAGAGCAATCAATTTTGAAATACATGATTTGACTTTGACTTTAGGTACATGTTTTATACGTTATTGTAAATGGCCTAACAGACTGATTGATTTAATTCAACATTAATGTAGCGCTGTCTCTCTCTAACACGAAGTCGGTCTCTATAAGCGGCTTCATTTTATTTTCTGTGGCTTTGTAAGTCCATTCTTTTCTTTTAAAGCTGCTAGATTCTTTTGTTTCAGTTCGGTTCTAATACTAATTTTTTTTTTTTACTGTTGAATAGGTCTAAAGAGGTTTGAAGACTTATTCAAACTTTTTTTTACGAAGTTTCTTTATTCACGTTACTCCCTTTCCAAATGAGAGCTAGAACGAAAAAAGTGCTAAATAATAACAGCCGCACAGGTCGATCGATCAGGTTAAGCTACACTTGCCGCGGTTGGTCTGTGGATGGGTGACCATCTTTACATACTGACCCCTCCGTGCCTCGGAAAGCACGTTAAGTGGTTGATCCCGGCTGTCATTCGTAGATCTTTGACAGTCGTTACGAGTAGTCAGAAGCCCGAAAGTCTTACCAAGATGTATCGTGATACCCAGTAACAGGGTTGTGGAGGTCAGATAGGCAGTCGCTCCATGTAAAATACTGGTATTCAGCTGCATCCGGTTAGACTGGAAGCCAGCCCAGTGCGGCTTGTTGGATGTTACATGTCTTCGAATTTTTAGTTCTAGGACATGCAGGTCAACACATTGGTTTTTCTTTACCGTTTTAAAAGGGCTTATGTTTAACTTATCTATACTAATATGTTTGTAAGTTTGTATGTAGGGGGTAATCTCTGGAACTACCAGTCGGATTTGAAAAATTCTTCTTGCATTTGATAGCCCAATTCTTGAGGAAGGGTATAGGCTATTTAACATCACGCTATAACTCTTAGGAGCCGAGCAAAAAGAAAAAATGTCAAAAAGAACGCGGGCGGTTGATGCGATACGACGGGGTGGCTCGGGGGAAACAAGAAGTTTCACGCGAACGAAGTCGCGGGCTGAAGCTAGTCACCAGATAAAGTAAAATATAACATCAAAAAAACACTTTTTACTGCCAAAAATAGTAAATGATCACCAAAATTAAAACTCAATTTTATTGTAAAATACCTAGGTAAAGGTATTTGTATTCTCATTTGCTCGCTCTTGCATCCTATGTCGACGGAGCCCCGCTTCGCGGGGCTCCTATTTCTGTGTAAAGGGTTTAAAGTAACCTTACCAAACCTAACCTCGGGGTACCCAGCTAGAAATATTGTAATTTTAGACTTCATTTATTGGTGTTCAATATATTTTTTTGGTGATCATTATCTAGTAGATCTAGTTGTCCCGAATAAATAATTATGAATTTGAATTTTGAATTATACAGGGTGTCCCTGGAAGTATGGATCAAATCGAATAGGTTTTGCAAAAAAAAAACTAATATAAAAGAAGAGAAATAGAATCGTTTTAAAGAAATCTTAAAAAAAAACTATCAGGGCTATCAATTTTTTTTTTTAGATAGCCCTAATAGTAAATTTTTATGATTATTTTCTTTGAGCACTGCGAAGTGATTGAAAAAGAAAGTAAAAATCGGTCATAACTTTTGAACCGTAAAAAAATTCACTGACATTCTCAGGGTTAAAAAGTTTGGATATGACCTTGCCCACGCCCCTATTCGATTTGATCCATACTTCCAGGGGCACCCTGTATAACCCCTTTTAAAAGCAGTGGTGAAATAAATCGAATGCGAAATTTTCGGCTTTAGTTTCGAGACTTCCAGTAATTATTTCTGTTAGCGCCCCTCTCTACCCTCGTCAACAGTGCAACAAGTGAGCGTCGAACTGACGACCTTACTCACCACTGTCGATAACTTTTAAACTGAACATAGGTAGGTATACTACACCTGTTTTATTTGAGGGGCCCATGGCTAAATGATAACAGCCGCACAGGTCGATCGATCAGGTTAAGCTACGCTTGCCGCGGTTGGTATGTGGATGGGTGCTACCAGGGCTCGGAAACCGGTTAAATTCTTAACCGGTTACGGTCATTGACCCCAAACCGAAATCGATTTAGGTTAAAGGTTGCACTTTACCGGTTTTTACCGGTTTATGCGGGAAACCGGTTTTTCATGAATTTTTGTTTTGATTGTGAAAATTAACCGGTTAAAACCAAGTTTGAACCCCCCCCGGCCCCCGCCACTCTCGCGAGCACGGTCTGGACGTTGCGATATCAACTCATTGTCATTATAACTTGTTGGAAGTGTTAAAAAAGTAGACGAAAAAAATTTACGAATTACGGAATTAACCGGTTAATTTGGGTGTCAAAACCGTTTGTGCTTTGTAACCGATAACCTTTATCATTTGGGTTACATAAGAACAGTTCACTTCTTTAACCGGTTAATATAGGAACGATATATTTACCGGTATTTAATCGAAATTAACCGCTCTTTTTAAACCGGTTCAGAGCCCTGGGTGCTACTGACCATATTTACATACCGAGACCGCTCCGTGCCTCGGAAAGCACGTTAAGCCGTTGGTCCCGGCTGTCATTCGTAGATCTTTGACAGTCATTACGGGTAGTCAGAAGCCCGAAAGTCTGACAACCAGTCTTACCAAGGGGTATCGTATTACCCAGTAACTGGGTTGTGGAGGTCGGGTAGGCAGTCGCTCCATGTAAAATACTGGTATTCAGCTGTATCCGTTTAGACTGGAAGCCGACCCCAACATAGTTGGGAAAAGGCTAGGCAGATGATATAAAATCATTTCCTAGCTAGTTACCCTGTATGTTGCACCTGCCGTGTTTTGTCTCTGCGTCACCCTAAGGTTGACTGGTAGAAAATGCCTCAGGCATTAAGTTCGCCTTTGTACAGTATTTTTTACTTGTGCATAAAGTTCGGTATTCATTCTCCTTTGCATTTATATACTTCTGCCGCAATTTCGTGAACTTGGCCTCCACACTGTTGCCAGAACTAGATAATTTGGTAACGAGATGTTCCTGCTTCGCAAAACAGTGACAAATGAACACTTATTTCCCGCCAACGCGCAAAGTCAATGTCACCGATCAATTTCTCAAATTGAAGGCCATAATATAGCTTCTGCCCGCGACTTCGTCCGCGAGAAAGGGCAATGCAACTAATTGGTCCTTTGTTAATTTGTCAGACACTTTTGATTTTCTATTGTTTCGTATATCGGTAACGCGCGGGGCTTGACCTGTTTGTTAAACATGTTCCCCACAGTTGAAATCAATGTTATTTGATAGATCATATCGTCAATAGTAACTTTTACTGTAGGTATCCAACAGTGGCGTGCATTGCATATAGGCATATAAGCAGTGCCTACCTCGATATATCACCATAAGCCTGTCAATTACATTTTAGTATGTGTGGTGTGCCCCACAATTAAGAAATTTACAAAATTATCATACCTAACAAAAAATAAAATCTTCATACAAACACGCGCGGCAGTACGCAGTCGCCGGACGGCCTACTCGGCTCCCGTACTATTCGCACATTGTCATTGGTCTTTACTCGTTCAAGTTAATACGACAAAATTAAAAATACGTACATACGTCTCACGCATTATACCATGACGTTCGACCTTCGCAATTTATCACCCTTAAGTAGGCATGACTACTCAAATAACTACACTTTTGATCTCACTTTTTTTTCTGATTAGTGACCACGTCTGCCTAGACTAGACCCGGCCTAGTGCCTACCTATTCTGAAAATCAATGCACGCCACTGGTAACCAAGTCTATCCTGGTAAAAATAAGTTACGACTATTAAAGGAACGATCTATATAAATAAATAAGTCCTGAAACACCGGTTTAAATAAGCCTAGATCAGGCAACGCACTACATTACCTTCAGAATTCTATTTTTGACTGTAATCTCTAAAATCATAACCCTCCTTTTTGCTTCGCCGTAGTCGGGTAATAAAAGTAGTAGTAAATACTGTAAAGTAGTAGTAAAGTCTGTATATAAACTATGGTATTACCTAGCTAGCTAGCTGCGCCCTGCGGTTTCACTTGCGTAAATATCGGTCCCGTGAGAATATCGGGATTAAAAGTCGCCTATATGTTAATCCAGGATGTCAGTTACCTCTATACAAAATTTTATCAAAATTGGTCCAGCCGTTTGAGCGTAAAGAAATAACAAACACATTTAAACACACACTCACACGCTTTTTTTAACGCTTTTATAATATGAACCATATATACACTTTTTGTAAACTTATTATTTCAATAAATGTTTATTATTTATTTTTCGCGATTTCGTGTTTGGTCCCGGGCTATATAGATGATATTATTGGATCCTTTATTCTCATAATCCGATTTAATTTGAAATCGGATGAATTTTCTGTAATCTGTAAATAGAAAGTCGACGCAAAAGATAGCGAGTAACTCGATATCTATTCTGACGGCATATTGTAGATAAACCATAGATTTTATCTTTGTAAGACAAAAGTTAATGCAATGTTAGTTCTATGTTAGTGCTTCGGGCCCTATCATACTATAATCACATATAATATTATAAAGGCGAAAGTTTGTGAGTGTGTGTGTGTTTATATGTTTGTTATATCTTCACGCTCAAACGGCTGGCCCAATTTTGATAAATTTTTGTATGGAGGTAGCTGACACCCTGGATTAACATATAGGCTACTTTTTATCCCGATATTCCCACGGGATCAACACTTATTCGGGTGAAACCGCGGGGCGCAGCTAGTTAGCACCATAACAGCTGGGCATCCTAAATTAGATGAAGCGATACTTCACGCCAGGACAGCTTTTAAGTCTGTACAAAGCACAGGTCCGTTCCTGTATGGAGTATTGCAGCCACTTGTGGGATGGCTCAGCAAAATACCAACTTACTGAACTTGACTCGGTGGAACGCAGAGCTAAAAGGCTTATATTCGATGAGACGTTGGTAGCTACGCTTCCCAGCCTGGCTCATCGGGGTAATGTTGCTTGCCTGACGGTCTTCTACAAACTGTACTTCAGAGAGTGTGCGCAGGAGCTCCACGACCTGATCCCACCATCGCCCTTTTACCACCGGACAACCAGACGTACTGCAGCGTACCATCCGCACTTGGTTGATATCCCGACGAGTCGTACTCAGCGCTTCTCCTCCACTTTTATTATGCGCACAGCCAAAGCGTGGAACTCTCTATAAGATAATTTTTGACGTTCAAAAGTGCCTTTTATGTACCTATTTGAAATAAATGCTTTGACTTTGACTTCTCTGCCGGCATCTGTGTTCCCTCCCACTTTTAATCCGTCTGCCTTCAAATCAAGAGTGAAAAGGCATCTTCTGGGCACGCTCGTTCCATCATAGACCTCATCCATCGCTTTCCATCAAGCGTGATTGGGGTCAAGAGCGGACTCATTTAGCAATAAAAATAATAATAATTGCGTAACACAATATCAATCGTATTCTTTATCATTTACCCCAAACTCTTCAAACCGGATCAGTGGTGCCAGAAATATGTGTGATGACAGTACAAACTGTCAAATTTTCCCAATCAACTTTGAACTTTATTCTTTAGCGATAAAGTTGAAAATCTATTAAATAAATTTGACAGATTGTAGTAGCTTTATGTGCTGGCATCTGGACTACCCCGACGAGCTCCTTCACAAAGGGATGTACGACTACTTGGTTAGGTTTCATAAAATCTTGATAGATAGTCACCCTACTCCTAAGCCGAGAGATCTGTTTTCCTCTCGCTCTAATTGTATCTTTCTCTCTCTAACACTTAAAGTCCTTTAGGGACAGATGGACGTACAGGAATGGTGTGGAGTGGATTAATAGGTATTATTAAAATAATTATTTTCTTTATTTAATTATTTACATATAAATTACATTTTTAAACAGTAGGATATAAAAACATTTAAAAATATAAAAAATAATAGTTCGCCGTTGTCGGGAGCAGGGTCCAAGCTACCGCTGGTTAGGGCTCCAGAGACAGGAACCTCCTCACAATGCGAGCCGTATCGAGGAGTACGCCTTCTGAATCAGGCCCTTGATCCAACCGCCTAACGAGAGCCTCGATAGATGTTGATCGAGGCTTTCGGCCATAAGGCCATTGGCCGATACGACAATCGGCACAATGATAGCCGAGCTCACATTCCACATGTCAACAACCTCGTGTGCTAAGTCAAGATATTTAATTTGTTTCTCTTTCTCAGCTTTCACGAGGTTCCCGCCATGTGGAATGGTAACATCGACAATCATTGTGCGGCACGCTAATCGATCTATCTATCTTTATTAAAATTATTGATATCAGCCGCAGTGGCGTGCATTGCATATAGGCATATATGCAGTTGCCTACCTCGATATATCAACATAAGCCTGTCAATTACATTTTAGTTTGTGTGCCCCACAATTAAGAAACTCACTAAATTATCATACCTAACAAAAAACAAAATCTTCACACAAACACGCGCGGCAATAGGCAGTCGCCGGACGGCCTACTCGGCTCCCGTACTATTCGCATATTGTCATTAGTCTTTACTCGTTCAAGTTTGACATACTGACATCTCTTTGAGGCGCGCGTGGAACACGTACGCGCCAGACTGAGACATCCTCGATTTCACATAAACACACTCGAACAAATAAAGCTAAATAAAATCTTGTAAAAATATATCAAGTCTTTTTCGACTCCACAGTTTTCTTGCGCCACCGCGACCGGGCGCTACATAGATCTGCACTTGCGACTAATCATCGTCTCTGCCTATAACTATATTACTTATAGATTGAACATAACATCACGCTGTATTTCCTAAAGGGTAGTCACAAGTCTGTAGTCGACCCGCACTTCGACAGCTATGTCCGATTGTAATTGGGGGAGAGCCAAATGTCATCACTCATCAACGTACCCTAAATTAACAATAGGAAATAAGCATGAAATCCAAATAAAAAAAAAAACAAGAAAATAACATAAAAAGTAAAACCTTCATTGAGGATGATATTTTCGTAGCATTTACTGTATCTATGTCTATTTCCTGTTTAGTATAATATTATTCTATTAATCACATTTGTATTAAATTATTTTTCTTTTTGTACGCTGTGCCGGTACAGTGTTATAATAATTGTGTGCTGCACCGGACGACGTCATTACGTCAGCGCCGGCTGTCGCTGAAAACCAGCGCTGGGGCTCTGTCTTGCATAGGGTCGCAGCATTATGCTGAGCGATAGCCGTTTTGCGTGGATGTGACGCATGTCTCCCTTACCTTCTCTTTTTAGGGTTCCGTAGTCAACTAGGAACCCTTATAGTTTCGCCATGTCTGTCTGTCCGTCCGTCCGTCCGTCCGTCCGTCTGTCCGTCCTCGCTTAATCTCTGTGACCGTTAGCACTAGAAAGCTGAAATTTGGTACCAATATGTATATCAATCACGCCGACAAAGTGGTAAAATAAAAATTGGAAAAAAATGTTTTATTAGGGTAGCCCCCCTATATGTAAAGTGGGAAGTGATTTTTTTTTTAATTTCAACCCTAACGTGTGATATATTGTTGGAAAGGTATTTAAAAATGAATATGGGTTTACTAAAATCATTTTTTGATAATGTCAATAATTTCGGAAATAATCGCTCCAAAAGTAAAAAACAATGTGTCCCCCCCCCTCTAACTTTTGAACCATAAGTTTAGAAAATATGAAAAAAATCTGAAAAGTAGAACTTTATAAGGACTTTCTAGGAAAATTATTTTGAACTTGATAGAAACAACAGTTTTTGTACAAAAAAGACAAAAGTTGTACAAAATCATTTCTGGACTGTTTGTAGTATAATCGTATATGCAAGCATTTTTTTTTTAACTTCGTTTACATATTTTATTATCCTGAACGTATCTTTTTTCAAACAAAAAAAGAATGATTAAAATTGGTTCTCGCAATCCAAAATTATTACCACCGAAAACTTCTGGCACGTCTATGTACTAATTAGTAACCCAATTCCCCGAGAGATGGCGCTGTAGGTACTTATTACATTGGGTCGGGTATTATCGAATTGTACGTGGGAACACTTATTGTGACGGACGGGAAACTACGGAACCCTACACTGAGCGTGGCCCGACACGCTCTTGGCCGGTTTTTTTTGTGTTTATGTTCTTTTTTGCGTCATGTTCACCGCAAATAAACGTATTTTCTTTCTTTGTAAATAAGGGCCAAATATTTTTGAAGTGCTAAGTGTATTTTTGAAAACTTCTTTAGGCGCCATTGGGCATTTTTTGAGATGGGAAAAAACTATTGAACTCGCGCCACTGTTACCGTAATCGATACCGCTTCGGATGTGTTCGGCTGTCCTCGGGATGTACTCGGTTTGAATTTAATGTATATCCGATATGTCAGTGAGTGATGCCAAAGTATTCTGTTTGCGTTTTGTTTTCACTTCTGTCGGCACTCCCGGAGTACCAGTTTTTTTTTTTATTATTAAGTATTTCTTTTTGAGCAAGTTTTTTTTAATGCTATAAAACTGTGGGCAATTCAAATATTTGCAAAGCGTCGCCATTAGTCAGAGCTAATGTGATGTAAGTCTATGACCATCAATAAATGTATTTGTTATGTTCTTTTTTGGAATGCACTTCCTCTTAATATCAGGACGGCCACCAGTCGGTATGACATGCCGTTGTCGTCCGCATGACAGCTCAGCCTTCGTGCAACTTCAGCGTGACGTCATCATTTTCACTTTCTCAAGGTTTCAAGCGGCGAGTCACACAACCAGCAACAAACAAGGCGCCTTTCCTCACGATGATTTTTAAAAAAACGGAACCCTTATAGGATCACTTTCTTGTACGTCCGTCTGTCTGTCTGTCAAGAGCCTTTTTCTCAGGAACGCGTGGAGGTATCAAGCTGGAATTTGTATCAAATACTCAGGTCTACTGTCCCTTAGAGCTGTAAAAAAATCAAACTTCTAAGCCAACGCAATCAAAAGATACAGCCGTTTATGCTGCAGATTTTCTTCGACACTCGCAAGGGAATCAAAACCTACAGGGTACTTCCCGTGAACTCAGAATCTTGAAATTTGGTACGAAGCAACGTCTTATAGCACAAATAAAGGAAAAATTGCGAAAATCGTAAATTTTTAGTTACACGACATAATATAAATATTTTTAATAATTTTAAACTTACTACCTCTTTCATCATGAACGCGTAAAGGTATTAAATTGAAATTCATAGCAAATACTCAGGTCTATAATACCTTTAAGCTGTAACAAAATCAAACTTCTATGTCAACGCAATCAAAAGAAACAGCAATTTAAGCCGCACATATTTTCAAACTCGCAACTACTCGCAAGGGAATCAAAACCTAAAGGGTACTTCCAGTCGACCTAGAATCTTGAAATTTGGGATGAAGCAATATTTTAATAGCACATGTAAAGGAAAAATTCCGAAAACCTTAAATTTTTATACGGAACCCTCGGTGCGCGAGTCCGACTCGCACTTGGCCGGTTTTTTCTATAATGATTTCAGTATCATCCAATATAAACTCAGAAAATACTACATACTTAGAAAAGGGAGCCTATTCTGTGCTTCATCGATATAACTAGAAATTTCACTCCTAAACTGTTTCTGTCGAAGAGATTGGTCCAATCTAGGATATGACACGCGCGTTGCTAGGCAACCGTTGAGGTGTAATTGTAAGTTTGCCTGTACTTTTTACCCGACTACAGCGAAAAGGAAGGCTATAATTTTGACCGGTATGTATGTATGTATGTTCATCTGTTTCTAAACTTCTTGTCATAATTAGACAAATGAAGTATCGTTGGAAGCGTCTTGATCGTCCGCTGGTTATAGGCTACGTGACGTCAAATTAAATTAAATATGGCGCCCACTAGAGGACATGTCATGATCTAAAAAAAATTTTTTTTATCATGCCGTGTGTGGGGTATCGACACCGCTTCGGATGTGTTCGGCTGTCCTCGGGATGTGCTCGGTTTTAATGTATATCCGATTTGTCAGTGAGTGATGGCAAAGTATTCTGTTTTGTTTTCACTTCTGTTGGCACTCCCGGAGTGCCACTGTTTTTATTTACAATTTTCTAAAATAGCATTTTGGAGCGACCTATACATAAAGAAATGTAGCGCGGTCGCTCCAAGTAAAATATTGGTATTCAGTTGCATCCGGTTAGACTGGAAGCTGACCCAAACATAGTTGGAAAAAGGCTGGACAGAAGATGATGCAACGCATGACGACACGAGATAATTAAAAGTACAGTCAACAAAAGAGATAAGTATACAGGATCGTCGGATATAGTTGAAGTTTAGTAAGAAACTGATGGATGTTGTAGACTGAAATTTAATTTGATAAATGAGCTGTTTGTTTTCTACTAATAAAATAAAATTTTATTCGAGAACATCCATCGGTTTCTTACTAAACTTCAACTGTATCCGACGATCCTGCATACTTACCTCTTTTATTAACTGTACATTTCCCGGGTCTTTTTTAAACTTAGTATTGAATTTATTTCAGCATCAATTTGATTATACATCGAAATACTTTATCTATTGAAAATTCGATCCTAACATTCACACCGGAAACCATACAAACGAACCTGAACTTTAACCACTAAAAAACAGAATCCAAAACACGTTGTGTATTCAGAAAATTCCTCAAACTCAGTGAAATGAAAATGTTGGTAAAGGAAAAGAGACTTTAGTTTTGGAGGTAAAAGTTGAAAATTGTTTGGAGATGGTATTCAATTCATTATCTTGAGTTATGGTGGGTACGGTTTGAGCTTTGAGTAGGATATTGGCGTAATTGTTATCAAAAGAGATGCTGAGTCATCTTTGTGAAATAAATGGAACCATGAATCATAACAAGGTCACTGAGACACAATATCAGGAGACCAATTTCGTGTAATTAAGGCGACTACAAGACCTAAAGAGCAGTCACTCAAACTCAAACTCAAAGCATCATCATCATCAGCCTATAATGTTCCCACTGCTGGGATACAGGCCTCCTCTCTGTGAGAGGGAGTGGGCCATAATCCACCACACGGGCCCAGTGCGGGTTGGTAGATGTCACATGTCTTTGAATTTTTGGTTCTAGGACATGCCGGTTTCCTCACGATGTTTTCCTTCACCGTTTTGAGAGCAGTGGTGATGAAATAATTTTACACAAAGTAAAGCGCCTGTCTGAGTTCGAACCTACGACCTACAACTCGTAAGTCGCGGCCGATACCACTGGGCCACCACTGCTCTCAAAGTCAAAGCAAACAAACTCAAAGCATTTATTTCAATTAAGAGCCTATACTTCCTCAAATGGCTTAGCGTAATCCTCCGTTATGTCGAAAATAGTGCACCATTAATTTTTGAAACAAATATATGGTAAAGTTGAGGATTAATGCTAAGTCCTATGTTAGACGAAAACACGATTCCATAAAATGTTCTCGAAAGAAAAAACAACCAAAGTTACCTCTAAACCCGAACAATAAACCGCTGGTATTCAAAAAATACTTCAAATTAGATCATGAAACTTTGCATACTAACTGAACATACTTTAAAGCAGGTCTTAAGTTATTTATTTTTTTATAATTACCATTATTTTCACTGTAAAAAGCAAATACCTAAACTATTGGCGCTGCCTGAGTGAATTTTAGCCGAGGTAGTATGGAAAAAAAAAAGTTTCTTTATTAACTTCAGTTGTACAAAAACACTCATCTAAACACTATGCAGCGTTACAACAAAGGAAAAGAGTGGTTTCGATGAACTCTGGCACCCAAAGTAAGATTTAACTTGTGTTTAGGGTGCCAGCGTCCTCGCTTATAATTTGCAACATATGAACTGTAGTTGTATGACGAGCATAGTACATTATTATACTATAACTACTTACAAATTAAATACATAACCGTGGCCTATTTAAGTACCTCTGTATATGTATTAAAAAAAGAGATAAAAGTGGTGAAAACTTGAGTTTATTTTATCCTGTATAAATATATAAATAAACAACCTACATAGGACCTACGTTCATGACACAAATATGTTACTGTCTGTTTATAAATAATTAAAAATAAATTACTTTATTAACTACATTAGGTTAAGCGATTGATACATGTAGCAAATCCTCAGTCTTATCGTAACTCAATGTCAATAGCCACTTTGTTACCTTGGTCTTACATTCATTGATGCGCATGGGAGCGATAGTGCATAGTCTATTTATTTTATTATATAAATGGGCTCTTAAACCATGTTCATGTTTGGATCATTTAGCTCCCTTCAAAATGGTTGAGCTGAATGGTGCTGATGCATGCGTCATGTTCGTGAACGGGCGCCGTCAGTAGGGACTGGTCATCTCTTTGCTTCCATGGCTTATTTTAATTTATTATTTGAATTGTTGTTTTTTCTCATCTTTTCATTATGGACGCTTTTAACGTTCTGCATCGTTCTCACATGTATAATTTTTAACATGAATGATGTAACCAAGACTTTGTAACCACATTATTTTGATTTAAAAGAGTGTCCATGGAGTTTCTTGCCCGTTCTTCTCCATAGGTACCTACGCTTTGGAATGGGCAACTAGCTTCATTTTTTCTGACTGACTGACTTCTTGACAATTCAAAAGTGCCTGTAAATGGTTTAATTGAAATAAATGCTTTGAGTTTGAGTTTGTACAGGCACTTTTGAATTGTCAAAATTAAATAGTCGGTCAGTCAGTCATAAAGAAGAACGGGCAAGAAACTGTCAACAAAGGACACTGTCGGACTGCATAGAAAAGAAAGAGAAGCGCGATGACACAACGGTGGTAATTTATTGCAAAACATGAAGTAATTATCTATTTACGAAAAATCTATTGTTTGGACTAAACAATTAAAACACTAGTGCTTTAGTATGTTGCTTGCAGAATAATCTGACAAAAAATCATAATTATTGTATGGTTTTTATTGTAAAAATAAAGTTTTTAGAGGTATCTTCATGATTTTTTCTATCGTATCAAATTAGTTGTATTATGTTTTCAACACACTATCTACCTAGCATATATCCTGAAGAATATCATAAATGTTTTTCTGATTTTGTTTACTGTAGTCGATCATATACTTTTATTGTTTCTAAAACTTGCGTTTTTTGCGTTTAGGTCCTCTAAGCCCCTTAAAAATGTTCAAAATCTAGTCGCCATCTCATCTCCGCGACAATCAATGTCAAAAACGTGTGAAAAATGTAGGGAAATTAGAGGTATTGCTACGCCGTAGCGGACGCGTAGAGCTTATTGCTACGCCGTAGCGGACGCGTAGAGCTTATTGCTACGCCGTAGCAGACGCGTAGAGCTTATTGCTACGCCTGCTACGACGTAGCGGAAATAGCTACAAGCTGCGACGCTGCGTTATTATAATTTATTATGACATTTTATGGTAACACTAGCACTTTGCCCGCGACTTCGTCCGCATGTATTTCGTACTTTCCTCTAAACATTTCGAAAATGTATGTTTATGATCTTTATCATTTATAAAGATTTTTTATGCCAATTTACGAGTTAATTGGTATGTAAAGATGGTCACCCATCCACAGACCAACCGCGGCAAGCGTAGCCTAACCTGATCGATCGACCCGTGCGGCTGTTATTACTTAGCCACAAGCCCCCCAAGCCATAAAAATTATAAATTATACAATTAAATTAGCAACCAGTTTGATTTTGCCTAGGTTCTAGCTTGTCCTATGGAGCAGGACCAGCATGTTTCCAAGCGTTCTTACCTAAGTTATAAACCTCTAATTCATCCACATTCCCGTGTTCCGACCGTGGACAAAACCTGTGGCTTAACAAAATTAAATGTTCCGACTAATCTCCGAAACGTCTGGACTGATTTCGATGGAATTTGTTATTGGTTTGACATACAACGCGGATGAACTCGCGGGCGAAAGCTAGTCACAATCACACTAATATTATAAAGGCGAAAGTTTGTGAAGATGTGTGTGTGTGTGTGTTTACATGTTTGTTACTTCTTCACGCTCAAACGGCTCGACCAATTTTGATAAAATTTTGTATGGAGGTAGCTGACACCCTGGATTAACATATAGGCTACTTTTTATCCCAATATTCCCACGGGATCGACACTTATACGGGTGAAATCGCGGGGCGCAGCTAGTCGAAAATAAAAATGTCCTCCAACTTTCTTTATCATGTCCCCCACACCGGTCCGTGCTCAATGGAATTCAGAGGGCGTCAGTTATTTAATAAAGCCATCGTCCTACGCGGCACGCGGCAATGTGCTCGCAAGGAATGTTAGATCAATATCCGGACGCACATCATCCTGTATACGGATGAATATAACACCCTGTAGGTATGTGGATAAGTATGTGCTAAATACTACAACATCCTGTATATGTGAATAAGTATGTTCGTAATGTGACACCCATACTAATATTATAAATTCGAAAGTAACTCTGTCGGTCTGTCTGTCTGTCTGTCTGTATGTTACCTTTTCACGCCTAAACCACTGAACCGATTTAGATGAAATTTGGTATAGAGATAGTTTGAGTCCCGGGGAAGGACATAGGATAGTTTTTATACTGATATTCGCACGGGATCGACACTTATGCGGGTGAAACTGCGGGGCGCAGCTAGTATATTATAAAACATGTCTGAAACATGCGACATTAAAAAAACTCAAATACAAAATAATTTTAGTTTCGGAAGTCTTTCATCATCAGCTTAGCCTTTTCCCAAGTATGTTGTGGTCGGATTCCAGTCTAACCGGATGCAGCTGAATACCAGTATCTTACATGGAGCGACTGCCTATCTGACCTCCACAACCCAGTTACTGGGTAACACGGTACCTCTTGGTAAGACTGGTTGTCAGACTTTTGGGCTCGTAACTGCTTAACATGCTTAGCGAGGCACGGAGGGTCTCGTTATGTAATGGATGGTCACAGGTCACCCATCTACGGACTGACCTTGGCAATCGTAGCTTAACCTTAGATCGAACCACATGGCTGTTATTATTTAGCCACGAGCCTCTTCAAAGCTTCGGAGGTCTTTTTTATTTTATTTTCCGAACATGAACATGTCTAGCGCAGTGCTATATTCTTTGAGGCGGTACCCCGACCAAAACCGCGTTTTTCTTCGTTATTCAGAGGCTATTTTAACTCAATAATTATGAGAAATAAACTACATCTGAAAGCACATTATTAATATTCGATATCCTTTCATCACATTGCACGTTGTTATTTGTTCTTATATGTTACTAATACATTTAAAATCTTCTTTTAAAAAAGTGACTAAATTATTGATTGCATTCATCTTTTGCTAAAGTTGATGTTCTATTAATTTGAGGATTACACCAATGGATAATTAAAAAACTAAATAATCCATGTTTTAATTTATTTAAAAAGATCGCTATTCTTTTTTTATTAAAATAATACCAAAAATTGTGCGAGTTCTGTGCGCTGCATCCCTTTCGTACGAGGAAGTCGTGTCGCTCTCTGTGTCTGTCACGAATGCTCAAGGTTATTTGGTCGGGGTACCGCCTTAACCCTTCGTATGCTTAAACGTGGATCCACGCGAGACACAATGGTTTTTTAATTGTGTCTGTAATTACGGCATTCAGCCGGTTAAACCGGCTTTATACAGGTCAAATTAAATTAGCTAGGGAAACTCCAGAGGTAAACAGAGTGTACAGACGTCAGCACATCAACCTACCCGAAACTGTCAAATTTTCCCAATCAACTTTGAACCTTATGCTTTAGTAATAAAGTTGAAAATCTATTAAAGAAATTTGACAGATTGTAGTAGGTTGATATGCTGGCGTCTGTACAAAGTTGTCAAATTTGTATACTAGGCCTCTGTTGTTGACAGCGGCCATTTTGAGCAATTTTTGATGATTCTAGTGCTTATAAAATTAATGTATCATTAAAAAGGAAAACATAGGGACATACAAGTAGTTTAATATTTATTATTCTGTAAAAAATCATTGCTTTATGGTCATTAACCAGAAAGAAAATAGGCGAGAGCGTTTCTATGGAGAAACGACCACCCGCATTTCCTCTTAAGTAGAATATTAATGCACAGCGTTTAACAATGTGCTAGTTATAACTACCCACTAAAATGAAAGAGGTAGCATTCTTTCCCCAACCTACCCACGCCAAAACTCTCATTTTTAGGGTTCCGTACCTCGAAAGGAAAAAACGGAACCCTTATAGGATCACTTTGTTGTCCGTCCGTCCGTCTGTCTGTCTGTCAAGACCCTTTTTCTCAGGAACGCGTGGAGGTATCAAGCTGGAATTTATATCTAATACTCAGGTTTACTGTCCCTTGGAGCTGTGAAAAAATCAAACTTCTAAGCCAACGCAATCAAAAGATACAGCCGTTTATGCCGCAAATTTCCGCAAATTTTCGACACTCGCAAGGGAATCAAAACCTACAGGGTACTTCCCGTGAACTAAGAATCTTGAAATTTGGTACGAAGCAACGTCTTATAGTACAAATAAAGGAAAAATTGCGAAAACCGTAAATTTTTAGTTACCTACATCATATAATAAAAATATTTTAAACAGGTTTGTACAGAACCCTCGGCGCGCGAGTTCGACTCGCACTTGGCCGGTTTTTACTATGATCATTCAAATAACAATTCGCCCCCGGACTCGCGGCGGGGAGAATACAAAGCATTCCTAATATATTCCCCGCTACCCCAACGGGTACTATCGAGGATAAAATTGAACGTGTCTGCCGCAGCCTGTGTTAATAAAAGGGGATGATAATTGAACCCCCTGGGGGGATAGAGCGTTTTACGTAGAGAGGGAGCTAGGTAGAAAAGGTACAGAGGCTCTCGCACAAGCCCGCGGCTTTAACTTTGTCATGGTCAGCCAGTGGCGTGCATTGATTTTCAGAATAGGTAGCCACTAGGCCGGGTCTAGTCTAGGCAAACGCGGTCACTAATCAGAAAAAAAAGTGAGGTCAAAAGTGTGGTTATTTGAGTAGGCATGCCTACTTAAGGGTGATAAATTGCGAAGGTCGATCGTCATGG
Source organism: Amphipoea lucens (assembly GCA_947508005.1). Classification (NCBI taxonomy): domain Eukaryota; kingdom Metazoa; phylum Arthropoda; class Insecta; order Lepidoptera; family Noctuidae; genus Amphipoea; species Amphipoea lucens. Next base: position 7,995,572 of record OX382385.1, read on the forward strand.
TATTATGCGTGATAAGATAAGATAAGATTCATTTATTTGTATAAACATGGTATGTATGTTGTATGGTGTATAAGACGTACGTATTTTTAATTTTGTCGTATTAACTTGAACGAGTAAAGACCAATGATAATGTGTGAATAGCACCGGAGCCGAGTTGACCGTCCGGCGAATGCCTACTGCCGCGCGTGTTTGTATGAAGATTTTATTTTTTGTTAGGTATGATAATTATTTAGTGAGCTTGGCACACACACTAAAATGTAATTGACAGACTTATGTTGATATATCGAGGTAGGCACTGCTTATATGCCTATATGCAATGCACGCCACCGTGGTCAACTGCTGGTGAGCTGCACGATGCGTGCAGCTCAACTCAACTCACGTGCACTGACTGGACAGGTCCACTCAATCTGTGTGGTCCTTTCCTCAATAGACCATTTCAGACATCAATCTACATGGTCTTCACATGATCTGACCAAGATTTTGTCTGGATTTTAAAAGAGACTGTGACCTCTCTGAGTTCGTTGCGGCCTTTCTTCTCAGAGTAGTCAGATAGGAAACTCCGACCTCATCTAGTTTTTTTTAAATATGATAGACGTATAAAAGTGTTTGTGCAAACCTACTTACAAGAACTTACTTACTTCACGTGACCAGAGGGCTGGGTCGTTCTTTGGCCAAAGAATTAGCATTGCCATTCAACGTGGCAATGCTGCCAGTCTTCTGGGCACGTTTCCGGATGACAGCGATGCGGATGAATACTTCGACGCCAAGTGTCCTTTGTTTTTTTTTAATATATAACGGAGAAGGCATGTGTGTCTCGTTATTATCAGCCATATTTCAACTACTGTGGGCGTGTGTGGGCGGTGGGGTGTGTTGGTTATTGCGCAATAGAAAAACGGTTTGCAGTTCAAATCAGATTATAATTTCACGAACAATTTAATCACACTAGCAAATCACACACTATAGGTACACGATACAACCAGATACGGAACGCGGGACAGTTTCTGAGCGCATGTTGTTCGTATGATGTCCGATGTCCAAGAGAGCTACAATCGTTCTGTCGCGCTGTTGTCGACCCCCCACGAACTCAGGCTAGACTCTGTCAAGCGCCGCCAGATGGCACTGGCGTTCCGTATAGTCAAACGAATGACCGGATGCGACATATATATATTTGTATTGTAAGTAAGTTAGTCATTTATTTTAAGGTTAATTTTGTACTCCGGGACTTAAACAGCCCACTTTAAAGTTGACAAGTGTTTAATAAGTTGGTTATTAATAAATAAATAAATATACTTACAAGAATAAAATCATTTATCTTCCAAGAAAGAACCGCATCTGTATTTTGGTCTGTGGGGCAGGAGGGGGAGGTCAAATACTAGGGATAATGCCAAGCACTTGAGTCCAGAGAGGTTTACATGGCGATAACTGAAATACAATTCATTGCTCTATAGAGGTATGAGGAACAGGGTGTAAAGTTCACTCATACTCTATAGAAAAGGGAGGATCCTCCGACCAGAAGGGTGTTGTGTCTGGCGGGCAACTGCCCGATGATTCATGTCGGGCCGTTGTATCTATGCTAGTTGCGCGGTAAACTCTGTTTGCGAGATGCAGGGTTTACGTGACGTCAGTATGACGCGTTGTTCGCATGTGGCGTTGTAGATACCGTTACAGCTCTTTTTTAAGGAGCATGTCCGGGAAAGTACGACCAGCATCTACCAGCTGACTTTTTTATCATCTGGACACAAAACCAAGGTATAAAAGGTGAACGGAGTAGAAGCCTATGAAATATAGATATTTCTTTTCTTTTTTCACAAAAATAAATAAAAAACGAATAAATCGACTAATAATAAAGGCATTTGACTTTAATTTATACTCTTTTTTTCTATGCGCGGAAATTATCAATGAATTCATAGCGACATTCAATCTTTGGATTGAAGCCGGCCGATGGCTTCAATCAAAGGATTTAATGTAAAAAAAAAGAGGTTTTTATATCAATTTTTGTGAAAAAAAAAAAAAAATCTGTGTCATAGGATTCTACTTTGTTCACCTTTTATACCCTGTTTTTGTCCAGACGGTAAAAAAGTCAGCCAGTATATGTATTTCTGCCGCGAATAATGCATCGAATATTATCGACACGCGCCTGTGGATAGTATGTCGTCCCACTCACTGGCGAACCATCACAAGAAAGACTGTGGCGAGACAGTGCTTCCTTACCCAAACCGGTTGTTCCACCCGCTGAAGACCTAAGCTCCCACCTGGACATGAGTTACCATGGGTAACTTGGAAGGAAGTCTTTAAAGAGACTCTGGATCCAGGTTGGCCAAAGCAAGGAAAACCTGTTCAGGTGGAGATTCATAGACGACTCCGCCTTGGAGTAGTTCCACAAACGATGGGACACTAGAGTGCGTTTCAACAAATAGTTCCTATGCCGTTATGTTGGCAACAATGTAAACCACTTCTTATTCTTCACCACTCCTTAATGTTTTGGGCATGATTCTAACACGGACACCTTATAAATCTTAAAAAAACCGCAGAATCGTCTTTCCATATCTACTATCTTGACAGACATGGGCACAAAACACATATACTCCTAGCGGAGGACAGGGGAGCCAAAATTATAACATAGAAACTATTTGTTGAAACGCACTCTAATATCGTGTCCTGCGTGTCCTGCGCGTCCTATCAGCTGCGCGTTACAGGGACTCTATAACACAATGGCATGGTTTGAACTGTCAAAATACATGTTGTTCGTACGGTTGACATTTCGATTCTTTGCCGTTAACAAGACACGACATTGACGCGGTTTGCTCGTGGTAAGATTTCACGGGGAATATAATAGAATACTCTATATATGTACACCATATAAATTACAGACATAAATATAGAAACTTTACAATGGGTGACACAATGGGCGGTCTTATCGCTAAGAGCGATCTTTTAAAGACAACCTTTGGATGGATTAAAAAGGGGAAGGACATACAAATGCTGTAGGTAGTCTGTGGTGTACCATTTACACAAAACAATTAATACATACATAAAGTATATTATCACACTAATATTATAAAGGCGAAAGTTTGTGAGTGTGTGTGTCTGTGTGTGTTTATATGTTTGTTACTTCTTCACGCCTAAACCACTGAACCGATTTAGATGAAATTTGGTATAGAGATAGTTTGAGTCCCGGAAAAGGACATAGAATAGTTTTTATCCCGATATTCCCACGGGATCGACATTTACGCGGGTGAAACCACGGGGCGCAGCTAGTAAATATATATACATGTAGGAGACGGTTGTCGACTACATTTGTGGGTAGTCAACAGAATTTGTTATGATTTGTTTTCTTATTATTAATTTAAGTGATTTTACTATCAATTATTGTCTATTAGTTCGGAACATAATTTATTAAGTACTCAGTGTACGCGCTAATTGATTTTAGCAACTTATTTTGATAATTGTAACCGATGGTTTTGTTCAAACCAATTGATGACATGTTACTTTGATTTTAAAACGATTTACTTTGTGAAATCACTATTGTTTATTTAAGACAATTATTCTTGTTGTATTATTCGATTTATAATGCGAGTTATAATGTGAATCTATTTGATTTAGCACATTTTAATATTTTGTATCAAGTAAACACGATGACGTATTTCCGTACGCCATTTGGACAGAGTTGTTGTGGGGCGAGTGCGTGGTGGGGACAAACCTTTATAACTGAGCGCACTCGTTTGTGCTAGACAGTCAGTGACAGGCAGTCATAGTCAGTGACAGTTAGTGAGAGTCAGTCGGTGTTCGGACTTGACTCCTGACAGAGCACTAGCTCCCGACAAACCTGTCGGTTTACTTGGGTGGCTCTGTCACTATACAAACAGTAATCGATCCTACGATTTGTTCGCAAATACTTTGTTACTGTACATAATTATTTTACTGTGTATCTAGTTGTGTTGTGTACCTACAGTGTGTGATTTGCTAGTGTGATTAATTTGTTCGTGATATTATAATTCGATTTGAACTGCAAACGGTTTTTCTATTGCGCAATAACCAACACTACCCACAGTATGCCCACAGTAAATAATTAAATATGCCTGATGATAACGAGACGCCTGTAACCTACTCCTGATCCTACATCAGAAGCGGGATATAATTTGTGTTGGTTCATGCGCAAAATGAGAACGCTAAAAGTGAAAGGGAAAGTGACCGTTGACATTTGAAAAACAAAGTGCAAACATGCGAACGCTTATTAAATAATCGTGTGGATCTGTTCGAGTTGAACCCAGAGAAGCCAGATACGGATGCGCGATCATAGTGCATGTTGTTTTGGGGACAGGCTGTATGCAGAATACCTTTGCCGAGTGACGCGCGTGTATCACCTACCGCCATGTTTGAAAAAAAAAACAAGCGGGTCCCTAACCGGCGTTCGAGCTCGTCAGGATCCCGTTCCTGTAATTAGAACACGTGGTAGGACACGTGTGCAAACGTAACAGCACACAGCACGACAGTTGATTTGCGTTTTGCTGAAAATTCACTGCAAGGTGGACAGAGGAGCGGCATCAACGTGGCTATCGTAAATAGCAAATCAAGGACGTGGAGTGAAGCTACCAGTGACGTGGAATGACTAAATCGACCCAAGCAGCCACGCAAGCCGTCAGCGAAGCCCTTCATGTGCTGCTAGTGAGGAACTCCAGGAGATATCGCTGCCCTCCATGAGCAGTAGCACCCAAGCAGATGGTGTGGAGCATGTGCTGGAAGCAGCAATGGCGATTGGATGTTTGTGTCTTACACCTACCATCGGACACTTAGAAAATAAAGGTGAGCTGTATTGTTTTTTTAACGATTCTGGTGCTCAATGCTCGTTAGTAAAAGCGAGTTGTGCAGCCAAATTCAGTGGCAAAACAGTTCAAAATGTTAGAGTACGGTTGGCAACCCTACAATTAAATGTCATTTCAATTTGTGCGAAGGTCTTGAATGTCAGCTTTATATTATTGCGTTAACTGGTATTGGTCAAATATGTGTATTCAGTACAGAACAATTCTTATGACGTAGTGTAACGAGCAAAAATTAAGATTTTATCTACCCAACATTGTCTTGCAAAGTAAATTATGATAGTACGTGAAATATTGAAAAGCCTATTTCAATTAATATGACTACGTTAGAGTTTTTGTTACATAAAGTTCTTGCGAAGAATTAGTTTTCAGTTAACAATAACATATGGAACCTCCATTTGATGCGACATATGCAACTATTACAAAGTTTTGGTTTGGCGATTTCGTGTTATTAAAGAACTAATAGCGAAATCAGATTATCAGTCTAAGTTAGATCGGAAGTTCAGAGGTCCGTTTAAGGGTTATCACTTATCGTATCACTTGAGGTGATGACGATATGGGTGGCATAAGTGTCATTAGCTAGTGTTGCAAGGAGCTCAAGTCTTCGAGTCCTATATAAACGGACTCGGGTGATGAATTACAAGACTCGACTCATTACAACAGGACTCCAAGACTAGAGAACTAAATTCTCTACGAGCTCTTGAATGTTACATGAGAGCTCGAGTCTCTTTGTGGGCTCGAGTCCTTTTTGTGCGGCGAGTCGCACTCAAGTCCTTTGTAACACTATCATTAGCTGCTGCGGCAGCAAGCCCATGATTGTTGTATGTGATCTAAGTTGATATAGATCCTGACCAGTTATGGCAATTATTACTAAGGCTTAGAGGAATCTTTTGTTATCGATGATTGTTGTTGTTTTTATCCATGTGGTCAGAATTGGCCGAGTGGAACATGTACTGCTGTTGGTTTTTTTTATGTTATAGGTAAACACACAAGACGTGTGCAAGCAGGATGGCAGTGTCGGACAGCGCTGCACTCTTTGGATCTCCTGTATGAAAAATCGCTGATCAAGGACGGTGCTGTTCGAGCAGGGAGTTAAGCGACTTCTGCCAGGGAAGCGGTGGCAGCGAGTGGATGTCTGTTTCATTGGGCCAGCTGCAGATCTATTGTCTACCGAATCCGGTGAGCCGTTTTCATTTTGTTTTGACTCTGGTACTGAGTGCTTTCCTGGTAAACAATAGCAAAAATGGTTACATTGTTAGTTATAGCCTAATCTGGTTTAACGATAAGTTAAGAATGATGCCAGTAGGTCATGTACCAGTCAAAGTAGATGATGATCACAGTGGTGATGAGCAAGCCTAAGTAGTGGTAACCACGCGAGTAGGGGTTCTCTATCAGCCGTAGTAAAGTTGTGTGTAGTCACAGGGTGATGCATATGGATCCATGTGCTGGATGTGTGACAGCAATGTGATTGCTGATCGGCTAGAGAGCCGTGGCGTTAGAGTGGTTTATTCGTGTGTGGGTTTCCAGGTGTCTAAGGCTCTTAGTGAAAAAGATGGTTGTTAATGTGAATAACGATGGTACATGGCTCTGGTTGATGATTTTCGCTTTGGCTAGATAGTGAAAGTTTGTTGATGATTATGTCTTGTGGATGATTTTTGATAGCAAAAGTTTATTATTAAAATTCTGTTTACATGGCTCTGTTTGAATTAAGTACTCACATGATTGTGTACAAAAATGCCTGAATGTCTAGTTACTGTTAATGATGATGTCAATGATGACACTGATGATGATGATTCATCTGCTGCTGACATACTATAGCTGAATTGACAAGTTGTCTATGTTGACTCTTGTTTGGTTGTCTATGTTGACTCTTGTTTGGTTGTCTATGTTGACGCCTGGATTTGGTTGACTCCAAATTACTTGTCGAATCCCATGGTGTGATTTCGGCTGGGAGACTATGTCTCTACTTTAGTTGGGCTATGTATTGTCTGCAACAGTATGGTCATTTTTGAATGGTTGCGATGCAACTGCTTTTGATGATAATTTTATTTGACTAATTCAGGATTTTTGTTTTGTGATTTGTGCTTTTGTTGGTCAGAAAGGCCGATCGATATTCACCTATACACGAGGACGTGTAGAACGTCAGTTCTGGCCGTGTAGGAGACGGTTGTCGACTACATTTGTGGGTAGTCAACAGAATTTGTTATGATTTGTTTTCTTATTATTAATTTAAGTGATTTTACTATCAATTATTGTCTATTAGTTCGGAACATAATTTATTGAGTACTCAGTGTACGCGCTAATTGATTTCAGCAACTTATTTTGATAATTGTAACCGATGGTTTTGTTCAAACCAATTGATGACATGTTACTTTGATTTTAAAACGATTTACTTTGTGAAATCACTATTGTTTATTTAAGACAATTATTCTTGTTGTATTATTCGATTTATAATGCGAGTTATAATGTGAATCTATTTGATTTAGCACATTTTAATATTTTGTATCAAGTAAACACGATGATGTATTTCCGTACGCCATTTGGACAGAGTTGTTGTGGGGCGAGTGCGTGGTGGGGACAAACCTTTATAACTGAGCGCACTCGTTTGTGCTAGACAGTCAGTGACAGGCAGTCATAGTCAGTGACAGTTAGTGAGAGTCAGTCGGTGTTCGGACTTGACTCCTGACAGAGCACTAGCTCCCGACAAACCTGTCGGTTTACTTGGGTGGCTCTGTCACTATACATACAGTAATCGATCCTACGATTTGTTCGCAAATACTTTGTTACTGTACATAATTATTTTACTGTGTATCTAGTTGTGTTGTGTACCTACAGTGTGTGATTTGCTAGTGTGATTAATTTGTTCGTGATATTATAATTCGATTTGAACTGCAAACGGTTTTTCTATTGCGCAATAACCAACACTACCCACAGTATGCCCACAGTAATTAATCAAATATGCCTGATGATAACTAGATGCCAATAACCTACTCCTGATCCGACATACATATATAATAATAGACATGAAACAGGAGCAAAGAAAATATAATGATAATGTTTTTAAGGAGAGAGGAAGTGCTTTTTTATCATAATTTTAAAAGAATAATACAAAATTGGGGCCCTGCATGTAAACCTCATCTAGAACATTCAACAGGCGACGGTGGCGACGTGGATAGCGCGGAAATAAATTGAAATTTACTTAAGTATTAATTTATTTTATTTCGATAAGACGGAATTTTTTTATAAATAGACTCAACTATAGTGTTTTAGGTTAAGCTGTGATTAACTGGTATTCATAGGGATTCATTAAAGATAACTTTATCAATAACTGGCTGACCCGCGAACTTCGTACAGCTTCCAGAATTAATAAATCCTAATCACATCACATCATACTTCACACTATCACACTAATCACACTTCACATTACACTATCACACTTTATTATAATATAATTATATATTGGTTGTATTTATATTTTATATTTTTATATCACACTAATCGTTGAGCTCCTCAAGTTCTGAGTTGAGCTGCACGATTTTTGACAAATGCGTGCACTCACTGGACAGGTCCGCTCAATCTGTGTGGTTTTTTCCTCAAAAGACCCTTTCAGACACCAATCTACATGGTGTTCACATGATCTGACCAAGATTTTGTCTGGACTTTAAAAGAAACTGTGACCTCTGAGTTTGTTTCGGCCTTTCTTCTCAGAGTAGTCAGATAGGAAACGCCGACCTCATCTAGCTTTAAAAAAAAATATGATTGACCAAAAGTGTTTGTACAAACCTACTTACAGAAAATAAATCATTTATCATCACACTATCACACTAATATTATAAAGGCGAAAGTTTGTGAGTGTGTGTGTGTTTATATGTTTGTTACTCTTCACGCTCAAACGGCTGGACCAATTTTGATAAAACTTTGTATGGAGGTAGCTGACACCCTGGATTAACGTATAGGCTACTTTTTATCCCGATATTCCCACGGGATCGACACTTATGCGGGTGAAACTGTGGGTGGGGCGCAACTAGTCTATCTATATAAATAAAAGTGTGATTAGTGTTATAATGTATATAAAAACTTGTCAAAATGTAGGGAAATTAGAGGTATTTTTTGACAGATTGAGACTGAGATCAGAGTTGCAATTCTCGTAATTTTAAGAACGTTCACAGTCTGATCTGTCTCAATCTTTCAAAAATACTTCTAATTTCCCCCCTACATTTTGACAATTGTTTGACATTTGTTTGTCGCCGAGACGAGACTACGACTGGATTTTGAACGTTTTAAATTGCGAGAATTGGCCTTCAGACTGTGAACGTTCTTAAAATTACTAGGATCGCCCCTCAGAGCATTACCCATGGCCCTTTAGGACTAGCTACGACCACTGGAATCGAACTCTGGTCCTCATGGCTTGCTCAGTATCTGCGCTTGCAACCACTAGACAAACGAAGCAGTCAGACAGCGTAGAGGATGTCAAATAAAAAAAACAATTAAAAATGTATTCAGTATATAATTTACTTAATTATTATAAGTACATCCTAAGTAAAAGAGTAGGTACATTAAGTTAAAATTATAACTAACGACATCTATGTTATAACACGATTCAACTTGAATTCAAAATCTTAAATAATTGTATTCAAACTGCCACTTACTCAACTATCAACTTTATTACTATGTTTTCTAAGTTGATTTTTGAGTAACAAAAAAGTCCTAAAGAAATTTCGGTGGCAATGGAATTTGAACTTTGTTGTGTTTAACATTGAGTTCGTTGTTCCAAAACTTGATGATTATCTGAGATTCTGAATTGAAGTTTATCTCAAGTTTATCAAGCTTTAGAAAGAGACACACAGGTATGAGTGAGAGAGACAGCAATCTACAAATCAATACTTTTAAAACAGAAAATGTCAGACTTTGACTTTGTCTTTGTTTGTTAAATTGTTTTGTAAAGCTAAAGTTTCTTAGAAAAGCGGTGACAGCACAAAAAGGCCGCAGTGACAGCTGTCATGGAAATGATGACAGCTAGAAAGATTTAAATCATTAGATTCGCCCTACCGTGTCAAAATATAGTCGCGTTTCTGTTTATGTAGTTTTGACACAGTGTGACACACAATGACGCAGTGACTTGACTTGATTGTCATGGAAACGCTATTTAATAATGTGTGCGCTCACTCTTCTCAGTATGGACACATGGTGAGAGCAAATCTAACGATATAGATCTTTCGGCAACGGAGTTTTACTAATTTTTGATGTAGAAATTACCTTTATTTAAATTAGTAAACTTTATTTTTTTAACAAAAATTAGATTTTATTATCAAATACTGGTGTGAATGACAGATTTTCAAGATGGCCGATATAATATGACGGAACCACATTGCTAGAAAACCAAAACTTTAGGCTCAATGCACACCGAGGTTGCAAAGCGGCGAGCAGTTTCAGTGTCAAATGATTTTAAACCTTATCTTCATTATTATAATACATAGTATCACTTGAGAGAGGCGAAAATGTCGCGCGGCACGCACTTGCGGGCGGCAGCATGCCTTCTCTTTGCACAATGTTCCCACTGCTGGGACACAGGTCTCCTCTCAGTGAGAGGGAGTGGGCCGTGATCTATCTCGCGAGCCCTGCAATGCGGGTTGGTAGATGTCACATGTCTTAGAATTTTTGGTTCTAGGACATGCCGGTTTCCTCACGATGTTTTCCTTCGCCGTTTTGAGAACAGTAGTGATGAAATAATTTACGCAAAGTAAAGCGCCTGCCAGGATTCGAACTTATGACCTACAACTCGTAAGTCACGGCCGTTACCATTGGGCCACCATTGCTCTACTGCAGCATCAGCCTTAAATTCCTTCGACAGTTATTTTAAATCTAATTTTGCAGCACAGTGACCTTTATCCTCGTTGTAATAAGGTTGCTTCTTGGTAGCCGGCGGAGATCTGTAGTTCCAATTTCAGCCAGCGGAGTAAATTGCGTAACACACTATCAGTAGCAATGGCTTCCATTTTGACAGTTCAACAACATTCATTGCGTTATTTACGTTGTTGAGCGGACAAATTTTTCGAACATATGAAGCAATGGATTAGCAATATCCTTCAAAATGATTCTAATTGAGATTGATAGTGTGTTACGCAATTAGGGTGCATATACAGGGTAATTTTATTATCACCATCCTAATTTTTACAGGGTGTTCTACCCATGAATATGAACAACTTTCACTATGGGACCAACTCTGAAATCACGAAAAAAAATCAGCTGTTTCATACATTTTGGTCGAGTAGGTATTGAACTTTTGCATGAAACAGCTGTTTTTTTCGTGATTTCAGAGTTGGTCCCATAGTGAAAGTTGTTCATATTCATGGGTAGAACATCCTGTAAAAATTTGGACGGTGATAAAAAAATCTACCTGTATGTATGTGGCACCATCATTCTTTATGAATATAGATATCGTTAATTATAATATTATAAAATTTATTAGTCTCCATCTTGTATTTATCCTTGAAACGCGAAAGCGAACCCGTCGCCAAAACTGTGAGGATGCTTATTTTGATTCTCTACTTCATTTTCGCGGTACTGAAACAAAAATACTAAGTTAATAAACCTATATTTTTTCAAATTATACATTTTACCTCCGAGGGGTCCGTGGCTAAATAATAACAGCCGCACAGGTCGATCGATCAGGTTAAGCTACGCTAGCCGCGGTTAGTCTGTGGATGGGTGACCATATTTACATACCGAGATCCCTCCTTGCCTCGGAAAGCACGTTAAACCGTTGGTCCAGGCTGTCATTCGTGGATCTTTGACTGTCGTTACGGGTCGTCAGAAGCCCGGAAGTCTGACAACCAGTCTTACCAAGGGGTATCGTATTACCCAGTAACTGGGTTGTGGAGGTCAGATAGGCAGTCGCTCCATTTAAAATACTGGTATTCAGCTGCATCTGGTTAGACTGGAAGCCGACCCCGACATAGTACAAAATAGTTACTTAATTAATATTAAGTAACTATTTTGTACGCCGAATATGGCAAAACATGATGAACCAGCAATATTTTTTCCATCCATATGTGCATATCAGCTATGTACCATTTTACACATGTTTAAACAAATAAATGCATCTTTATCTCTTTTATCTTTAAGAGTATTTTAGCGTACTCTATTACTGTTATAGATTATAGAGTACATCTACAAGAAAAAGAGTACGTTACTCTATTTTAGAGTACGGTTGGCAACCCTAACTGCGAGTGGCGTTATAGGAACAAGCTGTGACGTAACACGCGAGCGAGAAAGAGGAGCTAGCATGAGAAGTTATACCTGGCCGTCGTCCTCGCCTCCCGCTTGAGGTCTCCAATTCGCCACGAAGTACTGATTACCAGCCGGTCGTTGTTCACCTGCGGGACCCTGAAACAAATACAAAATCAAAATATTTGCAACGTGTGACGATACCCTTGCGCCATCCCATCTTCCAAGCACGGTGAGCTGTGCTGGGGCGGCTGCTGCAGGTGTTTAAAACCTCAAACGGCGCAAATACTCCAATCTCTTTGGAACTTATATATTTGAGCCGTTTGGGGTTGAAACACTAGGACCATGGGGCCCGAGTGCCCACTTAGTATTTCGAGACATCCCCAAGCGGTTGGTCGACTCTTCACGTGACCAGAGGGCTGGCCTATTTTTTTTTTGGCCAAAGAATCAGCATTGCTATACAACGTGGCAATGCTGCCAGCCTTTTGGGCACGTTTCCTGTTGACAGCGATGCGGACGAATTTTTTGATGCCCTTTGATTATTTCCCCTCTCTTTTGATATACTTGTACGATAGGCTGCAAAAGTGCATGGGTAGTACAGAAACAAAATCGTATGAAGCGAGAAATGACGCCATCTAACGTAAAACCAGTTAACGACTAACAAAATTTAATTATGCTGTTATTAGATGGCGTTGCTTTGCTTTATATGATAAAATATTTTTGTAGTTTCTTTTTGTCTCTTCAAACATTCAAACAATTTATAATTAATAGTTTCTTTTAAAGAAAATTGTTCCTAATTATTAACCTACTATGTTAAAATTGAATATCAATTTATAAGTAGGTGCTAAGTAACTACTAATTCGAATATTAAATTAATTAAGTATTTTAATACCCACTCGTTAGCTTAATAAACATATTCCTATCGGTTTCTTTTATTATTTTTATCATTTAAGCTACGTATGCTGGTAAATGTAATGTAATAATTAGATAAATGTATTAGCCTTGTTACTCTTTGCTCCGTTTCTTCCTAACTCCTTACTTACGTTTCGTAAATTAGTCATAGTTGTGAAGAAACCAACGCCATCTAGTTTATTTGCGAAAACTTGAATTCAAACGTTCACGGGAAAATAGACACTAAGGTACCCATGCAATTTTGCTGGCGACTGTACATATTATTATTTTATAATTGCATAGCATTGTATAATTGCATAGCACATGTGTGAGCACTATGTACATACTATAAAGCTACCATTTACTGGGTACGTCTTTCATTGACTTGAATGTGCCCTGGCGGCTGAGAGTATGTCATGCTCACTCAAATGTCTCGCTGATGGTGGCGCATGTGTTGCATCATTTAGCTCCCTTCAAAATGGTTGAGCTGAATGGTGCTAATACATGCGTCATGTTCGTGAACGGGCGCCGTTAGTAGGGACTGGTCATCTCTTTGCTTTCATGGCTTATTTTATTTAATATTTGAATTGTTGTTTTTTATCTTTTCATTATGGACGCTTTTAACGTTCTGCATCGTTCTCACATGTATAAATTTTAACATGAATGATGTAACCAAGACTTTGTAACTATATTATTTTGATTTAAAAGAGTGTCAATGGAGTTTCTTGCCCGTTCTTCTCCATAGGTACCTACGCTTTGGAATGGGCAACTAGCTTCATCTTTCTGACTGACCGACCCTTTGACAATTCAAAAGTGCCTGTTTGAGTTTTAAGATTGTTAGCTTTTTAAATTATGTAAATATTTTATTTCACACTAGCTTCCGCAAGCGATTTCGTCAACGTACCCCTGATCCACTCCATAGCATCGCATTGCCTACCCAAGCTTTTACTTCGTTTGCAGAATCATGTATTGAATCCAAGGTCACAGGTTGTGGGTCGATGTCAACTTTGTTTTTTTCTTTTTTTGGTGCGTGGTGGAAATCCTCATGGACTTCCTCCATCGTGGGGATGACAGAGGGGCATGCCGGACTCTTACCGGCTAAAACCGCCGCAGTGTTCCACCTTTAACTATGGCCGGGGGTGCGGGATTCGTATAAGCATTCACCGCTCCCCCGACAGGCCTCGGCCCGTTGTTCCTCAGCGGGTCCCACCTCCTCAAGCGACGACCCGGCAGGACGTGTCGGACCCCAGTCTGAGGGGGCCCGACACATTCTGCCACCTTGTTTTATAAGACCCTGGCTATACATTTGCTCCCTTTTTTTCTATTTGTTTTGGGGTGGAAAATCCTCTTGGATGTTCTCCGCCCTGGGGCAAGCGGAGGGGTCTGTCAGACTCTTACTGACTAAAAACCACCCCGGTGTTCCCGTCCCACACTTGGGGAACCTGCCTGCGGGCGGCGGACTAGCGGCGTCCGACCTCCGAAAACACAGGCCCGAGTTGGCGCCCGCAGTGTTCAATGCGCGCCACTCGAGAGTGGGTGCGGCCAGTATAGGAATGGGTGCACAGGCCTCGACCCGCTGTTCCTCAGCGGGTCCCAGGCCTGTCGGGGGAGCGGTGAATGCTTATGCGAATCCCGCACCCCCGGCCATAGGTAGAGGTGGAACACCGCGGTGGTTTTAGCCGGTAATAGTCCGGCATGCCCCTCTATCACGATGGAGGAAGTCCAAGAGGATTTCAACCGCGCACTAAAATAAAAAAGAGGGTATTATGGGAACTTGTACGCCTTCCACGATCCCCGGCTGGCCACCTCAAGTCCACGGGGGGAGTGAGGTGTAAAATTCCCCCGCGACGCCCTATAGGGGCGCGTGTGGAACACTACGCGCCGCCGCCTCGTGTCCTGCTAGATGGGGGGGCGGCGGACGTTATTATAGGTGTTACTAGCTGCGCCCCGCGGTTTCACCCTAGCAAATGTCGATCCCGTCGGAATATCGGGATAAAAACCTAGCAAATGTCGATCCCGTCGAAATATCGGGATAAAAAGTAGCCTATATGTTAATCCAAGGTGTCAGCTACCTCCATACAAAATTTTATCAAAATTGGTCCAGTCGTTTGAGCGTGACACACACTCACAAACTTTCGCCTATATAATATTAGTGTGATTATAAGATCCTGGCTATACACTTGCCCCCTAGAGTTGCTGAGGATCGAGCTAAATGGCACACGGTTAGAACGCCCCATGTTGAACAATGGACTGCTAAATTCAATGATGAAACACTTTTGCCTACTCTTTTCTGTGATAAAGACGTGGTATCTCACCTGGTTCTGTCCCCAATTCTGCTGTGCATCAGGTTTTTGTTGGTTGTACTGTTGTTGGAGGTTGTATTGCTGTCTTTGTTGCGCGTACGCATGTTGGTAGTAGTTGTCTGAAATAGAAGAGTGGTGTTTAGAAGTGGATCTTGAATAAGAGGGCTACTCTAAGGTAGCAAAAAACTTAAGTAAATTTGATTTTACAGGCTACCTTAGTTACATGCCAAAGATGCCTTACTGCGATGAATGTAATTAATGACTAAAACATCATCAACAGCCTAACCGAGTGCAGCTGAGTACCAGTATTACATGGAGCGACTGCCTATCTGATCTCCACAACCCAGTTACTGGGTAGCCCGAGATATTCAATATTTCTTACGTTTTTTGGTAACGATAATCACCTGCGCCCAAAGGGCAATGGGGAGGGCTATGCTTGGGGGTTTTTTGCGAGATCGAATCAGAAATGAAGAGATCCGCAGTCCAGGAGAACCAAGGTAACCGACATAGCCCGAAGAATTGTCAAAATTAAGTGGCAGTGGGCAGGGCACATTGCTAACAGATGGCTGATGGGGCCGAAAGGTTCTGAAGTGGCGACCGCGTACCGGAAGACGTAGCGTTGGAAGGCCTCCCACAAGGTGGACCGACGACATGGTGAAGGCCGCAGGAACTCGCTGGATGCGAGAAGCACAAAACCGGTCGAAGTGGAGGTGCTTGGGGGAGGCCTATGTCCAGGAGTGGATGGCTTTCGGCTGAAATGATGATGATGATCACTCACCTGCGTTGCTAGGAGGAACCGGCTCCGGACTCTTGGGTAAGTGGCTGCCTTCCAGAATCTGGGAACATTTGAAAAATCAAGTACATCTAAATACATAGTTTAGGTTGGAACTGTAACCAATCACGCGCGAGCCGAATTGGTCGCAGTAACTAAGCCAGGGCACCCCAACCAAATGGGTTAGGTTAGGGTAGAACTGTGATCAACCGCGTGCGAGCCGAGAGAGCGAAGCGAGGCGAGCAACACTTCCAAAGGCCAGGCGGTTAACTACGGCTAATTTAACCAGTTGGCTGCGACATTGACATACCTGGAAGCCATCCTTGCCAGCCCTGTACTTGAGCTTCACCAGCTGTCCACTTGGGTCTTTGTACTGGTAGGCGCCGACCCTGGAGCCGTCCGGTTCTATCTGCTCCCCGGCCGCTAGGCCATTGTCTGAGGCATACTCGAAGCGGAAAGCACCATCTAGAAAGGAGACAAAGAGGATTGAAGATTTTTATATGGAACGTGGCATATGGAACCTGTCCGCCATTTTGTTATTTATTTTTTTCAAAATGGCGGCCTCCCATGAAACCTATATAAATCGGTAGCTGACATCACAAGTGCAATACCTACACGGTCGAAATGTATGGAGCGTAATACCCAGATAAAACGTATTCTGTGTGTTATTCCAGGTTATAAACTATACAGGGTGGCATATATCGACGCACAACCTGTTACCATGAGTTCGGTACTGCCTTGCGTTGAAATATTTCGTCGGTTATTAAAAAATAAAAATAGTTTTGCCATACATTTTTTTCTACTTTTTTTTTAGCCTATACTTCCCACGCTGGGCAAAGGCCTCCCCCAAGTCCTTTCAGGGACTCCTTTCCCACGCCACCTCAGATCGTTGCTGAGGTCGGCTCAGAAAGCGCTGGCGAGATGACCTGGACGCATACTATTTCTATTGAACAGCTTTTTTTTTATATAAATGACGACAAATTTCAACGCGGGCGTGTTCATTAGGGAGTGCGGGATTGTCCGAAAGGGTTACCGCTAGGCGCTACCCCGGAACATAAAGGGCTAAGGAAGGAACACGCGGATGGGTTTGAGTCAGTAAGAGTCTGACACTCCCTTCCGCTCCACCCAGAGCGGGAGGGGTCATTTGATGATTTCCCATCCATAAAAAAAAGGCGTGTCCATTATCAGTACGGAATCCATCACGGATATCGAGGGATATGGCATGGAGGCGTGGCGCACGTCGCCTCTATAAAAGGCCATAACCATGGTACAATTATATAATACCATGGCCATAACTTGTAATCTGGGCGTATGTTAGATGCGCGAGTTGCGCGACGGCAGTAAGCGCCGTAGTCATATGTTTGTATCGAAACGTGTGGTGTCATTTCGTATTTTTACAAAATGCCGAATTGTTCCGTCCTTATTTGCAAAAATAGATCAGTCACAACAAACCTTAAGACAAGCGGCGTGTCCTACCACCGGTAAGTAAAAAATCACTGCACTAATTATATTATTTAAGAATTTTACAAATATTTCGTTGTGAAATATTATTGTGATGACATGAGAAAATTGCCTAGCAACGTCATTTGACATGGATCGTGTCAAATGATGCATTAGTGATGCGTAGCGCTGAGATATTGCTATCGATAAATTGTAATTTTACAAGAATTAATAATTATTTTTTTCAGTTTCCCGAAAGATCCAGAAATTAAAAATAAATGGATAGATGCAACAGGCAGGAAAAATAATTGGTTTCCCTCAAAATATTATTTCGTATTTTCTAGTTTTAAATTTGTATCTATCATTATTGTTCATTACTTACAGCCTTCATCACAACGAGAATCCATATCTGACAGAACCACCACTCCTATACCATGTACCTCTACAGACAATAACGTTTTAAAACTGCCAGATACACCACGAAATAAAAAATTTGAACAATTGTTAAAAAAAAAGGATACTGTTATTAAATCACAAAAAATGCACATCAAACGTCTGCAAACGACAATAAGGCGATACAAAAAAAAAGTAAAAGATATGAAGGAAATTTTAGATGCATTGAAGGAGAAAAGGTTTATCAACGAAGATCAAGCTTTACACATAGAAAATATGAACGTTAGTTCTGGAGACCTGATTATTAGGTACAATACCAGCCTAGCTGCGGGACATGTCGGAAAAGCTAAGTACACTGCTGGCTTGAAATCATTTGCTATGACATTGCACTTTTATTCCCCTAAAGCATACGAGTTTGTTAGACAGAAGTTTGCAACATGCTTACCACATGTTTGAACTATTAAAAAATGGTATCAATCCGTCGATGCAAAACCGGGATTTACGTCAGAATCATTGAAGGCTTTACAAATAAAAGCAAAGTCGTCTGAACAGAAGATTGTTTGCAATTTAGTACTCGACGAAATGGCTATAAGACAACGAGTTGAATGGGATGGTCAACAAATGCACGGCTATGTAGATATTGGTATGATATGTTGATATTGTCGTATATATACGACTCTGGCGGAATGGACGCGAAAATATTTGTCGGATTAATCCGACGTAAGCGGTTAAAAGGTTAAAATAACCCCCCTTTTGGGCTTCGCGGCATTCGGGTAATAATTATTATGTAAAAATTTAGATTAAAATTGCTTGTTCGTCTTATAGGCTAGATTGTAATTAATTATTAAGAACCTGTTTATTTTAATAAACGTTTTTTTATTAAATGTTCAATAGGTTATTTGAATTGTTGTTTTATGATCGATAGTTAAATAGTTTTAATTTTACGTAAGAGAGAAACTAAAGAAACTACTTATTTACTTAAATGTCATTTGCAAACAAATATATTATATTATTACGTGATTTGGTTTTATTGGTTTTTTATTAATATACCACGTTGAAAGCAGGAAAAATAAATAATACAAAATACACCCGAAAACACTCCTCTTTTTTGTAGTTGATATCTATCGATATTTTTATCGATCAAATATTTATATTAACCCATCTTCCCTAGTTGATGCTAGAGTTGCATGTGTGCATTCCGTGACTGTGTCTATACTTTCTAGTGCCCGCCCCTTTTGAGCATGTGTGCAATAAGATAGCACAAAAGTGTTACGCTTATTTTCTTGTGTGTGTGCCAAAAAAGCCGCCCAATTTGATCATGTGTGCCGTATCTATTTCTTTTGTTTTTGTGGGAGTTTCCGGAGTGGGGAAAATGTGGCGACACTTGAACTTGAACAAATATGCAGTGAAGGCATATCTCTCGGATATCTATGGAATCCATGGTACCAGGTTGAGCGTCCGAAGTCCGTACCACCCTGTATAGTTATTAAAAAAAACCTGGCATTTACTGACTAAGAGAGAAGGTCGCACCCAAGACTAAGCTTTAAAGTAAAAAGAAAGAAAATGCATTCATTTGAGGTAAACATGACGTAAAGAAAGAAAGAAAAAAAGACAAACAGGCAGCCAGACGGACAGTGGAGTCTTATTAATAGGGTCCCATTTTTACCCTTTGGGTACGAAACCCTAAAAATAACATGTTAGGGGAAAATATGAGTCACATCCAAACAAAACGGCTATCGCTCAGCATAATGCTACGACCCTATACGAGACAGAGCCCAAGCGATGGTTTTTAGCCACAAAAGAAGTAGAATCATGTTCGTGTAGTCATGTTCGTGAACGGGCGCCGTCAGTAGGGACTGGTCATCTCTTTGCTGCCATGGCTTATTTTAATTTAATATTTGAATTGTTTTTTTCTTGTCTTCTCATTATGGACGCTTTTAACGTTCTGCATCGTTCTCACATGTATAATTTTTAACATGAATGATGTAACCAAGACTTTGTAACCATATTATTTTGATTTAAAAGAGTGTCCATGGAGTTTCTTGCCCGTTCTTCTCCATAGGTACCTACGCTTTGGAATGGGCAACTAGCTTCATCTTTCTGACTGACCGACCCTTTGACAATTCAAAAGTGCCTGTAAGGGCCAAAGCACACACGCTACTTATTGCATCGGCGATCGGCGATTCAGCTGCTTTTTAGAAGCTAAATGCAGCGACCAAGCATTCCACACCGCACACTTAAAAACGCCAAACGCGGCGATTCAGTCGCTTTTCGGAAGCTCGATACAGCGGCTGAACGCTACACTCCGCACACATTCGGATGCCGGTCGCAGCGATTTGGCATTTGCGCCAGCATCGGAGCAGTCGCTAAAACGCGCGATTCCGATACCACGTCCGAACGCAGAGAGTCACCAAAACGCGATGCAGCATTGGAGCAGTAGCTAAAACGCGCGATTCCGATACAGCGTCCGAACGCAGAGAGTCGCCAAAACGCGATGCAGCATCGATACAGCCGCAAAAACGCCGATCGCCGATGCAAAACGTAGCGTGTGTGCTTTGGCCCTAAGTGGTTTAATTGAAATAAATGCTTTGAGTTTGAGAGTTGTGGCGCAGCCTGGGAGAGGCCTGTGTCCGGCAGTGGACTGCAATAGGCTGAGTTCATTGATTATTTTACCTGAAGTCAAAGACTGCTTATGGTGAAGTATAGATGCTTGCTGCTCCTTCGACAGTCCGCCGTACGGAAGACGCCATGGCTCAGCCTTTGGGAGAGGACTTGCTCCAGAAGCAATGTTGCGATCTGAAAACAAAACAACCACGGTTTTATTTGCCATTATCATCTCAACATATTTGCTCCGATGTCGCGAAATCTCCAAAAGATCGGTAACAATAGAAAAAGTAATTATGTCTTACTAGCTGCGCCCCGCGGTTTCACCCGCATAAGTCTCGATCCCGTGGGAAGATCGGGATAAAAAGTATCCTATGTCCTTTCCCGGGACTCAAACTATCTCTATACCAAATTTCATCTAAATCGGTTCTGCGGTTTAGGCGTGAAAGGTAACATACAGACAGACAGACAGAAAGATTTACTTTCGAATTTATAATATTAAGTATGGATTAGTAATGGATTAGTGACAGTTGAGCTACTATCGCAGTCCACTGCTGGACACAGGCCTCTCCCAGGCTACGCCACAACAACGCCTTGTCCTCCGCGCTTGCCGATACGTGGTCTCCATTCCAGGACTCGTCTGCTCCACCGGCCGTCAGGACCGAAATTTCACGCGGTCGAAGTCACGGCCAGAAGTTTTTTTTTTATTTGAAATGAGTTTGCTCTTGACTCTAGTCTACGTCAGAGGTGACAGAGACAAAGTCGACGATGGAGCGAGCTCACCCAGAAGAAGCCTGTTCACTCTCACTTTGAAGTGATTCGGGTTGTATGCGCTCGGAAACATAGACGCAGGTAGAGAGTTCCAGCTAGTTATATAATAAGACATTATTACTTCGAAGCAAATAATGTTTATTTCTTACCCTGATTTCCTTTCCACTGGTCGTTAGCCGGGGCTGGTCTCCAAGGATCCACTACTGTAGTACTTTGTGCATTCACGTCATTTGGTGCCGGCGAAAACAGCGCCCTCTGGTACGGATCATTCTGCGGAACAAACAAACTATTAAGGAAAAATACACTACAAAGACAAAGGGCTTTAATGATCCGTGGCATACGTACACTGCACTGTCGCGCCATTTTGTTTTTTTTTTTTCAAAATGGCGGGCATCAATGCATCCTAGCTGAAATTCATGCAAACCAAAAACATATTGGGACCAAACCCCCAAAACCGTCACGGTTCCGAGATATTAACGTTCACATGACATCTATCAACTTTGATCAACTTTGAACGTTAATATCTCAAAAACGTAAAGAAAATGGCGCGGCATTAAGTATGCCAACCTCCATATAAAAAATCTTCAATCCCCTTTACAGTCGTTACGGGTCGTCAGAAGCCCGAAGGTCTGACAACCAGTCTTGCCAAGGGGTATCATGTTACGCAGTGACTGGGTTGTGGAGGTCAGATAGGCAGTCGCTCCATTTAAAATACTGGAATTCAGATGCATTTGGTTAGACTGGAAGTCAACACCAACATGGTTGGGAAACGGCTAGGCTGTTGATGATTATGAGTGTGGTGCATTAAAACAGCTACAAAAGTTATGGGATGCATGAAGAAGCCTCCTCGTGTAGCGCAGTTTGTTCCGCCAGTTATTCAACTGAACGCTCGCGCTCGGCGCATCCTGGACAGTCACACCCAACACCTTATTGCGACCACCCTCCCACCGGAGTCCAGCGTCAAGCAGCCTGCTGTGTTTCGTCAAAGCGTGGGACTTTCAGTACCTTAGGCATATTCTGGTTTTCCTAGCTTCAACGTTGCTAATTTATAACTGGCTAATTTAACAGTTTTATCACGGAATAATGTATTGAAGGAAAACATCGAATTGAAATCGGCATGTCCTACTCGTAGAACCAAAAAATCGAAGACGCGTGACATCCATCAACCCGCACTGGGCCCGCGTGGTGGATTACGAACCACTCCCTCTCACAGAGAGGAGGCCTGTGTACCATAGGCTGATTAAGCGATTATGCTAATTTTTGAAGTGAAAACCTCTTTAGTCGCGTTGGGCAGTTTTTGAGATAGGAAAAAACCATTGAATTCGCGCCACTGTTACCGTAACCGACACCGCTTCGGATGTCTTTGGCTGTCCTCGGGATGTACTCGGTTTTAATGTATATCCGATATGTCAGTGAGTGATGGAAAATTATTCTGTTTGTGTTTCGTTTTCACTTCTGTCGGCACTCCCGGAGTGCCACTGTTTTTTTTTTTTTCAATAATTTCTGCCGATACAAGCAAAAAGTGATAGACAATGTATATATTATTGCTAGGATAGGTCATATCACTATCCATAGGTCTTAAGACCCGAATATAACTTATGCTTACAGGAATCTTTTGGTTCCAAGGTCTGTCCAAGGGTTTGAAGAGGACTGGCTCGATCTGAATATACAAGGTGGCGCATAAGTAATGACCAGAGAGGCAATCACAGTCTGATCTCAGTCTCAATCTGTCAAAAATACCTCAAATTTTCCTACATTTTGACAAGTTTTTGACATTTCGCAGTGTCATCTCGGCGACAAACAAATGTCAAAAACTTGTCAAAATGATTAGGGGTATTTTTGACAGATTGAGACTGAGATCAGACTGTGAACATTCTTAAAATTACGAGAATTGCCCCTCTGATATAAGGTAACAAGTAAGATGTGAAATTAAATGAGCAGTTAGGGTATATAACCGTATATATAACGACTACAACGACGACGGGGTATACAACGACTCCCGGCCACCGTAGGCGCGGGCCTGCGGTCGGAGAGTAATAGGTAGCTCACCGTCCGATCAGGACCAGGCCCGTGCCGGACGGCGCGTATGTGTTCCACGCGTGACTCAAAGAGATGTCAGCAAAAGGGAAGGGGCCCGTTAGCCCGTTAGCCCGAAGCCTGCCGGATCAGCGGGATTGTCCGAAATGGTTATCGCTGCCCCGGAACATAAAGGGCTAACGAAGGAATAGGTGTGTTTTAGTCAGTAAGAGTCTGACACTGCCTTCCGCTCCACCCAGAGCGGGAGGAGTCATTTGATGATTTCCCATCCACAAAAAAAAAGGGGTACATAATCTACTGCAGCAGTATCTACAACGCCACATGCGAACAACGCGTCATACTGACATCACGCAAAATCCTGCATCTCGCAAGCAGAGTTTACCGCGCAACTAGCATAGATTTAACAGCCTGACAAGAATCATCGGGCAGTTGCCCGCCAGACACAACACCCGTCTGGTCGGAGGATCCTCCCTTTTCATTAAGTATGAGTGGACTTTATACCCTGTTCCTCAAACCTCCACACCACCATTTTACACCAATGCAATTTTCAAGTATTTAGGCACAATAAAACCACTTCCGGTAACGATCATAATCATATCGGTTACCCATCAGTTTTTAAACCTAAGCAACGGTTGCTTAACCCTTAATTGGAGCACTTACAAGCGTTGCGCTGTTCACCAAATAGTTGTTGAACTGTAACCACATAGTTTGCGAGCAGTCGCGTGCATCGAGTAATTTGGCTTGAGTAATTATTGATTCATAATTAGAGTATGGTGACTGCGCTTTGGGGGCAGGTCCTATAGGTGTACCAGGGATGGCGAACCAATGGCACGCGCCGCTGGTGGCACGCGACAAAATAATTTAGAGTGCGTTTCAACAAATAGTTCCTATGTTATAATGTTGGCTCCCCTGTCCTCCGCTAGGAGTATATGTGTTTTGTGCCCATGTCTGTCGGTGGTTTTTTTTTTATTTATAAGGTGTCCGTGTTAGAATCATGTCCAAAACTTTAAGGAGTGGTGAAGAATAAGAAGTGGTACCTATACATTGTTGCCAACATAACGGCATAGGAAATATTTTGTTGAAACGCACTCTAGGCACTCCATCAATATTTCGATTTCGGATATCGTTTATCGTTTCGGATAATGTGGGCCTGGTATAAATTGTTTGGCATCTAGTTTGTATCACGAGAATTTGTTCTTTCATTGAAATAAATATAAAATGGTACCTAAATGTTGATAACTGAACAATAGTTCAGCACCCTAATTGCGTAACACACTATCAATCGGAATCTGAATCATTTTGAAGCAAATTGCTAATCCATTGCTTCATAAGTTCGAAAAATTTGTCTGCTCAACACGTTAATAACGCAATGAATGTTGTTGAACTGACAAAATGAAACCGATTCCGATTGATAATGTGTTACGCAATTGCCCCGCAGGTCTAATTCTGTTTTCAAAATAAGGAGTGTTATTCTGAAACTATTGCGTAATTTTGCCAGTAATCAAAAAGTCTAGATTGTTTGTTGGCACGTCATGGCCACATTAAATATTTATTTGGAAAAATGGCACCTAGATCTATAGAGGTTCGCCATCCCTGACCTACACTATAGTAGGTATATTATACATAATCAACCTATAATGTTCCCACTGCTGGGACACAGGCCTCCTCTCTGTGAGAGGGAGTGGACCGTAATTTACCATGCGGGCCCAGTGCGGGTTATTGGATGTCACATTTCATCGAATTTTTGGTTCTAGGACATGCCGGTTGGTGGTTAATATATGGTGATTAAAATAATTTACACAAAGTAAAGCGCCTGTCTGGGTTCGAACCTACGACCTACAATTCGTACGTCGTGTCCGTTACCACTGGGCCACCTCTGCTCTCTTGTATTGGTTGCCACGTTTAAATCCGTTCAGAAGTTTTTGCGTGAAAGAGTAACAAACATCCATCCATTCTCACAAACGTTCGCGTTTATAATATTAGTAAGAAATAAGAAATTAGTAGGAAGTAAGATAGTACTAGGATTACGAAGACTTCTACACGGACGAAGTCGCGGGCAGAATCCATACTAATATTAAAAATTCGAAAGTAACTCCGTCTGTCTGTCTGTCTGTCTGTATGTTACCATTTCACGCCTAAACCACTAAACTGATTTAGATGAAATTTGGTATAGAGATAGTTTGAGTCCCGGGGAAGGACATAGGATAGTTTTTTTTTATCCCGATATTCCCACGGGATTGACACTTATGCGAGTGAAACCGCGGGGCGCATCTAGTCTAGTATAAATAAAAAATACTTACTTGTCTAAACGTCTGTGGTGCGTAGTAACCATTAATTTGTCCACGGACAGCGGTCGCCAGGAGAAAACACCAAAAACATATCAACTGGAACAAAATAACACATCAATAAGTAGGGGAACACCTGTCTTACCAAGGGGTATCCTGTTAGAAAGAAAAACACAGACAAAAGGCTTGGGGCCTGTTAGGGCCGAAGCCTGCTGGGGGTGCGGGATTGTCCGAAAGGGTTACCGCTACCCCGGAACATAAAGGGCTAAGGTGGGAACACGGGTGGGTTTTAGTCAGTAAGAGTCTAACACTCCGTTTCGCTCTACCCAGAGCGGGAGGGGTCATTTGATGATTTCCCATTCACAAAAAAAAACTAAAAGGCTAACACGCTGGGACGCCATAGCGACGTCACTGGCTACGTAGCCGTTAGTACAGTCAGCATCAAAAGTCGATTAACACTGTCATTTTTACATGTTATCGAATTGACAACAATTTTTCTCAATAAACTGCTTTTTAGCTTGTCACATAATAGCAAAGAGTTTATATTCTAAAAAAATTTCTTCTGCTGCAATTTTGAACAAATATTTTGCTCAATAACTAAGATTGAAAAAACTGAAGTGTTAATCGACTTTTGCTGTTGACCGTACCTCTGGCTTACGCCATCCTACCCACGCCTCACGCGTCAGCCTAACCTTTTCCCAACTATGTTGGAGTCGGCTTCCAGTCTAACCGAATGCAGCTGAATAGCAGTACTTTACATGAAGCGACTGCCTATCTGACCTCCAGAACCCAGTTCCTGGGTAATACACCCCTTGGTAATAATTGTCAGACTTTCGGGCTTCTAAAGACCCGTAACGACTGTCAAAGATCCACGAATGACAGTCGGGACCAACGGCTTAACGTGCTTCTAATCTGATTATGCATAAAATAAAATGAAATATTATTTGAATGGGTAACAAAAATATGATCGTTTAACAAAAAGAATCAGTTAATAAAAGTTACTAGTTATTAAAATAAACACAGAAACTACAATTTAACACAAAAGCATCTGTATTATTTACATAATATAAAAACTCACCCTCATTTTTGAAACAGCAAATACACCCTCACTGTTTGACAGACAGACGGAAAATGCGTTACAATTATGAAACGTGCACATACATATACACTTGTGCGGCAAGGGGCCCAATAGACCGCGACGTAACGAGTTGATGGATGGGCGAAGATCGCAGCGAAATTGTAGTATACAGGAAAATTGCAGAAGGCTGATGTTTTAACAAAAACAAAAAAAAAAACAATTTTTGGTTTTTTTTAATTTGTTTATTTTATTTTACGAAATAAAATCTTTTATTCTTATCTTTTTATCACATTTTAACGTCAGGTGTATTATATTATCTGTGGTCAGGCTTAAGGTGAAAAATCCAGCATATGCAAAAATCACGAAAAGTCTTTATTATTTCAAAAGCAGAGAGTAACTTCGGCGATTTAACCAATCTAAATAGAGATTTTGTATTTAATTTCAATAGGGCCATAGATTTATTTTAACCTCGATCCTTAGACACTTTTGATGTGTGTTTAAGCTGACATCTGATTGTACGAACAACCTATACAATGCGGGGTCAGCTAAAACTGGAGTTGTATAGCTTGATGTGTAGCCGTGTGTACATGCAGTTGCATACCGGACGTACCCTTCGTTGTAATGACCGCACTTGGCGTTCGGCGTTTGTAAATCAATCAATCAACTCAGCCTATCGCAGTCCACTGTTAGACCAGGCCTCTCCCAGGCTTCAAGCCATGGTCCGGGGCGAGAGGGAGTGGGAGGCGGTCACCTCCTTCTGCGAAGCAGTCATGCTAGCGAAGGAGGTGGCGGAACGGCTGAGGGAGAGAGCCTCCCGTCCCAGCCGCCGCGGGAGACGCTCCGGGCGTCGCGAGCCGCGTGACGACTCCCAGCCACCGTAGGCGTGCGCCTGCGGACGGAGAGTAATGGGTAGCTCACCGTCCGATCAGGACCACGCCTGTGCCGGACGGCGCGTACGTGTTCCACGCGCGCCTCAAAGAGATGTCAGCATAAAGGAAGGGGCCTGCCTGGGCCGAAGCCTGCCGGGGGTGCGGGATTGTCCGAAAGGGTTACCGCTACCCCGGAACATAAAGGGCTAAGGAAGGAACACGGATGGGTTTTAGTCAGTAAGAGTCTGACACTCCCTTCCGCTCTACCCAGAGCGGGAGGGGTCATTTGATGATTTCCCATCCATAAAAAAAAAGACCTCTCCCAGGCTGCGCCATAACACCCTGTCCTCCGCCTTCCGCATCCAATCTGTCCCAGACACCTTCTTAAGGTCATCGGTCCGTCATCTAGCTAGGGGGAGGCCCACACTACGCTTGCCGATACGCGGTATCCACTCCAGGACTCGCCTGCTCCACCGGCCATCGGTCCTTCGACAAACATGGCCAGCCCACTGCCACTTCAGTTTGCTTTCTCTGCAAGCTATGTCGATAACTCCGGTTCTTTTCCGGATAATTTAATTCCTGATTTTATCCTTCAAAGAGACCCCGAGCATAGCTCGCTCCATAGCGCGCTGAGCGACCTTGAATTTGTGGGCCAGCCCGACCATCAGTGTCCACGTTTCGACACAGGACTACCATCCATTTGGGAAATATGGTGGATTATTTTGGACTAAAAAATATCGTAATGGCCAGCCCGCTGCCACTTCAGTTTGCTTACTCTGCAAGCTACGTCGGTTACTCCGGTTGACGTTTGTACCTTTGTAAAAGTGGTCGGTTAGACTTGAACTTCTGTGTATTTACTTTTCTAGTACCTAACCTAAAAATGTTACATTTTCTTGGGCTAAAATCATGGTCGTATATTAGGTAGATATAATTTACTTTATTCTTAATTGATAGTTTATACAGGGTAGTTGCGATTTCTAGGTACCTACCATCTTATAAATTCATTTTGTTTTCATAATACAGGGTTGAATTAAATTAGCTAGCGATATTATACTTCAGACGTGTTGAGTGTCGATATCTGAACATGATAACATAAAAACAAAAAAAAAACGTGGCACTCCAGGAGTGCCGACAGAAGTGAAAACTTGAACAATTACGTGTGTATTTTTTTAATCTTCATGTAAACAAAACACAAACAGAATACTTTGCCATCACTCACTGACATATCGGAAATACATTAAAAACCGAGTACATCCCGAGGACAGCCGAACACATCCGAATGTAGCGCGGTGTCGGTTATGGTAACAGTGTCGCGAGTTCAATGGTTTTTTCCCATCTCAAAAAATGCCTAAAAAACGTTTTCACTTCAAAAAAGATGTCCTTTTTTTGGTTTTACTTGAAGAATGAGAAGAATTACGAGAATTGGCCTTCAGCTCTCGGAGAGAGGGAGTAGGCCATAATCCACCGCGGGAGCCCAGTGCGGGTTGGTAGATGTCACAAACGGCTGGACACCGATTTTGAAGGGACTTTTACTGGCAGATACCAGAAGGCCAATTGACAACATTTCATATTTTTAACCTGCATGTATTATTACGTTATATAAAAGTAAATTCAAATCTAGGGCACCCATATTTTTTAGTTTTTCGAAATTATGTACATTTCATTCATAATTTTAACTTTGAAATTCGGTGTATTCTAAAAAGACGTAAGTGCCAGATGACGGTAGAATGGCGATATTACCTTTGCTTTATTGTGACCCGTCAAAAAAACTGTTAGATGTCACTTGTCTCAGTCGTTGTTTTGGTTTCTTCATTGGCGTATATTTTTCATTGGGATCCATTTTGTTGGCGAAATATCAATCAAAAATTGATAATATTAACAGTAAGCAGCGTGTCGAGTATATAGGAAAAAAAATAGTTGAATTCAATTCAGTTTTTTAGTTGTTTTCTAGTTACACTTCTTAGGTGACATTGACATGTCTTGTTTGATGTAATGTTTTCAATCAAAGACATTGGAATGCGCAGTTAACTACCTCATTCCGCCGTTTATGTGAGGTCATCACATGTTTTTTGATTTTTATTTTTTTTCTCAGAAATTTAGAAATAAAAAAATAAAATAAAAATATATTTGAACTAAGGATACGAAAATAAAGAAATAGTATTTTTGTTTTAAGGTCGTGTCAGGTTTGAAATGTTGTCAATTCTCGTAATTTAAAACGTTCAAAATCTAGTCGCAGTCTCACCTCGGCGACAAACAAATGTCAAAAACTTGTCAAAAATCTAGGGAAATTAGAGGTAATTTTGACAGATTGAGACTGAGATCAGACTGTGAACGTTCTTAAAATTACGAGAATTGCCCCTCTGGAGTAACTTAGGCTATTTTAATTTCAGAAAAAAGAAATTAGGTTTCCGGGCAAAAAAAAAACTCTACGCGGGCGATTCCGCAAGCAGAAGCTAGTTATAGATAATTTTGGGCTGATTTTTCCAACCCCAGATAATTTTATCCGAGGAATAATTTTGAATTTTTGACAGTTCTTCTATACAAAATCTATCAGACGTCAATTTTGTTCCACGAATATAAATTACTAGCAGCGCCCCGCGGTTTCACCCGCATAAGTTTCCCGTGGGCATATTGGGATAAAAAAAACTATCCCGTGTCCTTTCCCGGGACTCAAACTATCTCTATACCAAATTTCATCTAAATCGGTTTAGCGGTTTAAGCGTGAAGAGGTAACAGACACACACTTTCGCATTTATAATATTACTAGCTGCGCCCCGCGGTTTCACCCGCATAAGACTCGATCCCGTGGGAATATCGGGATAAAAACTATCCTATGTCCTTTTCCGGGACTCAAACTACCAAATTTCATCTAAATCGGTTCAGCGGTTTAAGCGTGGAGAGGTAACAGACAGACACACTTTCGCATTTATAATATTATATATATGGATCTGTTGATTGAAAAATCTGCCCATAATCAGATAACTCTACCAATCAACATAGCTATCTAGGACCTACATCCTGTAAACTAAAGAAATGTAGGTATGATGTAAAAATATAAAATTTTAATTGATTAAAATTATCTAGGTGTTTGCTAACCGGTTCGCTATTTGATTGTTTAACGACTAAGTAATTATATTTTTTACCAATTACCTACCTGAGTATTCGTGAAGAAACCCGAAGGGTTTCGTGTTCCCCAGTAACTGGGTTGTGGAGGTCAGAGGGGCAATTTTTGTAATTTCAAGAACGTTCACTCAATTCCCGTAATTAGTTAAAAACATTTAAAATCTAGTCGCAATCTCATCTCAGCGACTATCAATGTTGAAAATGTAGGGAAATTTGAGGTATTTTTGACAGATCGAGACTGAGATCAGAAGGGCAATTTTCATAATTTTAAAATCATTCACAGTCATCTCAGTCTCAATCTGTCAAAATTACCTCTAATTTCCCTACATTCTGACAAGTTTTTGACATTTGTTTGTCGCCGAGATGAGACTGCGACTAGATTTAAACGTTTTAAATTACGAGAATTGGCCTTCTGAATGTTCTTAAAATTACGAGAATTGTCCCTCTGATCAGACGGATCTAAAGGCAGTATGTCTGAGCTGTTATGGCAACCTAAAGATAGATGGCACAAGTGCCACAGATTATTATAGTAATCTGTGCTAGTGCTTTGCACTTCCAATTTCCTCACCATGTGCTGCTGATCGTAAACGAAGGAGTAAGTATACCCTGCCGGGGTCGCGGGTTTTTTGAAAGAGATACCGTGGCCCCTGGCACAGGCAACTGAAGGAACACGGGTGGGTTTTAGTCAGTAAAAGTCTGACACGCCCTCTCGCTCCGTCCAGAGCGGGACAAGTTATTTAATAATTTCCCAAAAGTATGTATACCTATTGAATTGTAGCAGATGGCGGTCTGTACTTTCTGTCTATCCCCATAAGAAGAGGGCGTGAGTTTATGTTCTGTTGTGTGCTGAGAAGAGTACAAGTCCGAAATCATTTAACCCTTTTGACAGACGAACAATAATGCTTATGGATTTTCACACGAAAATAAACGAAAAATAACGTCGTGATGAAAAATAAAAGATACTTTTATTATTATTACCTAACAAAGTAACAAGCCCAAAGAGTTATTACCGGTCAAGCCCCGCGCGTTACCTACCGATCGGTGACGAAACAATCGAAAATCAATTGTGTCTCATTAGCGGAGCTTGACAGATTAACAAAACTTCTGCCCGCGACTTCGTCCGCGTGAAATCTCTTAATCCTCGACTCACCCCATCGCAACGCATCGCCTACCCGCGCTATTAGGTACTTCGTTTTCTTCTTCGTTTTCTCAGCGTTCTTTCCAACTTTTTTTCATTTTACTCGGCTCCTAAAGGTCTTAGTGATATCAAATAGCCTATATAGCCTTCTTGAAGAATTGGGCTATCAAAAGAACTTATCAAATCCAACGTTGGTAGTTCCAGAGATTACCGCATTCAAAAAAACAAACTCTTCAGTCTTTTTATAGTAGATATATACAAATATTTCATCACCACTGCTCTCAAAACGGTGAAGGAAAACATCGTGAGGAAGCCGACATGTCCTAGAACCAAAAATTCGAAGACATGTGACATCTGCCAACCCGCACTGGGCCTGTGTCGTGGATTACGCCCCGCCACCTCTCACTAAGAGGAGGCCTGTGTCCCAGCAGTGGGAACATTATAGGCTGATTATGTTGAAGATAAAAGATATCAGTCTCAGAGCCAGAGTAGCTACCCATGAGGAAGAGAGCCTCACGTCCCAGCCGCCGCGGGAGACGCTCCGGGCGTCGGGAGCCGCGTGACGACTCCCGGCCACCGGCCGTCCGATCAGGACCAGGCCCGTGCCGGACGGCGCGTACGAGTTCCACGCGCGCCTCAAAGAGATGTCAGCATAAAGGAAGGGGCCTGTCAGGGCCGAAGCCTGCCGGGGGTGCGGGATTGTCCGAAAGGGTTACCGCTACCCCGAAACATAAAGGGCTAAGAAAGGAACACGGATGGGTTTTAGTCAGTAAGAGTCTGACACTCCCTTCCGCTTCACCCAGAGCGGGAGGGGGTCCTTTGATCATTTCCCATCCATAAAAAAGGGTAGATAACCATATTCCGTACCATAAAATCTCTGAAGAAATAAGGTAAAGTCACAAGTTTCGCTCGTCGCGTGTTTCGAGTTGCATTTAACCAGGTTAGAGCAATGCGGTCAGGTGACTGCACTAATTAGTGCGTTACATAATATGTTCATACTTCTAATTATGCGGGGTGAGTAGGTTTATACAGTAGTTCGACTGATAATTAGTACCATATAGCATAATCAGCCTATAATATTCCCACTGCTGGGACACAGACACAAGTGTCCTCTCTGTGAGAGAGAGTGGACCGTAATCCACCACGTGGGCCCAGTGCGGGTTGGTAGATGTCACATGTGTTCGAATTTTTGGTTCTAAGACATGCCGGTTTCTTCACGATGTTTTCCTTCACCGTTTTGAGAGCAATGATGATGAAATAACTTACACAAAGTAAAGCGCCTGTCTGGGTTCGAACCCACGACCTACAACTCGTCGCGACTGCCTATCTGACCTCCACAACCCAGTTACTGGGTAACACACGATACTCCTTGGTAAGACTAGTTGTCAGACGTTCGGGCTTCTGACGACCCGCAATGACTGTCAAAGATCCACGAACGATGGCCGAGACCAACGACTTAAAACGTGCTTTCTGAGGCACGGAGGGCTCTTCGTATGTAAAGATGGTCACCCATCCACAGACCAACCGCGGCAAGCGTAGCTTAACCTGATCGGTCGACCCGTGCGGCTATTATTACTTATCCACAGGCTCCTCTGTGAGCCACCACTGCTCTCGTACGTAATAATCTTTAACAGTGGTCTAAAAGTCTGATAACCAGTGTTACCGAGTGTCATATTACCCAGTAACTGGGTTGTGGAGGTCAGATAGGCAGTCGCTTCATGTAAAATAATGGTATTCAGCTGCATCCGGTTAAACTGGAAGCAGACCCTAACATAGTTGGGAAAAGGCTAGACAGATGATGATGAGGTATGTTATGCAGGTATGTTTCGATCTTTCAATCAATCAATCAACTCAGCCTATCGCAGTCCACTGCTGGACATAGGCCTCTCCCAGACTGCGCCACAACACCCTGTCCTCCGCCTTCCGCATCTAGTCTACCCCAGACACCATCTTAACTTCGATCTTTACATTTTTGCTATTTTCCAGACAAATAGAGAACTACATCAAATCGCGTGAAAGTGATTACTTACCAATCAACCTCCAATTAACGATTACGTAGTTTTAGCCGATTCGTTTAGTACAGCTAATAAATAATTCACATCCTGTATATTATTTCCGTTGTTACTTATACAGGGTGATGTAAGTTATCAACATAAGGTGGAGCTCGTTGTTTAATAGGTGTGACGCGTAATGAAGACGTTTCTTTTTGGGTAATTTATCTTTTTTATACACATACTAGCGGAGTAGCGGCCCGCCCCAGCTTCGCATGAGTGCAATTTTTTTTTTCGAATTTTCGAAATTTTCTGTCAATCAAACCTTGTCCTGGCAATACCGAACACAACAAAAAAAGAATTATCCTTTTTGGTGCTGTCATTCGGATGTTAGGCGCGTACAGATACTGCTAAGAGTATATGCAGACCCCTGCACATTAAATTTAATATGTTTATATCAGAAGGCACCTTCCCTGAACAATTTAAAAGGGCTAATATAACTCCTGTATATAAATCAGGGTCCAAACAAGAAGTCGAAAATTATCGCCCCATATCTATTTTGTCTGCTTTGTCGAAGCTTTTTGAAAGGCTCGTTTATCAGGAAATACATAAGATAATTTACAGAATTATAATAGAACAACAACATGGATTTGTTAAAAGTAAATCTACAACTACTAATCTATTAATATTTACCGACTTTCTCTTTAACAATATGGATCAACAAGTACAAGTAGACGCAGTGTACACAGACTTTCAAAAAGCGTTCGACAAAGTAGACCACAATTTGCTTCTTACTAAAATTGCATTCAACGGCATACGAGGAGATTTGCTTCGCTGGTTTGCATCATATGTTAGTAATAGATCACAAAGGGTTGTTATCAAGGGATACCACTCGGCGACTACTGTCGTAACATCTGGCGTACCGCAGGGCTCAATTTTATTAATTTAAAAATCTTTAAAGCTATAAGAAAACCTGCAGATTGTTGTCAGTTACAAGAAGACTTAAATCGATTCTCTGAATACTGCGTTCAAAACAAACTTTACCTTAGTATTTCTAAATGTTTAACAATATCATTCACAAAAAATAAAAACGTTTTAAATCATAATTATAATCTAAACAATGTAACTCTATTGAAAGCTCCATCCGTGCGAGACCTAGGGGTACTGCTAGATAACAAACTTCACCTTGATCAACATATTGATAACATCACCAAAAAGGCTTATCGTATGTACGGGTTCGTTATGAGATCAGCTACTAAATTTAAACACGCAAGCACTTATTCTCATCTCTATAAAGCACTAGTTAGATCTCAACTCGAATATGCAGTGGTGGTGTGGAACCCTTTTTATAATAAATACGTTGAGATGCTAGAAAAGGTGCAGCGCAAATTCCTCAGATCGATGCATTAGGTGCTCCCACAATTTCCCAACCTATAAAAATCTACTAAATAGATACAATCTAATGAGCCTGAAGTCTAGACGTTTATATCTAGAAATTATGTTTCTTTTCGACGTATGCTATAACAGGTATAACTGCTCTGAGATTACTAATAAAATATGCTACTGTGTCCCAAGAACTGTTATTAGACGTGAGGTGCGCGCACGTCCTCTTTTTGCTGTGTCCTATTGCCGCACCAATGCTGGTCTGCGGGCCCCTCTACGTCGCTTGTGCAAAAATTATAATGATTTTTGTTCAGAAACTACAGAATTAGATTTATTCTCAATGTCAGCAAATAGATTTCGTTCTGCTTTGTTAAGGAAACTTAAGGATTCCGATGTATAGTTATTTGAACAGTCTCGTAGTCTTACTCGCATAGATTGTTCATTAGTAAAGTTATATGAATTGTATATGCTGTGGATAACGGTGTGAGTTTCACATTTATATTATAACTTTGTTTATATTATTTGCGCAGATATAATGTGTTGCTGTTTGTTTGTCCCAAATAAATAAATACAGATAATTCGGCGACTTTGTTTTATACTAAAGCAGTGTTCATAATCTCAGATAATTACATTCCGTCGCTAATTAATCAGTTATCTACTTTATTGCAATGTATTCTAAGTTGATTTTTGAGTGACCATTTGTAGCAAAAAGGTCCTAAAAAGTTTTTGGTTGCAATGGAATTTGAACGTTGTTAAGTATAACATTCGGTTTGTTGTTCCATAACTTGAAAATTATCTCAAATTCCTGGCTCTAATATATGTATAAAGGAAGGATAAGGATAACGCTTCTGCCCGCGACTTCGTCTGTTTTTTTTTTCTTTTTGCTCGGATCCTAAGGCCGCGAAGCGCAGTTTGTTCCGCCAGTTACTCAACTGAACGCTCACGCTTGGCGCATCCTGGACAGTCACACACAACACCTTATTTGACTGGCCAATTCTTCCCTTGCGCCGGTAGGGCTAACGCCCGCCTGGTTAGCGACCACCCTCCCACCGGAGTCCGGCGTCAAGCAGCCTGCTGTGTTTCGTCGATACGTGGGAGTTCCAGTGCCTTAGGCATCTTCTGGGCACGCTCGTTCCATCATAGACCTCATCCATCGCTTTCCATCAGGCGTGATCGAGGTCAAGAGCGGGCCATTCAGTAATAAAAAAAATAGTGATAGCGCGAGCAGGCGATGCGATGCGACGGGCTGGGTCAGGGGCACAAGAAATTTCACGCGAAGTCGCGGGCAGAAGCTAGTTTAAAATAAAACAATCATCATTGATTTATACAAAAATATGAACATTTACAAGCTTACATAATAACAATTTTAACCATGAAATCACAAAGTTAAGCTACATTTTCCGCAGCCATTCACTGGATGGGTGACCGTCTGGCGTCTTTCAATCCCAGGTACAACCAGTTTCCTTTAAGAAATTCTTAATAACAGCCCAGAAATTCTTATAACCTCTTAACAGCAATAGGGTCGCCCCCTATTACATAAAAAACGCATTAGAAACCAAAATAATAAACTTTGGGTGGACCAAGATGAGTTCAGGCAGGCTAAGGAAGCACTCCAGTACAATTGAAGGCCACCTCACGAAACAGGTCCTCCGACTAACTAAACAACAGCTCAGTGGCGTGCATTGGCTTTCAGAATAGGTAGGCACTAGGCCGGGTCTAGTCTAGGCAAACGCGGTCACTAATCAGAAAAAAAAGTGAGGTCAAAAGTGTGGTTATTTGAGTAGGCATGCCTACTTAAGGGTGATAAATTGCGAAGGTCGAACGTCATGGTATTACGCGTGAGACATACGTATTTTTAATTTTGTCGTATTCACTTGAACGAGTAAAGACCAATGACAATGTGCGAATAGTACGGGAGCCGAGTAGGCCGTCCGGCGACTGCCTACTGCCGCGCGTGTTTGTATGAAGACTTTGTTTTTTGTTAGGTATGAGAATTTAGTGAGTTTCTTAATTGTGGGGCACACGCTAAAATGTAATTGACAGGCTTATGTTGATATATCGAGGTAGGCACTGCGTATATGCCTATATGCAATGCACGCCACTGATTCAGCGTCACCGACCGACTAGAGCCGAGTATACCCGATTCAGCGTCAACGACCCACGGTAATGCAGGCGTGGTTTTATGCAAGTTACTTGTTTGGGACTACCTGAGGTAGTCCTGCACCCACACTGACATTTCTGGTGTATATTTGATCGGTGGTAAGTCATAAGGGATTACTAGACGGTTTTTAGCATTTTGATGCAGCGGGAAGAAGTCTTCTTTGATCTGTAACAATAATATTAATAACATTTAAATATCAAGTTAGTAATTGCGTTATTTACGTTGTTGAGCAGACGAATTTTTCGATCATATGAAGCAAAATGGATTAGTAATATCCTTCAAAATAAGTTTAAAAACTAAAACCCGACTACTGAAAAGGATGAAACAAGAAAGTACCTGTGGCATACTATATTATAAGTATGCCACAGCGGCATGCGACCACGGGAAGGTACCTTCTTGTTTCATCCTTTTCAGTAGTCGGGTTTTAGTTTTTAAACTTATTTTTTATTTAATTATTTTAGAGCTTATTTCATTAATATTTATATTTTTTAAATGTACTAATTAAGCCCTTTCATTTGATACCCCACGCGGCAATACTAAAAATTTCTTTTTTTTTTTAGATCATGACTTTATGTCCGCTAGAGGGCGCCATATTCAATTTAATGTGACGTCACATAGCCTATAAACAGCGGACGATCAAGATGCTTCCAACGATACCTCATTTGTCTAATTATGACAAGCAGTTTAGAAGTTATGAGGGAACAGATGAACATACATCAATCAATCAATCAACTCAGCCTATCGCAGTCCACTGCTGGACATAGGCCTCTCCCAGACTGCGCCACAGCACCCTGTCCTCCGCCTTCCGCATCCAGTCTCCCCCAGCCACCTTCTTTAGGTCGTCCGTCCATCTAGCTGGGGGGCGTCCCACACTACGCTTGCCGGTACGTGGTCTCCACTCCAGGACTCGTCTGCTCCACTGGCCATCAGCACATATACATAACATACATACATACATTCATACATACATACCGGTCGAAATCATAACCCTCCTTTTTGCTTCGCCGTAGTCGAGTAAAAATTATTCAGATTTTGATTAATAAATAATAGCCTCCCGAACGATTTCGGTCACGGTGGCCAATCTCAACGGAGATTAGCCAGGTGCGCAGGAGATATTATAGTGCACAAGTGTGTGCGCAAACACAGGCGCACTCTCTGTTCCTTTACTCTCATAGTCCGGCGGGGGGGCGACCCGACACTCGCGGGGAGAGATCAGGCGCAGCACCAAGCACACCGAGACATGGAGGGGTCTTGGTATGTAAAAATGGTCACCCATCCACAGACCAACCGCGGCAAGCATAGCTTAACCTGATCGATCGACACGTGCGACTGTGTGTGTGTGTGCGCGCGAATTAAAAATCAGCTGTTCCCTACATTTTGACGAGTTACGCGAACATAAATGCTGAACAGCTGATTTTTAATTTGCGATTTCATGTTTCGTCCCATAGTAAAAGTTGTTCATAATTATGAGTACATTGACCCCTTATGAGGAAAACGGTGATTAAAATTCCACCCGTTATATGTGTTTTTAATTGGAACATACCGGTCAAAACGCCCATCATTCTACCACAGACTACCTACAGTATTTGTCTGTCCTTCCCGTTTTTTAATCCATCCAAAGGTTGTCTTTAAAAGATCGCTCTTAGCGATAAGACCGCCCATTGTGTCACCCATTGTAAAGTTTCTATATTTATGTCTGTAATTTATATGGTGTACATAATAAAGAGTATTCAATTCATTCTTTAGGAAACTTACCACAAACTGAGGCAAAAACAGCACTCCGGCTTCATAACTCATGATCCTGAGGGCCCCGTTGCCCTTGTTAAGCTGCCCCCACGCAGCCTTGCTGACATTCGCAGACGTCAACAGGTAGTAGGCAGCCTTGTTGTTTGAATACCGTATGTACGACTTTATGTGAGGCATCGCTTTATTTCTGTTGGAGGACTTTGCTTGCCATTGACTAGAAAAAAAAGAATTTAAGGTGAATGCGCAGTTGTAGCCCGCGAAATTGAATTTTTTTACGTTTTTTGCCATTTTCAGGTCAGTGTCAGGTTGTATCTTGATCCAAGTATGATTCGCGACTATTATAGCCACATGGCTACTTAGTATGATTCTGTAAATACATATTGACAGAATCATAGTCATTAGAATAATTAATATATCTCTTAAAGTTAGATTTCTACCATAAACACTGTTCCATACGAGATTTGTTCTTAACGGTAGAAATCTAACTTAGAAAGATGTATTAATGAGTCTAATTATTATGATTCTGTAAATACGTACCGGTTATAGTCGCGAATCATATTTTGATCAAGATACAACCTGACACTGACCTGAAAATTGCAAAAAACGTAAGAAAATTTTCAATTTCGCGGTCTACCACTGCGCATTCACCATAATGAAATTAAATTAAATGAAACCACACACATTCACAACGTGTTATCTCACTTGATGACCACAAGTAAAGCACGCGTCGCTAACAAAAAACGAAACAAAAAATTGGTTGTCTGTTAAGTCGGTTTACGAATGATAATTTTACGTGATAACGTCATAAGATAACATCAGATATATGCGTCGCTTAGGCCGATCGTGCCTCTCTATCGCTTGTTCCGCGCTCTCGCTTGCACGCTCGACTCAGGCGGAACGTGATAATGAGTCATGCTTTTTCGTGCGTGCAACCGGCGTTCATCGATTTATAAGACGTTATCATGTCAAAAATACTATACACACTGTAAATCCGTAAAGCTCAAATATCGGCAATCTACTTTACTACTAGTAAATGAATGCTTACTAATGTATACTTACTATAAGAAAGCGTTGAGCCACGGCTGCTTCGCATGCGCGTCCGCAGCGTAGGGTAGACATCCACCGCCCAATAGATTGTCGTGTGATTGTCGCACGTTTTCTGACGACAATACAATTCAAATATAACAAAAATAACTGCGCCCCGCGGTTTCACCCACATAAGTTTCGATCCCGTGGGAATATCGGGATAAAAACTATCCTATGTCCTTTCCCGGGACTCAAACTATCTCTATACCAAATTTCATCTAAATCGGATCAGTGGTTTAGGCGTGAAAAGGTAACATACAGCTGTCTGTATGTGTATTATAATAATTAATGTAATAATATAATTAATGTGTATTAATTTATAATATTAAATATGGATAAATATATTATTATATATCATCATCTGCCTAGCCTTTTCCCAACTATGTTGGGGTGGGTTTCCAGTCTAACCGGATGCAGCTGAATACCAGTATTTTACATGGAGCGACTGCCTACCTGACCTCCACAACCCAGCTACTGGGTAATACGATACCCCTTGGTAAGACTGGTTGTCTGACTTTCGGGCTTTTCTGACTACCCATAACGACTGTCAAAGATCCACGAATGACAGCCGGGACCAACGGCATAACATGCTTTCCGAGGCACGGAGGGGTCTCGGTATGTAAAATTGGTCACCCATCCACAGATCAACCGCGACATCCGGTTAGACTGGAAACCGACCGCAACATAGTTGGGAAAAGGCTAGACTGGTTGACTGATTGCTAAGCTCGTGTGTTATCACGCTTTTATTATTATACTAGCTTCAGCCCGCGACTTCGTTCGCGTGAAACTTCTTGTTTCCCCCGAGCCACCCCGTCGTATCGCATCACCCGCCCGCGCTATCACTTAACGTTCTTTTTTTCATTTTGCTCGACTCCTAAGGGTCATAGCGTGATGTTAAATAGCCTATAGCCTTCCTCAAGAATTGGGCTATCAAATGCAAGAAGAATTTTTCAAATCCGACTGGTAGTTCCAGGGATTACCCCCTACATACAAACTTACAAACAAATTTTACCTCTTTATAATATTAGTATAGATATAGATTAGCTTGAATTTTAATTAACAAACAATGTAGTAAAATCTTAGAAGTCAATTTTAACCTACTTCTAATGGTCGTATCGAAATGAAACTTTGTATGTATATGTAGTTCGGATGACAAAACTATAATTTGGTATCTTGGAGATGATGATGAACGCAGGAGATGGATAGTGGAACTCTTCAGTAGCTACTAATAAATTCCTCGAGTTCGGGCTCATATGAATTGTTTTGACGAGTCCAATATCTTAGATAAACGTGTTTTTTTGAAGTGCAAACTTTTTTAAGCGCTTTGGGCATTTTTTGAAATAGAAAAAAACCATTGAACTCGCGACACTGTTACCGACACCGCGCTACATTTGGATGTGTTCGGCTGTCCTCGGGATGTACTCGGCTTTAATGTATTTCCGATATGTCAGTGAGTGATGGCAAAGTATTCTGTTTGTGTTTTGTTTATATGACGATTAAAAAAATACACACGTAATTGTTCAAGTTTTCACTTCTGTCGGCACTCCCGGAGTGCCAATTTTTTTAACTACATTTATTATTTAAACAAAGCTAGGCAGATGAAAATCAGAAAGTCTTACCTAGTGAAGGGTATACAATCTTCAATTCAGGCGGACTGGATAACAGTTGCGATTGATTCTTAATTTTAGTGAAGTTGTGAAGGAAGTCCCCGGTCAGCCATAACTATGGAACAAAAAGAAGTGTTAGGACAATAAGGTATTTTACTCTATATGAGAAAAAAACTAAAATATTAATGAGATTGCTTAGGCAAAAAGCAGTCGGAAAACATTAGTTTTAGTTCATAAAATAGCAAACTAAATGTTAAAATTCAATTCAAAGGTTTCAGTATTTTTAATCTGTTTCATAACACTATAAAATAGTAGTCGCCATGTTATTACGTTATACGGCTATGTAAACTTAGAAGTTTCAACTGTCAACTATCGGCGTACCTTTAATCTACCTGTGCAAATTTACCTGTGTAGATAAAAAAGTAAATCAAATAACTTGATCAGCCCCCTTATTCACAAACACTCGATACACTTCCGTATCGTATCGAACATTAATCATTGTTATCGTAGGAGTCTTCTCAACGCTGTTCACAAGTCCA
This sequence comes from Amphipoea lucens, assembly GCA_947508005.1. Taxonomy (NCBI): domain Eukaryota; kingdom Metazoa; phylum Arthropoda; class Insecta; order Lepidoptera; family Noctuidae; genus Amphipoea; species Amphipoea lucens. The sequence goes on from OX382385.1 coordinate 8,037,833, forward strand.
AAACCCGAAAATTTTGTCAGTTTAAATCAAATAGACGCCCGATATTCTTCCAACAGCTATTTGCTGTTGAGGGCAAGTCAAACCAGTGCGCGGAGTGCGAGTTGTTTTTACGCAAACGCGATCGTAACGTTTACCACGTTTGGCTCTGTGATTGGTTAAGAGCTTGGAGCGGGCCAATCGGAGCGCCGAACGTCATAAACGAGGCGATCGCGTTAACGTAAAACAAACTCGCACTAGGCACTCGTTATCGAAATGTCAGGTTTTCGATACGATAGCGTGTCGTATGGTTGTGAATCAGGGCTCTGATTGATTTTAATTTTTTAAATTTTCAAACCAAGTAAATATGAGTACTAAAATCTCGCGACAAGCTTTTATATCATATAAATTGTGTACTTAATGACGTTATAAGTTGATAATAAAAGTTTTAAAGGAAAAGTTCATTTTATTCTCTTTAGCGCATTTAACTAAAAGCTTGTTTTTAATTTGATTTTAATTTATTCAGAGCTAGGTACCAACCTTAGGGTCCTTCCCATAGCTGCCTATGCTGCTCGCCTGCGCTACCAGCGGCCACTGCCGCGTGTCGGCAGCGGGCACACAGCAGTGCTGCCTCAGCAACGCGCCCACCCGTGTCATGCCCCAGTCTTGATCGAAATGGGAGCCGGGGACTGATGCTACAAGGAATACGCTGAAATGTATAGATTTTGTAAGTATTCACGTTAAGAGCACTACATGACCTAAAGCGCGGTCACTGTCGGACTGCATAGAAAAGAAAGAGAAGCGCGATGACACAACAGTGGTAATTTATTGCAAAATATGAAGCAACTAGCTGCGCCCCGCGGTTTCACCCGCATAAGTCTCGATCCCGTGGGAATATCGGGATAAAAAGTATCCTATGTCCTTTCCCGGGACTCAAACTATCTCTATACCAAATTTCATCTAAATCGGTTCAGCGGTTTAGGCGTGAAAAGGTAACATACAGACAGAGTAACTTTCGAATTTATAATATTAGTATGGATTATATATTTACGAAAAATCTAATGTTTGGACTAAAAAAATTAAACATTAGAGATTTAGTATGTTGCTTGTAGAATAATCTGACAAAAAATCACAATTATTGTATGTATATTAGTATGGTTTTTTTTATAAAAAGTAAGTTTTTAGAGGTATCTTCATGATTTTTTTTTTTTATCGTATCAAATTAGTTGTATTATGTTTTCAACACACTATCTACCTAGCATATATCCTGAAGAATATCATATATTTTTCTGATGTTGTTTACTGTAGTCGATCATATACTTTTATTGTTTCTAAAACTTGCGTTTTGGTCATGTAAGCCCCTCAACAGTACATATAGCATAATCAGCCTATAAGGTTCCCACTGCTGGGACACAGGCCTCCTCTCTATGAGAGAGAGCGGGCCGTAGTCCACCACGCGGGCCCAGCGCGGGTTGGTACATGTCACATGTCTTCGAAGCTTGTTAAAAATTATAAATGTCTTACTTAATATGCCTAAAATCGCATCTCTTGACCCTCTCCACATAAAACGCTAGCTGAGGCAAATGGTAGTGGTTCAGATATCTCAGCAGACACTTCTTGAACATGGTGGGGGATTCCCCGTCGTGAGGCATCGCGTCTGGAGGCAACTCGGGGCAGGCGGGGCTGAACCAGAGGCTGGAAACAGGAATTACTCAAATATAAAAGAAGAAAAAAGTGGCACTCCTGGAGTGCCGACAGAAGTGAAAACTTGAACAATTACGTTTGTATTTTTTAATCGTCATATAAACAAAACACAAACAGAATACTCTGCCATCACTCACTGACATATCGGAAATACATTAAGAGCCTATACTACCGCAGCTAAAATTCACTCTTTATCTCGCTCATACGATACTGCTCGCGGACTGAGTGAGAGCGAGACAGAGTGCGGTGCTGGGCGGCAGGCAGCGCCAATAGTTTAGGTACTTGCTTTTTACAGTGAAAATTATGGTAATTATAAAAAAATAAATAACATAAGACCTGCTTTAAAGTAAGTTCAGTTTATAAGACGTTATCACGTCAAAATGTTTTTCCAGAGATTAGCGCTTTCAAACAATCTTTTCATCATTATTTAGTATAGATAGATTACTAACAAAATATTGTGGGAGAACAAATGATATTTTAGTATTAAATAGTCCTTACCCCTGCGTCCTATTCTCCCAATCGTCGAGGTACAAGTTGGCTGTAGATATGACCACTCGAAGAGACCCGTCCTCGTAACACAAGATCATCATTTTACTGAAACAACATTTATTAATTTGTATTTATTAACATAACGTCTTTCTGTCACAGAGGCGGGAAATAACGAATAAAATATAGCGTTTATTGGTAAAATAACACTGAAATGGCGTAATATTATCCTTACTAATATTATAAATTCGAAAGTATCCCAGTCTGTCTATTTGTCTGTAAACTTACAGACAGACGGAACCTTTTCACGCCTAAACCACTGAACGGATTTAGATGTTTGGCAGAGAGATAGATTGCATCCCGGGGAAGGACATAGGATAGTTTTTATCCCAGAAATCATCCTTTAAGGGGGTGAAAAGGGGGGTGGAAGTTTGTATAGGGAATCAATAACCGCTGAACTTATTTAGATGAAATTTGGTATGGAGATAGTTTGAGTTGTGGGGAAGGATATATAATAGTTTTTATCCCCGAAATTATCCCTTAAGGGTGGAAAAAGGGGGGTGGAGATTTGTAAAGAGAATCAATAAAAAGGACTAGTACCTAATACTTTTATCGCGGGTGAAACCGCGGGGCACGGCTAGTTTTTTTATAAAACGGTGTTACAAGCTATTCGAGGCACGGAGGTGTCTCAGTATGTAAGCATAAGCATAAAAAGCATAATCAGCCTATAATGTTCCCACTGCTGGGACACAGGCCTACTCTCTGTGAGAGGAAGTGGGGCGTAATCCACCACGCGAGCCCAGAGCCCTGATTCACAACCATACGACAGGCTATCGTATCGAAAACCTGACATTTCGATAACCTGATTTGACTTCCCCTCAACAGCAAATAGCTGTTGGAAGAATAGTGGGCGTCTATTTGATTTAAACTGACAAAAGTTTCGGGTTTTGGATTTGTAAACAGCGTTGAGAAGACTCCTACGATAACAATGATTAATGTTCGATACGATACGGAAGCATATCGAGTGTTTGTGAATAAGGGGGCAGTACGCGTTGGTAGATGTCACATGTCTTCGAATTTTAGCTTCTAGGGCATGCCGGTTTCCTCACGATGTTTTCCTTCACCGTTTTGAGAGCAGTGGTGATGAAATAATTTACACAAAGTATAGCGCCTGTCTGGGTTCGAACCTACGGCTTACAACTCGTAAGTCGCGGCCGTTACCACTGGGCCACCACTGCTCGGTATGTAGAAGATGGAAAAATCTAGTTTTAAAAGAAATAAAACTTACGTGTGATGTTTGCCGAAGGGCGTAGACATTGTGACGTAATGCGCATCTACGTGTGGCTTCTTAATATTTATATTCTTGAGATCGGAGCAATCTTCACCGTACAAAATCGTCAGCTTCTTCTCGCTGAAAGAAATTCAACCTTATTTGTTTGGCATTAACGTTCAAATTAGAATAAAACATTCTTACAAATAAAAAAAAAACAACCGACTTCCACAAAAAACACTGCAAAGTGAAAAATAAGTTTAATGTTGGAAGACCCGGAAAAATAAGATCACAAAAATGTTGTGGTCTTATTTTGCGACATACTTTTTTGAACCTTATTGCTTAGAAATTATTTGTTATTTTTCCGTAAATATTTTTGTTCTTATTTATATTATCTAGCGGCTGATAGTATGTCATGCTCACATAAATGTCTCGCTGACGGTGGCGTGTGTGTTGGATCATTAAGCTCCCTTGAAAATGGTTGAGCTGAATGGTGCTGATCTATGCGTCATGTTCGTGAACGGGCGCCGTCAGTTGGGGCTGGTCATCACTTAGCTGCCTCAGCTTATTTTTAATTATTTTATTTTTGGATTGTTGTTTTGTTACTATTTGCTGTACTCTGGACGGTTTTAACACGTACGTTTTTTTTCTTTTTACATAGTTCTCACATATAATTATAAATTCAACATTAATGATATAACTAATAAATATGTTTGTAATAAAATATAATTTAAAAGAGTGTCCATGGATTTTCTTGCCCGTTCTTCTCCATATGTACCTACGCTTTGGAATGGGCAACTAGCTTCGTATTTTTTTCTGACTGACTGACTTTTTGACAATTCAAAAGTGTCTGTTAATGGTTTAATTGAAATAAATGCTTTGAGTTTTGAGTTAATACTCAATACTCAATCTTTATTGCTTTACCATAATGTGTACTTGGTGGTAACTATATAATTTAGATCATTATGTACCCTGTAGGGAACAGCAAAAAGGGTAGTTTGCCAGTTAAGGTTTATAATCAAGTTATACGCAATCGCGGCCACTTCAGTGATGTATTCTTGTTCCTAATCCTTAATCTAGTGCATACCTATATCCAGCGAAGTAGTATTGAGCCAAAAGCCATCCGATTTCCACCATAAAGTTGATTTGTAAGGAACATTTTAGTTCGCCCAGACTTCGGTCGAGAATTTCTGGAAAAAAAAAAAAAACAAACATTTTTTTCTTGTTTTGTCGTCTTAATATGAGATGGGTATTGACATCTCTAGTCTGTGCAGTTTCCCTAGCAATAAAATTTGACCAGTGGCGTAAGTATGTTTGGGGCCCGTGACAAATTCAAGGGATGGGGCCCTCCCTCAATATAAAGAAGCTCAACCAACGTTAGTATTTTTTTATTTTTTTATTGGCACTTCTTTAGCCTTAGTCCTCGATATGACTTTAAACTGTCGTGCATTTGGTATTGAACTAAATGTAGAACGCCACCTGTAGGCTATGGGATAAATAAACCCAAATAGGCTCGGATGGAACAGTCGATATTAGTGCAGGATATCAACTCAGGGCGGCGGCTGATGAACATCTAGCACGTCAAAGGCGGCGCCCACGGACCCAGTCAGGCGGTCCACTGTACACCCACCAACTCGCACTAGACAAGCGCGGTGGGTTAATTTGCCTAAACCCCTACTCTCTCATGAGAGAGTAGGGAGGCCTTTGCCCTGCAGTGGGATGTCACAGGCTAATAAGACTTCTTTAGCGACTTCTTGCGCGTACATTTCATGTTTTGCCCTACAAAAACTTTAACACCTGACTGCGTCTGTTCTTATGGTAGGATTCTCCTGTGCTCATGGCCCTCTCGGGCCGGGGGCCCCCTCTAGCTGGGGACCCGTGGCATTTTGCCCCAATGCCACCCTATAATTACGCCACTGAATTTGACCTTACAATATGTAACATAATTAACGCAAGACCTCATACACACCAATTAGAGTATTGAGTTAAAAGCATAATACAATGACCAAGACTTATTTTTAAAGCTAACTGTTATTATAATGAAAAATGCTGATCCCAGCATTACTTTATGTATTTAAAATTGAGTCTTATTGCCTTGACATAACATTTAATTTTCTTTGGCTCAATCGGCGGTCAGTATGGCAAAATAAATATTTTTTGAAAAAAATACCTATATCAAACGTTACTGAAATTGATTCAGTAGTCAATTATGAACAAAGTACTTTCAGGACTTGCGTTAATTATGGTACACCATGTATAATTATTTACCTTGAAAAGTAATAGAGTAAGGTTGTGCATGCGTCTCCTTAGAATCCTTGATAGTTGTGTAGAAGATGTGGTAGGGGGCGCTGGCGGCGTGTTTGGCGGCCATATTGCCTTTAGGACGGACCACAGACAAGTAGTCTTCCGCGCGGCGCGTCGGATTCACTATGGGACGGCAGTCGCTGTCTGGGAGAGAGAATATAAATTTTAAATTTAAAATACTTATGATGATACTATACTATACTTATGATACTTATTATTTCGTTTATTTATCTATTTACTTATGTAATTACATTTTTAAATATTTCTTAAAATATAAAATAAACTGTATAAAAAAATCGCGAACATACAAACATACATACATACGGATTGAATACAGAACCTCCTTTTTTGAAGTTGGTTAAAAAACATTTATAAACATAAAAAATTGTGAAACCTGAAATCGCGAAAAAAGAATCAGCTGTTCCCCACATTTTGACGAGTTATACGAACATAAATGTAGGGAACAGCTGTTTTTTTTTTTTGCGATTTCAGGTTTTGTCCCATAGTAAAAGTTGTTCATAATGATGAGTACAATGACCTCTTAAGAGGTTGTTGGTGTTTTTCCAATAACCCTGTATAGATAGACTATCTGCGCCCCGCGGTTTCACCCACATAAGTCTCGATCCCGTGGGAATATCGGGATAAAAACTATCCTATGTCCTTTCCCGGGACTCAAACTATCTCTATACCAAATTTCATCGAAATCGGTTCAGTAGTTTAGGCGTGAAGAAAAGACAGACAGACAGACAGAGTTACTTTCGCATTTATAATATTAGTTTGGATAAGTATGGATGGATAGTATGGATTTCAACACAAAATAAGAACCTTTTATTAAATCTGTCAAAAAAAAAGGTTGTATAGAAAATAAAAAAAAACAAAATGTTACCTTTGTTACTCAAACTCCCGCTAGATGACGCTGTACTGCCCCCACCACTCCTACTTCCTTGCATAGTACTGCTCCCCTCACTTCTACTATCTGATCTTTTACCAGTCTCCGCACTTCGGCTATCTGATTTTTTGCTACTCTCCCCAGTTCTCATTGGTGATTTACTCTTATCACTCTGTTTAACCTGTAATCTTAACTTGTCTTCTTTATTTTTATCTTCTGTGTTCTTCTGTTCTGACCTTGGACTTGAATCTTCTTGACCGGCAGAAGATGTGCTGTAAGAAGAATAACATGTGTGTCAGTTAAGTTCTTGTTACTACAACGGGCTTTTAAAACAGTGATGGAAAACATTTTTTCATAAAACAAACTATTACATTTTTGAAGCGAAACTTCTTTACGCACGCTTGACTTGGGGAGTAAGCTGGCGAACGCGTGACGTAAGGGTTACGAAAAGTGTGATCGGGTGCAAGGTGATAAGCAAGAGAAAGCAGTGCGCGCGCACATTTTCTTTCTCTCTTCCTCTCATAGCCAAATACGTTTCAGTCGTGTGGTCATAAGCACAATCGGTTTTTTTTTATTTGCAGTGGTAGGGCCAACGCCCGCCTGGTTTGCAACCCCCCTTCCTCCAAATGGAGCCCGGGGTCAAGCAGCCTGCTGTGTTTCGTCGATGCGTGGGAGTTACAGTGCCTTAGGCATATTCTGGGCACGCTCGTTCCATCATAGACCTCATCCATCGCTTTCCATCAGACGTGATCGAGGTCAAAAGCGGGCCCATTCAGCAATAATAATAAAAAACGCGGGCGCCATTGGTTGACACTGGTCATCTCTTAACTGCCAGGGCTTATTTTTAATATTATTTTTTTCATAAAATTGTTACTTACTAATTTTATTTTTTTACATTGTTGTCACATACAGGGTGTAAAAAGACCCATCACATAGCTGTTAACTATGCATTCTGTACATCGAACTAAGTGAGGCATCTTTGGCATGTGATTACCCTAGGAGAAGAAAAACTAAAACCCGACTACTGAAAAGGATGAAACAAGAAAGTACCTTCCCGTGGTCGCATGGCGCTGTACTAAATAAGCTATGGTAGCATGCGACCACGGGAAGGTACTTTCTTGTTTCATCCTTTTCAGTAGTTGGGTTTTAGTTTTTAAACTTTTTTATTATTTAATTATTTTGGGGCCTATTTCAGTAATACTTATATTTTTGAAATGTGCTAATTAAGCCCTTTCATTTGATACCCCACAGGGCACCATTCCAAAATATATATTTTTTTTAATTCATTACTTTATGTCCTCTAGAGGGCCCATATTGAATTTAGTGTGACGTCACATGGCCTATAACCAGCGGACGGTCAAGACGCTTCTAACGATACCTCATTTGTTAAATTATTATAAGTACTCTTTAAGTTATGAGGGAACAGATGAACATACATACATGGGTAAGGCTCAAATTTTACGCGCACTCTCTAAAAATGTGTTGTCCCAGAATTTGAAGAGTAGAAATAAAATATCAAAAATAATAAATACTTGTTTATAATAATATTGCAAGAAAGATGACTATTTTGTCATCATGTCTAATTTTTTTAGTTTAAATATTCCAATTATATACCTATTTAATACTTGAAAATAAAAAGGTCCATGTTTGTCTTCCATACAATTTGTTGATGTCTGTGTACATACACTTCTCAAAGTCCATTCAATATATATTTAGGAAACACATGGTTTTTTTAGTTTGTATACTTTATGGGCTTCAGAATATTATTTGTATAGTTCATAGTAAAATAAGTTCAATATTTATCAAAGCGTTTTGATTATATCAAGTAATTTAAAAATGTCCTAAATTATAATCCAGTGTGACACTTCAGTTGTGCAACGCGATATTTTGGGATTAATTGACATTCTACCATGATCATCAAATTATTTTGGAGAGCCAACACAGATCCATGATATCCGACTAACTTCAGCGTGTTTCTGCCATTTTATTTTTGTGTCAGACGGAAGATCGTGTCGGAACGTGTTGTGTGACGTTAAGAAATTGTAAGTTTACTTTATTATATTTTCGAAATTTTAATGACTTTCTTGATTTGTGATATTTAATTGTATCTATTACCTACTTAATTAATAAAATAGAACGCTTACTATTAGTTGTACTGTACATTTTATGAATTACGATTTTTTTATGATAGGTTATGTAGAATTTTTGATCCGTTGTGTAACGAATGACCCAAAATTGTGCGACATGTCACAACGGAAATTTTAAAGCTGTGTACCCATCAACATTTTACTATATTTATGAAAGCATGATAAAGTACCTAGGTACTTGCGTATGTATTGATTTGAATTGCTTAGTACCTAATTTTTTTTTTCAGATGCCTTTGTCTGCGACGGAAAGGTGTCGAAGGTACCACGAAAAACTTAAACAGTCTAATCCTGAAAAATACAATACAATTTTGTAATTATAAAATAAAAAATATTTGAGACCATCACAACAAGCCCTTTCATTTGATACCTATATCACACAATATTGTTTGCAAAACTTTTTTTACTTAATTAATTATTATTATTGAGATAATAATAGTAACTGTTAATAAACTAATATATTTTACAGTCCATGTGCACTATGCTTTACAAATTCCGTTGTGCAACGTATTTTCGTTTGTGACACTTTCCGTTGTATTTTCCATTGTGCGACTGCGCAAAAATTTTGAGCCTTACCCACATACGAGTCAGAATCATAACCCTCTTTTTTGCTTCGCCGTAGTCGGGTAAAAGTAAAAAGCTGTTTATAGACTCACCTACAACCCTGATCACTCCCAAAGTTTTTACCGGGAGCGTACAGCTGCTTGTGTATAATCATCTTCAGCTGGTCCACGTACATCTGCTTCTGACTGAACAACTTTGCGGGTATTGGGAAGTCTCCGCTTCCTGTGTACGAGTCTAGGATTGATTCCACTGGAAATTACAACAAAAATCATTCATCAACAATCATCATCATCTGCCTAGCATGTGGGGGCAATTCTCGTAATTTTAAGAACGTTCACAGTCTGATCTCAGTCTCAATCTGTCAAAAATACCTCTAATTTCCCCTACATTTTGACAAGTTTTTGACATTTGTTTCTTGCCGAGATGAGACTGCGACTAGATTTTGATTGTTTTAAATTACGAGAATTGGCCTTCAACTTCCAGTCTAACAAAATGCAGCTGGATACCAGTATTTTACGACGACTTTAAGTAAGTGGCTGGGACAGACTGGATACACAAGGCGGAGAACTGGGTGTTCCGAAGTAAAGCGCCTGATAGGGCTCGAACCTACGACTCGTAAGTCGCGGCAGTTTCCACTGGGCCGTCACTGCTTCCAATACAATACAATATCTAATAATTAAATATTTACATAATATAAGCTAAAATATAAACTATAATAATATGTACAATTATATGAAAAAATAAACAATCATTATAGGGCATCAAAGAATTCATCCGCATCGCTGTCAACAGGAATAGTGCCCAAAAGGCTGGCAGCATTGCCACGTTGTATGGCAATGCTAATTCTTTGACCAAGATATAGGCCAGCCCTCTGGTCACGTGAAGAGAATATCTAATTGAATAAAGACAATAAACTAAGGGAAAAAGTTCTAACACTATATAATCTTGTAGTAGTTACTGACATGACAATTAGATGTTCTAATGGTCTCCCATATGCCACCTTGAATGTAGCTTTAAAAAATGTATTTATTTACTTACAGTGTTCATGGCTGTACTCTTTAAAGTGTATAGGATTTAGTCTAAAGCACTTATCTCCATAAGGACACTCCATTTTAGGTCGTTTGGTATTTTTGTTATCTGAAAAAGAAAATATTGATAACTTGTTGAATTGAATGTGATTTTTATGAGTATGAACGAATTTTTTGTAGGTAGGATATTGTTTATTACCTTCCATGGCGTCTTTTCGTTTAGTTGGAGTACTCATGTCGGGTATGTGGTAACTTTTTTAAAGTTTCAAAAATGTTTTGCAGATTTTTTTAGCTAGCTTTGGCAGCTATCAAATTCAAAACTGACATCTTTTTTTCCTTTGCCCTTCAAAATCAAAATTGACATCTAAGACTTTGAATGAAGTTGAAATTTCTGATTACGTTCTGAAATAATTATATTTCGAAACCTATAAAAAATATAAATATGTTTTCTTTGCTTCGTTCAATGAATAATAAAAACTAAGTTTTCAAGCTTGTGTGCAACAGACAAGACAAGTCTGATTTCTAAGATGTCTAAAATTCTAAATCAGCCTTTACGTTTACGAACGAAACTGTTGCTGTAGATGAAAATGTGGCCAAATCTAAAATATTTTTCAGAAATATATCTTATTTTGCTCTTATTGGCGTAATTCTAAACATAAACTTGCGTTCAAAACTAAAATATTTATTTAGCAAGTTACATACATAACATTTTGTGTGAAACAGAGCCGAAGTTTTGCAGTCAAAAAATTGACAGAAAGACACAGTGATTGGCGGGCGATACTTTTATTGATTTTTTAAATTCAAATTGTAAACAAGAAACCGGCCGGTACCGCTCCTTAAAGATTGTATAACTTATCTACTGAAGTTTTCCCGTATTTGTCATACAGAAAATAATTCAATCACAAGTAAGTATTCTCGACATTTTGAACAAAGAACAATATTCACCCTATGCGATTACATTTTCCTTGTAACATGATCTAATGTTTAGACTATAAGGTATTTTTATGGCTTGTATATCTCAAGGCCCGTGTTCTCGAATGAACGATGCTCAGTTTGGAATTTCAAATTTAAAAGGGATAGATTTCATACTATAATACCAACGTTAAACATCTACATATTTGGAAATTCGAGATTCCTGACTAGCGTCTTTTTATATTGGGTGCTACCCTTACTGTAATCCATAATAATATCATCGACTAAAGGCATTGTTCTTAAAAAATGTTAATACAATATTCAAGAATTTATGGAAGATAATAATATTTTTAACTGTGAAAGTTCCTAATGTATGTGATATTAGATAATATGGTACCTACTCACTACAATATTACCTATTAGTTTTAAGTTATCTTGCTGCGCCCTAACAGGGTCATATACTCACAAGTTTAAGCCTAGCTGTAATTATCGTTGTGTACATTGTGCATTAAATAAATAAATTTTATTTGGCACACAGTTAGACCATGGACTAGGTTAGGTCTCAAGCTACATTTTATCCCGGTATGTAGTACCTATGTTTCCGTGAGATAACGGTTGAACTCCACACTAGCGCAGCCATGGTAAAAATCTAATTTTAATATTTTTACTGAAATAGGTACTTACCTACTTCGTTCTTCACTTAAAAATTATGTTGAGTTCTGAGATTATTGATTTTTAGGGTTCTATACCTCAAAAAGAAATAACGGAACCTTTATAGGATCACTTTGTTGTCCGTCTCTCTGTCAAGAGCCTTTATCTCGGGAACGGGTGAAGGTATCAAGTAGAAATTAAAACCATATACTCAGGTCTGTCCCTTGAAGCTGTGAAATAATTAAACTTCTAAGTTAACGTAAAAAAGATACGGCCGTTTATGCCGCAAAAAATGTATTTTTCGACACTCAAGGGAATCAAAATTTATGGGGTACTTCTTCCCGATGACCTAGAATCATGAAATTTAGCATGAAGCAAAGTCATGAAGCAAAAGTAAAGGAAGAAATCCGAAAATTTGTAGTTACATTAAAAAAGACCCGTGATAAACTATTTACATACCTACAAATTTGCATGGAACCCTCCGTGCCCAAATCCGAGTTGCACTTGTCCGGTTTTTTTTATTATCTCAGGACATATTTTCTCATTCAAGAATAAGCAATACAGGTTTTTTTTCTAAAACCTACTTCAGGCACCAGCTCTCACAATGTGAATTTATATAGTTTAAAAACTGTAAAGACAGTGCCACAAAAACATTGTGAGAGAAATAAAAAAATACGTGTGGCACTCGGGGACTGCCGCGGTAAAGCTATTGCATTCAGTGTTTCCACAATGAGGGGAAGTTCCCCTTTTGAGGGGAAATTAGACTCTTGAGGGGAAGAAAAAGGGGAAAGAGCTAGAAAGGGGAAATCATGGGTAAATCATATTGTGAACGGTGGGTTTATTATTATTAAATTATTTCTCAATTTTTTTATTCATCTTTAATCTAATTTTTTTTGCCTCACTTGATTTGTGGCGTTTGCTCGTGCACACTTTAAATGGGGAATCTGAAGTAGATTTTTCATCAATTGAACAGAGGATTTGTCTGTTCTTTGCAATCCACATTTTACGCAAAGAATCGATCCCAAGGTTTCATTTGTTTGTTTTAATATTCTTAACAGCACTAAACAGCCGCTCTACCGCTGCATTCGAAAAGGGTAGGGACATAAAATAATTCACCAATATTTGCAGTTGTAGGAATTTGGGTCTACCATCTATATTCTTTTTTTCAAAGATCTTTTTCCAAAAGCCTATTATGAATAATAAGATAATTAGAAAGAAAAAATAACTTTATTTGAAAAACCACATAAAATTAACCTTAAATCAATTTAGAAATTTCAGTTGTGCGCTAAAACTGATTTTTAGGGGTAAAATTAAACTATGTTTTCACTGATTTGAGTACTAATGTATGGGGAATAAGTTGGTAAGTCACAAAATAAGATGATTTTACCAAAATACGTAAAATAATTTAAAAGATTGCATAAAAGCTTTAAAGACGCATTCAAGGTAAAAACGGATTTTTGAGAAAAAGTCAAACTTAAAATCGCGGCCCTATAAAATTGACATATTTGGACTTACACGGATATTTTCGAGGGGAAAACAGACCTAAAAAGGGGAAAACTCAAGGGAGGCGTGGGGAAATGAAACCATGAAAGTGGAAACACTGATTGCATTGCATAGCATTTTTTATCAACTTATGCGAGCTTCGTACAGTCTACACGCATACGTCTAGTCGCACGCACACAAACACCGTGCCGAAGTCTGCCGAACTGAAACGACGTTAGACGATGCACGGCTTTCAACGCCGCACCGGTCGGACGCCGCGCCGGTCGGAGTGGGGGGTGTTAGGTTTATTTTCGTTACGGAATTTCTTGATTCGGTCGCCGTGCTCAAAGCCCGCGATAAAAGCTATGCAATAGCTTAATAAATAATCTAATCTAATTGTCTTTTTCTTTTTTCAGTACCAAAATGGACGACGAAGAATACGCTACATGTCCGTACAACGCCACACATCGAGTCCCTCGTTCCCGGTTGCAACACCACCTGATCAAATGCCAGAAGGTCAACCCAGAGCTGTGGATATGCCCCTTCAATGCTACACATCGTTATCCGGATTATTTAAAACACCAACATTACAATACCTGTCCTAGTAAACCGCTAGATGCACCCAAATATTTGGCTAAGGAGGCGCAAACTGATACTATTGGGGCGATAACCGCACCCAAACCGTTGCTGCAAAAAGACTATTTGCCGGAAAATGATCCTGAGAATGAATATTGGGATTAATTTGAGTATTTAATAATTTGATTTCCATTTTAATTATACAGGATGAAATTTTACTCACCGTTTTCCTCTTAAGGGGTCATTGTACAGTCACGAGCATAAGTATGTATACACTTGGCTTTATCCAAAGGCGATTTTCTCCTTTATTTTTAAATGACATTTTATGTTATTACGAACATAGTGTTTTCGAACCCATAGGTTTATGTAAAGTGTCGTATTTCAACGTTGCGTTCGTTATTTCACGAAAAAATCGCAATTGAAAGTTGCCAAGTGTTGACATATTAGTGCTCGTGACTGTACTCATCATTATGATCAACTTTTACTATGGGACCAAACATGAAATTGCGCAAAAAAATCTGCTATACCCTACATTTTGACGAGTTATGCGAACATAAATGTAGGGAACAGCTGATTTTTTTTCACGGTTTCAGGTTTGGTCCCATAGTAAAAGTTGTTCATAATGATGAGTATAATGACCTGTTAAGAGAAAATGGTGATTAAAATTTCACCTTGTATAGTGTAGAATCATGATTGGTTTGAACTTTGCACAGAAGGCAAAGGCCGCCGTACTCTCTATTGTCATCGCTCTCTGTCCAGAGCTGCCAAAGACCAATATATATTAAAGGAGTCCAGCTCATCCTGTCATCAGCGTCTGGGAAAATATTTTTAGGAAATTTTTAATTTTTTTTTTTTTTTTTTAGCAAAAATGGTAACATAACGTTCGCGCATGTTCAAACCGGCCATGATTCAGCAATATTGTACTGCGGTAGTTTTTTTTTTCTATTTTGTAAAAGATGTTTTGTTTTTTATGGATTTGGTGTTTGGAGAAGCGTGTGATTGGTCAGTGAAACTGAGTATAAAAATGTTGATAAATACCTTTACCTAGTAAAAGTAACTATATTTATAGGACCGTGTGACCTAAACCCGCATTAAGTCACGCGTTTCTGTGACTTAACTAGTCCATTTTTACACAGAAAAACGTTACTTAGGCTGCCTGTCCATTGACGCGGAGCGAGGCTGCGGAGCGGAGAAACGGAGAAATATTAACCCATTCGCTACGACGATAAAAATTACGATTATTAGCCAAGTGCTGGACTTTTAGTCGCGAACGTCGATGGGCGTCCTCCGCACCTCATTACACTATTTGCGCTGTAGCATGGTGCGGGTGACAGTTTCAGTAACATTTCGTTTCACTCTTGAAAGTTGCCGCGATTTACAATTTATGACTTAGTATTTCAGTTGTACCACATTCGTAATATATTAAATAATTAATAACTGTAGTAAATTAAATTAAACCCAACCAGAATGTTCTAATCAAGAAATAAAATCAAATTGAATGAAAAATTAAGCAAAGTGTTATGCGTATAACGTAACGCCATAGACGTATTTAGTGATGGGATGTACTGCTACGATGGATAGTCGATATTTTTTATAATAAAAAACGTATATTGTGCGTAGGTCAATTTTTATTTTTAAAAGGTCTAATTATACAACAGAACATTTATAGGGTAAGGTTGCTTAAAAGGTTGCTAAAAAAAAATACATGTTATTCGTCTAAACTCATATCAGAGTCAGGAACATCTGAATTGTCACTCAATTCATCATCTGAATCTGTGACGGATATTATTAACGATGACTCAATTATGTTGTCAATATGTATGTCACGATCCCAATCAGACATAATGTCCCTTTTTGTTTTATTCACGACCTTCGACCAGTCTTCAGGTTGAACATTGTTGATGGCCTCTTGTAATAGGGCCAACATCTTATTTGCCGTAAATGGCGGCGAAGTATTATTTCTTGCGGCGTAACCTAAAAATAAACGAACTTATAAAAAAAAGTATTCAAATAATCATCAATCAGCCTAATCTAGTATCTGGTAATGTTTTTAAACTAGGTACATGCT
Organism: Amphipoea lucens; assembly: GCA_947508005.1. NCBI lineage: Eukaryota > Metazoa > Arthropoda > Insecta > Lepidoptera > Noctuidae > Amphipoea > Amphipoea lucens. Next base: position 8,053,887 of record OX382385.1, read on the forward strand.
ACGATCGGAAAGCTGATTTTTTTATAAAGCTTCAAAATGGGAATTGAAATTAAAAGCATACCTTTTATTTGGGCCCAAATCAGCTCAATAGCGTTATACTGGCAATGGTAGGGTGGTAGTCGAAGGACCTGGTGGCCTTTTTCTTTTGCCATCTCGTCCAGAGCATAGGTAGGAGTTGGTGGCTTATGGCGTCGGACTAAGGCAATAAGCTCCGTCTTTAACATTTTTATATCTGCTGTAACTCCGTTTTCACTCAGCCACTTCACCAACTCGCTTTTGCGGTTGGATTGGTTTGGGGGTTTATTAACTTGCACCGAATGGTAGGGTGCGTTGTCCATTATTATGGTCATAGGCTCTTTTAAATTGTTTAATAGACCTATGAACCAATCTTTAAATTTTTCGTAATTCATCTCCTCATGATACTCCGTAGTTTTTTTTGACTTAAAAGCCAGCAAACAATCAGGGACGAATCCACTTGCTGTACCTGCGTGACAAATAATAAGGCGTTCGCCTTTGCCTTCCGGCACTTTGGTACACGATTGTGCCGTATCGTCGGTCCAACTTTTACCCACTGTGTGGTTGGCGTTTAGCCACGTTTCATCCAAAAAGACAACTTTGCTCCAATCACTTATGTTTTTGGCCTTCCTTAAAAATCTACATCTTGCTAGGGCAATGTCAGTCCTCTCCATAATAATCTTTCTTTTGTTAACTTTTTTGTAAACAAAGCCAATATCTTTTATAACTTGCCGTAGCGAAGTAATACCTCCTTTGAACAAGTCAGCTTCTTTTAATGATTTTAGAAGCTTGAGCAATGTGGGTAGCTCCATTCTTCTATAATAATCATAAATATGATTTCTAATAGCAACCTTAGCAAAATCATCCAAATCTGTGATTGGCTTCACCTTGGTCCGCTTTTTGTTGGGTGTCGATAATTTATTTTCAAACATCCCATCTTGGCCAATTTTCTCACGTGTTATACGCGAAACAGTATTGCGGCCAATATCAAGAGCTTCGGCTACTCGTTCTACAATATGATTCAATGGTAACAACGGTCCATTATTTTGTTGTTCTCTTTCAAAGTAGTCTCGGAGGCGAACAACAAGCTCCCTGGCCTGACTACCCAAAACAGTTTTTTTTGTATGCTTAGGCATGGTAATAACAACAAACTCAACAAACTTATAACAAATAACAATTTAACAAAAATGAAAACAAACAATGAAATCGTAATACGTGTCACATTAAGTCACAATATAACGCGCTTGCACTCGTACTCGCACTCACAGCATCGCACGGGTAAACAACATGGCCGCCGCGCCGATGCACCATAGAGCAAAAATGTTGTCACGAAAAAAAAAACATAAACCCGATTTTGATTATTTTATATAAGTACAAAGATAATTATGTAGCCATAAAACATTTATATTGACAAGTTTATACACGTAGCACACACGTAGTTACACTGCACAACTGAATAATACACTAATTTTCATAACAATATTAAAGAGAACTAGATTCACGCTGCGAGTATCGTTAGCGATAAAAATGAATTGCATAACCTCACATCCCTAGTCATGTGGTACTGACAAATGTCAACGTCATACGGGCAACTGTCACCCGCACCATGCTACAGCGCAAATAGTGTAGGATAATATGGAACGCCGATTTATTATATATTTGTATTTAAATAACAATGTGCATATATTGCAATTCTAATTTTTTGTGACTTGTTTTTGCCAAGATAAAAGCAATTAAAAAAAAACGCCGTTGGGCGTTTTTCGCACCGAAATATTAAATCAAAAAACGCCAGAAGGCGTCCGCCGCAGCGAATGGGTTAACCAATAGGATTGCATAAAATTCTCAATGTAATTTTCTATTGGTTAATGTTTCTCCGTTTCTCCGCTCCGCAGCCTCGCTCCGCGTCAATGGACAGGCAGCCTTAAGTGCGGGTTTAGGTCACACGAGCTACAAAATACTATACGATTCGTGTGACTTTAGTATATAAATGCACGGCGTTCAGCACCCTCGCTTCGCTAGGGCGCTAATATATGGCGCCGTGCAAATAGACTACTTATGGTTCGCGCACATTATGTCGGGCCGCAGTGGGGTGGGGGTGGGGGGGGGGGTTACCAATATCCGCGGCGGAATATGCGGCCCCGGCGCATAGTGTGCGATAGTTCATATAAAATACATACGAGCGATTTTTGCGCTGCGACCCGACCCATTGCGGCCCGCGAATCTTCAAGTCACTTGAATATTTTTTACATTAATAGACACTATTGAATGTGCCATTTTCTAAAAGCGGTGAAAGATGCTGAGGCGAACCTCAGAAGGGACGCCTGAAGGAATAGTGTTTTGTGCTGCTCTCTCCATTGATGGATTAAGTTCCTACAACCCGCTAGAGTTAACTTGAGACGCGAGCGGCCCCTCCCCCGACCCCCGCACTGTTACCGCTCTCGCCATCGACGCCTCAGTCCCGCGCGCTTACGTCATCCGAGCGAAACTCACCCAAAGCTCAAAATATACCAATTACAGGCATTTTTGAATTGTCAAAGCATAGGTCAGTCAAGATGAAGCTAGTTGCCCATTCCAGATCGTAGGAGGTACAGTCAACAGCAAAAGTAGATGATGAAAATCAGAAATTCAATAATAATGAACGGAGTTCGCGTCAGAACTGTGTGGCGTCGAAGTGATTCACAAGTATGTGATTGTAAATTATACCAAACATTTACTACTAGTATAGCTGCCATATATGACGCGAACTCCGTTCATTAGTATTGAATTTCTGATTTTCATCATCTATGCTGTTGACTGTACAGTCAACAAAAGAGATCAGTATGCAGGATCGTCGGATATAGTTGAAGTTTAGTAAGAAACCGATGGATGTTGTCGACTGAATTTTTGATAAATGAGCTGTTTGTTTTCTATTAATAAAATTAAATTTTCTTCGAGAACATCATCGGTTTCTTACTAAACTTCAACTATATCCGACAATTCTGCATACTTATATTTTTGTTGACTGTACCTATGGAGAAGAATGAGTGTGAAACTCCACGGACGCTAAATTGTTACAAAATATTGGTTACATCATTCATGTTGAAATTATACATACATTTGAGAACGATTTAGAAAGACGTGCAAGTTAAAAGCGTCCGTAATAAAAAAGGTAATACAATTTAAAAAAAAAAAACAATTCAGAAATTGAGGCTCAAGTTCACTCTTTTGGATTGTATGTACAGACGCCAGCACATCAAGCTACTGCAATCTGTCAAATTTCTTTAATAGATTTTCAACTTTATCGCCAAGTTATAAGGTTCAAAGTTGATTGAGAAAATTTGACCGTTTCGGGTAGCTTGATGTGCTGGCGTCTGTACTTAGTTTATAAAAATCTCATTCAGACTTCAATTTGGCTAGAAAATGTGACCTATTCGAAATTTTTTTTAAGTTTATGTAGTTTTTTAATTTTAAGTAAAAATATTTTTTCGTAAAAATGTTTTTTTAATTTTAGTTTGACAGATTATTTCGTTGTGACATTAATTAATATTACTATATTTTAAGAATTAAAATGTGTTAGCAAACTCAGTATGTAAGAATTTAGCTAATGGTGATCTGTAATTGCTGCCTAAACCCCATGGAATAAAGGCGTGAATTTATGTATGTATGTAATACATAGAAAAAAGGTGGTCAAATCGCACACGTAGGGTTCCGTACTACAAGGCAAAAAAAAGTTTAATATCTAAAACCCGACTACTGAAAAGTATGAAACAAGAAAGAACCTTCCCGTGGTCGCATGCCGCTGTGCTAACATACTTATATGCTATGGCAGCATGCGACCACGGGAAGGTACTTTCTTGTTTCATCCTTTTCAGTAGTCGGGTTTTAGTTTTTAAACTTTTTTTATATAAAATAATTTTGAGGCTTATTTCAGTAATATTTATATTTTTGAAATGTGCTAATTAAGCCCTTTTATTTGATACCCCACATGGCACCTTCCAAAAATATTTATTTTTAAATTCATTACTTTATGTCCTCTAGAAGGCGCCATATAGTCGGGTTAAAATGCCGAAAACAACACGTTTCGTGTATGGAGACCCCCTTTAGTTTTTAATTTAATTATTTTTTGTTTTAGTGGCAATAGAAATACACAATTTGAAAATTTCAACTGTAAGAGCGGATTCGCACTTCATCCGATCCGAATCCGAGAAATGCCGGTCCGAAGTGACCATAGTTCTATTTGTATGAGGGGTTACGCACTAGATCCGAACTTTATCCGTCAGAATTTAGAACATTCCCAATTCGGATTGAGGTCGGATCTTTAATTCGGATTCGGATCGGATGTAGTGCGGAACCGCTGTTACGGTTCATGAGGTACAGCTTGCTGTCAGACGGACGGACGGTCGGACAGAGGAGGGTCCCGTTGCATCCTTTGAGTACGGACCCCTAACTTGAAGGCTATTGTGATGGGTCGTTTTACACCCTATATGAGCTTTTCGCACCACGAGAGGTGAGATTGTAATTTAATGTATAGTTTGATGTGTCTTTTGGCGTACGTACATACTGTATTGTATACACAAGACAACCATGAATTCAACACAAATGATTCTAAACTCCTTGCGTAAAAATAGGACTGTCTATGGTCAAATTGATTCATCTTCAAATACCTAAACATTGACTTTTATCACTTAATTTAGTCCAATTCATCAGCTCTGGATACGCACATACTATCTGCCAGATAATTAAACCAAGACTTATCTTGGAGATGGTGAAATTGGCCCTGATTTTGGTACTTATTTTTTTTTTTGTATTTTATGGAAAATATTAAAACTGTTCAGTATCAAATGCTGTCTTATGCTGTGTTTTATTTATTACACTAGCTGCGCCCCGCGGTTTCACCCGCATAAGTTTCGATCCCGTGGGAATATCGGGATAAAAAGTAGCCTATATGTTAGTCCAGCTATGAGCTACCTCCATACAAAATTGGTCCAGCCGTTTGAGCGTGAAGAAGTAACAAACATATAAACACACACACTCACAAACTTTCGCCTTTATAATATTAGTGTGATAATAATAATTACTAGCTGATCTGCACCCTAATTGCGTAACACACTATCAATCAGAATCGGAATCATTTTGAAGCAAATTGCTAATCCATTGCTTCATAATTTCGAAAAATGTGTCTGCTCAACACGTAAAAAACGCAATGAATGTTGTGTTACTGTCAAAATGAAACCGATTCAATTGCCCCACCGCCACCGGCGAAGTTCGTACCGCCTCAGAATTAAATAATGTGACAAAGTTCAATAGACACGTGGCGCCATCTATTATCATAATATAACGTTATTGTTGTTTTCCTCGGCTCGGGAACAGCACTTTTTCTCGAGATGAAAGGTACCCTATGTCCGTTTCTGTACACCTGACAACGTATATGCAAAATTTCAGGGTGATCGGTTCAGTGGTTTAGTCGTGAATAGGTAACAAACAAACTTACTTTCGCATTTATAATATTAGGATGATACAGATGACCAGCGGAGTAATTTAGCAATGGCTTTCATTTTGACAATTCAACAACATTCCTTGCGTTATTTACCTACGTTTGTTGAGCAGACAAAATATACAAGAATTTCGCCATAACAGCAATCTATCCCATCCATCAGCTATCTATCGTTTTTAATCCATCCAACGGTTGTCTTTAAAAGATCGCTCTTAGCGATAAGACCGCCCATTGTAAAGTTTCTATATTTGTCTGTAATTTATATGGTGTACATAATAAAGAGTATTCTATTCTATCCCAGGAACAAAGGATAACAAAATACATAACCACCCAGTTTAACAAGACTTTCTGGGGAGGAGAAGACATTCTAGTCGCCGCGTCCGAGTTCTATGTTGCCGAACATATGAAGCTATGGATTAGCAATATCCTTAAAAGAAAGAAGTTTAGTTGGACACAGTTCGTGAAACACAAAATGAAAAAAAAAAAGACGGGTTGCACTCCGGGAGTGCCGGCAGAAGTGAAAACTTGAATATTAACGTTGAAATAAATCAATTATGAATTTAATTAATATAACTCATTTTTTTTTTCACTATTTCTGCGTCACTTTTTTCATTAATAAGTACACTTGCAGTTGCACTTTGTTCAATTTCCATATTTTAAACACTTTATACACGAATTTTACGAATACACAGCAGTGTGGCTACTACACAGACGGTCGAGCCATCAGCTGTCCGTCCATCCATCCACGTCCACGTCACGTCACGTCCAGTCCATCCATCCATCCATCCATCCATTGTCGTGTGTCACTTGGTTTACTTCGGTTGGCGCGCGAGTTTAACATTTTTTACCCATTACAAAAAGTGTGCAACGCCGCTAAAGAAGTTTTCACTTCAAAAAAACACTCCAAAATCCTCAAAAAAATCCAACCAAATCAACCCCCCAAAAAAACAATCCAAAATGAATAAATCCTCCTTCAAAATGATTCATACCGTGCGGCCCTCCATAATTACATTTAATTTAAAAATGATAAGTGGACCGTAAAACAAAGTAATTCTGTTATATTATCTAACTTCCTGAATCAGCCGATCGTTAAGTCCGCACCCTTCGCCCGATAACACATAGGTACCTAGCATAGATATATGAATTACATTTCTTAAAATCATTTTATTTTATCGTGTTTAGTGTTTAGATATCGATCCCATCACGTCTGGACTCTGGAGAGTTTCGTTAGCTACTCTAATTTGATCCTGTATAGAATGAATACAATAGACTTAAAAAAAAAAAAACTACAAAGTGATTAATAACTAATTTCAGAAGTCGGTGTTGTTGCTGCCGCATTTTCGTTTTTGACACCGACTTCCGAAATTAAAGTTATTTATCACTTTGTAGTTTTTTTGAAGTCGGTTGTTTTTTTTATGTAAAAAAGTTGTTTTTTTTTCACTTTTTAGTTGTAACCTACCCCACAAAAATTCACTACTGTGCATTGAAGAATTGAAGACACCGACTTGAAGAATCATCAAAATTCGCATAGAAATGCCGGACATGCAGTATATTTATGAATAGGTATAGTTCTTCGTTCATAAGAATAGGTAATTATCTAATTTATCATATACTAAAACCTTCCTGAAAGTATGTAGTTCACATTAGTGAAAGAATTATCAAAATTGATTCGTTAGTTTTTGAGAAAATCGCGGACATACAAATATACATACTTACATACATACGGGTCGAATACAGAACCTCCTTTTTTGTTTGAAGTCGGTTAAAAAAAGTTAGGTATTTTCCTTAGAGGATGGAGAAAGGTGTACCTACTAAACTTCTTCTCTCCTTAGCGTGTCGATAGCAATCTAAATGTACTCGGGCCAGAATTCGGCCACTTGTTTGGCGCCATCACTAGCATCCATCAGTTCCTGTAACGTGCAGCTACAGGACACGATATTAAGTGTCCCATCGTTTGTGGAACCTACTAACAGTAAAAGATTTTACGAATACTCCATTAATAAGGCTGAGGCCAAACGAGCGTAATTTTTTGAGCTGTGAGTCGCGTAAAATGAGTCGCGGAATTTACGCTGCAATCGGTTTCATACTAAAGTCCTGTTTCTACCACACGGCGACGCAATATGAGTTGTCTGCTGACTCACGCGCGTTATTTCAACCGAATTGCGCTCGGGGTAAGGGAGGTTAGCGAGGAAAGCGTCAGTTATATTACAGAATGCGACCGAAGTTACGTAACGTCCGTCCGTCTGGCAGCCTAACCGAATTTCAGTTGAACGTAAATTGCGGTACTCAAAATACGCGACTCACAACTCAAAAAATTACGCTCGTTTGGCCTCAAACTAAGCACAGCAAAAGGAGTTTGTACGCGAACGAAGTCACACCAACAAAAAGTCTACAGATAGCGCCATCCACGAAGACGCGCCCCACTCTTCTTCCTAATCGCTTCCAGTACAAGTGTGCAACATTCCGCTAGTATTTTAGTTTTGTCGATACACAGTAATTACTTATTAGTGGGAAATTAGTGTGTATCAAAAAACTAAAACACTAGCGGAATTAACTAGCGATTAGCAAGAAGGTGGGGCGCGTCTTCGTGGATAGCACTATGATCTATTCTATACGTAAGAGATGGCGGGACGAGTTGGATAGGTTCCGTCAAAACTGGAAGGAGGTCCCCAAAGATGGAAGGAGTGGAGGGGAGGCTTTTGCCCAGGAGTGGGACAGCGTTGGCTAATTTAAAAAAAAAAAACAGTGGCACTCGAGTGCCGACAGAAGTGAAAACAAAACACAAACAGAATACTTTGCCATCACTCACTGACATATCGGATACTAGCTGCGCCCACGGTTTCACCCGCATAAGTTTCGATCCCGTGGGAATATCGGGATAAAAACTATCTCTATGTCCTTTCCCGGGACTCAAACTATATCTATACCAAATTTCATCTAAATCGGTTCAGTGGTTTAGGTGCGAAAAGGTAACATACAGACAGAGAGAGTTACTTTCGAATTTGTAATATTAGAATGGATACATTAAAACCGAGGACAGCCGAACACATCCAAAGCGGTGTCGGTTACGGTAACAGTGGCGCGAATCCAATGGTTTTTTCCCATCTCAAAAAATGCCAACGCGCGTAAAGAAGTTTTCACTTCAAAAAGTATTTTCCTTTTAGAGGGTGGAGAAAGGTGTAGGTAGGTACTACTTAGTAACAAAGGATTTTTGGAATACTTCATTCCTGATTGCATCAAAAGGAGTTTGTACGCGAACGAATTCACAGCAACACATTCACACATGCTATCAATGACTCCACACATTTATCATTATTTTATCATTTCAAAATTACCGATAGCAAAGATAGTAAGTAAATAACTTCGAAAATATTTAGTGTTCGCCTGTTAAGCAATACATAGATACATTTAGGTTTTTTTTTTTACAATTATTTAGGTTTATTCGTGTTAAAGTTACGTTTAATTCAGTTTATGTTATATTTAATTCATAGAGTTAGTGAGTTTTTTTTTTTTTTTTGTATCGTGGTTGGTGATGAGGTACTTTCTTTGTAGTGCCAAAAGTTACGTAAATAATTTTATCAATAAGTGATTAAAGGATTATTGTTTCGCGAAGTGCATAAAGATTTAAAGTGTGTGATTAGGATTTTTTTGGGAAAGCATGGTTTTGTTATATTGTAAGTACCTATCTACTATCTATTTACCTAGTTCATCATCATCATCTGCCTAGCCTAATCCCAACTGTGTTGGGGTCAGTTTCTGGTCTAACCGGATGAAGCTGAATACCAGTATTTTACATGGAGCGACTGCCTATCTGACCTCCACAAACTCAAACTCAACGCATTTATTTCAATTAAACCATATACAGGCACTTTTGAATTGTCAAAATTAAATAGTTAGGCCTAGTCAGAAAGTTGAAGCTAGTCGCCCATTCCAAAGCGTAGATCTCTATGGAGAAGAACGGGCAAGAAACTCCATGGACACTCTTTTAAATCAATATTACAAAATCCTAGGTACATTATTCTTGTTGCTTCTATATGTGAGAACAATGTAAAAAAAAAACCACAAAAATGAAGAAATAATTCAAAATATAAGATTAAAAATAAGCCTTGGCAGTTAAGAGATGACCAGTCTCAACCGACGGCGCCCGTCCACGAACATGACGATGACACACACAACCCAGTTACTGGGAACACGATACCCTTTGGTAAGACTGGTTGGCAGACTTCCGGGCTTCTGACTACCCGTAACGACTGTCAAAGATCTATAAATGACCAATGCGTGTGTGTGTGTTCAATGTATGGTTGCATTTAGTTATTTATTTATTTATTTAAATTTAAATAACATGGGAGACTTTAGACTAAGGGGCCGTCTCCACGAGCGAGAGAATTGCGGCGATAGTCTCGCTGTGCCATCTTCGTGGCGATGATATCGCCGTGTGGAGACACGTTCTAAAGGAGAGTATAGAAACACGTACCACGACGATAATATAGCCGCGATTCTCTCGCTCGTGGAGACGGCCCCTTAGGGATGATTTTCATTAGAGGCGGGCCGTACCCGGGGCGTGCCGTGTACGTGGCCCGTCCGGCCCGGATCATACACGGTGTAATATAAACTGGTTCATACAAAATGTAGGTATAACATTTCAAATCCGGGGCACGTACACGGCACGCCCCGGTCCCGGCCCGGACACGGCCCGGTCTAATATAAATCGTCCCTTAAATCTAAAACAAACAGATCAGGGACATTACATTAGTCTGAAAGCCAATTACCTACCTACAGGTCTCCACTTTTAAAAAGTAAAGAGAAGAAAAAATAAATTCTAAGGACTTCATTCACACCAAGTTACTATATACTAGAGCATAACTACTATGTTGCTCGTACTGCATAACAACCATCATAACAAAATGAACTTCATGAAAAAGAAGCTTAAAGCACTTCCTGGCTGACGGCACACTAGTTAGAAATCTATATCGTACTGTTTACGAAGCTTATTTAAACTTCTGTTTGCACGCACAATGTAGGAATTTTGCCTACCTATAATTGGTTGACGTAATTGGCACGCGCAAAGGTGTAAACATGCCCCACGTATTAAACTGACGTTCATAGTGGGTAATCAGCCGGCTTGTCAGAAAACCTTCCAACTTGCTTATCATAATCAGCTGCCATTTATTATCAATCGGAAATATAATCAAAATCAAAAGTCATTTATCCAAATTAGGCTGAGAATCAGCACTTTTCGAACGTCACATAATAGTTGATCGGATTTCGGAGAGCAGTGGTAACGGTCACAACTTGCGAGAGGTCGTAGGTTCGAACTATAGAAATGTAAAAAACAGAAAACGCTGTGTTAGATGAGTTAAGGTGAATGTGCCATGGTAGATCGCGAAATTTAAATTTTCTTACGTTTTTTGCAATTTGTAGGTCAGCGTCAGGTTGTATCTTGATCAAAATATGATTTGCGACTATAATAGACTTGTATGTACAGAATTATAGTCATTAGAATCATTAATATATCTCTTTAAGTTAGATTTCTACCATAAACACTTTTCCATACGAGATTTGTTCTTAACGGTAGAAATCTAACTTGGAAAGATGTATTAATGATTCTAATTATTATAATTCTGTAAATACGTACCTGTTATAGTCACGAATCATATTTTGATCAAGATACAACCTGACACTGACCTGAAAATTGCAGAAAACGTAAGAAAAATTGAATTTCGCGGGCTACAACTGCGCATTCACCTTAAACCGCTGAAGGATTTGAACGCGAGGAAACCGGAATGCCGGAATTTTATAATCTAAACCAAAAAAAATCGAAGACATGTGACATCCAACAAGTGCCAACAACCCGCAATGTGCTAGTGTTTTTTACGGTCCACTCCCTCTCACAGAGAGGAGGCCTGTATCCCAGTAGAAGGGAATATTATAATTGGCTGTATAGCAAAACCTATAACGGGTGTAAAAAGACATACTTATATCGAAGCCGACACTTGTATCAACAGTATGGTTTTAACCAAAGGACGTTGTACGACCGACGCCGGTGTAACCATATTAAAACACGTTTTTAACGCGTGGGAAGAGGCCCAAGACGCCATAGGAATCTTTTGTGACCTCTCCAAAGCAATTGATTGCGTCGATCACGAAACCTTGCTTTTCAAACTTGAGCATTACGGACTTGGAAAACTTGTGCTCAGTTTAGTTAGTTCTTATTTAAATGATAGACAACAGCAAGTTCAAATAAATGGTGTCAATTCACATGGTTTAACTGTAAAAATGGGTGTACCACAGGGCTCGATTTTGGGTCCTTTCCTCTTTTTAGTGTATATTAATGATCTACTCCATTTATTAAAAAATCAACCACAAATGATGTTATTTGCTGATGACACTTCCTTAATTTTTAAGGTAAATAGACGTGCTACAAATTTAGACGACGTAAATAACGCCCTACTGCAGGTCCAAAATTGGTTCACTGCTAAAAATTTAGTATTAAATGGGAAAAAAACTAAGTGCATAAGATTTTCTTTACCAAATGTCAGAGGTAGTGATTGTGAGATAATATTGAATCAAGAGAAACTAGAATTCGTCGATAGAATTGTTTTCCTAGGGATCACGCTCGACTCAAGGCTACAATGGGGTCCGCATTTAACATCTCTTGCAGGACGGCTAAGTTCAGCAGCTTATGCTGTGAGAAAAATCCGTCATAGTGTATAGTGTTGGTTATTGCGCAATAGAAAAACGGTTCGCAGTTCAAATCAGATTATAATTTCACGAACAAATTAATCACACTAGCAAATCACACACTATAGGTACACGATACAACCAGATACGGAACACGGGACAGTTTCTGAGCACATGTTGTTCGTATGATGTCCAATCTCCAAGAGGGCCGCTCCACCTCGCTGCATGCTCTCTAGTAGGTACTCTCCACGAACTCAGGCTAGACTCTGTCGAGCGCCGCCAGATAACGCTGGCGTTCCGAATAGTCAAACGAATGACCGGATGCGACATATACATATTATACTACATCCTAACTTATAATACCTATTATAAATGCAAAAGTAAGTTTGTTTGTAAGTTACGCTTTCACGCTAAAACGGCTGAACGGATTTGGAAGAAATTTCGCACGTGGGTAGACCATAACCTGGAGAAAGACATAGGCTACTTTTCATCCTTAGTCGTAGGCGAAGTAGCGAGCAACAGCTAGTAATATATATGTGCTGTTTAAGAGGATGCAAGTGAAATTGTGTGCAACGGCAGGCGAATTTGAAATACCTATGTATTATTTAAGTAGGTACCTAACTCACCACTCATTCAGTCATTCAGTTTTCAAGTATTAAAGCTACTTAAATTAGACATACTTTTAACATGACATTCTCAATTTCTAGATAAAATTAAAAGCTGATAAATTAATAAACATGATATCTTTATAAATTATCTTTGAGATAAACAACTGATATCATTAATAATGGAAGCGGAACATAGTAGGTTGTTAAAGTTTTTCAAGGAAACCCGTCAACACAAGTAAGTTTATAATATTTTTTATTTAAATTAGAAAGCGCTTTTTCACTATACTAGTACTTACGAGATCCAGCACCTTGCGTAACACACTATCAATCTAAATCTGAATCATTTTGATGGATATTGCTAATCCATTGCTTCATTATGTTCGAAAAACGTGTCTGCTCGACAACGTAAATAACGCAATGAATGTTGTTGAACTGTCAAAATGAAAGCCACTGCTACTGTCAGAGTGCGTTTCAACAAATAGTTCCTATGCCGTTATGTTGGCAACAATGTATACCACTTCTTATTCTTCACCACGCCTTAATGTTCTGGGCATGATTCTAACACGGACACCTTATAAATCTTAAAAAAACCGCAGAATCTATCTTGACAGACATGGGCACAAAACACATATACTCCTAGCGGAGGACAGGGGACCCAACATTATAACATAGGAACTTTTTGTTGAAACGCACTCGTTTGTTACGCAATTACCCCGTAGATTGTGATTGAAATTGTTTTACGCAAATAAGGTGCAGGGTCTAGATATCATTATGTTAGAGCGCAACATCTTCTTGGTCTAGTTTTCGCAAATGCGACTGCTGAGTTTAGGCTGGGTTTGATTCATGGGTCGAACAAAGTATTGGGTTCTCACTAGCAACCTAAAGTCTGGATTTGTGCTTAGTTTACCCCTGTTGACCTATGTCCAGCAGTCGACTGGTATAGGCTGATGATAGCCAAAAGAAGTCCCAAGCTAATATCTACAATTGTTTTAAAATGGTTATTTTAACCAAAAAATGACATTTCAGACCCAAAATGGCGGAAACACCAGTGATACCAGTAATAAAAATCGAAAAAGAATATCAAAATCCACCAAACGTAGAAGCAGAGGTACCAGGAACGCATGAAATCAGAGAATTCGACGACAAAAAGAACAGTTCCGAAATACCAGGTGCAGTGGACGATAAAAATACCAGTTCCGAAATCAAAATGACAGGTGCGGATTTTACGCTGTCACCCGTTATAACTGTTACTAAAAACGAATCTACGCTTACTAAAGGGGACATGAAGTTACAGAAAGTAACTGTTACTGAGGATATCGCGGTGAGTTACAGGCATTTGTTTAAGAAAGACGTTACGCCTGGTAAAACTGTCGTTACCAGTGTACAAAAACTTGAATATAAGTATTGAATGTGTTGTTGCGTTTTATTTACCTTTATTTTCATAAATACTAGCTGACCAATACGGTACAGACGCCAGCACATCAAGCTACTACAATCTGTCAAATTTATTTAATAGATTTTTAACTTTATCGACAAACCATAAGGTTCAAAATTGATTGGGAAAATTTGACAGTTTCTGGTAGCTTGATGTGCTGGCGTCTGTACTCGTGAACATTAGCATAATCAGCCTATAACGTTGCCACTGCTGGGACACAGGCCTGCTCCGTGAGAGGGAGTGGGCCGTAATCCACCACGCGGGCCCCGGTGCGGGTTGGTAGATCTCATAAGTCTTCGAATTTTTGGTTCTAGAACCAGCTGGTTTCCTCACGATGTTTTCGTTCACCGTTTTGAGAGCAGTAGTGATGAAATAATTTACACATATTAAAGCGCCTGTCTGGGTTCGAACCTACGACTTACAACTCGTAAGTCGAGGCCGTTACCACTGGGCCACCACTGCTTTCAAAACGGTGGAAAACATCGTGAGGAAACTGGCATGTCCACTCGTGAGCATTGCAATGCATCAAACAAGTGACCGTCTTAGTCATCAAGATTGTACATTATCTGTGAAGATCTTTTGACGATGAATCGTAGAATATCGAGTAGGTAGATAGGAAAAAGTGAGTGTTCTTTTGACGAACAAAGAGAAGAAATAAAGAGAATGGATTTATTGGGAGTTGCAAACGAAGATAAAAACACAAGTTTGACAACCAGTCTTACCAAGGGGTATCGTATTGGCGGGATGGCTAGGGAGAGAGCCTCACGTCCCAGCCGCCGCGGGAGACGCTCCGGGCGTCGGGAGCCGCGTGACGACTCCCGGCCACCGTAGGCGCGGGCCTGTGGACGGAGAGTAATGGGTAGCTCACCGTCCAATCAGGACCAGGCCCGTGCCGGATGGCGCGTACGTGTTCCACGCGCGCCTCAAACAGATGTCAGCAAAAAGAAAGGGGCCTGTCAGGGCCGAAGCCTGCCGGGGGTGCGTGATTATCCGAAAGGGTTACCGCTACCCCGGAACATAAAGGGCTAAGGAAGGAACACGGATGGGTTTTAGTCAGTAAGAGTCTGACACTCCCTTCCGCTCCACCCAGAGCGGGAGGGGTCATTTGACGATTTCCCATCCATAAAAAAAAGGAATCTGACAACCAGTCTTACCAAGGGGTATCGTATTATCCAGTAACTGGGTTGTGGAGGTCCGATAGGCAGTCACATGTATTCAGCTGCATCTGGTTAGACTGGAAGCCGACCCCAACATAGTTGGGAAAAAGCTAAGCAAATGATATGACGTGCATGTGACAAAGCAATTACTAGGGCGATTATACAATAAAACTGTAAAGAGTCGTATCCTGAATGAGGAGATAACCATAGAATAAGCAAGAATGGTAATGGACCGGTCAAACGGACAGTCGGACGTCTTTTTACCCGACTGCGCCAGAAGGTTATATATATTATGTTTTTTTTTTACGATTTTTAGGGTTCCGTACCTCGAAAGGAAAAAACGGAACCCTTATAGGATCACTTTGTTGTCCGTCTGTCTGTCAAGACCCTTTTTCTCAGGAACGCGTGGAGGTATCAAGCTGGAATTTATATCAAATACTCAGGTCTACTGTCTCTTGGAGCTGTAAAAAATCAAACTTCTAAGCCGTTTATGCCGCAAATTTTCGACACTTGCAAGGGAATCAAAACCTACAGGGTACTTCCCGTGAACTCAGAATCTTGAAATTTGGTACGAAGCAACTTCTTATAGCACAAATAAAGGAAAAATTGCGAAAACCGTAAATTTTTAGTTACATCATATAATAAAAATATTTTTAATAATTTTAAACTTACTACCCCTTTCCTCATGAACGCGTTGAGGTATTAAATTGAAATTCATATCAAATACTCAGGTCTATAATACCTTTAAGCTGTAACAAAATCAAACTTATATGTCAACGCAATCAAAAGGAACAGCAATTTAAGCCGCATATTACTTACTGGGGCTGCCTCAATTTATGTATGACACAATGCTTAAGATGCATCTAAATAAATATTTTTGTATTTGTATATTTTCAAACTCGCAACTACTCGCAAGGGAATCAAAACCTAAAGGGTACTTCCAGTCGACCTAGAATCAATGTTTTATAGCACATAATTATAAAGGAAAAATTCCGAAAATCTTAAACTTTTATACGGAACCATCGGTGCGCGAGTCCGACTCGTACTTGGCCGGGTTTTTTTTTTAATGGGACAGTATGGGGCTATTAGCTCATATGAGATACGGGGAAACTGTCTTAGAAGCCACTAGCTCTTTTTCATAAAACGATTTTGGCATAATTCGTTTTTTAATCAAGTGCGAGTTGTTCATAAAATTGACTTAATTTTGTTTAATGCTTTTTGGGTCTGTTTCATGTAGGTGACGATTATTTAATTGTTAACAGATTTGAAAAACAGAAGTTGGTCAGTAAAATATATATTGTCCCAGTAAAAAAACGGATAGGAATAGCCAAAGATCGAGCTTATGCCTAGATGGCGGCACATAATCAGCCTATAACGTTCCCACGTTCCCACTGCTGGGACACAGGCCTACTCTCGAGAGGGAGTGGGCTAATAATCTACCATGCGGACTCAATGCGGTAGATATCACATGTCTTCGATTTTTTGCTTCTAAGACATGCCAATGTTTTCCTTCACCGTTTTGAGAGCAGTGGTGATGAAATTTTTAAGTCCAGCGGTTAACTGATATTAGGCTAATGATGATGACGAAGAAGTTCTTTGTCTATACCCCTTCACTTCTTCGTAATAATCAGAAATCACCACCATACTTAAGTCTTAATTAATTTCAGGAAGAAGAATCAGAGAATGGTGGCTTCAGGATATCACACGAAGTTGAAACCTTGACGCAGACAGACGGACAGCCAGGCAGTATAACTGTAGAGACAAGTAAGAGAAGAAGAGAAGACATTGTTCTAGAGAAGATGGAAAAGGAAGGTGAGTCATTGAGTAGATTTAATCAGTACATAATATTCCCAATGCTGGGTCAGACCTGTGAGCTGTACTGTCCTCGAGGGTACAGTGCAAGTTGATGCAAGTTGTAAGCAACTCAACCAGGCCTAGTCTAGGTCTAGGCGAGCTCACACAGATGTGCGATCTACTGTACGTCACCATCTTCAATTTTTTGGGTTCTAAGAGACACATCCATAGATCGCTTGTTCAAATCCGGCTCGAAGGACCAAAAATGATGGCGATGTAAATAGACTGAGTGGCTAGTGGAATGAGATAAACACTAAAGCTGTGTGTTAAAAGGATTTTAGTAAATAAAAAATGAATATTAAAACATAAAATTCGAAACACAAACCTTCGACAGACACAAGACAAAAAGCAATGAAAAAAGAAAGAATATCATTAAACTAAAAACTATAAAAATCTTCTAAAAGGTTAACCTTAACCAAGGAGTTTGCAACATTCCACTCTCAAATTGCCACATTGTTTTTTTTTAACTACCCACTGCGTAGGCTTTAAAGCGAGGAGAATGAGACATTTTTTTTTATTTGCAGAAAAGAGTCAAGATGAGAAAAAATCTAAGATTCCAATGTTGAGATTGAGGCAGGCAGTCGAAAGGGTGAAGAAAGAGAGAGAAGCACAAAAAGCGAGACAGCAAGTGAGTTTCTTTTACTACCATGTCCTAAAATATAACGTCACACAGACCTGCATAGCTATTCACAACTATTCGACAGGCTATCGTATCGAAAATGACACATTTCGATAACCTGATTTGCCTTGTCCCCGACAGCAGACAGCTGTCGAAAGAATAGCGGTCGTCTATTTGCTTTAAACTGACAACGTTTTCGGGGTTTTGACTTGTGAAGAGCGTTTAGAGGACTCCTGCGATAACATTGATTGATGTTCGATACGGTAGGGAAGCGTATTGAGTGGTTGTGAATAGATGCTCAGCACTATTTATTTAAGCGGTGCAATGGGGTTGAAATGTTTACAAAAATTTGAAAATAATCAAATAACCCAGCAACTAAAAAGCTCAAACCTAGATCAAACAGTCTGGTGCAGTAGGTAGCAGTTGTGTTAGTTCAATCTCCGATCTGACGCCTCCAACTGCATCAAACTGTGTGATGTACCTAAAACCCTGTCTTTGCTGTCGCGCAGTCGGGTAATAATCAATACTTTTTGACCGTAAAACCTTTAAAAAAAAACTAGGTTTATTTATCTTTTATATTTTTCCAGCCTCGCAGATCATCCATCCCAAAACTGAAAGATGCTAAAAAAGTTATCAAAAGAGACACCTCCCTCAATTTTACACCGCAGGTCGACGATGAATTCGACAAGTTATACGAAGAAATAGTCGATAATAATCAGAAAAATATCGAGGAAAAGCTGCTGTCAGTCACAATGGAAGACCCAGAGAAAATTGAGACGAAATTCGAAGAAATTATCCACGCTTACGATGAAGACGAACATGCAAAGCAACCCGTGTCTAGAGTATCTAAAATACCTTCTCTAAGACGTAAAGACGATGAGGGACCAAGTAGATTAGGAGCTCTAATTGAAAGGGCCAAAGAAAAGAATACTATAACAGAATCCAAACTCAAAGATGGTGGATTCAAAGTGACTGCATCTACTATTAAAACTAAAAGATTTTCGAGAGGTAACAGTAGAGATTTAAGCAGTGAACAGCATATTGAAGTTACAGAAACGATTGATATTAGGGAAAGTGGTGATAACGATGTGTTTGTCAAAGAAACTGTGATCAAAAAAACTGCACCAGCTAAACCGGAGAGGAATTTTCATAATATTACTAAACGTATAGTTGCTGACAATAGAGCAGGAGAAAATGTTGAAAATATTGAAGACGGTGGCAAACAAACAACTGTTACAGAAAGCTTGGATAAAAAAGATGGTACACTAAATAAAACTAAGAGATTTAATCGCACTGTGAGTAAAGAGACCAGAGAGAGAAATCTAAACAGAGAATTAAGTAAGAACTTGGAAAATGTCAGAAGAGAGTTCAGAAATAAAATTGAGGATTCAATGATAGATGACGAATTTAACGACGTTGATAATCACGTTATTACAACAGAGACTATTACTGAAAATGCTCAAGCAACACCAATTAAAACAGAGATAATTGTTCGTGGTGTATCTAAAGAAATCAACGAAGATGGTCAAAATATTAACAGTACAGAATCTGTGACCGTCGAAGAGCTTGAAGACGGAGGTACTCGCACAATCACTACAAAAACAACTGAAACTCTGGTAATAGGAACACCAGTCGTAACTGAAAAAGTGATTCGAAATATCAGCCGCAATATAAGTACTGAGGGTCAAAATAATGCCATCAAAGGAGTTACGACTATAGAAGAGAGTACTGATGGGGGTAGTAAAAAAGTCACTAAAGAAACTTACGTTAGAGAAAATAAAGGAATTCCTGTTAAAACTGAAAGATTTACTAGAGGCATAAGTAAAGAGATGGGTAATATAAAACAGAGGAGTAGTAGTACGGAAATCGTTACAGCTGTTGAAAATTCAAGCCCTCAAACACAAGCACTTAAGAAAGAAACAAAGAAGACTGAGCACATAGAAAAAGAAGGTGTCAAAGGTATACCAGTTTATACGAAAGTCACTCGAAGTTTCTCTAAAGGTAAGATACAGAATGTGGAAATGAGTAGGAGTATTGAATGGAAACCTGCTGATGAAGTCAAAACTAAAAACTTTTCGCGAAGTGTCAGTGAGAAAGTTACCCAGAAAGAGCTTAAAGATGCTAGAAAATGGAAATATGAAGCACCAATTGGTAATAGTGAAGTTGTGGATGTAAATGATAAATCTACTGAGCAAAGTAATGTTACTAGCACACAAAATAAGACACCGAAAGACCCAGTCTTAGAGAGCATAATAAAGGATACTGTCAAGAACATTGCAAATAAAATAACAACTAAAAAAGTGACAGAGTATAAATCTGTAGAACAAGTTACGAATGTAGAGAAAACTACGTACACTCTTAGTAGTGACATTGATTTGAATGTAGACAGAGATTTTAAGGCATCTAGAGAAATTGGAACGCAGATGAGTATTGACGGGAGACCAGTTGATAGAAATTTCAAATTTGTTAAAGAGTTTGGTACGCAAATGAGTTTTGAAGCGAAATCTTTAGACTCGCCATTTGATAGAGATTTTAAACTAGCCAAAGAGAGGAATTTAGAAGGTAAAATTAATAATCTAAATGAAATTGCTGGTGCAACTATAGAGGGCGATGGAAAGATGTCTAAAGAGTTCGGTACTCAGATGAGTACGGTTGAAAAAACTGTATCTTCGTCTATTGACGGAAATCCAAAGGCATCTAGAGAATTCGGTACGCAAATGAGTGTAGTCGGTAAAATAGTCGATAGAGATGTAAAGATATCCAAAGAAATTGGTACTCAAATGAGTTTGGAAGGTAACAAACAGATACAAAATGATTTCGATAAAGTCAGTAGCGCAAATGTTACAGAAATAAACAAAGACCCCATCATAACCGAAAAGAGTGAGAAAGAATATAGTAAATTGTCAACGCTAGACAAGGACAGGGACATCGCAGAAACCACGGTTCTCAAAGGCAATGTAAGTAGGATGAAAGATAAAATAACAAAGGAAACTGTTGTCGTTTCTAAGAAAGAACCAGATGAGGAACTTCCTAAAACGAAGTCCGTTTTGTCTAAAATAGCAATTTTTGAGGCAAGTATATAACGTGTTTCAAATGTAATAAGACTAACCCTAGTTTTTAAAACAACTCTTTGAGACATACGTCACCGGGATGCCATGGAGGCGCAGCTAGGTTGCGTCGTCAACAAAATGTATGGTTGACTGCGTAACCAAGCTGATGCCAGGTGAGCCACCTTCTATACAGCGTGGCAGGGAGACATCAACTCGCTAACTGTAACCATAATTCAGCACATGATTCTAAATCCCATAGCGTAGAAATTTTTCAAGGGTTATCAAATAAAAAACAGCTATTTCATCGTCAGCCTATAGCAGTCCACTGCGGGACATAGGCCTCTCTTATTGCACGCCATTCTACTCGATTTTCGACAACTCTCAACCAGCTGCTACCAGCCATCCTGCGAAGATCGTCGCTCCACCTAGCCTGAGGGCGTCCCACCTTATGTTTACCGATTCGCGGTCTCCACTCAAGAACACGTCTACCCCCACGGTCATCGGTTCTACGGCTAATATGGCCGGCCCATTGCCAGTTCAGCTTGCTTATTCTGTGAGCTATGTCCACAACTTTGGTTCTCTGCCGGATCACCTCGTTTTCATAGATAAGTGACATATACGCGGTCAAAATGTATGGAACAGCAATTTTTTTAATTACCGACGAATTTTTTTTTAGGCTAGGGTTCAGAATCGTGTACTGCATTCATAATACCAGATTGGGCGTAGAGGTCCCTGCCACATTGTGTAGAAGCTGAAGCTGTATACATTTAGTTGGCAGCGCGACCTTGCAACGTCGCGCGTCGCCATGGCGTCCCGATGAAGTATGACTCTTTAACTTTACACGTATTGGTTTTCTGCCGCTAAAAAAATAACCAGTCAGTCAACAACTATGGTCTCCGCCAGGTAACAAAAAAATAAAAGTCATTGATCCGATTTGTACCAAAAAGTCCGAACTTATTCGATATCATAGCGCCGGTGGCCCGTGTTGCTCTATGTTCGATATAGATAGCTCGTCATGCAAAAACTTCAGTTTCGTGGTTGATCTGGGAAACTAACCGGATTTTGTACAAATTATTCCGCAAAATGACAAAATTAACAGTCTTTCGAAAAAAAATGGTTGTCTGTTGAGTCGGTTTACGGACGATAATTTTACGTGATAACGTCATAAGAAAACATCAGATAGATCGTGCCTCACTATCGCTTGTTCCGCGCTTTCGCTTGCACGTTCGGCTCAGACGGAACGTGACAATGAGTCATGCTTTTTCATGCGTGCAGCCGGCGTTCATCGATTTATACGACGTTATCACGTCTAAAAACTTATTTATACAAATTAAAAAAAAATTGCGCAGCACCTTACACTTGATAGAAGTGAAACTGTAAAACAAATAAAGAGTAAGAGTGATTTAGTGTGAGAGATAGAGAAAGTTATATCTTTTTGCTCTCTCATGTAACGAAATGTGATAAAACATGACACGGCCTTAAAATTTCAATTCTCGTCCAATAATTTACTATCGAATCGCCGTCTAAGAAGGTTTTCTTAAAAAAAATATTTATGCAAGATACTCATTATATTTTTTTTTTCAGCGCCTAGAACCAAAGGAACCGCACCCAGTAATAGAGGAACCAACACGCAGAATAAAATGCAAATATGTACCACCGAACTTAAACCGGACCAACAGTGCAGACAGACCAAAAATAGTCGATGAAGTACTGAAAGAAAACATACAATCTGAACCTTTAGGAGATACTTGTAAGGTTGAAATTGGTGTATACTACGATGAAGTTACATATACAAGTGAACCAGTGGTTGCCAAAGAATATTCTAGAACTGAAGAAGGGTGCGAACAAAATATTTCAGAAATAAAACAAGTGAATGTTGAAACAAAGGAAGTTACTAATGCTCATTCACAACAAGAAACAAAAGATTTCAAAACGGCCACAATTCTACCAGGCACAATTGATTTTAAGACACAAGAAAGCCAAATAGAATTTGCTAAAACTAAGAACGATAAAGCACAAATGCAAAGAGAACCTAGTGTAATTGAGATGCCAACAATCTTCCCGGCTAAAATTAATTACGAAGCTGATATTGGTAAAACTAAACCTGGGAAAATTAATCTTAATAGTTGGTCTACTCAGGTTGAAATTAACAAAAGTACTGTAGATAAAATTGACTCTTTAAGGGAAGAAAGTCTGCACGATATTGCGCAGACATTGCCAGGCAAGGTTGACTTTAAAACTTCTGAAATTCAAGTCCCAGTAAGCAGAGACTTACCAGGAATCATTGACTTTAAACAAGAAGAAAATCAAATTGAAAGTGTCACCATTTTACCCGCTAAAATAAACTTTGAATGCAAAGAAGCCGAACAAACTTTAGTAGGAAGAATTGATAGTAAAACGAATGATAGTCGAAATGGAGAAAGTGACAATTTACCAGATATAACTCATGGCTACCTGGTTGATGATGTCACTACCCTACCAGCGAAAGTAGACTTTAAATCATATGAAGTACAAACTGAAATCGCAACAACATTACCAGGCAAAACAGAAGCTAACAGTAATCAAACTAAATTCACCAAAACTTTTACGGCTTTCGGCAACACTTCAGTTGAGAAGCAGTCGAAAGATAACTCCCAAACCAGTCAAAAAGAAGTTAGTGCTAAACCTAAACCAGGAAAGATAAACCTTAATTTATGGCAAAATCAAGTTGATACCAACAAAACTCTCATTGGTAAAACTGGCAGCATCAAAAAAACTAAAGAAGCTGAAATGACAAAGGCACTTTCCGGAAGACCTAACTTCAATAACAAACCAGCCAGAGTAACTGAGACCATCCAAGGGAATAACGTACTTAATAGAAGAGAGTATAAAGCTGAAATCGCTAAAACTACAACTGGTCAAATTAATATAAATCCCACTAAAAGCCAGGTCGGAGGAGCTAATAATTTACCAGGTAAAAACGGATTTGATTCTACCGAAAATCCTGGTGATATAGCAAAGCCAATACTGGAAAGCGTAGATTTTAGTAGCAAAGAAACTCAAGAAGAAACTATCAGGACTTTACCAGAAATAGTAAATTTTAGTATAGCCAGTAGCCAAGCAGAAGTGGCTACAATACTACCAGGGACAATTGACTTCAGTACTACAGAAAATCAAATAGAAAAACCCAAAATATTAACAAGGAAGATTGAATTTGAAACGGAATTTGTGACCAATGAAGCTAAAGCTGAAATAAGAGAAACATTACAGGATAATATTTACTTTGGCTTGACTGATAATCAAACAGAAAGTATAACTACCCTTTCACAGCAAAGCAGTATTGAAAAGGTAGGGAAACTCGATTTAAAAGCTTGGGAACATCAAGTTGAAGTGAATAAAACCCTTGTTGATAAACTAGATATCGTAAAAGGCGAATATTTAGAGGATATCGCTAAAACGTTACCTGGAAAAATAGACTTTATAACTTACGAAAGTCACGTAGGTGAAGCGAAAACTTTTCAAGCGCCAATCAACTTAAATACAGAAGAAGATAAAGTTGAAATTACTGAAATAGAAGTTGATTCAGAAGCTGTTGAAAATAAGGCTGAAGCTCCGAAAATCTTACCAGGGGCAATCGAATTTAACCCTTTTAAGCACACACCTCGGTTTAATCCTCTTCCTATGTTTATTCCTCTTAATTCACAAGAAAATAAGGTTCTTGGTAAAGAAACAGGTCAAGGAGGTAACGACCTTAAAGATAATGTTTATAATGTTGAAATTCCTATTGAATCAAATCCTGGAGAGACACTCAGTGACCCAGAACTTGTCGATGAATATCCTGCAGTGGATGCTAAATCAAACAGTGATTCGATAATTGGAAGTATAAAAAGGAAATTGTACTTTATTTCTAACAAGAGTAGCGTTCAAAATGCTACAAACACACCCATGAATACACCTGCTCCAGCAGAAACAGACGATGACAATTGGCATTATGAAAAGAGAGTAGACGAATTACAGACAAAGACTTATTCAATAAGCAATATTGGTCAAAAAACTAATAGTGTTTCTTCTATGACTAGTATAGCTACAGGCAATTCTTATGAAATAACGGCTGAAATAATTGAAGAGAGTTACTCATACAATGTAACAGATAATACTATGGATAATTCTGCAACTGAATATGAACTAAGTTCTGATACCAATACAGTCAAAAATAAATTAACAAAAGACGCAGGCGACTTCAAAACATCTGCAGGAGATCATAAACAATACCTTGACGGTATAGAAGACAATAGAAATGTAACAAACGAAAACGGATTCAATTTCAATTTACCTAAAGTTGGAAATAAACTAACAAGAAGCGCATACGGTGCCGATGACTTCAAAACTTCTACAGAAGAATTGACAAGAGCTAAATCTCTAGCAGAGTTAGATTTAGGAGATGCAGTGCATGGTCAAGTTAGAAGAATAGTAGGGAGAATAAAGTCAGTAGACTTTGGTAGGAGAGAGAGTGTGAAAACAGAGATTAGCATCAAGGAGATGCCGAAGAAACTGTCGGTGTGGGAGAAGATTGCACTTTTTGAGGTAAGACTGATGACTTTGTTTTATTTTTTTAAATTTTGAATCGTCATGAAAGGGCTTTGAAGGTTTGTGGCATACCTATCCGTCCGCCATTTTTTTTTTCTAAATGGCAGCTACGAATAAGACCAAACCCCGTGAAGTGTCCATCTTGGCACCAAGGACAATTCAGACTATTTAAAAAAAAGTGAAATATGGCCCGCGGATTCCTTTTGGCATGAAGTCTCTTTGAAGAGATTTAAAAAAAAACGCACGTCTCCTACTAATCTGTGGCGTTACCACTCTAGCGCGGTAGGTAACATAAAGTAAAAAGCACACGTGGCACGCACCTTCGGTGCAACAAAGTCACAAATAGCCAAAACTGCAAAATTGAGGTAAGTATGCCAAATTGTCTCTGAACCATGCCTATACTGGCAACAAAAACATCCGTGAAAGTATCTCTACTAGATGGCGCAGATGCTTTTGTGGTTATAAATGCGAAAAAATTAGGATATAAACTCGAAAAAAAAATTAAAACTCCTCTTTTGTAAAATTTAAAAATGAGCTGTTGTGACTTTGTTCCACCGAAGGTGCGACGTGTTTAATACACTGTATTATAGACCTAAAAACAGTTCATTAAGAGCCACTTTACTAGCAAGTGTGTTGAAAAGTATATTATAATTATCATCATTTGCAGACGAGTGGTCGTCATTTTTGGTTTTAAATAGAAATAACAGTTTTTTAATAAGTAAGTTAATAGAATTGTTAAAATGAAGTGTTTAACAACATTAATATTGTTGTCAATGTGTTTGTTTGTGATCGTAAGTAAATTCTTTGTATTGATCACGATAAATTTGAATAGTACGTTTTTAAACCCCCATTTTGTTTAAAAACGATTTTATTTTTTTGTCTGCTCATTACCCTAGATTGATGAGGAAAGTGGTGTGATGACTGGTACCTAGGACTTACCGAATTATTTTTTCTTTGGAATATTTGTTTAAGGACAACATCCGTCGGTTCAACTAGTTGTAGACATACAGGGCCAAATTAATTTAGCTAGCGAAACTCCACAGACGTTATGGGTATTGTCTACCTACAAAAGATAAAATAATAGTAGATTGTACAACTAAGGCATAAAATGGCTCGTTTATGCCTGAGTTATACACTCTGCTTTTCACTTGGATTGCGAGAAAATGAAACAGGCATAAAGTATACAGTACATAATTAATCAAAAATGTTTGCAAAGCATAGCTAATTCCCGCCACCACAGATAATACTGCTACGAAACTTTTTAATAGTTTTTTTTTTTTAATTTCAACATTTGTCATTCGACTTGGGTACTTCATACTGCCAAGTCATAAAAACGTTTCCTTGCGTTTTTAAATAATAAATGACAACTATTTTACCTGATTTTACTAAATTAACGATAGAAAACACGGAAGTGGTATAAATTAAAGAAAATGAAATAAATCACGACTTTAATCTGCGAAGTTTTATTGTGCGTGTGGCTGTTGGGCGTGATTACCTTAGTCTCAGAAAAAAAATTACTTTATGCACTAGAACATAAAAAGCGATTTTATGTCGCCTAAGCACAATATAAAGACGAACTTTTAGAGCATGAGAAGTGAAAAAAACATTTTCACTTCTCATGCTCTAAAAGTTCGTCTTTATTTTAGTGATTTATTTCATTTTCTTTAGTTTTTACCACTTCCGTGTTTTCTATCGTTAATTTAATAAAATCAGATTTATAAAATAGTTGTCATTTATTATTTAAAAACGCAAAGAAACGTTTTTATGACTTGGCAGTATGAAGTACCCAAGTCGAATGACACATGTTGAAAATAAAAAATAAAAAACTTTTAATATTAGCTATGCTTTGCAACAATGTACTGTATACTTTATGCCTGTTTCATTTTCTCGCAATCGAAGTGAAAAGAAGAGTGTAATAACTCAGGCATAAACGAGCCATTTTACCCCTCGACTTAACTATGGATAAAAACGTCTTGGGGTAAAATAGCTTCTTTTATGCATTAGTTGTACAATCTACTATTTTTTAACTGATACTTGAAGTATGACTTGGGAAAATCTGTTTTTTATTGTTTTACTAGCTGCGCCCCGCAGTTTTACCCGCAAAAGTTTCGATCCCGTGGGAATATCGGGATAAAAAGTAGCCTATATGTTAATCCAGGGTGTCAGCTACCTCATTACAAAATTTTATCAAAATTGGTCCAGCCGTTTGAGCGTGAAGAAGTAACAAACATATAAACACACACACACACAAACTTTCGCCTTTATAATATTAGTGTGACGTGTTTAGATGTCGAAATCCATCAATTCCAAAAATATTTTTAGTGACCTGCTGTTGATGACCCCAAAAAAAAACTGATCAATTTAATTCATTCATACATTAAACAAAAAAAAACTGATCAAAACACTTTATACGTGCAGCCTGTGGGTTAACTACACACTTGGGTCATACAATGCCCTGCGTGTGCAATACAACAACGCGTTTAGGGTGCTGCTGGGGCTGCCACGTTTCTGCAGTGCTTCGACTATGTTCGCAGAAGCGCACACTGATGGGTTTCATGCTCTTATAAGGAAGCAGTGTGCGTCGCTGCTGAGTCGTGTCAGGTCCAGTAACAACAGTATTATAAGTGTGTTCGCGGACAGGTGGGACTCTCCACTGCTGCGCCACTGGATACATTTGCATACGGCACTGTGAGTAGTGGAGAGTTCCTCCCGGTCCAAATGTGTGTAATGTGTCCTT
The DNA here is from genome assembly GCA_947508005.1 of Amphipoea lucens. Classification (NCBI taxonomy): domain Eukaryota; kingdom Metazoa; phylum Arthropoda; class Insecta; order Lepidoptera; family Noctuidae; genus Amphipoea; species Amphipoea lucens. The sequence continues at coordinate 8,082,082 of OX382385.1, forward strand.
AACTGTTTTTATCTGCTTTTCTTTTTGTGTGCGTAGTTTTTGTTTGTTTTATTTTTGATGTGTTTGTAAAATGTGTGTGTTGTGAAATATGGACATTGTTCTGAATTAAATGTTATTATTATTATATTATTATTAATTTATGTTTTGTTTTGTCACATTTAAATATCGATACCCATCGCGTCTGCGAAGTTTCGCTAGCAAAGTTAATTTGACGCTATATTATAAGTTACTCGTAAACCTACTTCGATAACAATACTAAAGAATTCGCGCGCATTCTCTAATGACCTACGAATAAGCAATAAACTAATCACCGGTGATCAGATAGGCTGAGTATATTTACCTAAAATTCGGAGAACAGAGACAGAAAGTGGAGACTTCCTTACGACGACATTTTTTTTTCCCGGAATTCGGGATAAATCACACTAATATTATAAAGGCGAAAGTTTGTGAGTGTGTGTGTGTGTGTTTATATGTTTGTTACTTCTTCACGCTCAAACAGCTGGACCAATTTTGATGAAATTTGGTATAGAGATAGTTTGAGTCCCGGAAAAGGACATAGGATAGTTTTTATCCCGATATTCCCACGGGATCGAAACTTATGCGGGTGAAACCGCGGGGCGCAGCTAGTCTTAAATAAGTTGAAAATAAGCTTTATTTAAGACTAGCTGCAACAAAAAATTTATGCGGAGCAGAACAGTTTGTCATGGGCTTTGGGATTTTAAATTACTGTAATAAAATTCCATACAGATGATAAAAACAACCTTTGTTTTTTTTTAATGTCTTCATAAATATTCATATTATTCATTATTCAAATATCACATCCTAAATAAAGCTTATTTTCAACTTATTTAAAAAAAAAATCGAATTCCGGGAAAAAAAAATGTCGCCGTAAGGAAGTCTCCACTTTCTGTCTCTGTTCTCCGAAGTGTAGGTAAATATACTCACCCACTATCTAAAATCAATTAAGTACTTTCTAAAAAGCTAAAACCTCTTTACAGGGCAAAACAGCCCGTTCCAGATACAAATCAACCATTATACAAACGACCGTCGCAAAGAAGACCACCCCAATAATGTCTGAGGAAGAATACTTGAAGAAAATCGAAGAACTAACAACGGGGAAGACAAGATTTGGAAGGCTAGGAAATATGCTTTACTTACCGCTGGCTGATGGCTCTGAAATGCCTGTGCTGGCTATAGGCACCGCTTTGGTAAGTTTAAACCTAGCTGCACATGGATCTTCTGGCATGTTCTTTATTATGGGTTTGGATCTCGAAATATTCGATGAGCACTCGAACCCCAAGTTTTATTAAAGTTATGATGCGTTCAAAATTAACATGCTACATACGTATCCATCAAATCTGTAAAGTATCGCCAGTTAATACCACGTTACATTGGCAGGTGGACCCCCGCTTATTAACGTACCAGATTTGCGCAGCTATCGACATGGGTTATCGAGCCATCGATACAGCTTACATCTACGGCAATGAGAAGGAAATAGGACTAGCTATTAAAGCTAAAATTGACGACGGCACTGTGAGACGGTAAGTGGCAAACAGCTTAAGTTTTCGAAAAAGCAAAGTTTTTGTAACATTTTGAATTAAGAATTTGGTGTAGAAAGCTTGTCAAACTCTTCTCTTGTGTAAACCCGCGAAATTCAAAATTCCTTTGCAAAAAAGAAAATTTCCAGGGCTGCCTTTTTTTTTTGGGTGGGAAATTATCAAATAACTTCTCCCGTTCTGGGGGGAGCGGGAGGGCGTGTCAGACTTTTACTGACTAAAACCCACCCGTGTTCCTTCAGTTGCCTGTGCCAGGGGCCACGGCATCTCTTTCGAACAACCCGCGACCCCGGCAGGCATCGGCCCTAGCGGACCCCGTCAGTTCCAGAAGCAATATTGTAACCAATGAGGTTAATCCGAGGTGCGATTATTGCTTGTTGAAAACTTCGAGGGCTGTCTATCATACAGTTTGACAAGATCTCAATTCAAAAACCGAGTGAAAGAGTTTTAGAAGTAAACTTTTAGTTTTCTTAAACTTCTCAATATTGAACGAACACCTTTGTAGCGGTATCTACAACGCCACATGCGAACAACGCGTCATACTGACGTCACGTAAAATCCTGCATCTCGCAAGCAGAGTTTACCGCGCAACTAGCATAGATACAACGGCCCGACATGAATCATAGGGCAGTTGCCCGCCAGACACAACACCCGTTTGGTCGGAGGATCCTCCCTTTTCTATAGAGTATGAGTGAACTTTACACCCTGTTCCTCATACCGCCACACCTTCTTTTTAATAGAAAGCCAAACAGGGGTTGCAACAATGCAGTTTGTAGGCAAACGAAGTCGTGGGCCTAGTAACTGCTTTTATCCGACTGCGCGAAAGCAAAGACAGGACGACACGCGTGTATAACATAAGTTTTTGAAGTGAAACTTCTTTACGCACGCTTGACTTGGGGAGTAAGCTGGCGAACGCGTGACGTAAGCGTTACGAAAAGTGTGATCGGGCGAGGCGAACGGGAGTTGAGTGGGGGATATAAGCAAGAGAAAGCAGTGCGCGCACATTTTCTTTCTCTCTTCCTCTCATAGCCAAATACGTTTGAAGTTTCACTTCAGTCGTGTGGTCATAAACACACTCGGTTTTTTCAAATGTGTATTACAATAAATTAACAAATATTTTTTTAATTCTATGTCCACAGCGAGGATCTGTTCATCATCTCCAAGCTCTGGAGCACGTACCACCGGTCTGACCTCGTGGAGGTGGCCTGCAGGGCTTCGCTGGAGAACATGGGGCTTGATTACTTTGACCTTTACTTGATACATAACCCCATGTCTTTCAAGGTAAGCCAAGTAGAAGAATAATGTACCCAGGATTTTGTAATATCTTGATTTAAAAGAGTGTCCATGGATTTTCTTGCCCGTTCTTCAACTATCTGACTAACTGACCGACTATTTAATATTGACAATTCAAAAGTGCCTGTACATGGTTTAATTGAAATAAATGCTTTGAGTTTGAGTTTGAACTAACCCGCAATAGCTCCAAGCTACCACGTTGTTAATTTTATTATTATAAACCTCAGTTGTCCCACTACAGGACAAAGGCATCCCTTCCCTCTTTTCATTTTTCCCGGTCTACTGCGATTGTGGGCCTTTAAGGAGTCCAGTTCATCCCGCCATCTTTTTCTGGGCCTTCCGCGCAGTCGTTTCCTGCCATTTGGGATCCACTTGAGTGGTAGTGTTATTGCTGCTACGACAGCGTCAGATAGTTCCACTTTCATCCAGCAGCTGTGCGTCTGCTATTTTTGTTTCGGAACGAAGTATAATAGAGTTCCTAATGCGGTCTGTAGGTTGGATACCTAGTATATTCGTTCCAAAGCCCGTTGGCAGCCTCCAAGTGCGGACTTTTGACTTTGTTAGAGAACTAGTTTGCGCTTCGTAGGTCTATGAGGGTGGGAAGACTGCACACATTGCTAATTAATATGACTGACTAATAGTTTTACAAAGGAATGAGCTATTTTAAGAAAACGTCGAATTGAAAACGAACCAAGCACTGCACTTTTCTATGAAACAACAGATTCATTTTTTGAATTGATAACCTACGAAAAATTTTGTAGGGGGTCTAAAGTAAATTGAAACAAGTTTAAAAAGCTAACAATCTTAAAATAATAATATGTACAAGTATATAAAAAGGGAGGGAAAATAATCAAAGGGCATCAAAAAATTCGTCCGCATCACTGTCAACAAGTTTTAATATTAGGTCAAAATAAAATCTCTTTAATCTGTTTTTTTTTTTGCTTGGATATCTTTGGTTAGACGTACTGAGCGTTATGTTAAAATTTGTCCATCTATCTTAATGGGAACCTGTATATTTAAACCCCCTTCATTGTTCCAACAGGAAGGTCCCGACCCCATACCAAAAATCGCTACAGTCTTACAATACTCCCAGTACGACTACTTGGACGCCTGGATTGGCATGGAATCGCTGGTGGCTAAGGGCCTCGCCAAGTCCATTGGAGTCAGCAACTTCAACTCGCAGCAGATACAGAGGATTCTGGATAAAGGAAAACTGAAACCAGTGATAAACCAGGTAAAGAAAGATATTAAAGAAAGACAAGATTAAGTAGTAGTTGAAGTATTTTACATGGAGCGACTGCCTATTTACCTACATCTGCAATACTTCGTAAAATATGTTTCTGACACAGATCCCAACTAGCAAAACAGTCGTAGAATTAATGAATTATTCGAATACAGATCGAATAAATGTTGAGTAGTAGCTACGTAGTAACCACAATGTGGTATAAAAGCGTTTATTAGCGCATTTAGTTCATTTAGTTCATTCAGTTCCAGTTTTGCTTTTACTCGATAATTATTCCACAATTATGTTCCTTATTCCACAGTAACACGACTTTCATAGCACTATTAGTCGAATAATTTGTGCCCAAATCGCATATTACAGCACCCTTATTGAACTATTAGCTGAAACAGGAACGTGGTCTCCACTATTATAGCACATGTTTTTGCCAGTTGAGATATAGATAGACCTAGATAACGCAAGTATCACGAACTGTATGAAAACCAAGCGTGCCAGTTATGGACTACCTACTATGACGTCACAAGCTCGCGCTCTCGCTCACACTCACCCAGCCAGCAGTACGCAGGACTGAGCGCGAAAGTGGCGGCTTACGATTTTTGAACGTAAGTTAGAGCGATTTTTGGCACGCGAAGTAGTTGCTCTTGCGTCATCTAGGTGTATCTATATCTGTGGTTTCTGACAATTAAAACCAACAACAATATCCACATTCCAAATTCAAATCGCTTTTAGTCCCTAGGGATTAAAGAGTTGTTTTAGTCCCTGTTTACGAAGAATACACTAGCTCTTTTTGAATAGAGGTGTTAAAAAGGTATTAAATAGGTAGGTACTAGCAACGGCCCGCGGTTTCACCCGTATAAGTTTCGATCCCGTGGGAATATCGGCATAAAAACTATCCTATGTCCTTTCCCGGGACTCAAACTATCTCTTAGATACCAAACATCTAAATCGGTTCAGCGGTTTAAGCGTGAATCCCGTGGGAATATCGGGATAAAAAGTAGCCTATATGGTAATCCAGGGTGTCAGCTACCTCCATACAAAATTTTATCAAAATTGGTCCAGCCGTTTGAGCGTGAAGAAGTAACAAACACATAAACACACACAAACTTTCGCCATTATAATATTAGTGTGATGAACCTTCTTACAGGTGGAAAGCCATCCTTACTTGTCGCAACAACGCTTGCACACCTTCTGCGATGAACGGAACATCACACTCAGCTGTTTTGGAGTACTCGGCTCTAAGGTAAGTTCTACTAAGCTGTATAAAGGCTCCAAAATTCACAACCAGCCTGTGGCGCCATCTACATCTCCACATACGAACTACGCTTCATAATGACTGTCACGGAAAAAAATCCTGCATCGCGCAAGCAAAGTTTACCGTGCGACTAGCATATACACATAGATATATGAAAGAAGGAGATATGCCCTGTAGTTGACATTATTCGTCGAAGCCGAGGTCCGCACCCCACAGGGGGTGCCCTTAGCCTGTAGTCGCTTGTTTTTAAGTTTTTTTAAGTCCTGGCTGGAGGCCTTAATTTATTGAGGCAACCACAGGCAAGTCCGGTTAAGCAGACGACAACCTCCTAGGTTGAATTGCGAGATGCCATTCTCAAAAAACTTTTGAAAAATCAATAATCGGATAGTTGCCCGCTAGTCTCGAAACCCGTCTGGTTACACCCTGTTCCTCGAACTCTGTAAGCCCATAAAAATCAGTGGTGGACTGTCCCTAAGGCCAAAGAGGCTCTAGTCTGTACCTGCAGCTGGCAAGATCTCCGCTCAGTAAATAATGAAGCTAGGACGGCTAAGTTGACATGATCACAATGTTTTTGACTTTACATTTTACCCCAAATTTACACTGAGGTAAATGTTCTTCTGTTCTCATTTATCGTTTACACCTTTTTTCCGGGGATTAATCCTCATGGATGGGAAGAACGGAGGGGTTATGTCGGACTCCTACCGACTAAATCCCCACTGTTCCTTCTAGAGGGCCCGGGAGATACTAGTACATTCGCCGCACCCCCGACTGGTATCAGCCCGCTATGCCTAGCGGACCTCATCACCCAGTGCGGCCTGTCCCAAGACCGCGTGCCACCTCTTTGAGCCTGACTGCTCGAGCGACGACACGGCCCCATGGCAATTTCGCCGCCCGCCCGTTTACACCTAAAACTAGTTGTAAAGACAATCTATTTGCACCAGGAAACCCCTCAACAAATAGCTCATTTGGAGGAACATCGACGTAATTGTTACTTTAATTTTTTTTTTACGTCTTTGTTTCTCCTAAAGTAAATACGCTTTCTAAGTGCTTTGTCATATTTAGGTAACTAATTTTTGGGAAAAAACACATTTACGTCGATGTACCTATGTACCTCCAAATGAGCGAAATATTCTTCTATCAACATAAATGGTATGGTACATGTAAGGGCCAAAGCACACACGCTACTTTCTGCATCGGCGATCGGCGATTTTGCGGCTGTATCGATGCTGCATCGCGTTTTGGCGACTCTCTGCGTTCGGACACGGTATCGGAATCGTGCGTTTTAGCGACTGCTCCGATACTGCTGCATCGCGTTTTGGCGACTCTCTGCGTTCGGACGTGGTATCGGAATCGCGCGTTTTAGCGACTGCTCCGATGCTGGCGCAAATGCCAAATCGCTGCGACCGGCATCCGAATGTGTGCGGAGTGTAGCGTTCAACCGCTGTATCGAGCTTCCGAAAAGCGACTGAATCGCCGCGTTTGGCGTTTTTAAGTGTGCGGTGTGGAATGCTTGGTCGCTGCATTTAGCTTCTAAAAAGCAGCTGAATCGCCGATCACCGATGCAAAAAGTAGCGTGTGTGCTTTGGCTCTAAGTAGAAAAATCTATACTTATAATAAATCTGTAGAGAGGTCAATTCTGTACATGAAATATATTTTTAAAATAACTATCAGGGGGTGATTAGTGATCGATACTGATGCCAAAAATGCAATCAGTAAAATTTTTGTCTGTCTGTCTGTCTGTCTGTCTGTCTGTATGTTCCTTATAGAAACAAAAACTACTCGACGGATTTTAACGAAACTTGGTACAATTATTCTTCATACTCCTGGGCAGGTTATAGTATACTTTTCATCACGCTACAATCAATAGGAGCAGAGTAGTGAAGGGAAATGTTGGGAAAACGGGAGAAGTTACTCCATTTTTTAAGCTTCCGTCGCGTGTGCAGCCTTAATGGTTAAAGTTACATAGAAATCATGTATGACGGAAATATTTTACATAAAATTGTCTAAAAATATCCTTCAACAGCATATGTCTATCTTTTATGGTTGACTCACAATAACACGTGTAACTCCTGATAGCTTAGCAGTTCGGAGCATTCTGATTATATTTGTTTACTCTTACGTTTATAATACTCTCACTCATCCCTAATTTAAAAAAGTTAACATTATTACCTATTCAATAAAAAAAGAATCATAGAAATCGGTATAGAAACACCAAACTTAATACATGAAATAAGCCATCGCGCCGTCGCACGTCTGAATCATGCTATAAGGATTATTTTTGTGTAACGGTTGTCAGAACGTTCGACCTTATTGACAGACAATAATTGATATTGAGAAACCGTGCTTATCAGCGCGACTTTTAGTCTTTAAATAGTTTATTTGAATTTCTTTTGTTGTTATTTTGTAAAATAGGTATGAGTTGTTTTGGTAGTGTTTAAATATTCGTTCAAATTAAAAATTATTAAACGTAGGTACTTTTATTAATTAAAGTAGTTATAAGTATTTATTTTTAAGTGAAGTAGGTATAGCTAGATAGTATTGCACGGGCGTTTCAGCTTTATTTTCATTTCTTTTTTGTTGTGTAGACAAGGAATAAGGAAGGATTGTTTGAAATTCAACCCCTAAGGGAGTTAAATAGGGGATGAAAGTTTGTATGAAAGTTCGTCAGTTTTAAAGTTAGGATCATCAAATTTTGTGTTTAGGCTGACGACTAAAAATTTATTTATACGTGTCTCAGCGTTTTTGATAATTCTACCCCCAAAGGGTTAAAAGGGGGGATGAAGTTGTGTATGAAAGTCCGTCAGTTTAAAAGTTAGGATCTTTAAATTTTGTATTTAGGCTAACGATTGAAAATTAATTTATACGTGTCTCAGCGTTTTTGATAATTTCTCCCCCAAAAGGGGGATGAACGACCTGACTGAAATATCAACGCACAGTCTAAATCGCTGGTCCTTCCTAGGGACATGAATTTTGGAGGGTGTGTTCTTTGTGAAGAGTAGGTATCGAATAAGAAGGGGTTTTTGGAAATTAAACCTTTAAGGGGGTGAAAAGGGGGGGATTTTGTTGGTATGAAAAATCTTATTTCTTGAGTTAATAACCTTGAAACTTGGCACGAATACTTATCTAAGTAAATTATGAACTTTGGAATTTTTCGTTTTTCTAAAATACCCCCTAAAGAGGTATTGGGGGGACTGGGGCCTGGGGGGTGTCAAAATTTGTATGGAAGAATTTTAACGCCCTGTCCGATTAACTTGAAACTCAGTATTTATACTAAGGACTAAAAATAATTAATAACATGTATTCGGGGTTTTCGAAAATCTACCCCTAACTGTGTGAAAGGGAGGATTTTACCGCGTGGCTTGATTAGCTCGAAAATTGGTATAAATAAACTGAGTCAAGTTATAAAATTCCACCCCTGTGGGGGTGAAAAGCGGGGATACAGTTTATTTGAAAAATCTGATTCCTTTGTTCTATAAACTTAAAAATTGGCCCGAATACTTATTTATCTAAATTAATTATAAAGATCATACCAACATACATTTTCGAAACTTTTAGAGGAAAGTACGAATTTCACGCGGACGCGCGGGCAGAAGCTAGTAAATAAATAAAATCTGTTTACAGGGAACCCCTGCTGAATACAAGAACTCTACAACTCCGGTGATTGATGACGCGTTGGTCCAAGTGATGGCTTCCGGGCTAGGTGTGTCGCCTGCGCAGCTGTTAATAAGGTAAACTAAACGAACTATAGCAGCATCGTTGTCCTTGTGGTCGTTGTAAGTCCTTCGATTCTCAGGTTGGGCGAAATTTTATTGGGTTTTTCTATAGAATTTTTTTTTAAATCGTGTACCCGTTTTAAACTCAAATTCAAAGGAAAGAAAATAAGTTTGTTTGGTCCAGGTTATGTAAGGCACACAATATTCAGACAAAAAAAAAAAAAAAAAAAACGACTTTTTTATCGTCTCGAAATTTTTACACTACCCATGAATATGAACAATTTTCACAAAGGGACCAACTCTGAAATCACGAAAAAAAGAATCAGCTGTAGGTATTCTTACATTTTGGTCGAGTAGATATTGGGTATCATTTAAGCTATCACCAATTTAATTAGTTTTGTGTTTCTTAAATAATAGGGTTTGTCCTCCAAATAGTAGATCTGTCACCAAAATGTAGTCACCAAACAATGCAAGTGACCTAACCAAACCGAACCTCGGGGTGCCCTTCGCTCGCTCTTGCATCCTATGTCGACGGAGCCCCGCTTCGCGGGGCCCCTATTTCTGTGTAAAGGGTTTAAAGTAACCTAACCAAACCGAACCTCGGAGTGCCCTTCGCTCGTTCTTGCATCCTATGTCGACGGAGCCCCGCTATCTGAGAACGAAAATATTTCGTGGCGATAGATCTATTTATTAGGTGATACAAATATTTCGTGGCGATAGATCTATTTATTAGATGATACAACTTGATGACAAATATAAATTTTGGTGATAGAAAATATAGTTCCCGTAGATATTGAACTTTTGCATTAAACAGCTGATTTTTTTTTTCGTGATTTCTGTGTTGGTCCCATAGTGAAAGTTGTTCATATTCATGGGTAGAACAGCCTGTAAAAATTTCTAGACTAAAAAAGATCATCCAGTATACATTTATTTCAATAAAAACTTTTACCAGCACAGTTTAGATATTGATACCCATCGCATCTGTAGAGTTTAGCTAGCCAACTTAAAATAACCCTATAAATTCTAATACTTACCCAAAGGTACCAGATCGAAAATGGCCACAACGTGGTAGTGAAGGCTTCGTCAGCAGCCCACCTGTGGGACAACCTGCAAGCTCTGACCTTTACGCTGGAGCGGCCGCAAATTGACGCACTGAACGCGCTCAATAGGAACAAACGGACCTATGCTTTTAAGGGGTACGTAAGTTTAGCACCGATTCTACATAGCTATTAACAACTATAGATGTAAGGCCGGTTTAAAACTAATTAAACCAATCCGCATAAACGAAAAAAAACCGTTTAAAACCGAAATAAACCATTTTTTTCGATTTAAACCGGTTGGTGTTGATGACTATGTTTTTCTTAATTATAACTACCTACATTTTCTTGATTTTATCGAGGTAGGGATATGACGGAGTACCTACAGATGTGAAACAACCGATGCCGTTTTAAACCCCAAATAAATCGTTTTAAACGGTTGAAAACTTGCCTACAAAAAATAAAAGAACTGTGTGAAAAGAAAGATGTATCGTATCGAAAATGACATATCCTTACATAGTATAAAACAAAGTCGCCGAAATGTCTGTAAGCGCATAACTTCCGACAGTCCCAAGTTGGTTAATTATTTTTTTGTTGTGTTTGGTATTGTCAGGACAGGACAAGGTTTGTATGAAAGAAAATTTAGGGAATTCGAAAAAAAAAAACGGGCATGCCGCTAGTTTTCGATAAACTGATTTGCCTTGCCCCCGTCAGCAAACAGCTGTCGGAAGAGTAGCGGTCATCTATTTGATTTAAACTTACAATTTTTTCGGGTTTTGGCATTGTGAACAGCGTTAAGGTAGTAACACACGTCTCAAATCGGAAAGGGATCGGCACCGTATCGCCTATCGCCTCGCCATCAAACAGGTGTCAACCTAACGTACGCACGTAACCAAAGCTCCGATACGTCGACTCGGCTACGGCTAGGCGACGCCGCCGCGCTTACGGCTCGCCGACCGCTGGTTGATGGTGCAGCAAGCAGGCTGGAGGGGTGAGAGGGGCAAGGGCGGACGAAGAGACGTAAGCGCGGGGACGATGAGCCGTAGCGCACCGCACCGCGGTTCGTGAGCTTGTCCCGAGTTGAGGTGATTACGTTACGATTCCGATTAGTGTGCGTTGCAGTAGGGAGTTTCATACAAAGAATACTGAACAGCTCGAGTTGATACGGTGCCGATCCCATTCCGATTTGATACGTGAGCTACGACCTTTAGAGGACTCTTACGAATGTTGTTTGATAAATAAGTTGCTATTGCAGATTACAGCTTTAGGGACTACTCACACTTATTCAGTTTTTGTCCATAGAAAACAACGATTTTGTATGAGATGCGTACGCACCCGTTCAGCCGCGGAAAGCTAAACGGACTCCATACAAAATCGTTGTTTTCTATGGACAAAAGATGAACAGAACTAAATAACTGCCTTATGGTACATACGCCAGCCCATCAAGCTACCCGAAACTTTCAAATTTTCCCAATCAACTTTAAACCTTATGTTTTAGAGATAAAGTTGAAAATCTATTAAAGAAATTTGACAGATTGTAGTAGCTTCATGTGCTGGCGTTTTTACCTATCTCACCAAGTTAGGATTGGTTGTGAAACCAACCATATATTTTTTGGCAGTACGACCATGGCAACACAGTGTAGTATAAAAAAGCTATAAGGGCCAAAGCATACACGCTACTTTTTGCATCGGCGATCGGCGATTCAGCTGCTTTTTAGAAGCTAAATGCAGCGACCAAGCATTCCACACCGCACACTTAAAAACGCCAAACGCGGCGATTCAGTCGCTTTTCGGAAGCTCGGTACAGCGGCTGAACGCTACACTCCGCACACATTCGGATGCCGGTCGCAGCGATTTGGCATATGCGCCAGCATCGGAGCAGTCGCTAAAACGCGCGATTCAATTACCGCTTCCGAACGCAGAGAGTCGCCAAAACGCGATGCAGCATCGATGCAGCCGCAAAATCGCCGATAGCCGATGCAGAAAGTAGCGTGTGTGCTTTGGCTCTAAAAGTCATAATATCCAAGTCTTACCTATATCAATTATTAAACATGTTTTACAATATTTTGCATAGGTACATTAATTATACAAGGTTATTGGAAAACACCAACAACCTCTTAAGAGGTCATTGTACTCATCATTATGAACAACTTTTACTATGGGACCAAACATGTAATCGCGAAAAAAAAAATCTGCTGTTCCCTACATTTATGTTCGTATAACTCGTCAAAATGTAGGGAACAGCTGATTTCTTTTGATTTCAGTTTTGGTCCTATAGTAAAAGTTGTTCATAATGATGATTACAATGACCTCTTAAAAGGTTGTTGGTGTTTTTCCAATAACCCTGTATAATAATATGTGAGGACGATGCACCTAAAATAAAATTACCACAATAGGTAAAAGAATATTGTTAATATAAATCCTATTTAGTATTTGGTAAAAATACAGTTTTGTTATTAAACAATATTTTTCTTTCCAGAATGGGCGATACTCACAAAAACTATCCGTTTTAGCGGGATATTAGATTAGAAATCATTTTCTATTTTATTTATAAACATTTTTATGCGACTTCTTATTTTATATCGTTGGAATTTTTATAGCTACGTATTCATTTGACATTGATATGAATTTAAGAATAATTATCATCAATTGAAATTAAATCATTTTTCCAATTGTATTTTTTTAAATAATTCTTTCATGATTTTTACGGTAATCATTTCTATCATTTATTTTAATAAATAAAATACATTTTTAATATTAAACACGTATTTTTATTTAATAATGATTTCACTTAATAAAATAATTCATTTAAAAGGCACAAAATTATTATTCTATAAAAACTATCAACTATGTCGTCTTCGGAGCAGGCTTCTTCAACAACCCTGAAAAAAAGAAAATAATTGTTAAACGACTTCAAAAATAGGAAATTCCTTAACACGATATTTACGCAATTTTTCCAATGCCGAACTTAAGCTTGTCTTTCCTAGGAAAGCGATTCGCCAAATAGAAGGGTAAGTCATTGACATTGATATACACTAAGAATAAGAATGGACCTAGTATTGAGCCTTGTAAGAATAAGAATGGACCTAGTATTGAGCCTTGTAAGAATAAGAATGGACCCAGTATTGAGCCTTGTAAGAATAAGTTTGGACCTAGTATTGAGCCTTGTAAGAATAAGAATGGACCTAGTATTGAGCCTTGTAAGAATAAGAATGGACCTAGTATTGACCCTTGAGGTACACCTAACTGATCTGGTATACCAGAAGATTTCACACCATCAACTTCTACATAATTGCAAAGAAATACTTACGAGGTATATTAGTAGATTTGACCATTTTCTGTTTAAACGTCTCTTTAGTAATTGTTTTGAACTTCGAAGGGATTTTTCCTGAAAATAATGAAACAGTTAAAAATCCAAACAGGTGCGTTGGTGTAATGGTCGGGCAAGGTAACTTGCATATAATTTTTCTTATTATTTATTTATTTTACTTGGATGCAACTTCTGACTTTTGAAAGTACATTTGTATAGACGCCAGCATACCAAGCTACTACAATCTGTCAAATTTCTTTAATAGATTTTCAACTTTATCGCTAACGCATAAGGTTCGAAGTTGATTGGGAAAATTTGACAGTTTCGGGTAGCTTGATGTGCTGGCGTCTGTACTTTGCCGTCCACACTGTTGACGATCGGAAAAAAAAAAGGTTTCATTTGTTCAGTGTTGATGAACGGGAATGCTTTTCGATTATTCCCGATCAGTAATACCGCAGTCGTTAAAAAAAAAAACCTTATGAACACACGACTGAAGTGAAACTTCAAACGTATTGGCTATGAGAAGAAAGAAAGAAAATGTGCGCGGGCACTGCTTTTTCTTGCTTATATCCCCCATTCAACTCCCGTTCGCCTCGCCCGATCACACTTTTCGTAACGCTTACGTCACGCGTTCGCCAGCTTACTCCCCAAGTCAAGCGTGCGTATAGAAGTTTCACTTCAAAAATCAATCAATCGGGAAAAAAAAAGTTCCGTTCGTCGACACTTTCAGTGTTGACGAACGGAAATTATTTTTTTTATCGTAAATATACTTAGTTGAAGCGTCAAGGTTTAGAAAAGTGCAATTAAAGATGACACGGATTTTTCAGACTCTTATTGACTAAAACCCATCCGTGTTCCTTCCTTAGCCCTTTATGTTCCGGGGTAGCGGTAACCCTTTCGGACAATCCCGCACCCCCGGCAGGCTTCGGCCCTGGCAGGCCCCTTCCTTTTTGCTGACATCTCTTTGAGGCGCGCGTGGAACACGTACGCGCCGTCCGGCACGGGCCTGGTCCTGATCGGACGGTGAGCTACCCAGTTTTAAGCGCCTGGCCTTTGGAATAGAGTAGTGCTCGCCTCGCTTCGCTCTCTCGGCTCGCACGCGGTTGACCACAGTTCTAACCTAACCCATTTGGTCGGGGTGCCCTGGCTTAGTTACTGCGACCAATTCGGCTCGGTTCCAACCTAACTATAATTGAATATCATTCAGGTCGTTAGTTGAACGGCCGCCGTTTAATTAAAAGGCTAGGCGGTTAACTAACGCCTAATTAAACCAGTTGGCTGCGGCATAGGCTATTTAACACCACATTACGGCTCTTAGGAGCTGAGCAAACTGAAAAGTCAGTAAGACCGCTAAGCGAAAACGAAGTAACGGGGCTCAGATAGAATAATAAAAATTTCACACGAAGTCTCGAGGAGAAGCTATGTATAGATCATCTGCCTAGCCTTTTCCCAGCTATGTTGGGGTCGGTTTCCAGTCTAACCGGATGCAGCTGAATACCAGTATTTCACATGGAGCGACTGCCTATCTGACCTCCACAACCCAGTCACTAGGTAATACGAAACCCCTTGTTAAGACTGGTTGTCGGACTTTCGGGCTTCTGACGACCCATAACGACTGTCAAAGATCCACGAATGACAGCCGGGACCAACGGCTTAACGTGCTTTTCGAGACTCGAAGGAGTCTTGGTATGTAAAGATGGTCGCCCATCCACGGACTAACCGCGGCAAGCGTGTCTTAACCTGATCGATCGACCCGTGTGGCTGGTATTACTTACCCACAACAAGCCTCTCAAGGTATGTATAGATATATTTAATACTTACTAGGACTGATTCTCGAAAAATTTTTCTTTGAAGAACCTTCACTTGTAAATGAGAATGTTTTCTGCGGGATTTTCGACCCCTTGCCGCCATTTTCTTTTTCGGTGTTGCCAGTGGTGATAGTTTTAGTGTTACCAGCTTTTAATATTTTTGGAGGATTTTGTGGTTTTAATGAGTTTCTGTGTGATGCTATTTTGTGAGTTATAGGTTTTTTAATTATGTTTTTAGTATTCTTAGTAATTAAATTGCTGCTTAACATTTTTTCAGGTACGTCTTTTAAAGGTGTAGGTTTGTCTTTAACGGTTTTCTCTGTAACCTTAGTTATTAGAGATATTTTATCTTTATTTCTTATGTTTGTTGCATTTTTCTCTGTAATTTTTTTAACAGTTTGGGCATCATTTTTAACTGTTCTGTCTTTAACTATTTTCTCTGAACCTTTATTAGCGATTTCTGGTAGTTTTTCTTTATTTTTTATACTTTTTTCAGTAGCTTTTTTGGCTTGATCATCGTTTTTTTGAGCATCTTTTTTAGTAGTTAGTTCATTTTTTGTATTAGCAACATTTTTTGCTTTAGCAGAGTCAGTATTTTTAGCTTTGTTGTCATTTTTATTAATATTACTTTCAATTTTTTTAACAGAATTCGTAGTTTTTTCTGTAATCTTGCTTTTGGGGTGCCCAGCAACTTTGTTAGCATCTATATTTTCCTTACTTTTTGTATTGGCAACCTTTTTGAGTTGCTTCTTCTCAATATTGTTAGTGTTAACATTATTTTCATTATTCTCTTTAGGGTTCCTCCCAGTCTCTTTTGTGACGTCATCACTTTTTACATTAGCAACATTTTTGAGTTTCTTTTTCTCAACATTTTTAGATTTTACATTATTTTCATTTTGATTATTTTCTTCAAGACCACCAGTCTCTTTCGTCGTTATATTTTTAGCTTTATTATTGACATTTTTAACTTTTCCTGCTTTAATAGGTTCCTTATTTGTACCTTTATTTTGGATATCTTTAATGTTTTCCTCTGCAGGTTTTTCATTGTCATCTTCTTCTTGATTATGAACAGTTTCTTTGACAATTTTATTTTTTGTTTTTGCGTTACTATCTATGTTCGCTGGTTTCTTTAAAACTTTGGTTTTAGGTTTAGAATTGACATCTTTCGTTACATTATCGCCTGCTTCCTTAGTAACTTTATTCTTAATTTTAGTGGATGCAGATTCTTTCGTATTTTTAGGTTTCGAGTTACTATTGGCGGTTTTATCTTCGACATTCTTAGGTTTAGCGTTATTCTCAGACTCTTTAAAGTTTTTTGGTTTGGTGTTGCCAGTTTTTTCTTCAGTTTCTTCAACATTCTTAGTTTTAGCGTTACTATCCTCAATATTACCAACTTCTTTAACATCTTTACTGTTGGCAACTTTATTAACGTCATTCATCTTTCTTTTCTTACCACCTTCATTGGCCACATCACTCATTTTACTCTTCCTAGCGTTATTAGCATCAACTATACTTTTTTTAGCTTCAGGGATATCATTTTTCATCTTTTTAGCTCCAGCATCACCATTATCATCGTCTATACTTCTTTTCTGAGCAGTATTCGGTAAACTACCTTTATTTTTTTGCTTGCCTTTCTTGGGAAGACTTTTAGGAGGAGCCATAACTTCGCTATCTCGCTTTTCAGATTCACTGTCTCTTTTATCGATATCGTTGTCTCTTTCTGTCGTTTTCGACTCCAGGTCTGATTCGGGATCTATTGTACCTCGCGCTTCGAGGCAGGTGGTTATAATTTTAGCTAAGAGTAAGGTACGTTCGTCTGTCTGTATGGCAGGGTCTAGGAGTTGCTTGTGGGTTTGCGTTATTATTTTGATGTAGGATTCCTCTGGAATAACAATACATACAGGTATTTATTGAGGTATAAAATCAAGAAGGTCAGATTACATTAGTTAGCGAAACTCCGCAGACGTGATGGGTATAAATAAAACAATAAAAAAGATATAAGTGTTCTTTTTTTAATGGTCAACGACCTCTGGTAGTTTAGTAACTTCACAGACATCAGAGCTCATACTTTAATGAGTTATGACGTCTGTGAAGTTTGAAAAAAGAACAGATTTTGAAACTGACGTTTTATGTACCCTTACCTACGGTCGTGTACACGTCAAAAAATGTCATGAAATCTTTTTTTTTTTCATCATCATCAGCGCCTGACCAGTGGCGGATTTACCAATAGCCTGAGTAGGCTGGAGCCTAGGGCGGCAGATTTTAGGGGCGGCAAATTTGGGGCTAATATTTTTTTTAAATGTCTTACTGAAATCAAAAAGATTAATATTTATATACCTACCATGTTTTTTTGGAAAGAATAAACAAAGTGACAGCTCAAATTCAGGCTTCTACCGTAGATTTTATCACAGTTGCCGATCTTTACAAATCTCTTTGCAAGTTTTTCGTAGCTGACGAACGAGAACATTTTAAGTATTTTGAAGAAAAGGCGAAGCAGTATACAAAAGACATGAGACATTATTGTAGAGGTCGATAGGGGCGGCAAAACTTTAACAGCCTACTGGCGGCAAATGTGTAAATCCGCCACTGTATGGAGTAGTGTCAGGCGGCCTGACATTACTCCATGCAAGTTTAGACGTAATTAAAAACTTGCCTTATTTACGTCAGGCGCTGATGAATTTAACAGGACTAAACTAAAATTTATCTTCTGTCCTTTTCTTAATGAAATAGAAAGAAAAATGTAGCGGTATCTACAACGTCACATGCGAACAACGCGTCATACTGACGTCACGCAAATCCTGCATCGCGCAAGCAGAGTTTACCTCGCAACTGGCATATATACAACAGCCCGACATGAATCATTGGGCAGTTGCCCGCCAGACACAACACCCGTCTGGTCGGAGGATCCTCCCTTTTCTATAGAGTATGAGTGAACTTTACACCCTGTTCCTCATACCTCTATAAAAAGATGAACTTAAATTTATTTCAGTTTGTGAACAAGTGAATCAGCACTACTGTATCAACATCACTAGATGTAGTTTTGCCCATCCGAACGTAGATGTATCTATTTTCGACCATTTTCTCCATTTCATAGTTTCAGATATCGCTAATATCTTCACCATGGCATAACCTATGCTTATAGGTCGTGGCGATACGCGAGTAGAAGTTGACTTACCCATGAACTCCAAATCGAACTTCATTCTATGATGGAAGGGCGCGACTGGCGACCATTTGTTCTCCAGTCTCCAAGAGACTTCTAGCAGATCTGCGCATTTCAGCACGAAGCCTCCTTCAGGCTGAAAACAGATTAATAGATAGACAATAAATTTGTCCATCCTCTAGCGGCATCTACACCGCCACGTGCGAACTACGTAGCATACTGACGTCACGCAAAATCCTGCATCTCGCAAGCAGAGTTTACCGCGCAACTAACATATAAGTACACCGTGTTCTTCACGATATCCATAAACTTTGTCAAACGCTTCTATTTATTTATTTATTTTATTTATCTTCACGCTGGAACGCCATACGGCAATTACACCAACGGAGTAAAAAATCACATCATCTGCTGCTTTCCATCCATGTTCTGCGCGGCGGACATCGAACGAGTGGCCACAAGGCCACAATGGATCTCGCACGCTCACGCAACGTCAAGTCATTTCTCCATAACCCCATCACTCCTTCCATAAATTGCACACATTCATTCATTGCGAATTTTTACATGTTGATTTTACAAAGTAAATACATTAAAATTGAAAAAAAACGGAAAATTTTGAGGTGTCATCCTGCCTTCTATGTGTCTGAACACACTATGCCGAAGGTACGCGACCGAAGTTCGGCATGATTACGCCTGCAATGCTATTTGAATTACTAACGACACATTATGCCGAAACTACGTTGCGTTATAGCGATGCAAATAGCATTGCAGGCGTAATCATGCCGAACTTCGGTCGCGTACCTTCAGCATAGTGTGTTTAGACACTATAGCTAGCTTTTACAAATTAAATCTAACATAGGAAGTAGTACTTAAAATGGCTTCATTACAAAGATATTTGTAATTTCATTTGGTGAAATTTAATTGAGCTATGCAGTAAGAAAGGGTCCTAACTCAGTTTTGACAAGTTGCAGCCCGCCAAATCTTATGAATGAAAATACGTCATCGTTGCCAATTCGGATATCGGGCGATTTTCGTCAAGGTATTTAGTTTATATGAAAATTAATAAAAAATAAGAATTCATTGATGTGTCCATAATGAAAAATGCTTGTTTCCATGGTCTGAACATCTGGTCGAAGTTTATGTATATCGTCCGAAACACGGTGTATACAACGTCCCGACATCAATCGTCGGGCAGTTGCCCGCCAGACACAACACCCGTCTGGTCGGATGATCCTCCCTTTTCTATGGAGCATGAGTGAACTTTACACCCTGTTCCTCATACCTCTATAAACCTTTTCCCAACTACAAACATCAAAAGTGTCTAGGGATCAAGCATTTTTATGCGGATTTCTTGAGATTGAGATGTGGCTTTGTAATAAATTTATGATTTTATAAATTTATATGGATCCTTTTTGGTGCATTTCATCATTTGAATCAGGAACTGTGAATCAAATTCGAGTAAAAGATGAAAATCAGCTGTCAATATTTTCCCTATAAAAACATACAACGCATTGAAGACATTATTAGTGCTACTGTTTCCCTACTACTGATTAAAACCAACGTTATTATGGAGCGGCGACGTCATTTAAGCAGGGAAGAAATGCTCAGAGCCGTGGGAATGATAGAAGCTGGTTCCCGGCAACGTACTGTGGCTTTAGCTCTGAATACAAGTCAGAGTGTTATCAGTCGACTTTGGACACGTTACCGAAGCACTGGTACCGTGGCTGAGCGC
Source organism: Amphipoea lucens (assembly GCA_947508005.1). Classification (NCBI taxonomy): domain Eukaryota; kingdom Metazoa; phylum Arthropoda; class Insecta; order Lepidoptera; family Noctuidae; genus Amphipoea; species Amphipoea lucens. The sequence continues at coordinate 8,102,180 of OX382385.1, forward strand.
CATGGAGGACGGTATCGCTGCACCACACGGAGACAAGACCGATACATTCAAATCTTAACTCGAAGAGCTCCAACAATAACCGCCATGATGTTAGCCGTGAGGCTTCATCACTCTTCAGGGAACTTAATTAGCGACCAAACAGTCAGAAACCGCTTGCATGAAGTGAACCTTCATTCCCGAAGACCGCTACGGGTACCACCTATAGCAATGCACAATCGTAGGATTCGATATCAATGGGCTCTTGAACACAGAAATTGGGCAGAAGAACAATGGCGTTTCGTGTGCTTTTCTGATGAGTCTCGTTTTGGTATGAGACCGGATACAAGACGTATACGACACTGGAGAACCCCTGGACGCCAACAGCGATTAAAATCCTGCCAGGAAGTCCATCCTTATAGTGGTGGAACCATCATGGTATGGGCGGGTATTTGGATCGGCGGAAGAACTGAGTTGATTTGGATCAGAGGCAACCTCAACGCTCAAATTTATGCTGAGACGATTGTATCAGACGTCATCGTTCCTCTACAAGTGCAAATCGGTCCCTTATTTCAGTTAATGCATGATAATGCACGACCGCACACCGCAAGAGTTGTAAGACAGACTCTCGCCGCAGCTAACATCAATGTCCTGCCCTGGCCTGCTCAGTCGCCAGACTTGAACCCGATTGAGCATGCATGGGATATGCTACAGAGAAGAGCTCTGCCGAATATGGAGGGTATCCAGTCGCAAGAAGACCTTTTTTTGTTGTTGCAACGAACATGGGCGGCCATTCCACAGCGTGATTTGGATGAACTCATTTTGAGTATGCCAAACCGATGTTCTTGTGTTGTTAGTGTTCGCGGTAGAAACACGGATTATTAATTGTTTAAGTTACCCAATAAAATTTTAAAGAAAACTGTTATTTCAGTCTTTTTTTCGAACTTTTGTGTTAGTGGTTCAAATGTCAAAAATCCCTTTATTAGAAAAATGGCAAATTTCTTTATTAATGCAAAAGTGACTTGGTTTATCGTTACTGTGACAAACGAAAACACTTTATTAAATGAATCCTTAAAGAAAATTTTAATTAATATCAATCAGGAGAAAAGTTATTGCAAAAATATATGTTGATCCCTAGACACTTTTGATGTGTGTATGTTCGTGAACGGGCGCCGTCGGTTGAGTCTGGTCATCTCTTAACTGCCAAGGCTTATTTTTAACCGACTTCAAAAAAGGAGGTTCTGTATTCGACCCGTATGTATGTTTGTATGTCCGCGATTTAGTTAGTTTAGTGAAATGACATATCTCTGACTTTATAATTATTAGTATTTTGTCATTAGATACTTTTAGTAAAAAGAGGTAATAAAAAAGAATATTCGACATCTACCGGGATTTCGTGATATCCCTAGGGATTTCGTGAAATCCCTGATAGCCTCATTTCCCTGCGACACATACACTACACTAAAGATTAGCCTTGACCTTTACTATTACATGTTTGTTAAAAAGCATAAAGACTTATTTAAAAAGGCAGAGGATGTGTATCCTCGAAACCGGCGAGATCCTCACAGGCTCATATTAAATGACTTGCCAAGACTGACTAAGTACAGTAAAAGCTGTTTAACCATGTGTGTTCGGATATATAATAAAATTCCAAGTGATTTTAAAACCTTAGATCTTAGATTGTTTAAAAAAAAACTACATATATGGTTGAATAATAATAATTTTTATAGTTTAAAAGAATTTTTTGACGGGAAACATTTTGTAATGTAACAAATATTATTTGCATGCTATGATATAAGCAAAACCTGTATGCTCTAGAATGTATTTTAACAACCTTATATATCATGTTTAGCGCAAATAAATATTATTCTTATTCTTATGTTTTTCGAGGGTATGTATGTTTGTATGTATGTATGTGTGTTTGGCACGCTCTGCGGCCTGAACGGCTCGATGGATTTTAGCTTGAGAGGTGTCGTTAGATTCGTATACTGTGAGAGTGACACTAGGTACATATATCAAAATATAAAAAACAAAATGGCGGATTTTTGGCGCCATATTTTGGAAGTCGTTTTTTTTTTAAGTTTTTTAACTTACATGGGGCTCCATAAACAATGCGCTCGTATATTTGTTAGCCAAGCGAGCGAGGGTCGTTCGCCGGGAGCGGTAGCCTGCCGCATAGCTCCTTAACACCTAAAAAAAACATTATTATTAACTAGCTGTCACATGTGCAATGTGTGCATGTCGGAAAATAAATTATTTCAGGGGTTAGAGTTTTTTTGCGCAGAACCCTAATTCTTTTTCTAAAATAATAAAAGTAGCCTAAGTTACTTGTCCTAACATCAGCTATCTGCCAGTGAAAGTCACGTCAGAATCGGTCTAGCCGTTTCGGAAATTAGCCGGAACTAACAGACAGACAGACAAAACTTGTAAAAAATGTTATTTTGGTATATGTGTCACAGCCAACTGGTTAAATCAGCCGTTCAATTAACTGCCTAGCCTTTTAACTAAACGACGCCGTTCAACTAGCTGCCCGAATGACATTCCGCCAATTCGTCTAATACAACATTTAATGAATTGGCAGAAATATGACGGTAATTGTTGAAGATATCGGAAAAAATCATGCCGACTGGAAGTTTTACTGGCGCCTTTTCCCAACTATGTTCGGATCGGCTTCCAGTCTAACCGGATGCAGCTGAACACCAGTATTTTACATGGAGCGACTGCCTATCTGACCTCCACAACCCAGTTACTGGGTAATACGTCACTCTTTGAAACCATACCTCTACAGCGTCGCTGGGGACCTTCAAACTGTGCAGCACTGACTTGGAGAGCTCCAACTCATGTGCACTCTTCACGGGGACCACGCGAAGACCTCGGTATGATGGTGGAGCGAACTTGCGATCCTGAAAGTACAAACGTTTACTTTATACAAGCCGTGTGTCCTGGTCTGGTGAGCAGTGGTGGTCGAGTGGTAACTGCTGCGTCTTACGAGTAAGGCGGTGTCCTACGTGAGCGACGAATACGACGCGACGCGACGCGGCGAACGCGACGAACGAGATCAGCTCAACGGTATACCCTGCTTGCGGCCTATGTGACAGTCTGCGGCGAGACGCGACGTAACGCGTACTTGTTTTGAGAGCGACCAGACGCGACACCACGAACTACATATGAACTTTCCGTCTGTTACTCTGTTCCCGTTGTACCCATTCGGAACTCAATAAAAATAATTAAAATGTATTCCCGTTGTCCCCATTGACGGTTTCCTGTTAAAATTGTACTGTACTTCTCCATGATTCGAGAAGTAATGACCAAAATCACGTAGGACATTTGTCGCGTGTAGCATCGCGTCGCATTACGTCGCGTCGTGTTGCGTCGCGTCGCGTCGTATTCGTCGCTCATGCAGGACACCGCGTAAGAGTGAGGCCCCATTAGTGCGTTGCGCTGCGTTGCGTCGCGTCGTCGCAACGGAACAACGCATTGTATGCCACACCTGCGTTGCGTTGACGCTGCGACGACGCAACGTAAGAGGGTATGCACGCCGTCGCAGCTGCGTCTCAGTTCAGCCTTCGCAATGGATAAGATACAAACGTGTCCATTTGTTGCTTTTATTACGCCACCGCCGAAATAAACGTAAAGACCATAGAATATTCTGGATATCTCCTTTGATAGCATTAAGAAATAGTGGTGGTCAGGTTTTTATGCAGTAATATAGAGAGTTGTTGTTAGATGAAATGGTCACCCATCCATGGACAAACCGCGGCAAGCGTAGCTTAACCTGATCTATCGACCTGTGCGGCTGTTATTATTTAGCCATGACACTTACTGGAGTATGCATGAAGAATGTTATAGTGAAAGGCACAAGGTCTATTCTGCACTCGGCTGTAACTTCCCTCCAGGTACCTGCCTCCGTGACAGGACGCTCTCTGAAAATGCAAAGATAATCTTACTCGAAAATTATGTACTTATCATTCAAAATAGAAGGGACCCGCTGCGGGATAATTTCCGACCTCCATGCGACGAGCAAAAGCTAACTTTTGAATAAATAAATTTACTACTAGCAGCGCCCCGCGGTTTCACCCGCACAAGTGTTGATCCCGTGGAAATATCGGGATAAAAAGTAGCCTATATGTTAATCCAGGGTGTCCGCTGCGTCCATACCAAATTTTATCAAAATTGGTGCAGTTGTTTGAGCGTGAAGAAGTATCAAACATATAAACACACAGACATATACACACACTCATAAACTTTCGCCTTTATAATATTAGTGTGATGTGATTACATTTACAAATATTTTTATTAAAAAAAAAAATAAAGCATTTAAAAATATTAAAAAAATTTAGCCCGTAGGTTCTGGGAACAGGGTCCAAGCTACACGCACAACGGACCAAATGGGAGTCTTAAGAGCGGAAAAGGGAGCCCCATCATCATCATCAGGGTCCAAGCTACGCGCGGTCAGGGCTCCAGAGAGAGGAACCTCCTGACAATGCAACCCGTGTTTCAAAAGTACCACTTTCTGAATCAAGCCCTTGATCCAGCTGCCCAATGAGGGCCTTCTCAGGTGTTGGTTGACAGCCTGCTATTATTATTAATAAGTACAGATAATAGAGAAGACAAGATGCATAATGCAGTTATTTTAGAACTGGTGAGTCTGTGTGTTCCGGAAAGGTACGTATGGCGACTACGGCAGCCGCCATTGCTAGTGGAACCGCGCGCTCGGACCAACCTTTTAAGGGAGGCGCCTGACGCCCGCACTCCGCACGCTCAACCTCATAGCGAGTGGGACGGACTTATTCTGTTGTTCTCTGAGTGAATTCACAAGGAATGCATTATTTATAATAAGTTATACATGTTAGTATAATTTAAGTTAGGATAAGCGCATTTACCGCATTGGGTTATGTCCTGTAACTAGCTTCTGCCCGCGACTTCTTCCGCGTGAAATTTCACCCTCCCCCCTTTCACCCTCTTAGGGGTGGAATTTCAAAAAACCCTTTCTTAGTGGACACCTACTCTTCACAAAGAACACACCCTCCAAATTTCATGTCTCTAGGACCAGCGGTTTAGGATGTGCGTTGATATATCAGTCAATCAGTCACAGGGTGTCCCTGGAAGTATGGATCAAATCGAATAGGAATGTGGGCAAGGTCATTTCCAAATGTTTTAGCAAAAAAAAAAAATACTAAAAAAAAAAGAGAAGAAAGATTGAATTCGTGAAAACTATCAGGGCTATCAATTTATTTTTTTTAGATAGCCCTGATAGTATTTTTTTATGATTATTTTCTTTGAACACTAAGCGAAGTGATTGAAAAAAGAAATTAAAATCGGTCATAACTTTTGAACCGTAAAAAAATTCACTGACATTCTCAGGGTTAAAAAGTTTGGAAATGACCTTGCCCACGCACCTATTCAATTTGATCCATACTTCCAGGGACACCCTGTATACAGATGGTACATGTAAGTAGAATTCAATAAATAAAAAAGATATTAAACAGCTTACTTTTCAAATTTAGGCTCCTCAACCAGCACGTCTACTTCTGACTGTAGTACCATCAAGCTGGTTAACTCCTGGGTGGCGTGCAGGCAGGTCTTCATCATAGCTTGTTGCAGTTTTAACTGGGTGATGGAAGGGCCCATGTCAATCGCAGTGGAGAAGTCATCTTCCGAGTCTGAACTGTAGTGTTGGAAAAGTTTTATTTTAACTTTATTTATTAGACACAATCCATACTTAATATTATAAATTCGAAAGTAACTCTGTCTGTCTGTATATTACCTTTTCACGCCTAAACCACTGAACAGATTTAAATGAAATTTGGCAGAGATAGATTGCATCCCGCAGAAGGACATAGGATAGTTTTTATTCCAGAAATCATCCTTTAAGGGGGTGAAAAGGTGGGTGGAAGTTTTTATGGGGAATCAATAACCGCTGAACCGATTTAGATGAAATTTGGTATGGAGATAGTTTGAGTTGTGGGGAACAATATAGAATAGTTTTTATCCCCGAAACTATCCCTTAAGGGTGTAAAAAGGGGGTTGGAGATTTTTAAAGGGAATCAATAAAAAAGGACACAGCTAGTAATCCATATTTATGTTAATACTAGCTTCTGTGCGCGACTTCGTGAGAAATTTCTTGATCTTGGACCAAATTTGGATACCAAATTTTATCTAAATCAGTTCAGTGGTTTAGGCGTGAAAAGGTAACATACAGACAGACAGACTACAGAGTTACTTTCGAATTTATAATATTCGTATGGATGTTTGTTGGGTTGTGAGTATACCCTCCATCATATTGATGTTCCTACCCTACTCTTATGATTTATCAGTCAGTGGGTCGTCTTAGATCCACTTGTGTTTCCAGGCAACAAATCACTGCAAAGTAGTTTAATCTTAGGAATAAAACGGCAGCGTACATGCGCGGCGTTTGGATAGCCTAGCTTCAGGGCGGCAAAGTTATTTGACGCAAACTATACTTAGCTCAATACAAAAATTACGATATTTGGTGTTTTATTGAAGACGTAATAAACACAATCTGTCCTGGTAGCAAGATATGGATGAGGTCTACGATGGATTACACAGACAGCATAGAGTTGCACACAGGTTAAATGGTCTTATGGTTGCAATTTTCACTATGTTAATGAAGTTTGGTTTATTTAGACAATAGCGGAGCATTACTAAAAACTTATCTTTGTATTTATTTTCATTTACCTGTCAACATGATCATCGTAAAAACACTTGTTTTTATGATTAGCGCGAAAGTCGTCAATACTCCTCTCGGTATGCTTGATATCGTCTAGAATCTTTTCCTTGTAAGCTAGCAAAGCCTTTTTCTTTTCGTTTATTATATTATTAATAGACATTTTGACTTAATTGCTTGAAAAAGCAATTCAAAACAATCAACAAGCAATCAACGAAGTTTTTCAAAATAATCCGTTTGTTTTTTTTTATTCAATGTTACCAGAGAATCAAGAAAATTTCTACCAAATGTTTTCTACTATTTCCCGTTTTTTTTTTTATCATAGAAATCTATTAAAAAATAATACAAAACTACAAACATCGTAGTACACATCGTACTGATCTTCATAAGCATGCCTGTAAGCACAGTCTGTAATCATCTGTAAGTTTCGATTGGGGATGATAAAATAAAACCGTACTTACAAAAATTAATGTAGTGTGTAAGCCTCTTAATAAAATGACATTTATTGTATTTGGATACATATTAATCTTACGTTTTAGGAAACGTAAGATTAATTTACAATGGAGATGATTAGTTTAAATATATTCTTTAAACCATATTTTGTTTGGTTACTTTGTAATAGGCAATACTTTAAAAAACTACTACTTACTTTGTAATAAAAAAATTGGTCTACATTGGCATGTCATTCCTTTTCACAAAAAATCGTTTGCAAATGACGTAAGTAATTAGTATCCGAACTGCGATTTTTATCGCAATACAATACAGTTGTCAAAGTGAACATAGTGGCCGTAATGTTTAATTTATAAAAAATGTTATTATAATTCGCAACAATAATACGATAACAAGTGCAATATTAATAGTATCACAATATAAGTTAATCCTAAACATTCTATAGGACATACGATATGCGAATCCCAATAAATTTTGAATAGTTGCGAACCATAATTCAACAATCGTGTTTTAATTAAATAAATATAGTAAACATGCACGCGTGCGGTTCATAGGTCAAGTTTGTGTGTGTTGTGAGACATTTAGAGTCCCTAAATGTGTTAAAAGGACATAGACGTTGTATAAATAGAGAATAATCTGTGATAATTTGAAGTGTGGAAAAACTCGGTGAATAGTTTCGAAAAATGGGTCAAACAGGCAGTACCGTGCCCGGTAAGTATTGTTAATTGTACTCTAAATATGCGCCAGAATGTTCTAATTGGTATCTAACTGGAATAAATGGGGTTTCCTTATTATAACCTCTATGTGATAAACTGTTTGTTGATTGCAACACTCAGCATAATTTAATATGCATGCCATCGTAATTTATCATTGTAACTTCAACAACTTTGTTTAAAATGTCGATTTTACAATAGGACTGTTAATCAAAAAGTATTTAGTTGTATACATGTTGACATTTAAAATAATCTTTTTGTCACTACAATATTACACAAATAATTTTAATAGGAACTAAATTTACTGAACTACACAACTAATATGCCAAGTAATAATAGCTGATCATCAGCTATGCCTGAATATGAATCCTTATTACCATTTACCATAACATAAACAAAAAGAACAATCTGCCCAGCCTTCTCCCAAATCCGTTGGAGTCGGCTCCCAGTCTAACCGGAAGCACCTGGATATCAGTATTTTACTTGGAGTCAAAGTCAAATCATTTATTTCAAATAGGCACATTAAAGGCACTTTTGAACATCAAAAATTACAATAAAACACAATTGATTCTAGTCGCCCCTTCCAAAAGGTAGTTTTTGTATGGAGAAGAATGGGCAAAAACTGCACCATTACTCTTTTAAAATGTTTTACAACGTTTTGTATACATTCATTATTATATAAGTATTATATGTGAAGACGATGCACCTAGAATAAAATTTGTCTACCTACAAAATGTAAAAAGAATTAAAAATAAAGCAATGACAAGTAAATCAATTTTAACTGGTCAAGGACCGCGGGACACCGATCGGTGACCAAACAATAGAAAATCAATTGTGTCTCATTAGCGGAGCTTGACAGATTAATATAATATAATATTCCACAAACTATCACACAACGCCATCTAGTCCCAAGCTAAGCAAAGCTTGTGTTGTGGGTACTATACAACTGATAAACATACTTATATATTTCTAAATACATACATATTATCTTATAGATAAATTACACCCAGACACAGAACAAATGATCGTGCTCATCACACAAACATTTGTCCTGGGTGGGAATCGAACCCACAACATCCGGCATAGCAGTCAGGGTCACTAACCACTAGACCATCAGGCCTGTTGATTATGTGATAGATACATGGTGTTCACATATTTACAAATATTGTAAAAGTAGATGATTTTCATATAATTTTAACAAGTGTGTGAGTTACTGTAGTGACAGAATGTAAAAATCACACTAATATTATAAAGGCGAAAGTTTGTGAGTCTGTGTGTGTGTGTGTTTAAATGTTTGTTACTTCTTCACGCTCAAACGGCTGGACCAATTTTGATGAAATTTGGTATAGAGATAGCTTGAGTCCCGGGAAAGGACATAGGGTACTTTTTATCCCGATATTCCCACGGGATCGAGACTTATGCGGGTAAAACCGCGGGGCGCAGCTAGTAATGTCATAAAAAAATATAAAACCGGTCAAGCGCCGCGCGTCGCCGATCGGCGACGAAACAATAGAAAATCAATTGTGTCTCATTAGCGGAGCTTGACAGATTAAATTAGCAACCAATTTGATTTTGTCCTAGACTCTAGATTGTCCTATGGAGCAGGACCAGCATGTTTCCAAGCATGATATCCTTGTTTACAAAGTGTACTTTTAATATGAGGAGTGACTGGGTATCTGACCTCTACAACCCAGTTACTGGGTAATACGATACCCCTTGGTAAGACTGGTTGTCAGACTTTTGGGCTTCTGATGACACGTAACGACTGTCAAAGATCCACGAATGACAGCCGGGACTAATGGCTTAACGTGCTTTCCGAGGCACGGAGGGGTCTCGGTATGTAAAGATGGTCACTCATCCACAGACTAACCGCGGAAGCGTAGCTTAACTTGATCGATCGACCTGTAATACATACTATAATAATATTATAAATGCGAAAGTGTGTCTGTCTGTCTGTTACCTCTTCACGCTTAAACCGCTGAACCGATTTAGATGAAATTTGGTATAGAGATAGTTTGAGTCCCGGGAAAGGAGATAGGACAGTTTTTATCCCGATATTTCCACGGGATTGACATTTACGCGGGTGAAACCGCGGGGCGCAACTAGTACCTACTTTATAAAAGAACTAGCTGCGTCCCGCGGTTTCACCCGCGTAAATGTCAATCCCGTGGGAATATCGGGATAAAAAGTAGCCCATATGTTAATCCAGGGTGTCAGCTACCTCCATACAATATTTTATCAAAATTGGTCCAGGAGCCGTTTGAGCGTGAAAAAGTAACAAACATATAAACACACACACACACTCACAAACTTTCGCCTTTATAATATTAGTGTGATTGAAAAGAATAATTAAAGTAATATTTTTGTATTGAAATAATGCATATTATAGTAGATATCTTAGTGCGTAGGAGGAACCTTTTTTTTTTTTTTTTTTATCGTGTGGAAATCCTCGTTGATGTCCACCACCCTGGGGCGGGTGTAGGGGTCTGTCAGACTCTTACTGACTAAAACCACACGGTGTCCTGTTGCTACCTTTAGCCGGGGTGCTGGAATGCTTGCGCATTTCATCACGCTCCCCCGGCCTGGTGTTGGCCCGCATGGATTCACCATGCGGACCCCGTCACACTCAGCGGCCGCAAACGGCCACCATTCCTCTACAGAGAGGCTCGCGCCCGAATATACTCGCATTTGCTTCTACAAAACTCAAAATGACATAAAGTGGAAACAAAGAAAACTATGTCCCAAACAAAGACCTAGTACTTTCAAAGAACATAATTTTATTATTCCTTACCTACCGAAGGCACTCCATACTCCAAAATAATAATAAATTACCTCCCATACCACACGAAAATCAACCTTATATGCAAGCGATAGGACCCAATATGCCACTTTCAACGCAAAACAGCTGACTGTCAGCTGTTAAATTGTATACCTGTAGGTTTTTTTTTTTTTAATTCCGCTCCATGCAAGCGCACGTGCACATTTGCCATTGTCGATATTGCAAAATGGACGAACCAAAAGAATTTTGAAAAATAGGCTCTATTTCTGTAAATCTAAGATGGAGTTTCGACTGTTGTCGGCTTACAGAAATTATGGTAGACGATTTTGAACTTTGAGCTAAGGTGATAAGAGTCATTTTTGAATGGTGTGGTGTGGTTATTTGATCAATTAAATTGGGGTTCAGTAAGAAGCAAAAAGAATCGAAAGGTGGCAGTCGTATTATCGTATATTGGCAAATATGAGGCAAAACAATGAAATTGGCGGACATATGCATACGATGTAAGGAACATGTGGTCAGTCAGTGTAATTGACATTTCATTCAACTTTTTAAAACCTTAAATCTCTGTCAAATCTAATTTTTTTAGAAACTAGTTTCTGACCGCGACCTCGTCCACGTGAAATTTCGTGTTCCCCCGACCCTCCGCGTCGCATCGCATGATTGCTGATTGGGCCCGCTCTTCACCTCGATCACGCCTCATGGAAAGCGATGGATGAGGTCTATGATGGAACGAGCGTGCCCAGAAGATGCCTAAGGCACTGGAACTCCCACGCATCGACGAAACATAGCAGGCTGCTTGACGCCGGACTCCGGTGGGAGGGTGGTCGCAAACCAGTCGGGCGTTAGCCCTACCACCGCAAGGGAAGAATTGGCCAGTCAAATAAGGTGTTGGGTGTGACTGTCCAGGATGCGCCAAGCGCGAGCGTTCAGTTGAGTAACTGGCGGGACAAACTGCGCTACACGAGGAGGCTTCTTCCTTCATGCATCCGACTTCGTTATTGCTCAGCTCCTAAGAGTCCTAGCGTAATGATAAGTAGCCTAAAGCCTTCCTCAAGAATTGGGCTATGAAATGTAAAAAGATTTTTTCGAATCTGACGGGTAGTTTCATAGATTAGCGCGTTCAAAAAAATTCTTCTGCTTTAATATTAGCATAAAAGATTACCTACGCAAAAAAAAGCCAACAAAATAATCACAGCATAAGTTTTCGCTAAAATGATTGATGCATATCAATGTTACAAATATGGATGAATATCAACGCACGAGCCGATCGAAGGTTAAGCTACACTTGCCGCGGTTGGTTCGTGGATGTGTATCCATCCATTAGATATCGAAACCTCTCCGTGTCTCGGAAAGCCGTTCGTTAATGCTGTCATTCGTAGATCTTTGACAGTCGTTACGGGTAGTCAGAAGCCCTAAAGGCTGACGAGATCAGTGACATGGCGTGCAATAGGAGAGGTCTATGTACAGCAGTGGACTGCTTTAAGCTGATGACGATGATGATGAATATTGCTTCTGCTACAAAACCAAAATTTCGAGCTGGTTAACATTTTCATTTGTATAACTATAGGTACAGAAAGCAGTGAGAGCCAAATCCAGACAGGCACTTTTTGTATTTACCAGACAGGCACTTTTTGTATTTAATTTCGGGTATCATTTAAGCTATCACCAATTTAATTAGTTTTGTGTTTCTTAAATAATAGGGTTTGTCCGCCAAATATGTAATAGATCTGTCACCAAACAATGCAAGTGACCTAACCAAACCGAACCTCGGGGTGCCCTTCGCTCGCTCTTGCATTCTATGTCGACGGAGCCCCGCTTCGCGGGGCCCCTATTTCTGTGTAAAGGGTTTAAAGTAACCTAACCAAACCGAACCTCGGGGTGCCCTTCGCTCGTTCTTGCATCCTATGTCGACGGAGCCCCGCTATCTGAGAACGAAAATATTTCGTGGCGATAGATCTATTTATTAGGTGATACAAATATTTCGTGGCGATAGATCTATTTATTAGGTGATACAACTTGATGACAAATATAAATTTTGGTGATAGAAAATATAGTTCCCTTTAATTTCATCACCACTGCTCTCAAAACGGTGAAGGAAAACATCGTGAGGGAACCGGCATGTCCTAGAACCAAAAATTCGAAGACATGTGACATCTACCAACCCGCACTGGGCCCGCGTGGTAGATTACGGCCCACTCCCTCTCACAGAGAGGCCTTTGTCCCAGCAGTGGAAACATTATAGGCTGATTATGAGGATGATGTGAAAGTAGGGGTTTAGACAAATTAACACACCGCGCTTGTCTAGTGCGAGTTGGTGGGTGTACAGTGGACCGCCTGACTGGGTCCGTGGGCGCCGCCTTTGACGTGCTAGATGTTCATCAGCCGCCGCCCTGAGTTGATATCCTGCACTAATATCGACTGTTCCATCCGAGCCTATTTGGGTGTATTTATCCCATAGCCTACAGGTGGCGTTTACATTTAGTTCAATACTAAATGCACGACAGTTTAAAGTCATATCGAGGACTTGACATCGTTGCAGGCTCAGACGGAGATGGCGGGATGAGCTGGACTCCTTCAACAAGAACTGGTCCTTAGCAGCTTTGAACAGAGTGAGGTGGAAAGAGAGTAGGGAGGCCTTTGCCCTGCAGTGGGACGTCACAGGCTAATAATAATATGAGGATGATAATCACTATACAGAACCCAGACTGTAATATTCTACGCCATTATCCTAACATCTAAACGAAAATAATTCAAGAAGACCATTGCACAAAGAGTATTTTTTCAAAACCGTAACTTATGCACGCTACCTGTAAGCACAATCAGCTGATGGGAAAAGATCTCTCTTGAATCAGCTGAGCGTATTTACAAAATTGCCAATAATTATGAGATGTCACGGAAAATAAAGTCTAAAGGGTGGTCCGCCGTCCGCCGAGGCATATGAGGCACTAGGCTCGCCCCCTTTTTACATGGGACCACAGAATACTTAATAGTACTATGGGACTTAACTATAAAGCATGTAATTTTCGAACACTTATGAAGCAATGGATTAGCAATATCCTTCCAGTGGCGTGCATTGCATATAAGCATATAAGCAGTGCCTACTTCGATATATCAACATAAGCCTGTCAATTACATTATAGTATATCTGTGCCACACAATTAAGAAACTCGCTAAATTATCATATACTCGTAACAAAAAACAAAATCTTCATACAAACACGCGCGGCAGTAGGCAGTCGCCGGACGGCCTACTCGGCTCCCGTACCACAGTATAATATACAGTAAGTTATCTAAGGCCGCCCGCCGAGTTATTAGCCTACTCTTGCGTTGATCCCCAGGGTTGTCACTTTTACTTTTAGTTAATATTTTCGAACAAGCAGCACTTGATCTAAATTTATGAAATAAAAAGCATATTATGATTGAATATTTTACCAATTTATAAAGAAGAACGGTCATTTGTGACTCAGACCCGACACGAAAGAGACATATCTCAGTTTTTTTGTTATTTTAAATATAGCTAAAATATATATTTTTTATATTCCAAATCAATGGCTAACACCAAAATATTGCCTTGTGTTTTTGTTCAGGCGATATACAATTTTCTTTTAATACCTATTTACCTACAAAATTCGTAATTGTATGCAGGTAATTCAATGACGAGACAACAATTTAGAAAAAAACAACAGACTTCAAAAAAAAAAAAAAACACTACAAAATGATAAATAACTTTAATTTCGGAAGTCGGTGTCATTGGTTCCGCATTTTCGTTTTTAGACACCAACTTCCGAAATTAAAGTTATGTATCACTTTGTAGTGTTTTTTTTTTCAAGTTGGTTGTTTTTTTGTAAAAAGTTTTTATTTTTTCTTTTTAGTTGTACCTACCCCACACAAATCCAATTAACACTAGTGCATTGAAGAATTGAAGAAACTGGCTAGAAGAAGCGTCCAAATTCGCATAGAAATGCCGGAGATGCAGTACATTTATGCATATAACTCCGTACATAAGAATAATTACCTGATGCATTATATACTAAAACCTTTCTGAAAGTATGTAGATTACATTAGTGAAAGAATTATCAAAATTGATTCATTAGTTTTTGAGAAAATCGCAGACATACAAACATACATACGGGTCGAATACAGAACCTCCTTTTTTGAAGTCGGTTAAAAAACGCACAGATCTCAACACAGAAAGCCAATTTTATTTTATATTTTTTTAATGACATCTCGCAGTTTAACTTTGAGGTTATCGTCTGCTTAACCGGGCTTGCCTGTGGATGCCTCAATAAATTAAGCCTCCAGCTGTCCATTTTTGTATTTTTATCTAAATTGGCGTCATTTTAAATGGATATAATAGCTATTCATTCAAAAAAAAATATTTTAAAATATTTTTCCTTACCAAAATCAAATGGCAATATATGGGTAATAGCCACTGATATTCAGAATAGTGTTCATTTATTTCTGTTATATTTAATATAACAAAATAACTGAGATGCGTTCCTTTTGTGTCGGGCCTGGGTAAATTTTCTATGGGACGTGACCCTTCTTCTTTAGTAAAAATAAAAAGCCTTTATTCACATAACATTTATTATACTAAGTTACAAATTTGATACCGAGAAAATTTTTCTCCTGTTTCTGCACGTCCGGAACGCTTTATTATTATTTGTTAATGTAAAGTAAATTCTCATTCTTATGTAAAGTTTTTGTAAAGCTTTTGGGAAAGCATGGACAGGGCATCTTAAATTCTATATCATTCAGTTGATCGTAAATTGACCGGCCAATTTTAATGTTGATGTGGTCCTTTTCGAACGCTTTGCGAAACACCTGCTCCATCCTTTCTACATTATCGACAAAATCATCAGGTGGGATCATGAGTAAATTTCGATCTTTGCCGTAATTCCTGTAATGGGTGTATCTAGATTCTACACTTAAATTACACGCTCGTTGATTAACGTCGACGTAAAGCAACCCTAAGCATTAGTCGGTCACATGTTACTGTAATTTTGTTAAGTTAATATTATGATTAAGACACCATATTTGGATTGAACAACACATCAGACAATAGAAAAAATAATAATTTAAATAGTAATTAATTTGCAATATTAATTATTGTGAAATTGCCCTTATTACAACTATACGCGACAAATGCGTTTACCTAAACGATGTTTCGTACTCAATCCTCTGTTTTATAATACAAAAACTTTTTTACAAAAAAAAACAACCGTCTTCAAAAAAAAAACACTACAAAGTGATAAATAACTTTAATTTCGGAAGTCGGTGTCGTTGGTTCCGCATTTTCGTTTTTTGACACCGACTTCCGAAATTAAAGTTATTTATCACTTTGTAGTGTTTTTTTTTTGAAGTCGGTTGTTTTTTTTTTGTAAAAAAGTTTTTATTTTTCAATTTTTAGTTGTACCTACCCCACAAAAAAGTAAACAAAAAGATCGTCAATGTAGACAATGTAGATAAATTTTAAGATTGTTGTTGATTTTTCAAAAACCGCTTGTCCGATTTCGATAAAATTTTCATGGGACCATTTGGGAAGTAGGTATACCCTTTCCAACAAAAAAAAGAATTTTTCAAATCGGTTGGCAAGCAACGGAGTTATGCGGGAACAAACATAAAAAAAAAAAAAAATACAAACATTCGAATTGAGAACCTCCTCCTTTTTTAGAAGTCGGTTAAAAACTAGACTTCTTAAAATAAACTTTAGCTCTAAACATAGTATTCAGAAAGTAAATTTGGGAATACATTTATATGGAAAAATGCGACTCGGCTACGCTCTTAATAAAGCAAATAAACTGTGAAATAAACAATACAATACCACATTTTCTAATAATATTTAAGTATAAGTAGGTACTTACATTTCTGGTTGAGTAGGAACTATGAAGAATGATAAGTCCGGGTTTGCGAAATCATTATTGAGGCACCCGAAAACACTACAATATTTTTTTCCCCTTTTTGAAGTCATGATACTCGTAATTTAAGTGGCCGCCGCCGGCGAGAGTTGACGAACGCAAGCGGTCATGTAGCGTACGCGCGTGCTCACAGTCGCGCTGCACAGACCGCACTGCCGCCACCTTATTCCCTCATATATTATGCTAGCGTGTGCGTGAAATCGCGTGCCGACATGGCGCGCGGCGCGCACGCACACATTCAAACCGAGAGCGGCACGTTTGTATGAAGATGTTCTACTGTATATTATACTGTGCCCGTACTATTCGCACATTGTCATTGGTCTTTACTCGTTCAAGTTAATACGACAAAATTAAAACATACGTACGACTCACGTGTAATACCATGACGTTCGACCTTCGCAATTTATCACCCTTAAGTAGGCATGCCTACTCAAATAACCACACTTTTGACTTCACTTTTTTTCTGATTAGTGACCGCGTTTGATTAGACTAGACCCGGCCTAGTGCCTACCTATTCTGAAAACCAATGCACGCCACTGTATCCTTCAAAATTATTTAGATTGATATTGTGTTACGCAATTAGGGCCTTGGTGTTACGTAGTTAGCTTGTTGCACTATGAACATAGGTATCACGAGAGCTAGTTTTAGAAACACTATCCCAAATAAAGGTCTACAGTTACGTACGCACTGCACGAGATTTTTGGGATGCATGAAGAAGCCCCCTCGTGTAGCGCAGTTTGTTCCGCCAGTTACTCAACTGAACCGAGCGCTCGGTGCATCCTGGACAGTCACACCCAACACCTATTTGACTGGCCAATTCTTCCCTTGCGGGTGGTAGGGCTAACGCCCGCCTGGTTTGCGAGCGCCCTCCCACCGGAGTCTGGCGTCAAGCAGTCTGTTGTGTTTCGTCGATGTGTGGGAGTTCCATTGCCTTAGGCATCTTCTGGGCACGCTCGTTCCATCATTGACCTCATCCATCGCTTTCTATCAGGCGTGATCGAGGCCAAGAGCGGGCCCATTCGACAAATGAAGTCGGTTAAAAAAGATCTGCATCAGCTCAATTCGAGCCATTCAGGATTGTTTCTATGAAACTCCGTACTGCAATGCAACGCACTTTATAATCAACCTATAATGTTCCCACTGCTGGGACAAAAGCCTCGACTCTTTTTGAGAGAGAATGGGTCATGAATCCACCATGGAAGCCCAGTGCGGGTTGGTAGATGTCACATGTCTTCGAATTATTGGTTCTAGGACATGCCGGTTTCCTCACGATGTTTTCCTTCACCTGAATGAAGACTCTCAGGTTATATCTATCGGGAGGCGCAAGCTCAGGGACGTTGTCTCCATGATTTAAACCCATGCACACAAAAAGCGACGTAAGAAACTCCGCCCTAGGACATTGTCATTGCACAATTTGTACAAAGAGATTTTTTTCTAACCGTTTCATATACAACTACTTACCTGTAATCTTTAGAATCAGCTGATGCGACATTGCATTGCTTTCTACGCAATTAGCTGACGGGTACAGTATCTTTTCGGCTTTCTATTCAAATCAGCTGAGCTATGTTATTGTGACGAATTGTCTGCCATTGAGTTGAATTAGGGAGCACTGGTGGCCCAGTGGTAACGATTGACCGTGACTTACGAGTTGCAGGTAGGTTCGAACCCAGACAGGCGCTTTAGCATATATATACAGCCTATAACGTTCCCACTGCTGGGACACAGGCCTCCTCTCGGTGAGAGAGAGTGGGTTGTAAATTGTAATGTTATCTACAACGCGGCCCCACTGCGGGTTGGTAGATGTCACATGTCTTCGAATTTTTGGTTCTAGGACATGCCAGTTTCCTCACTATGTTTATCTTCACCGTTTCGAGAGCAGTGGTGATGAAATAATTTACACAAAGTAAAGTTGTCGCCTGGGTTCGAACCCACGACCTACAAGTCGTAAGTCGGGGCAGGGGCCACCACTGCTCCAACGAGGTAACGTGGAACAAATAAGGCTGTATGTAGGTAGTAGGTACGGCAACCAGCCACCCATCCTGATTTGTATAGAAAGCAACCATTGTAAGAAATTGGTGACAAATCACAGCTGATTTTAAAAGAAACGTAACGCATCAGTTGATTGTCAGAAGAACAGGTAGTGTAGTTGCACAAGGAGAGAAAAAGATAAGAAAAAATTGTCTATGACGATTGACCACAAATAATTTTGTACATTCAAAAATTTGTAAAAAAAAATATTGAAAAAAATGTCATTGAAAATTGACCACAGGCATTTGTCCCAACGAGGATTTGGATAAAAAAATGCAAATGGATTTTTAATAGCGTTTCGATTGTCATTTTAGTCTTCGAGTTTTTGCGCACAGTGTCTTGGCCATGGGATACTTGCTTCGCTCCCTAAGGCAGGCAACCTGACCCCCTGACGCCCTGACCCCTGTCCCTAGCGCCTGTTATTGCATAACACACAATTTTAATGACTGAAGGATATTGCTAATCCATTGCTTCCTATGTTCCAAGTGTGTGTTTGCACTCTTCTGCCTAGTGCCTACCCCTTTAGAGATTGCAGGCGTGATGTTATCATAAGTACAGTCGAACAAGCTATTTGGTATACAGGCAAAAATATTCATCTTTCCACTACACTGCCAATATTTTGTTTTATTTTGTGCGTTATATCTTTTTCAGCTTATGGCATCTTTAATTAATTTCCAAGCTAGTTATCCTGTATGTTGCACCTGCCATGTTTTGTCTCTGCATCACCCTAAGGTTGACTGGTAGAAAATGCCTCAGGCATTAAGTCCGCCTTTGTACAGTATTTTTTTTCATCATCATCATCAACCTATAACGTTCCCACTGCTGGGACACAGGCCTCCTCTCTGTGAGAGGTAGTGGGCCGTAATCCACCACGCGGGCCCAGTGCGGGTATTTTTTTTACTTGTGCTGTAAGTGTGTTGTAAGTTTTAATAAATAAAAATAAATTAATTAATTAAATAGAGTGGTATAAAATAATTGAATAACTCAGCACACCTTTGTTTAAAAGTAGTTGCAAGTTAGCTGCCTGTATACCGAATAGCTTGTTCGACCGTACCAGTTCGATTCCCGATGCTCAGGTGCAAACGGGGTAAGGTCATAGTACTTGATAATTAAGAAGTATTGGACAACAGCTGATTACCAGCTGGTTCGAAAGAATGTCTACATGAGCTAAAAACAGTCGAAATTGAACCTTAGATCCTCTTCTCAAAGTCCAAACTGCAATGTCTTTGGAATTCTGAACGAAGTTATAGGAATTTGCACTTTATTTTAATGGAAATAAGGTTAAATATTGGTTGTAGGAAAGTATTTCTTTGTGTACTTGCCCTGTTGCCAAGCAAAATATAGGCTATACTTTACTTGAGACGTGTTTTTGATCTGGGGTTCAGCCCGCGAAACTCAAATTTTCTTACGTTTTTATCAGCACCCTGATTGCGTAACACACTATCAATCGGAATCAGAATCATTTCGAAGCCAATTGCTAATCCATTGCTTCATAAGTTCGAAAAATTTGTCTGCTCAACACGTAAATAACGCAATTATTTTAATGTTGCTGAACTGTCAAAATGAAACCGATTCCGATTGATAAAGTGTTACGCAATTGCCCCGCAGGTTGTAATATGTTGATCTAAATAATATGATTCGCGGCCGTAAGTAATATTTCTTTACTAGCTGCGCCCTGCGGTTTCACCCACATAAGTGTCGATCCCGTGGGAATATCGGGATAAAAAGTAGCCTATGTCCTTTCCCGGGACTCAAACTATCTCTAAGTATACCAAACTAGCTTCAGCCCGCGACTTCGTTCGCGTGAAACTTCTTGTTTTCCCCGAGCCACCCCGTCGTATCGCATCACCCGCCGGCGCTATCACTTAACGTTCTTTTTGACTTTTTTTCTTTTTGGTCGGCTCCTAAGGGTCATAGCGTGATGTTAAATAGCCTATAGCCTTCCTCAAGAATTGGGCTATCAAATGCAAGAAGAATTTTTCAAATCCGACTGGTAGTTCCAGAGATTACCCCCTACATAGAAACTTACAAATTACCTCTTTATAATACACTTGGGAGCAAATAAATCGAGCCACTTCCTTTTTCATGTATAATGGTTATTATTTTTGTTATTATGGAACGTATCAATCCGAAACATATATCGCCTAAGAGCTTATTTAATAACCTTTACAATGAGGGTAAATTAGTGAATGATAAACCTTATTTAATGATAAATTATTGGCTCTGAAAGAAAAACGGTAATTTTGATAGAAAATTGTAGGGTAAAAAAGTCCAGAAAAAAACAAAATTATGGTATAAACTTATTCATAATTTCTTGTATTACCCCCCCGCGCCCTGATTTCGATAGATTTTCTGGACTGTTTTAACCCTACAATTTTCTATCAAAATTACCGTTTTTCTTTCAGAGCCAATAATTTATAATTAAATAAGATTATCATTCAATAATTTACCCTCATTGTAAAGGTTATTAAATAAGCTCTTAGGCGATATATGTTTCGAATTGATACGTTCCATAATACCAAAAATAATAACCATTATACGTGAAAAAAAAGCAAGTGGCTCGATTTATTTGCTCCCAAGTGTATTAGTATAGATTTTACCTCTTTATAATATTAGTATAGATTTCATCTAAATCGGTTCAGCGGTTGAAGCGTGAAGAGGTAACAGACAGACAGACACACTCGCATTTATAATATTAGTACTTACATAGTATAAAACAAAGTCGCCGAAATGTCTGTACGCATAACTCCCGAATGACTGCAACAAATTGGACATTTTTTTTTTGTTGTGTTCGGTATTGCCAGGACAAGATTTTTATGAAAGAAAATTTCGGAAATTCGTAAAAAAAATTGCACTCGTGCCAATCTGGGGCGGGCCGCTAATTATAATTATAAAAATCACCAATACATCTCTTTTAAGTTCATATTACCCTGTTGAATTACTATTTTATGAAATCACATGACATTTGAGGCCAATTATAACTCAAGGAGTTGTATTGCTGATATACAGGGTTGTCCAAAAGTCGTGGATCTGTCGAAGTAGGGGGATAAAGGAGGTCATTTCCAACGCTTTTAAAGTGCGAAATAATTTTTGGTAATGTTACAAAATTTTTGGAAAAAAATTAATTGCTCTTGAATTTTGATACTCAGAGCCCTAATAGAACTTTTTAGTGCTGATACATCGACGGTCCCTACGTATAATCCCCTAACCGCAAAGGACAAATTTTACAGGAGAGCACTTTAAAGTTTTAAACACATGTAGTTCATGTTCTACTTGGGAAATGTCGTGTGTGTATTTAAAGCTCAATTTGCCAACTTTTATTAGTTTTTATTAAACTAGAAGATAGTTTAGGTTTGTCTGAATGTCACAGAACAAAAAAACACAAATCACGTATCTACCACATAGGTGATTATACGTAGGGACCGTCGACATTATCTAGTAGTAATACAACACCGTTTGTTTTATTGTTTCATAACACATTTTTTTTTAAATTCGTCTAATTGTAAAAGAACTCGGTATACACAAATATTCATAACTTTTAGGGCAATTGAACTATGACCATGCTGTAGAAAGATTTTTTGTTGGAAATGACCTCCTTCATCTCCCTATTTCGTTTGATCCACGACTTTTGGACCAGCCTGTATTTGTTACTGTCGCGAATAGTATTTTAATCAACTTACAACCGAACACTGACCTCACTGCGATTTGAAACAAAAACTCGAATTCGATTCAAATTTTCTTTTCGAAAACAAAAGAAAATGTGAATTTCGCTAGCAAACCTACCGCCTAAGCAAATGTAACACACAGATTCCAAATTCAAAATAAAAAAAAGAAATTAAACTCTTAATAAAGCGTCCCACGCGTTATAACTCAACAGATAAAGCAGCCTATTCAACGTCCGTATGAATGCGATCCCTTTGCCGCTCCCACCGTCTAAAAAGGTCGTTACAGTGCCGTTAGACACGTGGAGAACCCGACTGTGTTAGGAAAAGGATGAGTAATAAGTTTTAAAGTCGTATGTACACAATAGGGGTTAATCTTGGGATGAGAAGACCTGACATAAGAGTGGTCAGATAATTGGGACCGTTGTCAAACTTATCATACACTTCTGTCGCGCGGGTCGATCGATCAGGTTAAGTTACACTTACCGCGTTTGGTCTGTGGATGGGTGACCATCTTTACATACCGAGACCCCTCCGTGCCTCGGAAAGCACGTTAAGACGTTGGTCCCTGCTGTCATTCGTGGAACTTTGACAGTCGTTACGTGTAGTCAGAAGCCCTAAAGTCTGACAACCAGTCTTACCAAGGGGTATCGTTTTCTCAGTAACTGGGTTGTGGAGGTCAAATAAGCAGTCGCTCCATGTAAAATACTAGTATTCAGTTGCATCCGGTTAGACTGGAAGCCGACCCTAACATAGTTGGGAAAAGGCTGGGCAGATGATGACTATATCAACCTCAATTTGAATCACTTTGAAGGATATTCCTAGTCCATTGCTTCATATGTTCGAAAAATGTATCTGCACAACAACGTAAATAACGCAATGAATGTTGTTGTACTGTCAAAATGAAACCCATTGCTACTGATAGCGTTTTACGCAATCACCTCGCTGAAGTGCGTTACTCGCTGCGCAGTACCTCCCCCCCGCTTTTTTTTATTATTTATTTATTATCAGCCATTTCTGTCCCACTGCAGGGCAAAGGCCTCCCTTCCCTCCTTCCACTTATCCCTATCCAGTGGTGTTACACGCCAATCCTTGTGGAAAGAGTCGAGTTCGTCCCGCCATCTCATTCTGGGCCTGCCGCGTTGCCGTTTGCTGCTGTTTGGGACCCATTGTGTGGTTACTTTAGCCCACAGCTCCTCCGGCATGCGACAGATGTGACCAGCCCAGTTCCATTTTAGCTTGGCAGCCGTGTGACCTGCCGTGTGGCTTTTTTTTATGTATGAGAAATCATCAAATGACCCCTCCCGCTCTGGGTGGAGTGGAAGGGAGTGTCAGACTCTTACTGACTAAAACCCATCCATGTTCCTTCCTTAGCCCTTTATGTTCCGGGGTAGCGGTAACCCTTCCGGACAATCCCGCACCCCCGGCAGGCTTCGGCTCTGGCAGGCCCCTTCCTCCCTCTCCCCCGCTGACACGTGAATTTCGCTTTCGAAATCGCTATAAAGTTTGAATCGGGCTGTACCCGTAATATTTATTAATAATATTAAAAAAAATCAAAAATATAAAGACTAACGTTAAATACAGTTTTTCTTAAATCTATGTCAAGTTCAACATAATTTGTGCCTGAACTAGGTAATCCTGTATTTCAGGCGATTGGAGGTAACATTAATTGATTAAATAATCACTAAATAATTATTAAAAACTAATTAAGCAAAGTGTAAAAAAATTAACCTTAAAAACTTTAAGAGGTGCTTTAGACCATCGAACTGAACAACTTTCACTATGGGACCAACTCCGAAATCACGAAAAAAAAATCAGCTGTTTCATACAAAAGTTCAATACCTACTCGGCCAAAATGTATGAAACAGCTCATTTCTTTTTCGTGATTTCAGAGTTGGTCCCATAGTGAAAGTTGTTCAGTTCGATGGTCTAAAGCACCTCTTAAAGTTTTTAAGGTTAATTTTTTTACACCTTAAATAATCACATAGTATTTATCTTATTGATACTTACATATATAAAACGTGTATGTACGTCTGCAGACTTTTTAAAACTAGGGCTACAAAGGCAACCTAAGGTGAAAGACCTCATTCTAGCCCCCTTAAACCTCATAAACAGCTGATCCACCAGATGATTATAAACAGAAGCCGTAATTCGAATTTCGAACATCTCGTGAACTTCCGGCACATATGCGCGTGCGCATCTGTCATTGCTATTGATGTGCGTTCGATGTTTGAATTGATGTTGTCACCTTTTCGTAGATACACCTTGAGTAAATGAGTACTTTTGTACCGTTGACAGGAGTTCAAATGGTTAATGGTATTAATTTTACCTATTGTATATTGGTAACAGTTACTCGTAACCGCTGGACATAACCCTTTGCCAAATAAAAAAAATCTATACATCTATACAAATAAATAAAATTGGAGTGTCTGTTTGTAATATTAAAATAACCGCTTTTTACTAAATGCATATGGATGTATACACGGTACGTATACCAAAATAACATTTTTTTACAATTTTTGTCTGTAACAGACAGACAAAAATTGTAAATAATATGGTTACAAAGTCTTGGTTACATCATTCATGTTAAAAATTATACATGTGAGAACGATGCAGAACGTTAAAAGCGTCCATAATGAAAAGATGACAAAAAACAGCAATTCAAATAAAATAAGCCATGGCAGCAAAGAGACGACCAGTCCCTACTGACGGCGCTCGTTCACGAACATGACGCATGTTACCTATAGTCGCGAATCATATTTTCATCAAGATACAATCTGACACTGACCTGAAAATTGCAAAAAAACGTAAGAAAAATTTAATTTCGCGGGCTACAACTGCGCATTTATTTATTTATTTATTGAGGGATAATAAACAGCTACAATATAAAATATGACATGTTTTAAAAAAATAGTATAAGGAGTGTTAACAATATGGTGGCCCACTACATTATCCGCATATTACAAACAAAAATGCTACAATACAATATACAGGGTGTTACGGAAAGGGTATATCAATACAAACGGGTTGAAGAGTGTATCTGGTCTAGAATCTCTGTGCAAAATTTCAGCTCAAAAGCATTAACATTGAAAATGCTTAATATTTTTTTATTTCGACATCACAGCGCTGCACTGGCGCGCGGCGGCGTGATGTGCGTGTACTAGGCGCACAGACACACTACAGATAATGGATAATGACCCTCGTAGTGCGGTGACACGTTTGTTATGATTTCAATTTAACAAACTATCGAAATAAAAAAATATTAAGCATTTTCAAAGTTACTGCTTTTGAGCTGAAATTTTGTACAGAGATTCTAGACCAGATACACTATTCAACCCGCTTGTATTGATATACCCTTTCTGTAACACCCTGTATAATTACTTTTTAATTATTATTATATAATTTACATACGACTGCCTCCTTAGTCTTATGGTGACAAGCGCTACTTCAGATCATAAGGTCCTTAATTAAATTCCCAGGTCGGGCGAAGTGTTATTGAGTTTTTCTTTTTACCCGACTACGGCGAAGCAAAAAGGAGGGTTATGATTTTGACCGGTATGTATTTCTATCTGGAGTTTCTCAGTAGCACCCCGGAGTCTGGATTTGTGGCCGATTGACGGGAATAGGCTTGCCCCCTATTAGGTACATGGGACTTGAAACTTAACTGGCGAAATGTCTGCCCAACCCTTCTCGAGGATACAAGGCGTGATGTTATGTCTTTACGTTGTAGGTAATATCCAGTGGCGGATTTACACATTTGCCGCCAGTAGGCTATTCAAATTTCGCCGCCCACTACCGACCTCTACAATAATGTCCCATGTCTTTTTGTATACAGCTTCGCTTCTTTTCTTAAAATGTTCTCGTTCATCAGCTACGAAAAACTTGCAAACAGATTTGTAAAGATCGGCAACTGTGATAAAATCTACGGTAGAACCCTGATTTTGAGCATTCACTTTGTTTATTCTTTCCAAAAAAAACATGGTAGGTATATAAATATTTTTAATTACAGTACCGTACCTATTAAAAAAAATGTTAGCCCCAAAACTGCCCCTAAAATCTGCCGCCCTAGGCTTCAGCCTACTCAGCCCATTGGTAAATCCGCCACTGGTAATATCAATATCTTAAACATAAAACCAGCTGTCAGACTTTAATCCCAACTGTTTTACTTGACAGCCGGTCTCCAAGACATTGACTTCACGTAGCCCAAAACCTGCTCCAGGCAGACATATCAACCATACTCCTTACGAAAAGGCCGAGCAAGGACGCGACTTGTACAAAAAAAGGTTTGAATAAAAAAAAAAAACTCCGCCAGCTGTCATATAGGCACGCGCCGGCGCGTGGCAATAGCCAATAGGAAAGCTGCAGGCTGTTCTTGAATAGCGCCATATTGCGAGTTTGAGTGGTTTTTTTTTTTTTCATGATTTTTGACATTTGCAAAGTTTTTGTCCATGGTGGAATGAAGTTTTCGATTTTGTATGCAAAGCTCAAATGTTGTTATAATTTTTTTTTTTAAGTATTTTTTTGGTACTTAATCAGTTTTCTTTGCTAAATATACAGGGTGTTACGGAAAGGGTATATCAATACAAACGGGTTGAAGAGTGTATCTGGTCTAGAATCTCTGTACCAAATTTCAGCTCAAAAGCATTAACTTTGAAAATGCTTAATATTTTTTTATTTCGACATCACGGCGCTGCACTGGCGCGCGGCGGCGTGATGTGCGTGTACTAGGCGCACAAATACACTACAGATAATGGATAATGACCCTCGTAGTGCGGTGACACGTTTGTTATGATTTCAATTTAATAAACTATCGAAATAAAAAAATATGAAGCATTTTCAAAGTTACTGCTTTTGAGCTGAAATTTTGTACAAAGATTCTAGACCAGATACACTCTTCAACCCGTTTGTATTGATATACCCTTTCCGTAACATCCTGTATAGGGTCAAATTAAATTAGCTAGTAAAACTCCGCAGACATGATAGGTATCAATATCTAAATACATATGCAATGAACATAATCAGCCTATAATGTTCGCACTGCTGGAGCACAGCCCAGGATTCACCACATAGCACTGTATTTTGAGAGATAAGAGCGTAGTTTTTTTTTTTTTTGCCATGTTGGTAGTCGTGCCCTAAACCTCCGCTTGTCATTGCTTCGTTCTCGAGATTAGTAACCTGCAGCCTAATTGCGGAACGCCAAATCGTCAAATGATTCTGATCAGTTGGCTTCATTTCTATCACAATTGGCTTCATTTTACGATTTTCGAATTGCGAAACTCTAGTTTCTGCGCAGGGCCTTAACGTTCATAATTGGTTTCATAATAAACTAGAGTTTCTCACTCCGAAAATCGTAAAATGAAGCCAATTGTGATAGAAATGAAGCCAACTGATCAAAATCATTTGACGATTTGGCGTTCCGCAATTAGGCTGCAGGATTCACCACATAGCACTGTATTTTGAGAGATAAGAGCGTAGTTTTTTTTTTTTTTTTGCCATGTTGGTAGTCGTGCCCTAAACCTCCGCTTGTCATTGCTTCGTTCTCGAGATTAGTAACCTGAAATAATAAACCTATTACTTATTTACACATGTAGTATCACCCAGGATTCACCATAGCAGGACTCCTCTCGGCGAGAGGGAGTGGGCCGTTATCCACCACGCGGGCCCAGTGCGGGTTGGTATGTCTACTAAATATAATAATAATAATAATATTCCACAACTATCACACAACGCCATCTAGTCCCAAGCTAAGCAGAGCTTGTGTTATGGGTACTAGACAACTAAAACTAATAATAATATGATAAAACAACAAAAAAAAATATATTTTGGGGTTAACGCCCGTCAAACACTACACCAACAGACAATTTCACAGACTGCGGTCTAACCACAGACATAAAAACATAAACAGCGAAACGCCTCTAAATAGTGTTTTTACTAGAAATATCAGTTTGAATGTCGTTTTTGTGTAAACTTCACAGGCGTAATGGGTAGGTATCGGTATCTAAACACGATAAAACATTAAAAAAAAAGATTTTCTCAACAAAAAAAAAATTCAAACTCATAAAACATTAAAAAGGAATACAATACTTTTCATACGCTTCGTATACTTATTCAAATTAAACGTGCCTTATATCATGAAGTTTTCATCCCTTTTCTAAACATCAATAACTTACTGAAAAAAAAAACAATGTAACATGTTCAGTTAAACAACTTTAATTTTGCGGTCGGCAAAACCATACGTATTCCAACAATCCTTTGAAGGTTCCGTTTTATAACCGCAAACGAAAGTTTGCACAAGCTGCCCCTTTATTACCAACTTATAACACAGCTGGATAAATTTATTTCCTATGTATTTACTTTGAAGTTAACTTTTTAAAACGCAAATATAAAATTGTAAATGTTCTTTGTTTTATAAATAGATTTCGCTTTGTGTATCAAAGAGTTGAGCTTTGAAACAATACTCTGAAATGCTTTATTTTAAAGTAATTATCATTTACGTTTTTATGGAAATTCTAGCTGACCCCGCAAACGTTGTTTTGCAAAAAAAAAATAGCCTACGACCTGTTCTCAGACCTACCAAATATACACAAAAAATTTCATAAAAATCGGTCAAGCCGTTTCGGAGGAGTTCGATAACAAACACTGTGACACGAGATTTTTATATTAGACTAGCTGCGCCCCGCTGTTTTACCCGCATAAGTTTCGATTCCGTGAGAACTATCCTATGTCCTTTACCGGGACTCAAACTATCCCTGTAACCATCTAAATCGGTTTAGCGGTTTAAGCGTGAAGAGGTAACAGACAGACAGACACACTTTCGCATTTATAATATTAAAGTATGGATATGGATTATGCTGTACTGCAAGTCACACTATCACACTAATATTATAAACGCGAAAGTTTGTGAGTGTGTGTGTGTGTGTTTATATGTTTGTTACTTCTTCACGCTCAAACGGCTGGACCAATTTTGATAAAATTTTGTATGGAGGTAGCTGACACCCTGGATATAGGCTACTTTTTATCGCGATATTCCCATGGGATCGAAACTTAAACCGCGGGGCGCAGCTAGTAATGGCTAAATCCCTACTCCCTCAAGACCCACTGCAACAAAGGAAGTACTTAACCTTACGACATTACTAAACGATTAATTGGAGAAATTAACAGCACTTGACGCGTCGATTCGTTCTCTAAATGAACTGACATCATTGTCGTCACTGTTGATATGGCATTTTGAGGCAGGTGGGTTTTGACCTTTAGTTTATGGATGGGAAGCCCACACCAGTCTTGTGTTCTACAGAGAGGTGGGGCAGAGGTGTATAATACCTACCTACCTACACATCTTACGCTTGTTTTGTTATCTGTGGCGGATTTACCAATAGGCTGAGTAGGCTGGAGCCTAGGGCGGCAGATTTTAGGGGCGGCAAATTTGGGGCTACCATTTTTTATAAATGTCTCACTGAAATTAAAAAGATTAATATTTATATACCTACCATGTTTTTTTAGAAAGAATAAACAAAGTGAATGCTCAAATTCAGCCTTCTACCGTAGATTTTATCACAGTTGCCGATCTTTAAAAATCTCTTTGCAAGTTTTTCGTAGCTGATGTACGAGAACATTTTAAGTATTTTGAAGAAAAGGCGAAGCAGTATACAAAAGACATGGGACATTATTGTAGAGGTCGGTAGGGGTGGCAAAATTTGAATAGCCTACTGGCGGCCAATGTGTAAATAAATAAACATAATTATATTTTGATTTGTTTGAAAATAAAAATGTTCTGTCTGTCATCATAATATCCTAGACGTTGTCGCGTTCAACGCACCGCTCCAAGCAGCCAGCTCCCTTTTTTTTTCAAGTCAACCCCGACCCTAGACAAAGAGAATCCAAAATGGCGCCCAATAAGCACTAGACATGTTTTGTAGAAAGTGCACTTACTTATTATTATTCGCGCACAAATATGTCGTCGCGAGCCACATTGCCAAATGCCAGATGCGCGGTGCCACCTTGCGTCGCGTGCGCATGCGTCGAGCCCTCCCTCTAATTTCTTTAGCATCTGTCAAAGTTATTTTTTTAAGAATGTAGATTAGGATCGTGGTATTGTGGCTAGTCAGCCTTTGTTGGGTACTGTTAGGAGTTTAGAGCGTAAGGTGTTCTATGTTCTATGTCATGGGTTTGGTTTCCGCACTTAGTCCTTCAAATGGGCCATTGTGCGTGAGCCATGGCGGCCGTCGGTGGTTATTCCAACCAGCCCACCTCCCTCCAGAAGCTGACTAGGTCTCCTGGTCTGTTGAGAACATCTGTGTATGATTTGGGTGTCCTGAGGGTCTCTGATCTAATCTGGGTGACGCCTGTGGGGCGTAAGGTGTATTGTCTAGCGTTTTTTTTTTAATTGTCATAACTTCTTAACGCTTAGGTCGACGGTTCTGCTTCCAGTTTTTGCTTATGGCAATAGGCTGGCCCCTGTGCGAACTTGCACGAATTAGTTATATTAATGATAATAATTAGTATGATTAATTATTATTATTATATAATGATTGTTGACATAACCGTCCCGCATGATGAGAACCTCGTGAAAGCCGAGAAAAATAAACAAATCAAGTACCTATCTTGACTTAGCTCGCGAGGTTGTCGACATGTGGGATGTTGACTCAGCAATCATTGTGCCGATGGTCGTGACAGCCAATGGGTTAATAGCCAAGAGCCTCGACCAACACCTGAGGAGGCTCTCGTTGGGCAGCTGGATCAAGGGCTTGATTCAGAAAGCGGTAGTTCTGGACACGGCTCGCATTGTTAGGAGGTTCCTCTCTCTGTAGCCCTGACCGCGCGTAGCTTGGACCCTGTTCCCGATACCGGTGGGATCCTATTTTTAAATGTTTTTTATTTAAGTAACAATATTTAAAAATTTAATTTAAAAGTATTTAAATACAATAAAGGAAAACCTGTTCAGGTGGAGATTTATAGACGACTCCGCCTTGGAGTGTAAATGTGGTGCTGTTCCACAAACGATGGGACACTTAATATCGTGCCCTGCGTGTCCTGTCCTGATCCTGACCCGTAACGCTAACGACTGCCAAAGTTTCACTAATGACAGCCGTGACCAACGGCTTAGTAACACACTGTCAATCACAATCTGGATCATTTTGAAGGATATTGCAAATCCATTGCTTCTTATGTTCGAAAAATTTTTCTGCTCTACTATGTAAATAACACAATGAATGTTGTTGAACTGTCGAATTGAAAGCCGTTGTTTCTTTTAGTGTGTTACGCTACGCAGTTACCCCGCTGCGCAATACTTTTACTACACGGTACATTTAAAAGGTGCAATAAAAATTAAACACGCTCATACTATTGCTTGAGCTTTGATTTATTGCAAATCATTCAGTCGGATTTCTCCTACATAGAAAATGACCGGGTTTCACCCGGGACACTTTTAAAAAACCCCGCCTCACAGTGGAACGAATGTATGGGAGCGGTTGGACGTAGACATGTCCGAAAAAAAAGAGTAAAATTATGCCAAACTAATGATGCCATCTTATTCGATTACTTAATGCCTTCATAACTTGTGGTGATGAATTTCTTCATAACTCCCATATTTCGGGAGTAATTTGAGAAAATGTGAAATTTTACTATGAAAATGAGTGTATCGAGCTCTCTCCCTCCTGATTCCGGGCTTGTTTCAAGTAGCGGTCTCTAATATCATAATGCTTATACTAAGAGCTATATTTAATACTAAGACACATAGTGCGCCAAATGTGCACTTTCTGGGATAAAGAGTGATGTTTATTTTATAACACAATTTTTTTATTTTTTGTTTATTTTGTTGATTAAAACCGTTTTTCTAAAGGTTTACCTTATTACAATAACATTTCTGAGCAGCCAATTAGAGAAGATATAAGCTAATTAGGATATATAATTAGGGACTTAAGGTTTACATATAAAACTGATGCACTAATGATTACTGATAAGAACATTGCTATTATTTAATTACTAAATGGCTCTTAATACACTAATTTAGCATGCATCATTTACTAATTATCACAATAACTAATTACCTTGCAATATTTAACAAAGGATACCTGGGATACCTGGATTTTATATAAATAGGTCACTATTAGTAACTTTAAAATCAGTGTTGATTTACACCTCGTTGTATCCAAGCTAATCTCGCAATGTATTTTCCAAATTTTAATACAAATCTTGATATTCACGTTGCTTTATGCGCACGCGCACATAAAGATTTACGCGACTTTAACTATTTGTTCAGTGTTTTAAAAGATAACAGTTGTGTTCAGTTATGTGAAAGTGCTGAAACAAGTTTAAAAGACTGGTGTCGTCGATTTTGCTACCGCATTTATGCAAAATGGACACAGTCTGGAAGAAGCACAGATAAGTTTCGGAAGAAACATGAGATTTGGCTACAGGCTGCAATTCAATGGCCGGAATTACAGAATGAAAATATGGAACCTTCTACAGAAAATATAAGTGACGTCATCGAGCCCATAATTTCTCCTGCTAAATCTGATGCTTCAACTTGTACACATCCTAGTCCTCGTAAATCTTTTGAGGACCTTAGTAACCGGCAAAAAAGAAGACGCACTGAAGATAGTCTTTCATGCAGCAGTAGCAGCGCTGAAATTATGTTTTCGGCCGAAAGGGCGCTTCAAAAGGCAGGACAAAGCGATACAGCTTATGTTATGAAATACTTGACGGAGAATCCAGAAGAGGCCTCAAAAATCAAAGCCTTCATTGAAGGTAAATCAATTCAGGTACGGGAAATATCCCCTTTGAAGGCATTGGCTCTTTATGTATCGATGAACTTATCGAAATGGCGCTATAACACTCTTCGGGATTTCAACACTCAAGAAGGAGCTCTTCAATACCCGAGTTACTACATGTTGGTTAAAGAAAAAATTAAGTGCTATCCGGCCAAAGAAGATCTCACAGTTACAGAGAGCTCTGCAAAAATCAAATACAAGCCTTGATGGATTTAACCTCAAGAAGACTTATTAGGTCGTTAGAAACCCCTGTTGATCCCAATCAACAGCTCGTATTGACCAGCAAATGGGGTTTTGACGGATCATCTAGCCAAAGCATTTATCATCAAAGGACGAGTGAAGATGAGCAAATCGATCTTGCTAGTAATTTTATGATTAGTCTTGTACCACTGCGGCTCGTCTCAAAAGGTGTAACAATTTGGGAAAACGAGCGACCATCTTCCACTTCATTTTGCCGGCCAATATTGTTTAAGTTTATAAAGGAAACCAAAGAAAATGTGCAGAGAGAGATGGCTGAAATCGAAGCAGAGATTGAAGCCTTAACTCCATCCACCATCACTGATGGAATTAGTGTCAAACACCAACTGCTGTTGACAATGATTGATGGTAAAATTCATTCCATTATATCCAATACAGCAGCTTCAGTGTGTGACATATGCAAGGCTTGTCCTAAAGAAATGAATAATTTAGAGTTAATCAAAGATAAACACGCAAACGAGGACATGTATAAATATGGCTTAAGCACCCTTCACGCTTGGATTCGCTCAATGGAATGCTTATTACACATTTCCTACAAATTAGACATAAAATCATGGCAAGTAAGGGGTGATATAGCAAAAAGGCAAGTTGATGACAGGAAGAAAAGAGTTCAAGAGGCTGTAAGAAGAGAAACGGGCTTACTTCTCGATGTTGTGAAACAAGGCAGTGGATCCACCAACAATGGCAACTCGGCAAGGAGATTTTTTGAAAACTACACTAAATCTGCTGAACTGACCGGAATAGATGCTATGCTTTTAAGAAAAATCTGTGTGATCTTGCAGTGTATTTCATCAGGAGAGAAGATCAACGTAACTAAATTCCGAGAGTTCTGCTTTGATACTGCTAAGCTTTACGTGGAGTTATACCCATGGTATTATATGCCTTCTTCACTTCATAAAATTTTAATGCATGGGCCAGACATAGTTCAGAACATGTCAATTGTGCCCATTGGTTTTCTATCCGAAGAGGCATCTGAGGCTAGAAATAAAGATTTTAGAAAATATAGAGAGGGGCATTCTCGAAAGCATAGCAGTATCTCATGCAATGAAGATATTATGCACAATCTTTTACTGTCTTCTGATCCACTTGTTACAAGTATCCGTCCAAAAGGAAATAAGTTTGTAAAAAAATCTTCTTTTAAGGAATTTTATGAGCTTACGGATTCTGAGAAAAGTGATATCGAATTTGTTAACATAAATGATTTAGCGGACATCGATTCTGAATTTGAATTAATTGATGATGATGATGATGACGAAGATAATTAAATGATGTTATTGTTTTAAAATGTGTAACTTAGTAAATTAGAGCTTACATCTTAATTATTTATTGTACTTTTAATGAAACTAGGTAATTTATTATCAACTTACTTAAAAGTCATACTCTCATCAGTTCTTGTGAATATTTTTGTTAATATATATTTCTGTATATATATAATATATTTATAGACCTCTTAATAAGTCTGTCTGCGGTTTAAAGTAAATACAAATGGGGAAAAAACGTTTTTTTTTTTTAAATTTTCATTTCCTTTTATCCCAGAAAGTGCACATTTGGCGCACTATGTGTCTTAGTATTAAATATAGCTCTTAGTAATAGCATTACGATATTAGAGACCGCTACTTGAAACAAGCCCGGAATCAGGAGGGAGAGAGCTCGATACACTCATTTTCATAGTAAAATTTCACATTTTCTCAAATTACTCCCGAAATATGGGAGTTATGAAGAAATTCATCACCACAAGTTATGAAGGCATTAAGTAATCGAATAAGATGGCATCATTAGTTTGGCATAATTTTACTCTTTTTTTTCGGACATGTCTACGTCCAACCGCTCCCATACATTCGTTCCACCCTGTACGCTCTCCGGACCTCCTAAGGGCTCCCACACATAAACACGATACGACGTCGCGTCGTGCTACGATGCAGCATCGTTTCACCGTTTGAATGACTTATTATTATTATAAGCCGGTGTTGTCTCACTGCAGGGTCTGCAGGGCAAAGGCCTCCCTTCCCTCTTTCCACTTTTCCCGGTTTGAATGATACGTCACTAAATTCATATACGTCGTAGCACGACGCGACGTCGTATCGTGTTTATGTGTGGGAGCCCTTATAGCCTTCGCAGACGACGGATTTTTGTCCGCGGACTTTTTCGTCCGCGGCGATAGAACGTATGTAAATATATGCAATAACGCACACGAAGGACAAGTAGACTGCTGGGATTTCCATGCATTCTATCTTTGCGGACAATTACTCCGCGGACAAAAGTCCCTCGGGATGATTAAATTTAATGTCCGGCCGCGCCAAATTTGCCAAAGATGTAAACAACAATGGCCGCTCGAAATTGAATAAAATCAATAAATCCGGGGAAACCCGGACGGATGGCATTTTCAATAAAGATTTTTTAGGGACCCTGAAATTTTTAATTTTAAGAAAAGTTTAAAATTTTCACCAAAATCAGATGTCTTTTATCCGTGGAATAAAATTGACGTCTGATAGTAAGTTATAGTATGGAAAAACAGTAAAAAAGTTTAAAATAGATACAGGGTCCCAATCAAATAGATGGACAAATTTTAACACAGCGCTCAGTACGTCTAACCAAAGATATCCAAGCAAAAAAAACACTGATTAAAGTGATTTTATTTTGACCTAAAATAATAAATTGCCGGCACATTAGTGTATTTTCGTTAGCTGATTATAAGTATCTAATGCGTTTTCTTATATACTTCTTTACCATCGTCCTTATTTTGGTGGTCTCAATGATTTCTAAAAGTTTGTCCATCTATTTTAATGGGACCTTTATATTCTTCAGGATAAGACCTTATTCTAGGGAAGATTGGTGGAATTCGCCTGTAATATCTTTACTTATTTGTTTTCTTTCGATTTGAGCTTTGGTATCACCGTGTATAATTTTTGTAATGTGCCTTTTTTTGTTCAGAATAAACTTCTTACTTCTTCCTTCTTCGTTTCTATTTTCAGGAAAGTTTTAAACCAGTCTAAACCCAAGTTCCTTTCCAGTTTAAAAACGCAGTGTTTCCAACTTTTATCACGGATTTCAACCTAATTTTCTTATCCCCAACGTGAGCTAGACTCCTTTGCTCTTGTAGACGATCTTTAAAATTTCAAGCACGCGCTCCATAAGATCGAAACCTTTAACCCATTATTCGCCTCTCAATTCCAAATTACCACCTTTACGAACTCCTGAACAAAGACTTCTAAATGTCACACCCAATAAACTTTACAAACACCATCCCTTTGTATTCCACATCTGCTGAGCTGAAAATACAGTGTTGACATTCTCCCTCCACTTTTATGACCATCTCGCTCTAATTTGAGTAGAAAGAAAGAGAGGGATTAAGGGCTTTGGAACTTTGGAAGTTTGGATGCGCACGCAGCTTTCCCAAAGCCCTTGCTACTTGCTACGGCGACTACGTTGTTCACTCCGCCGCCGGACAGCGTCGCGTGCGGACGTCTCGCGTTTATCGAAACTAAAGCGTGTCATCATAAGTGCGTTATGGATATCGTGAGTTCGTAAAAATTAATTCGTTACGTATCGTGGTTTTTAATTTGAAAAATTATTAAGTCGTGTTCTTTTAAATTTCGGTGTGACAGATATGATATAGAAGTTCTATTTCTGTAACCGTTTTTTGGGATTGTAACCGTTTCAATGATGGGCGTAAGTGGTTGTATGAGCGTGAGGCAGGCAAGGGGTTCGTGCCACTGCCCCGCGTGCCCTAGGGCTTCGGGCCATGGGGTGCAGATGCCTCCGCAGACGCTCGTGCTCCCCCCGATGGCTCTCGAGCCCGAAACCACCCCCATTAAGGATAAGAAAGGATCAAAAATGAAGGTCCTGAAGAAAATTAAGAAAAAAATTGGATTAGGTGAGTTTTTAACGGTTGTGTTTGAGAATGTTGTTTTTAACTGTCAAAGTTCTTTTTTAATTTTTTTTTTTTTTTTTTTATAAAAAGTTAGCTCCCCTAGTCAGTCTAAATAAAAAGTCGTTTAGACTTGTCAATTTAACCAAATATTAGTAGGTAATCTGTGGTTTAACGGTCATTTTTATATGCTATAAGATTTTATCTAAGTACCGACATAATGAAACAGTTGCTCAAAATGTTGAAGGTAGCGTTACATAGTTAAGTCACTAGAAAAAAATGTCTTCAGTATTTTTACCGACTTGGTTCAATGTGGTGAATTGAAGATCGTATTAATCTGTCAAATTGGGTGTTTTTGTGTTGTGTTTGACGAAATATCGTAGAACTAATGAATTAATGAATCCAGCTATGTTTCGGTTACGGACAGGTAAGTTTAATGATAAATGACAGTGTTCTTTTTGTTAACAACTGGGATGTCACAGTGGCGGATTTACCAATAGGCTGAGTAGGCTGGAGCCTAGGGTGGCAGATTTTAGGGGCGGCAAATTTGGGGCTAACATTTTTTTTTAAATGTCTTACTGAAATTAAAAAAGATTAATATTTATATACCTACCGTGTTTTTTTGGAAAGAATTTAAACAAAGTGAACGCTCAAACTCAGGAGTCTACCGTAGATTTTATCACAGTTGCCGATTTTTACAAATCTCTTTGCAAGTTTTTCGTAGCTGATGAACGAGAACATTTTAAGTATTTTGATGAAAACGCGAAGCAGTATACAAAAGACATGGGACATTATTGTAGAGGTCGGTAGGGGCGGCAAAATTTGAATAGCCTACTGGCGGCAAATGTGTAAATTCGCCGCTGGGATGTCATCAAGGCTTTCGACGGTTATACCTGACGCGGAATTCTTACAGGGGTCATTATCATCATTAATTAGTTCTTTAGAAACACTTGATACTCTCCTATTTACATACGATTTTTCGATGGTCGTTTAATACCTAAGTACCTATACTTAAGCCTTTTTTGGCCATAATGATTTTTTCATAAACCCACTCTTTTGACATTTTAGTCTAATTGAACTACCTAGCTTGTTGTCTTTCTGACCGCATTGTTTTTCTAAACAAATTTTGATGCGGATTTTCACTATCACTTAGAGAATTTACTGCGGAACGTTTATGTGTTTATTAATGTTAAACTTATGTATACATAGAAATAAATATCGATGTTTTTTCAAGTCGTAAAAACTCTGCGAAACAGGGTCGCTAGTCTAGTCTTAGATAATTGTATCTAAGACTAGACTAGCGACCCTGTTTCGCACATGTCATGAGCATTGGCTCATGACATGTGAAACGAATGTAAAGGTACAGACGCTAGAACATCAAGCTACCCGAAACTGTCAAATTTTTCCAATCAACTTTGAACCATATGCCTTAGCTATAAAGTTGTAAATCTAGTAGCTTGATGTGCTGGCGTCTGTACATGACCTATAAAAAAACTTATTTGCCAACATCTTTGATAAAGCAATAAAAGTCTGGAACCATATCGCGTCATATCAATTCTAATCTCGGCTTAGATTAGCAAAAAACCGCCAGACGGAATGAGCAAAAAATATTTTGCTCATTGTTATGAGCATTGGTGGCCCAGTGGCCGCGACTTACGAGTTGTAGGTCCTAGGTTCGAACCCTGACAGGCGCTTTACTTTGTGTAAATTATTTTCATCACCACTGCTCTCAAAACGGTGAAGGAAAACATCGTGAGGAAACCGGCATGTCCTAGAACCAAAAATTCGATGACATGTTACATCTACCAACCTGCACTGGGCCCGCGTGGTAGATTACCTATACCCCACTCCCTCTCGAAGAGAGGTCTGTGTCCCAGCAGTGGGAACATTATAGGCTGATGATTATACAGTGTTATTAAGATAGCATAAAGTTAATTTTCGTACCATCTAGGCATCTGCTTCTTCCTTGCATCAGCCTAATTATTAGTCTTAGTATTTTTTTTTAATTTATTGTTGTAAGTATAATTATGTCAACAGTATAATTAATTTATATTTTTTTTTTTGCAAAAATAAGCGATAACGCTCAACATCTGTCATTTGATGAGTAGTATTTTTCAAAAAAAAAAAAAAAACAAACCAAATAAAAGTTGCACACCAACAAAAATATTTCTGATAAAAATGTTTTTACTAAAAAAAACTTGTACCGCGCGTGCCATCTGCCTTGCGTGTTATTAAGGCGATGAACGAGTTTTTATTTTTTTTCGTTTTTTTAATGGCCACCTGCGTTTGCACCTTGGCTAATTTGGTCTAGATATTAAGAAAGAAAGAAAGAAAAACTTTTTTATAAAACAACATTTATCAAAAGCTCTGCTCCGATACTTTAATCAGGATTTTAGGAATTTAATAAAAACGAGGATAAAAGTTTACTAATATAATGCAATAATTTTATATACTTAATTGTGGTTTTCCTTCCTTGATCATAGCAAGGATAATGAATGACTAACTGCTATTAATTTGAAAATATTATTAGTATCGGACGTCAATTCGCGTAACAAAACCTATTTTTATTTTCCTCAATAGAAATATAACATAGTTATTAATAAAAATTATCTAAAAAAACAACAACAAGTAGGTACTAGGCGTCTATAAATGATGAAGAGGTGGCTAACAGGAAAGTTCAATACACAAATTATGTTGCAGTAATAAAAATTACTAACGTCATTCATTCTCAAGGAAATAACATCTTCTTTTATTTTCGGTGCTTATAATTAATTAGTATGTATTTATTTATGTATCTATAATTTTGGATATGTATTTATCTGTGTATCTAGTTTAGTGTATTGTATACATAATATTTGCACCAACGACAGCCCCATTTTATGTCCAGGGAAATCACTGTCCATTCTAAGGTTGCCTGGAAGAGATCGCAGAAAGCGATAAGGCCGCCCATTGTATTATTTTGTAGTGTTTGATGTATTTATTTCATATTATGTATTTTTGTGGTGTACAAAAAAGTATAAGTATATAAATAAATAAATAACACTATTTATTTGAAATTTCTTGTTCTCCCGACCCACTGCGTCGCATCGCATCGCCTACCCGCACTATAAAGGTATATTTGGAACCGAGCTGTCAACTGCAACTACCGACAGCACGTGCAGCGGCTGGTAACCACAGCTTTTATTTTTTTTGTATGGGAAATCATCAAATGACTCCTCCCGCTCTGGGTGGAGCGGAAGGGAGTGTCAGACTCTTACTGACTAAAACACATCCGTGTTCCTTCCTTAGCCCTTTGTATTCCGGGGTAGCGGTAACTCTTTCGGACAATCCCGCAACCCCGGCAGGCTTCGGCCCTAACAGGCTCCTTCTTTTATGCTGACATCTCTTTGAAGCGCGCGTAGAACACGTGCGTGCCGTCCGGCACGGGCCTGGTCCTGATCGGACGGTGAGCTACCCATGACTCTCCGTCCCAGTGGCGTGCATTGCATATAGGCATATAAGCAGTGCCTACCTCGATATATCAACATAAGCTTGTCAATTACATTTTAGTGTGTGTGCCCCACAATTAAGAAACTCACTAAATTATCATATCTAACAAAAAACAAAATCTTCATACAAAACAAACACGAGCGGCAGTAGGCAGTCGCCGGACGGCCTACTCGGCTCCCGTACTATTCGCACATTGTCATTGGTTCGTTCAAGTTTATACGACAAAAATACGTACGTCTCACGCGTAATACCACGACGTTCGACCTTCGCAATTTATCACCCTTAAGTAGGCATGCCTACTCAAATAACCACACTTTTGACCTCACTTTTTTTTTCTGATTAGTGACCGCGTTTGCCTAGACTAGACCCGGCCTAGTGCCTATCTATTCTGAAAACCAATGCACGCCACTGCTCCGTCCGCAGGCCCGCGCCTACGGTGGCTGCCGTGGTAACCACGGTTAAGGTAACGGCTGGTAACCTTAGCCGATTACATGCAGTCGCTGCACGTGCTGTCGGCAGTTGCAGTTGGCAGCTCGGTTCCAATGTTCCAAATAGTACCTTTACTTCGTTTCCGCTCAGCGTTCTTTATAACTTTTAGCCTGTAAGCCTTCCTCAATAATTGGGCTATCAAATTTTTCAAATCCGACTGGGTAGTTCCAAAGATACAATATAAAATTACAAAAAAAAAAAAAAAAAAATTTTACCTCTTGTGAAATCGGCAACCCGTCTTGAGCATGCGTGGTGACATCAATAAAAAATTCGCGATAACTAATCGAACCTTACAGTCCGATTTACAATTAAAATAAAATAAAAAATTTAATCAAAATACATTCAAATTACTCGCTTAAGAGGACTACATGACCTAAAGCGCGGTCACTGTCTGAATGCATAGAAAAGAAAGAGAAGCGCGATGACACAACGCTGGTAATTTATTGCAAATTATGAAGCAATTATCTATTTACGAAAAATCTATTGTTTGGGCTAAAAAATTAAAACACTACTAGAGTTTTAGTATGTTGCTTGTAGAATAATCTGACAAAAAATCATAATGATTGTATTGTATGTATATTAGTATGGTTTTTGTTGTAAAAAGAAAGTTTTTAGAGGTATCTTCATGGTTTTTTTCTATCGTACCAAATACAACTTGTATTATGTTTTCAACACACTGATCTATCTAGCATATAATATCCTGAAGAATATCATATATTTTTCTGATTTTTAACCGACTTCTAAAAGGAGGAGGTTCTCAATTCGAATGTTTGTATGTTTTTTTTTTGTGTTTGTTCGCGCATAACTCCGTCGCTTGCCAACCGATTTGAAAAATTCTTTTTTTGTTGGAAAGGGTATAGTTCCCAAATGGTCCCATGAAAATTTTATCGAAATCGGACAAGCGGTTTTTGAAAAATCTAAAAATTTATCTGCATTGTCCACATTAACGATTTTTTTGTTTACTTTTTTGTGGGGTAGGTACAACTAAAAAGTGAAAAATAAAAACTTTTTTACAAAAAAAAAACAATCGACTTCAAAAAAAACACTACAAAGTGATAAATAACTTTAATTTCGGAAGTCGGTGTCAAAAAACGAAAATGCGGAACCAACGACACCGACTTCGGAAATTAAAGTTATTTATCACTTTGTAGTGTTTTTTTTGAAGTCGGTTGTTTTTTTTTTTGTAAAAAAGTTTTGTTTACTGTAATCGATCATATACTTTTATTGTTTCTAAAACTTGCGTTGTTTGCGTCTAGGTCCTGTAAGCCCCTTAATAAAAGATTTCCATATCGGAGAAGAGATCCTATCAGCTATACTTAGTCTTCAGAATTCCGTTGCAGCTACCACGCATTCTGCAGATCAGGGTTGCAGTTAATCCTCGTGCCTTCTCCGTTTGAGAAGAGGTCTTTGCTCAACAGTGGGACAATACTAGCCAGGATCTTTAAAGATGGCGACCACAAAAACTATTGTGCAACATCAAGTATAACGAGAGTAAATGCAATGAGTGCTCATGTGACCTCTATAAAGATATAGAATGTTAACTCTTTCGTAATAAATTTCATAATGTTTTGAAAATGTACATTTGAGAGCAGTTTTTGATTGTTTAGGGACAAATTCTTGGTCGAATCGAGGAAAAAAAAAAGTTTTTTAAAAGATACAGCACACTAATTGCGTAACACTAAGGCTGAGGCTACATTAGGCCGCGACGCGACCTGCGACACATGAGCGATTAACACTTTGACAGCGGATCACGTACTACGTGACACACTACACTACTAAATAAATAAAATGCTTGGCTGTCAAAGTGTTAAAACAAATAAATGAATGCTCACGTATATGGCTACACCGTACCTACATCAAATATTACTAGCGATCTTTGATTTCTTTATGCGATAGGAACAACATTACTGTAATCGCGGCATCGGCTACATCAACATATCAGCGAAATTGAAGCGAATTTATTAGAAAATTTTCTCACTTGCACGACTAGTTCAATAGTGCTACTAAATATGCGTGTGGGTGGCTGCATATACGCCGGATTTTCGCTTATAATGTGGCCATACCATGTTAATCTCGTTTCGCTCTTCAAGTTGCATCGCAAATCGCTGCCTACTGTAGCCTCAGCCTAACACACTATCAATCGCAATCGGAGTCACTTTGAAGGATAATGCTCCATTCCATTGCATCCATATTTTCGAAAAAAAAAATTGCTCAACAACGTAAAATAACGCAATGAATGTTTTAATGAAAATAGAATTGATTCTAGGCGCCCCTTCCAAAAGGTACTTTCGTATAGTGAATAACGGGCAAAAAACTCCACCGCTTCTTTTAAAATGTACTACAATATTTTTTTTTTTATAATTGTAAGTGAAGACGATGTACCAAGTAAAAAACTACAATAGGAAAAAATAAATTCTCAAATAAAAAAAAAAAACTAACATCTGGTAACCTATATCAATTGTTTTAAATAAAGCTTGGCATAAAATTACGAAACACCACGTCCCAAAACTCCCAAAGGCATGAAAAAAAATCGACATCTGGCCTACCGAAAAGTTAAGAAGTACGCTTCGACTCTGGAATAACACATCTGGTCTTTTTGTTAAATAAATTGCTCCTTTTCCGGAAATAAGGGTCATCACCAGGTTTAGGAACTAAAGACGGAACACCGTGTCGGAACTCGAAAACATCTGGTGCGATGTCATTATACCATTGTTCGCCAAATTGTTTTTGTTTAACTTTGAACATGACATAATTATGTCTGTTAAGTTTGAGGGGGATTTCTCAAAGACAATACCTCTTTTGAAAGGATAGTTTTAGTGTAGGACCTCATTATACGACTTGAAGGATTTTTTTTTCTTTACTAGCTTCTGCCCGTGACTTCGTCCGCGTAAAGGTATGATTCCGATCTCGGCAGCACGCAGCAGTGCTGTCGCGGCAGTGCGGTCGCAGCACTACTGGCAATGCAATGCAATGCTGCACGACATTGCTGCGTCACATTGCTGCTGTGCTCGGAATGTAATCTCATATAAACCCATAGAAAATGTATGAGGACCAGTAGTGCTGCGACCGCACTGCCGCGGCAGCACTGCTGCGTGCTGCCGAGATCGGAATCATACCTTGAAATGTCCTGTTCCCCCGACCCACCCCGTCGCACCGCGTCACTTGCCCACGCTAATTCTTTCTTCGTTTTCGCTCAGCGTTCTTTTTGACTTTTTTTCTTATTGCCGTATAGCCTTGTCCAAGGATTGGGATATCAAATGCAAAACAAATTTCTCAAATCCGACTGGTAGTTCCAGAGGTTAAGGCGGAGGTTTCAGAAAACGGTCAAAAAGTTGGTTTTTTAAAGCAATGTATCTCTTTAACCGTAAATAACTTTGACAAAAAAAAAGGATATTTTCAAGTCTTATTTTAATACAGTGATGGAACTCAAATCATTATAAAATATACATGAATGCATCAAAAAAATGTTCAAATACACCTCTTAATAGTCTTTAAAAGCAGTTTATCTCTTCATTAACAATTTTAATTATAATTAAAAATATACCATTCAATTTCTAATGCCAAACTGCATTCAGTGATGGATTATTTTTTATTAAATAGTTTTTGTAAATAGATAATTGCTTCATGTTTGCAATAAATTACCAGCGTTGTGTCATCGCGCTTCTCTTTCTTTTCTATGCAGTCCGACAAAGACCGCGCTTTACGTCATGTAGTCGCCTTAAGCGCG
Organism: Amphipoea lucens; assembly: GCA_947508005.1. Taxonomy (NCBI): domain Eukaryota; kingdom Metazoa; phylum Arthropoda; class Insecta; order Lepidoptera; family Noctuidae; genus Amphipoea; species Amphipoea lucens. The sequence continues at coordinate 8,146,993 of OX382385.1, forward strand.
TTCAAACAAAAAAAAAACTAAAACAGCATTATTATAAAAAGTAGATACATAACTTATTTTGACACGATTGTAAAGACCCCTTTTTCTTCACAAGTCGTGACAATAACAACCTAACACTTTAACAAACTGTTTTTGACACTGGCCGCCATTTTTTTTTCCCTAGTCCTTTGTTCTACCGCCCTCATTGCTTCGTGCATAAGTGTTCGGAGTCGTGATTGCTACGTGTGGTCGAAATTACACCTTACCGAGGAGATCGTGACGTATGGTCCTTTTTTTCTAACGAAATTACCTTTAGTTGTAACGCTGGTTTGAAAAGTATGATTATTTTGACGATGGCATTGACTGGAAGTCGATGTATAGAGGTTTTTGAATTGAGTCTCAATCGGCCGCGGCCTAGCCTTTGCCCAACTATATTGGGGTCAGCTTCCAGCTGGATGCAGCTGAATACGAGTCTTTTACATGGAGCGACTGCCTATCCGACCTCCACAACCCAGTTACTGGGTAACACGGTACCTCTTGATAAGACTTGTTGTCAAACTTTCTGGCTTTTCTGATTACCCGTAACGACTTTCAAAGATCTACGAGTGACAGCCGGGACCAACGGATTGACGTGCTTTCCAAGGCACGGAGGGGTCTCGTTAAGTATTTTTAAATGGTCACATATCCACGAATCGACCGCGGTAAGCGTAGTTTGACCTTCGATCGACACTTGCGTCTGTTATTATTTAGCCACGAAGTAAAAGGAAGAAAAGATGAAGAATAAATATTGATTTGAAAGTTGAAGTTATGTAATAATTTTTTTTTATTGTTGAATGGGCCCGCTCTTGACCTCGATCACGCCTGATGGAAAGCGATGGAAGAGGTCTATGATGGAACGAGCGTGCCCAGAAGATGCCTAAGGCACTGGAACTCCCACGCATCAACGAAACACAGCAGACTGCTTGACGCCGGACTCCGGTGGGAGGGTGGTCGCAAACCAGGCGGGCGTTAGCCCTACCACCGCAAGGGAAGAATTGGCCAGGCAAAGAAGGTCCAACACCTTATTTGCCTGGCCAATTCTTCCCTTGCGGTGTCACTGTCCAGGATGCACCGAGCGCTCGGTTCAGTTGAGTAACTGGCGGAACAAACTCCGCTACACGAGGAGGCTTCTTCATGCATCCCCAAACACGATTCGTTAGCACCTCTGCGGTTTCCGGAATTTGGCCCTTCACTGTTTCTCGGCATATGGACCCAGAACCTTACCACGAGCAATAGTCTATTACATTTCTGAGATTAGATCCGAATAAAAAATAATAATTGTTCATAATAATTTTTAAACGGAAAGAGCTTATCATATCCCGTCCATTTTATAAATATTCCCACAGCACTTTATTTTTTTATCTATTTAGGTATGACTAACCTGTTATGTGCCTGATACTGATAGCCTATCATTATTGGCAGGCATCAAGATTTTCCTAATTTTTATTCTTCCTTCGCGTAGACTAATCAAACTCAGAGGTCAGTTTATTTTCAAGTCCAAACATAATCTTGGTCTGAGGCTGAGGACCATGTTGATTAGTGTCTTAAATGGTCTTTTGAGGAAAGAACCACACAGATTTGAATGGCAACTCCACTCAAATCTGTGTGGTCAAGCATTTGTCAGTAATCGTGTACCTAGCTGTTTTAAACCATTTAAAAAAAAATTGACGTGTATCGAAGCCGTGTAAAAAGCTGCGTGTACTCAAAGATTACACCTACTTAGTATGACAAATATTTTCCGAAAAACACACACTATCACTTTAAGTTTGCTCAGTTGGGTAAATTTTTATGTACTTACCTAACATTCGGAAGCTCTCGTTATCGCCCGGAGCATATGTCCTGTATTCGTCTCGCTCTAGCGCACAGAATTTGTATCTGGCGTTTCTCTCACTCTTATTTACAAACTTCAACAGCTGTTTCGCAACGGGATCTTGGTGGCGTGCGCCGGCGCAAATGTTAGGGGTGGCAGTGGATTATTTTTGGAATTTTTTTTTTTAAGGGAAAATAGATTTTGAGTATTTTTGGGACAAGAAGCCAGAAGCAATGATAAAATTCGATGGAAGAGTCCTATGAAATTTTGAGGGAATATATTTTAAGGTTTTTTAGTGACGTTCTGTTATTACCATATTATTGTTAGGTTAGTGTGATTTGCGAGAGTCCAAATATATTTAGGGGTATCCCCAAATAATATCTTAATTGTCAAGGTACGAAATCTGGTCTAATCTAGTAGAATCTTTGTATGTCCCTTAATTAGAAAAACAAGCTTAATAGATAATCATGTCAGTTTTGGCAATGGGTTTTATCTGTTGTTATTAAGTTTATTTTTTTGGTTTTGTGCTGATTCTTGAATATCATTTTTACCCGACTGCGCGACGCAAAGGAAGGTAGTGTATTTATCAGATATGAATGTATGTATGTTTGTTCCTTTGCGACGCTCTAGAGACCAAACGCGTGGGTCGTTTTTAATGATTCTTTGATTCTTACGTCAATTGATGTTTAGCGTTGTGGTTTTTCACCACAAAGCAAAACTTCCGTTTTTTCAGCTAGTGCAATATTAACAGAAATAATGGTCTTTTACTCTGTGTGTGTGTGAATTGAGTGAGCACCCTAAATAAAATTAATAATATATACTAGTCATTTAGTAAAAGGTGTGAAACAATTGTAAAAACAATCTTACAATTTGTAAAAAGATAAAACATGAGATATATCAGTTAATGAATGCTCACTCAGTTCGCACATACGACCACCCTGAATCTCAGAACGTATGAAGATTTCATGTAAGATTTATGTACTACTCTTTAGTAAAACCTTTATAAAGTTGTCGTTTTAGATATCAATCGCCAAGGGCCGTATAAAAAAAAATTACAAATACTTTCATATATGCTCACTCAATTCACACACTTTGAAAGGACCCGATTTCTTATGAACAAACCATAATTTCATTTTGTTATAAATCTTGTTTTATTAAAAGGTATACACGTGATTTTGTAAAATACAAAGCGAACCATAAATGTAGCCCGTTTTGTAATAGTTAATTAATATAAGTGCTCACTCAATCCACGCAATTCTGAAAAGTTATAAACGTTAATATCTTTGAATTTATAAGGATTAGAAAGCTATAAATTGCGCTAGTTTTAGTAAAGAAAAGTTACTAAAGATTTGCCATTTTACATTTAGTACTCTCAGTTTACTCTAAAAGATATTCAACTGTTTGTGTTTCAATGAAAATCTGCCATACTGTAGGGTTGTCACGCAGGACATTTTTGCTGAACTAAAATTTTATTTATTTTATAATGACCTTTATCTACGAGGTCAGCAGTAGGACCTAACATGGGATGTTACAGTAAGGTCAATGATATACGAATTTGATTGAAACCATTTATTTACATAATGTAGTTTAATTAAAAAAATTACAAATTTAGATTTTTGGGTTAACAATCGTTGTCGATCAGGATGTAGCTTAAAGAGTGCAACAGAATATTTTGATCAGTACTTTCGTGGATATTAGTACAGTTGTCGTCGTAGCAAAAATATTTCTCGTTTGATAAATAATGACTCTTATAATGACCAATGCCTGTTAAATCTAAAGGTGCTACGAATTCGACCGCACCAATACTTCTATACAATTTATTTTTAAGTACAATTGTACGGGGCACTTTACTTAGCGCTACTGCGTTGGTGCCATTCAAATCAAAAGAAATCACATTTGAAATGATATAATAACTAGTTGCTACTCCCTCACATGACGCACATTTTGATTCACCTTCCGACAAAGAAATAGCTGTTTCTAATAGGCTGATATCAAAAATATTAATCATATCTATATTTAAAGGTAAGAACACGTTATTTCTCTTAATTACGTTTGCTGAACACAATACATTGGTACACGTTTTTGTAAAAATTGAGCTAGTGAAATAATCCAGAAGAAAATGTTCATAGATACGAGCAACATTACAGGCGACATCGTAAGTGCTAGAATTAGTGGTTATTGGCTTTTGAACATATTTTATAATTATTTTTGCTCTTAGGCTATTTAAATCATCATCTTTGAAATTGGTGTCACTTAGACATTTTACATAATGCGGAATAGATTCATTTTCATCAAAAGTATCTATAATATTTCTAAATTTTTCGTTTTCGTTATACTCGATACCAAACAAATACATAACAGAATCAAAGGCACAGGTGTTTAATAGATTTACATATTCACCGTTGATATAAACAGATGAACATAAATTGCCATTTCTTATGTATTTTACCGTCGTGTTTGGTTTTGATCTACTAATTTTACCTTCTCCTTTCCAGTTCTCGACATAAGAGGGTTGATCCGAAAAAATGGAATCTTCAGTAATAGAGCGCCTGTAAACCGTCTTATAAATTTTCTGCTTTTTAGGATTTAATAGTTTTACTCTTTTCATCGATTTCCGTTTAGGATTAATTTTAGTTATAATATCTTGATCTAGGGCGCATAATGCAGATTTCATTTCCCCTTCCAAATATTCCGCATATAGCTTATAGAACTCATCAATTCTATATCTTTTAAATTTTGTTTTAAATACAAGATGTTTTAAAGTTTTAAAATAACTTTCTATTCCTGAAGAGGACGGTGCTTTATTTTCAGATTCAAAAAGAAATCTCAATAAATTAGACCACAAAGGTAGTTTCATTAATATTCTTTTAAAAGTAGGAATAAATGGCGGATAGTAATAAGCATTTTTGTTAATATCTAGAGCTGGATTTAGTTTTTTAGTTTCTTCGACAATACTGTTAAACCAATCCATGAATTCTAAGCCTTCGTTATTATTTGGGTCATCAAATTCATTATTTTTATCAATGTTTTTGCTATCTGAATTTAATCCATCAAGTGTAACGTCGTGTAATAATTGATCTAACTTAGATTTTAGTGTTGGATAATCACCTATCTCACCATCATATTGACCAAGGCAAAGTTTTACAACATCGTGAATAAACTCTTTCGCCAGATTATAATTTTCGCATCGTTTTAAAAATATTATACAACGTATATAAAAATATTTGACATCTAAAGAAACATTTGTTTTAAAGCAATTTAAATTATGTAATGTCTTAATAAAATGACTTGTATCAAGTCTGATAAACGCCTGTGGTTTTTCTGAAGTACTACCCTCTAAAACTGAAAATAAATGTCTTATATAGGTTTTTGTAGTACAATATAACGCAAAAGCTTGAATACATGCAGATACCAAAGCCGATGAGTCATCAGTAATAATTTCATCGGGTGGAGTATCAACATAAGATAACCACTTTTTTAACCAAAGTGATATCGAGTTTTCTGAATGAGAATCAGTGACCATTTGGAAAATTGGTACAGATTTAAGTTTATCATCGGCTGTTAAAAGTCCTACATATAAAAATAATCTTTTCGTGGCAGTAGTACGATCTGGCAAATATATATTTTCAAAAAATGAGCCAGTCGCGTCAATGGTAATTGTCACTTTTTTGAATTTCTTTTGGTAATTATTGTAATAATGAATTTGACTATCACTCCAAAAACATAAACGAAAATCTGGGAATATATTGAAATCACGAATATTATTTATATTATTACGATATGAATTTTTAGCTATAATAAACAACGATAAAATAGGATTTGCATGTGGTAAATGTTCATGTCTTGCTTCAGACTTAATCTTTCTTAAAGCCGAAAGGGAAGGCAGAACAGGTGGAGATATACGGTCAGTATCAGTCACAAGAGCTGAAGTCAGTTCATTGTGTACTTTAATAGCAGACTTATGGCTTAGGTCTTTAGCTATTTGTTTTCTTCGGTACGGGGTAAGCTTCGATTTTTTTTTAGGATTGTGTTCAAACGTCTTATCAAAATTATATACCTTACAGATGAATTCCATGATTTTTTCAGTTCTTTTAGAACTTGATATACGAATTTCAGCTTTGCACTGGGAACATTTACCGATAAAAGAAATTAAATCACTAATTTTGTGTTTTTTAATAGTCCAAGTGCACGGTAGTTTTGTGTGAATCCATATTTTTTCCTTGATTAAACTGCTCCACTTAAACTTTGGCAGCGTTTTATAATTAAAGAAACTCAAAGTACTGCTTCTTCTCCTAGAGGCACTTATAGGCATAATTTTTTTCCAATCGTAAATATCGAGATAGAAAGAAAATGTTTGGCATTCATCATCACTCACAACAACACTGCTGTTCTCTTTTTCCGACGATGACGACTGTAATAGTGGAGTCGCACAGCCTGAATCGGATATTGGCACCTCATTTGAAATTGTTGCGTTCGAAGTTTCGTCGTTCAAAGTAAATATACGGCTTCTATGACGATTCAGTGATATGTATAATGCCATCGGGGACATTTTATTCTCAAGTTCTTCAGACATCTTAGAAAATATTGGGTCGTTATATTTAATGTTGGGAGCTTGTAAGTATTCAGCATGTTTAAGAAATATTTTTTTCTGATTTTCGAAACTTATCAGAGGTTTGCGACCTCTTCCAATTATTACTCTGTAATGCAATAGTTAATTTTTATAGTAGTAAGTATTACGAAACCGTAAAAACTGCATTGAACAAATAAAAAAAGAACAAAATATTGTTATTTATTAGCTAAATATACTTACGTTATAGTCACCAGGAAAAACAATAACATTGATAATAGGTACATTATTGCACTGTACTACGTATGCCACACAATAATAATACGATTAATGTTAAATGACAAACTTAACAAACAAACAGGATTGAATAATCCGAAACTAGGTGCATATTATTATGAGGGTAGTTTAGTAAAATTAACAAAATATGGATAAGGCTGCGTTCGCAAATACCGAGAGATTATGTTAGACTCTTGAAGCTACATTTTGATTATCGGTTGTTAAGCTTTATTTATTTATTTTTGTAGCATTACCTATCTATGCATATTTAATTATGTTAGACTCTTGAAGCTACATTTTGATTATCGGTTGTTAAGTTTTATTTATTTATTTTTGTAGCATTACCTATCTATGCATATTTATAATTGACCTAATAAAAATGATACCATATTAAAATTAGTAATATATTCAGTCCCAGCTTAGTGGGTCTGTGCACAAACAAATCGAAGCATGCCCAGATAGACACTTAGTATGAAGGAAGGACACGGTCCTGCGTGACAACCCTACAGTAGGCAGATTTTCATTGAAACACAAACAGTTGAATATCTTTTAGAGTAAACTGAGAGTACTAAATGTAAAATGGCAAATCTTTAGTAACTTTTCTTTACTAAAACTAGCGCAATTTATAGCTTTCTAATCCTTATAAATTCAAAGATATTAACGTTTATAACTTTTCAGAATTGTGTGGATTGAGTGAGCACTTATATTAATTAACTATTACAAAACGGGCTACATTTATGGTTCGCTTTGTATTTTACAAAATCACGTGTATACCTTTTAATAAAACAAGATTTATAACAAAATGAAATTATGGTTTGTTCATAAGAAATCGGGTCCTTTCAAAGTGTGTGAATTGAGTGAGCATATGAAAGTATTTGTAATTTTTTTTTATACGGCCCTTGGCGATTGATATCTAAAACGACAACTTTATAAAGGTTTTACTAAAGAGTAGTACATAAATCTTACATGAAATCTTCATACGTTCTGAGATTCAGGGTGGTCGTATGTGCGAACTGAGTGAGCATTCATTAACTGATATATCTCATGTTTTATCTTTTTACAAATTGTAAGATTGTTTTTACAATTGTTTCACACCTTTTACTAAATGACTAGTATATATTATTAATTTTATTTAGGGTGCTCACTCAATTCACACACACACTTTACTCTGATATTATAATACAAAACTGCTGACAAATTATTATAGGCCTATTTCTAGAAAGGTTTTTATGGTATTTTTTTGGTCATTTCTAGAAAAGAAAAACCGACTAGGACCTTTTTCGTCTTATTTTATTTTTGTTCAGTTGCCAACCTTGCGATTGCTAGCAGTCAGCTGCTTACTTACATCGTTTCATTTTCTATACAACATTTAAGACCAGCTGGTCGGTTTTATATCTTTTTTTCAACGCCGACCTTCCGAAGGCCTTTGTGTGCATTAAAAAAAAGGACGAATTGCAATTTTGCACGTAACCTGAAGGATAGAACGAAAATAATAATAGGTATAGCAACAATTTGTGTACCATCGTGAAAAAATATAAACCCTGGCTGGAGGCCTAATTTATAATTTTTCGGAAGCCCTGAAATTCTGCCCTTGAATGAGGTTGCTTAAATCCTGATGGTAGTCCCCGCTAGATACAGATAAATGAAATTTGGTTAGACCAAGCGAGCAAGCGTTAGAATATAAAGGGGTTATGGTCCTTTTTTAAGTCATCATTAATTGCACTCACCTGTCAAGCCCTTTCCGAACTATGTTGGGGTCTTTCCAGAGTAACTGGATGCAGCTGAATACCAGTATTTTACATAGACTTTTGTTATGTATTTAATCAAAGTAAAGATTGGTCCTTAAGACCTTATCAGGACATGATTAAAGTCGTTTATTTGAGGAGTTCCTCACTATAAAGCCTAGCTTTTTTCGTCATATTCTTTTGATTGGGCTTCATACAAAATGTCTACATACTCCAATAACTCCAAATATCGATACTTAATAAATTACAGCGAAAAAAACTCATAAACAGCTGGTTTTAATCGTTGAATTCAAGAACGAGATGTGAGATGCACTTCTGTGTGAGAAAAATAAGGACAGCGATACAACAGATGATATCCAGGTGAGTCCTGATATTAGATGCGGGTTTTTGTAGTACTAAAGGTGGACGCAATTGTACGGGGTTTTTATGGGACGGTCTCGGGCCCATACCACTTTCTAGGTAAAGAAGGTGATGTTTTGGCAAAGAAAGAAATAGTATCAGCTGCTGCCCGTATAAAAGTGTAAATTATTGAGGAAATTGATGACATCTTGGAAGGAGAAATCAATGAAAAAAATGCCTTAGTGTAAAAATAAAGAAATGTCTTGAAAATGACACCATATTCAACATTTATAGGTGAGAAAGGATTTGATTCTGTACTTGGTACACGCGGTGACATATCAAGCTACATTTAACAGTTTAAGCTGACATGGTTTTTCGTACAATGAGAAGTCAACTGATGCTGGAAATGTTCTCTACTTAAAAATGATAATCTCCAAAAATCGATATACATACATCGATCCCGACCGAACTCCAAATTCAAAAATGATGACATCCAATTAAAACCTCGTTTACTATTCGGTATTCTAAACATAAAATTTACGAAGGTGTCCGATCGAACGCCGAGCGCGGCCGAATACAGCCGAAATCGTTCACTAATGATCGTGAGAAAACATCGGGAATGTTTACCTGGCCGAACCGCTCCGAATAGCGCTCGGAATATTTGAAATTTGAATTTGTTTACCTGTTATTTATGTTTGAGAGAATGGCGCTGCTGTAGATCTTTCAGATGGTTTCTCATCTCTCAAAGATGGAAATGATAATTTTGACCCCTGCATTCTGAGTAGAGAGAAAAAGGGCACATTATTCCCATGGGCTCCTGAAATGAGCTTCTAATTCAAGAAACCATCATGACCACAGTCGAAGACGCCACTGCTGGAAAAGACCTCTCAGCAGATTCCTTTCTATTTCATCTAGTTTGGGTCCCGAGCTACACTCGCCTATTTGCGTCCTCCATTCAAGGACTCGTTTGCTCCAAAATGTTGTCCCCCTTCTAACATTCGCACAAAAAAAAAATTCACATTCATAGAATCGCCGCCATTAAAATGGCTTCCTCATCCTCAATGAATTTCTAATGAAACTAAGAAATAAATCTCGTTAAAAACTTCAAATAGTTAAGTAACGGATTTTTACAAGTGCAACAAATTGATGATGGCCTTCTTGCAAGCAATATTGCTGTACCATCTTGTACCGTGACTGTCGACCTATTGGGTTTTATTATGATTTCGTACAAAGATTCGATTTGCCGTAGAGGTTATAACTGGGTGGGGTTGTCAAACGCAAAATTTTTCCATAAAAAAATAGCTGTCAAAAAGGTTGTGAAATATTTATCTTTTCTAATTTCTAAATGGTTTCAAATATAATTTAAATCTCCTTTTGATTTATGTTGCCCTGGTACTTTTTATTCGTGAGGATCCATTGTTTCATTACTTTTGTTCTAGTAACCCTCGTTTAACATCCATCTAAAATAGTTCATGATCCTGACGACCTTATTAGCCGACGATCGCATGAACGTAAAAATATCGCAGCGGTATTTTATCGTGCACTGGATTTTCAACTGTCGGTGTTAAGCCGTGTGTTGAGAGTACAACAGAACGCATCCTACAAAAAACCGCACTGGTAGATTTTCACCTCTCGGCGCTGAACAGTGCGTCGAAAATCAAGTGCGCGAAAACTCCCGCCACGATATTTTTTCGTCCGTGCGAACGTCCGTCGGCTTGGTAAGCTATTGTGACTTCGTGATACCTCCTTTGTTTACTGTAGCCCTAGTACTTTCCATAATCGAAGATCCATAATTTCATTGATTTTTGTTCTAGGAACCTTGGCTTTGTTGTCTTTCTAATGTAGTTCAAGGCTCTATTGGCTAGCTATTGTGATCATACCGTATGATTCACAAATTCATACCTCCTTCGTTTTATATAGTCCTAGTACTTTCTATACTTAAAGATTCATATCGTCATTGATTTTTGTTCTAAAAACCTTGCAAGCAGTCGGAAGTACAATAGTTCAAGATTTTGATTTTATAGAACCTTCTTCGTTTTATATATTCCTGGTCCTTGCTAGTTTCTATTCCTATTTCTCATAATAATATCTTCATGGTTTCTTTCTAATTAGAATTTGCAATTTTAGCTGCATCTTAACAAAAATCAAGTTGTTGGAACCAATTTGATGGTGTAGTAGTGAAAGTTTCTAGATTTTACTATCCATATCCTTTCTCCGTACTCCTAAACTATAAAACTTCATACATTCTTCTCCATCACGCCTGCATTCCTCCCCGAAGCGGTCGGCGGAGATGGTACACCAATAATTCGCCAGTTATAAGTCCCATGTAACTAACAGTAGCAATGGCTTTCATTTTGGCAGTTCAACAACATTCATTGTGTTATTTACGTTGTTGAGCAGACAATTTTTTGGACATATGAAGCAATGGATTAGCAATATCCTTCAAAATGATTCAGATTGTGATTTATATTGTGTTACGCAATTAGGATGCAGGTCCACAATCTTTGACCTTGGCTCTACATTGTATTAGTTTAAGATGTCCAAAAACTAAAGTTTACCAGTCGAAAAGCACGTAGTGTTAAAATCAATACCTCTTTATACTTTCCCGTTGTCGAGTAACAGATGGGCCATAAACTACATCAGGTAGGTACATGACCAGTTGTGAACACAGCTCGAGCATCTCCCACGACCTGTGACCTCGCTCTTACCTTTAATACTGTTACTAGAGTTTTGTAGATAGACCACACACATACATACACATGCGTGTTAAACTCATTACTTTTTTTTGCTGTGTCGGGTAATTGGGGTACTTTGGTCAATTTTGGCCATTCACCTTTTTTTTTTTTCATTGAGAGTTACTAACTTTTTTATTCTGTTTTAACAATGGTTTGGTTTGCAAAAATAGAAGTCTTTTTTTATATGCTAATTATTTTACAGTTGCAATACCATTTATAGAACAAATAAGTAATAAAATATTCTCTAATATAGTTCTAATATCCCGGAAGCGACGACGCCATCTTGGAAACGCGGGAACAATCGTTAACAATTATTACTATTCATACTCTGTAGTCATTGAACAAACTTGTGAATGCTTACATAATATTCAATTATGCACCTTATTCGTCTAAGTTACAGTTCAAATTCGATATTCACAAACGTAATTAGAATGTGTGTGAAATACTGTCTGTAGTGATTCGACAAAAGCGTGAATTCATTAACGATATTCAAAAATGTACTGTATTATGTCGCATCTAAGGTAAACATTAGCCTTTACGTTACGCAAATAGAATTCGGTAGTGCTACCACAAAAGAAATGCAGTTACAAAAACAAAATACGAACTTTGTCTCCATAAAAATAAAGCCCATATCTGTTCGAACACGTTTTCCACGAAAGCAGTAATAAAAATGTATTTTCATTTGACGCTTCCATTCCCACGGTCGAAAAAATCGAAATTTGTAATTTTTGTTTCTTTTTTTTTTGGTGCAAAAGAGTTACTCCTTCTTTCAGAAAAATTTGCCACAGAGTATTCATATGCAGTACGTCAATTTTTTTTTTAATATATTGGCAAAGGGTTGTTGTCCCGTACAGCCTATTTTGTATCAGCTGCTTGCTATCCCACGCAAGGTGTAAGTCAAGGAAACAAGTTATTCAGGTGTGTGTGATGGCCACCTTTCACTGGACTATTGTAGTGATCTTTAGACACGACAGGTGAATAAATCTAATTGTGTAGCGGTTAAGTTGGCATTAATTTTATCATCGTAAAAGGACTATTTAAAATAATGGTCCGGGTTCAATTTAGAGTCTATACTTGACTAACGACCTGATATTGTGGTTTTAATGACAAAAGGCTTTAAATTATCGGAGTACTTAAAAAGATAACTGCTATTACTTTTGAATAAATGATTTCTATGAGATTTCCTGATTAGGAAAACTTTTTTTACCTAATTCCCGGGGTTTTTAAACCAATTCTTTGTAGAGGAAAAATACTTTTTTATTCACTTTTAAAAAAGCAATGGTCAGTTCGTCAACGAATCTGCCAAAAAAGTCACACCACAAAACGTTTAATACTAAGAAACATGAAAATTTCGGCGCAAGCGCATCGTTCGTTCATCTTCGTGTTTAATTCGGATCACGAGCGGCGCGGCCGCAGCTAATGATCTACGGCACGCAGTGATCTATAGCAGAGATCTATACGTGAGATGATTTGAGAAAAAAAAAACCTTTTGGTACTTGGGAAAGAGTTGGTTGTATTATGGCGAAATATTCTTCGTTGTTATTATATTCACATGACGAAATAATGTAACATGTTTAACAATATTCCATTGTAAAGTTTTACTGTATATTGCTACATAAAATCTACCCTTCCCTCGTACGAACTACTTAGGCTGGCAGGCTAGGCTGCATGGATCCAGTATCAAATTTCCATTCAATTACATACATGGACTGATAGAACACTCTTTATTATGTACACCATAAGAACGCTTATGCTACGTCTTAGATCATTCTCATCTTCTTTGCCTGCAGAAACAAATCCTTCTTCAGGCTTTAGCACAGAAACAATATTTTAACTCCCAAAATTATGTAATTCATTCCCTGCCTCATACTTTTTTTCGTGTTCATCTACCTGCTTACCAAAATCATGTAATTATTTATATGTCTTATCATTTTCTTTATCATTTATACATCTACCTGCTTTGCTGTTATCCGTCTTCAGCCCCTTTATCCTCGGCTGATATCTACAAGTTCACACGCTTACGGTTACCTAAGGCTACAAGCCTTAAACAAAGCAATGCACAATTTTAATTCTGTTGACCGATGAGTAAGAACAATGACTCGTTTTAAGCCGTTTAGTATCCATTGTCGCATTCTTGTTAAAGATGTCCGTTTGACTTACTTGCTAATCATCAATGGATGAGGAAATTTTCTCACACGGTACGTTTTGTTGTTGTTTACTAATATAAATAAATGTGATTTATTTCTCCAAAAATTAAATATTTACATAATATAAGCTAAAATATAAACTATAATAATATGTACAATTATATGAAAAAATAAACAATCATTATAGGGCATCAAAAAATTCATCCGCATCGCTGTCAACAGGAACAGTGTCCAAAAGGCTGGCAGCATTGCCACGTTGTATGGCAATGCTAATTCTTTGACCAAGATATAGGCCAGCCCTCTGGTCACGTGAAGAGTCGACTAACCGCTTGGCGATATCCCGAAATACCAAGTGGGCACTCGGACCCCATGGCCCTAGTGTTTCAACCCCAAACGGCTCGAACATATAAGTCCCAATCAGGTTGCAATATTTTCGCCGTTTGAGGTTTTCTGCACCTGCAGCAGCCGCCCCAGCACAGCCCACCGTGCTAGGAAGATGGGATGGCGCAAGGGTGTCGACACATGTTGCATCCCACACACATATAAATATAGCCTACTTTGTCCAGCACTATGTCTTGGTTTTCTATTGTGGTGTGAATTGCAAAAGTAAGAATCAAAACTATGACAAATTAATTTACAAAATCATCATCATCCTCTTGATTTTATCCCGATTCAAAATAAAACCAAAGCATTTATTTCAATTAAACCATTTACAGGCACTTTTGAATTGTCGAAGAGTCGGTCAGTTAGTCAGAAAGTTGAAGCTAGTTGCCCATTCCAGGACGTAGAACTGAAGGGCAATTCTCGTAATTTTAAGAGCGTTCACAGTCTGATCTCAGTCTCAATCTGTCAAAAATACCACAAATTTCCCTAGATTTTGACAAGTTTTTGACATTTGTTTGTCGCCGAGATGAGACTGCGATTAGATTTTGAACGTTTTAAATTACGAGAATTGGCCTTCAGATCTCTATGGAGAAGAACGGGCATAAAATCCAAGGACACTCTTTTAAACCTAAATATTACAAAATCCTGGGTACATTTATTAGCGGTCGATGCTTCATGACTGCTTCTCCCATCTTTATCAACCGTCATTGCAGTAGTCACCCCCTTTCTAGCCATATCATCTTCCACACCATCCATCCTTTCTTTCTATTCCTCGATTCTTACAGCCCTAATCAGAACGGCTGTAACAAGGTTGCCTAACTTTACGCATCTTACAGAATTCACAGCATTAACTATCTCGGTGTGTGTCGCAACATCTGCCGTCCCGCTCCATTGGCACCTCTCGCTCGCACAGTCACACGATCCGTGGGAACCTCACCTTTCGTTCGTATCGATCTGTCATTTCGTATCGATATATTGATATTGTTTTCGGTGAAAGTGGATTAGGGACTGTCCTGTTCTATACGTCATATCCCTTGTTTGATTTTGGAGGTATTAGATTAGTTTTTAATCTAATATGACCTGTATTGCTGAGAAATTAAGTCGGACAGTAGGTACTTAAATATTAAGACAACAAATGCGTTGGAATTTAAAACATTTGGATTGCTGAGCTTCGATCAAAAAGAAGAAATGTTTATTCTGTACAATCAAAACGTACATAACGAAAAAAAAAGGAAAAAAATATACACATATAAAATAGCCAAAAACCTTTGACTCCAATTAAAAGGTTGACAATTTTGTCCATTGCTTGATGACAGTACTGAAATTCTCTTCAGAAAGACTAAAAATACCTAATCCAGTCTCTATAATATTACGGTTAACTATAAACCGTCAAGAAACAATCTATATATTAGGTCCTTACATATGAAATTGGCGTTTTTCGTACTGGCCACTTTAATCACGAATTTCTCCTCTTTGGTAAGGAATTCCAAATTCAAATTTGTACAGCTATTTACTCATGTATTTGTGCTTCGATGACCGTCATTCATTTGTTTTTTTTCTTCTGTTTTTTCTGTTTGCGTCACTCATTTTACAAAATGGAAAATTTAAAATATCGCATTATTTACGAGTACGAGTTCCGCCGTGGCACTAGTGCTGCGGAAACGACTCGAAGGGTGAATGATGTGTATGGCGGTCATGTTGCAAAAGAAAACACAGTTCGTTTTTGGTTCCAACGTTTTCGTTCTGGAAATTTCGACCTGCAGAACAAGCCCCGTGGACGGCCTGAGACCCAAGTTGATAATGGAGAATTGAAGGCTATTGTGGAAGCGGACCCATCGCAAACCACGTCCGAGTTAGCTGCAGGCTTCGATGTTAGTGATAAAACTGTTTTAATTCACTTGAAGCAAATTGGGAAGATTAAAAAGCTTGAAAGGTGGGTACCTCACGAATTGACTGAAGCAAACCGGCAAACGCGCGTCGACTGCTGCGTTACATTACTGAACCGGCACAACAATGAAGGTATTTTAAACCGAATCATTACCTGTGATGAAAAATGGATTCTTTACGATAATCGGAAGCGCTCAGCGCAATGGTTGGATCCTGGCCAGCCAGCCAAATCCTGCCCCAAGCGAAAATTAACCCCAAAAAAGTTACTTGTAAGCGTTTGGTGGACTAGTGCCGGTATTGTTCATTACAGTTTTCTCAAATCTGGCCAGACTATTACAGCTGATGTCTATTGTCAGCAATTACAAACCATGATGGAAAAGCTAGCGGCTAAACAACCAAGGCTGGTCAATCGCTCCACGCCACTGCTGCTTCACGACAACGCCAGACCACACACTGCGCAACAGACGGCTACCAAATTAGAAGAGCTTGAATTGGAATGTCTTAGACATCCTCCGTACTCCCCGGACCTTGCTCCAACAGATTACCATTTTTTTCGCAATTTGGATAACTTTTTGCAAGGGAAAAAATTCAACTCCGATGGGGCAGTCCAAATCGCCTTCAAAGATTTTATTGATTCCCGTCCGACTGGTTTTTTTAGTAAAGGGATCAATGAACTACCTATAAGATGGCAAAAGTGCATTGAAAACAATGGTTCATACTTTGATTAATTAAATATATTATATTAAAAAATATTCGACTTTTTGTTCCTTCCATACAAAACGCCAATTTCATATGTAAGGACCTAATATAAAACAGTATCCCTTGTAAAGATAATGACACCTTATGAAACAGGCCATACTAAAATTGCATAGAGCTATACCAGCGCCAAAAAAAAAAAGCAAGAACCATAAACAGTACACCCAGACATAATAATTAAGGTCCGCTTAACGGTAAAGTTAAAAAAGAAAATAGACAGAACAAGTGAGCTTCCCACGCATTGTGAAAATAGTATAAAAAAGAATATATCCTGTCACACGGGACAAGATCACAAGATGCAGTTGCATCTAGTTGGCGGTAATAGCTGTGTATTACAATGGAAAAAAAAACAGACTCGATTTTAAAATTAGAATTACCGTTTTGATGGTCATCTAAGTAAATAGGTAGGTAACAGGAAAAAGTTAATATTTTTTTTTAGATAGACTTGACTCATATTTTTATTTTTTGTATTATAATAATTTTATTTGTGTACCTGATATTTGCGCGCCACACGTGGCAGAATGTAATGAGACCGTTTATTAATTTATGACCATGTAATGTAATACCATGTTCGGACAAATAAATGAATTTGAATTTAGAGAATTTTACAAGATTTGGGAATGGTAGAGGTTTTCTTCAAGTCAGCAGTTATTTTTTTTTTGTTTTTATACTGTTACTAGCTCCACCCCGCGGTTTCACCCGCATAAGTGTCGATCCCGTGGGAATATCAGGATAAAAAGTATTCTATGTGTTCACCCTGGTTATAAACTACAGACACACTCACAAACTTTCATCTTTATAATATTAGTGTGATTATATGTGATTAGTGTGATATCTATATGTGAGCAGTTGTGGCCCGGTGGTAACGGCCTCGACTTACGAGTTCAGGTCGTGGGTTCGAACCCAGGCAGACGCTTTACTTTGTGTAAAATAATCTCATCACCACTGCTCTCAAAAAGGTGAAAGAAAACATCGTAACAAATGATAAAGATCCACGAATGACAGCAGGGACCAACGGCTTAAGGCGACTACACGACCTAAAGCGCGGTCACTGTCGGACTGCATAGAAAAGAAAGAGAAGCGCGATGACACAACCGTGGTAATTTATTGCAAATATGAAGCAATTATCTATTTACAAAAACTCTCAAACACCAAACAAATAAAAACCGTATACTAAAATTCGGGGAATTAAATTGTCTTTTAGATGGTGAAAGTTTTATGAAAATACACCCGATAGTGTTTGCGCGATTATCGTTTTTATGTCCGCGGTAGACATTACTTTACAAATTAATTACACTATGTTAAAAAAATATAATTGCAAATATTCACATATCAAATTACGAAGCAAATGGTCTAGTATAACATTTATTTTTTTCAAAGAAATCAGTCTGGTCGATTAGACGTGATGTTGAATTTAAAATCATTAGAAGTCGTATATCTGCGCCTTAACGTGCTTTCCGAGGCACGGAGGAGTCTTCATATGTAAAAATGGTCACCCATCCACGGTCAAACCGCGGCCAGCGTAGCCTGTTATTGCTTAGCCACAAGCGCCCCGTCATTAATAAAAATTAAAACAACAAAAACTAATCCAATCATGACACTAAAACGTAATCCAGCTTCAATTAAATTCTCACAGCATATTATCATTACTGCCATTGAAAGCAAAATTAAAAGTAATAAAATTAAGAAAAAAGAAAGAAAAACAAAGATGGCTCTTGAAAATAAAAGTCACGGGCGTGGGAATAAGGATGCTTCACCGTTATAATAGACATCGTCCTGGCCTGTTTTAGAGATCCTTGCAGGATTATAAAACCTTTTGTGAGAACCCTGTACCTGAATGTAGCATAAACATCCATACTAATAAGTATTACAAATGCGAAAGTGTGTCTGTCTGTCTGTTACCTCTTCATGCTTAAACCGCTGAGCCGATTTAGATGAAATTTGGTATAGAGATAGTTTGAGTCCCGGGAAAGGACATAGGATAGTTTTTATTCCGATGTTCACACGGGATCGACACTTGTGCGGGTGAAACGGCGGGGCGCTGCTAGTAGCCTATAATCCCACTGCTGGGACTCTGTTGCGCCACTTCTTCTTCCCAGCGAAAGCACTAGGAAGTGGTGAAAGGCGGTCGTTTTGGGAGACTGTCTTATGTAATTTTGACGTTCGAAAAGTGCTGATTCTTAGCCTAGTTTGATCAAATGGGTTTTGATTTTGATTTTTCTATATGCATAATCAGCATATAATGTTGCCACTGGGGACTCAGGCCTCCTCTCTGCGAGAGGGAGTGGGTTTTAATCCATCACGGGGGCCCAGAGCGGGTTGGTGGATGTCACATGTCTCTGATTTTTTGGTTCCTCATGAAATTTAATTTCACTGTTGTCTTGTAATGCTTTATTTATTCATTTTTACTGTCTTGAAGCTTTGTTATATATTTTTACTAGTGCATTAACATCTGCATTGCAGCAGATGCTTTCATTGTTTTCAATTATTGTGAATGCCCGAAAAATAATATTTGTTATTGCCTTTGTTGACTCGCTGTCCGATCTTTTTTTTTTTATTAAGAAACAATTGTATCGCTCTGTTTCCTACTTTCATTCTCTTTGTATTTATATTTATCTTAAGAACCTCGCGAATGAATCGTTTCTCGCTTGACATCAACACAGCTCCTTACACACTGGGTTACAATTACAATTTAAAAAAAGAACCCGATAGTAGTTCCATGAGAAACTGATCATGTAACGAAAAGCCAGTCTTGTGTCACTAGAATAGAGTTTGGTTTGGCATGTAAGAAATTCTATTAAGTAAGATCACTTCAAGTTCTCAATGGAATTGTTAAAAACTCGTTTGTGTAGTCTTTTTCTCGGTAGTCGATGTGACTTTTTTGATGATTCACACGCAGTCCAGTTCTTAGTGGCTGTCACTGTGCTGTACACGATGGTCCATGCTGGGCCATTGTATCCTATAAAACTTGAAAGACGCCTTTTCTTGTCATTTTATGTCATCTGTCATTGTTGGTCTATGGTTTGTCTTGACATCTTGCAGACTTCTTATAAGTAGGTACATCATTTACTCCTACTTCATCAGCACTAAAAGCTTAAACGTGATGATAAAAATGATCTATAGATCATTAACCGTGGGAAAGCGTTGTGCGTGCGCATTGTGAGTTACCCAATTGATCTATGATTTATTATACTATTAATTATAATTTATTATGATTAGTCTTTAAAGGTTGGAAAGTCGGTATGTTCTATGAGAATCTTAAAGGGATTAAGAATTATGTTTGCCTACGAGTAATTATCTAAGATCGTTAGATCTAATTTGATTGACAATGGTGCCGATTCTCTTGTTCACAAACTAAACTAAATTTAAGTTCAGTGCATCTTTTTCTTTCTATTTCATTAAGAAAAGGACAGGAGATAAATATTAGTTTAGTCCTGTCAAATTAAGATATTCCATAGACAATATAGACGTGATTAAAAATTGGCTATTAAATATACGTCAATTTACGTCAGGCACTGACTAATTTGACAGGTCTAAACTAATATTTATCTTCTGTCCTTTCCTTAATGAAATGGAAAGAAAAAGATGCACTGAAATTAAATTTGGTTTAGTTTGTGAACAAGGGAATCGGCGCCAATGGCAAAGGTCGAAGATTCGTTTTACACCTCATTTAGACTCTTCAGCATGCCCTAGTAAACGTTGTTTTGCACGACTACTCATAATACGAAGCAAGAATGCTATACGATCGACAAAAAAATTTTGCCTCCTTTCTGCAACTGTTTCCATTGTTATACTCCTGCTAGTACAAAGAACCTACTTAATTTATACACCATTGCATAGATAATTTAATGGAGATTAATTCTGTACTTTTCAAAATTGATTTAATGCAGTAGAAATGAAAAAGCATCAAAATATAAAAAAAAAACCGTCAATCAAGTGTGAAACCTAAAAACATTGTAGCTTGCGAAAAAATCAATTAATTGAGTCAATTTTTTTTTTTTTTAGATTCGTTCATCCTTTGAAGGAACCCTATAGAAATGGCTCTTTTATTCAAAGTAGTTTAATTAGAATTAATAAATGTGGGAAATTCTTTCCCAACTTTCGATTTTTCATAATAATTAAAAACAAGAATTAATAACAATCAAGGACCATTAATTTATCAATTCAACATCTTGTTTTTAATATCAGGTTCTATTCCGTGACCATCCGGTGTTGTCGATGGTCATCCTGCCTACCATAACCAACCACACCTCATCCGTTACTCGATACGGTTGGGAAAGCTGTGTTTTTTTACGCTGTGGTCTTGTGTATCCTCTCATTAAATCGGAAGTGACAGGTTAGGTAACTGTTTTGGTTAGTCTGTGGCGTTTGTTTCTTGTTTTTGTATGTTGTGGTGATCTGAGATCGGAAAAAGCGATTAATTTTATTCTACATTGAGACATATAATAATAGCTTCCCGACCGATTTCGGTCACGGTGGCCAATCTCAACGGAGATTAACCAAGTACGCAGGAGATATTATAGTGCACAAGTGTGTGCGTAAACACAGGTGCACTCTCTGTTCCTTTACTCTCATAGTCCGATGGGACGGCAATCTGACACGACCGGAGAGAGATCAGGCGCAGGATCAACGGCTTAACGTGTTTTCCGAGGCACCGGGGGGGGGGGGGGGAGGGTATCAAACCGCAAACTTCCGAACTCCGGACCTGTTACTAAGAAATTCCTAATGGAAAACCCAATAACGCTTTGTCCGACCCGGGAATCGAACCCAGGACAGCGCTCAGCAGCCAGTATAAAAGAAATTATGTAACAATGTTTATATTCTCGTTTAGTGGATGATTTAGTCGGAGTATCATCGTCATTCCCCTACCCTTATCACAATTTATTTGTGGTCGGCGCAACATGTCTTTTTCTTCCATACTTTATTAGTACCTATCTCGGTAGTCACCCCCTTTCTAACCATATCAACTTTCGCGCAGTCCATCTATCGTTATGTAAAGGCTGTTTTTACCAAAGTCAGATTTATCTTTTGTCTATAAAATTTAAGTGTGACAGTTCTAGTTTATGGAAAAACTGTCAAAAATTAAAAAAATATTCTCAGGATAAGATTTATTCTAGGTATCATATAAACGTTTGGTGAAGTTCGCCCTTAGTCAAGTTCGGATAACCAAACTAGACCAATTTCTAACAATAATATCTCTATCGAAGTTCAAAAATACATCAAAATTAAAACCGTCATGTGTCACTGCGTAGTGTATCTTTTCAACACAAAATAAAGGGACCGCAAGAAATCCCCGTGGAACTAAGCCATCTGTACCACATTTGTACTTCGTCTGCACTCTATAGTCTATGCCCCACGTAGACATTGTTTATTTTCAAAGATGGCCGCCCCCGCGTCGTTTAAAATTGGAGGGATACCAGGGTTAGTGTTTTTGTATTGATATGTAGTGGTAATGTTTTAATATGAACTTCTATTCAGTTTCACTAAATAAGTTTCTTAAGAAGATGCGAGCTAATTTTTGTTCATATTCCTTTTGTTTTGAAACTTTGTTTTTTTTTTGTTACGATGGTCTTTTCAATTTCAAGCATAGGTAATAAGCAACGTACAACGTCGCCACTGCTGGGACATAGGCCTCCTGCCTGAGAGGGAGTGGACCATAATCTACCACGCGGACCCAGAGCGAGTTGGTGGTACCTATACTTGGAGAAATAATTATGGTGTTTACAAATTTTTGCTAAAGCTGTCAAAAGTGTCTATGAATTTTGCCGTGTAATCTTCAACTATAATCATACGACGACCGTTACGCCTTCTATTCATCTATTTGCAGATTAATAAATATGTGCTGCGAGTCTGCGATGACCAATCCATTTGCAAAGCATGATCATTACGTCATTATAAGGGCATGACTCCATGACTGATTGCTGGCTGGAATGGTTTACTAGTAAACATACATTCAGCAGGATCTCGTGTAATAATTATGTATATCGGCACGATATAATTACTTCTGCCGAGGTTAATATTAGCCTCTCAGCGAGTTGGCATGTAAAGGAAATTATTTTGACAGTTCAACAATATTCATTGCGTTATTTACGTTGTTGCGCTGACAAATTTTTCGAACATATGAAGCAATGGTTTATCAATCAATATCCTTCAAAATGATTAAAAGTGTTACGCAATTAAGGTGCGGGTGTGTATGACTCATTGAACATCAGAAAGAGACTATCATTTTGAGTGACAGCTCGACGTTCTGACAAAGCGGAAATTTTGCACAATTTTTTTTTTGGTTTGGTATCTCGCAATTCAGCCTAGGAGGTTGTCGTCTGCTGAATCGGACTTGCCTGTGGCTGCCACAATAAATTAAGGCCTCCAGCCAGGGCTTAAAAAACTTAGGGCGTCGCTGGGAGAGGGCAGCAAGGGACCGGCTGGATAGGAACTATTTAGGGACGAATTTAAAGCTACAGACTCAGGGACGCGGGCTGGCTCGAGTAAAGGTCGGGGAATTTTGCTCGAATTCAATGTGCCATGTTTGTGGTCATTCATGTTCGCCAACATTATAAATAAGTAATAGTTTTAACTGTTAACTTACAGTGTGGTATATTGCCATAGATTTCATTCGCGTGTGTCGGCTGTGATCACGGAGCGTGACGAAGTGAACGCATGTTCTGCAGTGTAGCGTGACGGGAGAGAGGGATGGATGTAGTGTGTGAAAGAGATGGTAGATCGTAACGAAAGTTTTTCAGAGCATTATTATGGAATATTATGGCAATAGGTTTGTCTGGTTTTTACTGGTGTATGGAGATGTAATGGCTGACTTTTGGACTAACTAACCCGTGGTTTGTTTTTCTTTTTTTTTTGTGAGCGCCATTTTGTCCCACTGCTGGAGTGCTGGGTAAAGGCCTCCTGTTTTTCCTTCCAAACCTCCGTCTTGTGCGATCTCTGACCATGTTGACCCTGCAAACACAAATTTTGTGGTATTTATGTTTTTTTAAGAACTGCGGCCATTTTTAATCACATTTCATTTCCCAAAGATAAAGAAAAAAATATCAATGCAATAAACATAAAAACTGCGTTCAATCATTGAAACAATCACTATTACATAGCTAGCCAATCAACGGCCAGTCAAAATTACCATAAAAAAAGTAGTTGAGGTTAAAAAAAAACGCGAATCTACCATAGGTAATCTCTTCCCACAAAGGAATTTCATACAATCTAAGTCATGTTCTTTTTTCTAAACATCGCAATAAGCAACGGCATGAAGGAACTCAGCCAGGTCATAGACCTACAGACTTATCCAGCATGACCACAGAGCATGACGGACAGGCCGAGCGTCGATTTCCATGCTCCGGTTTTTTTTTTTTTTTTAATTCAATTATCCAGTTAGTTCCACTCGAAATCTGAAACGGTCCCGATTTTATTGGGCTTTAATTGATTTCGAATGTTATGTTTTAAATTTTAAATTGTGGAATGTTTATTGAGTTTTAAATGTTCGAATTTGTTTCTGTTATTGCCGCCATTTTGCAGTTCCATTGTTTTTGACAGCCAATGGTTACGGCTCTATGGTTAACATTTTTCTATCCATGGAATCAGTATGTACTATAAGCAAATGTATCGCACTGATTCTATACTTCACATTGTTTTTTTCGGCAGAATCGGTATCAGAGCACAAAAAAGTGTTGGAAATCGGATTAGGAAGCCGTAGCACCGACTAGATTTAAACCACAAATACACAGCTATAGCAAAAACGTAATATTTAGGTCTTCAAACACCTTAACTGAAGATAATACATAGATAATAGGATTTTCGCAAACAACGGGGGTGTAAGCAACACAGCATCTGCACCCTTATTAAAAATAAATCGAATACGGCCCCTGGGGAGGGCGGCCATCTTTGATCCAATTTTGTCTCGATATTACAAAATTATGGCCTCAACCTTTTAAAAGATAATTTTGCGATGGATTTTGAATATAGCCAATAGATTTGAAAGATATGTTATCTTAAATCATCATTCACCTGCCCCTTATCTGAATTTATTTGGGGTCGCCGCAACATTTACTTTTTTTCCCAACTTTTCTATTAGTTGCTCCATGTAAAGTACTGGTATTCAGCTTCATTCTGTCAGACTAGAAGCCGACCACAATATAGTTGGGAAAAGGCTAGACAGATATTGATACGAGCAAAAAGAAAAAAAAAACCAGAAAGAACTTCAAACGTATTTGGCTAAGAGAGGAAGAGAGAAAGAAAATGTGCGCGCGCACTGCTTTCTCTTGCTTATATCCCCCACTCAACTCCCGTTCGCCTCGCCCGATCACACTTTTCGTAACGCTTACATCACGCGCTCGCCAGCTTACTCCCCAAGTCAAGCGTGCGTAAAGAGTTTCACTTCAAAAAGTTTATAAAATAGGTAATAGCGAGGGCGGGCGATGGGATGCGACGCGGTGGGCCAGGAGAACACGAAATTTCACGCGGACGAAGTCGCGGGCAGAAGCTAGCTACTTAATATTTGGAGCCTAACTAATTGCTCTGCACATACAAGAAACAGACTGCGTAGTGTATGATGCCAGTACAATGAACCTATGCATCGAATCTTTTAATATCTACGTTACATCATTTTGTTTTAATAACAAATCTATTAATAAACCTCTTGAGTGAGTGGGCATCCATTTTTTCTGAGGCATATCCAAGATGATTTTTACACGACGACTAATATAGAGGTCATTATCTGCGGGTATAGATGGGCAATCCACCGGATTTAAACCCGGTGCTTTTGGTAAACACCCAAAAAATTGGGTGTTTACAAAAAGCATCGGATTTAAACCCGGTGGATTGCCCATCTGTATCTGCGGGGCCTTTTGCCAACCATGTTAGGGTCGGCTTCCAGTCTAACCGTATGCACCTGAATACCAGTATTTCACATGGAGCGACTGCCTATCTGACATCCACAACCCAGTTACTGGGTAATACTATACGAACTTGTAATCGTTAAGAAATACGGCCCGTCCTGCGGGATAATCGCGTAGGAATCGCTTTCATTTTGACAGTTCAACAACATTCATTGCGTTATTTACGTTGTTGGGCAGACAAATTTTTCGAACATATGAAGCAATGGATTAGCAATATACTTCAAAATGGTTCAGATTGATATATCACGCAGGGGTGCTGGAATACAAGCCAAAGTTCATGCGTCTGTAAACAATACTACTTCCGATTTACATGCCAGTGGTCGAAAATGACGTCAAGAACGTCATAGAATGCATTGTTTATGGCACGCGCATTCCTTTTATCAGTAGACAATCAAAATGGACGTCACTGCGTCTTCATTGTGTTAATTTTGTTGACCATTCGGCATTCGCCATGAAGGGTGACGTACGATGGTAAGAGGAATCAAAAACGTAGTTGATTGTTGTGCCTCTGGCAAACTCACCGGTGCATAGGGCTTTGGGACAAACCCTCCACGCTTGGTCCCAACCATTGCAACTCCTGTAAGCCAGAAACAACGGAAAAGCGAGACAATAAAACTCGATGAGTCCGGGAGAAATAATTTGTTAACTGTTCTTGGAAACTTTGACGCCTGGAACGGAATTAATCAATAAATCTTCTTCTCGTATCCATGTCAAAGTTCAAACATCATCATCATTTCAGCCGAAAGACGTCCACTGCTGGACATAGGCCTCCCCCAAGCACCTCCACTTCGACCGGTTTTGTGCTTCTCGCATCCAACGAGTTCCTGCGGCCTTCACAAGGTCGTCGGTCCACCTTGTGGGAGGCCTTCCAACGCTACGTCTTCCGGTACGCGGTCGCCACTCCAAAACCTTTCGGCCCCATCGGCCATCTGTTCTGCGGGCAATGTGCCCTGCCCACTGCCACTTAAGTTTGCCAATTCTTCGGGCTATGTCGGTTACCTTGATTCTCCTGCGGATCTCTTCATTTCTGCCCTCTTAGCCCTCTTCATTGTCCTTTGGGTGACTTTCAGCCTTCTAATAAGGCCCATTGTGAGCGACCACGTTTCAGTGCCATATGTCATCACTGGCAACACGCACTGTTCAGATATCTTTGGCCCAAAATTCAGCTGCGCCAGCTCCGCCCACTGACGCAGTCGTAAGATCATCAAGTGCACAGGTGACAGGGATTTTCTATACCTACTCGCTCAGTGCTATCCATCCTGTATAGCTTCTGCTTTTTCTTTACTATCACCTCTCCTAGTCCTTTTTTTTATGGATGGGAAATCATCAAAATGGGGGTCATTTGATGATTTCCCATCCATAAAAAAATCTCGCTCTGGGTGGAGCGAAAGGGAGTGTCAGACTCTTACTGACTAAAACCCATCCGTGTTCCTTCCTTAGCCCTTTATGTTCCGGGGTAGCGGTAACCCTTTCGGACAATCCCGCACCCCCGGCAGGCTTCGGCCCTGGCAGGCCCCTTCCTTTATGCTGACATCTCTTTGAGGCGCGCGTGAAACACATACGCGCCGTCCGGCACGGGCCTGGTCCTGATCGGACGGTGAGCTACCCATTACTCTCCGTCCGCAGGCCCGACTTCTCCTAGTCCTGCACCTCGGTTGGTTTGGTAATTTCTACAATCATATCTGTAATTTATATGGTGTACTTAATAAAGAGTGTTCTATTCTACTCAAAAACCACGGATATTGATATCGTAATAAACCTAAGGATCTTACAAAATCACGAACTATCCACTATAGTAATTATATTAGATTTCCTCTACCACCGGATGCGCAGGCGCAGTGGCGTGGATCTCCGCTATTAGGGCTGTTACGTGTTCAGGGGTGTCACGGTGTTAGATTTTCCTTTTTAGAACATGTTAGGATGGGTAGTGGACCTTGACGAGAGTGGGATGGCGATAGAAAGAGGGAGATAGGAGTGGATGTCATATTTATACTCTATATGCCCAAATAAAAAAAAATACTGCATAAAGGCGGATTTAATGCCTCCAATGCTTATACTACTCTAGGATGCATATCCGGTAGGCTCTTAAATCCTTACCTATCCTTCGGGCACGTCTTCCCTACCATTACCGCGCCCCCCGGTCTATTCCTTGATATGCAATGGTCGCTGTAGCACCATGAAAATGAGGCTCATTCGATTAATCGAGTCTGGTTTAACCACGCTGGGATCGGTGCAATTCATTCATTAAGCCATTTTCTACCAGTCAACCGTTGTCAAAGTCAAAGCATTTATTCCAAATAGGCACATAAAAGGCACTTTTGAACGTCAAAAATTACCTTAAATATAAATAGAATTGATTCTAGTCACCCCTTCTAAAAGGTACTTTTCGTATGGAGAAGAATGAACAAGAAACTCCACCGTTACTCTTTTAAAATGTTTTACAATATTTTGCAGGGGTACATTAATTATATAATAATATATTGTGAGGACGATGCACCTAAAATAAAATTACTAGGTATAAGTACCACAATAGGTAAAAAACGAAACAATGACATACAAATTAATAATCTGATAGATACATGGTGC
Source organism: Amphipoea lucens (assembly GCA_947508005.1). Classification (NCBI taxonomy): domain Eukaryota; kingdom Metazoa; phylum Arthropoda; class Insecta; order Lepidoptera; family Noctuidae; genus Amphipoea; species Amphipoea lucens. Next base: position 8,175,143 of record OX382385.1, read on the forward strand.
TCACGTATTTACAAACATGGTAAAAGTAAACGATTTTAATTTTTTTTTTTTAATCTAGTAATAAGTCAAGGTTTTGGGTGATGCAGAGACAAAACATGGCAGGTGCAACATACGGGACAGATAACTCGAAGAAGAATTAACGAAAATAAACTTTATAAGTAACGATAAGTCTGTAGAAGAGGAAATGCGTATATTGGCTCAGGATCGAGTTTATTTATTCATTTAGAGACAACAAACAGTAGTGTAATAATATGTACTTAAACATAGGTTGAAACTTAATAATAGATGTAACAAATACACTACTCACAACGTTATCCACAGCGCCCCGCGGTTTCACCAGCGTAAGTTCGATCCCGTGGGAATATCGAGATAAAAACTATCCTATGTCCTTTTCCGGGACTCAAAACTATCCCTATACCAAATATCATCTAAATCGGTTAGCGGTTTAAGCGTGAAGAGGTAACAGACAAACAGACACACTTTCGCATTTATAATATTAGTACGGATTTTACTATTTTTATTATACTTAGTATTCTAATTATATATCTAATAAAACCAGGTGCAAAGCAGTCATACAGGCACAGTAAGCTATAGAAAAAAAAACCAAAGCCAATAAATTCAACGCAACGCCGCGCCCTATGCGCAAGCGCAAATGTCACAGCCTGCGTCATCAAATCTTCCTGGTGCAATCTCTGGCTAACTATAGGCCCGTTTGACGTCAATCCTGGTCTAGATCTAGAATAGAACCTAGTCTTGCTTTTTTTTGGTTTTATTCGGCTGTAAAGGAAGGTGGAAAAAAAAACTCAGACCATTTATTAACCGACTTCAAAAAGGAGATTCTGTATTCGACCCGTCTGTATGTTTGTAGGTATGACCGCGATTTTCTCAAAAACGAATGAACCAATTTTGATGTTTCTTTTTTCAATATTATACCAATTACAGTTATAGGTCGTGGGTTCGAACCTAAGCAGGCACTTTACTTTGTGTAATTTATTTCATCACCACTGCTCTCAAAACGGTGAAGGAAAACATCGTGAGGAAACCGGCATGTCCTAGAACCAAAAATTCGAAGACATGTGACATCTACCAACTGGGCCCACGTGGTAGATAGGTATGTATGGCCCACTCCCTATCACAGAGAGGAGGCCTGTGTCCCAGCAGTGGGAACATTATAGGCTGGTTATGCTATGTTAGAGTTTATTTTAAAAAATTAGTGAAATTCTAAAAATATTACTTAATCTATATTAGAGCCAGGAATTAGAGATAATTTTCAAGTCATGGAACAACAAACCGAATGTCATACTTTACAAAGTTCAAATTCCATTGCAACCCAAAAACTTTTTAGGACCTTTTTGTTACAAGTGGTCACTCAAAAATCAACTTAGAATACATTGCAATAAAGTAGATAACTGATTAATTAGCGATGGAATGAAATTATCTGAGATTATATTCGAGTACTTTATTAAGGTGAATGCGCAGTTGTAGACCGCGAAATTTAATTTTTCTTACGTTTTCTGCAATTTGCAGGTCAGTGTCAGGTTGTAGCTTAATCAAAATATGATTCGCGACTATAACAGATATGTATTTACAGAATTATAGTCATTAGAATCATTAATATATCTCTTTAAGTTAGATTTTTTCCACAAGAGATTTGTTCTTATGGAACAATTCTAACTTAGAAAAGATATATTAATGATTCTAATTATTATAATTCTGTAAATACGTACCTGTTATAGTCGCGAATCATATTTTGATCAAGATACAACCTGACACTGACCTGAAAATTGCAGAAAACGTAAGAAAAATTGAATTTCGCGGGCTACAACTGCGCATTCACCGTAACTGAGAAACCTAACCAAGCAAGCTTTTGTGCAAACCTAATTTATTTAAATAAGTATAGTCTGAAAACAGATGTTACGTAAAAATGAGGGAAACAAAGGTCTCCGTAAAACCAGGTGTTTTTGATTCGGAAGTAGAAAAAAAACTACTGAGGGGTGGGTGGAGTTAAGGGGATCACTTCCGCCGGATGTTTCCGATTTGATCTCCGATTTTGGGGGAGTCGGTAGGAAATCGGATACTTTAGAAATCGGATGTCGAGTGCCTGGATAATGCTGACTCTTTGGTTCTTTGTTACATGTGGTTTTAAGTGGCTAATCGAATAGAATACTCTTTATTATGTACAACATATAAATTACAGACATAAATACAGGGTGTTACAGAAAGGGTATATCAATACAAACGGGTTGAAGAGTGTATCTGGTCTAGAATCTCTGTACAAAATTTCAGCTCAAAAGCATTAACTTAGAAAATGCTTAATATTTTTTTATTTCGACATCACGGCGCTGCACTGGCGCGCGGCGGCGTGATGTGCGTGTACTAAGCGCACAGACACACTACAGATAATGGATAATGACCCTCGGAGTGCGGTGACACGTTTCTTATGATTTCAATTTAATAAACTATCGAAATAAAAAAATATTAAGCATTTTTAAAGTTACTGCTTTTGAGCTGAAATTTTGTACAGAGATTCTAGACCAGATACACTCTTCAACCCGTTTGTATTGATATACCCTTTCTGTAACACCCTGTATAGAAACTTTACAATGGGCGGTCTCATCGCTAAGAGAATCTATCGAATCTTAGGGTCTGATGATTCAGACAAAACAATAAATTCAGTCAGATCATTTTGATCTTTACAGGGTCGATAGAAGGTGCATTTTGAAAGCTTTCTGTATACTTATCTCGATTTTGGCATGTGTGTGGATTGGTTCCGTCTTGCATAAGTAGGTCCAATTATCCTTTTGTATGCTCGTGTTTCTGATTTTCTGTAACAAATAAACCTATTTTTCTTTCTTTCAACTGCATTAATGATATCGCAGTTTGGCGACTCTGCGTTCAGTCGCTTTCAGCGCTGTATCAAAGTTGCACGTTGTTTAACGACCGCTTTTTGTCCGTCGCTGTATCAAGTTTGCGAAAAGCGTCTGAATCGCCGCTCAGCGACGCTGAAAGTACCCGTTCTGCTACGACCTCTAATGGAAAGACTATGAGGTTTAATGATAATCCTGGTCCACAAACAATGGATTTAAACCGTGACCATAGTTAAACCTCGCTTTTTTTTTATAAGGGGGTGAAAAATTTTAACTCCGTTGAAACTTGCATTTACTTTATTATTTTTACAACGACCCTTACGCCCCTAAGAGGGATTACCATAACGCTGAGTCCATGTATCCCTATTTTATTAATAGGATGACCCAAATACCTACATCGTTGACTACCCTCATTTCTATACATCTGTGTTTATTATCAAATATTCTCATGGGGGTGTAATGAAATGCCTATTGTTCGTTTGATGGGGGGTGAAATATCTTAGGGGTGAATTGGAACACTTGGCCAAGTGTTGTGGGGTAATCTTGTTCTTATTTATAAGCATTTTTTTTAAATGAGTACATAAGAGGAAGTCTGTAAGTGGCACCGGTAACTGAAAAGTTGTGTGGAAATCGGTATGAGCATGTGTTTTGAGTATGAATGCCGATGGCTATAATTAAGAGCCAATGGCGTCGATTCCCTTGTTCACAAACTAACCTAATTTTAAGTTTAATGCATCTTTTTCTTTCTGTTTCATTAAGAAAAGGACAAAACATAAATATTAGTTTAGTTCTGTCAAATCAAGATACTCCATAGACCAGTTTAGACGTGATAAAAAAATTGGCTACTAAAATTATGTCAGGCGCTGACTTATTTGACAGGACTAAACTAATAGTTATGTTCTGTCCTTTTCTTAATGAAATAGAAAGAATAAGACGCACTGAACTTAAATTTAGTTTAGTTTGTGAACAAGGGAATCGGCGCCAGTATCTTTTGTTAGTCGCCTTTTACTCATCCTTTCGTCATAACCAAACCATCTAAGCGTACTCTTTTAAATTTTTGTCACAACATCTTCTAGTCTTCTTAAAATAGTAAAAGCTTAATACGCTGGACGAATAATTAAAACAAAAATGGTCACGATCGGATGAAAAGTTGCGGAGAAATGCGTGGACAAACATACATACAAGAACTTTTGTATATTTGTTTGGAAGCCCTAATAGATTGTCACATGTGAATATGTATATTGCAATTCCAATAATATTACATACATACGTGTCGAATTGATAACCTCCTTTTTTTGAAGTCGGTAAAAAAACCCACGAAGTATTTATTTTTCTTTAGAATGTCATTACCAACTCATAAAAACAAATGACAACGCCACCAGAATAATTATTATCCGCTAAATTGAGCTCGGCGCGTGTCGCGTTACGTCACTTCCTATTTAGGAGGAAGTGACACGTGCTTGCACAATGGCGGGCCCCCTTGCCTAGTAGAGGGTGAAAGCATTATTTGATAGGGGCTGGGGACTTGTGTGGTATTGCATTAGCACGGAGGATCTTGATTTTAGTGTTTTATGGTACTTTGGAGATGTTTCGTTGGTCTAATAGTGGTCGCAAGCGCAACTGTCGACTTATTCTGTAAAGTTATCATTGTGAAAACTTAGATAAAATGAGCTGTCATTAGTGTCATTCCCTAGCATCAGGTGGAATGACCTTCACCTAATCTGCGTTCGCGATTCATTTGCCAAAAATGTAAACAAATATGAATTAATGGAAAAATAACTTTAATTCCTACACAATAAAGTTCAGTTTACGCTACAACTTCAAACATTTTCAATAGTGCTAGTGACTGAAATCAACTTAAATTTCGTTGAAATAAAGTTGATATTTGTTAAACTTGAAATAGGGTGGGGGTGTGTGCAGCAATGCGCACTTTTACTATAAGTGGTCACAGTAAGGTTTTTACGGAATAGACCGGCTGTTGGACCTGGGGTCTCTTTCGACCGGGAAAACGGTAATCTATTGGGTTTATCTATTAGAAAATTCTCACTAGAAGTCTGGATTTGAGTCTACACTGGCCTGAGTTTATCTCCTACTAAATCTACATTGAGATGCTAAAATCTATTTTGATACTGTTATCAAATTCGCGAACGTTAACTGCGGACGTGGCCAATTTGCGCTAACCTTTTGACTCGCAAGAAAGCGTCTGAACTATGATGATCTGATCAAAATTTTAAAGCATCAGCCTATAATTTTCCCACAGCTGGGACACAGGTCTCCTCTCTCTGAGAGGGAGTGGGCCATAGTCCACCATGCGAAATGCCCCGAATTTTTGGTTCCAAGACATGCCGGTCTCACCCACCGATCCATAACCCACCACGCAGGCCCAGTGCGGGTTGGTAGATGTCAAGTGTCTTCGAATTTTTGGTTCTAAGACATGCCGGGTTTCCTCACGAAGTCACTATGTTTTCCATCGCCGTTTTGAGAGCTGTAGTGATAGAATTATTTACACAAAGTAATGCGCCAGCCCAGTGGCGTGGATTGCATTTAGGCATATAAGCAATGCCTACCTCGATATATCAACATAAGCCTGTCAATTACATTTTAGTGTGTGTGCCCCACAATTAAGAAACTCACTAAATTATCGTACCTAACAAAAAACAAAATCTTCATACAAACACGCGCGACAGTAGGCAGTCGCCGGACGGCCTACTCGGCTCCCGTACTATTCGCACATTGTCATTGGTCTTTACTCGTTCAAGTTATTACGACAAAATTAAAAAATAACCTCACTTTTGTTTTCTGATTAATGACCGCGTTTGCCTAGACTATACCCGACCTAGTTAGTGCCTACCTATTCTTAAAACGAATGCACGCTACTGCGCCTGCCTGGGTTCGATTCCACGACCTGCGTAAGTCGGGGTTGTTACCTGGGCCACCAGTACCACTGCTCCTTATGATGATTTGATGAACCTATTATTTCATTCAGCATTAGCATAACAATAGTAGTGGAATATCGGCGACGACCCTCGCCTGTTCTTAAAAGCCGAACTATTTCCGAAACCCGAAGTGCCAATTTACTGCCGAGAACTGTATATCCTTATCCTTAATTAAAAGAAACTTGCCCCTTGTTGGACGCATCGGCTGCGCATAGGCAAGCTGCGTACTGCGCACATCTGCCGCGCAGGTGACGCGCCGCCATATTGGGAATTACCATTGCCGAGGGGGAGCTACAAAGGCGTTCTTAGGGGAACGAAAATTTCTGTATTGTCATGGTACTGGGTTGTACTTTTTAAGAAGTAATTGTTATCGTTAAGAAGCGAAACTTGTACTAAAAGTTCATGTCTTAAAAAATTCGCCATGTTTCTAGCGCTTTCTTCAAACGCACCACTGCTGTGGCGTTCGGGGTGATGTTTTACTGATTTAGAATATAGATCGTCACGTTAACCCATGAGTTTATAAAACTCGCTAGCGTCTCCGTAAATTATATAAATATGAAATATTGTACAGTGGTCACAGAAAGAATTAAAATTCGTACCATGAGCACTATAGATTTCGATAGGTAGAAACCTAACATAATCTATTCGATAGTTAAAGTATCCTCATTTTTCTTGATACTATAAGGATTTCTTTTAAAAATGATAATATGTAATTATGAAAAAACCAAAAGCGATATGAAAAAACACCGTTAACTATTTAAAACAACATCTAGAACCTATTAAAAAATTGCATTTAAGCTTGTAATTCTACAATACAAGTGTACAATGTACATAACTTTGATACAAATGATACAATGAAAACTTTATAAAATAACAAACCAAATACAGGATATCTGCATCTTTATGTCAGTCATATGACATCTGAGGGGCAATTCTCGTAATTTTAAGAACGTTCACAGTCTGATCTCAGTCTCAATCTGTCAAAAATATCTCTAATTTCCCTACATTTTTGACAAGTCTTTGACATCGATTGTCGCTGATATGAGATTACGACTAGATTTTGAACGATTTTAATTACGAGAATTGGTCTTCTGATGCTGGACAAAAGCCTGCCTCATAGCTTCCCACAACAATGTCTAACCAACTGCAGATCCACCATTTCTGAACAAAACCTTTTTACTAAACCCAAATCTCTTTTGTTACAGCCCCCCGCACATCTTGCACCGGTGGTACTCCGAACAACCTGCCCCCCCTGGGGTTCCACTCCATCCATGGAGAGAATGTCAGGGTCTCCCGTGATGGTTCCATGGCTCGCCGTGTGGAGTCATTCTGCAAGGGTGTCGCCTTCAGTGCTAGGCCTGTCAGGGTTAATGAGAAGGTGGGTATCCTGTCAGGTTTCAAGAGGAGTCAATGATAATTTCTTTAGTAATACTCTCTTTTTACATTGTCAAATAATTAATCTGTCAAGCGCCGCTAATGAGACACAATTGATTTTCTATAGTTTCGTCGCCGATCGGCGAAACGCGCCGCTTGACCGGTTAAACAACGTAACATCGCCATCGTGGCTTTAATACTGGAAGGGTTGGGCAGAGGTGTCCATACAGGTCACTCACATTTTGCACAAATTGATGTAAATAAAAATTCTGGATGCCTGAACAATTTATTCGAGATACGCATAGTATGTGGTTTGCCTTCATTCAAACTTATTTGAAAAAAATCCTTTCATTCCAACTGGAGTAAAATAAAGACAGTTCCATTAAGGCCGCTATCCCACTGGCGTTTTACAAGCGTTGGCGCTTCTCCAACGTCTGCGCAGCGCCAACGTTGCGCAGACGCGACGTTAACGTTGTGAGTTTCAGTGGTAACCCCCACCCACGCCTACACGCAGAGCGGGACGGCGTGATTGTACCTGTTGCCAAAAAACGCAAGAACTGCCTGTCTGTCTGTCTGAGTCTGCGCAACGTTGGCGCTGCGCAGACGTTGGAGAAGTGCCAACGCTCGTAAAACGCCAGTGGGATAGCGGCCTTAGAATACGTTGTCATAAAACAGTAATTCAGAAGTACTAGTTAGTTATGATCTTACACATTTTTAACATCTCTATTTATCCTTCCAGGTGTGCCTTCGCTTCGTCGAAATCTCAAACAGCTGGAGCGGCGTCATTCGCTTCGGATTCACGAACCATGACCCTGCCACCCTCGCGCATGCGCTCCCCAAATACGCCTGCCCAGACCTCACCAACAAACCGGGCAACTGGGCCAAAGCCCTCGGCGAAAGATTCTGCGAGAAGGACAATATCTTGTACTACTACGTCAACTCTTCAGGCGACGTCCATTTCGGAGTGAATGGTGAAGATAAAGGTCTGTTCTTCTCTGGTGTAGACACGAGAAACCCTCTCTGGGCCTTAGTAGATGTTTACGGCAACTGCACAGCCGTCCAATTCGCTGATCCTAGAGCCCCAAGCCAGAGGAGACACAGTCCGTTAGATGAAGATAGACTTGTTGGCAGCATGAGGTCGTTGACCGTCGAGGAATCGTTACCTCCTCCGAGATACCAAAACCCTTTAGTACCACTTACCCTGCATAGAACTAAAGGAAGAAATGTACAGTGTGTGAATGACAGAGGAGTCGCTGCGAGAGCTGATGCGGAATTCTGCCAAGGATATGTCTTTACAGCGCGTCCAATGCGTCCCGGACAGACTATAGTAGTCCAGATTTTGGCAACAGAGGCAGCTTACGCTGGCAGCTTAGCAATCGGTCTTACATCCTGCGATCCTGCTACTTTAAGACCTTGCGATCTCCCAGATGATGCAGAACTACTCCTAGACCGTCCTGAATACTGGGTTGTGAGACGAGACGCTGCTAATGGACTTCGCAGAGGTGACGAACTAGCTGTCACTTTGACATTAGACGGCGAAGTTAGAGTCAGCAGAAACGGTTCCACTCCTGTCACTGTCATGCATGTAGACCATACGCTAAGACTATGGGCGTTTGTAGACATATATGGGGCCACGCAAAAAGTTCGAATGCTCAGTACTCAAGTTGTGCAGCAAGCCCAAACTCCTCCACAGCAATTGAGGGTGCTCACGGGGTCGGCGGGGCCGATTACTGCTGGTGCTGGTGGTACAGTTCTGGTGGTCAGCTTGCCTCCCCAAAATGGACAGAATACTGCTAATCAGCAGAGCCTGACGCTTGCCAGCGCGCATTACATTGAGGTGAGTGTGAGTTAAAAATCTTTTTTTTATTTTTAGGCCTTCAGCCTCCTTCTTCAAAAAATGGCCAGTGTTTTCTGTAGTTTTTTGTTCATATAAAATAAACTAGCTGCGTCCCGCGGTTTCACCCGCGTAAGTTTCGATCCCGTGGGAATATCGTGATAAAAAGTAGCCTATGTGTTAATCCTGGTTATAAACTATCTGTGTGCCACATTTCATCCAAATCTGTTCAGTAGTTTTTGCTTGATAGAGTAACAAACATCCATCCATCATTACAACTTTCGCGTTTATAATATTACTAGCTGCGCCCCGCGGTTTCACCGGCATAAGTTTATGTCGCGTGAGAATATCGGGATGAAAAGTCAATATGTAAAGAAAAGCCTATATGTTAATCCAGGCTGTCAACTACCTCCATACAAAATTTTATAAAAATTGGTCCAGCGGTTTGAGCGTGAAGAAGTAACAAACATATAAACACACACACAGACACACACTCACAATCTTTCGCCTTTATAATATTAGTGTGATTAAGTAGGATTTTTTTTTTTAATAATTGTCGACTACTTAATACAGCAGGCAGTGACATCGTCGCTCAAAATTTAACCGTGAATTCAGCACAATGATTCTAGACGTAGCGTAGAAAGTTTTAGATGGTTATCCAAAAAAAAAATTAACTGTTCCATAGAAAAATACAATATTTACGCGGTTAGAGTGTATGGAACAGCTAATTTTATTTATATATCAATGCAGGGGAATTCAGAGAGTCATGTACTGGATTCAGGTTGCGCGTTAACGTCCCTACCACCCCTGTTTTAAACGCACCAATTCTTTAGCGTTCTTTTTCAATATACTTATGAATTCATCTCTCCTTCCAGCCGATCCAGACTGCCTCCCAACTCTGCCTAACCGGGCTACCAATCAACCAGCCAGCGACCTGCAACTACCAGCCTCCCAGACCTCGAACCGACAACCAATGCTCATCAACCAGCCAAAACAACATCAACGAGCAAGCTCAGCTACCAAATGGTCACACAGAACCTTTAAGGCTAGCTGATAGACTTCAAAATGGACCTTCAACGAGCCGTCATCAACCTATCTACTCCGTCATTGGTGATGGTGCCACAACTGGTAATCTTACAGGAACGGAATGCACCATTTGCTACGAGAACCCCATAGATTCTGTGCTATATATGTGTGGGCATATGTGTATGTGCTACCGCTGTGCCGTGCAGCAGTGGAGGGGCAAAGGGGGTGGCCAATGCCCCCTGTGTAGGGCACAAATCAAAGATGTAATCCGTACGTATAAGTCTTGATGTGTTTAGATGCCAAATTCGTTTTGTAATCCCAAAAAATCTGTGTATATATTTGGTAGTTAGGTTAGGGATGTTTTTTTTTTGTACTGGAAAGGGGTTGTAAGGGGGTGAAATTATAAATACACAACCTTCTTTTAGGCAGTCGGGTAAAAGGCTGGAGTGTTGTGCGAATTTGTACAAACATTTTTCTTAATTGATTGAAACGAAACTTGGTCTGTTCAACTCTTTTTCAGTACAAAAGAAATATCAACTTGAAATTAATAATATATCAATAATAATAATATATAAAAGACGGTTCGCTTGTAGGTCGGTTATTTATTCGAAAGACGTAATACAAAATGGCGGCGGAAGTGACGTAAGACGGCTATGATTGGTTAAATATTAAATTATTGGATTGGCAACATTTATGCAGAAAATATTTGACAGTTACCGTCACTGACGGTCAATGAGAAAAATAATAGCCTGGTATTTAAAGTGACTGTAAATAGTATTTTTTGAATAAATATTGCCAAATATGGATAGAACGGTGACATTTTTATAACGAAAAATAATTACTTTATTCAATTTTTTTTCTCTCTCGTTCGTTTGACAGTTGAATGTGTAATTTTAAAATGACAATGTTCATACACAAAAACCTATTATAATATTTCTGTGCTGTGTTTTATTGTATCTGGTATACCTATTTTCTACAAAAGAAGGGGATTATCACCCCCTTTCTTATTTTTTTTTTGAGGTTACACATTTGTACTGCCTTCTCTTAGGGGTATTAGCCAAATTATTAGAAGGGGTTGAAGTAGGTTGAAAGTTTTATACGATGAATAATAATCCAAATTCTAAATCATGAATAGAAATCGTTTTTATGACATTTAAAAATCAATTTTAAGACATTTTTCTCAAGGGGTTGTAACGGGGTGAAATAGTTATTGACTGCGGTGCGGTTAACACACAAAATGGCGGAAGAACAGTTGGTGAGAAGTTATATTTTCCCGATTTCAACCCCTTATGGAAATAATAAAAAATATCTACGATTTTAGAACGAAATATATTGAAAATATAACAGTCAATGACATTAATTATTCGCCCTTAAATGAAAAGGGGTGAAACGTAGCACTTTATCTAGAGTTACACCCCCTTTGGTGTTTTCAACAGCTAGTTGTTGAAAATAGCCCCAATTAAAAAGCGAGGCTATGCGATGTATATAACGTAGTTATGCTAGAATAAGCTATAGGTTCCTAGTTAATAAACCACATTTATAGCTAGGTATATTATAGCATTCGTTTTGGTGTAGCACTGCCTTTTTAAGTTTTTGTGTCCTTAAAATTTTCATCAATTTTTTAAAGGATATTGACAATATTTATTATCTCATTTTATAATTTTCTGTGTTAATAAAAAACAGGCTTTTTTATTTGAAAAATCATGTTAAAACTATAGTTCTCAGATCACCGATAGATGGCGCTGTTAAAAATTTTAGTTTAGGACACAAAACTTTTAGTAAATTAATAAGAAAACGATTGTTATTACGTCCATGACACTATTATAAGCATTTAATAATTATAATAATCATATCATAACCTTTAATTATTACGCGAATAGTCTAGGAGACAGTGATGATTTAATTTTAACGTGTCACTAACGTGTGTATTTAGACAAAAACTGACATTACTTAATAATCATACCACTTACACCTACACAGAAAAAAATGCAATAGATTGAAAAATTAAATAATTTTCATCACTGTCTCTTGAACTATAAAACTCCAAAGACAGCTGACTATCGAAGAAAGTTATTTATTTAAACTCTTTTCTACTGTATCAGAAAACAGTTAAATATAACTTTGGACTTCGAAAGTTAACTAAATTAACATACTGGATACCATAGCATTATTTGATATTTCTAAACAATGGGAGTTCCTAAAAATGCCTCCGAACAATTTTCTTAACGCAACGCGTTAAAATCTCGAATATTCCCAGCTAATAAAAAGAATAATCGTCCTAAAACGCAAAGTGCATCGATCGAAAATTTAGCTTTAATAAAGCCGGTAGATCTACCAAAGCTACCACGCTGTGTTGCCAGTGTTAAATTTCTCTGATCGATGGTAGAAAGTTGTGGGGACGCATTTTTTTTACCGCATAACGACAATAGGCATTGCTGAGCTTTAAGTAAAAAGGTTTTTCTTAGTTTTTTTTTCTTTAATAGTTACAGGTTTGGAATTAGTCCCGCCTAGCTAGTGACTGTAGTTTGTTGATGACAAGTCGAACACTTTTAATAACGTGTACTGTAATTGAAAAAAGTAATTGTTTTTTTTAAACATTTGTCGATCATGATTGAAAAGAATTAATGATGTCGTTCGATTGACAATTTAAACATTTGACTTTATAATAAGTAGGTGATAATGACACTATCTCTTTGTATTCTTTATCTATCATTCCTTGAATGCTCAACTTTCATAAAGCAATTGTTAACATATCATTTTTATATGCAATTGTACTTTTATTTCGTAAACTCTTTTGACTTTTAACGACGACGTCTTGGTTAAACATATTTCCCTGGTACTTTGTGTCGAGGTTACTATCTCGCTTGCAAAATATGACTGAGCTACCCCTGTAATAATTAATGCATTTATTTGTAATAAAACATATCTTTAAATTCAGTTCATTTAGACTGAATATTTCTTTTACTTTTAATTCAAGTTTTCTTCATTTGCCGTGTTGATCTTTAAACCAGGATTCAGATTCTGTAAAATCAAGTAAAATATCAGTGCGTCGTAAACGACGGTTAACTATCGAGTCCAGTAGTGCTACGTGAAAACTTGGATGAAGTGAGGTGTCTGCACCATACGCTAGCATAATCAGCCTATAATGTTCCCTCAGTTGGGACACAGGCCTCCTCTCTGTGAGAGGGAGTGGGCCGTAATCCAACACGCGTGCCCAGTGCGATGTGCTAGTGATTGATACTGTTGACAACTCATTTCAAAATCAGTTCAACTAAGATTTCGCGGTGAGATTTTTTACAGAATACGAACTTTTAAACATGAGATAAACTTGAACATTTTTGTTGTAAATAATATAACCATTCCTTGATTACCAATACAGAAACCAAACGTGAAGCCAGTTTCATTCATTGTAACTTTAATTTATGATGTAAACTTTAATAATTTTGTAATCTGACGTTTTTTTTTTTTTGTATTATGTAACGCGTTGAGTTTGTTGAGACATTATTTTGTGTATCAATCTGGCTAGCCTTTTCCCAACTTTGTTGGGGTCAGCTTCCAGTTTAACCGGATGCAGCTGAATACCAGTATTCACATGAAGCGACTGCCTATCTGTCCTCTACAACGCAGTTACAGATTGACTTTTAGGCCTCGTGACTGTATAGTGAACATTTTTTTTTTCAATAATTATCTTTTAAGAATGTAACAACAAACGCAACGCAAATTAGACTTTATTTATTTATACATAAGACATTTTTTTTTTAAATAATAATATTTAATAATGTAATACCAAAACGAGGTGACCAGTTTGACAAAAAAGTAAACCGACTATTAAAGCCAAATCTTGTAGTATTTAGTGGAAAAATGTATATAATTGTATGAATGAAAATGTAAGTGAAAGACTGAGAAGGGTAATTTGAAACTGTGACTATAATCGGACCATTATAGACGCAAAGTTGGGAGTCATGAATCATTTTTATCGGTCCTCTCGCTCGCACTTACAACCCTTATGAAGCAATGCTAGTGTTGCGTACAGCTGTTATTGTTACAATGAATTATGTCTCTAACTTTGAGTTGTTAATGGATCTAGTGTAACACACAATTTTTAAAGACAATACTTAAAAAACGTTCAAATCCAAGTCGCAATCTCATCCCAGTGACAATCAATGTCAAAAATGTATGTAAATTGATTATATTTTTGACACAATTTTTGAATGCGAAAGGTCTTAAAAATACGTGCATTGTACCTCAGAAAAGCAAAATAACGCAAAACAACTACTGTCAACATATAATGTATAAAAAAAAATGGTGGGGTCTGTTGTTTGTAATCCTGCCCTTAATTTTCATGGAAGTATCACTCACAAGGGTGATATTCCAATCAACAATATTAAGCTTATGATCAATATTTTCTTGAAAGTCAAAATCACGCCTTGTTTCTTAGAAGGATTCGCCAGTGTACAGACGCCAGCACATCAACCTACCCGAAACTGTCATTTTTTCCCAATCAACTTTGAACCTTATGCTTTGGTGATAAAGTTGAAAATCTATTAAAGAAATTTGACAGATTGTAGTAGGTTGATGTGCTGGCGTCTGTACCTATAGTGCACATGACGACACAATTATCAAGCTATACATATCGAGTTTTACCTGACCTTGCATTGACCTGAAACTGTAAAATTTTCCCCAATCAACTTTGAACCTTATGCTGTAGCGGTAAAGTTGAAAATCTAATAAAGAAATTTGACAGATTGTAGTAAACATAATTATTAAGCTAGTATATCTCCAGTTTTACCTGACCTTGCATTGACCTGAAACTGTAAAATTTTCCCCAATCAACTTTGAACCTTATGCTGTAGCGGTAAAGTTGAAAATCTAATAAAGAAATTTGACAGATTGTAGTAACTTGATGTGCTCGAACCTGTACAATGAGAAGTCGGCTGGAAAAGTGTGGCTTAAAATGTGCGTACAGACAGCGTCAGAGAAAAGGAACCCCCTTTGGTTACTTACCAAAGGTGACTCATTACTAAAGGGGGTTCCTTTTCTATGACGCTGTCCGTACAACCCACATCTTGCCAGTTATGTCCCATGTAATAAACGACATTTTTTTCTGGATTTTTGCCAGTTAGTACGGCAAATTAATTAAACTATGATATTTTTTTATTACCCAAATCTCAGTCATACACTAATAGGAAAGACCAAGTGGTATGTGATATCGTGTTTTTTTTTTTTTAATATTTTTCAGAACTTGGTCATGTACAGCATTGTCATCTAGTCTTTAGTAATTTATTTTTCTTTTTTTTTTATTATTTTGTGAAAATCTAGCACTCTGTAATGACGTTGGAGATTAGATTAAGTTTGAAATAAAAATGGTTATCGAACATTTTTTTTGTATTTTTTACCCTTTTACTGCACTGGTCCAGCGTGGTGGATTGCGGCCACTGATCTCTAAGAGCTTTTACGCACTGCCGCCGACTAGTCGCTGGCGACTCGGTCCCTCGGCGACCAAAACATAGGTATCATCCGGCGATACCTACTAGTGCGTAAACACCTATTTAAACTATAGTAAGTCACAATTGCCGTCGACCGAGTCGCCGGCGACCAGTCGACAGTGCGTAATAGCTCTAAAAAACAAATATGCTGGACTAAATATACTATAGGAAATGACAGTTGTTTTTGTGGCGATTCAAAGCTCGAGCGTCACAGGAACTAAAATTGACACTGTTGGTGTTCGTGTTGTTTTAGTACAGACGCCAGCACATCAACCTACTACAACCTGTCAAATTACTTTAATAGATTTTCAACTTTATCACTAAAGCATAAGGTTCAAAGTTGATTGGGAAAATTTGACAGTTTCGGGTAGGTTGATGTGCTGGCGTCTGGACATCTCTGATGATTTAGGTCTAATTCGTGTATATGTATATAGACTTTTTTGTGTATTTTGTGTTTATTACGAGATATTTAGATCATGAGAGTATGCGCTGCGCATTTTGTAAAACTCACTATCAAAAATATTACTTCCACGGACGCTCACGTTGTTATCAGCGCCAAAATGGCGAAAATCAAATGTCTCCGTTTTGTTTTCGATAGTATGATGTCCAGCGTACTTGTGCAAGCTGCGCCCCGCGGTTTCACCCGCATAAGTCTCGATCCAGTGGGAATATCGGGATAAAAACTACCCTATGTCCTTTCCCGGGACTCAAACTATCTCTATACCAAATTTCATATAAATCGGTTTAGCGGCTTACACGTGAAAAGGTAACATACAGACAGAGTTACTTTCGAATTTATAAAATTACTAGCTGCGCCCCGCGGTTTCACCCGCGTAAATGTCGATCCCGTGGGAATATCGGGATAAAAACTATCCTATGTCCTTTCCCGGGACTCAAACTATCTCTATACCAAATTTCATCGAAATCGGTCCAGCCGTTTTCATGTTATGTCGTGACAACGGAAAACGGGTTTCATTTTTATATATATATAGATATGGATAGGTCAGTGATTGCGGCCCACTCGCTCTCACAGAGAGGAGGCCTGTATCCCAGCAGTAGGAACGTTATAGACTGATTATGTGTGAAATAAGTGCACCCAGCAATCAGGAAATAGAGTAGCTGTGTTCAAAACTGAATTTTGTCCTCAGACTAAGTCTGAGATTACGTCAGACTATGAGAGTGAGGGAAGAGAGAGTGCATCTGTGTCTGCGCACACACTTTTGCACTATAATATCTCCCGCGCTGAACGCTAGTCTCCGTTGAGTTTGGCCGCCATTGCCGAAAAATATGGTTTGGAGGATTATTACGTCAGACTAATGCAAAACGCCAATCCGATCATAATCAGGAAATGGTCAGAGATTAATCAATATTAAACCTATACTACCTATTTATTTGGATATTTATAGCCGTTGGCTCATATTGTAATAAGTATTTTTTTGTAATTTTATTATGACAGTAGTATTTTCGCAATACTGCTGGCAACACAGTTCCTTTTAGTGTGGGGACATCTAGTAGTTATAACTGGAACTATTTAGAATATAATAACACAATCCCCAAGATACAGGCGCAGCGTCGCGTCGCCTAGTTGCGGGACCGCCGTATAGATCCAAAGGATAATCGCTAACAGTTACAGACCGATGAAGTTAATTATAAGGTAATAATTAGTTCAATTATAAATTAATTCGGGGAGGAGACAAATCCAACGAAGCAAAGATCATAAAAATCGGTCCAGTCCAGCCGCTCTTGAGTTATAAATTAGATTTTAATAGTTTTTTTATTCCTAATATAAATTAAATTAACTTTCATTTATCTAAATAATAAATTAAACCTTGTTAAAATTATTGTTATTGTTTTATTCAATAAATTCTAAAACGAAATTATTGCAACAACATATAAGTTTCTGAACGAAAACTAAATATGACGCTTCAGATTGAAATTGATCCAATCACAGAACGTTAAACAGTAACCTACCGAATATGTTAATTTAAACTCTAATCCTGATGAATAAAGCTTAATTTTCATTTACAACAATTTACAATGCAACTTTGAATGCGCGGACGTGAAGTGAAGCTTCGTATAGTGGTGCCCAAAATTCCATTTTTAACCGACTTCATTCTTTTTCAAATCGATTTTACACATGATCGATGGAATTTTTACTTCATTTTGATTAAGGTGATTATTGTGATAATTTAAGTATCAGTTTTGTAAGCGAATAGTAGTTTAAATGCGTGGCTAAACTAATCTACTCAAAGATTTATCTACTCAAAGATTTATAAACTGTTACAGATTTATAAAATGTTGTAAGACAAGCTGTGTCCGGCCTGTCTTACAACATTTTTTCAAACAGATTGCAAACCTACAAGGTTTAATTTATCTTATTGAGTTTTTTACAGTTTTTAACATAACCTGTTCTTCTTTTTTGAATTATTTAATACAAATTCAATTTGACAAAATCGATTTTTACGATGTCAACACAGTCGAGTGACTCGGTTATTCGGCGTGCCCCATCACTACACAATAGAACTTGTTATTATTATACGGGTGTACTTAACCTTTTATTTTCATGTTTCGCTATAATTTTAACTAAGAAACAATAAAAATCAAAGGAAAACGCCATTCATGTGATCCAAACAACGTTATTTTGGCTCATACTGTGAGAAAAACCGATAAAAGGTCAGTGTTTCATTCAAAATAAGTACCTAATAATATAATTAGATCAACCCGATGTATACCCGTGTGCAGTTATTTCATGAGAAGTCTTATTGTTTCTCGCATTTATGAATTACAACGCCATTTTGTGAGCTTTAGAAGTTATTTATGTATTATTTTCGCGAAGTTTCATCTTATCTACATCAAAGTGTGATATGGTGTTTTGAAAATGGAATGTTAATTTTTTTACGTAGCGTCGATTTCTTCTGTTTGGGAATCTAGAAAAAAGTTTGTATTACTTTACGTACGGTTTACTAAATTCAATCAGTATTTTCTTTTAATAACTTCGAACAATATTTTCTTAAGTTACCAAATTAAATTGACACGGAACTAGAGTTCTAGACGAATGAATCATAATTTCGTAACATTTTTGGTGTGAACCGCTATTCGGCGTACTTGATTATTTGTATAACCGTATTTTTAAAACAAAGGCAGGAAACTTACTTTCATTGCTTTAGTTTTATACATTCACTTACATCACAGTACGTAGTAAAACTCTGCATTTCATATTTAACGATTTTCGCGCAAAAAAAAAAAAATTCTTTGAAACATACCTTTAACTACATAATGCTATTTGTTGTTTTATTATATGAAACATATTTCGTTTGCCTAAATCAAAACTGACTTCAGCTTTGATTTAATTTTGGAGGTTCAGACTATTTGTGCTTTACACCACACCATTATTTCTTAGGGGATCAGCAGACTCCATTTAAAATACCAAAACATTGTCTTAAATGAGTCGATTGGTATCAAAATTGGTCAAATCCATGATAAATTAATGGATTTGGACCAATTTTGATACCAATCGACTGAAATCTTAAACCTTGAGAAGACTAGATCTGGTCTAAAAAATCAAGTTACCGGCACGTAAGTTGGCAAGATATTTCGTAGTGGGGGAAGTTTGCGCATGTAAAAATGTATGAAATTGTGCATGCGCGAACTTCCCCCACCACAAATTATCTTGCCAACTTACGTGCCGGGTATTATAGCATTAAAATGTAGATCTAGCTAACATGTGCAACTTTCAAGTCTATTTGTACCATAAATCACTAGGTAGCATTTACATTTAACCTAAACAAAATAATTAAAAAAAAAAGAAAGAAAGAAAATACGTTTATTTGCGGCAAACATGATGCATAAAAAAAAAAAGTTTATTTGGACATAGTTTGTGAAACACAAAATAAAAAATTAACCAAAAAAAAAAAGTTTCACATAACAATAGTGTGTGCCTCACGGCTGCACCAAAAAGGTTCATTTCAGCATTAATATCAGACAGATGCTCTCTGACAGGGAAAAGTGACAGGGAGTACACACAGTCTCAACATGCCTAATACATACTTTTATACTGAAATAAATAAATAAACTAGTACTAGTACGAAAACAAAAACAACAAAGTCTCAGCAAAACCTGTTCTTCTCGACCAATCTATTATAGATACCTTGTTCCCTAGTTGATTGTTTGATACATCTATGAATGAAATACCATCACAAAATAAGAGAATTCTAAACACATTTCACTAACATATTCTTAACCGCCTTTGACGTGCTAGATGTTCATCAGCCGCCGCCCTGAGTTGATATCCTGCACTAATATCGACTGTTCCATCCGAGCCTATTTGGGTGTATTTATCCCATAGCTTACAGGTGGCGTTCTACATTTAGTTCAATACTAAATGCACGACAGTTTAAAGTCATATAGAGGACTCATGTCGCCCAGTCAGGCGGTCCACTGTACACCCACCAACTCGCACTAGACAAGCGCGGTGGGTTAATTTGTCTAAACCCCTACTCATGAGAGAGTAGGGAGGCCTTTGCCCTGCAGTGGGACGTCACAGGCTAATAATAATATTAATTCTTAACCATTCCAGATGTTTTGCGTCCAAGAAAAAGAACGAGCCTCTACATTCTCATCAGACAAAGACCCTCTCAGCATCACACAAACAGACTCCGAGGATGACGAGCCAGAAGCAAAACGTATCAAGTACTCTCCTTTAAACCTCCAAGTATACCAGATACCAGCGTTCAACACACCAAAATCACTATCAATATACCCAACGAACACGCTTCCCAACTTTGTGAACAACCCGTTAAACTTAGCAAACCCGTTAGCGTTCACAACAAAACCGCCAAACGGTGAGAGTTTGGTCAAGAATCTGCATAACCGGTACTCGTTGCCGGCTAAGTTAACGATAACTCCGGTTGTGAATGGGGAAGTAGTGAGGTATAAGAAGAATGGGGAGGTGGCGAAGAAACGTGGGCCTCCGAAGGGTTACAAGAGAAAACCTAAGCCAGAGAAGTTGGAGCTGTCACAGAGCTTTAATGGGGCTTTGCAGGTAATTATAATATAATTATGAGCTAAATAACAGCCGCACAAAGCCGAAGGTTAAATTACACTTGCCATGGTCGGTTCGTGAATGGATGACCGCATAAGAGACCATTGAGACCCCCATGCCTTGGACAGCACGTTAAGCCTTTAGTCCCGGCTGTCATTTGACAGGTAGTCAGAAACATTGTAGAGGTCAGATAGGCAGTGGCTCAATGTAAAATACTGGTATTCAGCTGCGTCCGGTTAGACTGGAAGCCGACCCCAATGGGAAAAATCAAAGACATTAAATATAATCTAATAGAAGTTTTGTATTTAGTTGAAAGTGGTTCAGTTTGATTTTCTCTTTATATGTCTGTGGATGGTCTGTAAGCTTAAATTTGACCACACCTGTCTAGAGATACTGTAGATATCGAGACCCATCATCAGCAGAGTTTCACTAACTAATGTAATTTGAACCTGTATAACTATGATCAACTGTCATAACATAAGTTCCATCTACAGGATGAAATTAAATTCACGGGCATCCTTTTAAGGGACCATTGTACTCATCATTATGAACAACTTTTACTATGGGACTAAACCTAAAATCACGAAAACAAATCAGCTGTTCCTTCCATTTATGTTCACACTAGCTGCGCCCCGCGGTTTCACCCGCGTAAATGTCGATCCCATGGGAATATCGGGATAAAAACTATCCTATGTCCTTTCCCGGGACTCCAACTATCTCTATACCAAATTTCATCTAAATCGGTTCAGCAGTTTGGGCGTGAAGAAGTAACAAACATATAAACACACACACACACTCACAAACTTTCGCCTTTATAATATTAGTGTGATAACTCGTTAAAATGTAGGGAAGAGCTGATTTTTTTTCGCGATTTCAGGTTTGGTCCCATAGTAAAAGTTGTTCATAATGATGATTACTCGTACAATGACCCTTTAAAAGGATGCCCATGAATTCAATTTCACCCTGTATAATTAAAATGAACATAAAGATAAGTTCCATCTATAATTAAAATGACCAGTCTTCTTTACAGACCCAGAACACGATACTGTCGAGTCTCCTGGCTGCGAACAACACGACGATCACGGGCGTTACTATACAACCGGCGGTATTACCCGCCCGGGAGCCCGTGCCAGAGATCAAAGTACCTGAAGGTATGTTTTTATTGTTGTACTAGCTTCCGCCATGTCCTTTCCCAGGGTTCAAAGTATCCCCATACCAAAGGAAAATGAGTAAGACCGTACCCAGAGACAAAGTTAATTGTACCATTATAAACTATGTCGATATTTGTTGACCTCATGGAGTAGTTTAATTAATCCTAAGACAGCATGTCTGAATTCACTTGGAGAAAAAGATATTTAACCGGTCAAGCGGCGCGGTTCGCCGATCGGCGACGAAACAATAGAAAATCAGTTGTGTCTCATTAGCGGAGCTTGACAGATTAAGAAAGTTAAATTGTTTTTGGGAAGACCGTACCCAGAGACAAAGTTAATTGTAGCATTATGAACTATGTCGGTATTTGTTGACCTCATAGAGTAGTTTAATTAGTCCTAAGACAGCATGTCTGAATTCACTTGGAAAAAAAAAATTGTTTTTTTTTGGGTACGGGTCCCAAACAACTTTACCCATTGTCCTTTCATCAAAATCGGTCAAGCCGTTTCGGAGATAAGCCGGAACAAACAGACAGACAGACAAAAATTTTAAAAATATGTAAGTAGTTTTTTTTATAAGTACCATATAATACTTTCACGTGCATTTAGTAAGAAGTTGTTATTTTGACATTACAAACATTTGTGTTTCACGATTTGTGTCCAAATAAATGTTATTATTAGTTTCTTTCTTTCTTTCGGGGTCCGTGGCTAAATAAAAAAAAACAGCTGCACACGCCGATCGATCAGGTTAAGCTACGCTTGCCGCGGTTGGTCTGTTGATGGGTGACCATCAAATACCGAGACCCCTCCGTGCCTCGGAAAGCACGTTAAGCCGTTGGTCCCGGCTGTCATTCGTGGATCTTTGACAGTCTTTACGGGTAGTCGGAAGCCCGAAAGTCTGAACAACCAGTCTTACCAAGGGGTATCGTATTACCCAGTAACTGGGTTGTGGAGGTCAGATAGGCAGTCGCTTCATGTAAAATACTGGTATTCAGCTGCATCCGGTTAGACTGGAAGTAGACCCCAATATATTTGGGAAAAGCCTAGGCAGATGACTTTCTTTCTTCACTACGCTTAAACAAGCACACTACGCGCTAACTAACTAACAAATAATCATGTTATTTACAGGAACGGAGCTGGTAGAGTTGCTGCTCGACCCTGAGGACTGGTTTCCGACGGAGCCCTACAAGATGGTGTTCAGTCGAAAAAAGAACCCTAAATGGAAGGACTTTCCCTATCAGTGTGAACATTGCTTTAAGGTTTGTACTAGAACCAATTTTAAAATAATATAAGTATTTTAGTTATGCTTTGTTTTGGTCTAGCAAATGAGATCAAAAATTATGTAGAACTATTAAGTATAAGTTTCGATCCCGTGGGCATACCGGGATAAATAAAGACATAGCCTATATGTTAATCCAGGGTGTCAGCTACCTCCATATAAAATTTAAATAAAATTGGCCCAGCCGTTTGAGCGTGAAGAAGTAACAAACATATAAACACACACTCACAAACTTTCGCCCTTTTAATTAGTAGTCGCTCCATGTAAAATACTGGTATTCAGCTGCATCCGGTTAGACTGGAAGCCGACCCAAAAATAGTTGGGAAAATTCTAGGCAGATGATGAGATGACCTTGTATAATTGTAATCCTACTAATCACACTATCACACTAATACTATAAAGGCGAAAGTTTGTGAGTGTGTGTGTGTGTGTTTATATGTTTGTTACTTCTTCACGCTCAAACGGCTGGACCGATTTCGATGAAATTTGGTATAGAGATAGTTTGAGTCCCGGGAAAGGACATAGGATAGTTTTTATCCCGATATTCCCACGGGATCGACATTTACGCGGGTGAAACCGTGGGGCGCAGCTAGTATTATAAATGTGAAAGTTTGTGAGGATGTTTGTTACTCCTTCACGCAAAAACTACTGAACGGATTTTGATGAAACTTTACAATAATATAGCTTACACATCAGAATAAGACATAGGATACCTTTTATCTCGATATTTCCACGGGATCGACACTTAGGGTCAGTTCACACCGCGACGCGACGCGGCACGCAGTTTTCAAGATAGCAATACAATTATAGACCTTACCTACTACACAAAAAAGTACATAATTCTGTGTCTACTACGTCGGCACCGCGCGGCCCTCCTCACTGATGTGTACCTTTTTGTGTAGTAGATAAGGTCTATAATTGTATTGCTATCTTGAAATATGCGCGCGGCGTCGCGTCGCGGTGTGTACTGACCCTTATGCGGGCGAAACCGCGGGGCGCTGCTAGTGTTCTATAACCTGACTTCTCTTTCCAGGGCTACCGCGTCGCCTCCACGCTAATAACCCACGCGGCCGAGCGGCACGGCTGCGTGCCCAAAGACTTCGCCATCCCCTGTCCGTGCTGCCCGCACGTGTCGACGCGCAGAAAACATCACAAGAAACACCTGGAGAGCCACGAGAGTAGAAAGCATCGGATATTCTGCGTATACTGTTTGCCTCCACGTAAGTATAGTAATAAACTAGCTGAGCCCGCGACGGAAAACGTTTTAATTTTTTTGCGCGGAACCCTAATTATTTTTCTAAAAAAAATTTAGCCTAGGTTACTCCTTATTACATCAGCTATCTACCAGTCAAAGTCCCGTCAAAATCGGTCCAGCCGTTTCAGAGATTAGCCGGAACAAACAGACAGACCAAAATTGTAAAAAAAAAATATTTTGGTATAAGTATGTACCGTGTATACATCCATATGCATTTAGCAAAAAGCGGTTATTTTAATATTACAAACAAACACTCCAATTTTATTTATTTTTATAGATTAGCTGCTTTTTTTTTAACATACCATTGTAGTGGTATCCATAACGCCACATGCGAACAACGCATCATACTGACGTCACACAAAATCCTGCATCTCGCATGCAGAGTTTACCGCGCAACCAGCATAGATACAACGGCCCGACATGAATCATCGGGCAGTTGCCCGCCAGACACAACACCCGTCTGGTCGGAGGATCCTCCCTTTCTATAGAGTATGAGTGAACTTTACACCCTGTTCCTCATACCTCTACACCAAGGGTCTTCAACCCGCGGCTCGTGGGCCGCATGCGGCCCGCCGGGTCTTTTCTTGCGGCCCTCGGAGGCCGTAGCAAACATGCCCAAAGAATTATATCTTTGTTTGGGAGCACTTATGTGTGTGAGCAACTGTTTTCTCGCATGAAGAATGTCAAATCCAAAACTAGGACAAGAATTACAGATGCTCATCTGGAAGGTAGTCTGCGGGTTGCAACTACAAAAATAAAGCCTGACATCGATACACTCGTGAAAAAAAAACACTGTCAAACATCGCACTGATCCAAGTTCCTGTACTTATTGTAAAGTTTTTAAATCAACCCACGAAGACTATTAAATTTTTTAAACTTGTTTTTTTAGCTTTTTCTGTTATTTTAGGGTAAGTAGTAAAATTAAATAGAGTATTGCGGGTCGCGGCCCTTCGGGCGATGTAAAATGGATTATTGACCCTTGCACAAAAAAAGGTTGAAGACCCTTGCTCTACACCATCATTAGCCTATAATCAGGTCTTTGACAGTCGTTACGGGTAGTCAGAAGCGTGAAAGTCCGACAATCAGTGTCACCACGGCGTATCGTGTTTCTCATTAGCCTTTTCCCAACTATGCTGGGGTCGGCTTCCATTCTCACCGGATGCAGCTGAATACCAGTATTTTACATGAAACGACTGCCTATCTGACCTCCACAACCCAGTTACTGGGTGATACTATGGCCCTTGATAAAACTAATTGTCAGACTTTAGGCTTCTGACGGACCGTAGCTGTTTCTAAAGCGTCAAGCGTTGCTGTGTCCCGGTATGGGTGCAGGTGTATTGCAGATGCCCCAGCGGTGGCCATTTACATTCATCAGCACCAAATATAAAAAAGGAAAAAATTCATCATCATCATTTCAGCCGAAAGACGTCCACTGCTGGACATAGGCCTCCCCCAAGCACCTCCACTTCGACCGTTTTTGTGCTTCCCGTATCCAGCGGGTTCCTGCGGCCTTCATCAGGTTATCGGTCCAATGCTACGTCTTCCTGAAGCAATAAATATATACTAAAAATCGTATTTCTTTTCATTCCAGACGATCCTTCAGAGCCATTTGTGAAGGAACCGGTGAAATACCCCTACGACAGGTTCCCCCAATTCTGGTACGCCTCCGAAGAGTCCCTACGCCTACATAAGAAACGGAAACACCCCTATTCTGGCATGTTCAACGTCAGCTGGTTCAGTACATGGCTAGATGGCACCCCTAATAGCTAATAGAATAAGGTAATGTATTTAGTAGTATTTTTGACGTTGACGCTGGCAACCCACAGTATTTTTTTTTAGTTTAGTATTTTTTTTTTCTAAACTGGCATTTATTTGGTAGTTTTTTATTGTGATTTTTTTATGGCAACTTTAGGTTAGGTATTTTGTGATTGTTTTGTTGTAGCCCTTTTCTTTTCAAGTTAATTTGAATCGTTAATTGATTTAGACATTAGTATGGCAATACTTTTAGTTTGGTAGGATTTTGTGATTGACCGAAAAGTAATATTCCAAAATTAAGTGATAACGAAGTGAAGATGTTGGCAACATTTTTAATGTAGTTTTGTAAGATTTTAATCGATTTATTTCGGACAACTAGTAAAGTCCGATATTTTAAGACAAATGATGTTTAAAAAGCGATGATTTTAATGCATGCAAACATTTAGATATTAATATTAAGTAATAATTCACTTAGACAATTTATTTATTAAAAATTGGATTTTAATTTATCCTATTTCGCAGCTTTTAAAAGTAAATCTTAAGGAAATAACTAGCAACACTACGTGTTCATTTTTTATATTGGCAACTTTTTACAATATATTTTTTTAATAAATGTTGCCAACATAAGGCCAGTAATTTTAATGAGCATAATAAAAATGTAGTATTATTTTGTCTAAGACGTATTCTATCCGTATTATACTCGCTGTAAACTATTGAACTCATAAATAATGCATTTATTGTAATCATAAGAGCTGAAATTGTAAAAAAAAAAAAAGTCGGGTAGATGTACCAATTGTTGTCTCTATTTTTTACAATGTTACGTGGAGATTATAAGCATCACATAAATATTTGTAGAAAATATTTAATTATTTTCTACAATTGTTCTAGCACTTTATCTAGACATTTATTAGCCTTAGTAAACTATCAGAGACAAATAAAATATTTTTCAATAAAAATATAGCTAAGTCAGCAATTGGTGTTCCCACCCTATCAATAATATTAGTGCCTTCTAAGAATGGCTAACAATATATACATTTTAGTTTTAAATTGTCAAAAGTCTACCTAACTAAAGATAAAGTCTTTTACACAACATCAAGCTTGTACTCCAAGGTTCAGACAGAGGTGTAAGTACTGTGAAGCTCTCTACCAGTGGCGTGCATTGGTTTTCAGAATAGGTAGGCACTAGGCCGGGTCTAGTCTAGGCAAACGCGGTCACTAATCAGAAAAAAGTGAGGTCAAAAGTGTGGCTATTTGAGTAGGCATGCCTACTTAAGGGTGATAAATTGCGAAGGTCGAACGTCATGGTAATATGCGGGAGACGTACGTGTTTTTAATTTTGTCGTATTAACTTGAACGAGTAAAGACCAATGACAATGTGCGAATAGTACGGGAGCCGAGTAGGCCGTCCGGCGACTGCCTACTGCCGCGCGTGTTTGTATGAAGATTTTGTTTTTTGTTAGGTATGATAATTTAGTAAGTTTCTTAATTATGGGGCACACACTAAAATGTAATTGAGAGGCTTATGTTGATATATCGAGGTAGGCACTGCTTATATGCCTATATGCAATGCACGCCACTGACATCTATCATAGATGTCCAAGATAAACTCAAAACCCGGGAAAGTAGGTGATAATATACAGGGTGATCAAAAAAATCTAACCTCACATTGTTAGGTAGACTTTTGACAACAGGGTCTTACACCCTATCCGCCTGTCCAACCCTTTTAGAGTAAGTGTGATAGTTTAGCACACAACTGTATTTTTTATAAAAAAAAAAAAAACAATTTGTACAAAATGTTAGTATTTTTCTAGCTATACGGTATGTTACCTTCGTGCGGGCATTTAGTTCTAATTACCCGACTACGGCGAAGCAAAAAGGAGGGTTATGATTTTGACCGGTATGTATGTATGTATGTTCATCTGTTCCCTCAAAACTTCTAAACTACTTGTCATAATTAGACAAATTAGGTATAGTTAGAAGCGTCTTGATCGTCCGCTGGTTTATAGGCTATGTGACGTCACATTAAATTGAATATGGCGCCCTCTAGCGGAAAAAAGTCATGACCTAATTTAAAAAAAGAAGATAATAATAAAAGTATAGAAATAAATGTCACGACTTTATTCTTAAGGTGAATGGGTAGTTGTAGCCCGCGAAATTCAACTTTTTCTTACGTTTTTTGCAATTTTCAGGTCAGTGTCAGGTTGTATCTTGATCAAAATATGATTCGCGACTATAACCGGTACGTATTTACAGAATTATAATAATTAGAATCATTAATACATCTTTCTAAGTTAGATTTCTACCGTTAAGAACAAATCTCGCATGGAAAAGGGTTTATGGTAGAAATCTAACTTAACCGCTCAAGGACCGCGGGACACCGATCGGTGACCAAACAATAGAAAATCAATTGTGTCTCATTAGCGGAGCTTGACAGATTAAAGAGATATATTAATGATTCTAATGACTATGATTCTGTAAATACATGTCTATTATAGTCGCGAATCATATTTGGATCAAGATACAACCTGACACTGATCTGCAAATTGCAAAAAACTTAAGAAAATTTAAATTTCGCGGTCTACCATGTCACATTCACCTTAATAGTGATATAAAGCTGGAGTGTTTAAATACACCTATATTTCAGAATCAGAATTTATTCCAGTCATGTTTAATTTCCATGGAATAGCGAATGCATGGAATAACGAGCCTATTCCCACCAATCAGACACGAATCTAGACTCAGACCTCATCATCATTTCAGCCGAAAGACGTCCACTGCTGGACATAAGCCTCCCCCAAGCACCTCCACTTCGACTGGTTTTGTGCTTCTCGCATCCAACGGGTTCCTACGGTCTTCACAAGGTCGTCGGTCCACCTTGTGGGAGGCCTTCCTCTTCCGTGGATTCTTAGCACCCCTTGCCTCACAGTGGCCTTGGCCGCTACAGTAGCCAAGGGTAGACTCAGACCGGCTATTGTAAAATTCTTAATGAAAAAACCTAATCAATGTTCAATATCCAATATTTGTAACATCTCATACACTTTAAATCCCGATCTGAATCATTTTGAAGGATATTGCTAAACCATTGCTTCGTATGTTCGAAAAATTTGTCTGCTAAACAACGTAAATAACGCAATGAATGTTGTTGAACTGACAAAATGAAAGCTGTTCTACTGTTAGACTGTAACGCAATTGCCGCACTGTGTTATGCAAATAAAGGAATTTGTTAACTGCACGACCCGGGCAACGAATTCAAGGTCGCTTTCGACTTCAAAAAGAGTGAGATGAAAATAACTCGAACAGATTTTTGCTTTAATTAATTTCGTGTTTTCACATAAGAGCATAATCTTCAAACCATATTAAAAATGCCCACACGACGGTAACACACTAAACGCATTTATTAGTGTAGGCAACGTAATCATGTTTAGTTTAGTTCGGGAGGTGGCGTGGGAGAGACGAACATACACGTTATACAGGGTGACGAAGTATCAAGTTAAATGTCGAAGTAGAAAGTTGAAAAAAAAATCACCATGTATATCAACAGGGTGTTACATTATCAATGATATCTATTTTTAAACAAAAAAATACCCTGTGTATTTAAGGTACACTTTGTTATCAGTTTGCACCTTAAGGCACTGAAAATAAAGTTCATTATTCAATATCATCAGAAACTTCATCAACCCACGCCATATATAAGCCTAAAATCGTATAAGAAAGATTATTTCTAGAATAAATCTGCTTCAAAAATCTTGAAATATTCTTGTCACATACATTTAAGCTGTGGCCACACTGAGGCGAATCCCGCGCGGGATGCGGGACTTGACTGCGGGTCGATTGTTGTGATGATTTACTCCGTTGCCGAGTTCGGGACGCGACTGCGCACGGGACTGCTCGGACGGGAATCGATGGACTCACGAAAAGGTTTTTTTACAGACACATTGCCTAAGAATTTTGTTTTTTTCTTTTAATCGTCCAGTTTTTCAAAAAAATGGGAGTTAGTTGGTGCTGGGTCTGACTAAAATATAATAGAATAGAATACTCTTTATTATGTACACCATATAAATTACAGACATAAATAAAGAAACTTTACAATATACAACTTTATAAATATAAGAAACATTAATAATGATTAATTTAATGGAATATAATTTAATAATAAATAATTTGATAATAATCTGATGTAAACAATATATGATAATAACTTGACGTGAATAATACAATAATAATAATTTGATGTAAATATTTGCATGCCGAATGGCAAAATATGGCTGATCTTTGTACTGTACTAACACCTATTGATGTATCATCTACCCATATTTGCAAAAAGAAATTATTCTATTCTATTCTAATGGGTGACACAATGGGCGGTCTTGTCGGACTAGGGTGACGAAGAGCTTCCAGTTGAAGCATCTGTAATTTTGACAAGGTCTTTAGTGCGGTGTTGGACAAGCGTAATCTTTAAGACCAGGCACTCTAAAATAATTTCTACGCATGAGAGAGAGAGAGATGAGAGACCGGTTAGACCGCTATGGTGAAAGACGCTAACGTAGCCGTAATAAGGTTGAATACCGCGTGCGCTCTTTGATCGCGTTCGAGCTCGAAATTAAATGTCGTAAGTCTCAATTCTTATTTTGTTTATAACTAAAGTAATAATTGATCTAGAGAAAAAATATCTTGTGGCTGGATAGTAAACTATATTTTCTTACTGTTAACATTTATTTTAGACATAAAGGCCAAGCAATCTTGAAAAAAAAAGTAATAATCTTTAAAAAAGACATGATTTTTGAATAAAATATGAATCGAGCGAAAAATGTTACAATTACGCAACTGTCTTGTACATGGAAAGAAAAAGATCCAATGAATCATATACTAAAGTTCCATTTTGATTGTATGTGTGACTGTTTCTCCTCTTAAGGAGTTGACTAAAACCATTGACTTTTACCGGTTTTCTCTATCAGCTCGAATTTCGTCCCGCATCCCTCGCGGGATTTGCCTCAGTGTGTCCACAGCTTTAGGCTTCCCGAATAAAACCCGTATCACAATACAGACCAAAATATAACAGTATTAGAACTTTAAGTTAGACTCTAGATATAACTGTACATTCTGTAACTGCGTGTCAAAGTTAAGCAAGGTATAGAAACGGATGGGTGACCGTAAGTAGGCTTTATAATGGATTGTGTATGCTTTGAAGGTTTTAGAATGGAAATGGGTTTCGTTGTGTGTTTGGATGTTTCAAAATGGGCCAGTCAAGGAATGAATATGTTCAGCCCGTTAAGGCTATTTTTTTATTAACATCTTATTATTTTTTCGGGTATTGCCAACATTTTGAAGCATTTTGTTCTTTGAGAAGCAAGAACAATGATAACAGTTGATAACAGTTCGAACATTTTTCTAAGAAAGCTGGCATAACCACCCTCCGCCGTTTTGACTTTTTTTCCAAAGTTTTCGCGCACGATCTAAGTAGTATTATATGTAGGGGACACTTATACAAACAAAACATTTTAAGTAATATGGTACCCTAAAGGCGATCTTTACCTCCGAAGACGTGGTGTCACCACGTCTTCGGAGGTAAAGATCGCCTTATGAAAACTATGAAAATCATTAAACCTAATATAACAATAAAATTATTAAAT
Organism: Amphipoea lucens; assembly: GCA_947508005.1. Classification (NCBI taxonomy): domain Eukaryota; kingdom Metazoa; phylum Arthropoda; class Insecta; order Lepidoptera; family Noctuidae; genus Amphipoea; species Amphipoea lucens. The sequence goes on from OX382385.1 coordinate 8,206,774, forward strand.
GTGCGGAAACCGAAAAAAAATATAGCGGCGGGTCGGATATGCCACAAAGGTTCCAACCCCTTTGAATTGTCTTTTAATTAAATGAAATGCATAATGCAAGCATCCCTATAAACCCACATTTGGTGGTTAATCTATTTAAAGTGGAAAAAAATTATTGTTTAAAAAAAGGTGGCCAGTTTAACCTTTTAACCGCTTACGTCGGATTAATCCGACAAATATTTTCGTGTCCATTCCGCCAGAGTCGTATATATACGACAAAATAACACAGCTCGTTTAATCTGTATTATTATTACATCATCACAGCTCGTTTCATCGGTATATATTTATGTTTTTTTTTTTTTTATATATATTTTTGTCGGGCGCTGGGGGCACGACAACTGATATAAAGTCCGGCGGTTAAAAGGTTTAGACCCATGTAAGGGGCGAGCCTATGGCCATCAACCGGGCACAAATCCAAACTCCAGACAATTAAGTGACTGCCAAATGTGGTTTCAACAAAAAGCGGGTAGAATTAAGACTATTTTGTGTAAATAAGTTATTTTATAATATGAATGTAAGCAATACTATACGAGAAGAAACGACATTGTAAGTTTGCACAGTATTCAGTAATTACAACAAGAAAAAAACCACTTCTTTTCACGTAGTGACACGAATTTAGAAGAATTAATTCATGCCATCGTAATAAATATTAGCCAACAAGTAATGCCAATGCCTGAGGTAATTTTAAAGCAGCTTTTAATGGAATACTAATGGTTTTTAACAGAATACGAATGGTTTTTAACAGAATACGAATGGTTTTTAACAGAATACGAATGGCTTAAACATAATACTAATAATTTTAAACAGAATTCTAACTGTTTTAAACATAATACTAATGGTTTTAAACATGATACTAATGGTTTTTAACAAAATACTAATGGTTTTTTAACAGAATTCTAAGAGTTTTAAACAAAATATCAATGGTTTTAAACATACTTAATACTGCTGGTTTTTAACAGAATACTAATGAAATCTAGATTCCTCCATTGTTGCCTGTGACTTTTTCTGAATCAAGACCAAAGGTTGGAATTAAAAATGGTGTTGTTTTATTACTGAACATTGTGCAAATTAATTTATGCGTAGTTAGCAAATTGGAGTAGATATGAAAGAAAGAACTCTCGCCGTTTTACATAGCATGAAAAAGTTTTGAATCATGTATTTTATGTACGTTTTTTTTCTTCTTCTATAAAAAATCAGACATTGTTACCTTACTAACGTAATATTAAGTTCAAAAGCTCGTGTCGCCGCTGGTCCTGCGCCTGATCTCTCTCCGGTCGTGTCGGATTGCCGTCCCATCGGACTATGAGAGTGAGGGAAGAGAGAGTGCACCTGTGCCTGCGCACACATTTGTGCACTATAATATCTCCCGCGCCCAAGGCTTGTCTCCTTTGAGATTAGCCGCCATAGCCGAAGTACGGTCTGGAGGAGTAATGTTAGTACTAAGTCTTCCCAAGATTCTATTGTCAGAAAACGCTAGATAATTTAAAAAAACTCCGTCTTATCCAAACTCCATTTGCTACCTACTATTTCAGAACAAACTTAACTATAAAACCCCGCGTTCTAACTAAAGCGATCAGTCGTGCGACACGCGATCGTAGCGCTCATGTCAGTAATTTGTTTGGGAAACTGGAAGGCGCCCTCTGTCGGCGCAACAACGCGTTCTGCATAGCTTTTAACAACCGTTTCATAGAGCTTCCATGCCAAATGGAACACCAATCAATGTTATCGAAGGAGTCGGTACTCTAAACGCTGTTCACAAAACTCAAAACCCGACAATTTTGACAGAAATAGACGGCTGCTATTCGTCATACAGCAAATTGCTGTCGGGGCAAGGCGAATCATTTAATCGAAAACGTGTTATTTTGATACGTAAGGCTGTCTAATAGCTATGCTGGTTCGCCGAACAAAATAAACGCGACATCCGAATGTTCGCGCGACTATCTCTATGGTCAGGACGCGGCCTAAAGCGTTCCTAGTATTCTTCTAGGTGTCCTAGGTCTTGTAAACTCAGTAGTTCGTGCACGTGCCTCTTAGTATTTAAGACAATGCCTTTAAAGTAGCCTTTCATGCCTTCATTCACAACATACTTATGAACTGAAGTAGATTAGTGCTTATGCAGGCTAAGAAATATGAGATATATGTAAAAAACTGTGTGTTATGATCAAAATAATCGTTGTTGCGGAATCAAAAATTTCAGGCGAAGCGTCAGGATAGCCCGCAAAATTCAAATTTTCTTACGTTTTTTGGAATTTGCAGGTCTAAATCTAGTCGCAATCTAATTTCAGCGATATTTGTAAGGAAATAGGAGGTATTTTTGACAGATTGAGACTGAGATCAGAAGGCCAATTCTCGTAATTTAAAACGTTCAAAATCTAGTCGCAGTCTCATCTCAGCGACAAACAAATGTCAAAAACTTGTCAAAATGTAGGGAAATTAGAGTTAGTTTTGACAGATTGAGACTGAGATCAGACTGTGAACGTTCTTAAAATTACTAGAATTGCCCCTTTGACTGTGAACGTTCTTAAAATTACGAGAATTGCCCCTCTGGGTGCATGTTGATCTAAATATGATTGGCGGCTGCAACAAATATTTCACTATAGAATTATAATTAGAAAAACCATCAATACAACTCTCTCAGTTACCCTATTGAATTACTATTTTATGAAATCATGACATTTGAGGCCAATTCTAACTCAAGGAGTTGTATTGCTGAATCTAATGATTATAATTCTGTAATGCTATATTTGGTACGGTCGCGAATAGTATTTTAATCAACATGCAACTTAACCAGTGGCGAAACTATAGGGTGGCATTGGGGCAAAATGCCATGGGCCCCCAGCCAGAGGGGCCCCCGGCCCGAGAGGGCCATGAGCACAGGAGGATCCTAAGTTTATAAATACAAACTTTTTTGAAAATGTGCAACAAAGGACATCATTCAAGTTTCGAACATTTTGTACCATTTTCCCATTGTTTGTCAAATTTTTTGGATGATTGGATGAGGTCCTGCCTCATGCTCAGCAGTAGCGCTTGCGACCACTAGACCAACGAAGCAGTCAGGTGTAAAATTTTGTAGGGGAAAATATGAAATCTACGCGGAAGAAGTCGCGGGAGAAGTGCTAGTAAAAAAAGAACTATAACGTTGGTTGAGCTTCTTTACATTGAACGAGGGCCCCATCCCTTGAATTTGCCACGGGCCCCAAACGGTATAGTTACGCCACTGAACCTAACACTGACCTGCAAATTGCAAAAGACGTAAGAAAATTTGAATCTTGTAGGCTACCATGACGCTTTCACCTTAAATAGTACACGGGGCAAGAATTTAGGTATAATAATCCTCTTGATCCGCATCCTAACCAGTTGTTTGATTATCTTGGTCGACTTGAAAACATCACACATAATAACTTCGATCTCCATAAAAAAAAAACCCTGTAAACTAGAAACTGCGTAATCTTTTAGAAAATATGATATAAATACCTATATGATATAATAATCCCACTGAGAAAAATAGTATTTTTGACAAAAAAAAAAAACTATGTTAGACTTTTAAATGTACGGGTGTTACAATACTCCGATTATTGAATAAGAATTTTAATTTGTAAAAATATACTAAAATGAATTTTGTACAAGTGATTTTCTGTAAATAAATTGCATTTTTTATATAAAATCTGGTGTTTTTATTTAATGAAGGAGCTTGTGGCTAAGTAATAACAGCCGCACGGGTCGATCGATCAGGTTAAGCTACGCTTGCCGCGGTTGGTCCGTGGATGGGTGACCAGACCCCTCCGTGCCTCGGAAAGCACGTTAAGCCGATGGTCCCGGCTGTCATTCGTGGATCTTTGACAGTCGTTACGGATCGTCAGAAGCTCGAAAGTCTGACAACCACTCTTACCAAGGGGTTTCGTATTACCCAGTAACTGGGTTGTGGAGATCAGCCCCCTTATTCACAAACACTCGATATGTTTCCGTATCGTATCGAACATTAATCATTGTTATAGTAGGAGTCTTCTCAATGCTGTTCACAAGTCCAAAACCCGAAAATTTTGTCAGTTTAAATCAAATAGACGCCCGCTATTCTTCCAACAGCTATTTGCTTTTGAGGACAAGTCAAATCAGGTTATGGAAATGTCAGGTTTTCGATACGATAGCCTGTCGTATGTTTGTGAATCAGGGCTCTGATAGGCAGTCGCTCCGTGTAAAATACTGGTATTCAGCTGCATCCGGTTAGACTGGAAGCCGACCCCAACATAGTTGGGAAAAGGCTAGGCAGATGATGATGTTTTTAATTTACTAAACATCCTCATAACATCACGGTTGTATTCACCGTAGGGTTAGTGTGCAATCATATACACGAGATGCGTCGCCACAACGTCCTTAGAACGTGTCTCCACACGGCGATGTCATCGCAGCGAAAATTGATTGACGGCACGGCGAGACTATCGCCGCGATTCCCTCGCTCGTGGAGACGGCCCCTAAGTAGTTTTTACCCGACTGCGCGACGCAAAGGAGTGGTAATGTGTTTATCAGCCTATGTATGTATGTATGTTCCTTTGAAGCACTATACAGACCAAACGCCTGGGCCGATTTTTATGATTCACACGTCAATCGATTCCTCTTAGTCCGGCAAGTGTCACTAAAGACATGACGTTAGTGAAAATTCAATATGGCGACTACTGGACGCCATATTGTGAAAATTAAAAAAATGAAAGTCAACAAACTATGTCAAGTGGGGTATCGTTGAATAGGTCTTTCAAAAATATTAGTGGTTTGGGAAGACCGTTTTTTGATTAAGTAAACCGTTAGTGACTTATCAAGCTTTAAAGTACCAAATTTCGTTAGAATCAAGTGTCCTCCCCGGGTGCGTCTCATATCGTATAAAGTTATTTGGTATATTTTCATTTCAATAACGTTCACAAGATATAATAAACGTGAGATATACCAACTGCTGATATAATTTCTTTACATATAATATTTATAAACTCTTAAACTTACTTCGTATAACGTTATTGGATATAACGTTTATTTAATCGAAAATCATTGGGTCTATCGTTTAAAATATATATTGATACCGTTATTATGGTTAACACCCCGATTCAGAACAATCCGACTCGGACAGCTTAGGTTAGAAAGCCTTCGTGGCTTCCGAATTATTTCCGTTACCGTTACCGCACCCGAACTCAACGAACGCACTAGACGACGTAGGATGCAAGAGCGAGCGAAGGGCACCCCGAGGTTCGGTTTGGTTAGGTTACTTTAAGCCCTTTACACAGAAATAGGGGCCCCGCGAAGCGGGGCTCCGTCGACATAGGATGAAAAAAAAGTTTTTATCATATTAGACTAAATAGGTTTTATGTCTATTGAGTGGTAGATATATCAAACGATTTTATATTAATTGCCTGTTATTCTTATAGAAATTAGTTACATTAAAATTATATCAATAGTTTATTATACCTATTAACTGATCATTATCTATACTAATATTCTAAAGAGGTAAAATTTGTTTGTAAGTTTGTATGTAGGGGGTAATTTCTGGAACTACCAGTCGGATTTGAAAAATTCTTCTTGCATTTGATAGCCCAATTCCTGAGGAAGGCTATAGGTTATTTAACGTCACACTATGGCCCTTAGGAGCCGAGCAAAAGCGCTATGGGGAAACGAAGTGATAGAGCAGGAGACGCGGCAAGTGATGCAATACGACGAGATGGGTCGAAGGAATAAGAAATTTCACGCGAACGAAGTCGCGGGCAGAAGCTAGTATCAAATAAAATTATAGGTTCATTTGTTATATCTTGTAAATATTAGAGGTTTTGTAATTATATCATATATTACTTACCCGTCCCCCCCTCTACCAACTAAACGGTTGTAGTTAGAAATTTAAATGTTACGGCAGTAGAACCTATATATTACGAAGTTTAAAGGAAAACTATCACACTTAAGTGGGATTAACAACTCATAACTAAAAAGAATAAAATAAAAAAATTAAATTTAAAAAATCAAAAAACCCGACTGCGCTAAAAAACATAAGTTAAAAAAAAACTGAAACGCTAAAAACAAGCCCATTTTATAAATTAAATAAAAGTTGGAAGCAGGCGGGACCCATGCCATTTTTATATTTTCAAACTCAAATGGGTCCCGCCTGCTTCCAACTTTTATTTAATTTATAAAATGGGCTTGTTTTTAGCGTTTCAGTTTTTTTTTAACTTATGTTTTTTAGCGCAGTCGGGTTTTTTGATTTTTTAAATTTAATTTTTTTATTATTGGACATACCGGCCAAAACGCCCATCATTCTTTCGAATTGTTAACCTTACTTGGGACTTGGGAGGTCTATGTCCTGCAGTAGACGTCTTTCGACCGAGATGAAGGTGATAAAGGTTCTCAAAAATAAACAGACAGCATAAACATTAACTTAACATATAATATATATAATATCATAAAATCTCACTTTTAGCAGCTAGCTGAAATCTTTACAACATAATTTTTAAACTTACTGAGCAAAAACATCAAAAATATCTTAAAATAATAAACCACAAACTACACAATGTATAAGTCACATTTTTATTGCTTTGTTGAGTCCTTTTACTGAATAAAAAACCTTATTTTCAGTGTCTTAAGGTGCAAAACGGCGCGTCCTCATATTTGATTCGTACAACTTTGCACTTTAGAAAAGGGAGGATCCTCCGAGTCAGACGGGTGTCGTGTCTGGCGGGCAACTGCCCGATGATTCACGTCGGGCTGTAAGCTAGTTGCGCGGTAAACTCTGCTTGCGAGATGCAGGATTTTGCGTGACGTCAGTGTGATGCGTAGTTCTCGTGTGGCGTTGTAGATACCGCTACAATGGCTCTCAAAATAAAGTGTATTATTCAATGTCATCAGAAAATCCTCCGCTTTGCGAGTCAAAACTTAAATATAGCTAAGGTCTAAAGATTTCAACCTAAAAACTCTTATATTCAAATCAGACTGAAATACAGAGTTATTTTAAATTGGTTAGATAAACTCCGCAGACGCGACGGGTATTGATGAATAAACACGGTACGGCTGGTTCATAAATTCAAGGTCGCTGCGCGAGCTTTGGAATGAGCTATGCTTGGAGTCTCTCTGAGGGATAAAATCCGGAATGAGGTGATCCGGCATAGAACCAAAGCTGTCGACATAGCTCACAGAATAAGCTAGCTGAAGTGGCAATGGGCCGGTCATATTAGCCGCAGAACCGATGTTCGTTGGAGTAGACGTGTTCTTGAGTGAAGACCGCGAATCGGTAAACGTAAGGTAGGACGCCCTCAGGCTAGGTGGAGCGACGATCTTGGCAGGGTAGCTGGTAGCAGCTGGATGAGTGATTGTTTTATATCGTGTGGCTACGTAATAACAGCCCCCCAGGTCGATCGATCAGGTTAAGCTGCGCTTGCCGCGGTTGGTCCGCGGATAGTTGAACATCCTCACATACCAAGACCCCTCTGTGCCTCAGAAAGCACGTTAAGCCATTGGTCCCGGCTGTCATTCGTGGATCTTTGACAGTCGTTACGTATAGTCAGAAGCCCGAAAGTCTGACAACCAGTCTTAGCAAGGGGTATCATATTACACAGTAACTGGGTTGTGGAGGTGAGATAGGCAGTCGCTCTATGTAAATACTGATATTCAGCTGCATCCGGTTAGACTGGAAACCAACCCTAACATAGTTGGGAAAACGCTAGGCAGATGAAGATATTGATGCCAAACGCATCTACGGAGTTTAGATAGCCAATTTAAAATAACCTTGTATAAAGCTACCACACTACACTTCAAATCCCATAAGCCTCCCACAATGTTGACCGATGACCTTGTGAAGGCCGCAGGAATCCACTGGATGCGGATAGCACAGAACCGGTCGAAGTGACGGTGCTTGGGGGAGGCCTATGTCCAGCAGCGGACATCTTTCGGCTGAAATGATGACTACGCTTCATGTTGTTTCAAATGCCTATAAAGTCCAGCTCTATCAGCAGTAGAAAAACTACAAACACCGCAAGAGAACGGTTTCTCTCCCGTATGAGACCGTTTATGCCCCACCATCTGCTGCTTGACATGCGTTCTATACCCGCACTCACACTGTAAATCTTTCACCTTACTATAATGAGATATCAAATCCTTTAAATCCCTTCCAGAATATTCGCATTCCGTACACTTATACGGAGTACCTTGAGCGTGAATCCGCATATGAACTTTCAAACTAGCTATGTTTTTGGTAAAATAGGAACATTTTGTACATTGCTGATAACCCTCCGGAGCCTTACTCCTGTCACATTTCGTGCAGGGTACGTATCTAGCTGGTTTTCTATCACAGTTGTGTTTTGACGAGAGGGCTCGGTCCATTGTGCGGTAGCCGCAAGACTTGCAGTTGTAGACGGCTCTTAGTTCTGTTATCTTGATGGTGCGTTGGCGTTTTTTTGTTTGCTTTGCTGGTTTCTTCTTTGGCTTTTCGGTTTCAGTCTCACTGGAATTAAAGATGGTGGATTAGAATTATTAATTTAGATAAAAATCAAGTGTCACTATGTTCGTACAGGCTAATCTCTGAAACCACCCAATTGATTTAAAAAAAAATTTACCAACAACCAACCCAACCAACCAACCAGTACACCTATATTTTTTAAATAATTTTTTTTAGCCCGTAATATACACAGCAACTGGGTTTGATTCTCAGTTCAGGCAGTGTTTTCGAGACTTCATCAACATTTTCTCAGGAATCTGGATTTGTGCCCAGTTAATGTTCATGGTTGGTGGAAAACATTGTGACGAAACCAGAATATCCTAGGACCAAAAATTTGAAGACTGTGACATCTACCAACCTGCATGACTGGTACCCGCCCTATCTCTCTCAAAGGGAGGAGACCTGTGTCTCAGCAGTGAAAACATTATAGGCTGATTATTAATTAAATACTTACAAATAATTATGATCACTTAAATGGTAGAAAAGAACTGTTTTTGATTTAATTTCAAAGTAACAGTGTTCTCTTATGATATCTTCCACAGCATTATTTTTATTACTTTTAGTTATCACTTCTTCCCTGGCTTTGTCCATGTTTTATTGTTGTATATATTGTAGATATTTCTCCAAATCTCACAGAAAAACCTGAAATTAAAATAAAATATAGATAACAAAAAATTAAAAAAAAAAAAGCTTTTAATTTGTCACGGGAACCAAACATGTATGCCAAATTTAAGCCCGATAGCTCCAGTGGAAGTGGGTGAAATTATTATAATAATACTGATATTATTATATCAATATAATAATTATATATTGATTGCAATATTCCAGGACATACATACAAGTGAAGTTAATTAAAAGCTTTTAATAATTAATTAAAAATAGTATCTGTGAAGCATGCAACTTCAAGAAATATTATAAATACCTACATGTTTTAAATTGCCAACTCATTAATATCTTTTGTACATAGAGTCCTATAGGAATGCCAGTTTTCATTAGCAATGTTAAAACATCTGGCTGAAAATCTAACCTATCTAGCGAAGAAGTCAGGTAATAAAAAAATAATGATGCACAAGTACTTGTTCTAACCTAAAATCGTTGAAGTAAGGTACTACTTGCATGTAATTTGGTATTATGTGACTATGGGTTGATAAGAAAACGGCCACATCGACCGATTTACGTAAAAAAGTCGTGTGCATCGTGTTTTAGTATTGCTTACATTGTTTGGTAATAGAGGCTACAATGCCTTTGAAGGCAGCTTGTAAAGCAGAATATTTATTGTTGATGATGTTATAGCACTCGTACTATCATTATTTCAAAGGAAAAGGGATTTTTTTTTTCATTTTAACACCGTGATACAAAAGTTCAAGCAATTATCAAATAGATAATGTAAACATTGGGTTTTTTGCCGTATTTAGTAGCTTAAACTTACCTGCGTTTTGTTGGGTGTCGTAAGCAGTTGATATTAGACCATAACACGAGTAATACACACTTTATTTATCTCTGTTGACATTGCAAGTATGCAACTGTGCAATTTTTGCAGGTTGCATTGCATAGCAGAAAATTATTTTGGTGAACTTGGTGAAGTTGTCAATTTTGACGTAACAGATTTTTTTTTTTAATCTTTGTTCATGACCATGGATACATGTCCTTCAGACGTAATCATTAATCAGTAACAGAAAATGACAGAACAGTGTGGCCAGTCAATTTATTTTCTACTATTCTATAATAAATACAAAATATGTTTAGTAAGTAAATGGCAGTTTTGATTTAGAAAACCTAACCTAGCCAAGGCGGCGTCCTAAAAACATTTGAGCTCTCTGCATGGGTTGACAAAGTAATTCCTCTTTTTGTCTGAATGTTCCAAACAAAACTCCGAAACGAGCTGCAAATATTTTCGACCTCAGTGCGCTCGCTCTTGCATCCTGCATTCTTCCTCTTCTGCATAAGTTGACAAAATACCACCTATTTCTGTATGAATGCACAAACAAAACCTAGGCGAAGTGCTAAAATTTTTCGTTCGTTTCTAGTCTCCAAGATTGCGTGAAGAGGGTTGCTAGAAATGACCCTAGCATAAAAATAAGGATGTTCTTAGTTCTAAAAATTTTATTTCAATTAGATAGAAAAATTGGTTTGTTAAACCATTAATTACAGGAATAATTCACGAACATATAATGACTGTGATGAATAAATAAAAAAAAAACACCGTTTATGAAAATATTTTAATTTCCAAATAATTACAAAAGTAACTAATCTTTAAATCATTAATATATAACTTAACATTATAATACTTAGTAAGTACATAAAATTACATCCATAAGTACCTACTTAGTTAATTTGTGCAAAATTTTCTCACATTTACAGTGCATAGTTTTAATTAATAATTACCTAAATAAAGTTTAATCTAGCACCAATGACTAGTAATATTAGGAATAGAATAGAATCAATTTTATTTGTAGAAGTGTAAAGTCTTATAATAGTATATTACCATACGTTTGACTTAAGTAGCCCATTATCGCACGGTCTGAAATTAGCGCCCAAGCGTAAGTAGCGAGTTTGCTCGCCGTGTCTACTTATGTCAACGTATCGTATACTATTTTATAGCTCGTGTGACCTAAACCCTCACCCAAAAAATTTAAGCATGGACTACTTAAGTAAAAAAAAAAGCGGGACTAGGTGGCTTAGATCACAGTGCTATAAAAATATTATTCATTTCTCATCCTCCTCTCATACTATGACCTTTTTGAAAGTGAGTAGACATTATAATAATTATTATTAAGGATTAACAATAACTTTCGAAAGTAGAAGCTCGATATAAAATACACAGCATAATGTCACCATGCAGCGAAAACCTCGTAACGAAAAAAAAAAAATGTTTTTCTTTTTATTTATTTTTTGTGTAGAGCAGTGGTGGTCCAGTGGTAACGGCCCCGACTTACGAGTTGTAGGTCGTGGGTTTCAACCCAGGCAGGCACTTTCCTTTATATAATTTATATCTTCACCACTGCTCTCAAAACGGTGAAGGAAAACATCGTGAGGAAACCGGCATGTCATAGAATCAAAAATTTGGAAGACATGTAACTTTTACCAACTCGCACTGGGCCCGCGTGGTGGATTATGGCCCACCCCCTGTCACAGAGAGGAGGCCTGTGTCCCAACAGTTTGAACGTTGGCTGATTATTCGTTGTGTAGAAACTGTAACCATGATTTCAGCACGTGATTCTAGACCCCATAGAGTAGAAATTTTTCGGCGGTTATCAAAAAAAAAAAAACTGCTGTCACAATGTATGGAACAGCTGATTTTTTTAACCATCTAAAATGTTCTACACACTGTACAGATAGCGCCATCCACGAAGACGCGCCCCACTCTTCTTCCTAATCGCTTCCAGTACAAGTGTGCAACATTCCGCTAGTGTTTTAGTTTTGTCGATACACAGTAATTACTTATTAGTGGTTAATTAGTGTGTATCAAAAAACTAAAACACTAGCGGAATTCACTAGCGATTAGTAAGAAGAGTGGGACGCGTCTTCGTGGATGGCACTATCTATATTTAGAACAAACACTGTATGTATCTTCCCCTGTAAAATAACGAGTCCGCGTAACACTGGTCAGTTTTCCTCAATCGTCAGTTTATTTAATTCGCCAGTTTCTTTGATTAGTCAGTGTCACTGATTCGTCAGTTTTACCGATTAGACAGTTGTGTTAACTCGGCAGTTTCTGCAATCACGAAGTTTTCACTGAACAGCGACGATAATGGGAATGACGTACATAATTTAAATTAAATTAAGTGGTCATTTTAGCGGCGGCCGCGGCTGCGACAGCGGCAGCCTTCTTCTTAACAGCGAGGGCTGTCCTCTGCTTCGCCTGGATCTTCATTTTCTGGCTTTTCGATAGTTTCCGTTTCTTTTGATCATTACTTGCAGCTGTGGAAATAATAAAGAAGAATTATTTACGGATAGTAATAAAGTGTGATGGTGTGTTGCTCTTGCATCCTATGTAGACGGAGCCCCGTGTAAAGGTTTTAAAGTAACCTAACCAAACCGAACCTCGGGGTGCCCTTGACAAAACCTCTGTTGTCGGTAACTTAGTCATTTTGTCGGAGGTTCAGTATTTTATTCGGAAGTTTAGTTTTGTTATTCGAAGATCCATTTTTGAAGTGAAAACTTCTTTAGCGACGTTGAACACTTTTTGTAATGGGTAAAAAATGTTAAACTCGCGTCAGGGCATCGCGTCAGGACACGTGACCGTCAGGAGAGATTCCCCCCCCCCATCTCTTTCTACGGCGGCGCCAACCGAAGTGAACCAAGTGAGACACGATAATGGATGGATGGATGGTGATGGCGATGGTGATGGCGATGGCGATGGCGATGGTGATGGTGATGTGATGTGATGGTGATGGTGGACGCGGACGCGGACTCGGACGGGGACGCGGACGCGGACGTGGATGGACAGCTGATGGCTCGACCGTCTGTGTAGTAGCCACACTGCTGTGTATTCGTAAAATTCGTGTATATAAAGTGTTTCAAAAAATGGAAATTGAACAAAGTGCATCGATTAATGAAAAAAGTGACGCAGAAATAGTGAAAAAAACTTAGTTATAATTCAATCAATAATTGATTTATTTCAACGTTAATAATCAAGTTTTCACTTCTGCCGGCACTCCCGGAGTGCAACCTGTCTTTTTTTTCGTCGGCCACAGATCGCTGGAGATTAATTTGTTTTTCGGAACCATTATTATTTCCCATTATTTACTAAACTCGTTGATGACTCGCTGTCGTTAAAGTTGCAAGCAGTACTGGCAAGCAAGAGTTTACGAACGTTCTAACAAGTTCTCTGAAATATCGAGGGAAACGAATCGTGTTCATGTTAACGTTCAAGCTAACCGTGAATTATTGTTAATTCACCGTCGGAATGTTATTGTCATTCGTTTCACCTCGTTGTTACACTTTGTTGTGCTTCCAATAAAATTGCTAAAAGGAATTTGCACGAGAAACTATTCGCAAAAGTCATTTTTTTTTTGTAATATTTGGCCTGTCCTTCCTGAGCAGTCAGTCATGTTATCGACCTGTTGCTGTCTCATCTTTTTTGCTAGAACTTTTGAGGCTTGCCGTGGTTGGTCCAAGGATGGGTGATCTTTACATACTAAGTCTCATCCGTACCTCGGAAAGCACGTTAAGCCGTTGGACCCGGCTGTCATTCGTGGATCTTTGACAGTTGTTATTTGTCGTCAAAAACTCAAAAGTCTGACAAACAGTCTTACCATGGGGTACTGTATAGCCCAGTAACTGGGTTGTGGAGGTCAGATAGGCAGTCGCTGCATGTAAAATACTGATCCGGTTATATAATACCACTCATTGCCGCAGGACTTCTTTCAAAGTCAAAGCATTTATTTCAAATAGGCACATAAAAGGCACTTTGTGAGATGGACACTAGGAAACCATAGCTTTACCTGCAGCTAAAAGCTGTCTGTTGGCAGCAGTGCGCGCGAGATCACCGAGCGTGTTGGCAAGAGCGGCGCCAAGGCGGCCGCAGTCAGACCGCGCGGCTGTATGCGCGCGGAGTGCTAGGGTTGCCAGTCTGTAAAAGAAAAAAGCTACTAAAACGAATTGCTGAAACAGGCTAGATTTTCATTTGGATGACAGGTTGCCAGCTAGCCGACAGACGCCAGGCGCTGGCTGTGAATGTCGATACATTATAATTTCCCATGTAAACCGGGTGAAATCTGCGAATCTGCCTGTACGTGTGGAAGCTGTCAGACTTTCCTAATCCTTTGGAAAAGCTGTGTTCTTTATTTTTTTATTTAATAGGCGGACTTAATGCCATAGGCACGACGGCACGACGGCTTTGCGACTAATTTGAAAATTGGAATAAAACGTTTTTACGATTTCAGACTTTTCTATAATGACTCAAACCTCAGTTGTTAAATAAAGTTTCTTGATTCTTCAACAAAACGTTTTTTTTTTTTTTGTAAAAATTGCCCATTTTCGTGCTGACTTTAAAAAAAGGTTAAAAAAAACTATGTGTGAATGCAGCTCGAAATAATTATCTCAAAAAAAAGGTGAGGACAATTTCCTTAGACGATTTTCCCGTAGCTACAACAGTTATGGTTTGATGCCTCATCTCAAATATCCCCCTGGGTAAGAAAAAAAAAACCGTTTTGCCTATGATCGACAAAAAAATAAGTTACTCACCTGCCCGCCAATTCCTGCTGATCAGTGTCCAGGTCGCAGGGGACTGTGGTGATGTTCTTGCCCTTTAGCGGCAACTGGAACCAACGAGACTGTGTGATAATATTGTGATTCCTCGACTTTCTGTCCGCCTTGTAGAGTGGACATTAAAACTAAAGCTGAAAACAAATTATCGGACGCGGCTGACAGCCGCGACAGATACGTGTGCACAGTCTTTTGAGACGTGTTCGGCTGACAAAAACATTCAGCGCGCCAGATTTCTGTCGGACGTCCGAACGCTCAACATCAGCCCAAGGTTACGTCCACGACATACATCCAGCTCAGCAGTTTGCACAGCTCAGTGTACATTCATTGTCTAGATACCTATAAGTCGCGGCTGTTAGCCGCGTCCGTCAGCCGCGTCCGATAATTTGTTTTCAGCTTAAGAGGAAGGTAACAAAAAGAAGAGCCTATTCCACGATGACTGTTACGACCATAGAGCAACAGGCGTTGCTCTATGGTTACGACGAAAGCGCCAGGGGGGTAATTGCGTTAGGCTGCCTGTCCGTTGGTTGACGCGGCGAGGCTGCGGAGCGGAGAAACGGGGAAATATTCACCAAAAAAAAATATACTGAACACCAAAAAATGTAACTAGTCTAAAATTTGTATCTTTAAACTCTTTATACAGAAATAGGAGCCTAGCGAAGCGAGGCTCCGTCGACATGGGATGCAAGAGCTAGCAAATGAGAATACCTTTGGTGATCATTTACTAGGTATTTTTGGCAGTAAAAAGTTTTTTTTTTCATTCTCTATCTACGATTTTTTTGATGTTATATTTTACTTTATCTGGAGATAAGTTAAACATAAGCCAATATTACCTAACCAATAGGATTGCATAAAATCTCGAATGTCATTTTCTATTGGTTAATATTTCTCCGTTTCTCTGCTCCGCAGCCTCGCTCCGAGTCTATGGACAATAACAGTAGCAATTGATTTCATTATGACAGTTCAAAAGAATTCATTACGTTATTTACGTTGTTGAGCAGACAAAATTTTCGAACAGATGAAGCAATGGATTAGCAATATCCTTCAAAATGATTCAGTTTGATATTGATAATGTGTTACGCAAAGGGTGCTTGGTAGCTCGCGTAAATTGCAGGTCAGTATCAAGTTGTAGACCAGTGGTGGCCCTGTGGTAACGGCCGCGTCACGGGTTTTAGGTCTTGGGTTCGAGGTTTCGAACCAAAGAGAATTAGTTGTATACCTAGTCATTGGTTCGAACCCAGACAGGCGATTTACTTTGTGTACAGACGCCAGCACATCAACCTACTACAATCTGTCAAATTTCTTTAATAGATTTTCAACTTTATCACTGAAGCATAAGGTTCAAAGTTGATTGGGAAAATTTGACACTTTCGGGTAGGTTGATGTGCTGGCCTCTGTACATACAATTTCATCTTGTCTAGTTTTATTTTTATGATTGTGGAATTACTATTATTGACCGATAACTTGTCGATGTGGTGCAAACTGTAAACACAGGGTGAAATTAAATTCATGGGCATCCTTTTAAGTGGTCATTGTACTCATCATTATGAACAACTTTTACTATGGGACCAAAAATAAAATCGCGAAAAAAAAATTAGCTGTTCCTACATTTTGACAAGTTATGCGAACATAAATGTAGGGAACAGCTGTTTTTTTTTACGATTTCGGGTTTGGTCCCATAGTAAAAAGTTGTTCATAATGATGATTACAATGACCCCTTAAAAGGATGCCCATGAATTCAATTTCACCCTGTATACATACGTTATTTATTAATAAATAAAATAAAAAATGGAGCTACACGTGCAATTAAAAGCTAAGGTTGACTGAATTTAGCACCGAGTGTGCATAAACAATTACTCAAGCCGTTTAAATTCCTAACGCAAACATATTTACGATTATATGACGGCTTGACGCACACGGTGCTCCCCGTTTATAATTTCAGTATTTCGGTTCCACTAACTGCGAAGTGAAAACATAATATTTTCGAAGTTATATTTAGAATTTGAGTAAATATCATTGTATTGTGTTGTGTAACATATCCAACTGTATACAATGTGTAATTTGTGTTTGCAATGTCAGTTCCTATGTAAATAAAATAAATAAACAAATGAATTATGCCTATCAGCCCTGAAGGGTGAGTTACAGCCTTACAGCACACTAACGGCTAGTTTACACAGTGCGAGTTAGCGTACGAGTGAGCCTGCCGAGTAACTGCACTGCAGTAACTCGCACTGTTTGTACGTAACATACGAGTAACTCGTAGGTGCGAGTTGGACAGTAGCTCGCATTCGAGTTACTTCAAAATTATTTGTTTTCACTCGCCTGTTTGCCCGGCAGCAACTCGCACAAGGCAGCAGCTTGGTCATCACTCACATCGTTTGGACGCGTTCGGCAGTAGCTCGCCAGTGCCAGCCGAACAGTTGTGAGCGGAACCTGTGTTTTTTGTGTGCTGCGCCTACGTACGTACGAGCGACTGGGCAGCAACTACTTTGTGTCGTGTAGACAGCAAAGGCGAGCCGAACTACTGGCGTACAAGTAGACAAGCTGAGTAGCTGTCTACTGGCTAGGCAGCAGTTCACACTGCGTAAACTAGCCATAAGGCTCTTCGCAGATGGAGCAACTATTGCAGCAACTGGCAACTAGCTGTTTACATACATCTCGGGCTATTTGGTTGTAGCAACTGGCAACTTTTAAAAGAAACAAAAAGTTGATACGAGTAGTTGCCTCAACTAAAGTTGCTCCATCTGCAAAGCGCCTAATTGCATCACACAGGATCAGTCACGATCTGAATCGTTTTGAATGATATCGCTAATCCATTGCTTTATAATAATTATGTTCGAAAAAATAGTTTTCACTTCTCATGCTCTAAAAGTTCGTCTTTATGTTGTGCTTAGGGAACATAAAATCGCTTTTTATGTTCTAGTGCATAAAGTATTTTTTTTTCTATGACTAAGGTAATCAGGCCCAACAGACACGCACAATAAAACTTCGCAGAATAAAGTCGTGATTTATTTCATTTTCATTAATAATAATAATAATAATAAAATTGTTTATTTACCCAAAAATAAATAAATACACACAGACACAGTTCAGAACAAGTTGATACAATAGAATAAGCAGAAAAACATAGCTTGTACACAGGAGAATAAGGTTTACAAACAAAAAGAAAGGTCTATGCATACAAAAATAATGAACCCTGTCTCTTAAACTAGGAAGAAACCTGTATCTTAAGAGACAGTGATCGGCCAGAATTTAAATTTAGTAAAACCAAAACATACAAGAGTGAAAGTGTGTCGATCTACCATACTAATGCATAGGTATTAATATTAGTATTATTCAAAGATGAGTAAGTGTTGAGGTGTATGTACATGTGTGTGTTGTGAGAAGGGAAAAGTAGAGTGTACCTATCTATGTGTATGAGTGTGTATGTGTGTGTGAGTGTGAGATCTTGTAGGTGTTATTGAAGTGGTTAATTATGTCAAGCGATGTGTGATTGTAGTATAAACTCTGTTTTAGTATAGTCCTGCTGCATGAGCCAGTCAGAGGTTTTTGATTTGACATTGAATTTATTTAGGTCTATTATGTCTAGTTCTTTCTGTATTCTCTTAAAAACATGATATCTTAAGACATAGAATTGTCGTCTTGCAAATGTGGTTTTGTACTGTACACCTGGGGGAACATATGTACGCTTACTTGGATCAGATGGGGGTAAGCGGGCATGTATCCTCAGGACAGATTGGAGAATGAAGAGCTGCCGAACCGTCAGCACTTTGCAATCAGCGTAAAGCTGCGCTGTAGGGTATCTCCAGGGTTTCCTTAGCATAACTTTAAGTACAGCCCTTTGAGCTCTCTCTGCTTTTAGAAGGTAAGTCTTCGCTGCCCCACCCCATACAGTCACACAGTATCCAATAATAGATTGGCACAATGTGAAGTAGACCATTTTTAGAGTGTCAATACCGGCGGATTCTCGGAGAGATTTGAATATGTGAATAAGACGTAGTGTTCGAGAAGTTAGTGTATCGAGTTGTTTATCCCATTTTAGTCCATCGTCTATATGCACACCCAAATATTTGACACTTTCTGCTCTGGCAATGGAAGGGCATGAACACGACACTAGCTGATTCTGGCATGAGTGAGCCGTTATCGTGAAACTACTTGTAGGTTTCGTATTGGACCGGATTGCAAAGGGCAGGTAATATGTTTTTTTTAAATTTAATGTCAGCAAGTTTAGATCAAGCCAGTTCATAATTGAGGACATTGCAAATTCCGCCTTTTGTTTTACGTCTTCCCAGGAGGGCCCATCAACCAGAATCGCTGTGTCATCTGCATATGCAAAGACCTTACAAGCCGGTATTGACACTCTACAAAGGTCATCTATGTATATCTGAAAAAGGGTGGGGCCTAGAATGCTTCCCTGGGGGACACCGTACAACACAACCTCTTCATCACTGCAGCTAGAGCCAATCTTTACCAGCTGGGTGCGATTCCTCAGGTAATCTTTGAAGATTTCCAAAGCTATGCCACGTACACCCAAACTAGGGCATGCAAAACCGGAAAGTCATCAAAACCGGTTTTGAACATCGTTTTTTTGGGACCAAAACCGAAAACCGGAGCTAGCTCCGGTTTTAGCAAAAAAAATCGAATGTAGTATAATTTAAAAAGAAACACCATTTTTTTTAAATACCCACTAAGTCTATAAATAAAACAAATTGTATGATACACTAGCTTCTGCCCGCGACTTCGTCCGCGGAAAATTTCTTGTTTTAACATAAGATAACACTCGATTGATATTACTGTATTTAATTTTATTAGTAAAATATTGTTTGGAATCAGATCAGTAACTTCAAAGATTACCTAAGTTCTCTTTTCTGCTCAAGGTAACTTAACCCTTGGTCGCCTTTTACTTATTTTATTTATTTAAGTTAGGTATCTATTTAATTTAAAGCTTCTCTATATACAATGTTTGAGGTTGTTTTATTTTCCGGTAACAGAATAATCTGCTTTTCGGATGATCCCACTCTTGATAGACCAACATATAATTGCCCATGGGAAAAACATTCTTTTCGTAGCCAACCAAAGAGAATGTTTGTCCCTGGGACTTGTTAATAGTCAGGGCAAATGATGTTTTTATTGGAAACTCAGATAGACGCTGTGCACGTTCATCGCTGGATTCTCGAGCGCGGGCCTGCGATGTTATGGCATTTTGCCTAGCGAGCCGCTGCGAGCGCTCAGCGCTAGTCTCCCTATCCCTTGTTTCAGAGACATGCTGCCTTAAAACAGATAGACGCTGTGCACGTTCATCGCTGGATTCTCGAGCGCGGGCCTGCGATGTTATGGCATTTTGCCTAGCGAGCCGCTGCGAGCGCTCAGCGCTAGTCTAGCTCCCTATCCCTTGTTTCAGAGACATGCTGCCTTAAAACAGATAGACGCTGTGCACGTTCATCGCTGGATTCTCGAGCGCGGGCCTGTGATGTTATGGCATTTTGCCTAGCGAGCCGCTGCGAGCGCTCAGCGCTAGTCTCCCTATCCCTTGTCTCAGAGACATGCTGCCTTAACTCAGATAGACGCTGCGCACGTTCAGCGCTAGATTCTCGAGCACGGGCCCGCGACGTCCTCACATTTTGGCTAGCGAGGCCCTGTGAGCGCTCGGAGCTAGATTCTCTAGCGCGAGCTTGCGAAATATTTTCTCTATTTCTCGAGAGGCGCTGCTCATTTTCAGGGGCAGATTCTTCCGTACGGCGTACTCGAGCGGCTCTTGTCTGTGATGTCTGCCGGGACAGTTGAGATTTCCTTTTAGGCATGCTCTCGACAAACTACGCACAGACTTGAAAACAATTACGAACAAAGGGAGAGCGACTCGAACACCGTCCGCCTTTACAAAACAAAACAATCGTAATATCGAATAACTCGTATCGATTATTACGATAGAACGAAGTACGAAACTACGAACATACAAAACAATGAAAACAATCGTACAACGAAATTACGATATTTTCGAATATGAGAGGTATCTAATATAATAGATACCTCATAATCTCCGTGCTCATAATCGAATCGTCGTTCGTATGGAAATGGAACTCCAATCCAACTAACGACAACGTGGGCATAAAAATTCGAGAGGGTCATCAATCCACGGAAAGTCTTAACACCGCGATTCAGAAAAATGACGTAATTGCAGAACGCCATCTATGGGCAAATAGGTAAAACGTCTGCACAATGAAAGTTATGCTAGGGGCATTTTGCGTTTTAGTAATTTTATATTATCTCCGAAACTGTATGACCAATTGATATACTGTAAATGGCAAATCTTATCTGTATGATGTTCTTGTGCTACTGAAATAATTTATTGTCATAAGAATTAATATTTTGTTGCTCAAATAATCAACCAAACGTAAGTATACCGAAAAAAAATATTTTTAATGCAATAAAAGAAGTATAAAAGGTAAAATATAAAAGATAGAGATATGGTATCGCGGACTTTTTTGTAGAAATAATGAAGACGAACCAGGTAGCCATACATTGTTTTTACTTTTAAGCAACTGTTTAGGCAGCGCACGCAAATAATTCTGTTTTATGTGGTATTTTTTTCCGACTTGCTAGACAAAAGTTGTGATAGCTCGGTTAATATACATGCTATAGAAACAATTTATAGCCTATAGCACTCAGGAATAATGTAGCTTTCTGCCAGTTAAAAAATTGTTAGAATTGGATTATGAGTTCCAGAGATTACCCATTACATACAAACTTACAAACTTACAAACTTACAAACTTACAAACTTACAAATTTTACCTCTTTATAATATTAGTATAGATTTCTTTTTACCCGACTACGGCAAAGCCAAAGGAGGGTTATGATTTTAACAGGCTATGTATGTATGTGAGTATGTTCATCTGTTCCCTCATAGCTCCTAATCTACTTATCGGAACTCGAGATATGAGGTATCGTTAGAACCGTCTTAATTGTCCGCTGAACATAGGCTACGTGACGTTGCACAAAACTCGATACGGCGCCCTCTAGTGGACAAAAAGTAATGTGTTAAAAATAAAAATTGAGATAAATACGCCATGTTTGGTATCATTTGAAAGGGCTTCACTTGTACATTTCCAAAATATTGCTCAAATTTAAAGTGACGCCCTCTAGCGGACAAAAGTCATGTGTTAAAATTAACACCAAAATTGTTTAAATAAAAAAAAGTAAAAAAACTAAAACCCGACTACGACAAAAAAAAAACGACGCTGAAAAAGTATGAAACAAGATTTTCATACTTCGAACAGAACAAAAGAAAAACCGTAATCACACGTTATAAGTACTAACCGAAACACTAATAACGTGTGACTACGGTTTTTCTTTTTGTTCTGTTCGAAGTATGAAAATCTTGTTTCATACTTTTTCAGCGTCGTTTTTTTTTTGTCGTAGTCGGGTATTAGTTTTTTTACTTTTTTTTTAAAATCCAAACCATAATAATTGTACAGATAACAATGAACTTATAATAGTACAAAGATTAATTAACTGAGATCAAATCAACAACAAGTAAGTTTTTGGTATCTTTGGTACCTATTACGTCTGCTATCAAAATAATATATTTTAAACATAGAAAACACAATCAGCATCTTCAAATATTAAACACAGTCACCCACAATAACCAAAAAAATCAACATTTTTGTAACTTTGAAGACGAACTACAAAATAACATTACTTCGAAAAAAATGTTGACAAAACCGGAGCTGGCTCCGGTTTTGGCTCTCAAAACCGGTTTTCAAAAATCGTTAAATTTTGGCCGATTTCCGGTTTTGCGCAAAACCGGAAAACCGGTTTTGCATGCCCTAACCCAAACACTCTAGCTTGGAAATTAGTTTGGGAATAGAGACTGTGTCGAAGGCTTTTGACAAGTCCAAAAAAATACCTAGGCACTTAGTTCTATTGTCCAGAGTCTTAGAAATAGATTGCGTTAGATCTAATACCGCGTCTTCAGTGGAGACTCCAGACCGGAAGCCGTACTGATTGTCCGCTATAATTTTGTATTTATCGAGAAAGCTTCTAAGATTTTGATTAAGAATCTTCTCGAGGATTTTAGAGAGCGACGACAGTACCGATATAGGCCTATAATTATCGACAGAGCCTCTGTTCCCTCCCTTAAAAATTGGGTGAACTATGGCTCTCTTCAGAGAATCTGGAAAAACTCCTGTCTCAATGCAGAGATTGCAGATATATGTTATCGGCGATACTAAAATATGACGACATGACTTAAGGAGCGAGGAAGATATTCCATCCCAGCCTACGGCACAGTCATGGCGCATCTGCAATATAATAGTTTCTATGTCACATTCGTTTACTTTTTGGATAGCAAGTGAATTGACAGGTTGCTTCAGAGTCTTATTATTACCATCTTGAATGGTCTCGCGGTTTAAAGGCACTTTAGATGGGTAATTCATTATTTTTGCAGCCATGTTTTTACCTATGTTGCTAAAGAAAGAACAGACATTGTTGAGGGAAGATGCAGGACTGTCGCATACTTTGAGTAGTTCAACAAGACTAGAGCATGTTTTACCTGTATTGGTTATCTCCTTAATGGTTTTCCATAATGCTTTAGGATTATTCCTAGATTTTTCAAGCTCACTCTTTTCATAGGTCCTCTTTAATTTACGCAGTAGCATATTGCAGTAATTTCGATAACGCGTATAGGTTACATGTAGTATTAAATTGCTTGGTGACTTCTTAGATTTTACGTGCAGTTTATCTCGATGCTTGATACATTTTAGAAGTCCTGGAGTTATCCAAGGTTTAATCGTTCTTTGTTTTCTAGGTACAGTGATATATTTAGTATGTTTGATTATTGCTGTTGATATCTTTGTAATTAGTGTACTCATAGCAGTATTCGCGTCTTCAATTTTGTAGATATCTGAAAAGTCAGTGTTTTCCAACTCAGTTTTAATGGCTTCGTGATTTAATCGGGAAATAGTGAAATTTTTGTTCCGTGTTGGGCTTGTATTTAAAATCGAAAGAATAACCGGTTTGTGGTCAGTGATGTGCGACTCCAATACCAATGTGGTGGCCATTGACTTAGTTTTTAGTAAGATATGATCCAGACAATTTTCTAATCTAGTTGGTAGGAGGTGTGTTGGTAGTAGTCCATGGGTCGCGTTTAAGATTAGGTATTCAAGTGCACGGTCATTCCTATTGCCTATTTTTATGTCTATATTCAGATCACCCACAGTTGAGATGTTGGGGAAGTTTGATATATCTTCATAAACATTATTTAGGCTTGACAAGAAACTATCGATGTGATCCTTGGTGTTATTCGATGGAGAGCGATATATTGCTACTACCGTGAGCTTATTATCAATTTGACATACAAGACTATTTGCATACATAATATTAGGTTCCCATACCTTGACGTTTAGCCCAATTTTGGTGTAGATTATAACCCCATCGTTTTGGTTCGTAATGTTTCTTGTTGAGTGCGACTGGTATCCATTTAGAACTGGAAGGTTAATCACTTTACTCAGCCAACACTCAGTCAAAACAATCAGATCAAAATCAATATTAATTAAAGATATCAACGCCAGAAGGCTATCAAAATTTTTATTAACGCTGCGAATATTTATGTGCAATAAGCTTATATTACTGTCAGCTCTATTTATATATTTAATACAGTCATGGGGGTCACAAGAGAAAGAGTTTTCAAGATTAAGTTTATCAATGTCCTGATTTATGTTATTTATGTTAGCCATTTATGTTTTTTATTTTAATAACAAACATAAAGAGAAACACATTAAGAATGTAAGTCTTGGTACTAGAAAAATAACAACATCGCTTTTCTGTGAATATAATGTAGTGGCGGGGGTAAGTATGTATGTATAAGTGTTTTATGTTAATTTTTAGTATGTAAGTAGCGTTTATTCTGTGTAAGATGTGTTGATTAGTGAATAATTTATAACATAGTGTGAAAATTGTAGTTGAAGTTAAAGTTAACAGGGTAATTATAAAGTGATACAGGTGCAATAAACAGCCCAAGGTTTCCAAGTAAAGACCGGGCGCAGGTTCAACTAGTCACTTGCTGGTAAGCTCCTGAAGACATTTCTCTGAACTTATCAACAGCTGTTTATCGCCCGTTTGCTTGCGAAGGAAAATGTTTCCATTGCTTACCCAACAGAAACAGTAGGCATTTTCCTTCGCAAATTCTCGCGCTAAGTAGAACAGTTTTTTAGATGTAGAAGACAGCTGCTCAGCAACATATACAGCCTGCCGTTTCCCCGATATACCAATCAGCTCAGTGTTTAATTTGTTCTCTTTTGATTCCTTTTTGTTGTACGAACGGACGGCAGACAATAGGTTCTGTTTTTTTTGCACTGTTGTAAACTCAGCAATTATTGGGCGTGTGGTGGGGGCCGTCTTATCCTTCGTTTGTTTTCCCGGGAGGCGATATATATCACGAACTTCGGTTTCAGATATTGGCATTCCAGCTAGTTTGCCTATATTGCAGACTGTCTTGATTAGGGCGCCCGTAGTCTCGTCGTCAGTTTGTGGAACATTCCTTATTTCTATTCCCGCCGACCTTGATTTATATTGCAGATCAATAATCTTCCTCTCCAGACCTTCTATATAGACACGCTGTTCCTGCCGCTCTTTCTTAAGCTCGTCAACCTCTTTCTTTAAGTCTTCAAATTGTTGGTTAATAAAGGACATCGATCGCTCAATTTCTGCATTGGTTTTGCAGATTTCGGCGTTAGACGCCTGAATTGTTGAGTTTTGGGCCTTAATCTCACTTATATCGGTAACTAATTTTGACATGAAAGCAGTTTGGTCCTCTAGCATCTTGGTGATTCTGGTGTCCTGGTCTCTTTTCCAGTTATCTAATACGTCCTGCACATCCTGTTGGTCTCGAGGCGAGTGTTCTTGTCTTGGTCGTTTGCTTCTCTTGGTAACATATTCGCTTACCTCATAAAGTGCATAAAGTAAAATTTTTTTCTGAGACTAAGGTAATCAGGCCCAACAGCCACACACGCACAATAAAACTTCGCAGATTAAAGTCGTGATTTATTTCATTTTCTTTAATTTATACCACTTCCGTGTTTTCTATCGTTAATTTAATAAAATCAGATAAAATAGTTGTCATTTAATATATAAAAACGCAAAGAAACGTTTTTATGACTTGGCAGATTGAAGTACCCAAGTCGAATGACACATGTTGAAAAAAAAAAAAAACTTTTATAAAGTTTCGTGGCGGGAATTAGCTATGCTTCATTTTTGATTAATTATGTACTGTATAAGTACTTTATGCCTGTTTCATTTTCTCGCAATCGAAGTGAAAAGCAGAGTGTATAACTCAGGCATAAACGAGCCATTTCACCTCTCGACTATCAAACGTACTCTCGGGGCAAAATAGCTTTGTACAATCTACTAGAGTGCGTTTCAACAAATACATAGTTCCTATGTTATAATGTTGGCTCCCCTGTCCTCCGCTAGGAATAGGTGTTTTGTGCCCATGTCTGTCAAGATAGTAGATATGGGAAGAGTCCTCCGCTAGGAATAGGTGTTTTGTGCCCATGTCTGTCAAGATAGTAGATATGGGAAGACGATTCTGCGGTTTTTTTTTAAGATTTATAAGGTGTCCGTGTTAGAATCATGCCCAAAACAGGAGTGGTGAAGAATAAGAAGTGGTATAAGTACATTGTTGCCAACATAACGGCATAGGAACTATTTGTTGAAACGCACTATATTACTCAACAACATAAATAACGCAATGTATGTTGTTGAACTGCCAAAATGAAAGCCATTGCTACCGTTCGTGCGTCGCGCTTTCAAACACTCATCCAACGAGGCAGCCATGTGTTATAGTATGTACCTAATCTATATTTTATTAGTTGAGCATACTAACGCGGTGTTTATGATTTTATTCTGGGCTCGCTTTGACCTATTAGTTATTTATTTATTAGGTCGTGACTGTGTGGCAGCGAGCTAATAAACAACATCAGAAGGGGATTTTAAATGAGTGGCATTGGCCTGTTTTTATTAATAACACGACCATCGATCACTAAAAAGAACTTTATTAGTTATTTATATTCTTTATTAGTGATCGATGAACACGATACAATCTAAATCAGAGTTTATTTTTTAAAGAGAGAGAGAGTGTGTTTTTTTTTTCTGTAAATTTAATTATGTTGTTTTCAAGTTATTTAAGAGACAGTGCTGACTGCCGGTAAACTAAATTGTCGTAAGGAAATCTCGCGGTCTATTCTGTACTGTAAAAATCTCTCAATAGAATCTTAGGTGCAGTGAGCGTAACTTACACTAAATGGCACCTTTTTAAACAAACAAAACTTACCTTAAAGCTCTGTGGGCAAATCCCGAACAGATATCTGTCAAGAGTCTGTTTGAGTTCATCTGCAAAGACGAGAGCCGCTCCTTCGTTGAGCTGCGGATAAACAAACAATGATTAGTATGTGTTTACGTCATTTGGGAGGTTTATTGTAGAGTGAAATTGCGTGTGAATTTACTGTTGATCTGTGACTGTGAGTAATTTGGCTAAATTCATCGCAATTCAATTTTAAGGGTTTACGGAGAGCAGAGGAGCCCGACCAGCACAGCTATTCACAAACACTCGATACGCTTCCGTATCGTATCGAACATTAATTATTGTTATCGTAGGAGTCTTCTAAACGCTGTTCACAAGACGTCCAAAACCCGAAAATGTTGTCAGTTTAAATCAAATAGTCGCCCTCTATTCTTCTAACAGCTATTTGCTGTTGAGGGCAAGTCAAATCAGGTTATCGAAATGTCAGGTTTTCGATACGATAGCCTGTCGTATGGTTGTGTATCAGGGCTCAGGGGTAACGGCCCCGGGTAGCTCACCGTTCGATCAGGACCAGGCCCCTGCCGGACGGCGCGTACGTGTTCCACGCGCGCCTCAAAGAGATGTCAGCATAAAGGAAGGGGCCTGCCAGGGCCGAAGCCTGCCGGGGGTGCGGGATTGTCCGAAAGGGTTACCGCTACCCCGGAACATAAAGGGCTAAGGAAGGAACACGGATGGGTTTTAGTCAGTAAGAGTCTGACACTCCCTTCGCTCCACCCAGAGCGGGAGGGGTCATTTGATAATTTCCCATCCATAAAAAAAAAAGGGGTAACGGCCCCGACCTACGAGATTAAGCTAGCGCTTTACTTTGTGTAAATAATTTCATCACCACTGCTCTCAAAACGGTGACGGAAAACAATCGTGAGGAAACCGGCATGTCCTAGAACTTGGAAGACATGTGACATCTACCAACCCGCACTGGGCCCGCGTGGTAGATTACAGCCCACTCTCTCTCACAGAGAAGGTCTGTGTCCCAGCCCAGCAGTGAGAACATTATAGGCGGATTATTTATGCATGGAGACTTTGTTACTTCATGGTGTATCGAAGCGACAAATCAATCAGACAATATCGTGCCCTGCGTGTCCTGTCAGCTGCACGTAACAGGAACTGATGGACGCTAGTGATGGTGCCAAACAAGTAGCCGAATTCTGGGCCGAGTACATTTAGATTGCTATCGACTCGCTAAAAAGAAGAAGAAGTGACAGATAAACCCTCTTAAAGTTTATTCATCATCATCATTTCAGCCGAAAGACGTCCACTGCTGGACATAGGCCTCCCCCAAGCACCTCCACTTCGACCGGTTTTGTGCTTCTTGCATCCAACGAGTTCCTGCGGCCTTCACAAGGTCGTCAGTCCACCTTGTGGGAGGCCTTCCAACGCTACGCCTTCCGGTACGCGGTCGCCACTCCAGAACCTTTCGGCCCCATCGGCAATCTGTTCTGCGAGCAATGTGCCCTGCCCACTGTCACTTAGGTTTGGCAATTCTTCGGGCTTTGTCGGTTACCTCAGTTAAAGTTTATTACCGATTGAGAATTCTGCTCGGCTAACGGCTCAATTTTCAACCAGGCGAGGTGATCGCGTACCTAACAAACATACAATCAATAGCAATGGATTTCATTTTGACAGTTCAAAAACATTCGACAGTTGCATTGCAGTTTTGACAGTTCAAATTTTTCGTATATATTTGAAGCAATAGATTAGCAATATCCTTCAAAATGATTCAGATTAAGCTCGTACCTTCTGTGTTTAAGGAATTTTAGGCCGTTTATCGCAAGTTTTATAGTCCAAAGGAAAGTTATGGCGGGTTGGGTCATGGGTGCATAGCAAACAACTACTTACGTCTTACGATACGATCGAAGTTTATCGATCGTTGTAACAACTTTACTGCCTCTACGAATTTTATTGATTACTCACCCATAACCTTTATGATTTACGTGTTTTAGCACTAATTGCAATGGTACATAATAGTAGTAGTAGCTTATGTACTTAACTAGCGTCTGCCCGCGACTTCGTCCACGTGAGGAAATTTCACCCTCCCCCATTCACCTCTTAGGGTTGGAATTACGAAAAACCCTTTCTTAGTAGATACATAGGTACTCTTCACAAAGACTACACCCTTCAAACATGTCTCTAGGACCAGCGGTTTAGGCTGTGCGTTGATATATCAATCAGTCAGGACTTTGGATATTATAGATCATGATTGTACACCTAGCCTTTTCTCAACTGTGTTGAGATCGCTTTCCAGATGTTACCAGATGCAGCTGAATAGGTACCAGTATTTTACATGGAACGACTGTACTATACAGACGCCAGCACATCAACCTACTACAATCTGTCAAATTTCTTTAATAGATTTACAACTTTATCACTAAAGTATAAGGTTCAAAGTTGATTGGGAAAATTTCACAGTTTCGGGTAGGTTGATGTGCTGGCGTCTGTACCATTTATTACTCTCAATTTCGACCCTAGAAATTTAAAGAAATCTAGTCTCGAGGGAATAGGTAGGTTCATAGAAATGTAAAAAACTTTCATATATCTATGGGTAGGTTATATGATACATCTAGGCAAGCGCACGATAGTCGACCGTGTCATCGCCATCGCTCACCATCAGGTAATGTATTATTGTCTATGACACAATGAACGAAACCGCGCGAAATGGACGCGAAGTTGGCGTGATTAGCTAAAGAATTGACGTGGTTTCGAAGTAAGGAATCATTGAGTGGTCATAGTGAATTAGGGCGCTGATGAGAATTTATGGTCATAAGTAAAACTTTTTGAAGCCAAAACTAGTTCTATTAGCGCATTGCGCTCTTTATAAACTGTGAACAAAACTGAAACGTCACGTTCGGACGCCGAATCAGAGGTATAGGTACTCGGAGCTAAATCGTGTATACTCGACTCCAGTCGTAAGTTTTCGCTTCTATTGTGTCGTGTGGCCATAAGCTCAAACCAAATTTTTTTTTGGCTCAAGCCTTCTAGAAATAAATACTCTTGGCCTAATGAGAGAGGTTTTGGTAGTCCTACGTGCTCACACGGCTGCACGGACGTGTGATTACTAAACCCTCTCATTACCACGTACGCGTGACGTTACTAAGGATGTTATGTATGTCATTCATCTGTGCAAAACCAAACATGCTCTAAATGTATCCCGTAGTTACTACGCTTTGAATTATAAACGTAAACAGCTCTGTAAAATTTAATGTAAATTGTAAACGAAGTTATTACCAACGTACAGATGAAAGAGTAACGATTACTTTAAAAGTGTTAAAATAGTTTGAAAATGTGTGGATTCTTTTGTTTTTTAATCAAATAAACTTGCTTGCTATTTTTGTATGTTATTGTTTATTTTTAGCGCACTTGGTCTTTGTCTATGGCCGGCATGATTCACGCTTGTGTTTATGTGTTTATAAGTAGGTAAGTGTCTAATTATAATTTTCACGCTTTTTTGTAGAAATGTGTAGGAAACATTAATATTTACATTGTAGGTAAGTATTAACGACTTGCCCCCTGGTTCTCACGGTTTTTACGATTTGACAATATATGGAGATTTACTATATGTTAGTTTAATATGAGAATATATTACTATGAAAATCCGTTTCGTAATTTAGAAGAACAACGCAATCACACAGAGAGAAACTCGAAAAGCGACTTCAATTTATAATTAATATATTATATAATATATTATAAGTCAATATAAGTAACTATTTAACAGTCTGTCGGATAATACGTTTAAATCTAGACGTTTTTCCTAAGTACCTACCTAGGTAGGTGCATGGGTTTGAAGTTAGAGTGCCTAAATAACAATAATAAATAGGTATTTATTTGAAAGAACATATGTAGCTAACATACTATGGGTTTCGGCATTATTATTATACTTAATCTGCCAAGCTCCGCTAATGAGACACAATTGATTTTCTATTGTTTCGTCGCCGATCGGCGAACCGCGCCATCTTGTTTTATGACAAAACAAAACATAATTCTTCTCTTCAAATAAACTTACGACATTTACATCGAATGTGTCGACTACGGCGATGTTCAAGTCACATTAAAATAATTAGAATCAGAAATTACATATAAAAAAGAAAACATATTTTTGGAAGAATGCAACATTAGTAGAAAATTATTACAAGCAGGTGGCAATACAAATTCGATTTTTTTATAACGAGCTAGAGTTGAGCCAAAGCATTCATACATACGTACAAACCATAGACAATACTTTTAAAAATACCTAGGTTTTATTTTTATGACTATTTTTCTTCTGCTTTCTAGATTTTAACGTTTGAGAGTCGTTGCATAATTTTTCAACAGCATGTTTGCTATTCATCATTGACTTCAAAGAGTAAATTGAGGAAATAGTATTTACAAAGTAAGCGTTAGTGTTTAAATAAATACCTACTGTGTAGGTAGAGAGTGCCATCTATCATCTTTTCTAGTACTTCTCTGTTCTCGGCTCATTGCCATGATTCGCTTGGTTGAAAACTTGAAAGGTGGTGAATGTGTGATCATTAGCGACTTTCTATTCATCAAATATAAGGTTAATAAGCAGAGATTTGTTTACGATTATATTAATCAAAACTTCTTTTTCTCCGTTTGGAGATGTTTTCTCCTTTTTCATGCTATGTAAATAAAAATACTTATGGTAGGTAGGTACATGCAGTGGCTTATGTCACAGCACCGGAGACTTCCAGACAATTCTAAATTCTGACGTCCACACTCCACATACAGATTTTGACATCGCTTGTGTCAAATGGGCTGTCGAAATAAGTCTGTGGGCGTGAAATTTTTAAATCGCCAGCGAATTGCGGCGATCAAAGTCGCTGCGTGTGTACCTGCCGTATTATACCCGGTTTCAGGAACGATGAATAACGACATGTCAAAATTAAACGCAGCTAGGTAGGTAATTCCGACTGTCTGACTGTGTTGCGCCTTAGGTACAGACGCCAGCACATCAAGCTACTACAATCTGTCAAATTTCTTTAATAGATTTTCAACTTTATCGCGAAAGTATAAGGTTCAAGGTTGATTGGGAAAATTTCACAGTTTCAGGTAGCTTGATGTGCTGGCGTCTGTACATTTAAGTATTATAATTCGTTTGGATTATACTGGAAGTTGTCGACATAGCTCACAGAATAAGTAAGCTGAAGTGGCAATGGACCGGCCATATTAGCCGTAGAACCGATGACCGTTAGGGTAGACGTGTTGGTGAATGCACACCGTTAATTGGCAAACGTAACGTAGGATGCCCTTAGGCTAGGTGGAGCGACGATCTTCGCAGGGTGGCTGCTAGCAGCTGGATAAGACTTATCGAAAATTGAGCTAAACGGCGTGGGATTGGAGAGACCTAATTTCCAGCAGTGAACTGCTGTAGACTGATGATGTTGACTCCAAGACTGAAAATACTATTTGTTGCGTAGCATAGATACAATCAGGACCAATTAACTCAAAGGGACAAGTAAACGCCATTGAACTCATAATTCTCGCGACAAAATCGCCATTCAACTTTTACTCATCATAATAAATAATCGTTAATACTGCCAGTGTCGTCAGTTGTTTTAGCTCCCTAGATATTTACGACTGCATAGTGCATTGTATGTACTATGTACTGTACTTTTTGATCTTGATATGAATGAGTGCATTACCCTATTACTTTTGTTTTTGGCACTGGCAAAATAGTCTGAGGCAAAAACGTATCGGTCGTGGTAACTTTGTCTTTGGTCATCACCTTTCCTTTTCTAAAGGCGCGTCTCCACTAGGGCCGCGTGACCTATAATATTGGGGTTTCGAAGCCCGGCCTTGCGAGGCTTTTGCTGTTTTTTGCAACGCGTGGCCATCAAAAGAGCCGCGCGGCCTGGCTTGCGTATTTGCGATTTTCGAGATTTACGAAGAAGAGGAGGTGCTTTTAGCTTCAGAAGCATTTATGGTAATAAGCATGTATCAATCTCCATTAGGGCATCATTCCTTTTGATTTTATATTTTAATAAAAACAACTGACAGTCCCATAAAACCGATATAAATCCATTAATAAAACAGTTTGATCGTAAGACCATTTTGGCGCGAATACAAACATGACTCGGTGTAGCGGTGGTTACAAGCGCACAGACCGGCCGCGCAGCTCCATGAGGCCAAGCCGCGCGGCCGAGCCTCATGAGTTATTATAATGGGGACGCGTTGCAAACTAGCAAACTACAGCAAAAGCCTTTAACCCGTTTGGTCGAGGTACCCTAGGTTAGGTACTCCGACCTACAGTGAGAAAAGGCCAGGAAGAAAAAAGAATCCCATTTATTATAAAAATGTTCATCAAGACCAATAAAGTTTTTAGAGATTCAATAATTTAAAAGTTAATACGGTGGAGTTTCTTGCCCATTCTTCTTCATACGAAACTATTATATCTATCTATTCATTTATTACTATTTTTGAAGTGTAAACTTCTTTAGCGGCGTTGCACACTTTTTTGTAATGGGTAAAAAATGTTAAACTCGCATCAGGACATCGCGTCAGGACACGTGACCGTCAGGAGAGACTACACAGGGGAGAACTACTACTCCTAACTACTAAGTATCCCCCTCTCTTTCTACGGCGGCGCCAACCGAAGTGAACCAAGTGACACACGACAATGGATGGATGGATGGATTGATGGGTGGATGGATGGACTTTGGATGGATGGGTGTGGGTGTGGGTGTGGGTGTGGGTGTGGATGTATGGATGGATGGATGGACAGCTGATGGCTCGACCGTCTGTGTAGTACCTACACTGCTGTGTATTCGTAAAATTCGTGTATAATAGTGTTTAAAATATGGAAATTGAACAAAGTGCATCAATAAATTAAAAAAAGTGACGCAGAAATAGTGAAAAAAATGAGTTATATTAATTCAATTAATAATTGATTTACTTCAACGTTAATATTTAAGTTTTTACTTCTGCTGGCACTCCCGGAGTGCAACCCGTCTTTTTTTGCATATTTTGACGTTCAAAAGTGCTTTTTATGTGCCCATTTGAAATAAATAAATTGTCTTTGACTTAGACTTTGAAGAAAAGTGTACACACACAGATTTTGACAGCCGATTTGTCACTAGCGATGTCAGTGTGTGGACGTGGCATTTAGAAATCGCTAACGAGTGGCGGCGACTAAAATCCTTTAAATTGGCACTTCCTTCCTCGCATTGTAAAGTAAACACCCAGAAATATCTTCCTATTTTTATGTTCATCGATTTTCACCGACAGTGGAATCAATTTAGGTAGGTAGTTATATAGATATGTTGTGCCGAACTGAGATAATATTTTATAATGTTAAATCAAGTTTACTCCTTATGCAATGGTGTCTGTAGCACCATGAAATTATGAGGCTTGAGGGGTTAACAACTTATCTTTTGATTAAAAAAAAGTGGTTGTATCTATGCCAATTTTGCCACGCGATCGGAAGTCGGAAATACTCGGAAAACTGAACGTTTTCTACGCCAACAGTCAAGTGGGTACTACACGTATATCCTTCGTTCGCGAGAATCTCAGACATGGCAGACACGTGCGTCAATATATACAAGATTCACGAAGAAAAATCAGCTCAAAATAACAACTGATTCATTTCATATTCCAGAATATAATTATTTTCCCGCCATTTTTACAAACCATAACCTTGACAGCGCTCTATATTAACTTTTTTAAATATTACGCACAGGTATAATTCACACAGCCAATAAACGTTAACCTACCACTCGATAATGTTCGTATGAAAGTTTGTCTTGGCTCTATGCCAATATGGCGCGGTAATATACGTTCGCTATTAGAAATTTGTAATGGCTGTCTGTCCGTACGTTGTTAGTGTGTATATTTTTGATAATGCGGCTGAAAATTGACGATTTCGAGGTCTCGTCAATAAAAAGGCTGGATTAATGGATTTTTTAGACGGAGAAAATACATTTTTATTGTGTCTTAAAAGTTCTGGCTTATAAAAACAAACGAAAGCCGATCTATTATGTAAAAATCTCACCGTGAACTGTCAATAGTGTCAATCCCTAGCATCAGGGAGAATGACAGCTCACTTCAAAGAACAGCGTTTTAATCCGTGGTTTTAACGATTGATAAAACTTTCGAAATCCTTACTTTTTTATGTATTTATTCCTAGATTTTCATGAATAGGCTTAGTTACTGGTTGATTTTATGAAACACGAAGAAAATGGGTGACTTTTAATACCTTTAGGAGGCTGTCATTAGTGGCTCTTTGACAGTCGTTACGGGTTGTCAGAAGCCCGAAAGTCTAACAACCAGTCTTACCAAGAGGTATCGTGTTACCCAGTAACTGGGTAGTGGAGGTCAGATAGGCTGTCGCTCCATGTAAATACTAGTATTCAGCTGCATCCCGCTAGACTGGAACCGACCCCAACATTGTTGGTAAAAGGCTGCTTTTTCTTTTACCGATAGCCTATCTATATTGTTGGGCAAAGGTCTCCCCCATATTTTCCATATTTTTGTGTGCTGTGCCTTCTCCGTCTTGATGGATTTTAGGAAAATTAAATATCTGAATGGCGTCGGGTCTAAAACCAAGTGTCGTCTTTCAAAAATCTTTGATACTATAATTACTGGCTGCATGTATCCAAACAGACTTTGTCCACGACCTCGTTTTTTTTACTTTTCGTCTGCGGTCATGAGTGCATGTTTTGTTTACTTTCCCAATGATTAAATTACTCTCACTGCAACTGGTAAAAAAGTCTCGTTTAGAAAGATCTTTAGATGATCAATCGGTAGCCTCGAACATTTTAATCTGTCTTTTGATCTTGGATCCATTTGGTTGAAAGGCGTATTTACATCGATTCATTCTTAAAAAAATAAGCAACAAAATTTTTTATCTGTAGCTTAAGATTGCAATAACATTCATTACGAATCCTTCAAAATGATTCAGATTGTAAATGAAAGTCGCAATTATCCTGCAGGCTACCTCTTCAGTCTAATGGTCGTAAGTATTACTTAACTGCAGAGTTCTTGGTTCGATTCTCAGGTCGGGCAAAGTTTTATTAGGTTTTTCCACAGGAATTTCGGTCTGGATTTGTATCTGGTTGATGGCTACAGGCTCGGCCCCTATTACATGGGACTTCCAACATAACTGGTGATTCAAACTCAAAGCATTTATTTCAATTAAACCATGTACAGGCACTTTTAAATTGTCAAAATTAAATAGTCGGTCAGCTAGTCACAAAGTTGAAGCTAGTTGCCCATTCCAAAGCGTAGATCTCTATCACAGAGTACTCTTTGATAGACTGAGAATCTCTACGGAGAAGAACGGGCATGAAACTCCATAGACACTCTTGGTTTTTTTTTTTTTTTTTTTGGTAGTAAACCTTCAAAAGGCGCCCGGTCTTTGGGGACAAAACCAGGCAGGGAGAGTGGGATTTTTACCTCACTAAAACCACCCCCTGTTTTATATCTCCTATCTGTGCCAATTTCCTACTGGAAACGTGTATAATTTTGTCACCTTCGGAAATAATCTAAAATAGTTGCTATAATTTGCTCAGGAGCGATTGCGTGTATCGTTGAAGCTGAAATATACGAGCACGTGGGCTGTGATGCATGTGGTGCGGTTTTTGATGTTGATTTTTGTGATATTAGGTATGTAAAGTTGCGGGCTTGCGGACGCCGAGCCATGAGCAGCTCCTGGCCCGGGTCGACGGCGCGTTGTGCTTTTGTTCCACGCGCGCCTCAAAGAGATGTCAGCACTAACTGACGGGGTCCGCTAGGGCCGATGCCTTCCGGGGTCGCGGGTTGTTTGAAAGAGATACCGTGGCCCCTGGCACAGGCAACTGAAGGAACACGGATGGGTTTTAGTCAGTAAAAGTCTGACACGCCCTCTCGCTCCGCCCCGGGAGAAGTTATTTGATAATAACCCACCCAAAAAAAAAACGGTGTATAAAGTTGAGGGAGTGGGGGGGGATGGGGTGGGGTGGGGTGTTGGGTAGTCGGATTTGAAAAATTGTTTTTGAATTTGGTAGCCTAATTCTTGAGGAAGTTTATGGCCTAATATCACACTAGAAGCTAAGGAGCCGAGCAAAAACAAAAACGTCAGGAAGAACCCTATGCGAAAACGAAGTAGGTAATTGCGCGGATAGGCGATTCATGCCACGGGGTGGATTGGGGAAATAAGAAATTATACGGGGACGAAGCCGCAGGCAAATTCTGTGATTTTCTGAATCATTGAAATTAGAAAAGCTGATTTTCATGTCTAATTTTCCAGTTTTCAAATATCTTAGCGAAAAGACCTAAAAATATCTCATTATGAAAATATATGTAATTTAATTTTCGACACGGCGGCGAAGGTCTGTTTATTGGTTGCGACTAACAATGCATAAAGCTTCCAGAAGGCTATTCTATTCCATGCGTAATTACTACATAATGCCGGCAGAGTCCGGCGCAGTCATCAAATCTTTCACATTCACATCTATATTGCGGTGAATCACAATCATTACACAAGATAATTTACAGAAATAATTTTCTATTCTAAAAAAGTTGTCACACGCGTTCTTTTACATAAATATTGGCGTAAATAAAATAGAAACTAGGTTTTGTAAAAATCACTAAGAAGTATAGTGTCTTCCGAGTGTTTCAGTTTGTATGTTATGAAAACATTGCTTCCAATGCTTTTTTTTTATAGAGAGCGCGTTATTTATGAAAATATTTATGTTTTTGGCATATCATAGTGTACAGATTACAGCTGCTAGCTGCTACAAAATAAGAACATTCTTAGTGCCGATATAATTGCAAGCTCTTCAGACGTTTCAGGGCCGTAATTCACTGCGACCATTCAATGATTCTTTACTTCGAGCAAATCACACTAATCTCGTGTTCATTTCGCGCGGTTTCGTTCATTGTGCCATAGAGAATATGGCCCCAGCTTTATCTCTGGGCATGGCAACGCACCTGCCATGCAGTCTGCGAGTACGCTGTACAGTACGTACTAAATCCATAGGTAGTACTTATAGAACGCTTATAGATGTCCATTGGTGACAGTGACAACCCAGGATGCCAGTGCCACCGTAGATTATTAAAAGTCCTTACGGCCTGGCCCAGAGTACTTTTTGATAGACTCGGCCTGGCCACGACCTTGCCGCTATCAGCGGCAGCTTAGCGCGGGGCGGCGAGCGGTAAAAACAAACATATATACGAAAATGTATGAACCATGCCACGACGTGCCGCTCGCAGCGTTAACGCAACGCTAGCAGTGCATTTTACAAAGACACCGCGCCGCGCCGCTTGCCGCTAAAACTCGTGGCCGGACAGTTCGTTATTTTACTCCTGAACTAGGCTGAACCTCTGATATTGTATCACTGTCAAAAATCATAGTGATCTTTATTTTCATGCCAACATGGGAGATTGCACAATTCAGGGGTTTGGAAGGAAAAAGGAGAGGCCTTTGCGCAGCAGGGGGATATAAAACAGGCTAACAAAAAAAATAAAAGTTTCATGTTACCTAAACGTTGAGTCTGCGGTCAAGCCACGTTCGCGTCACTATTGATAAGATATCGTTAACATTTGCTGAAACTCAAGCGTTTTGGCAACGCATTGAAATGATTTCATTCAATTCTGAGGAGATAAAACAGTCTTCGGTTTCGATATATTAAAAGCTTTGCCAATCGTTCAAATATAACTTGCAGTAGTTATATTTAAGAAATTGAAAGGTCAGCACCCTAATTGCCATTATCAATCTCAATCTGAATCATTTTGAAAGATATTGCTAATCCATTGCTTCATGTGTTCGAAAATGTTGTCTGTTCAAAAACGTAATAACGGAATGAATGTTGTTGAACTGTCAAATGAAATCCATTGCTACTGATAGTGTGTTACGCAATTACCCCGCTAGTGCGTAGTATTCTGTAAAAATGTCACCGTGAAAACATAGGTGAATTGAGCTGTCTATAGTGTCAATTTAGCATCAAGTGGACTGACAGTTCACTTCACCTTAGTTTTTACACTGTAAGATTTTACAGAATAGACCTGCTGAGAATCAGCATCACCATTGAACATCGTGGCAATGCTGCCAGACTTTTGGGCACTTTTCCTGTTGACAGCGATGAGGATGAATTATTTGATGAGTTTTTCCCTCCCTTTTTAGATACATGTACAAATTCTGAATATTACTTTAGGTCTGTTAGCTTATATTTTATGCAAATATTATAATCCACAAAACAAAAAAGAAGTCTCAGCAAAAGGAGTAGTAGCTGGTGGGTGGGTGCGGTCGTCATAGCGAATCCCGCACCCCCGGCCGTAGGTAGAGGTGGAACACCACGGTGGTTTTAGCCGGTAAGAGTTCGGCATGCCCCTCTGTCACCCCCACGATAGAGGAAGTCCATGAGGATGTCCACCGCGAAAAAAAAAAGGCTAATGGCATTCGTACCCACACGGGAAAATGGCGTAAGTTTGTATGTAAAAGGTTTTTGACTATCATGTTGGTCTAGCTAGCGTTATATACTCTAACTAGAAGCAACAAGAATAATGTACGAGGGATTTTTTTTAAATAGTGTCCATGGAGGTTCTAGCCCGTTTTCCATAGAGATATTTTGGATGACGGCGACTAGACTCCTTGACAGTTCAAGTGCCTGTAAATGGTTTAGTAAAAATACCTTTGAGTTTTAAGTTGCGAGCTCGGATATCAAAATCAGAGTGGCCGGACTAAAAGTCCATGGGCGGGACACAAAGCCATAAAAATAATCCTGGTAAAATCTGGCCTGACATTTTGGTGTGATTTTGACAGATAACAAAACTAACAGACGAAAGAGAGATTCTGTAGAGATAGGATTTGGATTTAAGTCCAGTAAGCTTCTTCAACGTGTGTCTATTAACTTGCTTTCAACAAAAAGAATTTTCTAGAACGAATAAAGTTAAAAATGGCGTGAATGTTGTGGTTATTTTTATTGATTTTATTACCTTTGAAACGACGTTACACCACAGATTATTAATTCCCTCGTTAAAGTCACGGGACTATTTTATGGAAGAATTTATTACCGATTAGATATTGTTGATTAATATTTTTTGGGAAAAGCGTCATCATGCAATGATCCTTGCAGCTAAAACTGAATTTTAAAGACACAATAATGTAGGCGAGTGCGTCAGCACAACGGAAAGCCAAAAGCTAAGAATATACTCCAATATAATATCCAAAAATAACAATCAAATTACCTACATTTTGTCCGCAAAAACTTTCTTGTTGATAAGGTCGAAATTGTAACTATCAACATAGACAGTTAAAACATCATGGATAGTTTGCACGACCTATTTAACAGAGCCTCTTGCCCTTGGGCCCCTTACCTATCCCAATTTGATTTGGGGTCAGCGCAACATGTCCTTCTTCCATAATTCTCGGATTATGTAACGTAGCGTTGAGGTTGAGGTTGACGTTGCCCCATACTAAATCTACTGTTGGACATTGTCAAAAAGATAGGCTGAACTGGGTGACCTTAGTTTCAAATCTACTGTCAAAAAAATTGCTGGCTGTATGGTTTTAAGACCTTCACCCCTCTTTATTCGAATTTAAAAACAACCATAGACAAGCGGCAAAGCAGTTTTTTAGGCGGCAAACTAAAAGCAGTTTATGTAGTGATATTTTCTAAACCAATAAATAAATAGTACACACAAGTATTTGATCCGTGTCACAGTTAATTCTACTTTTAATATAATTATGTGGCGTATATGTTTTAGATACAGAAAATGGTATTATTTCACAAAACATTTCAAATGCTAGTTAAATATGTTTGTTCTCTGAAAATCCTGATTGATTTGAAACTATCGCGTTTTATTGTCGCAGTTTTCAGAATATTTATTTCATTAATGAACGCGTTAGTTTGTTTACGATTCCTTTTGATAAAGAGGTGATTCATATTTTTACAAACACGTGTATAAATTGTAAACTACATTATTCAACGGGGTACCCAAATGATCACATCAAAAAACAAGGTTAGAAAAAATATTTAACTAGAGGGTTGGTAGGTATGTGAAAATGTACCTATGTATTGTAAGTAAATAAATAAACAATTTTTCTAACTGTGAAAAAGCGAGCAAAGAAACTGCCAAGGTATACAGAATGAAATTGAATAGGTGCGCCAAACTAATTATTCAGTGTTATAAAAAAAAAATTAGAGCATGTCATTAAGGATGAGATGCACAATTACACTATACCTACATGCATGCGCGTAGGCAAGCGATTTGGCAACGTCGTCCCACGCCCTTTTTTTCGTAGGAATAAAGATTGTCAAACTTAGGTAAATACTGCTACGAGTAGTTCAACGCGTTGTTGTGAACTTTGCGATGAATGGATTTCACACATTTCCAAATCACTTTATTATAATTTGATTCAACATTTAATGCACGTGATTCCGAGCAGTGCCAATGTTCTCATAACCGTATGAATGTAGTGTCAAAACTACTTAATATTTTATGTTTTAGCATTATGTAACGGCTCTTTAATATTCCTGTTACTTTTCAAAATTAGATTTTACGATCTTGTACACCGAAGTTTGGTTTATATTTCGTCTCTTGGTGTTAAAATGAGGGAGTCGCTCCCAACAATGTCGGCTTCCAGTCTAACCGGATGCAGCTGAATACCAGTATTTGACGTGGAGCCGTTACCCATCTGACTTTAACAACCCATTTACTGAGTAACACGATACCCCTTGGTAAGACTGGTTTTAAACCGATTGGTTGACTGGTGAACCCGTAAGGCCAAAAAAATGATCTAAAAAATATGACAGCTGAGGAGACCAACGGTTTGACGTGCTTTCTGAGGCACGGAGGGGTCTCGATACGTAACGCAAATCAGCCTATAATGTTTCCACTGCTGGGGCACATGCCTCTTCTCTATGAGAGGGGGTGGGCCGTAAACTACCACGCGGGCCCAGTGCGGGTTGGTAGATGTCACATGTCTTCGAATTTTTCGTTCTAGGACATGTCGGTTTCCTCACGATGTTTTCCTTCACCGTTTTGAATAGACGTGGTAATGAATAATTTACACAAAGTCAAACGCTTCTCTAGGTTCGTCCCAACGACCTACAACTCGTAAGTCGCGATTGTAACCATTGGGCCACCACCAGTGATGACCCAGTGGTAAAGACCCATCTCTTTTTAAGATCGTGGTGAACCCTGGCAGACAAGGTGTAGTTTACTGAGTGATCCTTGTATCCTAGAACCAAACATCTAAGATATGATGACATCCACCAACCCGCACTGGGCCCGCGTGGTGGAATCAGACCAGAGACACAGAGAGAATGCCTGTGTCTTAACAATGGGAACATCAGTGTCTAGGCGATTATGTAGTGTAATTTGGTATCAAAGACAAATTTACTTTTTTTTGGAAGCTAGTCTTCCATATAAAACGATTGCAATACTTAGGAAAACAGCTGTAGACTGTGACAAATTCTTATAAATGGCTTAAAACATAGTTATAGATTATCAAGGTGAGCACATGCTCGATGTGTCCAAATTCCTGAGCTAGTTGATAGTGACAATTCGCTCTGGATAGCTCTTCTAGTGATTTACTTTTGGCCCGGATGTTGGACTAGTGAAAACAAAATTGTTTCCAACGAAAATTGCGGATATGGATGAAGGAAAGTATCGTAAGGAAACACTA
Organism: Amphipoea lucens; assembly: GCA_947508005.1. Classification (NCBI taxonomy): domain Eukaryota; kingdom Metazoa; phylum Arthropoda; class Insecta; order Lepidoptera; family Noctuidae; genus Amphipoea; species Amphipoea lucens. Next base: position 8,249,432 of record OX382385.1, read on the forward strand.
TCAGTAGCAAAGCGTAAATAGAGAATGAACTATTCCATTTTGACAGTTCAACAACATTCATTGCGTTTTTTATGTTGTTGAGTAGACAAATTTTACGAACATATAAAGCAATGGATTAGCGACATCTTTCAAAATTATTTAGAATGAGGGATGCTGGTCTGTAACGGCCTGGCCACTATCTTGCCGTTTTTAGCGGCAGCTTAGCGCGGGGCGGCGAGTGGTAAAAACAAATATACGAAATGTATGAACCATGTCACGACGCACCGCTCGCAGCGTCCAGGCTAGCAGTGGATTTGACAAATAGGCATCTGAGCAACCCTGGTGATGAATGAGGGTTCATTTTTGGTTTTGTCCTGCAGTGGGATAGTTAGGCTTCAGGGAGGTTAGGGTAATCACGTGCGGATAAAGATGGCGTATGTTTTGTAGTAGGTACTAAATCGCTTTACAAAAAAAATATTGTACAGTATTATCAGAAAAATGTGGTCATATTTAAGGGTGTGGCCATCAAACGAACAATGGACCAACATCGTAATTGCGAAAAAATATCAACTGTCCCATACAAAAGTTCAGTACTTACTCATCCCAAATGTATGTGACCACTAATTATTTTTTGAGAAAGTTTTTTCAGTAATAACTAATATTATAATTATGCGAAAGTGAGGTTTTTTGTTTGATACGCTTTCACGATAAAACGGCTGAGTGGATTTGGATGAAATTTGGCACATGGTTAGACCTAGATTACCGTGCCTCGGAAAGCACGTTAAGCCGTTGGTTCCGACTGTCATTCGTGGATCTTTGACAGTCGTTACGTAGTCAGAAGCCCGAAAATTTGACAACCAGTGTTACCAAGGGGTATCGTATTTCCCAGTAAATGGGTTGTGGAGGTCAGGTAGGCAGACGCTTCATGTAAAATACTGGTATTCAGCTGTATCCGGTTAGACTGGAAGCCGACCCCAACATAGTTGGGGAAAGGTTAGGCAGATGATGATGATGGTTAGACCTGGATTAAGAGATAGGATAGTTTTTATCCTGATATACTCAACGGGATCGAGACTTGTTCGGGTGAAACCGCGGAGCGCAACTAGTACAAAATATTTATTAAATTATTTGCGAATTACTTTGCGTTGTATTATTGTCAATAGGTAGGTACGTGTTGATGTTTTTATTTCTTGATTGTCTGAGAGTTCCGGAAATTAGCTAGTTGTTATGCTACGCTTTGCCAAAGTACGACAGTCGTTAAAATCAAAATACGAAGTTGTTGAAGGAATTATTATTTTTATTTAGTAATCGTTTTATTCCTTTAAACCTGCGAGGCAATTGCGCAACACACTGACGGCTTTCAAATTTTGACAGTTCAACAACATTCATTGCGTTGTACGTTGTTGCAGACAATTTTCGGACAATGAAGCAATAAAAAAAAATTGCCACATGGGTAGACCCAATATTCTCTTTGGGTAGAACATAACTTAGATTAGGACAGAGGATACTTTTAATTTCGATATTCCCACGGGCTTAAAACTCCCAACCAATACTTATGCGGATGAAACCGCGATGCAGAGCTAGTTTTTCATAAAATTTTACACAATTTTTATCGACATTTGAAATTATGCCATTTGCAACATTGCAATGATTGCCGTGCATGATTTTTTGACGTAACTTGATAAAATAGCCACTAGTTTGATCGACGTTTTCTAAACAAAGCGGGTATGGATACTGAAGTGTTTACGTTTAATATTTAAAATGTTAATATTATAATAGCACTAGCAGCGCCCCGCGGTTTCACCCGCATAAGTATCGATCCCGAAGGAATGTTCCGATAAAAAGTATCCTATATGTTAAGTCCTTTTCCAGGACTCAAACTATCTCTTTACATCAAAATCCGTTCAGTAGTTTTTGCGTGAAAGAGTAACAAACATTCATCCGTTTATAATATTAAGTAGGAAGTAGGATTACATTATATCATGCCTGTATTCCCGAGAGGTTAGAAAGAGGTGCACCCTTGTACAGACGTCAGCACATCATCATCGTAGCTTGATGTCATTCGCGATGACATCAAGCTACCTGAAACTGTCAAATTTTCCCAATCAACCTTAAACCTTGTGCTTTAGCGATACAGTTGAAAATCTATCAAAGAAATTTGACAGATTGTAGTAGCTTGATGTGCTGCTGCCGTCTGTACACTCACAATTCGTCAGTTAAAGTGTAAGTACCATGTAATAGGGAGCGAGCCTATGCCATCAACTGGGCACAAATCCAGATCCCAGACTGAGAGATTACGGATGAAAAAACCCAATAACTCTTTGCCCGACCGGTATTAAACCCAGGACCTCCTGCTCAGGCTTAGCAGTAGCTATATTATAGTAAAAGCAAGGAAAACCTAGTCAGAGCCCTGATTTACAACCATACGACAGGCTATCGTATCGAAAACCTGACATTTCGATAACCTGATTTGACTTGTCCTCAACAGCAAATAGCTGTTGGAAGAATAGCGGGCTTCTATTTGATTTAAAGTTTTAAACTGACAAAATTTTCGGGTTTTGGACTTGTGAACAGCGTTGAGAAGACTCCTACGATAACAATGTGTGTTAGATACGATACGGAAGCGTAAGGGAGAAGCCACACGGTGCGGTGCGGTCGCGGCGCGGCGCCGGAGCGATGTCGCTGCGGCGGCCTGCATATAAATATCAATGATATGCCACACGGTGCGTTCCGGCGCCGCACCGCAGGCACACCGCAACACAGTGCGGTGCGGTCGCGGCGCGGCGCCGGAGCGATGTCGCTGCGACGTCCTGCATATAAAAATCAATGATATGCCAGTCGGTGCATTCCGGCGCCGCACCGCAGGCACAGGTCCCCACTCCGCATACTACGGCGCCGCAACGGTGCCGTATTGCGGCGCTGCGTACCACATGTGAACAGTGACGCGGCAAAATGTTTGCGGTGCGGCGCCGCACCGCACCGTGTGGCTTCTCTCTATCGAGTGTTTGTGAATAGCTATGCTGGTGGAGATTTTTAGACGACTCCGCCTTGGAGTGTAAATGTGGTGCTGTTCCACAAACGATGGGACACTTAGTATCGTGCCCTGCGTGTCCTGTCAGCTGCACGTTACAGGAATTGATGGACGCTGGTGATGGCGCCAAACAAGTAGCCGAATTCTGGGCTGAGTACGTTTAGGTTGCTATCGACACGCTAAGAAGATTATAGTTATTATTATTAGTAATATTAACAGTCGAAGAATATTTTTGTGAATGTGTATGAAATGTAAAAATAAAAATGTTTTTGTCGTGTGTTGGCTAGCGTAATGGGTCGTAAATTTGTTTTTTTTTTTTTGTCAACGATTATTATAAAAGTTTTTGTGGAATATTTTAGATTTGCGGTTTTTTTTATTATTAAAACCTACATGAAATATTTTTGTACCGCATACAATTCTTCCGTAATATTTCAGTTTGTTAGTTAAAACAAACAAACATAATTAATGAAAATTATTAAAATAATATTCCGATGTCAGCTAGCTACATTTTGTTTGTAAATATTTGTAATTGGTACCAACCTTAATTTTTTTTCTTTTTTAGTTGTACAAATATTTAAAACAGAAGAAATAATAGATAATATTAATTGATAGGAGGATTACCAAACAACTACATTACTTTATTAATTTTAGTAGCTATAAATAAATAATAATAAAAAAAACAGATTTGTTTTTACCTTCTTCGGAGTTCTCACTTCGGCTGAATGATCGTTGGTCTTATTGTCATTTAATTTCGCTTTACTTTCAACACACAGACAAATTAAAAATATTATCACTGATATTCTTGCTGTTCTAAGCGACTCCATTTTCATTATATTATTACTGTCCAAAAATAAATATAAAATAGTTCAACACAATTTTTATAAATCCATAGTTACGCTTTTTTTTCGGGCGTATATCCGAAATAAAAATTTTGACGTTTAAAAAGGCGGGAATCGGGAATGCCAAATGTCAAATCGGTATGACTGACTCCAGGCGACTGGAAGCTATCACAGAGACTGCAAGACGCTTCTTTAAATAGAGTATCGATGGGGCGTTAGACTTTGCGAATATGATTATTTTTCGCCACTAGAAATCAGTAATTCGCGCTAAGGTTTCATAAATTATTGTTTGTAGGTCTGTGTTTTTGTAATCTACCTAAGCAGAGGTATTAAGGTGAATGGGTAGTTGTAGCCCGCGAATTTCAATTTTTCTTACGTTTTTTTGCAATTTTCAGGTCAGTGTCAGGTTGTATCTTGATCAAAATATGATTCGCGACTATAACCGGTATGTATTTACAGAATTATAATAATTAGAATCATTAATACATCTTTCTAAGTTAGATTTCTACCGTTAAGAACAAATCTTGTATGGAAAAGTGTTTGTGGTAGAAATCTAACTTAAAGCTATGATTCTGTAAATACATGTCTATTATAGTCGCGAATCATATTTGGATCAAGATACAACCTGACACTGATCTGCAAATTGCAAAAAACTTAAGAAAAATTGAATTTCGCGGGCTACAACTACCCATTCACCTTAACGGGAAACAGCGTGATGCCCATTTGATGCCTTTTGTAACTACCATAGCTAAGTAATTATTGTTTTTTTTTCTGAAAAAAAAAAAAAAGCTGTAGACGTTGGATATTTTAGTTATGAATTGAATTCATTACAGACGTATTGTTTGACCACGTCAAGTGCTGTTAAAATAAAACGTGACATTTAACGATTTTCTTGCTGACTGTATGGCTAGGTCAACCGTATTACCTTAATCTGAAGGCCAATTCCCGTAATTAAAAACGGTCAAAATGTAGTCGCCATAGATATACAGGCTGTTACGGAAAGGGTATATCAATACAAACGGGTTGAAGAGTGTATCTGGTCTAGAATCTCTGTACAAAATTTCAGCTCAAAAGCAGTAACTTTAAAAATGCTTAATATTTTTTTATTTCGACATCACGGCGCTGCACTGGCGCGCGGCGGCGTGATGTGCGTGTACTAGGCGCACAGACACACTACAGATAATGGATAATGACCCTCGTAGTGCGGTGACGCGTTTGTTATAGGTAGGTAAGGTTATTACAGATACTTAGTTATAGTATGTACCTAAGTTAGCTGTTTTAACTGCTGTATTTCAAATTACGATCCTGTATTATTAAAGCTGTCAGTATCCAGCCAGACTAATCTGACATTGTTTAGCTTTCCCTCGTCTTAAAATAAAAGGTACCTAAAACTGACAAACAATCTATGTAGTAGCTTTAAAAGTCTGGATCAGGTTAACGAAATTAAAACTAGTCGATACCGTGTTTATTATTGCAGCTTTGTAGCCAAGGTAAATAATATACCTAATACATAAGGTCATTCCATAATGTGGCTTACCTACACTTTATTTATCTGTGACGATTCAAAAGAAGGAAATTTATTAACTCGACCTATCGCAGTTCAACTCCAACACCAACTCAAAGCTTCTATTTCAGTTAAGTAAACCATTTACAGGCACTTTTGAATGGTTAAATAGTCGGTCAGTTAGTCAAAAAGTTGAAGCTAGTTGCCCATTCCAAAACGTAGATCTCTAAGGAGAAGAACGGGCAAGAAACTCCAAGGACACTTAAATCAAGATATTACAAAATCCTGCATACATTTTATGCTTGTTGCTTCTATATACAAGAACACTGGCGCCCGTTCACAAACATGACGCGTGGATCAGCACCTTTCAGCTCAACCATTTTGTAGGGAACCGAATGGTCCAACAACACTGCTGGATATAAGAGTACTATTATATATTCTGTGATATAAGCCTCTCCCAAGTTGCAAAAACACTCTTTCCTCTGCTATAGGCATCGCCCGCCGGTCTTCTACGCTTGCCGATTCGCTATAACCAGTCAAGAACTCGTCTGCTCCAACGGCCTTCAGTCCTTCGACATACATGGCTCGTGACCTATTCACAGCCTCGTACTATTTTAGCACTCGAATGACTGACAGAGGGTCGCTGTTACTAAACGTTTATATTGACGGCGGTGTTAGTACCGGTGTTGGCCACACGCCTTGTAGCGCTGTAACAGGTTACATGCTCTGTGGCTGTAATTTTTCAACCATAGACTAAAATTCTTTATATCTTAAGGTGGATGTGCCATGGTAGACCGCGAAATTTAAATTTTCTTACGTTTTCTGCAATTTGCAGATCAGTGTCAGGTTGTATCTTGATCAAAATATGATTCGCGACTATAACAGGTACGTATTTACAGGATTATAATAATTAGAATCATTAATACATCTTTCTAAGTTAGATTTCTACCGTTAAGAACAAATCTCGTATGGAAAAGTGTTTATGGTAGAAATCTAACTTAAAGAGATATATTAATGATTCTAATGACTATAATACTGTAAATACATGTCTATTATAGTCGCAAATCATATTTTGATCAAGATACAACCTGACACTGATCTGCAAATTGCAAAAAACGTAAGAAAATTTAAATTTCGCGGTCTACCACTGCGCATTCACCTTAACAAGCAAAGCTACCATTGACATAGAATGTGTTTCCTATCTCAATGAAAGCTACCATATGCATTCATCCTAACATTGGCGCGAAATAACTCAAATAACCACAGATAAAAACAAAATTATTTCTGTTGTGTCGATAAAACAATGGAACATGAATAAAAATCGATGAGATCACTGTTTTATTGGCGATAACAACGTTAAATATAAAACTGTTGGCAGGATACGTTGTTTAGCCGATATTTCTTTGATATTATGTAAGGTGTAGGTTAAAAAAAGGCTACGTCGACTTAGGATGCAAGAGTGAGCGAAGGGCACCCCGAGCTTCGGTTTGGTTAGGTTACTTTAAACCCTTTACATAGAAATAGGAGCCCCGCGAAGCGGGGCTCCGTCGACACAGGATGCAAGAGCGAGCGAATGAGAATACAAATACCTTTACCCAGGTATATATTAAAACGTAATTTAAGCTGGTAGAAAAGTATTATAGCAATAAACAGTCTGTTTATTTTTCGAATATTTCAGTATCTCATTCGGTCGTTTCGTAATTTTTATTCGGACAAAAGTAGTCGGAAAGTTAGTATTTTAGGCAGTAGATTTAATATTTTCAGTAAGGACAATTCTTATTTTTTTTGTCGGAGATTTTATTACTATCCGTAGGTAACTGGGTTGTGAAGGCTAGATAGGCAGTCATTCCATTAATCTTTTTCTTCGTGTCACTCGCACGACTTTATTTTAGATCCTGTTGGCCCAGAATTTTGCCACTTCTACGGCGTCGTCGGTGGCACTGCGCAGGTCACTTTGACTGCATGTTTTGGGATATAGATGGCAGGATATGAGGTGGAGCATGGTTTGCGATTGCGACATAGCTCCACAACCGCACCCTACTGCAGTTCCCTCGAGGTAGCTCGATGTTACCAGGCTGGAGTTACATCTTCCTACGAGTACTTGGGTCCGGAGACAGTTTAAAATACTGAGGGGCAATTCTCTTAATTTTAAGAACGTTCACAGTCTGATCTCGGTCTCAATCTGTCAAAAATACGTCTAATTTTCCTACATTTTTGACCATCAGCGCGCGAACCTATTTTAAATCTATGTTTTTGACAAGTGTTTGACATTTGTTTGTCGCCGAGATGAGACTGCGACTAGATTTTGAACATTTTAAATTACGAGAATTGGCCTTCTGGTATTCTGATTAGACTAGAAGCCGACCGCAGCATATTACACACCTGTGACTGTCTTTCTAAAGCTCGAAATGTGTCTTAGATTCTTGCCTGCGGACCATAGAGTAAGTATAGTAATAAACTACTGCGGACCCTGTATGTGTACTTTATGTTTGCAGAATCGCAGTACCAAAATGTGGGACTCATGCACGAATGAAACAGCTCTCTATGACACATTAAACCAAAAAAATATCAATAAATCATTGTAATTTTCAAACATTGAAAAGCTAAAGGAAATAATCATTTAGCAACTGTCACATTGAATTAGAAACTTATAAATTACATGGACGTCGCTTTTAAATAATATGTTACTCTCGACCGCTTGCTGTTTTATTAATTAATATGATATTTATTTTTCAGCTAATCCCTTGCCTGACATAAATAATGAGAAATCAAGTACGTGACACACTATCGGTAGCAACGGCGAACATTTTGACAGTTCAACAACATTCATTGCGTTATTTAATACGTTGTAGAGCAGACAAATTTTTTGAACACACGAAGCAATGGATTAACAATATCTTTCAAAATGATTCATATTGAGAATATAGTGTGTTAAGCATTTAGGATGCTATTGTCTTCGGAAATACACAACCCAGCAGATTATTCCCCGAGACAGAAGTGTAGAGAACCTACTCCAACATTAAGACTGTTAAGGGGCCGGCGGAGCATGCGTAGTTCATACAAACGTAATACTGAGTGCGTTTCAACCAATAGTTCCTATGTTATAATGTTGGCTCCCCTGTCCTCCGCTAGGAGAATGTGTTTTGTGCCCATGTCTGTCAAGATAGTAGATATGGGAAGACGATTCTGCGGTTTTTTTAAGATTTATAAGGTGTTCGTGTTAGAATCATGCCCAAAACATTATGGAGTGGTGAAGAATAAGAAGTGGTGTACATTGTTGCCAACATAACGGCATAGGAACTATTTGTTGAAACGCACTCTCTGTATATAATAGTGTGTATTTATTCCGATTGGATTACAGAATATCTAGGTTCCCAAATATATATTTTGGTAGGACACTGATTTAAAGACGAGTTATGAGAAAAATAAGTTTTCTATAAAAATTTGAAATTGGATATCAGAGTGCATTCAAAATTGTATATTTGGGAACCTAGATATTCCGTAATCCAGTCGGAATAAATACACACTACCTGAGAACAATTATGTTTGATTTACAAATTATTTTGATATTTCGTTTGTATGAACTACGCAGGCTACGCCGCGCCGCACAGTGGGCTGAAACGGGCCGGTAGAGGACTTAGCGTTTAAAAAAAAAAAGTTTATTTTTCTGAAATTTTAAATAGTGCGTTGGATTTATCTATTGATTATAAGTAATTATTTATATCAGGGTCGTTTAGATAACTTGAGTATTTTCGGAGTTATTAATAACCAAAGTAATTTTTGTATGAAGCAAAACAAAAAAACTTGAAAATCTAGAAATTCTCAAATTTTCTCAAAGAATTGACTTTACGTATGTATAGTACCTACGTATTTTTGTCCTATTTTAGCACCTATTCTCGGGTTGCGATTTTCTGCGATTTGGTCGCAATTTCAAATTTTGTTCTCTATTCCACACCACCATAGAGGTTAAGAACCAGGCACGGTTTTTTTTATGTAGTGGTCTCCCCGTTAGGCCTAATCTACTAAGGACTAATAAAATAAGTAAAAATCACAATCAGGTACTGGTCACTGCACTTTTTTAATTTAATCACTATCAAGAGTATCCATATTAACGAATGCAAAATTTTCGTATTCGTCATCATCAAATGTTTCCGTTTGTTCAATTATTAATAAACTTTGTGCTTCTTCTGACAAAGTTTTGTTTTCTGCGAAGTTTGTGGCGTTTCGCTGAGATGAGTGGATCAGAGCTGGTCAACAAATTATTTAAAATGTCTTCATTTGTAGTTTTTCTACTGCATTTCCTGGAATGGTGTTGGCGGTACCTACGAAAGTCTTTATTTCTAGCTTCAGCAGCTTCTTCAGATAGCTGTCCAATTGGTATTAGACCAAAACTTTCAATAATAGCTGCACCATGCATAAGAACTTTATGAACACTTGAAGGCATATAATACCAGCCATATAATTCCAAATACAGTCGCATGGTCACTTGAGCATATTCGTGAAATTTGACTGTGTCAATGTGGTAACCTGATGAAATTGCCTCTAAAATGGTTGCAAACCGCCTAATTAAGTCTTCACTAACACCAGCAGTCACGTTTGGGTTTGCAAAAAATCTTCTAGCAGTATTTCCGTCATTCGTGGAGCCGTGCCCTTGTTTGACAACATCTATCAGAAGTCCCATTCTATTTTTAAAAGCATCTTGTATATTTTTCTTCCTGCTTTCCATGATGCACTTGTTGTCTTCCTTTACTGTCCATGTCTTTATCGTTAATCTGCATAATAATAAGATGGAAATATACTACCGTCATTCTCGTTAACACTTTTTCTTAAAGTATTGTATTGCCACTTGGTCAGCTTAAGTGATAAAAATAATCCTAAAGCCTCATCCGGAGAAAATACAGATTTTGTTTCTTTAACAGATATGCACTTCTTAACTTTTTTTACACGTTGGGGATTCTTAAGTAAATGTTCTAGTATTTTAGCAATCTCATCATTCCCATCCGCTTTCAACTACTCAAAATATGCATGTTTTATTTCGTCCGAAGATAAATGAAAGTTTTCTGCTCGTCGTTTTTTCTGTTTAAGCGCTAATTCACAAAACGGTTTTCTAGGGCTTTGCTCGGTGGAGACACCGACAGAAACTTTTGCTGGTGATACATACTGAGTTGATGTACTCGGTGCTGGTTGATCTTCATTACTGGTTATTAAACACTTAATAAAGTCTGGCCACATTATGGTTTCTTGTAACCATTCGCTATTTTTAGTTCTGAATATAGTTTCTTTACGATGAGCGTTTTCCCATCTTCTATTTAAATTATTAAAAAAAATTGCACAAAATAACTTTAAGGTCTTTTCATATTGATCACTTAATTCGACTAAAAATTTAGACCTTATCTCACTACACAAACTTTCATTATTTTTAATACTGCCACTGTTTTTTAAAATAATAAAAAGGTCAAGGTTGGTCACCAAATCTTCATACATTTTCACAAACACAAAATAACTCACACTCACTTCACTTCTTTGTATAAGTAATAAATATGTGAGGGTAGTGCGTCTATTATGGTGGGTAATAGAACACTGAAGTACGTTTGAATGCAATAGTACATTTTGTGCCCTATTATCGTTGCACCAATCAGGTAACGACACGTGTCATAACTTGATGTTGCGGTCGCGCATTCCTATCTCTTGATTCCCGGAAATAAGTGTCAAAACAAATTACGTCATACCTACCTATATTACCTATGGTGGTGGAAAATGTCGAACAATTTTTTTTTATTTAAAGTACTAAGTAAGTATTGAAGTACTTCAGGCCGTTTGGTGTACATTATTTTCAATTTCAAATTAGCAATTACTCATAATGGAAACCTACATTGATACATATCAACATTTCAAATTAATTGGAATAAATTGCTAAACTAAAATTTCATGACTCTTCATACAAATTTGATATGGCTATATCTCCGAAAGTACGAGTCCAATTAAAAAAAGTCAAAGAGTAAAAACTTTTTAAATTTATGTCTAGATACTAAAAAAATACATTTTAGTTCTTAAGACCCAACCTTGGAATCCCAGCCCACTGTGCGCCGGTTCCTTACCTAAGTATGTTTTAGTTCGGGCTCGAGGATTTTTTTTTTATTGCTGAATGGGCCCGCTCTTGATCTCGATCACGCCTGATGGAAAGCGATGGATAAGGTCTATAATGGAGCGAACGTGCCCAAAACATGCCTAAGGCACTGCAACTCCCACGCATCGACGAAACACAGCAGGCTGCTTGACGCCGGACTCCGGTAGGAGGGTGGTCGCAAACCAGGCAGGCGTTAGCCCTACCACCGCAAGGGAAGAATTGGCCAGTCAAATAAGGTGTTGGGTGTGACTGTCCAGGATGCGCCGAGCGCGAGCGTTCCGTTGAGTAACTGGCGGAACAAATTGCCCTACACGAGGAGGTTTTTTCATGCATCCCATAATGATTAATGATAACACTCGCACGGACCGATTGAATGTTATGCTACACTTGCCAAGGTCGATTCGTAGTTGAGTGACCATTCATTACACTCCGAGACCTATCTTTGACAGTCGTTACGGAAAGAAAGTCTGACAACTTGTCTTACCAGGGGTATCGTGTTACCCAGTAACTGGGTTGTGGAGGTCAGATAGGCAATCGCTCCATGTGAAATACTGGTACTCAGCTGCATCCGGTTAGACTGGAAGCTGACCCCAACATAGTTGGGAAAAGGCTAGGCAGATGATGATGACTCTCATTCGCCGAAGTGTGTAGAGTTTATCGAGCGATATGGAAATTCGTTCCAAAAAAAAAAGCTTATTTTATGAAAACCGGACATTTTCCAGCACAACCAATGCCTATTTTCCTAAGCTTCCGAAAAAAGATTGTTGTTACATCCAAACACGTTTTATGCCTAAAACATGTGGTCGTAATTAAAGTCAACCATAGAGGTAATGTATTAGGTTTTTAATGTGGCATATTACGATCGGACTTGACGAGGCCCAGGCGTGTCTGCATTCAGCCTGGATGTAAACTATTGTGATAGTTTCTCGAGTACGCTGTTGATCGATGTATCAATTCACCTAGAACTGTTATAGAGCGTGTAGGTTCCCAAACTTTATAGGACTACTATATAGGAAGGAATTTTCAAAGCGTACCAGAGCCCTGATTCACAACCATACGACAGGCTATCGTATCGAAAATCTGACATTTCGATAACCTGATTTGACTTGCCCTCAACAGCAAATAGCTGTTGGAAGAATAGCAGGCGTCTATTTGATTTAAACTGACAAAATTTTCGGGTTTTGGAGTTGTGAACAGCGTTTAGAAGACTCCTACGATAACAATGATTAATGTTCGATACGATACGGAAGCGTATCGAGTGTTTGTGAATAGCTATGCTGGAAGGAAAGTACTCTAAATACTGGAGACAGCAAATTTTACTCAAAGGAAACATTCCTTAATTTTTTTAAAGAAGCAAAACTGCATTTAATGTTTTTTGAAAATGCGCTTGCCACACCCGTGAATCGAACGGACTAAAATCCGACAAAATAGCATCCTGTTTATGGCACAAATCGATAGGGTCAATCATAAGGATCAAATTTATCTGCAAATTGGATAATGTAATGCTCGCTGTGACCTCTCAAGCTCCGCTAATGAGACACAATTATTGATTGTCTATTGTTTCGTAGCAAATAGGATACACGCGGAGCTTGACGAGAATGGATAGTTTTTTTTTTTTTTATTTGAAATGGGCTTGCTCTTGACTCTAGCCTAGGTCAAAGGTGACAGAGACAAAGTCGACGATGGAGCGAGCTTACCCAGAAGAAGCCTGTTCACTCTCACTTTAAAGAGATTCGGGTTGTATGCGCTCGGAAAAACAGACGCAGGTAGAGAGTTCCACTCTTTTGCTGTGCGCATTATAATCGACATTTGCAAACACACCCCCTTATTCATAAAACTTATCAAACCTATTTTAGTTAAAATGGGGTTTGTCTCTTTCTTACACACAGAAATGACAACGTGACAGATAAAGACAAACGTTCTATAAACCTATTTTAGCTAAAATAGAGATAAAATAGGATTATGAATAAGGGGGTTAGTGCGAATTGGTGGAACAGCAACCAGGTAGGGATGGTAACTTGCAGTGCGCCTGGATGTCCGAAGGTAGAAGGGGGCCGGTGGGATGAGGTCGTGGAGTTCTTGGGCACACTCACCGAAGTACAGTCTGTAGAAGACCGACAGGCATTGTGTGAGGAATGATATGATATGAAAGAGAAGGAAGTGAATGATAGCGTGATGGTTGACAGGGTAGAATGGGAGAAGAAAACGCGTTGAGCCGACTCAGAGTAACACGGAACAAGGGCAGGAAGATGATGATTTATCTTTGGGATTGACAGCTTTTTGCCGACATCTACCCCGTTTACTAAAGCGCAAAAGATTGCTTACGAATTAGGATATAAATAAAACATTAATCCTGCAAAAATAATGTTTTGTAACAACACTGTATCCAAACGGCATTTAAAAAAAAAACTGTCACCGATACTTTTTTCTCTAATGTATTTCTTCAGCAAATAGATGGCGTTGGTATACATCCAATAATAATGTTTTAACTTCCTTCCAGTTTGTTTGTTATTATTTTCTAATGCAACTTGTAGCAATAAAGTGTATTTAAACATATCTAATTGAGCAATGTAAATAAATTACGTTGAGATTCACAGGCGGAGCCATTGGCTGAATACCAGCAGTCCGAATGTCTCGTTTTTGCCGCCTTTCGCTACACACTTTAAAAAAGTTACGTAACTTTTTTATACGCCATAGACATGACTTACCTACTCTTTTTATATATTAATAATTCTTGAATTTGTAAGTATTATTTTTAGAGATTTACGAGGTGAATAAAATTATGTGATTTATATTTTAAATAGCTTCCATGACGATTTGAATGTATGAATCATGTATTTAGCCTACCTCATGTATGTATACCTACATTATGTGAATAATTATCGTTTGAATATAAGTAGACTTTCTGTTATTCCATTTTTAGGGTTCCGTAGGTAAGGCAACTCAAAAGGAAAAACGAAAAAGATCACTTCTTTGCCCGTCTGTCTGTCCGTTGGTCAAGACCCTCTTTCTCAGGAACGCGTAGAGTTATCAAGTTGAAATTAATATGAAATACTCAGGGCTGCAATCCCTTGAATCAGTGAAAAAATCAAACTTCTAAGTCAAGGCAATCAAAAGATATGGGAGTTTATCGTTAACCTAGAATCATGAAATTTGGCAAGAAGCAATGTCATGTAGCACAAGCAGGTAAAGGAAAAAATGCGAAAACAGTTTACATTAAGTACACAAAAAATATTTTTTTCCAATGATAAACTACCTAAGTACCTACCTACCTACAATTTTGTACGGAACCCTCGGTGCGCAAGTCCGACTCGCACTTGACAGGTTTTTTTTATTTATTCTTTATTTCTTTTTAAACATATTGATTAGTTTTTACTATCATTTACAAAAAAATATTTAACTAATAATATAAGAAATAGTGGCCCATTGGCATCACAAACAGGGTACAAGCTGTCGGTGGTCAGGGTTCTAGAGAGAGGAACCTCCTCATTATGTGTGCTGTCTGCTTTCTGAATCAAGCCGTTCCGTTTTCTCCTTTCGAGGTACGGAACCCTAAAAATACAGCGTTTTTTCCCCCTGCTTGTCCTATGTATGTAATTTGTATTTCTGGAGTGTGGGTGCCACATCGGGCGAAAATAACTACTGAAAATGCATGCAATAACATAAGTAAGTATTTAACGCCAAACAAAACAACGCGTACTTGTGTCAAATTGCCAAAACGTTTGTTATTTTCGAAACGTTTTGTTTTGATCAATTGTTCAAAAATAGATTACATTTATTTAGCTAATGAGTGTAACGAATGGTGTAACGGGTTACCGCATGAAGTTTATTTGCTAGACAGCAAATTAGGACCTAGTTCTAATGTTCTTAGGCGTTACGTACACATCACATTACACATTTTGTTTAAATCGGCATTAAAAATGGCACAGTCGATCGGGATAAAAAGTAATCCTATGTGTTAATCCAGGGTGTCAGCTACCTCCATAGCAAATTTTATCAAAATTGATCCAGCTGTTTGTCCGTGAAGAAGTAACAAATATACTGGGAAAAAGAAGGCATTAAAAGATCGCTCTTAGCGATAAGACCGCCCATTGTGTCACCCTTTGTAGTTTCTATATTTACCTATGTCTGTAATTTATATGGTGTACATAATAAAGAGTAAGTATTCTATTATGTTAGGTTTTGTTATGTTATTTAGATTATATGACGCAATTTGTTGTAATTTACTATTTTTAATTTAATTTATTTTTGTGTTCGATTATTTGTAATCGACTTATCTGACAACACCGAAACGATTCAATTGGTGTGATTCTCTTTGGAAAGGTTGTCAAAAAAGAAAAAAAAAAAGAAAAAGAATGGCGGGAGATTTGTTTTTGGTAGATTGTTCTGGTACGCGGTGCTTGTGTTGGACGCACAATAATTGATCTTTTACATTGCTGGTCTCCATCTGCATATAAGTTATCACAGTTGTCATATTGTAAAAGCAAAACAATAAATACTTATACTAAAGTGAGGCAGTTTTATTACAATTATATTCTTGACAAACACACATACAAACTTTCGCCTTTATAAAATTAATGTGATCTACTCAGGGGCCCCGCGGTCCTTATGAGCCTAGGGCCTCCAATAGGTGAAAGACGGCCCTTAATCCAAGCGCATCGTATTTTATCAGCCACAAGCCATTTAGCTAGACAATTATTAGACTAACAAAACAAATACTTCGGTTATTACTCTCTGACGTCAAACGCCGTTGTTGTCAACGCGCGTGGGCGGGAAACGTCTTTACCATTACGCTCTATTTCGCGTCCGAGGTCAATAGGGTAACCAATTTCACGGCTACGCATTGTTTGGCAAACAAGCCGACAGCCCCGGATTATAATGCCAAGCCTACAAAGCCCCGGCCTAGGGGGCCAGCAAGCCTAGAAGCCCCAATGCTACCCCGACTTGAAGGCTAATTCTCGTAATTTAAAACGTTCAAAATCTAGTCGCAGTTTCATCTCAGCGATAATCGATGTCAAAAACTTGTCAAAAATGCAGGGAAATTAGAGATATTTTAGTCAGATCGAGACTGAGATCAAGACTGTGAACGTTCATAAAGTTACGAGTATTGCCCCTTAGGTAGCTTGCCTGCATGACAGGGTCTTTTTTTCCATTGGCCATTCTGGGAAAGTGCCGGTTATTTCGTTTATTCACCCCAAAAAATCCACCCTAAGGCGGACCGTGGACACAGGAAACGTATGTCCGAGAATCCATAAAATTTCGTTTATCCGACTAGGCCTAGGGTGGATTCTCGGACATGCCAATGCCATGTAATAGGTAACCCGCAAGTGCCTATAGTGCGTCGTTCATAGGGAGGGGGGGTCATGAATCGAGGGGATTCATGAGAGGGCCTATTTCCTGCCAGGCAGCGTCGTAGCTAGGGGAGTAGGGGCAGTGTGCTACAATTTTCGAGCCCTAAAAATAAGGCCCTGCCAGCCGGATAACATGATGGTACCTAACTGCGTAACACATTATCAATCGGAATCGGTTTCATTTTAACAGTTCAATATATTCATTGCGTTATTTACGCTGTTGAGCAGACAAATTTTTCGTATTTATGAAGTATATTGTATAGCATCGGCCCTGACCTAGCTGGAATCCAGACAGGCGCTTTACTTTGAGTAAAAAAAATCATAATCACCACTGCTCTCAAAACTGTCAAGGAAAATATTGTGAGAAAACCGGCGGCATGTCGAAGACATCCTACCAGCCCGCACTGGGCCGGAAGGTTACAGCCCACTGCCTCTCGAAGAGGAGGAATGTGTCCCAGCAATGGAAACATTTGACGGTGCTCTATTTTTTTAACAGCTTTGAGAAACCAGAATAAAAGAATAGGGTAAATGTCAGCTAGAAAGCGAAAGCTGCATCAGCAGTCGAGTTTTCTTGTAATTTCTAAGGCACCACACAAGCTAGTCAGACTGCTAATAAAATGGTTCTACTCATTAGAAAAGTTGACGTAAGTTATAAAATGCACTGATAAAACACACAGCGCCATCTAGTAGTGAACAGCAACAACTATTCATAACGATAACAACAGTATGCACCGATAGATAGCGTCATTTCGTCTTCAATTTGAAAATTAAAAATTTCATATTTCTATTTTCGCTGTAATGTTAAAGTATTATTGTAGGTACTTTTCTTGGCATGGAGTAACGCAGCAGAGGAAAGAGCGGTGAGTGGTGAATAATAGTACACCTACATTTTTCTAGTTCCAAACGCAAATAATAATAGTGGGTAGACAAATCCTGCGCTCGTAGAGAACGCGACCTTGCTACATAGTATAATTAGTAATCTGTGATCGCGACGCACCCGTAAAGCGCAGTACACACTGAGCCCGCCGGGCCGCTGACCTATGTCGGCAACTTGACCGAAATCGACATGATTCTTTTCATATAGGCCGCCGCGCCGGGTTGTGTCGGCGGGCTCAGTGTGTATTGCGCTTAAGGTGAATGCGCAGTTGTAGCCTACGAAATTCAAATTTTCTTACGTTTTTTGCAATTTTCAGGTCAGTGTCAGGTTTTATCTTGATCAAAATTTGATTCGCGACTATAACAGGTACCTACGTATTTACAGAATTATAATCATCAGAATCATTAATACATCTTTCTAAGTTAGATTTCTACCGTTAAGAACAAATCTCGTATGGAAAAGTGTTTATGGTAGAAATCTAACTTAAAGAGATATATTAATGATTCTAATGACTATAATTCTGTAAATACATGTCTATTATAGTCGCAAATCATATTTTAATCAAGATACAACCTGACACTGACCTACAAATAGCAAAAAACGTAAGAAAATTTAAATTTTGCGGTCTACCACTACGCATTCACCTTAAGGCTGCCTTTCCACCAGATATATGCGAGCGAGGCGTAGCGAGGGATGTATCAATGTATGTGAAACCAACCAATAACATCGCTTCATTTTTATAGCTAGAACTAAGTTAGCATTGTTATTGGGTAGTTTTACACACATCCCTCGCTACGCAACCTCGCTCCTCTGGTGGAAGAAACACAGCCTTAGGGGGCGTGGCGAGCGGTACCGGGGCATGGCCCCCCGGCCGCGGAAGCCTATACGGTGTCCTGTGAATACAGGCCCCTCATTCTGTTCGCTGCAGTGGATAATAATTTACTGGGCGCGCATGAGTTACGTGCGCCCATGTGAGCGGTTGCATGTTGCGTTTCTGCAGGCGCGCTACGACGCTGATTCACTTCGCCGCTTTCTTCACACTGGGGGTCTGTCCCCGCCAGGTAAGACCGGTGGCGGATTTACCAATAGGCTGAGTAAGCTGGAGCTTAGGGCGGCAGATTTTAGGGGCGGCTAATTTGAGGCTAACATTTTTTTTAATGTCTTCCTGAAATTAAAAGATTAATATTTATATACCTACCATGTTTTTTTAGAAAGAATAAACAAAGTGAATGCAAAGAAGAAGAGACGAGACGGGACGGGACGGTGACGGGTGAGTGTGAAGTGAATTCAGGCTTCTATCGTAGATTTTATCTCAGTTGCCGATCTTTACAAATCTCTTTGCAAGTTTTTCGTAGCTGATGAACGAGAAAATTTTAAGTATTTTAAAGAAAAGGCGAAGCAGTATACAAAAGACATGGGACATTATTGTAGAGGTCGGTAGGGGCGGCAAAATTTGAATAGCCTACTGGCGGCAAATGTGTATATCCGCCACTGGGCAAATGGTTTACTGGGCGCGCATGAGTTACGTGCGCCCATGTGAGTGGTTGCATGTTGCGTTTCTGCAGGCGCGCCACGACGCTGATTCACAGCGCCGCTTTCTTCACACTTTGGGGTCTGTCCCCGCCAGGTGAGACCCCCGTTACCTGGGGGAGGCTCGCTGGACAAATCCTGTGCCTAGCTCCAATTATACCAATAAATATACCAATTTTATTATATTTTCAAACTCAAATGGGTCCCGCCTGCTTACAACTTTTATTTAATTTAAAATGGGCTTCAGTTTTTTTTTTACTATTTAATTAAAGTTTTTTACCGCAGTCGGGTTTTTTTAGTTTTTTTAATTACTTTTTTTCAGGTTGATAACCACACTGTCGCATTTGGGTAAGGCCTGTAATGATGATAAATAAAAATAAATATAAGCTGACTTTTGATTCTACGATAAACCTATACAAAGCATTTGAGGTCAACTAAAACTGGAAGAATGTATACCATGATGTGTAGCCGCGTGTGCCGATACCTGAGGGGCAATTCTCGTATTTTTAAGAACGTTCACAGTCTGATCTCAGCCCCTAATTTCCCTACATTCTGACAAGTTTTTGCCATTTGTTTGTCGCCGAGATGAGACTGCGACCTGCACCCTAATTGCGTAACACACTATCAATCTCAATCTGAATCATTTTGAAGGATATTGCTAATCCATTGCTTCATATGTTCGAAAAATCTGTCTGCTCAACAACGTAAATAACGCAATGAATGTTGTTGAACTGTCAAAATTAAACCCATTGCTACTGATAGTGTGTTACGCAATTGCCCCATAGATTTTGAACGTTTTAAATTACGAGAATTGGCCTTCTGACGTAGAACCTGATGGTAGCATAGGAAATTTGGATGTTCTACAATGTCGGCACATCATTACAGACGCCAGCACATCAAGCTACTACAATCTGTCAAATTTCTTTAATAGATTTACAACTTTATCGCCAAAGCGTAAGGTTCAAAGTTGATTGGGAAAATTTGACAGTTTCGGGTAGGTTGATGTGTTGGCGTCTGTACGTTGCATCCGTGCGTAGCAGAGGCGTGTCACTAGTGAAAAATAAAAGACAACTCTATAATAATCACCTATATTGTGTTAAATACATAATTTATTGATGGAATAATATTGCCTGTTCAAAAAAATAAGAATTTTCTAATCCGGCAACACTTCAAGATGGCGACGAACACTATTCACTTATATCTAGTATTTAGTCCCAGGATGTTCATTTTGTGGGGGCAACCATTTCCTCCAAGGCTTTGATTTCGGCTGAAATATAAAAGAAAAAGATTGGTAAATTGTTTTAATGATTTTCGAGGATTTTAGGGTGTTATAGCACAACTCAGGAGAGGCTTATGATGATACCTTTAAATAAAAAAACATTATTTAATAGTGCAAAACCACCCATTTTGGAGCATTGAAAATTAGACTTTAAAAGTTTACAAATACAGTACATTTTAATTTGTAGGAACATAAATATTAATTTTATTTATATTTGTGCAAGAATTAAATCCAATAAGATAGAGAACTAACTAATAAATGATTATTTATTTATCCAAAAACTAAAATGTCTATTAAGCCCACATTCGCATGGGAGTAAAAATATCGCGGAGGGATTTTATCGCGCATTGGATTTTCAACTCTAGGTGTTGAGAATCCAACAGAGCGCTTCCTAGTGCGTCAAAAGAAACACACTGTTGGAATTTCAACTCACTGATGACCAACCAGAGGAGCTTATAGAATAAGGTGTATGATTAAACTTTATTCTGTCAAATGACAATTTTGACATTCTTACAACTTTGTACTTTATGATGCTTAGGATAAAGTTTATTATTCAATGTCATCAGAATACATTCTGCTTTGGACTTCTTGTCTACCACCTACTTTCAGAAAGAAAAATCAATATAAAAAAGGTGACAGATGCATAATCAGCCCATAATGTTCCCACTACTGGGACACAGGCCTCTCTGTGAGAGGGGGTGGGCCATAATCCACGACACTGGCCCAGTGCAGGTTAGTAGATGTCACATGTCTACGAATTTTTGGTTCTAGGACATGCCGTTTCCTCATGTTTTCCTTCCTTTTCGCTTTACTTTATGTAAATTATTTAATCACCACTCTGCTATCAAAAAGGTGAAGGAAAACATTGTGAGGAAACCGGAATGTCCTAGAACCAAAAATTCGAAGACAGGTATACGTGACATCTACTAACCGTACCGTGCCGGTGGTACAGTGATTTATTTTTATAAATATACAGTGCTTGAGATACTTCGTTGTTTCCTTATATTTCGATACCCAATAGTTTGCCGCTAGAGGTAAAAAATTTAAATTGTAACAGTGGCGCCCAACATGGGGCCCAACTGTAACAATTGAGGATCATGGGTTCGACATTCTACATTCATCCAAAAGCATAATTGTAACACCGCACTGGGTGTGTTGGATTATGGCCGCCCAGTCCCTCTCACAGAGAGGAGGCTTGTGTCCCAGCTGTGGCAACATTATAGGCTGATTATGCATGGCCAATGATATAGCCAACCTATTTTTGGATTGATTCGCCTTTAAGAAAACATATGTAACGCAGTTAGGCTCAAATCACACCAAGATGGCAGCAAAGCAGCGAGCAGTGTCAGTGTCATATAATTTTAAACTCTATCTATTATGTCCATTAAAACACTGTATTTCGGTAAATACGTTTATTGAGCTGGGTAGCAAAAACAGTATAAAAGTCAACTGAAGAAAACTCACCTACCCACTACTTAGTCAATCTTATTATTACAATAAGATTTGACAAGTACCTACGTTAAATATACAACATACCTTTCCCCCAAGTATGTGAACCATATATAAACAAAAATAGAAAACAATACTTAAATACTTAACACAATTTTCTAAGTTAGTTACAACCTCCAGGCATATTACAAATTAAATATATATAGAAGAACAACATGTCTAATCATTATAGAAATAATTGAACACAACTAAAATGCTTACAACATAAAGTTACAATCACTGGTTGATCTAGTATAAGGAGTCTTGCCGTGGTGAGCAGATATCTTAGTTTTAATTTTGCCACCAGAAAAACTAGATTCGGACTCTGACGGTATACCTAACATTTCAGCCCATTTATCTGAACTTGGTATTTCGATAATTTGGTCACTATCCTGACTAGAAGGTATATCTTCCATTACCTGATCTCCATCCCCATTAGTATGTTCCCCCGGTACCATTTCCCTGTTCCTATCTTGTTCCTCTTTTCCTTGCTCCGTTACTGTGTCTTGTGTGTGTTGTTTAATTAATTGGTCTATATGTCTGTTGACCACTGTTCCATCCCTAGTTTCGACTTGATAGCTAGATGGACCTTCTTTATTTATCACAATACCTGGTAACCAACGTGGTCCACTACTGAAATTTCTGTACATAACTTTTTGTCCTACGTCTGTCTGTCTGTTCTTCTTATTACTATTCCGTTCTACTTGATCTTCCCGATTTTTACGCTGTTTGTCATGTGGATTAATAGTGTCTAATAATGTTCGAATTCTTCTGTTGAATAGAAGCTCTGCAGGGCTTTTGTTAGTCGACGTACATGGTGTAGCTCTAAGTCCCAAGAGCATGTTCGGAATTTTAATTTCCCAGGACATACCATCCATTTTGCGCAGTTTATCTTTTACAGTTTGTACCATACGTTCTGCCAGTCCATTGGTGGCAGGGTGGAAAGGTGCTGACTTAATGTGTTTTATTTTATTAGCATCTAAGAATTGTTTCATCTCAGACGAAACAAAAGCTGTGCCGTTATCAGAAACCAAGGTCTCACACAGTCCGTGAATAGCAAAAATCATTCTCAAATGCCTAATTACAGTAGCTGAAGTCATATTGTTAACAATAAACACTTCAGGCCATTTCGAATATGCATCAACAATTATCAGAAATGTTTTATTTTGGTATGGTCCTGCGAAATCAATATTTAGCCTAGACCAAGGTTTTGCTGGCTTAACCCACTCGTAACTTGTTTTTGGTGGCATGTGCCTGCTTTCTAAACATTTATTGCAGTTTTGAACTAAAGATTCAATGTCATCATTCAGTTGTGGCCACCATACATAACTTCTGGCCAGTGCTTTTGTTTGGACAATGCCACTGTGTGCTTTATGTAAAGCGCGCAGAACAGGATCACGTAGTGATGATGGTACCACCACGCGACAGCCTAGGAGGACACAATCCTCATGCACCGACAGTTCAGTACGATGCAGCCAGTATGGACGTAGCTGATCGTCTGATACCTTAGCTGGCCAGCCACACAAAATATGATGATTTACCCGATTGAGAATTTTGTCACGCTTTGTAGCGTATGCTATTTTGTCCACATCAACAGGAAAATCTTCAGGAGCTTCCGCCATAAGCAATATTTCATGTAGCTGTGGCTCCGGTTGCTCAGGGACAGGCTGTGGCCAGCGACTTAACCCGTCAGCGTGACCTATCTGTGGCCCTGGCTTGTATGTTATGTCATAACTGTAAGAAGTAAGTATCAAAGCCATTCTAGTTAGACGAGGTGACAAAACATTGGAGATAGGTCGTTTTGGGTCAAAAATACCTAGTAGTGGTTTATGATCAGTTACTATCATAAATGACCTGCCCATTAAATAATTGTGGAATTTCCTAACACCGAACATTATAGCAGTCGCTTCTTTATCGAGCTGTGAGTAGCGTCTTTCATGCGTATGCAGGGTCCTAGAGCCCATGGCAATAGGACGTTCTTGTCCGTCGTCCATGACGTGAGACAAGACTGCGCCCGCTCCATATTCCGAACTGTCACAGGTTAGAACCAATGACTTATTCAAATCATAATGAACCAGCGTTATCTCGCAAGATAAAAGTTGCTTAGCAGTATTAAAACTGTTCTGCTCTCGATCTGTCCATACCCACTCCTGGGATTTGTCGAGCAATCTGTGTAGGGGCTCTAGAACAGTCGCCTTATGAGGTACAAACCGTTCATAAAAGTTGTATAGACCTAAAAATGCTTGTAGCTGTTGAACATTTTTAGGTTCCGGTGTATTAAGTATCGACTCCACTTTACTTGGTGCCGGATGGATTCCGTCGGCATCGATAACAAAACCTAAAAATTCCACTCGCTCCTTAGCGAACTTACATTTATTCATATTGAGACGCAAACCCGCCTTCTCTATTCGCTTCAGCACTATGTCAAGACGCTGTGTCATCTCCGGCATAGTGCGACCACTGATGATGACGTCATCAATCAGTACAGCCACGCCGGACACTCCAGCTAGCAATGCAGTCATCAATCGCTGGAAAATGCCCGGACAAGCCTTCACACCGAATGCTAACCTGTGTACTGTGTACAAGCCCTTGCATGTATTTAATGTTAAGAGTCGTGCTGTGTCGTCCGTGACTACCACCTGTGTATATGCTCTATCTAGATCTAGTGTGGTGTAGAATTTACCCCCAGATACTGTTGCGAAAACCTCACTAGCAGTAGGCATTGGGTATGTGTCAGACTCAGTAGCCTGATTGACCGTGCTACGGTAATCGCCGCAGAGGCGAATATCACCGTTCTTTTTGATAATCGGTACAACCGGTGTCGCCCAGTCTGAAAATGATACGGGCCGCAAAACATTTTCACCTACTAAACGGTCAATTTCTTTTTCAACCCTATCTTTAATAGCGTAGGGTACTGGACGCGCTTTTAAAAACTTGGGGCACGCATTCGGTTTTAACTGAATCTTGACAGGATTTCCCCGGTAGGTACCAAGTTCGTCCTTGAAAACCTCCCTATACTTCGCTAACACCTCATCAATTTCAGACATATCGATGTTAGCAATTTTATTAACACTTACTAATATTTGAAGAGCCTCAAACCAATCACGACCTATCAGATTTGGCCCTGAGCCCCTAGCTACCACTACAGTCAGCTCGCGCTTAATGTCCTTATATTGTACCGTCACTGTCGCTTGGCCGATGACCGACACTCGCGAGTCGTTCCACGTGCGTAATCTTGTGCGTAGCGGCTGCGGCGCGGCGCGCGGCGGCAAACGGTCCCACGTGCGCTCGTTGATCAGCGAGAACGCGGCGCCGGAGTCGACTTCCATGTCAACGAGCACGCCGTCCAGCGACACACGCAGCTTGTATGCAGGCACGTGCGAGTGTGTACCCTCCACTTTGTAGATTCCGTTCAGTTGCGCATCCGACTCGTCGTCACCGGCGTAGTTCACTTTACCAGGGTTATTTTTCTTCTTAGCAGTGCAGATCTTCTCGATATGCCCCTTCTTCTTACAATACCGGCACACCGCGTTTACAAAACGGCATTCTCCACCATGACGATCGCCGCATCGGTAGCAGAGACGAATGTTCGGTTTGACCTTCATTGCGTTCACATCCATTGGTTCCCCAGCAGACGGCGGACACAACTCGGCGCTGAGCGACGGCGTCGTCGCCTGTTCGCTGGCGTGCATCATACGCGCATCCTTCCCCGCGGTCTCGGCTGACACCATGGCATCCACAACGTCTTGGTATTGCAAATTGTCCCTCTTCAACAACTCGTACTGCAGCTTGCGATCGCTCATGCCACACACCAACCTGTCACGCAACATGCGTTCCAGATTTGGGAAATTACAGTTGGTACTGATTTTCCTCAGCTGAGCGATATATTCTGACGCCGATTCACCCACAGATTGATCACATTTGTAAAACTTGTAAGAAACTGATATTTCGTTAGGCTTCGGACAATAATGTTTGGTCAAAATGTTTGTCACTTCAGCAAAAGTCACATCACTGGATTTCTGTGGAGTGATTAGCGCGAGAAGGGTCTCGAACACCTCAGCACCACAAACCGTAAAAAAGTTAGCTTTTTTTAGTGAATCATCGGTGATTCCACTTGCTTCAAAACAATAATTTAGCCGAGTTATGTAACTGTCCCAATTGTCATTTTTCACACTGAATTCATGAAATTTCACTAATTTACGCTCCATAGTGTATGTTTAACCTTCGTCGCCACTATTATGTCCATTAAAACACTGTATTTCGGTAAATACGTTTATTGAGCTGGGTAGCAAAAACAGTATAAAAGTCAACTGAAGAAAACTCACCTACCCACTACTTAGTCAATCTTATTATTACAATAAGATTTGACAAGTACCTACGTTAAATATACAACACTATCTTTATTACTATATTACATATAGTATCGCTTGAGAAACTTGAGTTGTAGGAGTGCCGCAAGCGGCCGCTCAACCTTTTCAAGTTTCTCAAGCGATACTATGTATTATAATAATGAAGATAAAGTTTAAAATTATATGACACTGAAACTGCACACCTCACCGCTGCCATCTCCGTGTGATTTGAGCCTTAAATAAAATAACATACCAGCAGCAGCAATAGCCTTTTCCTTCCTCAACTTCTCTTCCCTGATGGGTTTCTCCTTAGCCTCGATCTCTCGGAGCTTGGCCTCTCTCTTGGAGAGCCGGGACTGATGGAAGGCTCCATAGAGGATGCCGGTAGTGAGCAACGACCAGCGGCCGAACTGGAATAGAACAGAATACTCTCTATTATTATTTACCCCTTAAAATTCTTCTTATCTTCTTCTTATTAGCCTGTGACGTTCCACTGCAGGGTAAAGGCCTCCACAGGCAGCAGGGTTAGACAAATTAACCCACCACGCTTGTCTAGTGCGAGTTGGTGGGTGTACAGTGGACCGCCTGACTGGGTCCGTGGGCGCCGCCTTTGACGTGCTAGATGTTCATCAGCCGCCGCCCTGAGTTGATATCCTGCACTAATATCGACTGTTCCATCCGAGCCTATTTGGATGTATTTATCCCATAGCCTACAGGTGGCGTTCTATATTTAGTTCAATACTAAATGCATGACTGTTTAAAGTCATATCGAGGACTAAGACCCCTTAAAATTATACATGTAAATGTAGAAATATTACAAGGGGTGGCTCAATGGGCACTCCTATTGTTATACCTTTGAGTGCACAGGCGGCACCCAGATTAAGTCAGAAACCCTCGGGACACCCAGATCTTACAAAGATGTTCTCAACAAGCCAGGAGATGTAATCAACGTCTGGAGAGAGGTGGGCTGGTTCGAATAACCAAAACCAGCCCCCATGGCCCATGCACTATGATCCACTTGAAGGACTAAGTGCGGAAACCAAACCCATAACATAGAATCTTTGGATGGATTAAGAGAACCTTTGGAAGGGTCTGGAAATTCAATGGTGAAGTCTCATACGAAAAATATGTGCTTAGATTTTGATGTAAGTAGGGTTTCCATTTAGAAATTTGGAAAGTCCTGACAAAAAGCTTGACATTTCAATAAAAGTCTGGACATTTTAGTCACAAAAACCAAATATCTATGTATATAAGTTTTATTACTCATATTCCATGTAAGTCAAAAAATCCGGACAAATTAAAGAGCCAGACAAAGTCCGGACAAAAGCCTAGAAATCCGGACGTGTCTGGACAAATCCGGACGAATGGTAACCCTAGATGTAAGTTACTAGGTATTTTTTTTTGCAGTTTTGTTTTAGTTGTATTTTATCTCCAAATTAGTTCAAAAGATTATTGCTTCTCCACGGGAATCTTTTGGAATCATAGAAATACCTTCAATATTGTGACAATTTATACTTTTTTAAGTAATTTAATCATGGTTTTTTAAGTTGGTATGAAGTAAAACGAAATCGATATTGAAAAAGGTGACATGCTCTGTGGAATGAAGTGCCACAGGCTATGTTTTTACATACCCCAACTCTTTGGCTTGATAGTTGATAGCACTAGTATGTGGGTGAAGTTAATGATTTAGAATTAGAATTATTGCAGCTTTGTTTATTGTAATGACACGAATTTACAGTGTTCATGAACTGTCCAATCTTAACTTAAGCCATAAAAATGCAAGGTTACATTGGAATAAATCCTATTTATAATTGAAAACAACACTGTCCATGACATTAAAAATAATGATATTATACCTCTTTTCATAAAAAGCAGATTTAAAAAAAAGAATCACTTTGAATTAAGAATTCAAGTTCGAAAACACTGTGTTACATAATGGTAGTTTTAGTATGAAAAAATGTTTTATAAAATTAATGTATTTACCCTGATGAGTGGCGAAACTTTCACTGGGGGTCCATAGGGAAGCGCAGACATATTGATTTTTATATAACTGGGACTCGGAAAATCCAAATAGGATTTATTGAAAAATCCCAAGATTCGATTTGCCGTAGAGGTTATAACTGGGTGGGGTTGTCAAACGCAAAATTTTTCTATAAAAAAATAGCTGTCAAAAAGGTTGTGAAATATTTATCTTTTCTAATTTCTAAATGGTTTCAAATATAATTTAAATTGTTCAATTATAAATTTCGTATCTAAATTATAATAATACAGTAAAAACTAATTTTATTTTGTACTATAACGATTTTAGTAGTAACCAAACGTTCTTTGACAGTAATCAGCTGTAATTATTTTGCAAAGAAAAGAATGAGTAAAACTGTGATGTATGTACAATAATAAATTAATTTTAGCTTTTACTTAGGTTAAAAATTGAATATTTATCGAGTGGTTTATTTATCCAGACTCCGGAGCATGCGCTGTAATTCGTAGCATTTGCATTCCAAGTAGTTCATAATACAAACCACGAAGTAAATTACTCCGTGATGCAAACGAAACGTAATTTTGACATTTTGACAGCCCACGAATGAATGAACACCCGGTGATTTCTCATTCGCTATCAAATCACTCAATTAAATCAATCAGTCTTCAAAATGGCGTTAATCATGCCGTTTGTGTCCGTCGCTATATCTATATTGTACACGCCGTTATTACTTTTAATACTGTGCATAATATTTCTTGCTTCTATTGGAAAATCTTTGGGCGTTAGAAGGTTGTACGTGAACATATTGCTGAAACTTTTCGAGGTATGTAAATATTTTTCTTATAAAAATAAATAATAAACGTTTTTTTTTCTACGTCGACGACAACAACACGTGAGGTCAGTAGAGCATAAATTCTTTATTTATTTTTTCACATGAATTACTTAGCTACCGAATTGATTTTTTGTTAGGTTATTGTCCTTTGCATTCTGTATTTCGTTTATGACTCATCTTGGTTCGTGGTTTACCGTATTATCTTTAATTTTATAACAGATAGTGAGATTATTTCGTTAATTGTATCTCCGTAATGTATTTTCCAAATCCGAAGTCCGATTGTAAAGGGAACTTTTTACATTACGTCTACTGGGTGATGAACTGTTGGCGAGACCTTCGTTCGCCATGTGTAATATTGCTGGCTGGCAGAGTATCCTCGAATCTTCGCCTGAAAAGCCAGGTAGCGTAATGTCTGAAAACCTCCATCTTCTTTTACTGGTAAACAACTGCGTATCACGAGAATAAAGTCCAATTAATACGTTCCTCATAATTGAAAAGGTTAAAATGATGACAGCATCACCAAATTCTTCAATATCGCATGAATACTATTGGTTTTCGGGTATGTTTTTATGGCTGTGGTCTTGAGCACTTCAACTGGAAATAAAAAGTCTTATGTCATATTTATCTATTTTAAGCCCCATTTTATAGAAACAAACAGTAAATTTTCACCAGAACATAATTTTTTATCATATTGGGCTAAGAATCAGCTCTTTTTTAGAGTAAAAAGTTACTGAATACAGCCCCAAAAGCCCCTTCAATTTTGAAGGAGATTGTTAAACAAAAATAAGAAAAAGGAGTCTAAAAGTTGCTTCATATGTTCCAAAAATTTGTTTAATCAACAATGTAATTAATGCAATAACACAAATACTGTTGTTAAATTGTCAAAATGAAGGACATTGCCATTGTAAGTATGTTTCGTAATTATTAGTTTAGCTTGTCAGGAAAGAAGCATCAACCACCTCCCAACTTCGTTAAACCTCAGGAGCATTTGCCTCCTGGGCGTGAACTCCAGTAGCCTATATGAAAAGCTCGATTCGAATCGATTGTGCACCCAAGTAGGCCGCTGCAAACACAATTTCTAAGGATTACAGACCCAACCAACACCGAATGTGGTGCTTCTGACAATGTCCCACTTGCTGGAGTGTTCTAAGTGCCCGTCCACCTGCACCTTGGATGACCTAAATAATGCTACTGATGCCGCAATCAACATGGCCACCTACTGCACACAAACTATATTAAAAAAAAAACTAAGAGTACCATCTTATCTCAACACTCCTACTGTACTTGAGAAAATTGATAAACATAAAAGGCGCTATGCTGATCGTCTAGCCACCCACCCAAATCCCCTGGCTTTTAAATTGTTAGACAGCAGAGAATCTGTCAATCGACTTAAGAGAAGTCAAGTAATAATAAAGAGGTAGCAGCGGGCAATGGCCCCTGTACCTGAAACGCCATTTTATTCACTCAACGAAACTGATAATAGTCCAGAAAGGACTGATAGCAGTTATTGAAAGAAAAAAAAAAAAAGAGTACAGACAGCGGCAGAGAAAAGGAACCCCCTTTGGTAATGACTCATTACCAAAGGGGGTTCCTTTTCTCTGACGCTGTCCGTACCATCAATATGAAAAGAAGAAAATTTGTTTAATTCATGTTTATTTTAGTTTGACAACACTGCCCTGCAGTGAATCCCAATGCTTGCATCAAGCAAGATCATAGTCAAGATCAGGCCCATTTAATTAATCAGTTGAAGGACACTGGCCACGACACAATCAAGTTTTATTGTTATTACGTCTGGAGAGACTAGTGTCCCGCAGTGATCACAAAAAAAAAAAAGATAAAAATTAAATTTAATTCTGTTGCTTACAAATGACTTTTAAATTTTCTGGATTTTATTTATTTATTTATTAAAACTTTATGCACAGGTAAAAAAAATACTGTACAAAGGCGGACTTAATGCCTGAGGCATTTTCTACCAGTCAACCTTAGGGTGATGCAGAGACAAAACATGGCAGGTGCAACATACAGGATAACTAGCTAAATGACTATAAAATACAAGAATAATATATCATAGATATGTACGTACATACATTTTAACTTTAAATGGTTTTCTTTCAAAATGTCAAATCAAATTAAATCATTTATTTTTTGCCAACATGGGTAGGGGTAGGGGTATAAATGTTATATGTATATGTTTTGGTGAAATGGTAATGTTCTCCATGCTCTGCCATCACTTGGGCATGCAAAATTTACACATACATTATGGCATGTCATGTCATGTACATGTCTCAAATTAAAAATCATAATATTTAATTTCACACAAAATTATGGGCACTTTTGAAACCTTAAAAGCTGGGTGCATGGTTCCAATTGGTTGTTTCCTATAGAAAAGAGTGGGCACGAAATTCCAAGGCTCCAAAATTGCTTGGCAATGTTTTTAAATTACAGTGTTAATTGTTATGGGAGGCTTGTCAATAATATACGGTCACCAAAAGCGATAAGTAACCAGGGTACTTAGATATACTTACCTAGTTGAAGTTTATTATGAATCCGATGGATGGTTTCAAATAAAATTAATTTATTTAATGGAAATAAACAGTTCATTTATCAAGTGTTGACTAGAAAATTACAATGTCATTAATAATGTAATTTTCTTGTCAACACATTAATTTGTGGATACAAAATTGGTATGCCTGAATGGTCCTGTTTCAAAAGTTCACTTAATCTAGTTAATAGAGCTAAGACACCCCGTTTACGTTATACTAAGCTCTGCCCGAAACTTTGTCCACATTAAATTCTTGTTTTAACATAAAATACATCCTACTAGCTGCGCCCCGCGGTTTCACCCGCATAAGTGTCGATCCCAAGCGAATATCGGGATAAAAAGTAGCTTATATGTTAATCCAGGGTGTCAGCTACGTCCATACAAAATTTTATCAAAATTGGTCCGGCCGTTTGAGTGTGAAGAAGTAACAAACATATAAACACACACTTTCGCTCTCACAAACTTTCGCTTTTATAATATTAGTGTGATATGTAGAAGTATAGATGGTACAGACGCCAGCACATCAAGCTACTACAATCTGTCAAATTTCTTTAACCGATTCCGTAGGCGCCATGGGTGTTTTCTGTGAATGGCGTGTGGCGCCCGAGAGGAGCCAAAATCTCGGATAAAACACCATTTTTCAGTGGTTATCCGTAAATGAAAGTGTCCTTATTTGTCACGCAGATTACGATTCCAGTGTTAGCTTCGGGATATTTATTTATTTATTTATTAAAACTTTATGCACAAGTAAAAAAAAAATACTGTACAAAGGCGGACTTAATGCCGGAGGCATTTTCTACCAGTCAACCTTAGGGTGATGCAGAGACAAAACATGGCAGGTGCAACATACAGAATAACTAGCTTGGAAATGACTATAAAATACAAGAATATATACATAGATACATACATACATACATATAAACCACATGAACTCTCAGGGGAGAAATGATCGGTAGAGGAGAAAACGAATCCAGCAAATCAGCGCTGGGATGTTACAGCCAACTTCTGCCGAATATGTTCACGTGCCTTCACTTTAAAAGATAACCGACTGGTTGCCGTCCTGATGTTCAGAGGGAGCGCATTCCATAGAAAGACCGCCTGGACAAAGAAAGAAGAATGAATGAAACCAGAACGGTGAGAAGGACATCGTAGAAGGCGATTGTTGGTGGAACGAAGATTTTTAGCATGGGCAGAGCATAAATATTGAATTTGGGAAGTCATGTAAGAAGGAGCAGTGGGTTTGTCAAGAATAGAGAACAACGTAGTCAGCGCCCTCAACTCTCTGCGCTGGCGAATGGGTAACCATTTTAAAAGCCGCCGGTGCTCGGAAACATGGTCATACTTACGAAGATTGAAAACGAATCGAATGCAGTTATTAAGAAGACGGTCAAGTTTATTGAGGAGATCTGCATTCAGGTCATAGTAACACACATCACCATAGTCAATTATGGGAAATATTAGGGACTGTACAAGCATTGCCTTTATGTGTGAAGGGAGAAGGTTTTTCAATCGGTAGAGCGACCGCAACGTTCCGGTGACTTTCTGACTTACAGTCGTAACCTGCTTTCGCCAGTCAAGACAGGTGTCGACATGCAGACCAAGATTCTTAACATCAGAGCTAAACGGGATGACTGAGTTGTCGAAGATCACAGGTGGCACAGTTAAGCCATTCAGCTTCCTCATGCTGTAGGGGCTGCCTACTAAGATAGCCTGACACTTGGTGGGGTTAACCGCCACCCCGAATCGATTAGACCAGTCTTTAACGACATCTAAATCCCGGTTTAGCTCATCAATTGCATCTGATATGTTGTCAACACCTGCCCAGCAATAAGGATATTGCATGAAAACGCATACTTCAGGAGTTGGAAAAAATTTGTTCGCCACGAATACATTTGTTCGCCGTCAGGCGCTATAGTTTGAAAAAACTACCATTGCACTGAATCGGTTAATAGATTTTCAACTTTATCACTACAGCATAAGGTTCAAAGTTGATTGGGAAAATTTGACAGTTTCGGGTAGCTTGATGTGCTGGCGTCTGTACATACATAACTGGTAAAATTTTATATTCAGCTCTGCCTAACCTTGAAATGAAAACAGGTGTGATGTTATTTGAACATCCATTTCAAAGTCCAAACATCAAACAAAGACCTAATTAGGTTAATTTTGTACCAATTAGAACATTATCTCTATGTACTTAAATGCTATCAGCATTTAAGTACACATTATTAGAATATTATTGATAGTGTAATATATAATTGTTGATACTATCTGATGCCGCAGCGATCGATCGAAGGTTGAGATACGCTTGTTGCGGTATATACGTGGATGGGTGACCATCCATTAGATATATATCAATACCCCTCCATGACTCGGGAAGCACGTTAAGCCGTTGGTCCTGGTTGTAATTTATCTGGGGGCACGGCACTAAACGAAATTGCCTACGTCATAGGCAATGTCGACTGAGAAAAAATGGCAAAACCAACTCAGAGGTCAGCCTGTTCAAAAATCCAGACATAATCCTGGTCAGATCATGTGATGGTCCTCACATGATCTGACCAGGATTATGTGGGGAGTAGATGAGTGTCTGCAAAATGGTCTTTTAGGGCAAGTGCCACCTGCCAGGGTCGCGGGTTGTTCGAAAGAGATACCGTGCCCCCTGGCACAGGCAACTGAAGGAACACGGGTGGGTTTTAGTCGGTAAAAGTCTGACACGCCCTCGCTCCGCCCAGAGCGGGAGAAGTTATTTGATCATTTCCCATCCAAAAAAAGGGAAAGTACTACACAGATTTGAGTGGACTTGTCCAGTCAGTGCACGCATGTGTCAGTCAGTGGCGTGCATTGCATATAGGCATATAAGCAGTGCCTACCTCGATTTATCAACATAAGCCTGTCAATTACATTTTAGTGTGTGAAAACTCACAAAATTATCATACCTAACAAAAAACAAAATCTTCATACAAACACGCGCGGCAGTAGGCAGTCGCCGGACGGCCTACTCGGCTCCCGTACTATTCGCACATTGCCATTGGTCTTTAACTCTTTACTCGTTCAAGTTAATACGATAAAATTAAAAATATGTACGTCTCATGCGTAATACCATGACGTTAGACCTTCGCAATTTATCACCCTTAAGTAGGCATGCCTACCCACACTTTTGACCTCACTTTTTTTCTGATTAGTGACCGCGTTTGCCTAGACCAGGCCTAGTGCCTACCTATTCTGAAAACCAATGCACGCCTCTGGTGTCAGTAATCCTCTAGCTCAACTTGGAACTTTAGGAGCTCAACTTGGAGTCTTCTTCGACATCTCTATCAGCTGTCATCTCACCCCCTTTCTAGCCATATCATCTTTCACACTGTCCATCCATTGTTTCTTTGTACTTCCCCAACACTTATTGCCATTTTTGTGCATATAAACTTCGTATGACTAAAGCAATGTTAAGTTTTTGGCATATCATCAAATCATGTTTTTGTCCCACACAATGTTGCAAACTAAATATAGAAGTAAATATTTACTCAGTCACCCTGTTGGGAGAAAAACAAAGAAATTCTCTTGTAGTTAATATTAATAAAAGAAATAAATAAGGTACTTACATCATAAAAACTTTTTTACAAAAAAAAAAACAACTGACTTAAAAAAAAATACAATAAATTGAAAAATTAGTTTAATTTCGGAAGTCGGTGTCGTTGAATAGAACCTCCTTTTTTTGAATTCGGTTAAAAAACTCATCATCTGCCTAGTCTTTTTCCCAAATATGTTGGAGTCGTCTTTCAGTCTAACGGGATGCAGCTGGATACCAGTATTTTACATGGAGTGACTGCCTGTCTGCCCCCTCGCAGTTCCATACATTTTTACCACGTAGCCTGTACTGCAATTATCTATGAGACAGCAATTTTTCAAAATCAGGAATGAAATTGCCCGGAAAACAACCGGAGTTACCGACATAGCTTGCAGAGTAAGCAAACTGAAGTGGCAGTGGGCTGGCTATGTTTGTCGAAGCACCGATGACCGGTGGAGCAGACGAGTCCTTGAGTGGAGACCGCGTATCGGCAAGCGTAGTGTGGGACGCCCCCCGGCTAGATGGACGGACGACCTAAAGAAAGTGGCTGGAACGGACTGGATGCGGAAGGCGGAGGACAGGGTGTTGTGGCGCAGCCTGGGAGAGGCCTATGTCCAGCAGTGGACTGCAATAGGCTAAGTTGATTGATTAGACCACCTAACGGTCGGAAAATTTTGCGGATTAAGAATTTTATTTGTGTTATCGGTTATAAACATTCATTTATTATCAAATCTTGATCCCTGCAATACAAAATCCGTTACATTATCATTGGCATATCTTCGTAACACGATTAGTGTAAATTACATAAAAAAAAACATTGGAAATTACGACGAAAATAGGTAGTTCTTCCTCGTCCTATAGTTTATCTTTCATATCGTCAAGTCTGTACTGGTTGAAGACGCCTATCCATACTAATATTATAAATTCGAAAGTAACTCTGTCTGTCTGTCTGTATGTTACCTTTTCACGCCTAAACCACTGAACGGATTAAAATGAAATTTGGCAGGGAGATAGATTGCATCCTGGGGAAGGACATAGGCTACTTTTTGTCTCAAAGATATGCCTAAAGGAGGGGGATATAGGGGATGAAAGTTTGTATGGCAAACCTGTTATTTCTTAAGCTAGGGATATGAAAATTTGGAGGGTGTATTCTTCGTGAAGAGTAGGTATCCATTAAGAAAGGGTTTTTCGAAATTCCACCCCTAAGAGGGTGAATGGGGGGTGGGTGAAATTCCACGCGGATGAAGTCGCGGGCAGAAGCTAGTTTGATAGTAAATCTTCGGATAACTAATGATGCGATGCGTCTCAAGTGGAGTTGCGCAGGTCATCTAGCTAGACGAGGAGATAGCCGATGGGGTAAAGCTGTAACCGAATTGTGGCCAAGGTTAGGCTGAAGAAACCAGGGACCAGTGGCGTAACTATACCGTTTGGGGCCGGTGGCAAATTCAAGGGATGGGGCCCTCCCTCAATGTTAAGAAGCTCAACCAACGTCATAGTTTTCTTTTTTTTACTAGCACTTTTCCCGCGACTTTTGCGCGTAGATTTCATATTTTCTCGTACAATGTTTAACACAACTTAATTACAATTTAATTTATTGCTTCGTTGCTCTAGTGGTCGCAAGCGCTACTTAAAAAAATACTTAAAAAATAGACGAACAATGGGAAAAAGGTACAAAATGTTCAAAGCCTTAATGATGTCCTTTGTTGTACATTTTCTAAAAAAGTTTGCATTTATAAACTTATGTTAGGATCCTCCTGTGCTCATAGCCCTCTCGGGCCAGGGGCCCCCTCTGGCTGGGGGCCCATGGCATTTTGCCCCAATGCCACCCTATAGTTACGCCACTGCCAGAGACGTTATTGGGTAACACAATAAGCCTTACTAAGACTTGACTTTCGATCTTCTAACTACTCGTAACGACTGTCAAAGATTAAGTGTTTGGCCAGACTGGGGCCAGGCGCGGGAGCGGGAACGCGCGCGGTCTGCCTGTCCGCACTGGAGCGCGGCTGCGTTCTGCGTGTTGTCGTGTCCAGTGTTTGTCAAAATATACTATGGAGTATGGATGAAGAAGACTTATTTTTTATTTGAAAATAGCTCGAACTAGTTTAGAGAACCCCGGTCCCCGCGCGGGCCGCCCGCGCACCCACTGCAGCGGCCACTTGTATGAACGAGCTATGGCGTGAGTTGCCCCCACGCTCCCCGCGCCGAGCAGCCCGCGCGCGCTCCCCGCGCCGAGCAGCCCGCGCCGCTCACCGCGCCCGCTTGTCCACTATGGACACTCAAAGGAAGTTCATATGTTTGAGTTCGCCGCGCCGCCGCTGCCAGTCTGGCCTAACACATACGAATGACAGCCGGGACCCAACGGCTTAACGTGGTTTCTACAGCACGGAGCGGAGGGGTGCCGTGGACCGTGTGCGTGCGTTTGTTATCACGTCGCCACGGCCACGTCGTTTAATATGTGATGTCTAATAATGTATGTTTTAATGGAGGTTTTAATCATTACAGATATATCATCGGAGTCTGATTGTCTGTGTATGTGAGTTGTGTTTGTGTCGGTTGCCTTGGTAACCACACACTGAGTCTTTAGCTATGTATGCAGTGTTGCTGGTTGTTGTTTTTTTTTTTTTATTACGGCATGCCTTAAGTTACTAGCCGGTTCTGGCTGGTGTTCCTTTTGCTTGAAAGCCCGAAGATACATTCACGTCGCGGTTGCGTATAGACGCCTCTTAAGGCTACCTGTTCAGCACCCTAATTGCGTAAAACACTTTCAATGGCAATTTAAATGATTTTGAAGGATATTGCTAATCCATTGTTTCATATGTTCGGAAAATTTGTCTGCTCAAAAACGTAAATAACGTTTGAACTGTCAAAATGAAAGCCGCTGCCACTGTTAAAGCGGTTTCGCACTGCATCCGATCGGAATCCGAGAAACGCCGGTCCGAAGTGACCGTAGTCCTATTTGTATGAGGTGTTGCGCACTAGACCCGAACTCTATCCATCCGAATTTATAACATTCCCAATTCGGATTGAAGTCGGATCTTTAATTCGGATTCGGATCGGATGTAGTGCGAATCCGCTCTTAGTGTGTCACGCAATTACCCCATAGCTATGAGTGAGATTGACCACGCCCTAAAAAGCCGAACTTTAACCAAATCTCCATGTGGTTTATAACAGCCTGGTACTATAGTTTTGCCACTTCGCCCAGGTACGAACGGGCGCGACTTTCCCGCGGCGGTGTTTTTTCGCGCACTTGATTCTGAACGCTCGACTCGATACCGAAAGTTGGAAATCCAGTACGCGATAAACTGCCGCCACCCCAATCCACAGTTCAGCTGGCTGCACATTATCTTATATCGCCTGACAGATAGCTAGCTCACGTTACTAATCCGCTGCTGTTAATCTGTAACTACCACCCACTGCTTGCTTGATTTTTTAATTAAGTTCTTAATCGCACGTTACACTCTGCACACTTGGCGAATCATGAGAACTATAGCGAAATAAGTGTAACATTTTGACCATATACATACACGCATTTCGGGCTTGTGGCTAAGTAATAACAGCTGCACGGGCCGATCGATCAGGTACAGGCTACAGCTACGCTTGCCGCGGTTGGTCCGTGGTTGGGTGACCATCTTTACTTACCAAGACCCCTCCGTGCCTCGGAAAGCACGTTAAGCCGTTGGTCCCGGCTGTCATTCGTGGATCTTTGGCAGTCGTTACGGGTCGTCAGTAGCTCGAAAGTCTTACCAAGGGGTATCGCATTACCCTATAACTGGGTTGTGTGGAGGTCAGATAGGCAGCCGCTCCATGTAAAATTCTTTTATTCAGCTGCATCCTGTTAGACTTGAAGACGACCCTAACATAGTTAGGAAAAGGCTAGGCAGATGATGCACAGGGCACAATACTCGCAGAACAAATGGTCGATGGGGCCGAAAGGTTCTTGAGTGGCGACTGCGTACCGGATGACGTAGCGTTGGAAGGCTTCCCACAAGTTGGACCGACCGCGACGACATGGTGAAGTCCGCAGGAATCCGCTGGATGCGGGAAGCATAGAACCGGTCGGAGTGGAGGTGCTTGGGGGAGGCCTTTGTCCAGCAGTGGATGTCTTTCGGCTGAAATGATGATGATGATGACAAACTTCGGTCTGGCTCTCATCGGCAAGTGTGCTAAAGCGAAAGGAACATCGTCCCAACCGAGAGTTCCACGACACCACTCGTTTTATTTTGTTGCACTGACGGCCGTCCCGATTCTCAAGCTGTAATTGGTGTTACCGTTTGAATTAACA
Source organism: Amphipoea lucens (assembly GCA_947508005.1). Lineage (NCBI taxonomy): Eukaryota > Metazoa > Arthropoda > Insecta > Lepidoptera > Noctuidae > Amphipoea > Amphipoea lucens. The sequence goes on from OX382385.1 coordinate 8,288,979, forward strand.
ATAAACATAACATAACTGTTAATACTCAGCTCTTTATTGCATTCCATATGTATTACATAGATGTTATTACAAAGTAAAAGATTAATATGGACCTTGTCGGGCACAGCAAAATTACGAGAGGGAGAGGGCTAAGTAGCAATTCAATATTATGGCGGTACCCCGACCAAATAACCTTGAGTATTCGCGACAGAGACAGAGAGTGACACGACTTCCTCGTACGAAAGGGATGCAGCGTACCCTGCGCACGCCCCTTTATCATTATAAAACTCGCAAAATTTTTGGAATTATTTTAATAAAAAAAGAATAGCGATTTTTTTAAATAAATTAAAAGATGGATTATTTAGATTTTTAAATTATCTGTCCATTGGTTAAATCCTCAAATTAATAGAACGTCAACTTTAGCAAAAGATGAATGCAATCAATAATTTTAGTAATTTTTTTTTAAAAGGAATTTTAAATGTATTAGTAACATATAAAAACAAATAATAACGTGCAATGATAGGATATCGAACATTAATAATGTGATTTCAGATGTAGTTTATTTCTCATAATTATTGAGTTAATAGCCTCTGAATAACGAAGAAAAACGCGGTTTTGGTCGGGGTACCGCCTTATTATAAATCTTTAGATGTCCTTAATTGGGTTTGTTACTGTCCTGTCGCATAGGCGACCGCATTCACAACACTGCTTTTCCCTTAAAATCTGTTGCTAAGGCGACAAAATCGATTACACACATCTGTAGACCCTCAGGCTACCGCGAGCAGTCTTTGTAGCTTGCTGTAGCCTTCTGTAGGGACACCGATGATCTTTTAAACTGCGATGGTGTGCTGAGCATAAACAAATCGAGCATAATGTACCCAGGATTTTGTAATCACACTTCACACTAATATTATAAAGGCGAAATTTTGTGAGTGTGTGTGTTTATATGTTTGTTATTTCTTCACGCACAAACGGCTGAACGGATTTGGATGAAATTTGGCACACAGATAGTTTATAACCAGGATTAACACATGGGCTACTTTTTATCCTGATATCTCCACGGGATCGATACTTACGCGGGTGAAACCGCTGGGCGCAGCTAGTATCTTGATGTAAAAGAGTGTCTACTATGCAGAACCCGTGACTGCAATATTCACATTCATATCTTCCCATACTGCACACAGTTTGACCTCTTGTTTGTTTCTATCAGGAGTGTGCGTGTGCGCACGTGATTACTTAACCTTTGCTATCGAGATAGCCCTAGCCCATTAGTTAGTAGGACGTGTTTTCCAGAGGAGTTCTGATTATCCATACTAATACAGGGTGTTACGGAAAGGGTATATCAATACGAACGGGTTGAAGAGTGTATCTGGTCTAGAATCTCTGTACAAAATTTCAGCTCAAAAGCAGTAACTTTGAAAATGCTTAATATTTTTTTATTTCGATAGTTTATTAAATTGAAATCATAACAAACGTGTCACCGCACTACGAGGGTCATTATTCATTATCTGTAGTGTGTCTGTGCGCCTAGTACAGGCACATCACGCCGCCGCGCGCCAGTGCAGCGCCGTGATGTCGAAATAAAAAAATATTAAGCATTTTCAAAGTTAATGCTTTTGAGCTGAAATTTTGTACAGAGATTCTAGACCAGATACACTCTTCAACCCGTTTGTATTGATATACCCTTTCTGTAATACCCTGTATAATATTATAAATGCGAGTGTGTGTGTCTGTCTGTTCCCTCTTCACGCTTACACCGCTGAACCGATTTAGATGAAATTTAGTTTAGAGATAGTTTGAGTCCCGGGAAAGGACATAGGATAGTTTTTATCCCGATATTCCCACGGGATCGAAACTACGCGGGTGAAACCGCGGGGCGTTGCTAGTTGCTTCATATGTTAGAAAAATCTGTCTGCTCAACAAAATAAATGACGCAATGAATGTTGTTGAACTGTCAAAATGAAGCCGTTCCTACTGGTGTAGTACACAATTACCCCTTTATCTCCTCAGACAAATATGTATTCGCAGTTTGATAAAGTATTTCCACAACTTATCAAACGATTAACCGCTCAGCTTACCTATCTAGTGTGTTGTAATATCATATCCTAATCCTAACTATCACACTAATATTATAAAGGCGAAAGTTTGTGAGTGTGTGTGTGTGTGTTTATATGTTTGTTACTTCTTCACGCTCAAACGGCTGGACCAATTTTGATGAAATTTGGTATAGAGATAGCTTGAGTCCCGGAAAAGGACATAGGGTACTTTTTATCCCGATATTCCCACGGGATCGAGACTTATGCGGGTGAAACCGCGGGGCGCAGCTAGTAATATTATAAATGCGAATGTAAGTTTGTATGTTACCTTTTCACGCCTAAAATACTGAACCGGTCATCCTGAAAATTTGCTTATACATTGTCAGGAGTACAGAAACGGACATAGAGTACCTTTCATCCCGAAAAAAAGTGCTGTTCCCGAGGAAAACAACAATACACGTGGCGCCATCTATTATCATAATAACGTTATTGTTGTTTTCCTGGGGCACTTTTTTTTCGGGATGATCTTTAGACTACACTGCCAATATTTAGTTTTATTTTGTGCGTTATAACTTTTTCAGCTTATGGCATCCTTAATTAAATAGATTGGTATAAAAGAATTGACTAACTCAGCACACCATTGATTAAAAGTAGTTGCAAGTTAGCTGCCTGTATACCAAATAGATTGGTTCGACCCTATGTCCGTTTCTGTACACCTGACAACGTATATGCAAATTTTCAGGACAATCGGTTCAGTGGTTTAAGCGTGAAAAGGTAACAAACAAACTTACTTTCGCATTTATAATATTAGTTAGGATAGGATTTCACGCGGACGAATTCGCGGGCACCAGCTAGTAATAAATAATTTTAAGTGTGATTAGCATTAAATTAGTTTGTGTTATCGATGTTGATAACGTTGGGTGCTGTTGAGTTGAGCAAGAATGCAAGAAACGACCGATTATAATCGTCGATATTTCTTCTTATGTGACAAAAAACGTTGTTGGTTTTAGTTCTGTCGTTACGGGAGGGAGTATGAGAAAATCACTAGGAAGTCGTGAAGGGCGGGCGTACCGGGGGACTGTCTTCTGTAATTTTGACGTTCGAAAAGTGCTGATTCTCAGCCTATGGCTCAATTTACACCGCCGCAGAACGGAATGGAAGCGATTTTTTTTGTACAAAGCATTATGAACTTTATGTCAATAGTGTAACGCACAAATTAGATAGATCCATACGAAGCGATTTTTTTTTGTACAAAGCATTATGAACTTTATGTCAATAGTGTAACGCACAAATTAGATAGATCCATACGCACAGGGTCGCGCATCTTCTGAAGAATTATCGAGCATTCTCGGGAATTCCTGCAGTAACAAGCTCGTATCTAGTTTGTACGTTAGACAATTGACATAAAGTTTATTTTGCTATTCCGAAAACTCGATTCCACTCCGTTCCGCGGCGGTGTAAATTGAGCCTAAGGGTCAATTCATACTAGCACGTAGAGTCGAAGCGTTAATCTGAAACATAACGTAGAAAATTCGCCCTTATCTCCACAACGTAATGCACATATTTATTTTGAGATAAAAAGAAGACGCGCGCATTCGACGGAATTCGCGCGTCTGAGCGCGACCAACGCTGATGGGTGCGCGTGCCCCCCCCCCCCCCTCCCTCCTACCTTAGTGAGATATCGTGAGATTTGGCTCGACCGGCTGCCCCTTCTCACTAATTTCACGTGATCTATGCTTCATTGCGTTGGATTTATTAAAAAAAAAAAAAAAAAACAATTTATTTAATTATTTTTATTTAAGACTCAATTCAACCCACTTTTCTCGCAATTTTACACTGTTTCTTGCGGAAAAAAATTACGTGATATTTGCTAGGACCCTCTTCCCCACATGAGATTGGGTGAGAATCGGCTTGACAAACCCCCCCCCCCCCCCCCCCCCCCCTCAAACGCCTCACGAAATTAATGGATGCCCCGTAAGGAATCGTTAAGTGATCATATTGAATTAGGGCTCAGACACTTTAGTGTATGTAAATTATTTCATTGAAGGTAAGAGTGAAGGAAAACATCGTGAGGAAACCGTCATGTCCTAGAACCAAAAATTCGAAGACACGTGACATCTACCAACTCGCACTGGGCCTGCGTGGTAAATACGGCACAGCCCACTCACTCTTACCGAGAGTAGGCCTTTGTCCCAGCAGTGGGAACATTATAGGCTGATTATGCTCTTAGATATTTTTTGTATGTTTGCATCACTCGTTAGAAGTATTTGTATACATTTCATTCTTCGGTTAGTGAATGATAAAACTGCTGAAAATAGAATGTTGTTTGTTAACACGTCCATGAACCGGGGCCTTCACACTGAATTTCAGTTTCTTCAAGCTGTAGTGTATTAGTTGCTGGAAGGGAGGCGTTTATGTAGTTTACATCTTCAAGTTCTGAGTTGGGCTTCACGATTACTGACAAATGTTTGCACTGGCTGGACTGGTCCTCTCAAATCTATGTGGTACCTACTTTCCTCAAAAGACCATTTCAGACACCAATCTACATGGTCTTTACGTGATCTGATCGGCTCATGTTTAACTTACCACCAGATAAAGTAAAATATAACATCAAAAAAACACGTTTTACTGCCAAAAATAGTAAATGATCACCAAAATTATTGTAAAATACCAAGGTAAAGGTATTTGTATTATCATTTGCTCGCTCGAAGCGGGGCTCTATTTCTGTGTAACGGGTTTAAAGTAACCTAACCTAGGGATACCCAGCTAGAACTATTGTTATTTTAGACTTCATTTTTGGTGTTCAATATATTTTTTTGGTGATCATTATATTTAAACCCCGATCTGATCTGACCAAGATTATGTCTGGACTTTAAAAGAAACTGTGACCTCTGAGTTTGTTTCGGCCTTTCCTCTCAGAGTAGTCAGATAGGAAACGCCGACCTCATCGAGAAAAATATGACGTGTAAAAGTGATTCCAATATTCTATTTATATAATAAACAATATCATTTCACTAGCAAACTCAAACTCAAAGCATTTATTTCAATTAAACCAATTACAGGCACTTTTGAATTGTCAAGGGGTCTGTCAGTCAGAAAGATGAAGCTAGTTGCCCATTCCAAAGCGTAGGTACCTATGGAGAAGAACGGGCAAGAAGCTCCATGGACACTCTTTTAAATCAAAATAATATGGTTACAAAGTCTTGGTTACATCATTCATGTTAAAAATTATACATGTGAGAACGATGCAGAACGTTAAAAGCGTCCATAATGAAAAGATGAGAAAAAACAACAATTCAAATATTAAAATAAAATAAGCCATGGCAGCAAAGAGATGACCAGTCCCTACTGACGGCGCCCGGTCACGAACATGGCGCATGTATTAGCACCATTCTACGCGCAACTTCTTCAGCGTTAAATTTCTTGCTTCTCCCGACGCACCGCGTCGTATTGCATCGCCCGTTCGTGCTACTCCGTTTTCACTAAGCGTTATTTGTGACCTTTTTTCTTCTTGCTCGTCTCCTAAGATTCGTAGCGTGATGTTCACCATCATTTCAGCTTGGAATCACCATCGTCATCTGTTTTCACCACATTCCGAATTCGATACTCCAAGTATACTCCTTTTCATAGCTTGCTGACATTGAATACGAGGACCAGTCGGAGTCGTTGCGTGCGTGAGTGTCCTCGTCTTAATACCCTAGGGGACAAGTGTCGCGACACGTGTCTCCAAGGACATGACGCAAAGTAGACGTAAGCATCGTCAGACATTTTGTCCCACGACCTTTTTCGTCCGCGTTTCTGCAATTCATTCTATCATACCTGCGTTGCACGGGGAAGTTCGAGGAATTGGTATTTTAAGAGGAACCGGGACCACCCCTATGTGCTGATAGTGACTACCGGGGTGGTTTTAGTGAGGTAAAAATCCCACACTCCCCGACCCCCCCCCCCCCCCGGAGGTCGGGTGCCTTTTGAAGGTTTCCCCCCCGAAAACAAACAATAAATATTTAAGGGGGGCTCCCATACAACAAACGCGATTTTTTTGCTGTTATTTGCTCGATATTAGTAATGGTACGGAACCCTTCATGTGTGAGTCCGACTCGCACTTGGCCGCTTTTTAAATACGCTTTTATTAGCTTCACTTTAACTAATAAACAATGTAATAAAATCTCAGAAGTCAATTTTAACCTACTTCTAATAATCGTATCAAAATAAAACTTTGTATGTATTATGTAATTCGGATGACAAAACTATAATTTGGTATCTTGGAGATGATGATGGAGCCAGGGGGTGGATAGTGGAACTCTTCAGTGGCTACTAGTACACCCCTCGAGTTTGGACTCATATGATTTGTTTTGATGAGTCCAATCTGATAAGCGTGTTGTTTTAAGTTTTTTTTTTTTTTAATTTTATTTAAAAAAAAATTAAGTAGACAAAAGTTTTACGGGGTGAAAAGTACCCCCACGGGCTATTTCGAGACACATAATAGTACATCTGTATCCGAATCCGTCTAGCCGTTCCGTCATTGAACGACAAACATTGTACTAAATGTAAATATACAAAGTAAAGTATGATAATTGATTACATGCATCTACATAGCATAAACTAGCGTTTATAAGTATGACATCAAATGTTAATCAAATCAAATCAAATTATTTATTTGCTAGAATGCAGGTAAGGACAAGTAAGGTCGTAAAGAATTAATGTTGTATAATATCTTGAGGATTAATCGGTAGTGCGTTGATTAAACTAACTATAAATTCAATAAATCTATTTGTCTAGCCTTTTCCCTACTACGTTGGGGTCCAGTCTAACCGAATGCAGATGAATATCAGTATTTTACATGGAGCGACTGCCTATCTGACCTCCACAACTCAGTTACTGGGTAACACGATACCCCTTGGTAAGACTGGTTGTCAGACTTTCGGGCTTCTGGCGACCTGTAACGACTTTTAAAGATCCAAGAATGACAGCCGGGACCAACGGCTCAAAACGTGCTGCGTTTGCACATGTGAAGCGTGCAATATCCTTCAGAATTATTCAGATTGTGTTTAACCGGTCAAGCGGCGCGCGTCGCCGATCGGCGACGAAACAATAGAAAATCAATTGTGTCTCATTAGCGGAGCTTGACAGATTAAAAAGTGTGTTACGCTATTACTTATAGGTTTAGAAAAAGTTCAGCTTTGTAGAGCGTTGTCTCTGTCATGCCTATGTCATAATATGATAGGCTTTTAAGCTCCATGTCTCATATTAACTTAGTGTACCTATTCGTAAACCACAGGAACTTTATCTACGTAATCAATTCATGCGCATGTTTGACCTTTGCCCTAAGACGTGAACAATTAATTATAACACGAATTTATAGTACAAAGTACTGACAATCGAAGTTCATAGTGATAATAAAAACCGGCCATGTGCGTGTGGACCACGCGCAATGGAGGGTTCCGTAGTTGGGATGAATGTCGAATTTATCCCAAGAACAAACCTTACATTGTGGTTGAAAAACATGTTCTCCTATACATGCCAACGTAAGTTTGTACTATTGAGAGGTTTACTATGTTATTTTAAGACTAGCTGCGCCCCGCGGTTTCACCCGCGTAAGTTTCGATCCCGTGGGAATATCGGGATAAAAACTATCCTATGTCCTTTCCCGGGACTCAAACTATCTCTATACCAAATTTCATCGAAATCGGTTCAGTAATTTAGGCGTGAAGAAAAGACAGACAGACAGAGTTACTTTCGCATTTATAATATTAGTTTGGACAATAGATTTCTAGGTTTCTATAAGTGCTTACATAATATAGAACTATTTCCTGTATTTCTTTTTTTTTTAATTTAGGGTCATCAGTTTCGGATATACGGGGGGACAATTTTCGTCTTAAATGGCTTTAGAACTATTTATTTATCTTAAAATTATAATTAAAAAAAAACGATTTTAGACCCTCACAGTAAGCACTTTCATTTGATATGTCTTACGCTACAGTTTGCAAAACTTAAAAAAGAAACATTTCGCAAAAGTGACCTCCATATTGAAAATTCCCTTATTTGTTACATTTTCACGCATAAACCACTGAACCGATCATTCTGAAATTTTGCATATACGTTGTCAGTTGTACAGAATCGGACATAGGATACCTTTCATCCCGAAAAAAAGTGCTGTTCCCGAGGAAAACAACAATAACGTTATTATGATAATAGATGGCGCCACGTGTCTTTCGAAACGTATGCGGATGAAACCGCGGGGCGCTGCTAGTTCCTTTATTGTGTTTGAGTCACAAAAATTCGTAGGTGTACCAAATTTAAATTTAATTGGTCCATTAGATTCAGAGCAAATTGGCTGTAACAGACGGACGGATAGATAGACACACGAGTGATCCTATAAGGTTTCCGTCTTGCATTCGGACGTACGGAACCCTAAAATCGAATTAATTTCTGTTAGAGACAGAACAGGTTCTCAATTTGTTTGTTGTGGTACTGACAACTATTAAGTATTCTGTGGTACTGAGATGGCGACTCAGAGGCGCCGCAAGTATTGTAGAAGCAAGCAATTTGAGCTGACCACAAATAAATTAACTTTTAAATCTATACAAATAAATCAAATTGAAGCGTATGTTTACTTTGTAATGTCAAAATAACAGCTTTTTACGAAATGGCTGTGAAAGGTATCATCATCTGCCTAGCCTTTTCCCAATTGGGGTCGGCTACCAGTCTTAACAGGGTATTTTACATGGAGCGACTGCCTTCCTGACCTAAACCCAGTTCCTGGGTAATACGATACCCCTGGGTAAGACTGGTTGTCAGACTTTCGGGCTTCTGACGACCCGTCAAAACCCGACAGTCAAAGATCCAGGAATGACAGCCGGGACCAACGACTTAACGTGCTTTCCGAGACACGGAGGGGTCTCGGTATGTAAAGATCCATCCGCAGGCCAACCGTATACAATAAAAGTACATTATAAGTGTGTTATAAGTATGGTAATGATAACCAATTTATTTATTTTTTTGTCTTCTCGCTCTCTCTGTATGTTTTGGCTATAATTATCAGCCTATAAAGTTCCCACTGCTGGGACACAGGCCTCCTCTCGGTGAGAGGGAGTGGGCCGTAGTCCACCACGCGGGCCCAGTGCGGGCTGGTAGGTGTCACATGTTTCGAATTTTTAGTTCTAGGACATCGAATCTCGGTTTCCTCAAGATGTTTTCCTTCACCGTTTTGAGAGCAGTGGTGATGAAATAATTTACAGAAAGTAGAGCGCCTGTCTGGGTTCGAATCTACGACCTACAACTCGTAAGACGCTACCGTTACCGCTAGACTACCATTTTTCTTTGGGACTGCTTGGTTGCCACATAACTGCGCAATGGGTTTCGACATCAAACTAAGTACATACATTACATAACTTTATAACATAACATTCTACATAGCTCTGAGACCCTAGCACGAAGGCGCGATGCCAACGTTACGTAAGTTCCAACGATTTTGAAGTGAAACTTCTTTATGCACGCTTGACTTGGGGAGTAAGCTTGCGAACGCGTGACGTAAGCATTACGAAAAGTGTGATCGGGCGAGGCGAACGGGAGTTGAGTGAGGGATATAAGCAAGAGAAAGCAGTGCGCGCGCACATTTTCTTTCTCTCTTCCTCTCATAGCCAAATACGTTTGAAGTTTCACTTCAGTCGTGTGGTCATAAGCACACCCGGTTTTTTTTTTAAACGGAATACTATCCTAAACTCTGGTTTTTAATTTGCTAGACTAAAATTACAGCTGCGATCGAAATTTTTTTGTCAACATGACATTATTTAGTGCAAGTTGCGCCCTGCGATTTCACCCGCATAAGTGTCGATCCCGTGGGAATATCGGGATAAAAACTATCCAGTATGTCCTTTCCCGGGACTCAAACTATCTCTATACCAAATTTCATCTAAATCGGTTCAGCGGGGTAACTGTACTTTCGCATTTATAATATTAGTATGGATTATTTAGTTTGTCTCACTTGCGATTTGATGCGATGGCTCAGTGATTAAGCCCTTGCTTCGATGTTGTGAGAATTTTTGAAATCTGAGTGGTAATTCTAGACATACAAACAAAAAAATAAAATAAATAATACCTTATGTCATCATCATCTGCCTAGCCTTTTCCCAACTATGTTGGAGTCGGCTTCCAGTCTAACCAGATGCAGCTGAATACCAGTATTTTTCATGGAGCGACTGTCTATCTGACCTCCACAACCCAGTTATTAGGTAATACGATAACCCTTGGTAAGACTGGTTGTCAGACTTTCGGGCTTCTGACGACCCGTAACGACTGTCAAAGATCCACGAATGACAGCCGGGGCCAACGGCTTAACGTGCTTTCCGAGGCACGGAAGTATCTTGGTACCTATGTAAAGATGGTCACCCATCCACGGACCAACCGCGGCAAGCGTAGCTTAACCTGGTCGATCGACCCGTGCGGCTGTTATTACTTAGCCACAAGCGCCTCAAATAATACCTTACGTATTAAGGCAATTAAATATTAAATAATGGAATTCAGTTTGTACTTTGGGCTTGAATAATATTCTTTTGTACGAATCATTGTTTTGATGCGTCATCGTTTGTAGGAAGCCGACGATTATTATGCTGAGTAGGTCAAAATACAAAGCTTACACAGTTTTTTGTTGTTGTTGTTGTTTATTTATAGCAAAACCTTTATGTGGTTAAGTAATAACAGCCGCACGGGTCGATCGATCAGGTTAAGCTACGCTTGATGCGGTCGGTCCGTGGATGGGTGACCATATTTACATACCAAGACCCCTCCGTACCTAGGAAAGCACGTTAAGCCGTTGGTGGCTGTCATTCGTGGAACTTTGACAGTCGTTACGGGTAGTCAGAAGCCCGAAAGTCTGACAACCTGTCTTACCAAGGGGTATCGTATAACCCAGTTACTAGTTACTGGGTTGTGGAGTTCAGGTAGGCAGTCGCTCTATGTAAAATATTGGTATTCAGCTGCATCCGGTTAGACTGGAAGCCGACCCCGACATAGTTGGGAAAAGGCTAGGCAGATGATGATGATGAGCCTGTCGCTGAAAACCAGCGCTGGGGCTCTGTCTTGTATAAGGTCTTAGCATTATGCTGAGCGGTGGCCGTTTTGCTTGGATGTCACGCATGTTGGCTGTTGTTGTTGCTGGCTTGCTATTATAGACTTTAAATACTGTGTATACGATTTAATATCGTAAAATCAGTTCCGATCCGACGCGATGCGAGCCGTTTGGTGGAAATCATCTTATAGGATACAGGACCTCATGCTGAGCAGTAGCTCTTGGACCACTAGGCCAACGAAGCAGCGGGGCAATTGCGCAACACTTTATCAATCGGAATCGGTTTCATTTTGACAGATCAACGACATCCATTGCGTTATTTACGTATTGAGCAGACAAATTTTTCGAAATTCTGAAGCAATAGATTAGCAATTGGCTTCAAAATGATTCAAATTCCGATTGATAGTGTGTTACGCAATTAGGGTGCAGGAATCTTTTGCAAGATATCCTTATTCATTTGAACAGCTCGTGCGTATAACGATTTATTCTGTATAATTATGTTACGAAGCCTATTAAGTAAATTTTTCCTTGATTAATCAACTTGTCTCGTTGAGGTAAACCTCGGAATACATAAAATGTCTAGCGACTTATCAATTGCTTGTAGCGCCCCGCGGTTTCACCCGTATAAGTCTCGATCCCGTGAGAATATCGGGATAAAAAGTATCCTATGTCCTTTCCCAAGACTCAAACTACCTCTATACCGAATTTCATCTAAATCGGTTCAGCGGTTTAAGCGTGAAGAGGTAACAGACAGACTCACTTTCGCATTTACAATATTAGTTTGGATGAATAGCAAAATATTAGCGTCCATACAAATATTTTATTTATCATCATCGTCTAGCCTCTAAAAATACTAGCGAGATGTTATGCCATATTATAAAAAACTAGCTTCTGCCCGCGACTTCGTCTGCGTGAAATTTGTTGCTCCCCGACCCACCGCGTCGCATCCACCGAGTATAAACCTGGTGTTTTTGGTAAACACCCAATTTTCTGGGTATTTACGGGTGTTTATCAAAAGCGCCAGGTTTAAATCGGGTGGATTGCCCATCTATAGTCGCATCGCATCGCCTGCCCGCGCTATAGTCTGCGCGGAACTAGTTGGCCGCTGAGGTGGGGACAGGGCGGCGGTTCGTAACGCACGTACTGAGTAATGCGCCCCCGCCCCTCCGTCCCACCTCTCACATACCTAAGGCGCGGCCAACTAGTTTCGCGCGGACTATAGTACTTCGTTTTCGTTTACCGTTCTTTGTGACTTTTTTTTGGTTTTGCTGGGCTCCTAAGTGTCCCAGCGTGATGTAAAATAGCCTGTAGCTTTCCTCAAGAATTGGGCTAGCAAATGCAAAAATATTTTTTCCAATTTAACTGGTTGATTATCTCCACACTCCTACCATACTTGAGGAAATTAATAAACATAAAAGGCGTTTATGCTGATCGTCTAGCCACCCACCCAAATCCCCTGGCTGTTAAATTTTTGGACAGCAGTGAATCTGTCAATCGACTTAAGAGAAGTCAAGTAATATAAAGAGGTAGCAGCGGGCAATGGCCCCTGTACCTGAAACACCATTTTATTAACTCAACGAAACTGATAATAGTCCAGAAAGGACTGATGGCAAGGAAAGGAAAAAAAAAATTAACGTGTAGTTCCAAAGATTAGTGCGTTTAAACAAAGAAACTCTTTAGCTAATGCACCCAAAAAAAACATGTCATTAATCTTATTCTCTTATCGCGTAGCTTTACAATAGATTCTTTAACACATTTTTTATCAGGAACTCTTTTTTCCCGACAACGGAAACTAAATAAAGGAGATTGTGTCAATTACTGTCGTTAACAAAGTCAGGGATGTTAGCTTCAAACTCAAACTCAAAGCATTTATTTCAATTAAACCATTTACAGGCACTTTTGAATTGTCAAGAAGTCAGTCAGTCAGAAAAAATGAAGCTAGTTGCCCATTCCAAAGCGTAGGTACCTATGGAGAAGAACGGGCAAGAAACTCCATGGACACTCTTTTAAATCAAAATAATGTGGTTACAAAGTCTTGGTTACATCATTCATGTTAAAAATTATACATGTGAGAACGATGCAGAACGTTAAAAGCGTCCATAATGAAAAGATGAGAAAAAACAACAATTCAAATATTAAAATAAAATAAGCCATGGCAGCAAAGAGATGACCAGTCCCTACTGACGGCGCCCGTTCACGAACATGACGCATGCATCATGCTTAATGATTATGTCGTTGTGTTCTTAAAACGGTGAAGGAAAACATCGTTAGGAAACCGGCATGTCCTAGAATCAACAATCCACTAGTCGTTACGGGTAGTCAGAAGCCAAAGTCTGACGGTGAGGATACATTAGGCCGCGACGCGACCTGCGACACATGAGCGATTGAAACAAATAAATGAATGCTCACGTATATGGCTACACCGTACATCAAATATTACTCATTATCTACCTAGCCTTTTCCCAACTATGTTGGGGTCGGCTTCCAGTCTAACCAAATGCAGCTGAATACCAGTATTTTACATGAAGCGACTGCCTATCTGACCTCCACAACCCAGTTAGTGGGTAATACGATACCCCAATGGTAAGACTGGTTGTCAGATTTTCGGGCCTCTGACGACCCGTAACGACTGTCAAATATCCACGAATGACAGCCGGGACCAACGGCTTAACGTGCTTTCCGAGGCACGGAGGGGTCTTGGTATGTAAAGATGGTCACCCATCCACAGACCAACCGTATCAAGCGTAGCTTAACCTGATCAATCGACCCGTGCAGCTGATATTACTTAGCCACAAGCCTCCGTACATCAAATATTACTAGCGATCTTTGATTTCTTTATGCGATAGAAACAACATTACTGTAATCACGACATCGGCTACATCAAAATATCAGCGAAATCGAAGCGAATTTATTAGAAAATTTCTCACTTGCACGACTAGTTCAATAGTGCTACTAAATATGCGTGTGGCTACATTATGCGTATAGTAAACCGCGATGGATGATTTGATAGCATGTGTACTGTAGCCACGTCATCGCCGAATATACGCCCGATTTTCGCTTATAATGTAGCCATACCATGTTTATCTCGTTTCGCTCTTCCAGTCACATCGCAAATCGCTGCCTACTGTAGCCTCAACCTGACAGTCAGTGTTGTATACATTTCATTTCATAAGACCTCATTGGGCATACGGCAAACATCGTCAGCCCAGTTCCATTGTAAGTTGGGGCTTTGACATGAGCTGTGTCAGTGATCCATACTAATATTATAAATGCGAAAGTGTGTCTGCCTGTCTGTTACCTCTTTACGCTTAAACCGCTGAACCGATTTAGATGAAATTTGGTATAGAGATAGTTTGAGTCCCGGGAAGGGACATAGGATAGTTTTTATCCCGATATTCCCACGGGATCGAGACCTATGCGGGTGAAACTGCGGGGCGCTGCTAATATTATAAATGCCAAAGTGTGTCTGTCTGTTACCTCTTCACGCTTAAACCGCTGAACCGATTTAGATGAAATTTGGTATAGAGATAGTTTAAGAGTCCCGGGAAAGGACATAGGATAGTTTTTATCCCGATATTCCTACGGGGTCGAGACTTGGGGCGCAGCTAGTATGTTCTAAATGGTCTGAGATATCACCCCCTTCAGGCTTTGCACCCATCTACGAAACACCCTGTATAAGTACCTAATATCCTGAATAAAATTAATTATATCTAGAATCTTCACTTAATTACATCCAAATCCGTTCAGCAATTACTACATTACGTAACAAAAAAAACTTTCGATGTAACAAGATAAATAATTGTAATGTACTTATCCGGTAATCGAACCAACACACGCATCGTGCTTTATGATTATGACTCTTACTTTTGTGACCTTGCCGGCGCCTGAGCAAGGTGAACTGCGCGTACGATCAACTACATGTGTAGTTCTGTTGTAATACTAAAACTAGGGAAATCGTTGTTTTTAGGGTTCCGTGGCCAAGTGGCAAAATGAGTTCCGTTTTTGCAATTTGTAACGTTACTGCAACTAACCCCTATTAGATATTGCCCTAAGCGGTTGGGTTAACAACACTCGTAAATCCCTCTCAAAGTACTTCTGATATAAAATCATCTACCGCAAACAGATCGTTTCTTGTAGCGATAGATCTACGAATAATCCCCTTTTCTTTTTTTTTATTTATTATTAATCTGTCAAGCGCCGCTAATGAGACACAATTGATTTTCTATTGTTTCTTCGCCGATCGGCGGACCGCGGTCCTTGACCTTGACTTACACACACTATCTTTACAGAATGACCCCAAACTCAATACAATGGTAGTTTGCAAACACACACCAAATAAATTGGAAAATCAACTTACGGCTAAAACTTAAAAATCTAAACTTTAAAAATACAAAGCAACACTAAACTCTATTAAATTAAAACACAATCTGAAGTTAGAATACTACAGAATTTTATATACAGACGCCAGCACAAAACCTACCCGAAACTGTCACATTTTCCCAATCAACTTTGAACCTTATGCTTTAGTGATAAAGTTTAAAATCTTGTAAAGAAATTTGACAGATTGTAGTAGCTTGATGTGCTGGCGTCTGTACTAATTATTACCTATGTAATAATTATCAAACTAAACTTTTATTTATTGCTACGAAATCTTAACCTAAGAATATAAATTTTGTTTCCAGTATGGCAGACAACACATTGAGGTGGCGAAGATCAAGATACAAAGAACGGATAGCTCTGATGAGGAAGACTTGCCTCCTGTGCCAGATGATGACAAGCCACCTTCAGCTATCATTAAGGAAAACGGGGGGATGAATGGTGAGTGGAGAACTTCCTGGCTTTATAACCGTAAAAAGGAAAAAAAAAACGGAACACTTATAAGATCACCTCGTTGTCCGCCTGTACGGCAGTCAAGACCCTTTTTCTCAGGAACGCGTGGAGTTATCAAGTTAAAATTAATATCAAATATTCAGGGCTGCAATCCCTTGAAGCAGTGAAAAAATTAAACTTGTAAGTCAACGCAATCAAAAGATACGGGCGTTTATGTTCCGAAATCAAAACCTATAGAGTACTTCCCGTTGACTTAGAATCATGAAATTTGGCAAGAAGCAATTTCATGTAGCGCAAGTAAAGGAAAAATTCCGAAAACAGTTTTGTAGTTACATTAGAAAAAAACAAAATTAAGGTATTTACATGTACGGAGCCCTCGGTGCGCGAGTTTGACTCGCACTTGACCGGTTTTTATTATAATTTATCCCAATGTTGGATAGTAACTAATAGTAATAAGGTACAGACGCCAGCACATCAACCTACTACAATCTGTCAAATTTCTTTAATAGATTTTCAACTTTATCACTAAAACATAAGGTTCAAAGTTGATTGGGAAAATGTGACAGTTTCGGGTAGGTTGATGTGCTGGCGTCTGTACAAAGAAAAATATGTATAACTAGCTGTGCCCTGCGGTTTCACCCGCGTAAATATCGATCCCGTGCGAATATTGGGATAAAAAGTAGCCTATATTATGTTAATCCAGGGTGTCAGCTCCTCCATACAAAAATTTTATCAAAATTGGTCCAGCCGTTTAAGCGTGAAGAAGTAACAAACATATAAACACACACACACTCACAAACTTTCGCCTTTATAATATTCGTGTGATGTTGGCTAAAGTGTACCTATTTCATAGTAAGGTCAGGTAAATCTAGAACAATGTGTTCTTACGGGTTTATTTATAAACGACTAGCGGCCGCACCAGCATCGCACAGGTGCAATTGTTTTTTCGAATTTCCGAAATTTTCTTTCATACAAACCAGCACCCTAATTGCGTAACACACTATCAATCGGAATCAGAATCATTTCGAAGCCAATTGCTAATCCATTGCTTCATTCATAAGTTTGAAAAAATTGTCTGCTTAATACGTAAATAACGCAATGAATGTTGTTGAACTGTCAAAATGAAACCGATTCCGATTGATAATGTGTTACGCAATTGCCCTGCTGGTCCTGGCAATACCGAACACAAAAGGCGAAAGTTTGTGAATGTGTTTGTATGTTTGTTACTTCTTCACGCACAAACTACTGAATGTATTTGGATGAAATCTTGCGTACAGATAGTTTATAACCGGGATTAACACATAGGATACTTTTTATCCCGATATTCCCACGGGATAGACACTTGGGCGGGTGAAACCCCGGGGCGCAGCTAGTCTATACTAATACTAAAAGAGGTAAAGTTTGTATGTAGGGGGTAATCTCTGGAACTTCCAGTCGGATTTGATAAAATCTTTTTGCATTTGATAGCCCGATTCTTGAGGAAGGCTATAAGCTATTTAACATCACGCTATGACCCTTAAGAGCCGAGCAAAACGTAAAAATTGAAGCTAAGCTAAAACAAAGCCCTCTTCCTCACTCCTACTTTTGCTGAGCCCGGCAACCCTCCACAATGATCATTCAATGATCATTGTGGAGGGTTGCTAAAGGTTTATACAGGGTGTCCCTGGAAGTATGGATCAAATCGAATAGGGGCGTGGGCAAGGTCATTTCCAAACTTTTTAACCCTGAGAATGTCAGTGAATTTTTTTACGGTTCAAAAGTTATCACCGATTTTAATTTTTTTTTTTCAATCACTTCGCTTAGTGTTCAAAGAAATTAATCATAAAAAAATACTATCAGGGCTATCTAAAAAAAAAAAAATTGATAACCCTGATAGTTTTCACGAATTCGATTTTTCTTCTTTTTTTTGTATTTTTTTATTGTATTTTTTTTTTTTCTAAAACTTTTGGAAATGACCGTATTACCTATTACCTAAAGTTGAAAATATATTAAAGAAACTTGACAGATTGTAGTACCTTGATGTGCTGGCGTCTGCACGTACGTAACCTACATTAAAGGAACGTACGGAACGTTGATACAAAACCTGTCGTGAAATGTAATCTTAGGATGTCGACAATTTACTGGAGAATTTATAGTCGTGCAACTTAGTATTAGTTCTAACTAGCTGCGCCCCGCGGTTTCACCCGCATAAGTGTCGATCCCGTGGGAATATCGAGATAAAAAGTCACAGGCCAGTGAATCAGGTACAGGTCCAAATACTTCAGGTTCAGGTTCTGAAGAGACGCCTGGAGGGCGCCCTTCACCAGGTCCGGGCGGTGGAAGGTGTTCCATAACTTCGAAGTTACGAACAGGTCTTCCCTGTAAAGACGATTATTGAATTAATAGCTGCGCCCCGCGGTTTCACCCGCATAAGTGTCGATCCCGTGGGAATATTGGGATAAAAAGTAGCCTATATGTTAATCCAAGGTGTCGGCTACCTCCATACAAAATTTTATCAAAATTGGTCCAGCCGTTTGAGCGTGAAGAAGTAACAAACATATAAACACACACACTCACAAACTTTCGCCTTTATGATATTACTAGCTGCGCCCCGCAGTTTCACCCGCGTAAATGTCGATCCCGTGGGAATATCGGGATAAAAAGTAGCCTATGTCCTTTCCCGGGACTCAAACTATCTCTATACTAAATTTCATCTAAATCGGTTCAGCGGTTTGAGCATGAAGAAGTAACAAACATATAAACACACACACACATACTCACAAACTTTCGCCTTTATAATATTAGTGTGATATTATAAGTGTGATGGCAGACTATATTATGTAATGGATTTACATTTAGACTTGCAGTCCCTATGTGGCTAACTAACCAGCTTAATATTTCGTATAAAATTATCATAATCTTGTACCATTGTAATGGTAAACAAGACACAGGTTGTGCCTAGTTTGGGACCAACAATACCTCGATATTGTAATTTTGAAATATGAAATAAACGAGTTTACTTTACTTTACTTTACTTTACACCTCATTTATGAAGGTATATCCTTTTTTTTTTTTAATTGCAACATGATCTAATTTTAATTTACCACTGCTCTCAAAACAGTGAAGGAAAACATCGTGAGGAAACCGCCATTTCCTAAAACTAAAAATTCAAAGACATATGACATCTACCAACCCGCACTGGGCCCGCGTGGTGGATTAACTTTCCCAATTGAAGAGAGGAGGCCTGTGTCCCAGCTGTGGGAACATTATTGGCTGATTATGATGAGTGTTTTCATCATAATAATCCATCGGCATCTTGTGATACTCAAACCGATTCCAGCATATTATGTAGTTGATGTCTTACGGCATGTGAGAGTAATTTACTGCACAATGACAGAAAATTACTTTGTAAGCGATCTTGCGCCATTGTTTACGTAAAACGTATGCGTTTACGTTTTAAAGTGTGGTGCTATTTGAAAAGTTATTGTCGTATGAGCAGTAGATGGTATTCAAATAGAGGCACATGCTTAAACACATCATCATCTGCCTAGCCTCTCGAAATGTAATGATAATAAATATTTATTTCAGATCAAATTACAAGATACATTATTGTTAGTAAAAGTCTTAACTTAATGTTAGTAAAAACCACACTATATGCAAAAAAAATTGGGATGCATGAAGAAGCCTCCTCGTGTATCGCAGTGTATTAGTGTATTCCGCCAGTTACTCAACTGAACCGAGCGCTCGGCGCATCCTGGACAGTCACACCCAACACCTTATTTGACTGGCCAATTCTTCCCTTGCGGTGGTAGGACTAACGCCCGCCTGGTTTGCGACCACCTTCCCACCGCACCGCACTCCGGCGTCAAGCAGCCTGCTGTATTTCGTCGATGCGTGGGAGTTCCAGTGCCTTAGGCATCTTCTGATCACGCTCGTTCCATCATAGACCTCATCTATCGCTTTCCATCAAGCGTGATCGAGGTCAAGAGCGAACCCATTTAGCAATAAAAAAAAAATTTAAACGACTGACACCTACGTGTGCAGCCGTTTCCAGTGAGCCAGCATGGGGCTGTTCCACCTATCACACAACACACTCAGGATTCTGTGGGAGCTAGCACGCATTCTACCGAGAATAGAAGCGCACCGTTTCCGTGTAATAACATAAAAACTATCAACCCTGACCTGGGTGAACATCCATGAAGCGCTACAAAAGCGTGGTAGACCCAACAGCATCTTGAATACATTGTTATACTGGACACGCAGGGCGTCGTATGCCTTTAGCGTATACCTGACCCACAGACTGCATGTGTAAAAAGACTGGCAGAATGTTCTGAGTTATTTTGACTTACGCCGTACAACGTGCAAATCTGCGGATCAGCATATAACCTCGGACAGCCATCGCCCTGCGTTGGATGGATGAATGGATGGTCAATGATCAAGAAAAAAATCTATTCGTGTTTCTCAGTCTAACCAAAATAGGTTCTCAACCTTATTTTGCCGACCGCCCACTTTGAGAATATTTTTTTCTAGAGCCAACAATATTTTTTTTTTAACTTAATTTATATCAAAGTCAAAGCATTTATTGCAAATAGGCACATAAAAGGCACTTTTGAACGTCAAAAATTATCTTAAAATAGAATTGGTTCTAGTCGCCCGTTCCAAAAGGTAGTTTTCGTATGGAGAAGAATGGGCAAGAAACTCCACCGTTACTCTTTTAAAATGTTTTAGGTACAATATTTTGCATGGGTACATTAATTATATAATAACATGTGAGGACGATGCACCTAAAATAAAATTACTATACCACAAAATGTAAAAGAATTAAAAACGAAACCATGACATATAAATTAATTATCTGATAGATACATGGTGCTCACATATTTACAAACATGGTACAAGCAAAACGATTTAAATAAAAAAAAAATACAAGTAATAAGTCAGGGTGTGAGTAATGAATGTAAAAAAAGAATAAAAAATTTTACAATTAAATTAGCAACCAGTTTGATTTTGTCTAGACTCTAGATTGTCCTATGGAGCAGGACCAGCATCTCGCGAATCGATTGCCACGATTATATTTAAACGTGTAATATTTTATAGTCGTAAGATAAATAATATTCTCTGGGTTTTCTACTGCCCCCCCCTGAAAGTCCCAAACGCCCACAAGGGACCGTTATCGCTCGTTATCGTTATCGTTTTAATAATTGTGTGCTGCACCGGACGACGTCATTACGTCAGCGCCGGCTGTCGCTGAAAACCAGCGCTGGGGCTCTGTCTTGCATAGGGTCGCAGCATAATACTGAGCGATAGCCGTTTTGCGTGGATGTGACGCATGTTTCCTCCTACCTTTTTATTTTATTTTTTGAAGTGAAACTTCTTTACGCACGCTTGACTTGGGGAGTAAGCTGGCGAACGCGTGACATAAGCGTTACGAAAAGTGTGATCGGGCGAGGCGAACGAGAGTTGAGTGGGGTGTATAAGCAAGAGAAAGCAGTGCGCGCGCACATTTTCTTCCTCTCTTCCTCTCATAGCCAAATACGTTTGAAGTTTCACTTCAGTCGTGTGGTCATAAGCACACTCGGTTTTATGTTCTTTTTTGCGTCGTTTTAACCGCAAATAAACGTATTTTCTTTCTTTCTTTCTCACATAATCACATTGAGAACCTATGCTCTGACCTCCTCCTCTCTCTTTCCACAGGTACGCTGAACACGGTGATAGAACGGCAAGAGATCCTGGGTCCTTCGCCAGAACTGAATTACAAGAGAAGTACTAGTCAAGAGAGGGTGCAGAACGGACATAAGCCTAGTCAGGGCAATGGAGAGGTAACTAGATGATTCAAGGTCATAGCACACATATCAACTCGGAAAGGGATCGTCACCGTATCAACTCGAGCCATTCAGTATTCTTTGTATGAAACAACCTACTGCAACGCACACTAATCGGAATCGTAACGTAATCGCCTCGCCTCGGGATAAGCTCACGAACCGTGGTGCGATGCGTGGTCAACTTGCAGTTCCCGCACTTACAGCTCGTCCTCGCGCTTACGTCTCTTCGTCTACCCTTGCCCTTCTCACCCCTCCCGCGGTCTGCCTGCAGCACCATCGAACAGCGGTCGCCGAGCCGTAAGCGCGGCGTCACCTAGCTGCAGCCGAGTCGACGTATCGGAGCTGCTGATCCGCTTTCGTTACGTACTTACGTAAGAATGTCGCTTGTTTGATGGCAAGGCGAAAGGCGATACGGTGACGATCTCTTTCCGAGTTGATATGTGTGCTATGACCTTTATTATGTTTATTTTTTATTAACTATTGCCCGCAGCCGAGCCGTGTGCCTGGTTAGATTTCCGATAGGCAAAATGACGAATTTTGCATACGAACTTATATCCCCAGAGGACATGGCAGATAATGGTACAAAGGCTGAGATTTTCATATGTATAGAGCGAACTTTGACTTTTCTCAAGCACAGTAGCGTTTCATACGAAAATAAACCTTTTTCGTATGGCATTTATGTTCATATTTCTATAAGTGACTGTGGCCAAGCGTTTCATACGAATATGAACATTAATTGCAAAGGATTAAGGGTAATTTTCTTAAGTAAAGTCAGTCTACTAGTCTAGATCTTGGCCTTAGAAAGTAGAAACCTTATCATTATCATCATTTCAGCCGAAAGACGTCCACTGCTGGACATAGGCCTCCCCCAACCACCTCCACTTCAACCGGCTTCTGCGCTTCACGCATCCAGAGGTTTCCTACGGCCTTCATAAGGTCTTCGGTCCACCTCCTGGGAGGCCTTCCAACGCTACGTCTTCCGGTATGCGGTCGCCACTCCAGAAACTTTCGGCCCCATCGGCCATCTGTTTTGCGAGCAATGTGCCCTGCCCACTGCCACTTAAGTTTGGCAATTCTTCGGGCTATGTCGGTTACCTTGGTTCTCCTGCATATCTCTTCATTTCTGATTCAATCGCGTAGGGAAACTTCAAGCATAGCCATCTCTATTGCCTTTTGGGTGACTTTTAGCCTTCTAATAAGGCCCATTGATGATCGCCCACGTTTCAGTGCCAGAGGTCATCACTGGCAACACGCACTGGTCAGGACTTTCGTCTTGAGACACTGCGGTACAACGGAAACAGACACACAGAGAGGGAGAGATAGTTTGCATGGTTTTTGAGGGCGCTGAAGCCGATTTTGAGGTCAAAATGGAAATTCAAGAGGGCGGCTGCAAAAAAATCCAAATTTTTGACATGGGTATCGTTTTCGTGGTTTACGAGGGGACTGAAACCAATCATCATCATCATCAGCCTATAATGTTCCCACTGCTGGGACACAGGCCTCCTCTCTGTGAGAGGGAGTGGGCCGTAATCTACTACGCGGGCCCAGTGCGGGTTGGTAGATGTCACATGTCTTTGAATTTTTGGTTCTAGGACATGCCGGTTTCCTCACGATGTTTTCCTTCACCGTTTTGAGAGCAGTGGTGATGAAATAATTTACGCAAAGTAAAGCGCCTGTCTGGGTTCGAACCTACGACCTACAACTCGTAAGTCGCGGCCGATACCACTGGGCCACCACTGCTCTCACCAATAGTGAGGTCAAATTGAAAATCAAAGATGGCGGCTGCGAAAATCTTATAGACATTAATATTGATAGGTTATTTTGCACTTAACAAAACAAAACTGATATAGTGATAGGCAATGTAAACTTATCTGTCCCACAATCAACTTGGGAACAGTCGTAACGAGATTTATTTCACTTTCTTATCATTTAAGTACCTACTGTATTGTTTTTATCGAGCAAATGGTATTCAACCTTCCGTTATCTTGGATAGCTGTACTAATATATAAAGGAAAAGTCAAGTTTAGTGCATGTCACTAAGACATCCACGTTTTCTTAAACTATAAAAACTAGCTGCGCCCCGCAGTTTCACCCGCATAAGCCTCGATCCCGTGGGAATATCGGGATAAAAAGTATCCTATGTCCTTTCCCGGGACACAAGCTATCTCTATACCAAATTTCATCTAAATCTGTTCAGCGGCTTAGGCGTGAAAAGGTAACAAACAGACAGACAGACAGAGTAACTTTCGAATTTATAATATTAGTATGGATGTAGTTAAAAAAAAAAACATGCATTTCCAGTGTATTGGACTTGTCAAAACAAATCATATTTAATGAGCCCAAACTCGAGGGGTTTACTAGTAGCCACTGAAGATTTCCACCATTCACCTCCTGGCTCCATCATCAGGTCAGCTCCAAGATACCAAATTATAGTTTTGTCATCCGAACTACATATACCTACTTACCCACAAAATTTCATTTCGATACGACAGTCACAAGTAGGTTAAAATTGACTTCTAAGATTTGATTACATTGTTTGTTAGTTAGTTACTAAGTGAAAGTGAAGGTAATAAAAACGTGTTAAAACGCGAGATATTTGGAACGAAGTTCTTTAATCTGTCAAGCTCCACTAATGAGACACAATTGATTTTCTTTTGTTTCGTCACCGATCGGCGACGCGCGCCGCTTGACCGGTTAATGCGGCTTGCGGTAGGAGTAAACATGTAGAAATCATCACATAGAGAAAAGCGTTATCTCCCCTTCATGCGACTTTCTCTCTCTCTATCTCTCTCTCTCTCTTATAACTTAAGTGACTTTCTCTCTCCCTCTTATAACTTAAGTGACTTTCTCTCTCTCTCCCCCTTATAACTTAAATGACTTTCTCTCTCCCTCTCTCTATCTCTCCCTCTTATAACTTAAGTGACTTTCTCTCTCCCTCTCTCTATCTCTCTCTCTTATAACTTAAGTGACTTTCTCTCTCTCCGTCTCTCTCTCTCTCTTATAACTTAAGTGACATTATCGCTCTCCCTCTCTATCTCTCTCTCTCTCTCCCTTATAACTTAAGTGACATTCTCTCTCTCCCTCTCTCTTTCTCTCTTATAACTTAAGTGACATTCTCTCTATCTCTCTCTCTCTCTCTCTCTCTCTCTATCTCTCTCTCTCTCTCTCTCTTATAACTTAAGTGACATTTTCTCTCTCTATCTCTCTCTTATCACTTAAGTACCTACTGTATTGTTATTCAAGCAAATGGTATTCAACCTTCCGTTATCTTGGATAGCTGTACTAATATAGAAAGGAAAAGTCAGGTTTAGTGCAAGTCACATCCACGTTTTCTTCAACTATAGCATAAGCATAGCATAATCAGCCTATAACGTTCCCACTGCTGGGACACAGGCATCCTCTCGGTGAGAGGGAGTGGGCCGTAAATCCGTAATCCTACACGCGGGCCTCGTGCGGGCTGATAGATGTCGCATGTCTTCGAATTATTGGTTCTAGAAGCAGTGGTGGTGATGAAATTATTTACACAAAGTAATGTGCCTGCCTGCAAATAAACGTATTTTCTTTCTTTCTTAGAATATCTGTAAATTCATAATAATTTCAGCCGAAAGACGCCCACTGCTGAACATAGGCCTTTTTTTTGGGGATGGGAAATCATCAAATAACTCCTCCCGCTCTGGGTGGAGCGGAAGGGAGTGTCAGACTCTTACTGACTAAAACCCACCCGTGTTCCTTCCTTAGCGCTTTGTGATCCGGGGTAGCGTCGTTGCGAATTCGGATAAAGAGGCTTGCATGTCGGGTGATTTACGTCAAGGTATTTAGTTTGTATGAAAATTTACAAAATAAGAATTCATTAATGTGTCCATAATGAAAAATGCTTATTTCAATGGTCTGATCATCTGGTCGAAGTTTATGTATATCGTCCGGAACACGGTGTATAATGGACATAGGCCTCCCCTAAACCTCGCCACATTGACCAGTCCTGTGCTTCTCGCATCCATTAGATTCTCGCCTCCACGTTAACGTAACCAGATTTTAACAAATATTTCTTTAACTTTTCCAGAACAATATCGAGTTCCATCTAGCCAACTGCCTGGATCTGGTCAAGGCTGGCATGGAGTCCATCATTGAAGACCAGGTCACCTCCGTCTTCGAGGCTGAGGAGTTGAGGAGTTGGAACCTCCTCACTAGAACTAATAGGTACGCTTTATCTGCCAATTATTTATTTTGTACATATTTATGAGTATTACGGAGAAGGTACGTGTCTTTCGTTTTCATCAGCCATATTTTAATTACTGTGGGCGTACCATCTCATTCTTGCCTTTATTGGCCGGCTTGAGTGGAGATTCGCAACAGCAAACGTGTTCGGAGAAAGGAAGTATTCCAGTAAGATGCTGGTAGGGATCATGACCGTACTTCCGGGATTGTCCTGACAGCCGTGGAATACCTCTCCACTCCTCATAAGCACCCCAGGACATGGTTGCCCCCTTGTCGCTACGTCACTATGTGCTAGCGACCGTTTCCGGGGGCCCATTATTGAGTGTGCAAGTCACCCGCTGCCATTTTATCCGTGCATATATAAAACATTGATTCGGCAGAGGGCATAGTTCTTGGTACGGTACCGAAGTGTTGGTTATTGCGCAATAGAAAAACAGTTCAAATCAAATTATAATTTCACACACACGACGCAACTAGATACGGAACGCGAGACAGTTTCTGAGCACATGTTGTCCGTTTGATCTATCAACTATTATTACTTAATAAATCATTTTAAAAAAATGTCCTAAAAGCGACTGAACCAACCTTTTTTTTTGTTTTCCGGGGAAACCTTCAAAAGGCGCGACTGAGCCAACCTATCATATTTATACCTAATATTAAAATAAACCAAAATTTCTAAATTTCTAAACGTTTAAATGGTAAACCCTCCATATTGGTGCCCAAATTACAAGCTTGTTAATTTGGGGCCAATGTAAAATCTCTGTAAACTATTGAGCAATAAAGTTTTATATTATTTTTAATATTATCTCTGTTCCAGACAGTACGAATTCCTAACGTGGCGCCTGACCATCATTTGGGCAATGGGCTTCGTTGTACGATACATGTTCCTCCTGCCTCTCAGAATAATGATCTTCGTTATTGGGGTGAGTTACAACGCAGCAAACCTTCAAAAACTAACAAAAAATATTTTTTGAATAAGGTATAATAGCTGTATGAGGATCTCTTGTCGCGTGGCCAAAATCGGAACTAACGCCGCCATCTTTTTTTCAATACATTTCATAAAACAATTGCACAGATTCTTACCAACAGCGCCCTCTGTCAACGTCATTCGAGCGCCAAGAGATCCTTGTAGCACTCTTAACAGTACTCCAGGCGTTAATATGGCACATCGAGCGTTAGAAAGAGACGGTCGCACAAGTATGAGTGAAAGAGGCGACGACGGTGTAAAAAGATATTCTTTTTGTCTCTTTGCGCTCTTTTGAACAGTGAACGAAAATGAACTGTTACGCTCGGGTCGGTGACGCTGAATCGGGTATACTCGGCTCCAGTTGGTCGGTGACGCTGAATCGGGTATACTCGGCTCCAGTCGGTCGGTGACGCTGAATCGGGTATACTCGGCTCACGTCGGTCGGTGACGCTGAATCGGGTATGCTCGGCTCACGTCGGTCGGTGACGCTGAATCGGGTATACTCGGCTCCACTCGATCGGTGACGCTGAATCGGGTATACTCGGCTCCAGTCGGTCGGTGACGCTGAATCGGGTATGCTCGGCTCCAGTCCGTCGGTGACGCGAATCCGGTATACTTGGCTGCAGTCAAGTTTTCGTGTGGCCTTAAGTGCACACCCTCTTTTCTTTCTAAGCTCGATGTGCTATATTTTGTGGCCGCGACTGTACCTATAGTCCTTTCAAAGTTATTTCACCTCTGACAGCAGCAACTCAACATCAACCTTAATGTAACGACAATAAAGATCACAATGATTTTGACAGACTTGTTAGTGGCAGCAAACGAAAAGCAATCTTATTACTACGAGAATAAAGCTCACTGTGATTTTGACAGACTTTTCAGAACGAAAAGCAATCTTATTCTAACGACAATAAAGCTCACTGTAATCTTGACAGACTTGCCAATGGCAACAACCCAACAGCGACCTTATTTTAACGACAGTAAAGATCAAAATCAGAGGTAAAATAACTGAAAGTCAAATCTATGAAATTATAATGATTATTATTTTCTGTTAATATTTCTTTTCTCTATTCTTATTCCACTATTTTTACTTTGCAAAGATTCTAATTAATTAATATGTATTTTTCACACCTTGTTAATTTTTGTTACTAATATTATTGTTATCTCGCAACTAATTTTCTTTTACTATCTTTAACGTATTTGTTGTAATTTATCCTATGTTCTGTTGCCACTAATATTCTTACTTCAAAGCTTCACTGGAAAGAGAAACTACAGCAGTGGCGAAGATACCATACAACTCGATTCCCACCGGCTTCCCTTCGAAAATTCAGAACATAACCACTCTACAGGGTGTTACGGAAAGGGTATATTAATACAAACGGGTTGAAGAGTGTATCTGGTCGAGAACCTCTGTACAAAATTTCAGCTCAAAAGCATTAACTTTGAAAATGCTTAATATTTTTTTATGTCGATAGTTTATTAAATTGAAATCATAACAAACGTGTCACCGCATTACGAGGATCATTATCCATTATCTGTAGTGTGTCTGTGCGCCTAGTACACGCACATCACGCCGCCGCGCGCCAGTGCAGTGCCGTGATGTCGACACACAACAAATGTTTGTGTGATGAACACGATCATTTGTTCTGTGTCTGGGTGTAATTTATCTATAATATGTATATATTTAGAAATATATAAGTATGTTTATCAGTTGTCTAGTACCCATAACACAAGCTCTGCTTAGCTTGGGACTAGATGGCGTTGTGTGATAGTTGTGGAATATTACTATTATTTTGTACAGAGATTCTAGACCAGATACACTCTTCAACCCGTTTGTATTGATATACCCTTTCCGTAACACCCTGTATAGTCAATTCGTCATTGAAATTTTCTTTTGGCTTTTTTTTTTCTCCGGCCTACCTCTGTCATAAATTCACCCTTCGCCACTGAACTACAGGATCCTGTAGTTTTTTCTAAAATGCTATTGTGTAACACACGCCAGCAACATCGAACTTTTCTGGGCCTCGCTCGGTTCGATTCCCAGTTCCAGAAGTATTATTGCATTTTTCACGAAGAATTTCTCATTAATCTTTTAACCGCCCGACTTTATATCAGTTGTCATGTCCCCAGCGTAAGAAAAAAAAAAAAAACGAATAATAAATACCGATGAAACGAGCTGTGATAATGTAATAATAATACAGATTAAACAAGCTGTGTTATTTGGTCGTATATATACGATTCTGGCGGAATGGCCACGAAAATATTTGTCGGATTAATCCGACATAAGCGGTTAAAAGGTTAGCAGTCCGGAGACTAAAATTGAGACCGGTTACTTTCTATAGACTGGCGTTCTATTACATAGACAAGCTCAATACGGGATGGCACGGACATCAATGCGCGAATTGTAACCATGAATCCAGGCGGGATTGTCCGAAAGGGTTACCGCTACCCCGGAACATAAAGGACTAAGGAAGGAACACGGATGGGTTTTAGTCAGTAAGAGTCTGACACTCCCTTCCGCTCCCCCCAGAGCGGGGGGGGGGGGGTCAAAGGACATGATTTTAGACTCCTGAAGTAGAAAATTTTGGCATGAATGATGTAACCAAGACTTTGTAACCGTATTATTTTGATTTAATTCAAAAATTCAAATTCAATATTTTTGATTCAGACTAGAGTGGATCCATATACTTAGTGTTAGTATGAATTGGACGCAGTTTAGCTGAAAGGACTCAACCCACACTATGGTCAAAAATGAGTATATATGCCAAAGAGGTCCTAAAGGTTGGTTCTTTCACTCAGCAAAAAAGATCCGTGATACTACTAACATAAGGATGTTTTTTTTAATGACGCGAACCAACCCACATAGGGACGGGTATTTTTCTAAAAACCACTGTAATAACCCAAACTGCTTGGGTCCTTTTTTATAAATCCAACTTGAAAGAAGCAGGTCTATATTTAATAAAATTTTTGTATATTTTGCCCTTACATGATTATATTTCAAAATATTCCAAATACAACATCATTACAGCAATACACACCTAAAGTAAAAACCTCGATAAGTCAAAAATGACATATTGTGGGTTGAGTCCTTACTGCTGAACTACGTCCAATTTATCCTATGTTAGTAAATAACAATAACTTAAAAATACACTAATTGGCTACATGAACACGTGCACGCGCATGTCTGCCATTAAAAAGAATGTCCATGGAGTTTCTTGCCCGTTCTTCTCCATAGGTACCTACCTACGCTTCGGAATGGGCAACTAGCTTCATCTTTCTGACTGACCGACCCCTTGACAATTCAAAAGTGCCTGTAATTGTTTTAATTGAAATAAATGGTTTGAGAAAAGTGTAATAGACGCGGTCAAAATGTACGGAGCAGCAATTTTTTTTTAAACCGACGAAAAACAATGAAGTGAGGTCCAGAATTCATGGTACAGGACCCGGCGATAAATATTGCACATCGACCTTTGGAAAGAGACAATCGGCTAATTTCGGCTTCGTAGAGCGTTATCTCTGTCGCACGAAATACAAACAGTCCGGTATCTATTAGAAGCTGTTAAAACAATTATGATTTGCTTCTTTTAATAATTATTTTTATTCTTTGTATAAAATACACCAATTTTTCTATAAATGATGGCTTTAGGTTGGGGTAACCTCGTAAAGGTTTCCCTCTTTTTCCTAAAGATGCCATAGTACAACTTTAAATTATTTAAATTTTATTTTATTAATTTAAGGAAAACTTACAGCTAATAAATTTAAATATCTAGTACAATGTGTAAGCGATGGCCAATTACAAGTTTCCACTAACGATAAATTGGGGGGTGTTAACAACTCTAAATATATATTTTGAACTGGACGTGACTATCCGCACTCTATCGCACTTGAACAACGACTGACAAAACGTCACATAGGTAGTGTGCGACAGAGATAACGCTCTACGAAGCCGAAATTAGCCGATTGTCTCTTTCCGAAGGTCGATGTGCAATATTTATCCCCGGGTACTGTAAGGGTGCTCCCACACAGCAGTTATATAACGTTATACAACATTGAGTAACACGATAACATTTATAATATCTATATCTCGTTGAAAACACCGTTGAAGCACCCTAACAGGTTGCGCATCGATGTCCCTACCATCCTCCCTTTGGAACAATAGCGTGATGAAATCCCATCTACCCCCCCAGGTTATAGTAATGGTCTTCTCAACCTGGGTCGTCGGTTCCGTGCCTTTCGTCGGCTTGAGAAACAAACTAGGAAGGATTTCGTACAAGATGAGCATTAGGATCCTTATCAGGGCCCTCTCCATCCATGGGAGGTTCCATAATACGCAGTACATGCCGAAAGCCAACGGCTTCTGCGTGGCAAACCATACCAGCCCCATAGATGTGGGAGTGCTTAGCATCAAAACGTGTTTCTCTTTGGTAGGTCGTTTTTTTTTGGGTGGGACGTTTCTTCTGGGTAGAATGTCCTGTTACAAGGGTACGTTTTGCCTAGATTGGGTGATACGTTATGTCCAAATTGGGTAATACGTTGTCCTGGGTAGAATTGGGTGGTACGTTGTCTCCAGAATGCTAATATGTTATGTCCAAATTGGGTAATACGTTGTCTGGGCAGAACGTTTGGCTGGAATTGGGTGGGACATATTGCCTGGATTGAGCGATTTATGATATGTCTGTATTGGGTAATACGTTGTATCGTTATTGGGTGATACGTTATGTCCTGGTTGCGTAAAACGTTTTCTGGGTGAAACTTGATTATCCGTTGGGTCCGAATCGGCGTATATGTTATGTCCAGATTGAGTAAAATGTTGTCTGGGTAGGATATTGTGCCTGATAAGAATTGGGTGGTACGTTGCTTGTGTGATTTTGGTCTTGTCATGTTATGCATGATTAAGATATTATATTGGTTGTAAATTATATTCTTCTAGTTATACAATGTGTAACTGAATTAATGCACACTATAAAAGCTGTTTGTTCAGAATCCATTTTGGGTAATTTTTATGAAGTTGTTTTTTTAAACAGAAAATAGTTAAAACTACGTTAATTACAGACACACTTCCGCTGTGTACAGCGTACCATTTTGGTTTGTTTTGACTGTAGTCAAAACAAACCAAAATGGACGAAGACTGCGCGTGCGTAGATTTGCAACGTGACCACAATTTTCTCCTATACTCAGTATGACTAATTTAATCAATAAATAATGTTTTATACATAATAGTAAAAATTTAGTGTATCAACATTATTTTACATGGAGCGACTGTCTATTTGACCTCCACAACCCAGTTACTTGGTAATATGACACCCCTTGGTAAGACTGGTTGTCAGACTTTCGGGTTTCTGACTACCCGTAACAACTGTTAAAGATCCACGAATGACAGCCGGGACCAACGGTTTAACGTCTTTCCGGGGCACGGAGAGGTCTTGGTATGTAAAGATGGTCTCCCGTCCACAGACCAACCGTGGCAAGCGTAGCTTGACCTGATCGATCGACCCGAGCGGCTGTTATAAAATATACTAATTGAGGTGTTTGATGATGTGCATTAATTCTGGGACATGTTGTGTAAAGAATGTCATTGTTTTGTTATGTAATGCCTGATTAAGATATAAGTGGGTTATATGTATACTGCATTCTTCTGATTTTAATATGTCCAATCATATATAGGGATAATTAATAATCATTAACCGTCTTCTAAAACTATATCATGACAAAAATAATAGGTTTAAAAGTCGTATAAGACTACTCTTACCTTTATTTTCTTCTTTAAAAATGAGGTATTCTTTAAAATGCCTTGTGTTTGCAAGCGTGACTTCAGAGCGTGGGATCTTGGGTTCGATTCCCAGTTATTCTAAGAGATAGGGCTTTTTCATTAGGAGTTGGGGGCCGTTCATGTATTACGTAAGCAGATTTTTTTGCTATTATTAACCCCCTCCCCCTCGTCAGCAAAAGTAAGCACACCTCCTACCCCCCCTCCCATGCTTTCGTAAACATTGGTACATGCATTTTATTTCTTTTACTCGGTTCTAAGCGAGTAAACGTATCCATTATATTTACGGAAATCCCTGAACATGCGTTTCGTTTTCAAGCATAGACATGTAGGGTTGCCATATGTGTTAAAACCAAAATCGACAAAATCCGAATATAAGTGAAACATAAATACTGCTGACGTAATCACCATCCAGACTCCCCTTATCCCCCATGTCATCAAAATAAGCAAAGCAAAGACCCCCCGCCTCCCTTTAGTGCTACGTAATACCACAGAATACTTAAAGTACTACGTACAGAAAGGACACTCCCTTCCCCGCACTAACATCAGTTACCGCACCTCACCCCGCACTTTGGCGTATTCGTCGCAGTTCTTTAACAAGAGCGCTCGCAAACACAAGTACCTCACGCACACATTCATACGTATACAAACGTCATTTTTTAATGTAGTAGTAGTAGGTAATTATTTTGCGAGCGTTGTATGGAGTGTCCGGGGTGTGGTAATACTTGAATGGCCCCTTGCTCAGTAGCAGACTAGCAGACCGGAGTTAGATATATGACCGGTAAGTGGAAATAGGCATACTCTATCACATCATAACCGGCGAAATGTGTGAGCCACTGCACCTCTTCGTGGAATACAGGCCTGGTTGGTATGTCATCATCATCTGCGTAGCCTTCTCCCAACTATGTTGGGGTCGGCTTCCAGTCTAACCGGATGCAGCAGACTGAATACCAGTATTTTACATGGATCTACTGATGACTGGAGGCGTGATGTTATAGAGGTATGAGGAACAGGGTATAAAGTTCACTCATCCTCCATAGAAAAGCGAGGATCCTCCGACCTGACGGGTGTTGTGTCTGGTGGGCTACTGCCAGACGACTGATGTCGCGACGTTGTTTATATCATAGTCGCGCGGAAAACTTTACATGCGCGATGCAGGCATTTGCGTGACGTCAGTGTTATGCGTATAGTTCGCATGTGGCGTTGTAGACGTCGCCACACTGTTAAGTAAAGGGTTTACAGAGGTATGAGGAACAGGGTATAAAGTTCACTCATCCTCCATAGAAAAGCGAGGATCCTCCGACCTGACGGGTGTTGTGTCTGGTGGGCTATTGTCCAACAGTTGATGTCGCGACGTTGTTTATATGATAGTCGCGCGGTAAACTTTGCTTGCGCGATGCAGGATTTTGCGTGACGTCAGTGTGATGCGTACAGTTCGCATGTGGCGTTGTAGATGTCGCCACAATGTTAAGTGAGGGTTAAAATTCGGAGTCGTTTCAACAATTTGATGTTAGGTTTAAATATGGCTGTTCTTTCTTTTGCTTTTTTATGTTTCTTGTGTTGTCCTATATATTTACTCTGTTGTTTTTTTACTTTAATGCTTTCTCTGTATCCACCTGTGTTTTGTCCTATAATATAAGTACATTGTTTATTTATTTTCGAGTACTGACGAGTTATAGTATACCTTATTCCAATGGCTTGTCTCCTATTGCATGGTACTAAAACATAATTGGCGAAATTTGGGTGTAAACTGCACCTCTGAACACAGGCGTGTCATATTATGTTTATACAGGGTGTCTGGTAATTAATGGATAACCTCTTAGGGGGTCATTGCATTTATCATTATGAATAACTTTTACTATGGGACCAAATATCGCAAAAAAAATCTGTTGTTCCCTACATTTATGTATGTTCGCATAACTCGTCAAAATGTAGGAAATTGCTGATTCTTTTTTTTTGCGATTATAGGTTTGGTCCCATAGTAATAGTTGTTCATAATGATAAGTACAATGACCCCTGAAGAGGTTATCCATTAGTTATCGGACTCACTGTATATTCCAATGTTAATTGAACTCCAGGTTATGGAATGCCTTCAAGGGCTGATTTTTCAACCGACAGATAATTTTTATTTGTGGAATAAAATTGACGTCTGACAGATGGTTCCCTATCCATTTGCATAAAATTTTAAGATCTAATATAACTTCGCATAATTTTGTTTGGCATAATTATATTTTCGCATAATATAATTACGCATAACAGCTTACGCATAATTTTTTTAAGCATAATTTCTCTAGTCATAATAATGATTAAGCATAACATTCTAAAGCATAAAATTTAGCATGACTGTTTTATTTCTAACGACGTTAGGTCGACGGAGCCCCGCTGCGCGGGGCTCCTATTTCTGTCTGCAGGGTTTAAAGGAACCTAACCAAACCGAACCTCGGGGTGCCTCTGACGTCGTTTAGTATTATGCGAATCAAATTTATGCCAAAACAAATTAGTCTTTAAGATGATTATGCCAACATAAAATGTATGCCTAAAAAAATTATGCCGAAGTATTATTATGCCAAAACAAATTGTGCCAAAATCGTTATGCCGAAGTATATTAGGACAAAGAACATTATGCGAAAAGAAGGGATCCCCTGACAGATTTTATGTGGAAGAACTGTCAAAAATTCAAAATTATTCCTCGGATAAAATTATATGGCGTTGGAAAAATCAGCCCTTAGGCTAATAAATAAATAAGGTACGCTATCACTTGTCTAATAAATTCATTTGTGTCTTGTCCAAGTCAGTTTTTGCAAGCGTTAGATTTATTATAAAAAAAAAACATCTTAAAAAAAATGTTGGTATAAACTTCACAGACCTCATAGATATCGGTATCTAATAGGGATGAAAACGAAACGATTTCTTAAAACCATAATTTTAAGTAAAGTGCTGACCACGGAGTCCTTGGTTTTTGTCACCTAGGTGTTGCACGAAATCATTTATGACTTTAATATATTGTTTTTATTGTTATTTGATGCCGAAACCAATCTGTGTCGTTATGCCAATGAGTTATTGTTTCGTCGCCGATCGGCGAACCGCGACGCTTGACCGGTTGAAAAAGAAACAAATACAAGGTGTAATATTGAAATAACTGAAAACCTGAAAAGGGGTCATTGTACTCATCATTTTGGACAGCCTTCAAAATGGGAGCAATGCTGAAATTGTGCAAAAATCTTAACTGTTTCATACATTTTGGTCAAGTAGGTATTGAACTTTTGTATGAAACAGCAGATTTTTTTTTCGTGATTTCAGAGTTGGTCCCATAGTGAAAGTTGTTCATATTCATGAGTAGAACACCCTGTAAAAATTTGGAACCGGTAAAAAAAAATCACGCTGTATATTTTCATAGTCTCGTCTCCAAAAACTGACTTAAAACCTAACCCATTCGGGTCATACATCACCCCCTGCTTCCAATAGGTCTGGTGGCTCGTAGCTTGCACCGCCTGCGTCGGTACCCTGCCCGACGGGAAGACGAAACAGCGCGTCAATTACGCGGTTTCCGTCATGTGTTTCAACTTCCTGTCGCGCTGCATCTCCGCGGTGATCACGTACCACGACACCCACTACAAGCCGCGGAACGGCATCTGTGTCGCCAACCACACGAGTCCCATCGACGCACTCGTGCTTATGTGCGATAACTGCTATTCACTTGTAAGTTTTAAACGAATTTTCTTTTCCAAACCGGCGATTAAGCCCCTTCGTACACAAGGCTACTCAAATCTTAGATACTCAACGATTTTAGTCTTCAAGCGACTGCCGCCATACAAATCCATTTAAGGTGAATGTGCCATGGTAGACCGCGAAATTTAAATTTTCTTACGTTTTTTGCAATTTGCAGATCAGTGTCAAGTTGTATCTTGATCCAAATATGATTCGCGACTATAATAGACATGTATTTACAGAATCATAGTCATTAGAATCATTAATATATCTCTTTAAGTTAGATTTCTACCATAAACACTTTTCCATACGAGATTTGTTCTTAACGGTAGAAATCTAACTTAGAAAGATGTATTAATGATTCTAATTATTATAATTCTGTAAATACGTACCGGTTATAGTCGCGAATCATATTTTGATCAAGATACAACCTGACACTGACCTGAAAATTGCAAAAAACGTAAGAAAAATTGAATTTCGCGGGCTACAACTACGCATTCACCTTAAGTTGAAAATGTCGGCGACGCTACTCGTCGTGTACAAACTTCAATGGACTTGTATAGCGGCAGTCGCTTGAAGACTAAAATCGTTGAACTCGAGTATCTAAGATTTGAGTAGCCTTGTGTCCGAAGGGGCTAAAGAGTAGCGAGCGGAGCTGGCAACTAAAAATGAGTTGGCGAGCAACGAGTGCGCGACGGCGATTAGTAATTAAGTTTTCTGAGAATTTTAATTTAGCCAGCCACCAAGAGATGGCGTTCCACGTACAGTTGCGGAATGAAAAGGTTAATCTTTCTCATCATCATCTGTCTAGCCTTTTTCCAACTATACACCGTGAAATTTTAATCACCGTTTTCCTCTTAAGGGGTCATTGTACTCATCATTATGAACAAATTTTACTGTGGGACCAAACATAAAACTGTAAAAAAAAAAATCAGCTGTTCCCTACATTTATGTTCGCATAACTCGTCAAAATGTAGGGAACAGCTGATTTTTTTTTGCGATTTCATGTTTGGTCCCATAGTAAAAGTTGTTCATAATGATGAGTACAATGACCCCTTAAGAGGAAAACGGTGATTAAAATTTCACGGTGTATTGGGGTCGGCTGCTGGTCTGACCGGACGCAACTGACTACCAGTATTTTACATGGAGCGACTGCCTATCTGATCTCCACAGCCCGGTTCCTTTAGATTGAAGGCTGATTTAATGTCTTTTATTGACAAAATAAGGTGGTAACCTGCTGAAATATGTAAGTAAAGTCAGGGTAATGAACTGTTTAAAAAATTGACTACCTACATTAGAAAATTGAGGAGGTTTTTTTTTTGCCAAATTTTACGGTAGTTGATAAAAACTACGAGATTTAATTTATTATCCTATTACAATATGAGCAAAAACTGCATGTTTCGATAATACGAGTGCCATACATCAAATCTTTTACCATATTTTTTATTATAATGGGAAATTCATAATAATTGTTATGAAATATGTGTATGCATAAAATAAATGTTTTTGTGACGTCTTCTATGTTTTATATTTGGGGTGAAATGCGAATGTATACTCAATGGCTGAGTGGTTGCATGCAATGGTTGTCAATGTTAAGGGGTTGGGTTCGAACCCCAGGATTTGTGTGTGATGTTTGGCAAAATTATTTGCCATTTTGGGTTTTAAAACAGGTTGGGGCTGAAAAATTATTGTTTTTTGTGTCGTGGTTGCCCAGAGGTTACAAGAAGGCCAATTCTCGTGATTTAAAATGTTCAAAATCTAGTCGCAGTCGCATCTCAGCGACAATCAAATGTCAAAATGTAGGAAAACTAGGGGTATTTTTGACAGAATGAGACTGAGATCAAGTCTGATCTCAGTCTCATTCTGACACACACGTGAACGTTCTTAAAATTACGAGAATTGTCCCTCAGTATAGCTATTCACAAACACTCGATACGCTTCCGTATCGTATCGAACATTAATCATTGTTATCTTAGGAGTCTTCTAAACGCTGTTCACAAGTCTAAAACTCGATAATTTTGTCAGTTTAAATCAAATAGACGCCCGCTATTATTCCAACAGCTATTTGCTGTTGAGGGCAAGTCAAATCAGGTTATCGATATGTCAGGTTTTCGATACGATAGCCTGTCGTATGGTTGTAAATAGCTATGCAGGTCTGCTTATCAAGAATGAAGGTGTGAGTTCGAGCCTCGGAAGTCTCATTCCACGTTTTTCCCCTCGGACCTTAATGACTTTTTCAATAACAAAGAAAAATAATCATCAAATTACTGATGGGATCATAAAGTTTTTGCGTGATGATCAAATAAGTTGTAGGTCGTGGCTTCGCACATAGGCAGCCCACTTTACTTTGCGTAATTTATTTCATCATCACTGCTCTCAAAACGGTGAAGGAAAACATCGTGAGGAAACCGGCATGTCCTAGAACCAAACATTCGAAGACATGTGACATCTACCAACCCGCACTGGGCTTGCGTGGATGACTATGGCCCACTCCCTCTCACAGAGAGGAGGCTTGTGTCCTAGCAGTGGGAACATTCATCATCATTCTGCAGCCTTTATCCCAATTTATTTGTGGTCGGCGTAACATGTCTTGTTTCTTCCATACTTCTCTATTAGTCGTCATCTCGGTAGTCACCTCCTTTCTAACCATATCATCATTCACACAGTCCATCCATCGTTTCTTTGGTCTTCCCCTATTCTTATAGAGTTTATTCCCGATATCCACCACTTGTTTGGCCACTACTGGGCCACTACCAGTAGTGATGAAATAATTTACACAAAGTAAAGTGCCTGCTTGGGTTCGAACCTACGTCCTACAAATCGTAATTTGCGGCCGTTACCACTGGGCCGCCACTGCTCCAATTGCTGAGATCACAATTCACAATGATCCTTTAATATTTTTCCCCTGGGCAATCACGACTAAATAAAATTTACTTATATTAGTTATGTAATAATGTATTAATAACTTAACTAATATTTTCAGATCGGTCAAAGACACAATGGTTTCCTAGGAATCCTACAGAGGGCGCTTGCTAGGGCGTCGCCTCACATTTGGTTTGAGAGGTCTGAAGTTAAGGACAGACATGCGGTAGCCAGGAGGTAAATATCTTGTTATATCGACGGTGTAGTATCAATATCTAATAACTACAAAATCATGATTTTACAGGAGGCGAAAAAATCGTTTCATTTCTATAGTTTTTAATATTTTAATAAAAAAGTTACTTATATTGAACAAATAGTAGGAAACGTCGTCGATTCAAGACCTTATGTCTTTGCAAATATGAGCTACTAGCTTCTGCCCGCGACTTCGTCCGCATGAAATTTCACCCTCCCCCCATTCACCCTTTTAGGGGTGGAATTTCGAAAAAACCCTTTCTTAGTGGATACCTACTCTTCACTAAGAACACACCCTCCAAATTTCATGTCTCTAGGACCAGCGGTTTAGGCAGTGCGTTGATATATCAGTCAGTCAGTCAGGACTTTGAATTTTATATGTATAGATTTCATATTTTACCTACGAATATGCAATAAAGTGAAAATCGATAAAATGTTAGTTATTAGATATTGAGACTTCACCGTCGATATGCTTCTTAATATTCATACTTGCTGTATACCGGATGACTTTTTGAAGTGAAAACTTCATTAGGCGGGTTGGTTATTTTTTGAGATGGGAAAAAACCATTGAATTCGCGCCACTGTTACCGTAACCGACGCCGCTTCATATGTGTTCGGCATCCTCTCTGTATGATTCGAAATAATCATCAATATTTAAATATTTTATTTCACATAAACATACCATGGGCACTAATGAAACGTCAGAAAGTCAGAAGCTAGATGCACGGTTCCAATTGGTCGTTTCCTATGGAGAAGAGCCGGCAAGAAACTCCACGGTTACTCTTTTAAAAATAATTAGCTTTTACAATGTTTTCAAATCAATCAATCAGAATCTGGATTCTAGTTTTTAATTAAATATTTTCTTACTCCCCAGGTTAAAAGAACACATATCAGTACCAGACAACCCTCCGATCCTGATCTTCCCTGAAGGCACGTGCATCAACAACACCTCAGTCATGCAGTTCAAGAAGGGCAGCTTCGAAGTCGGCGGCACCATCTACC
Source organism: Amphipoea lucens (assembly GCA_947508005.1). NCBI lineage: Eukaryota > Metazoa > Arthropoda > Insecta > Lepidoptera > Noctuidae > Amphipoea > Amphipoea lucens. The sequence goes on from OX382385.1 coordinate 8,329,462, forward strand.
CCGTCGCCATCAAGTAAGTCATCATCTGCCTAGCCTTCTCCCAACTATGTTGTGGTCAGCTTGCAGTCTAACCAGATGCAGCTGAATACCAGTATTTTACATGGAGCGACTGCCTATCTGACCTCCACATTCCAATTACTTGGTAACAAGATAGCCTTGGTAAGACTGGTTGTCAGATTTTTGGGCTTGTCAAATATCTACGAATGACATTTGCTCAGCATAATGTCATTTGACATTATGCTGAGCTGAGGCCTCTTTGGCATTGTAATAATTGTTTTCTGTTTTTTTTATAGTTTTAAGAGGTAAGTAATTGAAATAATTACAAAACTTCTAATATTTACAAGATATAACAACTGAACCTATAATTTTATTTTATGTAATGATCAGTTAATAATAAACGATTGATATAATTTTAAAGTAACTAATTTCTATAAACAAAACAGACAATTAATATAAAATCGTTTGATATACCACTCAAAAGACATAAAACCTATTTAGTCTAATATGACAAAAACTTTTTTTTTTGTAATTTCTATCATAGTGTACCTAGTAACTGATTACCACCTGCCAAGATAGCCGCTGGGTGGTTATAAAAAAAAATAGCCACGAAGGCTAGCCTTCTAACCTAACCTACCCGAGTCGGATTGCGCTGAATCGGGGTGTTCACCATAAGGGGCCGTTCAAGTATTACGTAAGCAGGTTTTCTGCAATTATTAACCCCTCCCCCTCGCCAGCAAAAGTAAGCAAAGCTCTTACCTCCATGCTTACGTAAACATTGGTACTTGCACTTTTCAATATATTCTGGTTTCTCTATTGATTCATGAGCACCAGTTATATGCGATTCGTTTTCAAGCATAGACAAGGGTTGCCATATTTGAGTTCAAACCAAAATTGACTAAATTTTGTAGAATATCCGACAAAGTAAATTCTGCTGACGTGACCATCCAGACCCCCCCCATCCCCCATGTCATCAAAAATAAGCAAAGCAAAGACCACCTGCCCCCCTGTAGTGCTTACGTAATACTTGAAAGGCCCTTTTATACAAACCTACTTACAGAAATAAAATCAATTACAAAAACACTTTTTTTCTCACAGATACGACCCCCGCTTCGGCGACGCATTCTGGAACAGCTCCCGCTACGGCATGCTGCACTACCTCCTGAACATGATGACGTCATGGGCCATCGTGTGTGACGTGTGGTACCTACCCGCCATGACCCGCGCGGCCGACGAGACGGCCGTCGACTTCGCGAACAGAGTGAAAGCAGTCATTGCGAGGAGGGGCGGCCTCGTCGACCTTATGTGGTGAGTAATAAGAGCTATATTTGTTTAACAGATTTAGCTCGCGGCTTCGAGATAAAAAGTATCCAGGTCATGCTGTAACTGTGTTCTTCTTCGTGTTGCTGGTACGAGTGTATTTTAGATCTTGTTGACCCAAAGCTTCACCATAATAACCAATAAATAAAGATAAAATACATCAACCATTTTTCAGATTAGCCAAAGTACATACATCTTTTATGGGGTACTGTGTTAAATGTTACAATAAAATACCTTGTGATATATTGCAATTAAATGAAAGAAAATTTAAAACTCACATTAAACGTACACTTTGTAAACAAGCATACTATAAATTAGAAGATTATATCCAAGATAAGAACGCTTGGAAACATGCTGGTCCTGCTCCATAGGACAATCTAGAGTCTAGACAAAATCAAACTGGTTGCTAATTTAATTGTAAATTTTTTTTATCCTTTTTTTTACATTTATTACTCACACCCTGACTTATTACTTGTATTTTGTTTTTTAATTAAAATCGTTTTGCTTGTACCATGTTTGTAAATATGTGAGCACCATGTATCTATCAGATAATTAATTTATATGTCATGGTTTCGTTTTTAATTCTTTTACCTATTGTGGTATAGTAATTTTATTGTAGGTGCATCGTCCTCACATGTTATTATATAATTAATGTACCCATGCAAAATATTGTACCTAAACATTTTAAAAGAGTAACGGTGGAGTTTCTTGCCCGTTCTTCTCCATACGAAAACTACCTTTTGGAATGGGCGACTAGAATCAATTCTATTTTAAGATAATTTTTGACGTTCAAAAGTGCCTTTTATGTGCCTATTTGAAATAAATGCTTTGACTTTGACTTTGACTTTGACCATTTCCACGGCGCCGTCGGTTGCAGCTCAGAGGCAGAGTGACATAATATATCCACATCCACTTCCTATGCTGTTCCGTCGAGGTAGCCCCACTTTACCAGGTTGGAGTTACATCTTCCCACTTGTGTCTGGAGACGGTTCAGGAACTTCCAATTTGACCACGGAAGGTTACACCCTGCAGGGAGATGCTCCTTTGGTGGTAGATAGTAAGTAGGGGCGGGGGAAGAGCCAAACATCGAAATTCGTTCCGCCGTTAAAGCGGGATCAGGTACATACCGATAAAAATACCGTGGGCCATCGTGTGACACGTATGGTACTTAATGGGCCATCGTATACGACATATGGGCGGGCAGCCACTTCGCCAACAGTGAAAGCCGTCATCGCGAAGGGCGGCCTTGTCGACCTTACGTAATGAGTAATAAGAGCTATATTTGATTAACAGCTTTAGCTCGTAGTTTCGCTCGGATGGAGTTCGGAAATTATCCCACGAGAACGTACTACCGAGATAAAAAGTATCCCACGTTGGTACACATTTTATGGTCTACCTGTGTGCTGTAGGGCTTTGAAGGTCCGTGGCATACCTACTGTCCGCGATTTTGTTTTTGTTTTTTCAAAATGGCCGCCACGCATAAAACTTAATATAAATCGATAGCTGACATCAATGCAAACAAACCCTGTGAAGTTTCATGTTTTCGAGATATTAACGTTCAAAGCTGATCACGTGGCACTCATTTTTTTTTTTTTACCTGTCAAGCTCAGTGGCGGATTTACACATTTGCCGCCAGTAGACTATTCAAATTTTGCCGCCCCTACCGACCTCTACAATAATGTCCCATGTCTTTTGTATACTGCTTCGCCTTTTCTTCAAAATACTTATTAAAATGTTCTCGTTCATCAGCTACGAAAAACTTGCAAAGAGATTTTGTAAAGATCGGCAACTGTGACAAAATCTACGGTAGAAGCCTGAATTTGAGCACTCACTTTGTTTAGTCTTTCCAAAAAAACATGGTAGGTATATCTTTTTAATTTCAGTAAGACATTTAAAAAAAAAAATGTTAGCCCCAAATTTGCCGCCTCTAAAATTTGCCGCCCTAGGCTCCAGCCTACTCAGCCTATTGGTAAATCCGCCACTAGTCAAGCTCCGCTAATGAGACACAATTGATTTTCTATTGTTTCGTCGCCGATCGGCGAACCGCGCCGCTTGACCGGTTAACTTACAGTACCCGGCGATAAATATTGCACATCGACCTTTGGAAAGAAACAATCGGCTAATTTCGGCTTCGTAGTGCGTTATCTCTGTCGCACACTACCTATGTGACGTTTTGTCAGACGTTGTTCAAGTGCGATAGAGTGCGGTCGCGTCCAGTTCAAAATATACATATATTTAGAGTTGTTAACACCCCCAAATTTAAATAATTTAAAGTTGTACTATGGCATCTTTAGGAAAAATAGGGGAACCTTTTTATTTTACCCCAACCGAAAGCAGTCACTTATAGAAAAATTGGTGTATTTTATACAAAGAATAAAAAGAATTATCAAAAGAAGCAAATCATAATTGTTTTAACAGCTCCTAATAGATACCGGACTGTTTGTATTTCGTGCGACAGAGATAACGCTCTACGAAGCCGAAATTAGCCGATTGTCTCTTTCCAAAGATCGATGTGCAATATTTATCGCCGGGCACTGTACATCTTTGTTACATAGATGTTAATAATCACTCTGAATATTTAAAGTAATCATTTTAATAATAATATTAAGCAAATAATTAATCACTGTGGTAGGCATTCTTCTTTTTTGACAATTGTCGTAAAATTTTCATAACAAAAATTCCCTCCTATTCAATTCCGCTGCAATGTAAATTGAGCCTTATATGCAACGTAGAGCAGTGGTGGCCCAGTGGTATCAGCCGCGACTTACAAGTTGTAGGTCGTAGGTTCGAACCCCGACAGGCGCTTTACTTTGTGTAAATTATTTCATCACCACTGCTCTCAAAACGGTGAAGGAAAACATCGTGAGGAAACCGGCATGTCCTAGAACCAAAAATTCGAAGACATGTGACATCCACCAACCCGCACTGGGCCCGCGTGCTGGATTACGGCCCACTCCCTCTCACAGAGAGGAGGCCTGTGTCCCAGCAGTGGGAACGTTATAGGCTGATTATGTAAGCAACGTAACAATAATTAAAATTGTTTTTCTCCACAGGGATGGACAACTAAAACGAATGAAGCCGAAGAAGGAGTGGAGAGAGTTACAACAAGAAGAGATCAGTAAAAGATTAAAAGGAGAATAGTTCAGTTTAATTGTGAGTGGAATGGACATAATAGTTCCCGCCCCGGGGTCATTGACCCGGCGGTTTGTGATGATGACGTACCGAATTTGATATTCATTTTAAAAATTATTGTAGTTGTAATTGTTAGCCATTTTTGCAATTTATTTATATTATTTTTAGGATGAAAAGGGTGTGATACTTCGTTTAGGAGCGGAGTTATGAGGAATCGCGGTCACGTGGGATCATTGGTGATCATTCCATATTTTTTTGGCGTAATTATATTAATAAAAAATACGTGTGGCACTCGGGGACTGCCGCGGTAAAGCTATTGCATAGCATTTTTTATCAACTTATGCAATTATAATATTTATGCAATCAATTATTTTATTTATTTAGTCTACACGCATACGTCTAGTCGCACGCACGCAAACACCGTGCCGAAGTCTGCCGAACTAAAACGACGTTAGACGATGCACGGCTTTCAACGCCGCACCGCTGTGCCGGTCAGAGCGGGGGGTGTTAGGTCTATTTTCGTTACGGAATTTCTTGATTCGGTCGCCGCGCTCAAAGCCCGCGATAAAAGCTATGCAATAGCTTAAAAATAAAATATACAATATGTAACATAATTAACGCAAGACCTCACAATTAGAGTATTGAGATAAAGGCAGGTGTAGCGGTATCTACAACGCCACATGCGAACAACGCGTCATACTGACGTCACGCAAAATCCTGCATCTCGCAAGCAGAGTTTACCGCGCAACTAGCATAGATACAACGACCCGGCTTAAATCATCGGGCAGTTACCCGCCAGACACGACACCCGTCTGGTTGGAGAATCCTCCCTTTTCTATGGAGGATGAGTGAACTTTACACCCTGCTCTTCATACCTCTATAATACAATGAACAAAACTATTTTTTTAAAGCTAAATATTATTATTAAAAACAATCGTGTTGATCCCAGCATTACCTGGGCTAGTATTACATTAACCAGGGAAAAAACAGAGGATTACGTCAGTATGGAATGGACGCTGACCTCGTGACTGCGCTTCCTCTTAAGCCCAGGTTCGCAAACGCACGTTTTTCCTGCAGCGATTATTTGTCGCGCACTCGATTTTCAACGTACTGCTTAGTGCCGTGAGTTGAAAATCCAACAGTGTATTTTTTTGTCTGTTGTATTCTCAACTCTCGGCCTAAGACCGAGGGTTGAAAGTCCTATGTGCGATAAAATCCTAGCGAACGGCCAAGTCTCGAGGTGTATGTTACACGCCTTGTTGTCGCTTTTATATGAAGTTTTATTCATTTTTCTATAGTTTAGTTACTTTTTTATTTAAATTGTGGTGATGCAAGTGTCTTTCGTATGTTTAAAAGGTCAAATTAAATTAGCTAGCAAAACTCCGCAAACGAGTTTAGATATTTCTTTTTTTTTTTTTTCATGCAAAAAAAAAACGAACAAAAAAAAAACCGAGTGTGCTTATGACCACACGACTGAAGTGAAACTTCAAACGTATTTGGCTATGAGAGGAAGAGAGAAAGAAAATGTGCGCGCGCACTGCTTTCTCTTGCTTATATCCCCCACTCAACTCCCGTTCGCCTCGCCCGATCACACTTTTCGTAACGCTTACGTCACGCGTTCGCCAGCTTACTCCCCAAGTCAAGCGTGCGTAAAGAAGTTTCACTTCAAAAACAGATTTCCTCAATTCTGTACTTACTAATTAATAATAATAAAGTTTTATTGACATAAGAAAAGGTTTTACATTTTAATTTGAAGCCCTGACTCCTGAGCTAGGTGGTAACTGTGTTACAAGAGTCAGCAATTCAAGTAACAGCACTACAAGGGGTCGTTGATCTAAAAAAGAACATCAAATATTTTTATTTTATCGTTGTCTAGATATCTTTACCCAACACGTCTGCGGAGTTTAGATAGCTAATTCAATTTTTCCCTGTATTTAATGTCTTACGTTGTCATGGAATTTCTAAATTAAAATAGCCCCTATGCGCGATTTTCTCAAAACTAATTAATCAGTTTTGATAATTCTTTCACTAACGTAATCTACATATATTTGGGAAAGTTTTAATATACAATATCGACGGTGAAGTGTCAATATCTAATAACTAACATTTAAGCGATTTTCACTTTATTGCATATTCGTAGGTAAAATATGAAATAGCTCATATTAGCAAAGACATAAGGTCTTGAATCGTCGACGACGTTTCCTACTATTTGTTTAATATAAGTAACTTTTTTATTAAAATATTAAATACTATAGAAATGAAACGTTTTTTTCACCTCCTGTAAAATCATGATTTTGTAGTTAGTTATTAGATATTGATACTACACCGTCGATATATTGTTATTGTTAGTAAAACTAGTTGAATTATATTGTTTCAAATCGAAGAACATGGGGAGGGTCGAGTTTTTGCACGCTAGTGTATATGTCGCAGATGGATTGTAGAATCCGCTGTTTTACAAAACCGCTAGTGGTTTTACAAAACAGCTCCGTTATGTAAAACAGCTGCACAACGTTCAGCTGGATTGTCATTGCGCTACGTTTTACAATACTGCTACCTACGTTTAGACGTAATGCAGAATAGCTTATCTGCAGTCACAATTAGCGTCTTTTTATAAAACTCTGATAACTTTTACTTAATATGTTCCTAATTTTTACTCGTGTTACTCGTTTTATTTATTTCTGTTTCGGACGCCATTATTGTTGCTACGACACACAGAGCCACGAGCGACGAAATTTAACCTTAACTAAAATCTATACAATCTGACGTTTAATTTCACGCTGTTTTATAAAACCGCTAATCGTTGACCCGCTGCATTGATAAATGCAAAACGTTGATGCAATTCTGCGTGTTCATGTTCAGTACTTATGAAAAACCGCTGAACGTTGTGCAGCTGTTTTACATAACGGAGCTGTTTTGTAAAACCACTAGCGGTTTTGTAAAACAGCGGATTCTACAATCCACCTGCGACTAATAGATTGTCGTCTCCATATTGTATGACAACCCAAGACATTGCATTCAGGTTGCCAATGAATGTCGAATTTTGACATTTCAAAGGTCGATTTTCTTATTAATTTATTATTTATATCATGTTAACGACTTTTAAATGTCAAAATTCTACATTTTAACAACGAACTTGGTACTCAGAGTCGTCACAAATGAATTAGTTATCTTTCAATGACTTATTGGAACGCTGTCAGTAAATAATATAACAAATTGAAAATATTCAACATTAAATAACATCCTCCCTATCGATTTCGGCCACGGTGGCCAATCTCAACGGAGATTAGCCAGGTGCGCAGGAGGGGTGTGTAACGGTTGATATAATAACAAAAAATCTAACGTTCACTTGACGTAATTTTAGTTAACATACTTTTGTTTAATATAATGATTAGTTGAGCTAACTTATTTTTTATTTTTTATTTATTAATAACCAACTTATATTGACAGTTTGCACCACACATACAAGTTATTGGTCAATATTATTAATTACACGTGTCATACAATCATAAAATTAGATTAAATCACATAATAAAAAGATGAAATGAAATAAAGTGAAACAAAATTGGTCAAAACTAGATAAAATTAGATAGAAATCAGGATAAATTGGAATAGAATTATTAATTACATATAACTATTTTATATAAAATTAATAAGGGTCCTTCTCTTTAATGATTGATTATTTTTAAAGTGACGTCTCTGAGTCCGCTAAGACACTGGCGCCATCTATGAGCTTTGAGTGAACTAAAGTTAAGCATTTATCTCGACTGATTAAAAACTTCTTCCTAGCATTTTTATGACCAGACCTTCATGTTACGGATTGTGTAATAGTAGTGCTATCGTGTAGATATCGACACATTTTATTTATAAAATTAAATATTAGGGGCCATTAAAAGTATTACGTAAGCACTACAGGGGGGCAGGGGGTCTTTGCTTTGCTTGTTTTTGATGACATGGGGGGTCTGGATGGTGATTACGTCAGCAGTATTTATTTTTACTTTTTTTAAATTTTGTCGATTTTGGTTTGAACACATTATGGCAACCCTAGTTGTCTATGCTTGAAAACGAAATCAATGAAGAAACCAGAACTCATAGAAAAATGCATGTACCAATGGTTACGTATGTATGGGAGGGGGGATAAGCGCTCTGCTTACTTTCTCAGATGAGGGGGAGGGAGGGGGGGTTAATAATTGCAAAAAAATCTGCTTAAGTAATACTTGAATGGTGTTAAGTACGGTATTTTTATGTTACGAAGCGACTCACGCTTTACACTTACCACATGTATAGCGTGTTTGTGTGCGTGCAGACGGGTAGCGTCAGCACGTAACAAACACACTATTCCGACTGAGGGTCAGTTCACACCGCGACGCGACGCGGCGCGCAGTTTTCAAGATAGCAATACAATTATAGACCTTATCTACTACACAAAAAGCTACACAATTCTGGGTGTCTACTACGTCGAGCGGCACACTGATGTGTACCTTTTTGTGTAGTAGATAAGGGCGCCGATTCTCTTGTTCACAAACTAAACTAAAGTTCAGTGCATCTTTTTCTTTCTATTTCATTAAGAAAAGGACAGGACATAAATATTAGTTTAGTCCTGTCAAATTAAGATACTCCATAGACAATTTAGACGTGATTAAAAAATTGGCTATTAAAAATACGTCAATTTACGTCAGGCACGGACTAATTTGACAGGTCTAAACTAATATTTATCTTCTGTCCTTTTCTTAATGAAATAGAAAGAAAAAGATGCACTGAAATTAAATTTAGTTTAGTTTGTGAACAAGGGAATCGGCGCCAAGGTCTACAATTGTATTGGTATCTTGAAAAATGCGCGCCGCATCGCGTCGCGGTGTGAGCTGACCCTTAGTCATTGTCTCGGGCGATACCTAGAGCTCCTGCGCTTACACACACATTCACAGCGTGTTTTTACAATTGTTAACCACAAGTAAAGCACGCGTAGCTTCGTGAGATAAAAATACTAAAAATAAAGAAGAAGAAAAAAATGTGTAAAAAATAAAGGCCTATAGGGGTGTATTATAAAGCCCTATGATTTGTTTATAATGTTTTTTTTTTGTAATATTTATTAAATCATTGTAATGTCATAGAAACAGAAATAATCTATAAAAAACCGGCCAAGTGCGAATCGGACTCGCACACAAAGGGTTGTGCAGTGCGCGAAAAAATCCCGCCGCCATATTTTTACGTCCTTGCGAACGTGGGCTAATTAATAGTCCGAATTAGATTTTTACTAGCTGCGCCCCGCGGTTTCACCCGCATAAGTCTCGATCCCGTAGGAATATCGGGATAAAAAGTATCCTATGTCCTTTCCCGGGACTCAAACTATCTCTATACCAAATTTCATCTAAATCGGTTCAGCGGTTTGAGCGTGAAGAAGTAACAAACATATAAACACACACACACACACACACTCACAAACTTTCGCCTTTATGATATTAGTGTGATGGAAAGAAAAATTGGAAAAGTTGCCCGGAAAATATTCAAATGCGGGAAAAAGTGGACGTCCTTTTTTCTATGGGATGTTTGTGTGAATTAGTGAAAGGACAGGACAAGAGCGGTGGTGGCCCAGTGGTTACGGAGTCTAGGTCGTAGGTTCGAACCCAGACTTACTACTTTGTGTAAATTATTTCATCATCACTGCTCTCAAAACGGTGAAGGAAAACATCGTGAGGAAACCGTCATGTCCTAGAACTAAAAATTCGAAGACATGACGTTACCAACCCGTGGTGGATTACGGCCCACTCCCTCTCACAGAAAGGAGGCCTGTGTCCCAGCAGTGGGAACATTATAGGCTGATTATGGACAGGAAAACGTCTATCGGGCCAGCTAGTTCCTCAAGACTACTGCTCAGGAGCCTTGCCCTTCAGTTTTCAGGCGTATGACACGCCCAGTCTTGGTATTATTTCTTTTTCTATGCCACTATCCAAAGAAAAATGAACATAATAGCAACAAACAAATGTCAACTTTAACTATACAAAAATAAAGTCGCTTTCATAATAACAAAAACTACTACGACAGAAAAATCAAACAATTTTGAAAAAAAAAAGGTATTTGGTAACAGTTTTGTTGCAAACGAAACTGATCTTTGTATAAAGAAAATAAGGTTTAAAATTGTAAATTTATAGTGGTCGTATACTTCTCTTGGCACCAAAAGAGGTGTGGTATCAAATTCGGTATATTTTTTTAAAACGATTGTCAAGAGTGATGTAAGCAATATATTTTTTGATTGCTCAAAGTGTTGAAGGAACGTGTAATCGCATACGAAATAAATGTTGTAATATATTCTTTTTGATGTTTTTATTATTTTTTATTTTGTTGTTGCAACACCCGAAAAAAAAGTGTGAGGTCGAGGGAACCCCGTTAGGAACAGTTTCTTAGAAAACCGGTTCCGTTATTTATAACGGCCGTCTTAAAAATATGTCATTTACACCAGTATTTGACCATTCAGTCAAACCCCGTTGCCCAAAGATTTAAATTGCTAGATTTGACTTCACCATAGTCACACGAAAAAATATCCATATTTTCAGTCTATCAAAAAGCACTCTGTGGTCCATACTGAGAAGCGTAGCTGAGAAGAGTGAGCGCACACATTATTAGAAAGCGTATTCATGTCAATGAAGTCAAGCCACTGCGTCAATTGTGCGTCAAAACAAAACAGAAACTCAACTATCTTTTGACGCTGTATCTAGCGATATAAATCTTTGCCGCCATGGGAACCGTCATGGCCGCCGTTATGTGTTGTCACCGCTTTTCTAGGAAACCGTATCTTAACGCGACACTAACACGCACACACTCCTAGTGTTCCGGACGATATACACAAACTTCGACCAGAAGTTCAGACCATGGAAATAAGCATTTTTCATTATGGACACATTAACGAATTCTTATTTTTTGTTAATTTTCATACAAATTAAATACCTTGACGTAAATCACCCGATATGCATGCCTCTTTATCAGAATTGGCAACGATGACATATTTTCATTTATAAGATTTGGCGGGCTGAAACTTGTCAAAATTAAGTTAACACCCTTTCTTACTGTATAGCCCAATTAAATTTCATTAAATGAAATTACAAATATCTTTGTAACGAAGCCTTTTTAAGTACTACTTCCTGTGTTAGATTTAATTTGTAAAAGCTATAGAAGCGTTTGACAGAATTTATGGATAACGTGAAGAACACGGTGTATAAATAGAAAGTGACAGAGAGAGAAAGTCGCTTGAAAGGTGCGTAAGGGCCAGCGCTGACGGACGTCGCGACACGGCACGGCAAGGCGTGCTTCGGCAGCCCGAAGGACGCTTTGGTATGCCGCGTCGCGTTGTATGTGGCATCCCGCAGAAAGCCCACCCTGCTAAAACCTTATTTCAATTAGAGTAGCTGTCATAATCCTGTGACCTATGTGGCTCGCGGGACGCGGTGGCACGCCGCGGCAATCCGTGGAATGAAACGGCACGACGTGCACGCTGCGGCGTCCCGCGGTATGATTGTATCGAAATAAAGTAATATGAATTCTAAAATCATTGAAATAAGGATAAAAAGAACTTGATCAGAAATAAAATCCTTTGCCGTGCCGCGACGTCAGTCAGCGCTGCGCGCTGGCAGTTACGGTACCCTAAAAACATGAAGCGGCATCAGTTCGGATTTCGAGCATGCGCAAAAAAATCCATATTATATCATTGAAGATTAGATTCTCTAGGGATCTCGCTGTATGCAAGAAGAACCTAGAATTTGTGAAAATCTGAAATCAAAGTGAGAAAGCGTGGTGAATGTGGTGATCGACGTTCCTTCTTCATATGAGAAGAAGCTTTTGCCCAGCAGTGAGACTATTGGAGACCGGTTTAAAGTAGTAAGTACATACAGCGTAGGGTTCATTAAAGGCCGCTGCACACTTGTAACACCCAACGCCATCCTACGCTTACTTATTGGCCAAATGACGAAAATTGCTCAACGAGATGAAAAATGTGGCCAATGAATAAGCTTCATTGATGTCGTGTAACGTGGTGTGTTATAAGTGTGTTTCCGCTTTTATTCTTTAACCTGAGCCCTGATTCACAAATATACCTACGACAGGCTATCGTATCGAAAACCTGACATTTCGATAACCTGATTTGACTTCCCCTCAACAGCAAATAGCTGTTGGAAGAATAGCGGGCGTCTATTTGATTTAAACTGACAAAATTTTCGGGTTTTGGTCTTGTGAACAGCATTGAGAAGACTCCTACGATAACAATAATTAACGTTCGATACGATACGGAAGCATATCGAGTGTTTGTGAATAAGGGGGCAGTTGTCAGAAACTCAGAATGGATTAGTTATAAGACATAAATATTATAAATAAAAAAACAGGTGAAATTGAAGCAAAAAACGTAAGAAAATTAAAATATCTCGGGCTACCGGTATCAAATCAAATTTAAAATAAAATTAGTATTCAAATAAAACATAATAAGTTGAAAAATACCTAATTTCGTTATCTACGTAAGTGGGATACCTAGCAATAGTCAACATCGTGTTGATCAATGGAATATTTGCCATGATAACACCATAAAACAGAGATATCAAAGAAAATAATAATCAAACGGTTATAAACAAGCCGCTGATTATATAACAACGCTTATCTACTTGAACTAGGTACAAATAATTAATTGATAACACACTAGTACACAGGGCCGGATTAACCATTAGGCAGAGTAGGCAACTGCCTAGGGGCCCCGCATTGCCTAAGGGCCCCGTGCGCGCACAAGAGTAATTTAGAATTTCGTGGTGATGATGAAATTCTTGGTTTATAGTTTTTTATTGCATTTAACAAACAAGAATAAAGTTAAAATTAAAACACCCGCGTCTTATTTTTCTTTCCTGCTCCATTATGAGACCGTGAGACGGTCTCATCTCATATACTATTCCTAATAAGACCTGGATCATCAGTTCATCACGTATCTGTAACCTATTCGTTAAGACCATTTCGATGAGCCCAAATACAAATCTATAGATGCTGTAAGTTCCTAAGGAGTTAAGCATCAGTCCGGTGATGCTGCTGATGCTATTACTCACATCCCTTCATCAACTTTATAAGAGCTGATGATCTTCAAGCGGCTGGAAAGGGGCCCCAAGAATTGCATTGCCTAAGGGCCCCGACATGGTTAATCCGGCCCTGCTAGTATAGATAACTGAGGTAACCCAACCTTGGTAGGCCGGCACCATTCTTGATTCCTTTGCCTCGCTGTGCAGTAGTGTGGCAAAATGGCGCGTGTACCGACTATTAAATTCAATAATGGACAGACATGTCCTTTGATCGGGCTTGGGACGTGGAAGGTGAGTAATTATTTTTAATTGTTTCTATTTTAATACTAGCTGACCCGACAAATATTGTCCAGTCCAAATTTCAATAATCCCATAAAAATAAGCACTTTATGGCATTTTTTTTCTTTCCCTGAAAACCTAATTCGGTTATATTACGAACATTTAAAAACAAAAAATAGGCAAATAGGTCCAGCCGTTCTCAAGTGATGCGCCTACCAACGAACAGCATTTCATTTTTATTTGAGTGAATTAAGTAGGTACCTATAGTAATTAATTTATTGCCTTGAACGATTGTTGACCGGCCGGCCGGTAGGTACCTACCCGTAAGGTTGTAGGATGAACTCCAATATTCAGAGGCTGATTAATTAGTCGGTAGTTACAATACGCTTGCCGATACGCGGTCTCCACTCCAGGACACGTCTGCTCCACTGGCCATCGGTCCGCAGCTTGCTTTCTATGCAAGCTATGTCGGTAACTCCGGTTCATTCCGGATAACTTCAAACTTAATTGATATTATACTTACAACATAATAAAGAAATTTCGATGTTTTGTCAAATCGTAATAACTGTGCAAAGCAGAGGCGAGTCACAGTTCGACGATTCATAAAGTATTAAAACCATCATATTATATGAAAAATAAATGAAGCCAAGCCAAGGCCACAAGGCCTTGAAGTTCGTGGCTTTTGTTTGGTGTTTGTTTGGAAATCAATAAAATTACTTAGTTACCGGCAATCTAACGTTTACTTTAATAGGTATGTTCTTGGAACTTTTAGGTTCTCTGTTTATTAATAAAATTGGTTGAAGGACACTGAACGCAACATAATGGAACTTTTTTCCCACAGTGTTAATCGTAGCATACTTAATTAGCTTATAATGTTCTCACGGTGAGAGGGAGTTGGCCATAATCCACCACGTAGGCCCAGTGTGGTTTGGTGGTGTCGCATGTATTCGAATAATTTTTGGTTCAAGGACATGCTTGTTTCCTTACGATGTTTTCCTTCACCGTTTTGGAAAAGTGGTGATGAAATAATTTAAGCGCTTGTCTGAGTTCGACCAACAACTTGAAAGTCGCGCCATTACCACTGGGCGTTTGGTCCACCACTGCTGAAGTGGTAATATTAGCCGTAGTCTCCCCGCCGCGTCTGTCTGTCTGTCTGTCTGAACGTCTGAACGCAATAAACTCAAATAATATCGAACGGATTTACATAAAGTTATCACCAATGGACTGAGTGAATCATGAGGACGGTACCTTTAAGCACGCTCAAATCGATAATATCGATTACAGTCCTAACTCGGAATGCACCCTTAATATTAGGGTTCTACTACCTTTTCAATGTCATTTGTCAATGTCATGTCATCAAAATAATTTCGACTTTGAGTCTTTGACAGCCGTGAGCCGGCGCCCGGCCGGCAGAACCGTCCAGAGTTCTGTGGTCCAGAACCGTCAATCCGTAATCGGGAGTTCCGGAAGTTCTTTTCAATTATTTTAAAACTTTATTCTACTGCAAAATGGCTTCAAAAGTGCCCAAAATGAAGTTTTATAATGGTCTCGAGATCCCTATCCTTGGAATTGGTACTTGGAAGGTAAATTCGCTTTTATTCACAGTTGTAACATATAAATACCTAGTTATAAAACTTGTCTGATTTGGCTAAAGCAATAATAATATTTTCCCACGCTAATAACACGTACCTATTCATAATTGAATTCGCCACGTCATTTTTCTAGTTACATTTTTTAATGTACAATAATAATTTGAAATAACTTGTAAAACTAATGTTTGCCCTTTAGGTTACTATTACTGTTTGCCAGGTAACTATACATAAAATAGATTTTATTTTTCTTACCACAAATTACAGCTTAAAGTAAAGTCTACAAATACAATTTTGTACTTAATTTGTGGAAAACTGTTTTATTGAACGCATAATTACGCATAATTGTATTTACAAATTTACATATTTTGTAAATTGTAGAACAATTCTGATGGGTAGACTCTCCTTATGTCAGAACTCAACAATTTTGTACCTCAATTTAATAAGTGGAGAAATTTAGAAAATAAATTTCCCTAGATTTTTTATGAAATATAATATACCTAGAATAGCAGGCATTGTAGACGGTTTGCTAATCACATAAGTCAGATTTCCCCTAACACAGAAAGTGTCCTTTTTAAGAACCCCGCCTGGAGGCTCCCCGGGTACCCACCAAACTAGGACAAATCCGGGGAAACCCGGACGGATGGCAACCCTATCTACAGGGTGGTCCAAAAGTCGTGAATCAAACGAAATAGGGAGATGAAGGAGGTCATTTTCAACAAAAAATCTTTCTACAGCATGGTCATAATTCAATTGCCCTAAAAGTTATGAATATTTGTATATACCGAGTTCTTTTACAATTAGACGAATTTAAAAAAAATGTGATATGAAACAATAAAACAAACGGTGTTGTATTACTACTAGATAATGTATCAGCACTACAAAGTTCTATTAGGGCTCTGAGTATCAAATTTCAAGAGCAATTTATTTTTTTCCAAAAATTTTGTAACATTACCAAAAATTATTTCTCACTTTAAAAGCGTTGGAAATGACCTCCTTTATCCCCCTACTTCGTTTGATCCACGACTTTTGGACCACCCTGTATATGGCATTATATCATGTCTAGAGGTAAATTATTGAGTTCTATGACAACTTAATAATGCGGTTAAGATATGTCTATCAGACAATGTTTTATCACTGATGTTCTGATAAATAAATATTATAAGGGTACTTGAAAAGCCTCTTCAGATGTTATCTTCTAGCTTCTTCAAAAGTAAATAGGCCGCATTTTTCATTTAACGGTTATAGATTATAATGTTTATAATCTGAGTGCTTGCTGGCCGCATAGACACCCAGGGCCCCCGTTTTTTTTTTTTTGTTTTTGGTTTGCGATGTAAATCCGCATGGACTTCTTCCATCGTGGGGTTGACAGCGGGGCATGCCGGACTCTTACCGGCTAAAACCACCGCGGTGTTCCACCTCTACCTATGGTGGGGGGTGCGGGATTCGCATAAGAATTCACCGCTCCCCACCCAGGGCCCCTAGGCACTTGATATTTTAGGTGCCTTCCATCGCGAAGTCATTTTGGAAATTTAGCAAATAACATACACTAGTATCTACAGAAAATATAATTTTTAACTGACTTTAATGGAGATGGATGTATTTTTAAACGGAGAGTAATGGTGGCCCAGTGGCAACGGCACCGACTTACGAGTTGTAGGTCGTAGGTACGAACCCAGACAGGCGCTTTACTTTGTGTTTGTGGATGGGTGAGCACCCATTACATATTGAGACCCTCCGTGCCTCGGAAAGCACGTTAAGCCGTTGGTCCCGGCTGTCATTCGTGGATCTTTGACAGCCGTTATGGGTCGTCAGAAGCCCGAAAGTCTTACAACTAGTCTTACCAAGGGGTTTCGTTATCACCCAGTACCTGGGTTGTGGAGGTCAGATAGGCAGTCGCTCCATGTAAAATACTGGTATTCAGCTGCATCCGGTTACACTGGAAGCCGACCCCAACAAAGTTGGGAAAAGGCTAGGCAGATGATGATGAAGTTATGGGTACTTGAACATACCCAAAGCATATCAAAAAGTACTGACAGGACCTTGCTCGCCATTGGCGCCAACTAGTGAGAACAAAAACGATAGCCCCCGTTTCGCGGGCTACTTTGACGATTTCACCTAAACAGCAATAATTCAATATTAGTTTATCCCCTGCAAATATACGATTGTTATAGCAAATTCTAAGGGCCTTATCATACTAGCGGATTGCGAGCGTCCTCAAAGCGGAGCGGGCGCGCAACGAACACGCGGCGCATGAGTAGCGAATTCTTTGCGGACGCGCCACGAGATCGCCGCGAATAGCTGCGTGGACGCCATTATATTAACAATGGCGTCTATTATATAGTAACAATGGCGTCCACACACACACGCACAGTAACATTCGCTGCGCATGCGACGCGTGTTCGTTGCTTGCCCGCTCCGCTTTGAGGACGTTGGCAATACGCTAGTATGATAAGGCCCTATCATCCAGCTAATCAGTCGTTCGACACTGTGTGTATACTTATGTAGCGTCAGATAACATAAAACTAGGGGTACTGATAACAACTGACACAAGATAAACTGCAACATAATTGCGTAACACACTATCAATCGCAATCTGAATCATTTTGAAGGATATTGCTAATCCATTGCTTCATATGTTCGAAAAATGTGTCTGCTCAACTACGTAAATAACGCAATGAATGTTGTTGAACTGTCGAAATGAAACCCAGCGCTGGATAACTCGGTTAAAATCAATTTTGATGAAGAAACTATGACGCAAGTGTTACTGTTGAGGGAGAAAGCCTCACGTCCCAGCCGCCGCGGGAGACGCTCCGGGCGTCGGGAGCCGCGCGACGACTCCCGGCCACCGTAGGCGCGGGCCTGCGGACGGAGAGCAATGGGTAGCTCACCGTCCGATCAGGACCAGGCCCGTGCCAGACGGCGCGTACGTGTTCCACGCGCGCCTCAAAGATATGTCAGCATAAAGGAAGGAGCCTGCCAGGGCCGAAGCCTGCCGGGGGTGCGGGATTGTCCGAAAGGGTTACCGCTACCCCGGAACATAAAGGGCTAAGGAAGGAACATGGATGGGTTTTAGTCAGTAAGAGTCTGACACTCCCTTCCGCTCCACCCAGAGCGGGAGGGGTCATTTGATGATTTACCATACAAAAAAAAAGTGCTACTGTTGAACTCAAGATCTTGGGTTTGATTTCCAGGTCGGTCAAAGTGTTATTGAGTTTTTCTATCCCAACCTTCTCAGTAAATATCATTTCATCATCTACCTAGCCTTTTCCCAATTATGTTGGGCCCAGCTTCCAGTCTAAACGGATGCAACTAAATACCGGTATTTTACATGGAGCGACTGCCTATCTGACCACCACAACCCAGTTACTGGGTAATACGATACTCCTTGGTAAGACTGATTGTTAGATTTTCGGGCTTCTGACGACCCGTAACGACTGTCAAAGAGCTACGAATGATATTCGGGACCAACGGCTTAACGTGCTTTCCGAGGCGCGGAGGGGTCTCGGTCAGTAAAGGTGGTCACCCATCCACAGAACAACCGCGGAAAGCGTAGCTTAACCTGATCGATCGGCCTGTGCGGCTGTTATTTATCATTTATCTATACAAATAAATAAAATTGAAGTGTCTGTTTGTAGTCAAAATAACAGCTTTTTATTACTAAATGCATATGAAAGTATATACGGTACCGTAAAACGGGGCTACTTTGACAGGCGGGGCTACTTTGACCAGGCCGATCACAACGCTATGACGCGTTCCCCACACCCCGCGCCCCGCGCAATATTACTCGAGGTCACGCACACTTGCTGAGCACACGTGAAAACCGATTTTGGCGCTCTGTCAAAGTAGCTACAAAATCTGTCAAAGTAACCCTGGAAGTCAAAGTAGCCCCGTTTTGCGGTACTTATAAACAAAAAAAAACTATTTTCAAATTTTTGTCTGTCTATCTGTTTGTTCCGGCTAATCTCCGAAACGGCTGGACTGATTTTGACGGGACTCACCGGCAGATAGCTTATGTTATAAGAAGTAACATAGGCTATTTTGTAATAGAGAATTAACGGGAATATTTGTACAAACACGCCAAGTGTACTTGCCCCTTTAATAATAGGCCAATTTATCTGTTCCCTCCCTTGTGTACACTTTAAAAAGGGAACATAGGCTATGGCTTTTATTTTAGAAAAAGAAAGAAAGAAAAAGTATTTATTGCGACTCGTACAGGAAGATCACAAACTAAAATAAACACTGTCAAAAATAAAAAACCAAATTATACGTCGCGCAACGAGTTATGAGCGTTGACCTTGAAAAAAAACAAGCGAAACGAACCCTTATTACTAAGGCATAAGGGTTTGTGGCGTCTGTTTTCTTCAAGGTCAGCGCTCATAATTCGTTGCGCGACGTATATATTTTTTTTTAAAGTAATAACAAAAAGAAAAATGAAACAAAGTCCTTTACGAGGCCAAAAGGCTCCTATCTCAGCATGAAATATGATGAAATAGGGTTCCGCGCTAAAATCACACTAATATTATTAAGGCGAAAGTTTGTGAGTGTCTGTGTGTTTATATGTTTGTTACTTCTTCACGCTCAAACGGCTGGACCAATTTTTATAAAGGGGTTTGAAGATTTTTGTATGGAGGGTGGCTCTAAGGTCAGCCGCCATTTAATTTTTTTTTTCAGAATCGCGGTGCACAACAAAAGTTATATATTTAGATAGAGGACACTTATACAAACAAAAAATGTAATATAACATAATATCCTAAAGCGTCAGGTTTCGGAGTTATACACCAAAATATAAGTCGAAAACAACAAGGATTTTTTTGTTTTGTTTCCCTCCAGATAAGCATATTGAACTATTGAGGTAATAGAAACGTTATGAAACCTTTATGGAGAAGAAACAAATGAAGAGTAGACATTTTTAAATAAATAATTAAACACGGCAATTTATAGTTCGTCTTTTAATCCCAGAGACTAATCTGACATTTAAGTCTTTTGTGTTTTCGTTTTTTTTAGTATAGAAGTTTGACATTACACTTGTCAGATTATTCTCTGGGTTAAAAGACGAACTATAAATTGCGTTGTTTAATTATTTATTAAAAAAATGTCTTTTATTCTTGTTTCTTCTCCATAAAGGTTTCATAACGTTTCTATTACCTCAATAGTTCAAAATGCTTACCTAGAGGGGAAAAAAACAAAAAAATCCTTGTTGTTTTCGACTTATATTTTGGTGAATAACTCCGAAACCTGACGCTTTAGGATATTATATTATATTACATTTTTTGTTTGTATAAGTGTCCTCTATCTAAATATACATATAACTTTTGTTGTGCACCGCGATTCTGAAAAGAAATCAAAATGGCGGCTGATTTTAGGGCCAAAACCTTCAAACCCCTTTTGTATAGAGGTAGCCGACACCCTGGATTAACATATAGGCTACTTTTTATCCCGATATTCCCACGGGATCGACACTTATGCGGGTGAAACCGCGGGGCGCAACTAGTAAAAAAAAAACATGAAAGCCAGTTTGTTTTCCGACATCACGCGAACGAAGTCGCGAGTAAAACTAGTCATTATTATAATTTCTTCGTTTTTTTTTTTCACAGTCTAAACCAGGCGAAGTTACAGAAGCAGTGAAAAATGCCATAGACATTGGCTATAGGCACATCGACTGCGCATACGTCTATGGTAATGAAAAGGAGGTCGGCGCCGCTATCACGGCTAAGATTGCTGACGGAACAGTTAAGAGGTCAGTATTTTTAACCGACTTCAAAAAAGGAGGTTCTGTATTCGACCCTTATGTATACAGGGTGTTACGGAAAGGGTATATCAATACAAACTGGTTGAAGAGTGTATCTGGTCTAGAATCTCTGTACAAAATTTCAGCTCAAAAGCAGTAACTTTGAAAATCTATATATATAAAAATGAAACCCGTTTTCCGTTGTCACGACATAATATGAAAACGGCTGGACCGATTTCGATGAAATTTGGTATAGAGATAGTTTGAGTCCCGGGAAAGGACATAGGATAGTTTTTATCCCGATATTCCCACGGGATCGACATTTATGCGGGTGAAACCGCGGGGCGCAGCTAGTGCTTAATATTTTTTTATTTCGATAGTGTGTTAAATTGAAATCATAACAAACGTGTCACCGCACTACGAGGGTCATTATCCATTATCTGTAGTGTGTCTGTTCGCCTAGTACACGCACTAAACGTCGAAATAAAAAAATATTAAGCATTTTCAAAGTTACTGCTTTTGAGCTGAAATTTTGTACAGAGATTCTAGACACTCTTCAATCCGTTTGTATTGATATACCCTTTCCGTAACACCCTGTATATGATTGTATGTCCGCGATTTTCTCAAAAACTAATGAACCAATTTTGATGATTATTTCATTAATGTGATCTACATTCTTTCAGAAAGGTTTTAGTATATAATACATTAGGTAATTATTCTTATGTACGAAGTTATGTGCATAAATGTACTGCATCTCCGGCATTTTTATGCGAATTTTGATGATTCTTCTAGTCGGTGTCTTCAATTCTTGAATGCACTTGTGTTAATTGAATTTGTGTGCGGTAGGCAATACTAAAAAGTGAAAAATAGAAAGTGGGGTAGGCACAGCTAAAAAGTGAAAAATAAAAACTTTTTTACAAAAACAAAAAACAACCGACTTAATAAAAACACTACAAAATGATAAATAACTTTTGGAAGTCGGTTTCAAAAAACGAAAATGCGGAACCTACGACACCGACGACTGATGGACGCTAGTGCTCGCGGCAAACAAGTAGCAGAATTCTGGGCCGAGTCCATTAAGATTGCCATCGACTCGAAGAAGAAGTATTTATAATGTTCCTAGGATGCCATCTCGATATCCGTGATGCCATCACACTAATATTATAAAGGCGAAATTTTGTGTGTGTTTATATGTTTATTACTTCTTCACGCTCAAACAGCTGGACCAATTTTGATAAAATTTTGTATGGAGGTAGCTGACACCCTGGATTAACATATAGGCTACTTTTTAGGCCTCATTTACGGAGACGCGGGGCGTCGCGCGTCGCGTGTGGCGTGGCGTCTCGCGGCGCGTCGGACGTTTTTTCTGTTTACGGTGGGGCGGCGCGTGAAGCGCCACGCATCATCGCACGCGTAAACACAAACTTATAGCAATATACGACCATGTTCATAGAGAAGCGAGATGGGAAGCGTGGCGGTGCCCGCCGCGGCGCCCGCGGCGAGTCCTCTAGCGTGTAGCGAAGCACGCGGCGGGCATCGCGGCGGCGCACGCTCGCCTCGATAAAAAAAAGACGAAAAACAACGACGAAAAAAAAAGTCGATCATATCATACTCCATTGCGACGGTGACTATGTCTGTGTTGCGCGATTTCTAAAAAAGACTGACAGAAGATTCCGCCTCGGACATAGCTTCATCGAGAATTGCCGCTGCGCGCGCCGCCGCGATAAACGCCGCGTGGGACGCGTCGGTGCCATCCGCGGGCTCGGCCGCAAAAAACGTCCTAATTCAAACAAACGCGTCTAAAATCGCTTCTCCGTAAACGCACTCATACAACGCCATATATTTGAATTCATTGCGGGCCGCGCCGCTCAACGCAACGCGCGACGCCCCGCGTCTCCGTAAATGAGGCCTTATCCGGATATTCCCACGGGATCGACATGTACGCAGGTGAAACCGCGGGGCGCAGCTATTAAATCAATAATTGTCTTTACAGGGAAGACCTGTTCGTAACTTCGAAGTTATGGAACACCTTCCACCGCCCGGATCTGGTGAAGGGTGCTCTCCAGGCGTCTCTTGAGAACCTGAACCTGAAGTATTTGGACCTGTACCTGATTCACTGGCCTATGGCTTATAAGGTACGTCTGACTTGTGGCTTTTTTCCAAAACATCTATGTAAATCGACGGTTTAGTATCAATATCTAATAACTACAAAATCACGATTTTACAGGAGGCGAAAAAAACGTTTCATTTCTATCATAATCATAATCAGCCTATAATGTTCCCACTGCTGGGACACAGGCCTCTCGGTAAGAGGGAGTGGGCCGTAATCCACCACGCGGGCCCAGTGCGGGTTGGTAGATGTCACATGTCTTCGAATTTTTGGTTCTAGGACATGCCGGTTTCCTCACGATGTTTTCCTTCACCGTTTTGAGAGCAGTGGTGATGATATAATTTACACAAAGTAAAGCGCCTGTCTGGGTTCGAACCCACGCCCTACAACTCGTAAGGGATTCATTTTAAGGCGGTACCCCGACCAAAACCGCGTTTTTCTTCGTTATTCAGAGGCTATGGCGCGTCGCCCACACGACCTAGAGTCGAGGCGGCGACGAGGCGCGGGCGCACGTTTTGTATAGGAATAAGTATAGGTATGTCGCCTATACATACATACCTATATTTATTCCTATAAAAAACGTGCGCCCGCGCCTCGTTGCCGCCTCGACTCTTGCTCGTGTGGGCGACGCGCCTATTAACTCAATAATTATGAGAAATAAACTACATCTGAAAGCACATTATTAATGTTCGATATCCTTTCATCACATTGCAAGTTATTATTTGTTTTTATATGTTACTAATACATTTATAATCTCCTTTTAAAAAAGTGACTAAAATTATTGATTGCATTCATCTTTTGCTAAAGTTGATGTTCTATTAATTTGAGGATTTCACCAATGGATAGATAATTTAAAATCTAAATAATCCACGCTTTAATTTATTTAAAAAGATCGCTATTCTTTTTTTATTAAAATAATTCCAATCATTTTGCGAGGTCTATGATAAAGGGAGCAGTGGTGGCCAAGTGGTAACGGCCGCGACTTACGAGTTGTAAGGTAGTTTCGTAGGTTCGAATCCAGACAGGCGCTTTACTTTGTGTAAATTATTTCATCACCACTGCTCTCAAAACGGTGAAGGAAAACATCGTGAGGAAACCGGCATGTCCTAGAACCAAAAATTCGAAGACATGTGACATCTTCCAACCCGCACTGGGCCCGCGTGGTGGATTACGGCCCATTCCCTCTCACTGAGAGGAGGCCTGTGTCCCAGCAGTGGGAACATTATAGGCTGTTTATGTTATGTTATCAGTGGCGTGCATTGCATATAGGCATAATAGCAGTGCCTACCTCGATATATCAACATAAGCCAGACAATTAAATTTTAGTGTGTGTGCCCCACAATTAAGAAACTTACTAAATTATCATACCTAACAAAAAACAAAATCTTTCATACAAACACGCGCGGCAGTAGGCAGTCGCCGGACGGCCTACTCGGCTCCCCGTACTATTCGCATATTGTCATTGGTCTTTACTCGTTCAAGTTAATACGACAAAATTAAAAATACGTACGTCTCACGCGGAATACCATGACGTTCGACCTTCGCAATTTATCACCCTTAAGTAGGCATGCCTACTCAAATAACCACACTTTTGACCTCACTTTTTTTTCTGATTAGTGACCGCGTTTGCCTAGACTAAGCCCGGCCTAGTGCCTACCTATTCTGAAAATCAATGCACGCCACTGTATGTTATAATAAAGGGGCGTGCGCAGGGTACGCTGCATCCATTTCGTACGAGGAAGTCGTGTCAATCTCTGTCGCGAATGCTCAAGGTTACTTCATCGGGGTACCGCCTTAACATCTGCATAATATCTTTCACAGGAAGACGGCGACCTGTTCCCTAAGGACAAATCGGATAACATCCTATTCTCCGACGTGGACTACGTCGACACTTGGAAGGCTATGGAGCCGTTAGTCGGGGAGGGCCTGGTCAAGAGCATCGGAATCTCCAACTTCAACTCGAAGCAGGTCGAGAGGCTCTTGAAGACCGCTAAAATTGTGCCGGTCACAAATCAGGTAAGATAATTTTAAATCACACTAATATTATAAAGGCGAAAGTTTGTGAGTGTGTGTGTGTGTGTGTTTATATGTTTGTTACTTCTTCACGCTCAAACGGCTGGACCAATTTTGATGAAATTTGGTATAGAGATAGCTTGAGTCCCGGAAAAGGACATAGGGTACTTTTTATCCCGATATTCCCACGGGATCGAGACTTATGCGGGTAAAACCGCAGGGCGCAGCTAGTAAAAAATAAAAATCTCATTGGCAGGCATCTTAGGCCCATAGCGTGTTAGTATTACAAGTAACTTAAAAAACTATGTTAGTAGGTAGTAGATAAAAAAAAATAAGGCACACAATTACAATCTAACTTAATTTAATTAAAAACACAATAAAAAACACCCAATTACAGGAAGGTTTATCAAGCCCCATGTCTGGCATGTAGCTTGATAAACCTACCCATTGTAGGCCCTTCTAACCTTTCTGAAAATAATAAATAAATTAGAGCCAAAGCACACACGCTACTTTTTGCATCGGCGATCGGCGATTTTGCGGCTGCTTCGATGCTGCATCGCGTTTTGGCGACTCTCTGCGTTCGGACGTGGTATCGGAATCGCGCCTTTTAGCGACTGCTTCGATGCTGGCGCAAATGCCAAAATCGCTGCGACCGGCATCCGAATGTGTGCGGAGTGTAGCGTTCAGCCGCTGTATCGAGCTTCCGAAAAGCGACTGAATCGCCGCGTTTGGCGTTTTTAAGTGTGCGGTGTGGAATGCTTGGTCGCTGCATTTAGCTTCTAAAAAGCGGCTGAATCGCCGATAGCCGATGCAAAAAGTAGCGTGTGTGTTTTGGCCCTTAGACATGCAATAATGTTTAAGAGCGTCATTCCGAGTGGGCTGGCAACGTCGCATTTGTAGAGGTGTTTCGTGACTATTTTATTAAATTTAAACCAAAGTACAATTTTTTTTACAACCAAACACTAGATCGTTTATAAACATGTTAGTAGTAAAATAACATATACAGGGTGTGGCGTAAATAGTGGTCCACCGTGAAGGATTCGATATACCAGATAATTTACTGTAATATATTACAATTTTAACCATTTTATATTAGTACATTTTTTTTTTACAAAAATCACACTTAAATTGGCACGATTATGAAAAAAATTTGACTTAAAATAGAGAAGAACTAACTTTTTCTTCAAAAGCTCTAAATTTAGATACACAACTGTAATTTTACACGATAGCCCTAGTATTCAGCAGTAATTAACAGAAATCAAAATGAAAAAAACAATGGTTTTTGTTGAAACTACAAAGGTACTACTAAAAGGTAGAAATTTCGTAAATAAAAAACAAAAAATATATATTTTCAGAACCCTTGGGTAAAAATAGTTAAAATTGTAATATGTTATATTAAATTATCTGGTATATCGAATCCTTAACGGTGGACCACTATTTACGCCACACCCTGTATAATGCATAATGCTACCGCAGCCAATTTGTATGTATGTTACCTCATATTCCCGGAATTTCTCAACCAAAATGGACGATTCTCTGTTTAGTATCAAGAGAAATTCTTCCCGTTTCATCTCATAATTATCTAATATAGCTCTTATAACTCACCACATAAGGTCGACAAGACTGGCCCTCCGCGCGACGATGGCCAATTTTTTATATAACAACTTGATATCTGTGACATTTCTTAACCAAAACGGACGATTCTTTTTTCGGTATTTATTTATTTATATATACTTTATTGTACACCAGAAAAAACATAGCAAAAAAACTAGATATTATTAATATAAAAGATACAATGGGCGGCCTTATCGCTTTCCGCGATCTCTTCCAGGCAGCCTGCCAGTATGACCAGAAATTCCTCTCGTTTCATCCCTAATCAAATATAGTTCTTATTACTCCCTACGTAAGGTCGACAAGGCCGCCCCTCACGTTAACGGCCATCTCCTCAGCCGCACGTGTCATGGCGACCCGAAGTTCTCCACTTAATTAATATCTTCGCCTTTTCCAGGTGGAATGCCACCCTTACTTGAACCAGCGTCGCCTCAAAGACTTCTGCGAGGCTCGCAACATAAAGATCACGGCATACTCCCCCCTGGGGTCTCCTGACAGGCCCTGGGCCAAGCCCGATGACCCCAACCTGCTGGATGACCCCAAACTGAAGGCCATTGCTGATAGACTGGGGAAGACGGTCGCACAAGTACTTATTAGGTAAGTCTTTTAAGAAAGTAAGAATAGTATGTTACGAATACGATACGTGTGAATTAAGGTCCGACCGCGTCAAATTTGCCAAAGATGTAAACAACAATGGCCACTCGAATTTGACTAAAATCGATAAACAAGAGTTTTTATTTTAAGTAATGTTAGTTTTCTTCTATTTCTCCGGGCTAACTCGACGTAAACAAGTAAACGTAATGTTTGTTGTCGTCTAAATCTCCGAGCTAACGTAGTTACAGTACCCGGCGATAAATATTGCACATCGACCTTTGGAAAAAATAATCGGCTAATTTTGGCTTCGTAACTACGCACTAGTGCGTTATCTCTGTCGCACACTACCTATGTGACGTTAACTGACGTTTTGTCAGTCATTGTTCAAGTGCGATAGAGTGCGGTCGCGTCCAGTTCAAAATATATATCTAGAGTTGATAACACCCCCAAATTTAAATAATTTAAAGTTGTACTAGGGCATCTTTAGGAAAAATAGGGGAACCTTTTTATATTACCCCAACCTAAAGCAATCATTTATAGAAAAATTGGTGTATTTTATACAAAGAATAAAAAGAATTATCAAAAGAAGCAAATCATAATTGTTTTAACAGCTCCTAATAGATACCGGACAGTTTGTATTTCGTGCGACAGAGATAACGCTCTACGAAGCCGAAATTAGCCGATTGTCTCTTTCCAAAGATCGATGTGCAATATTTATCGCCGGGTACTGTACGCACGAGCCGTGCGAGCGTAGCGAGTGGTGCCCCGGCAGCGGCCGGCGAGTGCCAGAAACGACTAGATTATATAGAAAAAATTACTTGCCTGTAAATTATTTGACCCAAATGGAAAATACCGTCATACTAAAAATTTGTCAATGGAGTTTTGGTGAAACATTAGTGAACCCTTTGGCTAATTTGACGCGGTCGGACTTTAAGTAGTCCATTATAGCGAGGGTGTTAAACGCCGTGCATGAATACTACTTAACACCTTCAGCGCCACGTGTATATTTTTTTCATAGTGTCTGGAACATTGTGTATCCAAAAGTATACACATCTTTTTACTTAGTAAATGCGCTGTGTATCCTTTAGGAACACGTTTCCTATACATTTATTACGCAAAAATGAAAGCCCTGGCCCTGCAGTCTCGACAAATATAACGACAAAAACCGATCGTGAAGTCTAATCGATGTCAAATTTCTTTAATACATTTTCAACCTTATGCTTTCGAAATAAAGTTGAAAATCTATTAAAGGAATTTGACAACGATACGACTTAGCGACCGATTTTTGTCACTGTCTAATGTCGAGACAGCAGGGGCTGGCCTAACGCATTTTTTTCGATATAAATGGTTTATATTATTTTATTATATTTTCCGTTTGCATTAATGTCAACAACACAATTGATTTGATTTTTTGACATCAATGCGTGGCAGCCATTATGAAAAAAAAAAATGGCGGGACCGTAGCTATGCCAGGCTCTATTATTGCTCGCTCCGGGCGTCGGGAGCCGCGTGTCGACTCCCGGCCACCGTAGGCGCGGACCTGCGGACGGAGAGTAATGGGTAGCTCACCGTCCGGGCAGGGGCAGGCCGTGCCGGGGGGTGCGGACGTGTTCCACGCGCGCCTCAAAGAGATGTCAGCAAAAAGGAAGGGGCCTGCCAGGGCCGAAGCCTGCCGGGGGTGCGGGATTGTCCGAAAGGGTTACCGCTACCCCGGAACATAAAGGGCTAAGGAAGGAACACGGATGGGTTTTTAGATTTCCCATCCGTACTGGCCTGACGCATTTTTTTTTTCGATATAAATGGTATATATTATTATATTATATTTTCCGTTTGCATTGATGTCAACAACATAATTGATTTGATTTGTTGACACAAATGCGTGGCCGCCATTTTGAAAAAAAAAAATGGGCGACCGTAGCTATGCCAGGCTCTATTATAAAAACCCTCAAACCCCTTTAGAGGTACACCTCTGACTTATCCTTTGGAATACAAGCGCTATGTTATGTTGTATGGATTTTAAACATTTTTATTATATCGTTGACAGGTACCAAATTGACCGCGGAGTGATCGTGATACCGAAGTCGGTAACGAAGTCGCGCATCGCAAGTAACTTCGATGTTTTCGACTTCAAACTGTCTCAAGAGGATATGGGCCTGATCGACTCGTTCGACTGTAACGGGAGACTCGTCCCTATGACCGCGTGAGTATTATTTATACAAGACTAGCTGTGCCCCGCGGATTCACCCGCGTTTATTTGAGAAAAAAACCTACTAAAATATATTCCATTACTTATGATTATTACTTACGTGAATACGAGATGTTTATAAAAACACCTTCGCAAATAATGCATTATTTTAAAACAAATGTGATTACCATAAAAAAGGTTATAGTGAGTCAACCTTAAAAGATAGACATATGCTGTCGCGCGTGATGGACTTCGATATCTAAACACGATATTTTAAATAAAAATAAAAACAGATTTTCTCAACTCAAACTTCAAGTAACATCACTATAAGCGATCATTGACCCCAAAAAGAAACCGAGTGTGCTTATGACCACACGACTGAAGTGAAACTTCAAACGTATTTGGCTATGAGAGGAAGAGAGAAAGAAAATGTGCGCGCGCACTGCGTTCTCTTGCTTATATCCCCAACTCAACTCCCGTTCGCCTCGCCCGATCACACTTTTCGTAACGCTTACGTCACGCGTTCGCCAGCTTACTCCCCAAGTCAAGCGTGCGTAAAGAAATTTCACTTCAAAAAGTCGTCAAATTAATTTCTATTTTGTTTGATCATGACGTTTCGATATCGATACCCATCACATCCGCGGAGTTTTGATAGGTGTTTTAATTTGACCCCGTATACAGTACCCGGCGATAAATATTGCACATCGATCTTTGGAAAGAGACAATCGACTAATTTCGGCTTCGTAGAGCGTTATCTCTGTCGCACGAAATACAAACAGTCCGGTATCTATTAGGAGCTGTTAAAACAATTATGATTTGCTTCTTTTGATAATTCTTTTTATTCTTTGTATAAAATACACCAATTTTTCTATAAATGATTGCTTTAGGTTGGGGTAAAATAAAAAGGTTCCCCTATTTTTCCTAAAGATGCCATAGTACAACTTTAAATGATTTAAATTTGGGGGTGTTAACAACTCTAGATATATATTTTGAACTGGACGCGACCGCACTCTATCGCACTTGAACAACGACTGACAAAACGTCAGTTAACGTCACATAGGTAGTGTGCGACAGAGATAACGCACTACGAAGCCGAAATTAGCCGATTGTTTCTTTCCAAAGGTCGATGTGCAATATTTATCGCCGGGTACTGTATAATATCTATCTATAAGCTATTTTGTTTCTTATTTCAGTTCCCTGGGCCACAAGTTCCATCCGTTTGAAAACGACGAGTTCTAAACATGAAGGTTTTAAGCACAAATATAAGATGTTACACGTAATACCTAAATACAATATTTAATTTCGTAATTTTTTGTTTTATTATATTAATTTTCGCGAAATTAGCAATCCTAAGGTCAACGGCTGCAGCGGTGACCCAGTGGTAACGACTGCGACCACAGAATAATAATAGTACTAACCAGAGGCTAAATTGGCAATTTTCTTATCAGTCGAAATAAGGTTCTAAATAAAAAACTGATTGAAAGGTTTAAAAGGTTGGACCAAAGTAAAAAAAACAGTCACATCGAAAAAAAAATAATTTATTTAAATACAAAAAGAATATTGTCTTAAATATTAAAATCTCGCCTAACGTAATATTATAGCAACCGATATTATGTTTATTTTCGCCATTTTTTTTATAAAAAAAGCTTTATCACTCAAGGGTACGGTCAGCATCAAAAGTTGATTAACACTACAGTTTTTTTAATCTTAGTTATTGAGCAAAATATTTGTTCAAAATTGCAGTAGAAGAATTTTTTTTAGAATATATACTCTTGTCTATTATGTGAAAAGCTAAAAATCAGTTTATTGAAAAAAGTTGTTGTCAATTTAATAACATGTAAAAATGATAGTGTTAATCGACTTTTGATGCTGACTGTACAAGCAGAGTTCTATTTTTGCCAATATATGTCTGCAGACGGCGAAAACTGGAACTAAATGACAATGTATGGAATTTGACATATTTTTGACGTTTTACTCGACAAGCAGCGCTATTTATAACTGCATACTTAAGCTGGTGATTATGTCAAACTGAACACCAGTATAAGAAATGAAGAGATCCGCAGGAACCTAGGTAATCGAGATGGAGAAGTTATCGATAGCCATCACGTCCTCGGAGTTTTGCTAGGCTACTTTACCCTGTATAGGGGTAACTATATCATCAAATAAATTAACGATGTCTTCTATTAAATAAAATGTTCTATGCATTAATACTTTGTTCATTAAATGATGATTAATATGACACATAAAATAGTATATTATTACAATACGTGTATACGTGGTCCGTGGATGGGTGACCATCTTTACATACCAAGACCCCTCCGTGCCTCGGAAAGCACGTTAAGCCGTTGGTCCCGGCTGTCATTCGTAGATCTTTGACAGTCGTTACGGGGCGTTAGAAGCCCGAAATTCTGACAACCAGTCTTACCAAGGGGTATCGTATTATTCAGTAACTGGGTTGTGGAGGTCAGATAGGCAGTCGCTCCATGTAAAATACTGGTATTCAGCTGCATCCGGTTAGACTGGAAGCGGACCTCAACATAGTTGGGAAAAGGCTAGGCAGATGATGAGGTATTTTAAGTATTATATGGGACGGATGATAATTTTTTCGCGATTACGATATTGGTCCCGAGAAAGTATTTCACATCCATAAAATGCATGCTACCATAGCTTTGTATGTTAGTACAGCGGCATGCGACCACGGGAAGGTACTTGTTTCACCCTTTTCAGTAGTCGGGTTTTAGTTTTTAAACAAATTTTTTGTTTTAATTATTTTGGGGCTTCTTTCAGTAATATTTATATTTTTGAAATGTGCTAATTAAGTCCTTTCATTTGATATCCAACAAGGCATGATTCAAAATAAAAAAATATTTTAGGTCATGGCTTTATGTCCGTTAGAGGGCGCCATATTCAATTTATTTATTTATTTTTATTTTTTTTTATTGTGACGTCACATAGCCTATAACCAGCGGACGATCAAGACGCTTCCAACGATACCTCATTTGTCCAATTATGACAAGCAGTTTAGAAGTTATGAGGGAACAGATGAACATACATACATACCGGTCAAAATCATAACCCTCCTTTTTGCTTCGCCGTAGTCGGGTAATTATGACCACATCTTTCTGACACACGCTGTGTATGTCATATTAATCGTCATAAAATGAGTATTAGTGTTGTTAACATTATAAGCATTTGTCACTATTAGTGTATTTATTCATGTGATCTGTTGAGGCCTTAAATAAAGTATTATACATTAATTTTAATAGTTTTAGGCTTCGTACGCACTGACAAGTGTCTTCCTTAGAGCTTAGAAAGAAAGAAAATACGTTTATTTGCGGTGAAAATGACTCAAAAAAAGAACATAAACACAAAAAATAAAATAAAAAGGTAGGAGGGAAACATGCGTCACATCCACGCAAAACGGCTATCGCTCAGCATAATGCTGCGACCCTATGCAGGACAGAGCCCCAGCGCTGGTTTTCAGCGACAGCCGGCGCTGACGTAATGACGTCGTCCGGTGCAGCACACAATTATTAAAATACAGTGTGTGTGTGTGTGTGGTGTCTCAGCGAGTCACTTTGCCAGTAGCGAAGTGAAACTAACGCTCTAGAATCTTCGCAACCAGCCGCACTGGGCCACTGCACGCTTGGCGCCTTCGTTAGTCGCCTAGCATGTATTGTAGTGTTGCCCAACTATCGATAATTGATCTATTGATAATTAACCTTGAAAACTATCGATAGAGCTATCGATAGTATTGGAATATAATAATACTATCGATAATCGCATGTCGGAGCAGCAATATGCAAAAGCCACCACTCAGTGGATCCCCAATGGCAGGAAACGACTGCGCGGCAAGCCCAGAAAGAGATGGCGGGATGAGCTGGACTCCTTCTTAAAGGATTGGCCCACAATCGCAGTAGACTGGGAAAAGTGGAAAGGTGAAAATGTTCCTTACTACATTTTTAGACGTTTGTATACTGCTTATGCGTACGAAGTTTCATTAAAATCGGTTCATTAATTTCGAAAAACCAGGGCTTGAAAGTTTGTATGAAATGCCGTACGTCGTAAATGTTCTTAATCTGTCAAGCTCCGCTAATGAGACACAATTGATTTTCTATCGTTTCGTCGCCGATCGGCGAACCGCGCCGCTTGACCGGTTAAGGTGAATGTGCCATGGTAGACCGCGAAATTTAAATTTTCTTACGTTTTTTGCAATTTGCAGATCAGTCTCAGGTTGTATCTTGATCAAAATATGATTCGCGACTATAATAGACATGTATTTACAGAATTATAGTCATTAGAATCATTAATATATCTCTTTAAGTTAGATTTCTACCATAAACACTTTTCCATACGAGATTTGTTCTTAACGGTAGAAATCTAACTTAGAAAGATGTATTAATGATTCTAATTATTATAATTCTGTAAATACATACCTCTTATAGTCGCGAATCATATTTGGATCAAGATACAACCTGACACTGATCTGCAAATTGCAAAAAACGTAAGAAAATTTAAATTTCGCGGACTACCACTGCGCATTCACCTTAAGCACTAAACAAGGCGCCTGTTAATGCGTACGTAACCATAAAGTTTCCCAACCATTTAAAGCCAAATTCTCGCCACTCAACAGTCGAGAAACTTCCAAATTTCAATTCAGAACCTTAGCTAATCTTCAAGTACGGACAGCAACAAAAGTCGATTAACACTAATTTTTACATTTAGCTAAATTGACAACAATTTTTTTCAATAAACTGCTTTTTACCTTTTCACATAATAGCAAAGAGTTTATATTCTAAAAATTGTACTTCTGCTGCAATTTTGAACAAATATTTTGCTCAATAACTAAGATTAAAAAAAACTGAAGTGTTAGTCGACTTTTGTTGCCGACTGTAATATTGAAAAAGTAATAAAAATGTTTGCAGTAGCGCAAACTGAACTTTATGCGTGGATATGTTTTTCAAAAAACACAATGGCTCCGATTCCCTTGTTCACAAACTAAACTAAATTTAAGTTCAATGCATCTTATTCTTTCTATTTCATTAAGAAAAGGACAGAACATAAATATTAGTTTAGTCCTGTCAAATTATTCGGCGCCTGATATAAATTGACGTATTTTAAGTGACCAATTTTTTAATCGCGTCTAAACTTGTCTATGGAGTATCTTGATTTGACAGGACTAAACTAATATTTATCTTCTGTCCTTTTCTTAATGAAATAGAAAGAAAAAGACGCACTGAACTTAAATTTAGTTTAGTTTGTGAACAAGGGAATCGGCACCAATATCTGTTTACATGTTCGAAAACTAATTTGCGAACGAAGTATTTTCTAAGTTTCTGAATCAAATTAGAGAGGAAACGAGCCTTAATGTTCTAGCAACTTCTAGAAAGTCTTGCGATGGACTGCCCGATGGCCTTCCTCATCGTATTCACGTTTAGACACCCACATCTTACGGAATGTATCGAGCGACGCGAGAATCGAACCCCCGATCCATGTGGAGTAGAGGCGCTCCTGAGGCGCTGAGATCTGTAAAGAAGATGATTTTGATTAGAAAAATATATATCGAAAAAAACAACCGACTTAAAAAAAACACTACAAAGTGATAAATAACTTTAATTTCGGAAGTCGGTGTCGTTGGTTCCGCATTTTCGTTTTTTGACACCGACTTCCGAAATTAAAGTTATTTATCACTTTGTATTGTTTTTTTTTGAAGTCGGTTGTTTTGTTTTTTTGTAAAAAAGTTTTTATTTTTCACTTTTTAGTTGTACCTACCCCACAAAAAAGTAAACAAAAAGATCGTTAATGTAGACAATGTAGATAATTTTTTAGATTTTTGTTGATTTTTCAAAAACCGCTTGTCCGATTTCTATAAAATTTTCATGGGACCATTTGGGAAGTATACCCTTTCCAATAAAAAAAGAATTTTGAAATCGGTTGGCAAGCGACGGAGTTATGCGCGAACAAACATTCGAATTGAGAACCTCCTCCTTTTTAAGAAGTCGGTTAAAAAAAAAAAGGAATTGCACTCGTGCGAAGCTGAGGCGGGCCGCTAGTACAAAATAAAATAAAACTTGTTCCATACCCTAATCTTCATATCCTTAGGCGCTAATCTCCTAATTTCGGCCAGCAGTCGGTCCCCAAAGCCGCGGAATAGGGTGCTGCCTCCGCTCAGGACGATGTTCTGGTACAGAACCTTCCGAAGATCCATGTCTGACTTCTGTATGGCGAACATTAGGACTTCGTGAAGACCTGAAAAAAAAAATAAACAGATATTTTCTATATTATTGTATGAAAAAGTAGTGACGGGCTTGTGGCTATGTAATAACAGCCTCACGGGTCGATCGATCAGGTTAAGCTACGCTTGCCGCGGTTGGTCCGTGGATGGGTGACCATCTTTACATACTGAGACCCCTCCGTGCCTCGGAAAGCACGTTAAGCCGTTGGTCCTGGCTGTCATTCGTGGATCTTTGACAGTCGTTACGGGTCGTCAGAAGCCCGAAAGTCTGACAACCTGTCTTACCAAGGGGTATCGTATTACCCAGTAACTGGGTTGTGGAGGTCAGATAGGCAGTCGCTCCATGTAAAATACTGGTATTCAGCTGCATCCGGTTAGACTGGAAGCCGACCCTAAAATAGTTGGGAAAAGGCTAGGCAGACGACGATGTGTGAGAAAGTAGTGTGTAGGGCTCGTGGCTACCG
Organism: Amphipoea lucens; assembly: GCA_947508005.1. Classification (NCBI taxonomy): domain Eukaryota; kingdom Metazoa; phylum Arthropoda; class Insecta; order Lepidoptera; family Noctuidae; genus Amphipoea; species Amphipoea lucens. The sequence goes on from OX382385.1 coordinate 8,365,760, forward strand.
CCGCACTGGTCGATCGAAATTTTTGGTCATGAGTGTCGTTTTTATGGTTTCAGGGGTGCTCAAGCCAATAGTGAAGTCCAAATGAAAATCCAAGATGGCGGCTGCGAAAATTTTCAAATTTTTCGTAATTTTCCCGGCCTTCAACTTAGACTTTCATTTTGACCTCACTATTAGGTTCAGCACTCTCGAAAACCATGAAAACTGTTTCTCTCCATCTGTCTCTTTCTATTATAATACCACTACTCGTTTTTGTCTTTCTTTGTCTTATGACTAATTTTGTTTGTAAGTAAAAACTAGTGTATGGGATGCATGAAGAAGCCTCCTCGTGTAGCGCAGTTTGTTCCGCCAGTTACTCAACTGAACGCTCGGCGCATCCTGGACAGTCACACCCAACACCTTATCTGACTCTTCCCTTGCGCCGGTAGGGCTAACGCCCGCCTGGTTAGCGACCACCCTCCCACTGCGACGGCGTCAAGCAGCCTGCTGTTTCGTCGATGCGTGGGAGTTCCAGTGCCTTAGGCATCTTCTGGGCACGCTCGTTCCATCATAGACCTCATCCATCGCTTTCCATCAGGCGTGATCGACGTCAAGAGCGGGCCCATTCAGCAATAAAAAAAAATAAAAAAAATTGTAGTTTCAACATACCCTCGCACTCTTCGCCAATAAGATCGGGTCTGAACAATACTTCTGGTGCTCGGAACCTGGCTGGACCAATCTGTGGAGACAGGAGAAAGGTTTCCATTTATACTAATATTACAGAGCGGTAAAAGGAGATCATCCCTGGTCGTGGAAGTCCTCCTTTTCATGTTTTCATCTAAACAAATAAATAAAATTGGAGTGTCTATTTGTAATATTAAAATAACCGCTTTTTACCAAATTCATATGGATGTATACACGGTACATATACCAAAATAACATTTTTTTACAACTTTTGTCTGTTTGTCCCGGCTAATCTCTGAAACGGCTGGACCGATTTTGAAGGGACTTTCACTGGCAGATAGCTGATGTAATAAGGAGTAACTTAGGCTACTTTTATTTTAGAAAAAAAATAGGGTTCCGCGGAAAAAAATTAAAACGTTTTCCGTCATACACGCGAACGAAGTCGCGGGCACAGCTAGTCTTTAATATAACATCGATATCCATCACGTCACTGCGGAGTTTCGCTCATAATTTAACTTCACCCTGTATAAACTAGTGTTGTTACATTTCTTACCTCTAATCCCGTCCCATCTGGCAATGTGTACTGAGCCCTCTCCGTCTCCAAAGTCTCCTCCTTCAGAGGATTAGGAGAGAGGTAACACGCCCTCTCTTTAATAGCCTTGACTATTTCTAGTTCAGCCGAAGTTCGGAGGTTAACGCCTTCTTTGCGCAAGAGAAGCCTGTGAACAAAAGGTGTTTTTTTTTTTTTTTTGTACTTGACCAAACTTTTTTTTTTTTTTTGGGAAGAACGGAGGGTTATGTCGGACTCCTACCGACTAAAACCACACTGTTCCTTCCAGTACCATGAGGCCCGGGAAATAGAATACTCTTTATTATGTATTGTCGATTCCAGGAGAGGCACCTCGAGAGATTCGTCTCGCCGCCAGGATCTAGAGGAGCGTCTGGGGCCTGGACGCGAGACCCGTTCCTCGAGTACGCTCGAAGCCTCTTGCGGAGACGACTGTGCGGCGGGCTGGTGTTTGTTTGATTTTTTGTGTGGGTGTGTGTGTGTGTGTTCTTTGTTATGTGTCTTTATTATGTAATACTTGTAGCCGGTAGCTTGTAGCTGGTACCAACCCGCCATGCCCCTTGCTGGGACACAGGCCTCCTCTCTGTGAGAGGGAGTGGGCCGTAATGCACCACGCGGGCCCATTGCGGGTCGGTAGATGTCACATGTCTTCGAATTTTTGGTTCTAGGACATGCCGGTTTCCTCACGATGTTTTCCTTCACCGTTTTGAGAGCAGTGGTGATGAACACAAAGTAAAATGCCTGTTTGTCGAAGGACCGATGGTCGGTAAATGATAAACGATATATTTTCTGTAAGTAGGTTTGTACAAACACTTTTACTCGTCAATCATATTTTTTATAAGCTAGATGAGGTCGGCGTTTCCTATCTGACTACTCTGAGAAGAAAGGCCGAAACAAACTCAGAGGTTACAGTCTCTTTTAAAGTCCAGATAAAATCTTGGTCAGATCATGTGAACATGTAGATTGGTGTCTGAAATGGTCTTTTGAGGAAAAAACCACACAGGTTGAGCGGACCTGTCCAGTGAGTGCACGCATTTTTGTAAGAAATCACTCAAGGATGCTCTCCAAAGTATGTCTTATGAAGAAACAGAAAATTTACTAACTGTGTTAAAGTAAATATAGGTATACAACTTCACTTAAGTTAAATAATTATCAAATTTAGAAACTAAGAGTTATTATATAATTATTTGTCTATTGTTAACTTTTGATTATTTATTAATTTTAAAAGACTATTTTAGCACTTCTCGCCTGAAACACAGGATTACCTAGTTCAGGCACGTAAGTCTTAGCAATGTAATTTTTATTTAAGCAAAACTGTACAAATTTTCATGCCTAATAATTTTTGAATATATTATTATTATTATTTGTCAAAAATCGTGCAGCTCAACTCAGAACTTGAGGAGCTCAACGATTCGACGAACAATACCAAAGAAAGGACATTTGGGTAGGCCGCGTAAATTACTCAAACTGCCAGATCATGATTAAAACTAAAAGGTGGAGTAGAGACCACGTTAGGGGCGTAGCTACCGCCGTATCTGCCGTATCAATTACACGGGGCCCACGGGCCACGGAGGCCCCCAACGTGCGTAAGCAAAAATTAATAAAAACTTCCCAATTTTTTTTTATTTCACAAATGACAAAAGTCAAAAAAAGGAAATCAACTATAAATGATTTAATAAATCAGTTTGCCGAAAAAAAGGCAAGAAGAGTGTAAGTATATTTAATTTGAATTGTTTGTAAAATTTTTGGAAAAAGTGACAGATAGATAATTATGATGAATAAACATTTCTTTTAATTTTATGCAAACTTTTTTTTTTCTTTCGTGAGAAATCTTTACCCCTTTCTATGAGCCCCCAAACAAATTTTTATACGGGGCCCCGCCAAGGCTCGCTACGCCACTGGACCGCGTATCGGCAAGCGTAGTGTGGGACTGACTGGACGCGGAAGGCGGAGAAAAGGGTGTTGTGGCGATGCCTGTGAGAGGCCTATGTCTAGTAGTGGACTGCAATAAGCACCACTGCTCCCTTTTCCTTTTGGTGGGACATTATTAAATAACTTCTCCCGCTTTGGGCGGAGCGAGAGGGCGTGTCAGACTTTTACTGACTAAAACCCACCCGTGTTCCTTCAGTTGCCTGTGCCAGGGGCCACGGTAACTCTTTCGAACAACCCGCGACCCTGGCAGGCATGGGTTAGCGGACTCCAACATTTAGTGCTGACATCTCTTAGAGGCGCGCGTGGAACACAACGCGCCGTCGACCCGGGCCCGGTCCTTACCGGACGGCGAACTGCCCATTGCTCGCCGTCCGCAAGCCCACGCCTGCGGCAACTAGGGGCGTGAGGGCGCAAAGACTGCCTCTCCCTCACGCGTTCCGTCTCCTCCTTCGCAAGCATTACTGCTTCGCAGGAGGTGACGGCTTCCCAAGCACTCTCGCTCCGTGCAATGGCCTGGAGCAGGGCCGAACGCGAAAAATCGCCGCCGTGAAGACGCGGCAGTGCTCCGTCCAAGCCTGCTGCCTGCCAAGTATGCTGCACCGTGTCCTCCGGGCGATTCACACAATGGTAACACCTGGGCACCACTGCTCCCTGTCCCTATATGCATTGATTCTGATCCAAGGTTAGTGGCTCTAGCTTACCTTAAATACCGCGTGACGTCCCTGCCAGCGACGTCGACCCTCATAATGCTGTGTGGCATCGCAAACCCTTCGTAAATGGGTACCGAGTGTGTGACCCCATCACCAGAGTCCAACACCACGCCCGTGGTACGACCTGTCGCGTATCTGCGGAGAGTAAGGATCACATGTTTTACTAGCTACTAGCCTGACTTCGCTTGGCGAAAACGAAGAAAAAGCGCGGTCGGGCGATGCGATTCCGATGCGCTGGATCAGGACCGACACGCGGACGAAGTAGCGGGCAGAAGCTAGTCTAAAGGGTGAAATTGAATTTATGGGCATCCTTTTAAGAGGTCATTGTACTCATCATTATGAACAACTTTTAGTATGGGAATAAACCAAAAATCGCGAAAAAAAATCAGCTGTTCCTTGCATTTGTGTTCACATAACTCGTCAAAATGTAGGGAACAGCTGATTTTTTTTCGCGATTTCAGGTTTGGTCCCATAGTAAAAGTTGTTCATAATGATGATTACAATGACCCCTTAAAAGGATGCCCATAAATTCAATTTCACCCTGTATACAAATAAATAAAATTAAAGTGTCAATTTGTAATCTATACCTAATCTGTACGAATAAATAAAATTGTCTGTCTGTTTATTCCAGCTAATCTCCGAAACGGCAGGACCGATTTTGGCGGGACTTTCACTGGCAGATAGGTAATGTTTTTGTCCCGGTAGTGTTCCTGTAGGATACCTTCCGACATCCAGGCGAACAAATTCACGGGCAGAAGTTAGTTTATGTAAAGATAATACTCACAGACTCAGTACAGCTTGCATGGATAGAAACAGTGCTGGTACGTTGAAGGTCTCGAAGAACACTTCAGCTGCCTTCTCCCTGTTCCGGCGAGGATTGAGGGGAGCCTCTGTCAGCAGCACAGGGTGCTCCTCCGAGAATGTCGACAGTTGGTCCTATAAAGAGAGAAAATACATTTAATCATTCATTTTCCATTTTAATTTATAGATTCCAGACTTGCGGGGTAATTATGTAACACACTATCAGTAGCAATTGGTTTCATTTTGACAGTTCAACAACATTCATTGCGTTATTTACGTTGTTGAGCAGACATATCTTTCGAACATATGAAGCAATGGATTAGCAATATCCTTCAAAATGATTCCTATTGAGATAGATAATGTGTTACGCAGTTAAGGAGTTGGTCCTTGACAAACATTCAAAGTCCAGACTCAACGTTTGCTAAAGTGCAATGGAGCGCAGTATTCTAGGCATCAAATTGACAGGCCAACCACACTGCACATTACTGATGTTGCTCAAAAAGACGTTAAGCTGAATTAGGGCTGGGCTGGCTACGTCTGCCATATGCCTAATGAGCTGTAGGCCAAAATTACCACTAAGTGGAGTCCTGACACAGCCAGAAGGGTTTGCGGCTGACTCTGTAGAAAATGGCGGGACAGGTTGGAGAAAACAAACAACCAGTGGTCTACTCTGCGAAATGTGGGTGTACTATAGGTATACAGGGTGAATTTTTCAAGTGGGCGTGGATGGCCAAATCCGAAACTATGAGGAATAGCGAAAAGTACTCAAAGGAGTCGCGGGCTAGATTTTGATGAAAACTAAAACTGCAGCATTGGAAAATACTTTTTTATTTTCTTATGCTACCTACCTATTAAACCTTAACTGATTAATTGTTCAAAATTATGACAATTGTTTTTGAATACATAGCTGGATTCGACGTCTCAAGGATTGTACTGCAATTTAAAATTTGAATTTAGAACATAATTTTGTGAAGGTGACTGCGCTACGAGTATTTCGGGTGTAAAAATATTGAGCATCATTTCAAGGTATGAAAAAAGAAGCAGTTTATTAAAATTCAACATTTTCCTTAAGTTTGCCGTATGTCATTACTTCCCAGAATTTGATCCTTATTAGGGACACTATCGAATGGTGTAATAATACAGTGTGTGTTTTTTTTTTCGAAATCAACAGGTTCGATTCCTGGCTAGAAATATTGAATTTTCAAAAATCCAATGATGCAGTTTTAGTTTTCATCAAAATCGAGCCCGCGACTCCTTTGAGTACTTTTCGCTATTCCTCATAGTTTAGAATTTGGCCATCCACGCCCACTTGGAAAATTCACCCTGTATAATAACAGCCGCACAGGTCGATCGATCAGGTTAAGCTAAGCTTGCCGCGGTTCGTCTGTGGATGGGTGACCATCTTTACATACACAAGACCCCACCGTGCCTCAGAAAGCATGTTAAGCCGTTGGTCCCGGCTGTCATTCTTGGATCTTTGACAGTCGTTACGGGTCGTCAGAAGCCCAAAAGTCTGTCCAGTCTTACCAAGGGGTATCGTATTACCTTGTAACTGGGTTGTGGAGGTCAGATAGGCAGTCGCTCCATGTAAAACACTGGTATTTAGCTGCATCCGGTTAGACTGGAAGCCGAACCCAACATAGTTGGGAAAAGGCTAGGCAGATGATGATGACTATAGATATACGTCTGCAAAACCCTTTGGGGGTGTCAGGTGTGATGTTATTTTTCTACTAACCTTACTGTAGATGTAATTCCAGACGCGTTCCATATCATTCCAGTCCGTTACGATGCCATGTTCCATGGGGTACTTGATGCTGAGGAGACCCCGATGCTCTTCAGCACGCGGACCCACAAAGAGTTCCCCTTCCAACGCTCCAGCCATGACACGGACATGCTTCGGTCGGCCAATGCTGTAGGACAAGCAATTTTGATTATAGTCTCTTTCAAAAGTGAGACTTCCAGTGCCCAACGGATAAGAGGGGTATGCACGTCCATTTATTATCTAGTCAGCGTCTTTGTACGCGACCTACGTAAGCGTAATACGAGTCCAGCCCTAGAAAAGTGTTTTAAAAGGAGTTCCAACACGAAATTCAAATGTGGGAATGACTTGAATACCAAATGAGAACACTAACAAATAGTGATACTTACTAGTTTGGAAACCTGCATTTCGGTATCTGATCGCCAGCGAAGCCAGCTTTGATGACTCCGGAGCCCTGGCAAAAACCGGCAGCATTAAAAATTAACAACACTAGAAATGGTACATATGACACTAAAACGGGAAGCAAGCACAAGATGACTCATTTTCTCCAGCAACTGTATGAAAGCGTATGTTTAAACTATTTAGAAAGTTAAAAATCGATCGATTATCGACACAAAACTAATTTAAAATGGTTCTACGATCGATTTTAACTAGATATATTGCATAAAAACTTGCTTCGTCGACTCAATGAAAATATTTAGCGTAATGGTAAATAAATGGTATTTACATTGTCGATCACGACGGGTTGATTGACTATCACGTCGTTTAGCTCCATAGTTGGCTAAATAACGAAACAAATGTTTATTTTAACTTAGTTTTTATTAATTTTACTATTGTAGATTCCACATTCGGGTACGTTTTTTCACTAGAGACGTTCCAGGTTAGGTTTCAATATTGAGCGGAAGTAAATATAGCTGTGCTTGTCACACGAATGTGTATTTTGAATGTGGTCCTGCTCTCATGCAATTTAATACAAAAAAATCTGTCACCGAAATTTTGGGGAATGACATCAGGAATGACATCAGTGTTTCAATGTTACTACATTCCAATTCATCTCCAATAAAGGAAATTATTGCCATTATCAAATGAAATAATTACCTTGGGGTGCAAAAAGACTCGCCCACACGACATTTCGATCGGGCCCATCACCAAAAATTCAAAAAAAAATTTTTTTTGTTATTATTTCAGTTTTTCTTCAGCTATGGAAGGTGCTTTCCGAGGTAGTTTAATGAGGTTGGATTGGCGCGAATTCAATGGTATTTCCCATCTCAACAAATGCCCAACGCGCCTAGCTGCTTTAGGCGCGTGTACTTGGTTTTAATGTATTTCCTATAATAATTATGTCAGTGAGTAATGGGAAAGGATTCTGTTTGTGTTTTTTTTTTCACTTCTGTCGCCACTCCCGGAGTGCCACTGTTTTTTTTTTTTTGTTATATGGTGTAGATAATATATGGGCAATCCACTAAAGTTTTTAGTTTCACTACCTAATTTAATTTGACCTTGAATAGTAGGCCCAACTATGCAGATGCACGTGCTGCACCGTAGTCACAGAACATAATTATATACCAATCGGTGTAGGTGTAATTCTAACGGAGGGACCGTAGTTGACGGCTAGTGCCACTAGTACTGTTTGAGTTTTTAACACACTGCCCAATTTATAAAACTATATTTTAGTAGTTTTAAATATGTTTGCCTTACCAAAGCGATCACATATAGCACTTAATTAATAATCTAAGATAATTTTCGCCATTTAATCAGTTATCTACTTTAGTGAAAGTTATGGTCTTCTTGAGCGTGGTACAGCTACAGACCATCAAACTGGACAACTTTCTTCACGGGACCAACATTGTAATCGCGAAAAAAAATCACTCGACCCAAATTATGGGACAAATTGAATATTTTTACCTTTCTGATACATGCTTATGCTGTACAAAAATCGAATATAGAAATATCCGGTTTTTGTATGTACAGTTTAAACATCGAATAAGTGCAAGACGGACAGCGCACTTGCCATTAGACGTAAAAAAACAGTTAGTTAATTAACATAATTTATTAAATTCAAACAAAAACTTAAGACTCAAACAGCGCTTTTAAAACTAATAATAACATTTTTTTAGGTAATTTGTAATTCCTTTTATACTTAGAAGCTAAAATTATAATAAATTATATAAAGTTACAAAGTATAATTTTTGCACCCTAATTGCGTAACACACTATCAATCTCTAATCTGAATCATTTTGAAGGATACTGATCCATTGCTTAATGTTCGAATAATTTGTCTGCTCAACAACGTAAATAACGCAATGAATGTTGTTGAACTATCAAAATGAAATGCATTGCTACTGATAGTGTGTTACGCAATTACCCCGTTGGTTAACAACATTGCCTAGTAGTCGCTTGTAGTGTTACTTGAAGCACGAGTTAAGGTGAATGGGTAGTTGTAGCCCGCGAAATTCAATTTTTCTTACGTTTTTTGCAATTTTCAGGTCAGTGTCAGGTTGTATCTTGATGAAAATTTGATTCGCGACTATAACAGGTACGTGTTCACAGAATTATAATCATCAGAATCATTAATACATCTGTTTAAGTTAGATTTCTACCACCAACACTTTTCCATACGAGATTTGTTCTTAACGGTAGAAATCTAACTTAGAAAGATGTATTAATGATTCTAATTATTATAATTCTGTAAATACGTACCTGTTATTGTCGCGAATCATATTTTGATCAAGATACAACCTGACACTGACCTGAAAATTGCAAAAAACGTAAGAAAAATTGAATTTCGCGGGCTACAACTACCCATTCGCCTTAAGAAAAAAGTTAATGCTTTTGAGCTGTGTACAGACATTCTAGACCAGAGCCCTGATTCACAACCATACGACAGGCTATCGTATCGAAAACCTGACATTTCGATTACCTGATTTGACTTGCCCTCAACAGCAAATAGCTGTTGGAAGAATAGCGGGCGTCTATTTGATTTAAACTGACAAAATTTTCGGGTTTTGGACTTGTGAACAGCGTTTAGAAGATTCATACGATAACAATGATTAATGTTCGATACGATACGGAAGCGTATCGAGTGTTTGTGAATAGCTATGCAGATACACTCTTCAACCCGTTTGTATTGATATACCCTTTCCGTAACATCCTGTATGAAGCTGATTATTTTTACTGATATTTCAATTGTCAACACAACACTAATTGCGGTCGGTGACCCCACAAAAAAATCTTCAAGTTAATATTTTTTTTTGTTTTATCGTGTTATCACCTATAATACCCGGCACGTAAGTTGGCAAGATATTTTGTAGTGGGGGAAGTTCGCGCATGCACAATTTCATACATTTTTACATGCGCGAACTTCCCCCACTACGAAATATCTTGCCAACTTACGTGCCGGTAACTGTACCACGTATGTGAAGTTTCGCTAGCTTATTTAATTTGACCCTGTACAGATACTGACCGGCCGTCGCAAGAATGTGTTCCTGATACCTGTCAGTACGACAATTTTGCTATATGAGCTGATATAACATCAATGTAATATGAGCCAATTTTGACATCGGTATAATATGAGCCAATTTTGACATCGGTATAATATGAGCCAATTTAATATCGGTATAATATGAGCCAATTTAATATCAGCATAATAAGAGCCAATTTTGACATTGATATAATATGAGCCAATTTTGACATCGGTATAATATGAGCCAACTTTGACATCGGTATAATATGTGCCAATTTTGACATCGGTATAATATGAGCCAATTTTGACATCGGTATAATATGTGCCAATTTCGACATCGGTATAATATGTGCCAATTTTGACATCGGTATAATATGTGCCAATTTTGACATCGGTATAATTTAGGACCTAATAAAGATCAAATTCACGAAACATATATTCGTTTGCATGAAATTGACGCATGCTCTTGTCGGCCGGACTGTAAAGTGCTACAGGGATTTTTTTGCGCACGAATGATGTTGACAGAGTGGCGCTGTTGGCCAATATTTGTGCCATTGTTTTGTGAAATGTATTGAAGAAACAAAATGGCGGCGTTAGTTTCGATTTTGGCCACGCGCCAATAGACCTTTGTTCAGTCAAGTGTTGTATTGTTAATGTTTTACGCATTAAAGTTGCTGGTCCAAGACAAGTGGCAGTCGCTTTCAAAGCGTTTCGTATTTTCTACAAAGACTTTCAACAGAATTATGCGGAAGTTTTCCGGTAGCTTATGTTAATTCAATACGTTTTGACTTGTCCGTTATCATCACCGCTGATAGAATGTCACTTTGTCAAGACCCTCAGGACTTATAACGGTCTGAATGAGAAGAGGCTTTTGCCCTGCAGTGGCATAATTAAAGGCCACAAAATATTAGGCGTATATTATAGGTACAGAGGCCAGCACATCAAGCTACCCCAATCTGTCAAATTTTCCCAATTGAATATGAACCTTATTACTTTGTAGTAAAGTTGAAAATCTATCAAAGAACTTTGACAGATGGGGGTAGCTTGATGTGCTGGCGTCTGTACTTAGTTCATAACATAGCAATATACATAGGCTAATATCATTGGCTTATTTTAACATCAGTATAAGTTACGCTAACTTTTAATGAGTATATTGGTATGACAACGCCAATTTTGAGATCCATTTAGCATAAAGACAACTGAATAGTATGGGGAAGTGCTATTAGTAACTATTAACCGGTTTAGTTTGCTAAAAGCCACTTTTGACATCAGTGAAATAAGAGCCAGTTTTGACTTTAAACATAAAATGAGCCAATTTCGACATTAATTTAATATGAGCCAATTTGACATCAGTTTAATATGAGCCAATTTTAACATCAAATTATTAGTTGGCTCAAATTATACTTTTGGCAAAAGTGGCTCATGATGAGCCACTTTTGCCAAAAGTATAATTTAAGCCTACTTTGACATAAGACTACTAAGAGTCAATTTTGACATCGTTTTAATATGAGCCAATTTTAACATCAGTGTAATATGAGCCAATTTTGACATCGGTGTAATATGACCCATTTTTGACACCAATTTAATGAGCCAATTTTAAATAGTATAAAACTATCTCATTTCACATCAAGGCCTTGATTGTTACCTAGTAAAACCTAGTAAAAGACAATTTTTGACATTAGGAAGTAGGTACAAATATCATTTATATTGACTTCAATTTTTTTTAACATAAATTATTTTTATACTTTGGGTTTATTAGTAGGTACTTATCTATAAGCTCGAGCATAGTCTGTGGGTAATAAACCTAACATCTACAGTCCATCCATGGTTAGTTTATCTTAGATATTTGGATCATTCTGACCTGTTAACTACAAAATGGTTAAGCCGGACCGTGCTGTCCACGCGTCATGTCCGTGAACGGGCGCCGTCGGTTGAGACTGGCCATCTGTTAACTGAGGGGCAATTCTCGTAAAAGAACGTTTACTTACAGTGATCTCAGTCTCAATCTGTCAAAAATACCTCTAATTTCTCTACACTTTGACAAGTTTTTGACATTGATCGTGGCTGAGATGAGATTGCGACTAGTTTTTGAACATTTTTAATTACGTGAAATGGCCTAATGACTTCGTTTGTCAATCGTTGCGTAAGTAGCGTCGCGTTGACTCGGGGCATACTTCAAACAATTTCTTTCATTTGTTGTCAACGCAGTCGCCGGCGCCATCGCAAGACACGTGTCGCTTGAGCGTGCAGCCTGTGGCCACGGGGTAACTGAGGACCAGTAGCGGCTCGACACAAATGCACCTTATTTTCTTAAAATAATTGTGATAATATTAATAAATATGTGATGGATTACTCTACTCTAGATTTCAGGCACTGCATCTGTAACAAAAAAAAAAAAAAAAAACAATTAATTTGGAGCGATTTTTTTCCCGTCTATGAAATGTATTTTTTTCCAAATTGTGCCAAGGGGACTCTAGAGTGTCTGTGGCCGCACAAATAATACCCCCCTTAATTTTTTACACATACAAGAAACGTGTTTCAAAAACTATATGTAGGTAGTGTTAATGTGCGGCGGTGGTCTGACTCGCACTTGGCTATTTCTATTGACAGTACGGTCCTGTCAAATGTTAGGGCAATGATCACTGACCTGTATTATAGAAGTGTATATTATAATTATATTATTATAGAGGCATGCACTTATAATACAGGTAATATAATAAGTTCCTGAATAGAGGTCAGTGGCAATGATCCAGTGTCAAAATTGCCACGTTGGTTATATTTAAAGTCACAAGGGCGGTTGCTGAGCATGGGGTTTTCTGGGTTCGTTCTAATCCCATTTTTAGGATGTGTCATTGGATTTTGTAATGAAACTTCTTAGTGTGCATACACACGAGCGACACACGTCGACGGTTGACGGCAGAGGCAACTGCAACCGCCGACGCGTGTGGGCGACAGACGTCAACGCGTGTTTGATTTGATTACAGTGCTCAAGTAGGTACATGAGCGGCTGCCACCGACACGCGTAGACATAGAATCAAAGTTGTTTTCCAAAACTACATATTTGTTTACATGATTGGAAAGTAAATCGCGAACACGATATAAATTATTATGCTGTCATACTTACGTGATCAGTCGTTTTTTGGTCTCTGTTGCCCATACGCTGTGTATGCTTTGGGCACCTGACGGTATTGCCACCATTCGACAGCTAGGGTGACAACTGCCACCAATGCTGCCACTCCAATTACGATTACTTTCTCCATCCTTAGTCACCTGGAAAATTACGCATTTTTCGACCGACCTGAGCCTTGATTCACAACCATACGACAGGCTATCGTATTGAAAACCTGACATTTCGATAACCTGATTTGACTTGCCCTCAACAGCAAATAGCTGTTAGAAGAATAGCGGGCGTCTATTTGATGTAAACTGACTGAAAAATTTTCGGGTTTTGGACTTGTGAACAGCGTTTAGAAGACTCCTACGATAACAATGATTAATGTTCGATACGATACGGAAGCGTATCGAGTGTTTGTGAATAGCTATGCTGGGCCCTAATTCAGTATCCTACTTCGAAACCACGTCAATTCCTTAGCTAATCCCGACATCAGAAGGCCAATTCTCGCAATTTAAAACGTTCAAAATCTAGTCGCAGTCTCATTTCAGCGACAAACAATTAATGTCAAAAACTTGTCAAAATGTAGGGAAATTAGAGGTATTTTTGACAGATTGGGAATTAGATCAGACTGTGAACGTTCTTAAAATTACGAGAATTGCCCCTCTGATGTTAACGTATTCTTTATGTTATGTTATGTTATGACACAATGAACGAAACCGCGCGAAATGAACGCGCGAAGCTGGCGTGGTTTCGTACTGTCAAAATACATTAATTGTCCGTACGGTTGACATTTCGATTCCTTGCCGTTAACAAGACACGATATTGACGTGATTTGCACGTAACATGTGGCGGAGAATAATGATTAGCATACAGAATTGGGACTCAGGGTAATCAGCCTGTAATGTTCCCACTACTGGGATACAGGCCTGTGACAGAGAGTTGGCCGTAAAGGTTTAGGTTCCGGAGAAGCGATAACCCTTTCGGACAATCAAGTGGACCGTGCATGCTAAGCCTTATAATGGAATTGTGTTGTCTAAGTACCTACTAACTTAACGTGGCATCATATTCATGCCAAACAGTGCGATGGTGCGTACACTTTACAGTACATTAAAAAAAATAACAATCTATTCTGTTAGTCATCCTACCTCACGTATTATTGTTATACTCTTTGCATTGCACACTCACAGATGGCCTTCCGTACTTTAAGTATCTAGAAAATACTTAAGTACTTGATATTATATCTACGCGACGCGACGCGATCTAAATAATGATCATTCATATTAATATGTTGTACCTAATTATGTGAACTCATTACTTAGTAGTTATCTATTATCTACGTAGGAAAGTAGGTATGTACATACCTACATTAAAATTGGCAGTCTTCGTCAAAACAACTGCGATGATGTAGAAAAATGGTCAGACCAGAAATATATCAATAGGTACTTACTTATTATAGGTACTTCTATCTACCTATATCATGTATTTAATTTTAGATGCGCTGAATAGGTATATAAACATAAACAATTTATAAACAAAATGTACTTACGTGCAATACCTAAATAAAAATTTATGATCGATGAACACAGAACACTTTCTCAAAGAAATATAATATTATGTTGTTACCAAGGAGATTCTACACTAAGAGTAACTTTTTTGTTTTATGCGTCCTCTTAAAGTTAGCTTGTTCGACGAATGATAAAAAAAACATTAAAGACTCGTTTTTGCTCCCCCTCCTATTTTTATTTCCGTATTAGACGTAATTCCCCGAACAAGAAAGCAAGAATAAACTTTTGTTGACATAAAAAGTTACTACCAGTGTTGCCAGACGTTTTGAATGGGCGATCGTACGATGGGTAAATAAAAAGTCGTATTCCCTAAGAAGGCTACAAAAAAAAAATAGTACGTTTTCAAAACCTTTGTTTTATTATATTAAAGCAAATAATCAATTAAAACAAGGAGTGTTTTAATTGATTATTTGCTTTAATATCGATTATTTGCTTTAATGCTCGTCAAATGTCGGCGTTGCATGGCTACAATACCTCAATTTTAACTTTATCTTTCGTTTAAAAATGAAAAAAAAACTGTAACTAAACGTAATTCGTATTGTTTTCTAAATTTCGCACAAATGAAAATTCCCTCTCCTATACATCAAGACATTTTTTGCCACCGAAACAAAAGAATTTTCAAAAATTTAAATTTGGAATTAGTCTGAGATAAATTACAAACAAATCGGTGTATAAAAGATTCCAATGCGGCCAGTACTTTTCGAGTTATTTAATTGAGTATGAAATATCCCTAGACCGTGTTGATGTGTGTACTTCCGACTTTCGAGTAACGTAACGTGTAAGTACAACTAACTAGTGATGTGAAGGGTTGGTACTTAGTAAGTAAAAGAATAAATAGTGACGTGCTATATTGGTATTAGTACTTTGGCTGTATGAAATCTATAAAAGTCGTATGTTTACGTACGATTTCTGACCTTGGATCGTACATGCAAAATAAATGTAAAAAATCGTATGAATACGATTTAAATCGTACATCTGGCAACACTGGTTACTACAATGATTAGATCCATTTCACTTAAGCAAAAATAGACGTTTTAAAATGATAAGAATATTGTTATGTATAAATCTATAATAAAAATAAAACATTAGAAAAGTTATGACGAAACAATTGAAAATACGATTGAAAAAAATCACAACCTCGTTCAGAATTATCATAATAATAATTTTTATTGGCTGCTAATTCATATAAATTATAATGAGACGTAATTCCCAAACCATAGCCATTGGCAATGGGTATATTCGAATTATTATTTTGCCAGAATTTATTTTATATTCCGTCAGCAACATAAAATATGTTTAAAAACAAAAAACTAAAGGAATGTTTAAAAATGATGACGCGTTCCATTTCTTAGATCGGAACGTTACGTTCATAGACAACGTCAACTTTGACATTGACAACCAGTCCAAAACGAAACTAATTTTCACAACAAAAAATACGCAGTTCAAATTAATTTAAAAATGAGTGTTCGCGAGGAAGATCGTAATAAAAACAGCTGCCCAAGCCGTGGTCTCGGGATCGCAGCCGCGGCGATAGGCGTCGGGGTTGGTGCGGCCCTGTACTACTTCTTCAACAAGAGACAAGAAAACCCAAGTTCTGAAGGTTCATCCAGCGATTGGAGCTATGAACGACAACAAGCCTTGTAAGTATTTCTTTAAGACTTATTTTGGGTTGGGCGCTTTTGCTTGGCACGATTTCGCACTGTACTGTAGGTAGGAAATCGCATTTTTGTTTCGTTACCTTCGATAAATAATAATTATTTTATGCTTTCCAAGTTTCTACTCCATTTTTTTTTACGTCCTCTCCCGTCTGTGACTGTTTGGTGGCAGATATTTTTTTTTTATTGTGTTGTTTTTTTTTAAAATAACTAAATCAAAATGGATTTCTTTGGATTCCTTAGAAACAGGTATGTAATCATTATAATAGTAGATTTAAACTGGAATGAGTGGGTACTTTTTTATTTTTGAGGCATAAATTTTCTCTTTACTAATAATTTAATCATTATTGCAAAGAGCGCAGCAAGTCTCCTTTGGAATTGGCCTGTAAATGTCACCTTTTTTCTTTGAAAATATGTGTGCATTTAAAAAAAAAAAATATTTTTTCTTTTTCAAACATTATTTACAGACCTAAGTACTTCGTCAGTGGGTCATCCTAGGGGCGGCTTGCTTAATTATTGTTCTTACTTAATTCAATTTTTTAAATGCCAATTTAATATATTATTCAGAAATTTTGAATATTTTGTTAGTAGGTAGTTGAAGAAAACTTTTTATAAGTAAGAATTTCCTATTGATAAAATCTTTATAAACGCAGATTCTACGACGGGCCTTTTAAAAGTCAACCTGGCTTGCCTGGAAAAAAAAGTTTCTATAATATCATCGTAAATTAAATATTTTATAGCACTGTGTGACTTAAACCCGTATTTAAGTCACACTTTTCTGTGACTTAAGTAGTCCATTTTTCACAGAGAAAGAAAAATGCAAATTAAGAGCCTATACTACCTCAGCTAAAATTCACTCTTTATCTCGCTCATACGATACTGCTTGCTGACTGAGTGAGAGCGAGACAGAGTGCGGTGCTGGGCGGCAGGCAGCGCCAATAGTTTAGGTATTTGCTTTTTACAGTGAAAATAATGGTAATTATAAAAAAGTAAATAACATAAGACCTGCTTTAAAGTAAGTTCAGTTAGTATGCAAAGTTTCATGATCTAATTTGAAGTATTTTTTGAATACCAGCGGTTTATTGTTCGGGTTAGAGGTAACTTTGGATTTATTTTCTATCGAGAAAATTTTATGGAATCGTGTTTTCGTCTAACATAAGACTTAGCATTAATCCTCAACTTTACCTTATGTTTATTTCAAAATCAATGGTGCAGTATTTTCGACATAACGGAGGATCACGCTAAGCAATTTGAGGTAGTATAGGCTCTTAAGCACGGTTTTAGGTCACACGAGCTATAAAATAGTATACCATACTTGTGATTTAAGTAATCTATTAATTCACAGCGTTTAGCACCTTAGCTACATTCGGGCGCTAATTTCACGCCGTGCAATAA
This sequence comes from Amphipoea lucens, assembly GCA_947508005.1. Taxonomy (NCBI): domain Eukaryota; kingdom Metazoa; phylum Arthropoda; class Insecta; order Lepidoptera; family Noctuidae; genus Amphipoea; species Amphipoea lucens. Next base: position 8,383,383 of record OX382385.1, read on the forward strand.
GGGGGACTACTTAACTCACACGTATCGTTATGTACTATATTAAGGTGAATATACACTAGAGCATTTTCTTGATCATTTCCATCTAACAGTCTTACGAATGGTACAATACAGGCAAAAGCTCAATTTCCAAAAGCATTTCCATTGGACCCTGTTAAGCAGAAAAGATCCAACCAGCAATTTGTCGAAAATCGAGTTATATAATATATAGTTAGAATCTACACATCGAATTTTATATACGCAAAGAAGATCGAAAAAAAGTAACAAAATGTTGGTTGGATCTTTTCTGCTTAACAGGGTCCTATAATGTAATGTTCCTGCGAATACTTGACGCTGCGTTCGATGTAATGCTCACGGAGAGTGACCTGTAACATTTCTTTCTACCTTGCGTTCATTGTTAATGATTGTGAGTTCTTGATTGCTCGTACATCAGATTGTAACAAAAAATCGAGTGTCGTGTTCTAAGTCATCATCATCATCATCATCATCATTTCAGCCGAAAGACGTCCACTGCTGGACATAGGTCTCCCCCAAGCACCTCCATTTGGACCGGTTCTGTGCTTCTCGCATCCAACGGGTTTCTGCGGCCTTTACAAGGTCGTCGGTCCACCTTGTGGGAGGCCTTCCAACGCTACGTCTTCCAGTACGCGATCGCCACTCCAGAACCTTTCGGCCCCATCGGCCATCTGTTCTGCGAGCAATGTGCCCTGTCCACTGCCACTTAAGTTTGGCAATTCTTCGGGCTATGTCGGTTACCTTGGTTCTCCTGCGGATCTCCTCATACCTGATTCAAGTTCTAATTGCCGTTTGAAAAAATTATATTTTTTTTTTTTATTTTTTTTTTTTTATTTTTTTTATTTGCAAAAACATGTGTAGATTATAAACATGGTATAATGTTTATTGTAGGTGTTACAGGATGTTCTTTGGCACAACATGTTTGACCATGGCTGGTGTACAAATTAGGTCGAAAGACCATAAGATTTCAAAAATAAAAAAAAAATTACAATTAAAAAGAAATATACAAAGTCTCAAAAAAAAAAAAAAAAAATAACAATAACATTAATATTAAATTATAAATAAAAAACAATTGGTAAATATTCATGCGATTCAAAATAAATATAATAGATTCAGTCAGAGCGATTTGTCATTTAAAAATTCATTGATATTATAGTAAGCTTTTTCTGTCAGTATTTTTTTAAACGTTTTCTTAAACTGGTCTGTACTTAGTTTTTTGACACTGATAGGGATATTGTTATAAATTATCGGTGCTCTGCATACAACGCTTTTATACAGTAGTGCTGTCTTAGCTGGCTGAACACGAAGTTTACTATTATCCCGGCGATTTCGTGTTACAAGGTCCGATATTCGAGGAAACAAATGTGGGTTATTTCTTACAAATAAGGCGATTTCTAAAATATAAAGTGACGGCAGTGTGAGGATTTTATGCTTTGTGAAAAGTGGCTTACAGCTCACAGTACTTTGGATACCGAACATAGCACGTATGCATCGCTTTTGCATTTTAAATGCCATATCTTTATTTGATGAATTGCCCCAGAAGATAATGCCATATCTTAGGACAGATTCAACGAGTCCATAATAAGCCGATAGTAACACATTAGTGTTGATAGATGAAGCAAGTTGGTACAGAGCATATGCTTGACTACTGATTTTTTTACATAGTGCGTCAATGTGTTCTTTCCAGTTTAGTTTGCTGTCTATAGTTAAGCCGAGAAAACGGATATTAGATACTTCATTTATAGTGTAATTATCATAAATCAAATTTACATTTAATGGATTATGCAATCTTTGTCCAAAGTGCATTATATTTGTTTTAGATAAATTTATTTTTAAATTATTATTATCAAGCCAAGAAATTATAGATGTCAATGAATTATTTATGTCAGATTTATAATTATTAATGTCCTTACATGCAATTGAAACTGTACTGTCATCAGCAAATAATGTCATTGGTTGAGTCGTTGCCTTTGGTAAGTCGTTGATATAGATAATAAACAACGGCGGCCCTAGGACACTGCCTTGAGGAACACCGTATGTGACATTTCTCCTCACGGAGCTGAATGTTTCCTCTTTTTTATTTTTAGGATTCACTTTAGTTACTACTGTTATCTGTTGTCGGTTAGTTAAATAGGATCTAATTAAATCTAAAATATTGCCTCTTATGCCGTATGCTTCAAGTTTACTGATTAGTATATTATGATCTACATAATCAAACGCCTGTGACATATCGCAATAAATTGCACAAGCTGGAACTGTTTTGTCAACGTGGCCTATAACATTTTGGATAAATTCATAAATGGCCATATTCGTGGTTTTATTTTGTCGAAAACCCTTTTGTTCATTGCACAATATTTTATTTTTTTCTAGATATGAATTAAGTTCGCTATAAAGATACTTTTCGAAAATTTTTGAAAATATTGATAATAGTGCAATAGGCCTATAATTCACCATTAACTGTTTGCATCCTTTTTTGAATAAAGGTTTTATAACGGATAGTTTAAGATCTTGTGGAAATATTCCAGACGATATCGACAAATTCAGAATGTGACTCAAGTGATGGCATATATCCTCATTTACTGCTTTAATTATTTTAGTAGAGATACCATCATATCCTACACTGTTGGTATTTTTAAGGTTGTTTATAATTTTATTAATCTGGTAGGGTGAACTTGGTGCAAGAAACATTGAATTTAATCGGTGATTAATTAAAGACGTTACTTTGTTCCCGGCACCCGGTAGGGGATTGACTTTTTCAATAAAATAATTATTAAATGCGTTCGCTATTTCTGTTGGATTATCAAGGACGTTATTTTCATCAATTTTTATTTTATCTATGGATTCTTTTGGGGTGTTAAGTCTCGTTTCGTTTATAATCCGCCACGCTGTTTTAGTTTTATTTTGAGACGTTAATATTTTATAGTTATTTTGCGCCCGTTTTGTTAGTTTTATAATTTTTTTGAATAACTGACTATAATTTAAGTACTTTAATTTGTTGTCTTTTGTTGAGTTTAGTCTGGATTTCCAAAGCAAGTCTTTTTTCTTTCGACTGCAAATTTTTACACCACGTGATACCCACTTTGGTTTATGATTGACTCTTATTAAATATTGGGTTCGTGGAAAACAAAGGTCATAAAAAAGTTTAAAATCAGCTATAAAGTGTCGATAAGCTGTGTTTGGGTCCTCAGTGAGGTAAATATCCGAGAAAGCGAAGTTCTTAACACACATTTTAAATTTATCAATATTTTCCTTGCAATAATCACGTTTCATTGAACGCCAATAATGCAATGTCAGATTTTTTTTAACAGGGACTTTGATTAATTGGGCTGTATGGTCCGACAGGCCCAATTCCAAAATTTCAGATTTACATCCCTTTTTAAAGTTATGTGCAAAATTATCAATGCAAGTTCCACTGGCGAATCTGGTTGGTTCATGTAAAGCCAGTTTTAAATTGTAGTTTAACAGTAAACATTCAAAATCTAATGTTACATTATTGCGTTTTAAAACATCTATATTAAAATCACCAGTAATTATAATATTTTTACAATTCAATTTGGCTATATAAGTCAGAAATTTTTCCAGTTTATGAAAGAACGTATACAAGTTATTTTGTTTAGGTACCCTATATATACAAACAATGATAATTTTAAAGTCAAGTAGTTCAATTGCACAACCTTCTAATATACAGTCAAGACAAAATTTGCGGATTTCTGGAATATCTCTGAATTTATGTTCTTTTTTAAGTAAAATACATGTTCCTCCTCTTTTACTATTTGTTCTACTGTAAAATGAAGCCAAATTGTAATTTGGTAGGTATAAGTTTGACTCAAATCCTGTCATCATAAAGTGCTCAGAAATACATATGACGTCTACAATTTTGTTGCTGTCTACCAGTTCTTCTAAGTTTACACATAATGCATCAGATTTGTTAATTAAACCTGCAATATTCTGATGTAGGATATACATATATTTCTCAGAGAAAAAACTGGTTGTTGGTTTCTTTTTCATGCAATTGAGGTGAGTTTATAACATTATAAGGTTCCGTTTGTATGCTAATATTATTCGGTGTTATGTCAAACTGACCAAATGCGCACAAATCAATTACAATCTTATTCATAATGCCGTCGTATATACGTTTCATTCCATTTCTTTTTATTTTTCCTGTTGTGTTGGAGAACATGTCTAGTGATAGCTCACTGTTGCTGTCAAATAGGTAGGCGTAGTCATTATTTTGTAGGTCAAGATTAAGCAGATTATTGAACATATCCACTTTAAAATTGTAAATCGGAGCTCCTGTTATAAATGTCGGTAAACAGATAATATTATTGGTGTGGGCCACCTTCTGTAGCGATTTTTTTATCATATTTATCAGGTTTATATAATTACTCTCAGATTTTATGTCATTTTCTCCCATGAAAATGATACAGTAATCGTTATCAGTAAAGTCTTTCAATTTATTTTCTATGTTGTCTAAGAGTTCCTTTACAGTTCCATTTGGTATAAAATAATGGCAGAAATCGAAGTAGTCGGAGAAGATGTCTTGAATCAAGGATAAATGCCCTGCAGGTTTGGAGCCACTGCTTAGAATGCATAATTTATTCTTTTGTTTAGTTCTTGCAATGATATCTGCCAGCTCTTTTTTACTAAGTTTAGGTTTATTACTATTGACGGTTACAGATGAGTGTACCTCTTTTAAATTTTTTGCTGGCTGCGTATTGGCGTGGCTAGAAGTTTGAGTCTCTTTGTCAATCATGATCATCGGGACTTGAGGATTGTAATTACCAGAAGATGGTTTAGCTAGATCATCGTTTTGAGAACTCATCTCAGTTTTGTTATGAACCGATAATTTGGCTTTTCGAACTGATTTCGGTGTCCTGCTTTTTCTCTCAGGTGATAAGCACATTTGTTTATATGTATTTATGGTTTTTAACGATTTTTGAAGATCTGATTTGAGACGAAAGTTTTCGCTATTTAAGTTCTCTATTTCTAGGTGAGCGCTTTGTAGTTGTGACGTAAGTACTTTAACTTGTTCACTCAAATCATTTATTTCCCCACTATTATCATGTAGGCTATCTGGTATGCTCATCATTGTCGTGTCGAATATGTTTTTGTTACTGCTACTGCTGGTAAGATCATTTAACGAACTAGTTCGACAGATTTTACGAAAGGTAATGTTGTTGCTTTCTTGATCCATTTTAAGTAAATGAAACGCCCTCTGTTGAATTCTGCTAGTAACTCTGCACGGATATTAGTTCCTGCGAGTGCCGGTGGTCTTTGTTAAGATTTTTATGATTAAGAAATCTTACAAAAAGACAATCATTAGCTGAGGATCGAACCTGCGACAGCTTGTTCCGTAACGTTGTTATGGCGGCTCGTGTGCACACTCAGCTACGGCGCCCGTTTACTTTGATAACGAAATTGTGGTATCGTTTCTGGTAGGTTTTGATTTCAAATACAGTAAATCCGTTACTGTGACTCATAACTTAGGAATTTTTTTCCATGTTCGGTACACTGTTTGACGAACAATAGACACTTTTTTTGTAAATATTCACTTTTGTCGATACGGAACGTGCACTTTGAACGGTTTTAGACAACACAAATTACATTGTTTTGATGATTAGATCACTTATATATGGTTTATAGTTTTGTATTGTTATTTTATTTCGCGATGGTTTTTTAAACACTATATTGACTATTTATGTTTGATAACACTTCCACACATGTACTGATACTTTAGTCACAGAATAAGATAAGATTTAGAATATAGAATTGCGCCTTACTATTTTTAAAATACAAAAAATACGGTGCTGCTCAAATATTAATGCTAGCCAGTCAGCGCCCTCTAGCGGTTTTTCAATTATAAAACAGCGAATGCTCGATTTTCAATTACAAGTAAATGCTCTAGTCTATACTAAACCTACTATACTACCTTTAGGTTTTTTTTTTAATACAACCTCTGTCAAAACACGGAGACCAGGTTTTTTTTTAATATTTGTTTTTCATAACATAGTGTATTTCTATTCCACTGCATCAGCCATAAATCTGAATCGGATACGTCATACACGACAATTTCGGAACACGAAACCTCAGACACCAGTATGAACAGCTCGTCATATACAAACATGAGTTTCACCGAAGAAAACTCTGTGATCTCCGTAGAATCCAACTCTGAAGAAGAATTAAGTACAGACGAGAATGATTCATCTCCTGAAAGTGATTCGGAGTCCTCTTCTGATGATTCTGACATATCAACTTCTCTTGTCGATTCTGAAGTCTTTATATCTGAAATGGCATCAGATATGCATGATATGTATTATTTAGGTGATTCCGATTTCATTTTAACGTCCGATGTTGTGAATATAGCTGCCCAATTACTTGAAACTGACCATACGCAAGTGCAGAATATTTTTGCAACTCAAGACGAAGCTCCTACGGCGTCCGATTTCGAAAATGAATTTGATATCACAACCTCATCCCTCGGAGTGCCTGAAGAAACTTCCAGGTCATCTATTTCTTCGTTAATTAGTAGAATAGGAAATCTCGTCAGTCCTAGGAAAAAAATGTAAGTTCTTAATGTACAGCTGGGAAAATTATTTGTCAAGCTAATTGACACACAACAATTGACATTCCATACAGCGTACAGTCAGTGACTGCAATTAGCTGACCCACCTTTGCATAAATGGTTGAGATTTTTATTAAGAATACGAATCGATAGAATTTTATAATTCTTTTATATCTTATTTACTTTGCTCAAATAAATAAAATAGAAAAGAATTGAAGACGTGAGTGGATGAAGGGGATATGTTTTTGTGACATATCCCCTTCATCCACTCACGTCTTCAATTATAAAATTCTATCGATTCGTATTCTAATAAATCTCAATCATTTATGCAAAGGTGGGTCAGCTAATTGCAGTAACTGACTGTACAACGCGTGGCACGAAAGATGAGACTTGACACACCACGTGGTTTGACTTGCGCAGTACACGATTTTAGGTCTCTTTAGCGGTATGAGGTCTGAGCGCGGGACGGGACCGGACGTCATAGGGGCGGCGGAAAGAGCGCGGGAGGCGGGGTCAAGTCTCATCTTTCGTGGCGCTAACTATACAGCTTTAATGGCGACATTAATTTAACACAGGTATACGGTTTCGCGTTTTAATTTTATGAACACACTAGCTGCGCCCCGCAAGTTTCGATCCCGTGGGAATTTTCAAATTCAAATTCAAAATATTTTATTGTGGACATAATATGTCCACAATAAAATATTTTGAATTTGAATACCTGTAACTAACATATTATGTTAGTTACAGGTCTTAAATAAATTATAGTTCAAATATGTCCTGCCTAATAGGCATACAATGATTATATGTAATTCTCATTACATTTAAAAAGTTATTATAAATATTAAAATATCAGTATACAGTCAAATTAATACATATCAATAATTCAAGAAATCTTGGATCGTGTAGTATGTTTTATATATTAAAAAGTTACGTATTTTATTTTTAAATACTGGAAGTTCCTTAGTGCTCAGAATGTCAATAGGTATTTTGTTGTATATTTTTGATGCCATGCCAAAGAAACTTTTGTTAAATAGAGCTGTTTTATGTGGTACATTGGAAATTTTTAACCTATGTCTTCTCGATTTGAGTTTATCAAATAAATTTTCATTTGTCTTTATCAATACGAATATCGGGATATAAAGTATCCTATGTGTTAATCCTGGTTATAAAAAACTATCTGTGTGCCAAATTTAATCCAAATCCTATTACGAGCATAATACTAATGATTAAAATACTATCGTGAATGTATGCAAGCCTTTTTGTCAGAATACTGCTCAGAAAGACGGGACATATTTCAGTCATTATTCGAAAAACACTTAGCGCCATCTAGCGTCCAAAAGCAATAGTGACCGTCGAAAGTTATTGTTATTTTCTTCGGGAACAGTATTTTTTTTTTCTGGATGAAAGGTATCCTGTGCCCTTTTCTATACCCCTGACGTTACAAAGTATAATTATGCAAAATTTCATGATGACCAGTTCAGTGGATTAGGCGCGAAAAGGTAACAAACAAACAAACTTACTCATTTATAATATTAGTTTGGATTTTAATTTCATTAAACATGATTATTTATTTCATCATCATCATCATCATTTCAGCCGAAAGACGTCCACTGCTGGACATAGGCCTCCCCCAAGCACCTCCACTTCGACCGGTTTTGTGCTTCTCGCATCCAACGAGTTCCTTATTTATTTACAATTTTCTAAATTGTATATTATTCTAAATTGTTGTATGTGTGCATCTTGGAGCAACCTGTACAGCGCATCAATGGCATTAAAACATCGATCACTAATAAAATTAAAACGATTAACGTGGAAAGAGTAGACGGATTGAAGGAAAGAGAGAGACCTATGTCGGCGTGCAGCTAGGGTTACCATTTAGAAATTTGAAAAGTCCTGACAAAAAGTCTGACATTTTAGTCACAAGCAAAGCAAAGGTCTATGAATGGATCATAACCCTGAGTTACGATGAAGTTGAAAAAATCCTCAATGTGTAGCGTTGCCGCACTTCCCCTTTTTTCTTTTTTCCTAAAGTACCCCGTCTGACATATCATCAAATACACCCACCTTTCAAACACATCACAACACTACACTGCACTACTCAACACAACACTATTCAACACAACACTATACAACACAACACTATACAACACAACACATAAAATAACACTTTGCAGAAGGTTTTTCTTTGTGATTAGTTTTTTTTTTTTTTTTTTTTTGTATAATTAGATATATGAATAAATTTTTATTTTTCGGTTTATAAATCCTTCACCATTAAATTCCGAACTTATATTTGTCTGAGTCTACTTGTATTAACTTGAGAGCCCTGACACCCATAACACAAGTTCAATCTTAGCTTGGGTGTCAGAGGTTTATAACTCTGTATAAATCTACAATTTATAAGACAGTTAATGGTTGATAGAATATCTGGTAAATGTAAATTGTAAAACAGGAAATAAAGATTATTATTATTATTTTCTTATGACTTTACATATCTCGGGACCATGGGGTCCCGGTCCTTTGGAAGGCGTACAAGGGGCCGAAGCCAACCCGCAGAGGCCCCTTAGGAAATTTTAATGAAATGTGGCACCAACCGACGATTCTCCCTGTATCCACTATGCAAGTGCATCCAAGGACAACCCCCGGTTGGTGTAGGACTATTGCCGGATATGGAAAAATGAAAAGTTGGGCTATAGGTTTGCGTGGCTAAAGTGGACTGGTTACCAAGAACTATGGAAGAACTATGACCCCTGCCTAATCAATGTTTTATATACATATACACGGATAAAATAGCAGGGGGTGACTTGCACACTCAATAATGGGCCCCCGGAAACGGTCGCTAGCACATAGTGACGTAGCGACAAGGGGGCAACATGTCCTGAAGTGCTTATGAGGAGTGGAGAGGTATTCCACGGCTATCAGGACAATCCCGGAAGTACGGTCAAGATCCCTACCAGCATCTTACTGGAATACTTCCTTCCTCCGAGCACGTTTGCTCTTGCGAATCTCCACTCAAGCCGGCCAATAAAGGCAAGAATGAGGTGGGAGCTCTGTGCCTCGTCATTGTTCACTCCAGCCGGCCAATAAAGGCAAGCCAGAGGTGAGGAACAAGACTTCTCCCGGGAGATAGGGTCCGTGGGGTCGCTACTGCCCAACAGCTCGCCACATGCTGCCCTGCGGGTTACTGTATCTCTCTTGGTCTGGCTCCTCACCCTAGACCTGTTCCGGCAAAGTAAACTCTTTCGGCACAGGCCTAGAGTTCGGAGCGCGCAAGCCCCACCACGACGTCAACGTAGAGATACGGCGATGGGGTTATTATTATTATTATTTTTTTGATTTTACGTATCTCGGGACCATGGGGTCCCGGTCCTTTGGAAGGCGTACGAGGGGCCGAAGCCAACCCGCAGAGGCCCCTTAGGAAATTTTAATGAAATGTGGCACCAACCGACGATTATCCCTGTACGCTCTATGCAAGTGCACCCAAGGACAATCCCCGGTTGGTGTAGGACTATTGCAGGATATGGAAAAATAAAAAAATGGACTATAGGTTTGGGTGGCTAAAGTGGACTGGTTACCTATAACTATGGAAGAACTATGACCCCTGCCCAATCAATGTTTTATATATACACGGATAAAATAGCAGGGGGTGACTTGCACACTCAATAATGGGCCCCCGGAAACGGTCGCTAGCACATAGTGACGTAGCGACAAGGGGGCAACATGTCCTGAAGTGCTTATGAGGAGTGGAGAGGTATTCCACGGCTATCAGGACAATCCCGGAAGTACGGTCAAGATCCCTACCAGCATCTTACTGAAATACTTCCTTCCTCCGAGCACGTTTGCTCTTGCGAATCTCCACTCAAGCTGGCCAACAAAGGCAAGAATGAGGTGGGAGCTCTGTTCCTCGTCATTGTTCACTCCAGCCGGCCAATAAAGGCAAGCCAGAGGTGAGGAACAAGACTTCTCCCGGGAGATAGGGTCCGTGGGGTCGCTACTGCCCAACAGCTCGCCACATGCTGCCCTGCGGGTTTATTATTATTATTATTAATTACAGTGGGTGGGCATGATAGACGCTCGCGAGGGGACGGGAGGTTGCGGGGAATTGGGATAAAAAAAAAAAGTGCACTAAAAATATAAAAATGAATGAGAAGTTAATAAATATTATAGACTTATTTGGTATTACTTAATGTTTTATTACTCGTATTCCATCCAAGCCAAAAAATCCGGACATGTCCGGACAAATCCGGACGGATGGTAACCTTACGTGCGGCGCAGGCGGTAGTTTTCAAATTACTAATTATTTTATGTTGTTATAATTTTTTATGATACTGGCCACTAGCCGTACCCGTGTGTTAAATTAAGGTCGCCATTGTAGCGTCACATTGTATATCTCAACTCAACGTCACAGAGTGACAGTTGACATTTGAATACACGGACATTATTGTAAGTTTGTGGTCAATTAGCTCAAGAGGAAATGCGGTCGGAGAGACTTTTGTAAAAGCCTAAGTAAAAAGTCGTAATTCGCGGTTTGACTCTCGCCTATTTCCTCTTCCAATATTGGACCAATTTAAAAGATATTTCATAAACTGAATAAGAAGGATATTTATACTGTGTCCCTATGTTTTTCTTTTTTCCATTAATAGTGGTCAAATTTGTACACTATAGTTCGTTTTTTCATCCCAAAGACTAATCTGACAGGTGTAATGTCAAAATACTACACTAAAATAACGCAAACACAAAAGACTTCTAATTGATCACGCTTGAATCATGAAAAATTGGTCATGCTTGACATTGTAGACTTTTGTCGACTGAAGAATAGAAATATTTCGTCTCTTCATCACATCGCCATGCTTAAGACGATAGAAATCTTTCTACAATCTGTCATTTTGTCTATTCTACCATCGACAAGACCCGTTTCTATGGTTGTCATGCTCCAAGACATGAATGCAACGCAGCGCTTAAAAAAAAACTGTTGTATTTTCGACTCTTGGCGCTACAGTATTGTGTAAAGGGATATTATTTTATGATTTACAGGGCTGAAGAATCGCAAACGGCTATTTTAAGGCAACAAGCGTTGTAAGAATATTATTTTTAAGAAACTAAATTAACAAAAAGCAACATTTTATTTTTGATTTGATACTAATATTTGAAAGCATGCGAATTGTGGTTGTTTCGTTTCGTGTTACCCAGTAACCGGGTTGTGGAGGTCAGATAGGCAGTCGCTCCTTGTAAAACCTCAGCTGCATTCGGTTAGACTGGAAGCTGATCCCAACATAGTTAGGATAAGGCTATGTAGATTGACTGTTGCATGTGATTTGTAATGTTGTAATGACTCATTATGATTGCAGTTACCTTAAATAAGAATGCATGAAGGATGTGTCATGCATGAACATAACTATAAATACTAACCAATGGCGTGCATTGCATATAGGCATATAAGCAATTCCTACCTCGGTATATCAACATAAGCCTGTCAATTACATTTTAGTGTGTGTGCCCCGCAATTAAGAAACTCACTAAATTATAATTTTTTTTTTTTGTTAGCCTATACTGTCCCACTACTGCGCAAAGGGAGGCCTTTTCCAAATCCTTCCAGGAACTCTTTACCTAACAAAAAACAAAATCTTCATACAAACGCGCGCGGCAGTAGGCAGTCACCGGACGGCCTACTCGGCTCCCGTACTATTCGCACATTGTCATTGGTCTTTCAACTCGTTCAAGTTAATACGACAAAATTAAAAATACATACGTCTCACGCGTAATACCATGACGTTCGACCTTCGCAATTTATCACCCTTAAGTAGGCATGTCTACTCTAATAACCACACTTTTGACCTCACTTTTTTTTTCTGATTTGTGACCGTTTTTGCCTAGACTAGACCGGCAGCCTAATTGCGGAACGCCAAATCGTCAAATGATTCTGATCAGTTGGCTTCATTTCTATCACAATTGGCTTCATTTTACGATTTTCGAATTGCGAAACTCTAGTTTATTATGAAACCAATTATGAACGTTAAGGCCCTGCGCAGAAACTAGAGTTTCGCAATTCGAAAATCGTAAAATGAAGCCAATTGTGATAGAAATGAAGCCAACTGATCAGAATCATTTGACGATTTGGCGTTCCGCAATTAGGCTGCCGGCCTAGTGCCTTCTGAAAACCAATGCACGCCACTGACACCTAACACTAACCAACTTTGTACCTAACAATGTTAAAGACAATCATTTGTCGGATATGTCATATCCGACGAATGATTGTCTTTGTCTTTGACATTATTTTTATTTTCGCCACTATCCTAATTTATTTAAGATCGGCGCAACATGTCTTTTTCTTCCATACTTCTCTATTAGTCGTCATCTCGATAGTCACCCCCTTTCTAACCATATCATAATTCACACAGTCCATCCATCGTTTCTTTGGTCTTCCCCTACTCTTATAGCCATCTACATACTGTATATACAAAACTATCCTCACGACATTTTCCTCGTGAGGAGAGTTTTGAGTATGAATGTCGATGGCAATTGGCATCCATTGTCACGAGATCAACTTTGAAAGTTGATATCTCGGAAACGTGACGCTTTACGAGTAGTGGCGTCACTATAGGGTGGCATTGGGGGTGGTCGCAAACCAGGCGGTCGTTAGCCCTACCACCGCAAGGGAAGAGTCGGCAGTCAAATAATTTGTTGGGTGTGACTGTCCAGGATGCGCCGAGCGCGAGCGTTCAGTTGAGTAACTGGCGGAACAAACTGCGCTACACGAGGAGGCTTCTTCATGCATCCCAAAACACAACACAGTGACATCTACCAACCCGCACTGGGCCCGCGTGGTGGATTACGGCCCACTCCCTCTCACAGAGAGGAGACCTGTGTCCTAGCAGTACGAACGTTATACGCTGTGTTTAAATCTTCCTGTGCGATTCACAATAAATACTTTATCTTTTCAATTTTCAGCCGCGAACGCTCATGGACCCTCGAGGAGTGTTCCATCTGCTTCGACGTAATGCTGCGTAACCAGGATGTGACGTCACTGCCGTGTGCGCACAATTTCCACACGGATTGTATCATGCCGTGGCTGCAGGAGAAGCAGACGTGCCCCAACTGCCGAAAAGCTGCAGAATGATCGCTTTTCTCTCGTAAGTTTATCAAGTACATAATCACATTGTCATATCACACTAATATTCGGTTATGCTGGAAGCTGACGCCAAAAATAGTTGGGGAAAGGCTAGGTAGATGATAATGAAGTATTTATTTATTTATTTTAGGCAGAGTATACAGGGTGAATTTTCCAAGTGGGCATGGATGGCCAAATTCTAAACTATGAGGAATAGCGTAAAGTACCCAAAGGAGTCGCTGGCTCGATTTTGATGAAAACTAAGGGTTGGACCTCATCTGGCAGCACGGAATCGCATTTGTTCCGTCTGTGCTATCACGTGCTGCAGTATGCTGCCGCATGCGAACGCGCGCTGTCGCATTCCGCAGACAAAAAAGGCGATCGCACGCGTCAGCATGCTGTAGCATGGGTGGCATACTGCCGCGTTCTTTCATGATCAGTTTAGTTTCAAGCGCGAGATGGATAGGACCACGGAAGAGAGAGCAGTGATTCTAGCGTGTATTTTGCAAGAAATGCAAAATCAAAATAATAAAAAGAAACGCATTCGCAAAATAAAACGGAGATACTGGGTTCATCCTTTGCCGCGTACGCCATTGTACGATAGAGTGAGACAGCATGCGATAGCAAGTGATCGGTGGTGAAAGGATGCGTTAGCATGCTATCGCGCGCTTCAGCGTTCCGGAGTCTCCCTGCCGAGTGCCGACCATTGCATTTTGTCCGTGATGCCGATCGCCTCGAGGATTCCGCCGCGTGCTATCGCATTATGCTTTCTGTCTCGGTCTAGCAAATGTAAGTTCTAAGCGACAGAAAGAGAAAAGGCGACGGAAAAAGGCGATTCCGTGCTGCCAGATGTGGTCCAACCCTAAAACTGCATCATTGGATTTTTGAAAAATCAATAGTTCTAGCCAGGAATCGAACCTGTTGATTTTGAAAAAAAAAACACTGTATTATTACACCATTCGATAGTGTCCCTACTAAGGATCGAATTCCGGGAAGTAATGACATACGGCAAACTAAAGGAAAGAGCTCATTTTTAACAAAATCCTTTTTTTAATTTTCTTATGTTACCTACCTCATCATCATCTACCTAGCCTTTTCCCAACTATGTTGGGGTCGGCGTCCAGTCTAACCGGATGCAGTTGAATACCAGTATTTTACATGGAGCTAGTCCTCATAGTTTCGGATTTGGCCATCCACGCCCATATGAAAAATTCACCCTGTATATGTCGCAGCCAACTGGTTTAATCCGTTTAATTAACCGCCTAGCCTTTTAACTAAACGGCGGCCGTTCAACTAACGGCCTGAATGATATTCGATATTATAGTTTAGGTTGGAACTGTAACCAATCACGCGAGAGCCGAATTGGTCGCCGTAACTAAGCAAGGCAAGGGCACCCCGACCAAATGGGTTAGGTTAGAACTGTGATCAACCGCGTGCGAGCCGAGAGAGCGAAGCGAGACGAGCACTACTTCCAAAGGCCAGGCGGTTAACTAAGCGGCTAATTGAACCAGTTGGCTGCGACATATACATTAAAACGAGATAACATTTCAATAGTATTGTCAAAAAGAAAGGGATTTTCAAACCGAGTGAAAATTCTCATTTTCATTCATCCGAGTTTAATGTGGCCCGACTGAGCAGTGGTGGCCCAGTGGCAACAAACAGCCCCGAATTACGAGTTGTAGGTCGCGGGTTCGAATTCAGACAGGCACTTTTCTTTGTGTAAATAATTTCATCACCACTGCTCTCAAAACGGTGAAGGAAAACATCGTGAGGAAACCGGCATGTCCTAGAACCAAAAATTCTAAGACATGTGACATCTACCAACACGCACTGGGCCTGCGTGGTGGATTACGGCCCACTCCCTTTCACAGAGAGGAGGCCTGTGTCCCACCAGTGGGAACATTTTAGGCTAATTATGCTTTGGTTATGAGTTTAATGTCTAAGATTCCATTTTAATTTGTTGCAGATCATTTGCTGGTATTTGGAGTGATAAAATCATCTAAGCCAACATCAGCGGTTTGTCCAACATTGGGCCCAACATTTCACATACAAATATCTAAAGAATAGTAATCATATCTGACGTTTAGTGTGTCGAATTACAATATAAGCTACATTTTAATTTAGATTAGACGATTGACGACATACCTACTAAAAATTGCACGATCAAAATTTTTTTTGGATGACAATAGGTATAATGTGACATAGATTTTAGTTCCTTAATCCTTGAATACTCCGTCATCATCATCATCATTTCAATCGAAAGACATCCACTGCTGGACATAGGCCTCCCCCAAGCACCTCCACTTCGACCGGTTTTGTGCTTCTCGCATCCAACGAGTTGTTGCGGCCTTCACAAGGTCGTCGGTCCACCTGGTGGGAGGCCTTCCAACGCAACGTCTTCCGGTACGCGGTCGCCACTCCAGAACCTTTCGGCCCCACGACCACTACACCATTAATCTGTAATTTGCATAATAACAATAATTTTAACATAGGAAAAAATTTTAAGCTGGCTTTAAATTGTAAAAATGCTATGTTAGCTCCTAGTTTAACTTGTAGTACGCTGTCACTTATGACGTCAATGTCTGTCACGCGCCGATGTCCCGCTGCGCGACATGTCTACGACCTTCTCGCAAGAAACGGTTTTCTTTTTGAATCATTCATTTAGTCGATTGTCTACCGGACCATAGAGTAATACTGCCTCACAGGATATTAGACCTTATTTAGCAGTAATGATAGAGGTTGAAGCCGCGCGAAACGGGTGTCTCACTGGTGGTGTGACGGATTATTCCCAATAGTCCCCTCTAGCCCTGTCCTCCGGGGTGACAGCTGGGAATTGTCTTCCCAGTTGTCACCGGGGGACAGGGCTAGAGGGGACTATTGGGAATAATCCGGTGTGACGGCGGGGCTTGACGGTTTTGGGCCGGGTGTCTCCCCGTGCGACGGCGATGTCAATACTTTAGTCACGGTTATAGAAACTATAGCTGCCTCGACGCTGTCGTCGACTTGTGTCGCTCGTGTGTATATGTCGCAGCCAAATGGTTAAATTAGCCGTTTAGTTAACCGCCTAGCCTTTTAACTAAACGGCGGCCGTTCAACTAACTTCCTGAATGATATTCGATATTATAGTTTAGGTTGGAACTGTAACCAATCAGGCGCGAGCCGAATTGGTCGCAGTAACTAAGCCAGGGCACCCCGACCAAATGGGTTAGGTTAGGTTAGAACTGTGATTACCCGCGTGCGAGCCGAGAGAGCGAAGCGAGGCGAGCACTACTTCCAAAGGCCAGGCGGTTAACTAAACGGCTAATTTAACCAGTTGCCTGTGATATATATACCGCGTTAAAGAATTGTCAGTATCAATAGCCACGGTAACGAGCCATCATCATAATTTTTTTCCCATATTATATTCCCATACAATGATGACACGTATAGCTCTGGAACTTGGTTTAGATGTACTGATCGCGTTCAGTTTCGTACAAGAGAATTATAAGGCTTTTTACCCGACCGCGGCGACGTCCGACAGGGGGTAATGCTTTTTGTCTGTACTCTTAATCCCACTAGTCAAGAAAAAAAGGGTTTTGTAGAAATTATTTGACTTTAAAAATTGGATATCAAAATGTGTTTAAGAAGTTAATACTTTGAGCGGAGCAACGTTATAATACGTCAAATTTGATAAACGCTATTTGACACAACGTTTAATCACGTCAGCAAAAACTATGTCTTTTTTTAAACAACGTGTATAAACGGCTGCGGCTTATACCAATTCCTTCAAGCTACGTCATCGCGCCGTATCACTTTAAATTTTCCGCGCAACAAACATTTGAATACACAGATGCTCCGCTCAGTGTTAATTATTTTTTTTTTTTTTTTAATAAAAATTCATACATGTATAAAATGAAATAAGCATATTAATTTAACCTAAAAAACGTAGCGCTAAATAACAGTGAAGTCATTACACTCACCTTATTTGATTGCTTTTTTCAGTTCCTTGTAATAGCGTTGAATTATTTAAAAAATTGTGAAGTAAGTAGTTACCAATGTCATACTAAATATAATATTAAAAAAATGAATTGTTTGTAATATTTAAATAATTGGAAATGTCATCGTCTGCCTAGCCTTTTCCCAACTATCTTGGGCTCGGCTTCCATTCTAACCGGGTGCAGCTGAATACCAGTATTTTACATGGAGCGACTGCCTATCTGACCTCCACAACCTAGTTACTGGGTAATACGATACCCCTTGGTAAGACTGGTTGTCAGACTTTTAGGCTTCTGACGACCCGTAACGACTATCAAAGATCCACGAATGACAGCTGGGAATAACGGCTTAATGTACTTGCCGAGGCACGGAGGGGTCTTGGTATGTGAAGATGGTCACCCATTCACAGTCCAACCGCGGCAAGCGTAGCTTAACCTGATTGATAGACCCGTGCGGCTGTTATTACTTAGTCACAAGCCCCTCAATAGTTTGAAATCTATAGATGACATTTCTAACTATTATTTTAATTTATAATTCTCATTGATTGACAAATTATGTATCTGTAAGTACAGCGTGTATCAGAAGTGTGTCTAAGGACTTTCAAAGTCCGTGGCATACCGGTCCGCCATTTTGTTATTTTATTTTTCAAAATGGCGGTCACGCATTCTGCTTGTATAAATCGATAACTGACATCAATGTAAACAGAAATGTCCATTTATATAAGACTCGTGGGTGGCCGCCATTTTGAAAAAGAAACAAAATGGCGGAAAGTTAGCCATATAAAAATCTTCAATCCCCTTTGAAGGATGTGGTACCTACAGACCATCAAACTGTTTCAAAAAATTATCAGCCGTCCTATAGCGGTCATACTGACATCACGAATCCTGCATCTCGCAAGCAGAGTTTACCGCGCAACTAGCATAGATACAACATACATTTGGGTCGCGTAGGCATTGAAGTTTTGTATGGGACAGTTGATAATTTTTTCGCGATTACGATGATAAATGATTTATTTTCTGTAAGTAGGTTTGTACAAACACTTACACGTCAATCATATTTTTTATAAGCTAGATGAGGTCGGCGTTTCCTATAACTACTCTGAGAAGAAAGGCCGAAACAAACTCAGAGGTCAGTCTCTTCAGTCCAGACAAAATCTTGGTCAGGTTATATGAAGACCATGTAGATGTCTGAGATGGTCTTTTGAGGAAAGAACCACACAGATTGAGCGGACCTGTCCAGTTAGTGCATGCATTTGTCAAAAATCGTGCAGCTCAACTCAGAACTGAAGGAGCTCAACGATTCGACGAACAATACCAAAGACAGGACATTTGGGTAGGCCGCGTAAATTACTCAAACTGCCAAACTATAATTTAATGTTGGTACCATGTAGAAAATGGTTCAGTTTGATGGTTTGTTCCACATCGTTAAATATGACCATGCCTTTCTGATACATATTGTATAATGATACTGTTTATTATAATGCGCTTGTAATATTTATTAGAATGTGATCAAATTATGCAATAAACAAAACGCTGGCAGAGCCGCGTTTTTATTTGCAAATACTGGCAACACAGGTAAAATCATATCATAATCAGCCTAGTTTTTTTTTTTATTTATTATTTTATTTATTAGGGACAAAATTTTTTTTTTTTAAATGAGAACTTCATTAGGCGCGTTGGACGTTTATTGAAATGGGAAAAACTATTGAACTCGCGCCACTGTTACCGTAATCGACACCGCTTCGGATGTGTTTGGCTGTCCTCGGGAAGTACTCGGTTTTAATGTATATCCGATAATATGGCAGTGAGTGATGGCAAAGTATTCTGTTTGTTTTGTTTTCACTTCTGTCGGCACTCCCGGGGAGTTTTTTTGTTGTCGATATCTCAGCACAGATAAAACAGATTTTATTATCTCGCACCTCAAGTGCTACACTGCTAGCGGGCATTGACCCCAAAAAAACATCAAATCTTTTTTTTTTTGTTGTCGTGTTTAGATAATAATATCGTACGGACAGCGTCAGAGAAAAGGAACCCCCTTTGGTAATGAGTCCCCTTTGGTAAGTAACCAAAGGGGGTTCCTTTTCTCTGACGCTGTCTGTACCTTTCACGTTTGCGGAGTTTTACTAGCTGATTTAATTTGACCCACGACATTCATACTCACGTTTTTCCTCACGACATGTTCCCTATTTGAATCGTTGTTTTTTAACGAAATAAAAAAAAAAGAAAATTTGTCTGTGTTGCCAGAACTATTTTTAAATGTGATATTAATATGTGTTAGTACTAAAATCGTAGACGATACATTGGATAGAATTTTCTTAATAAAGTTAATACCGGGAATGTTGTTTTATTTCTTGAGCCTTGAAGGTAATCTCCGGATCTCAAGAGATCTGCATAGCTATTCACAAACAACCAATCGATAAGTTTCCATACCGTTTCAAACATCAATCAATGCTATCGCATCAATTAACGCTAACGCTGTTCACAAATCCAAAACCAGAAAATTTAGTCCGAATTAGGGATGATTTTTCAATCGACTGATATTTTTTTTATTCGTGGAATAAAATTTACGTCTGACAGATTTTGTATGGAAAAACTGTCAAATTCTAAATTATTCCTATATTTTAATTAAAGAATTCAAATATTTACATAATTTAAAAAGCTAAAAATCTTAAAATAAACATATGTACAATTATATAAAAAGGGAGGGGAAATAATCAAAGGGCATCAAAAAATTCGTCCGCATCGCTGTCAACAGGAAACGTGCCCAAAAGGCTGGCAGCATTGCCACGTTGTATAACAATGCTGATATAAATAAATTATTCCTCAAATAAAATTATCTGGCGTTGGAAAAATCAGCCCTAAATCAAATAGATGACCCCTATTCTTCCGACAGCTGTTTGCTATCGGGAGCGGGGCAAATCAGGTTATCAAAATTATGTCATTTTCGATATGATAGCCGGTCGGATGGTTGTGAATGTATGCTGAGGGGCAGTTTAGCTAGAGAATGTCAAGACCCTGTAGATTGATGTCTATGATGGTCTTTTGAAGAAACGGCCCGGCCACGGCCTTGCCGCTATCAGCGGCAGCTAATCGCAGGCCCGAGCGGTAAAAACAAATATACCAAAATGTATGAACCATGCCACGACGCAGCGCTCGCAGCGTCAACGCTAGACAAAAGAAACCGCGCCGCTTGCCGCTAAGCAAA
Organism: Amphipoea lucens; assembly: GCA_947508005.1. Lineage (NCBI taxonomy): Eukaryota > Metazoa > Arthropoda > Insecta > Lepidoptera > Noctuidae > Amphipoea > Amphipoea lucens. The sequence continues at coordinate 8,404,241 of OX382385.1, forward strand.
AAGTCGTGGTCGGGCGGTTAGTGTCGAGTGGCAAATTGCCTGGGGTTGGGTTTAGTATCAAGTCGCCTGAATTTGAGTAGTCTGTCATTGTAGGAGGGGTCAATAGAGCTTATCTCAATTGCTCCCATGCAATATTAGCTGCCGGAGCTACGTCGAAATAATTAAAATCATTTTCTAAAAATATTTCTGACTAAATTCTTTCGTTTTTGAAGTGAAAACTTCTTTAGCGGCGTTGAACACTTTTTGTAATGGGTAAAAAATGTTAAACTCGCGTCAGGGCATCGCGTCAGGACACGTGACCGTCAGGAGAGATTCCCCCCCCTATCTCTTTCTACGGCGGCGCCAACCGAAGTGAACCAAGTGAGACACGATAATGGATGAATGGATGGTGATGGTGATGGCGATAGTGATGGCGATGGCGATGGTGATGTGATGTGATGTGATGGTGATGGTGGACGCGGACGCGGACGCGGACGTGGATGGACAGCTGATGGCTCGACCGTCTGTGCAGTAGCCACACTGCTGTTTATTCGTAAAATTCGTGTATATAAAGTGTTTCAAAAAATGGAAATTGAACAAAGTGCATCGATTAATGAAAAAAGTGACGCAGAAATAGTGAAAAAAAACTTAGTTATATTAATTCAATTAATAATTGATTTATTTCAACGTTAATATTCAAGTTTTCACTTCTGCCGGCACTCCCGGAGTGCAACCCGTTTTTTTTTTTTTTTTTAAGTTGCATCTGTCAAAATGCGTAAAATGAATTTGTTAGGCCGTTACTTGGTGCAAGACGCAAGCGCGAGCGCAGCGATCTCGGAACTTGGGCACCCCGACTCGGACAGGTTAGGACTTAGGTTAGAAGGGGATGGCGTGGCGGGGGCGAGGGAGCGAGTGAAGCGAGAGAACAAAGCCTGCCAACCAATATAAAAAAAAACTACGCACCCCCGATGGGGGGAAAGGTGGGGGGCGACTATACCCCCCCCTTCTCCCCAGCCTTCTCTGTTCCCTAAGCGACTTTGACAGACTGACACACAGACACATACGAGTATAGAATATGAGGGTTCCCGTTTTTCATTCGGACGTACGGAACCATGGAAAATAAATAGATATTATTTAATTTGCGAGAAGAAATGATCTAGATTTTTTTTAAATTGCAAATATGTAATGTTTATTTTTTGGTCTGGCAATTATTTTCAAGAATTCATGGTAAAAATAACTTCTGATAAACGGGGATAAACAAACTGCCTGACTCATTGCATCACTATTAGTAAACATTTGAGGTTGTTATTGATTATGTTCTATTTTAACATTTAATTAAGCAATTATCCTGAATTTGTGTCATGAAAAAGATGTTTTTTAAGTAAAATAAATATGGTGGCTTTTCGGAAGGACTTTTGAAAAACAAAATTGTAAGTAAGTGTTTGCTATCTCTGTATTGTTAAATAAAGGTAGCCAATCGCAATTGCTTTCCCTATGGCTGAATGTCACTTGCACAGTTGCACGTCACAAAACAACAAGTACTATTCGTCTATGTGACAGGCCAGTTAGATAGTCTCAATCATAGAGTAAGTAATGTTCATTATATGTAAGAACTAAGAGACGGGATTCCCATAGAAAAAGATGAAAAACGTCGCTTGTATGAAACTTGTACTAAAACTGAATACAATACCAACATAGCAAAAATGACACAGACTATGTACAGAGTGCACGTGTTAAAGCGAGACAGCGATAGCCGCCATTATGTTTAGTTAGTACACGTTTCATAGTTTCTTTTTTTATTAGGCAGTTGCATCAGACTGGTCTCAATCTTAGGGCCAATTTTTCCAACGCCAAATAATTTTATCCGAGGAATAATTTTAAAATTTTGACAGTTCTTTCACACAAAAACTGTCAGCGTCAGGCCTCAAAGAGATGTCAGCAAAAAGGAAGGGACCTGCCAGGGCCGAAGCCTGCCGGGGGTGCGGGATTGTCCGAAAGGGTTACCGCTGCCCCGGAACATAAAGGGCTAAGGAAGGAACACGGATGGGTTTTAGTCAGCAAGAGTCTGACACTCCCTTCCGCTCCACCCAGAGCGGGAGGGGTCATTTGATGATTTTCCATCCATAAAGAAAAGACGTCATTTTTATTCCACGAATTTACCTAATTTATCTGTCGACTGAAAAATCTGGCCCTGGGAATTGTTGTCAAATGTAGTAAAGCAAGTACAAGGTCGACGATCCCTGTTACAACAAGTAGGTACCTTATAGCAAAATATAGACCGTCTGCACACCCCGGACACTCTATACAACGCTCGCAAAATAATTACCTACTACTACTACATTAAAAAATGACGTTTGTATACGTATGAATGTGTGCGTGAGGTACTTGTGTTTGCGAGCGCAGAACTGCGACGGTAACCTCGAAGTGCGGGGTGAGGTGCGGTAACTGATGTTAGTGCGGGGAAGGGAGTGGCCTTTCTGTACGTAGTACTTTAAGTATTCTGTGCCGTCTGTCTGAAGTAAATGTTTATTATTTCATAATTTACATATTTTATTATTATTTCGTTTATTCATCTATTTACATATTTAATTACATTTTTAAATATTTCTTAAAATATAAAAAATAAGTATAAAAAACATTTAAAAATATAAAAAATAGTAGTCCGCCGGTGTCGGGAGCAGGGTCCAAGCTACCGGTGGTTAGGGCTCCAGAGACAGGAATCTTCTCACAAAGCGAGCCGTATCGAGGAGTACTGCCTTCTGAATCGGGCCCTTGATCCAACCGCCTAACGAGAGCCTCGATAGATGTTGATCGAGGCTTTCGGCCATAAGGCCATTGGCCGATACGACAATCGGCACAATGATAGCCGATTATTAGCAGTAGTTACAAGTAGGTGTCTACTGTGGAAGTAACTTATCTTATCAGTACCTAGATATTATCCGTGTCAGTAGTAAGACGAAGAATAAAAATGTGTTTTAGACTATTTTATATGCACATTTCATTCCTAGTTGTTTTTACGATTTTATTTTATCTTTCAAGTCTATAATCATGGGCGGGCCATTCCGCTCAATTAGGCCGACTTTTATTTGCAAATGGTGATGACGTTTGGTGCGTGTTGATTGCAATAATAAATTAAATAAAGGTGTTATACTTTTTTAGATATCGGCGCCATACGTAAAAACATGTAAGAAATGTCATATTAAGTAAAAAAAGAATGCAGCTATTATATTTAATTTATTATTAGCATATATTCGCCGTTAGTGGATTTCCGCGGATTGACCCGGGCGTAGCTAAGGGGAGGGGGGGGGGCAAGGGTGGGTAATGCCTACTCTTTTCTTTTTTCGGAAGAAACTTTCAAAAGGCACCCGACCCTCGGGGGGGGGGGGGGGATGGGGGGATAAATTTCTACCGCTAAGAACAAATCTCGTATGGAAAAGTGTTGATGGTAGAAATCTAACTTAAAGAGATATATTAATGATTCTAATGACTATAATTCTGTAAATACTTGTCTATTATAGTCGCAAATCATATTTTGATCAAGATACAACCTGACACTGACAATCAGTGTTATTCTCTAAAAGACAATTTCATGGCTGTACGCTGCGACGAGCTCGTCGACGAGACAGCCTTGAGATCGACCGAGCGCGCAGCGCTGATTCAAACCGTATTCACTAGCGTCATTGTGGTCGTCGTCGAACCCAAGGCTATAACCTCCCGTCGCTGTTTCGCAGACAGACGAACGTAGGGCTTGCAACAAATTCTATAAATTATAATCGATCAATCTCGACTGAGAGTTTTATGGGTTTAAAATATATATTAAAGGTCTATCTTTAAGTATTTTAAGGAATACAGTAAAACTATAACCAATATCATAATTTAAAAGGGTTATTGCATATTTCTTATTACATTTTAAGGCTGAATGACGATTCCTTTGCTCTTTTCGAGCAACGCGACGGCGATGAATAAAAAGTCAACTCACAACAATGTCAAATGTCAACAAAATTACTTGAATTTCTAGTTTTTAACTTTTGGGTGCATTATGCATACGAATCATACGATATTTATTATTTGTATTACCTAGCGAGTGCTTTGAGCATAGGTATTTCTGTGCCTAATGTGAGTATTATGATATTTTCACTGTTATTACATGGAAAATAATACTAATGTTTCTCAATAATATTGTATGATATTACACGAGTTATTACTAAAATTTAAGTTAATTACTTATTTAACTAATGTTTTACAATAATATGTACCTATAACTTTATTGTTGTAACGTAACATTGTGTATTTTAGGCATGCCAAGAAGTGCCAAGTGCGCAAGTAGAGAGAGATGTTAATAGAGTTTGGAAGAGCGACGTTGGCTTGCCACAGGGCACTCTCGGACATCACATCGGCATGGCAAGAAGTAGCTGGCAAGCTAAACAGTGATGGAAGTGGCTGCATTCAAAGTTGGAAGCAATAGCCAAAGGTTTGTTAACAACATGTACCTAGGTAAGTATTGCATTACTGGTGTGCTTCGTCAGCTTGCATACTTGGCATGCGTACTTTGACTGTTTCTTTAAGAACAAAGTTAAATAACCAGTACCTATGTACATTGGGTCTGATATTATAACATAGGATGTAATGGATATTTAGGTAACTTTTTTTTTGTTTTAAGATTACCACTTGCACTGCCTCATAGGAGTAATGCCCCAATTGCCTCCTCATATAAGGTTAATTTAATTATAATTTGGTTAATTATTGGTTTAGTGTAAAAAAAAACTACATAGGTAGTAGACATACATGGTCTCACTTTTGACTCCCAGGTTCGGCTAATTGGTTGGGATTTTCTGTAGGTTTTTTCAACAGCAGCCCTTATTCAATCAACATGTATGTATATAGAGTACATCTAATAAGTATGTATACTACATTGTAATATCTATTCCTTCAGAGAGAGTCATGTGATGCTGTTATATTTACATATGGTCTTTATATTTGTTTTACTTGTTTAGTAATTTGTTGCATTTTTTATGTTCATAGTACCTCGTAGGCGTCGGACGGCACGCCGCCGTCTGATCCAGCGCTCATCACCTTCTCAAAGTCAATCACAAATGGCGAGCCTCACTGAACGTTTTCGCCATTGAAGAGAAGCATTTGGAAAATGAGAGACTCGTTATGGACAACCAGCAGAGGATGTTAAAAACTTAAGGAAATAAGTGAGTCATGGTCAAGGCAGACCCAGGCACTGCAGGATTTATGTACATCCATCAGACAAGGGAGTCCCTGAAACATGGATCTACCACAGATTTTTAATATAATATGTTTAGATATTAAGTTTATGATAGATGTTAAGAAATTTAAATGTTTGAAGTGTAAAAACTGTTTTTTGTAGTAAATGTTAATGTAGTGGAGTAGTTTTCATTGTATTTGTTGGTATAATTGGCATCTGCTAGCTGACATATAGTAAACAATTTAATTTAATGTTCTGTTTATCATAATGTGAATTACTTTGCATTCCTACTATTGTAAGAATCAAGTTTTTCTAACTGAACCAACAGCTGTGCTGTTGGGGAGTTTGTTGCACCACCTCTTCCCAGCTAAATGAAGGGTGGGCGTTTTGTGGGACTGTTTTTTGTAATTTTGACGTTCAAAAAGTGCTGATTGTCAGCCTAATTAGAATACATGAATTCTGATTTGATTGATTGATTGTTTTGAATGGTAAATAAAAAAATAAAATATTATTATGCAGATATTGTATATTTAATTTCTCATGCCCCATACTGTATACACATTTAAAAAAATAGTAAAAATAGAGACAACAGTAAGTATAAAAATATGCACTTAAAGGCTAATAATTTTTGATAGTATACCAATCATATACCTACACCTTAAACACACACCATATTATGACATAATTATAATTATCATCTATGCACTTATTCAACATTAACATTCATAAATTATACTTTCATTTATTTAGTGTATCTAATCAATAATGGTGAGTATGTTCTATCTAAACATGTTTTCCACATCTGGAAAGGGAAAGATAGGAAAGCATACATTTTAAATATGACATGCTCGCCATAATTGATTAACTAAATCTCGCCTACTTATCAGCCCACTCTCTAAGTCACCATATGTTGAAGCCTGATGTGTCAGGATTCAAAGTAGGTAACCTAGATTCTTCATCTAAGTCACATTGGTCTAACATAGGAGCTGGTAGCCCAGCTCGATTACATGTTGTGTAAAACAGCAAGCTATCACAATTTTTCCCGCTGTTATAGGATCATAGTGCAATACCCTATGAACTAATAAACATCAGAATTGCCCTTTCAGTATTCCAATAGTCCTCTCCACACTGTTCCTTGCACTACTGTGCAAATTGTTGTTATGGCTCTCTGGAGTCCGTTTCTGGATTATTAAAGGGAGTCATTAAATAAGGCCTTTGAGGATATCCTGAGTCACCTGAAATCAATTAATGAAGCTGGAATTAAGAACAATCTTGACTTGTGTTTAAGTTATCATTGTATTGTAAATAATAACTTACCAAGTACTCAATTTCTTCATTATTTAAATTTTACAAATGCTCCTTTACTGTTTGAAAAAACAAAACTATCATTGTGTTGCACCCCCAAGTCACATCCACATGCAAGATGTTCAGATCAGCATCATTAAACTGAAATAAGTATAATAATTACATACTGTAAGTATCTAGGTACCTATGTGGATTCTTTATAATTCTACATTATCCATATTTATAATTCTAGGTACATTATACTTAACATATCACAAGAAACCTAGCTGTAAACAAACCTTTAGCATCTTGGTTAAACCACTGGAACGAACTCGCGGACGCATACATGTAGTTAGATGATTTTCCAATATATTAATTAAATCCTCAGAATGCCTGTAAATATGGATAAAGTCTGTATCACGGGATATTGTTTTAAACTTTCGGTCAGTGGGTCGTCTTCTTTCTTATTTGTTTCGCCTGTCGAGCTTTCTTCAAATCATCACTTTTCTTGGCTTCTTCTAATAAATGTAGCTTTATAATTCACCGAGCTGCCATTTTTTCATATAAGTATTAAAAGAATCGAGTACGGTTTATTATTTTCGTCAAGACTACACACGAATATTTAAAGCTTTTGGATTTGACAGTTAGATAGAATCGAGGCTGTGGGCGAGGCTGTGAGCGACTTCGACGCTGTTTTTTTTTACGGAATGCCAAAATGTATGAAGAACTGTCAATTTGCCCTCCCGTGGCTGTGCCGTTGGGTAGTTTAACTCACGGCCGTCACAGCCTTGAGCGCTAGTGTAGCTCTACGCAGCTTAGTGAATGCCAAACTAAGTTTCACAGCTGCGACAGCGCTGCACGCAAGGCTGTATCCTTAGAGAATAGCATGGCTGAAAATTGCTAAAAACGTAAGAAAAATTGAATTTCGCGGGCTACAACTACCCATTCACCTTAAGAAAAAGGTTAATATTTGTATGAAACACTTTACTAAGTAAAGCCAAAGCTGTGAATTTTCCCCCGATCCGAATCCGCTTTCACTATCTACAAATAATATATTTTTATTTGCAGATCATAAAAATTGTTCGAGAAGAAGCTGAGCAACTACTAACTCATTTTTCTGAAGATATAAGAAGAACAAAGAATAACAGCCAAAGGTATGCACAGAACGCTGGTATCTTACAAGTTCCTTGTCTCGTAGAACTTTGAGAGGAGCTCATGCTGTGGAAACAATGTTAGCCAGAAAGCAAGGTCGTAGCGGGGCTGACTATCCAGGATGCGTGACGTGCGTATGAGGAACAGGGTGTAAAGTTCACTCAACCTCCATAGAAAAGGGAGGATCCTCCTACCAGACGGGTGTTGTGTCTGGCGGGCAACTGCCCAATGAGTCATGTCGGGCCGTTGTATCTATGCTAGTTGCGCGGTAAACTCTGCTTGCGAGATGCAGGATTTGCGTGACGTCAGTATGACGCGTTGTTCGCATGTGGCGTTGTAGATACCGCTACACATATTATATAAAGTAGTATTGATATGAAGACTAGTTTAATGTACCGTTGATGTTTATCGGAGTTGCAGCAGCCAGCCACTTATTTGAGTTAAATCATACTTCAAAACAAAATGTATAAAAAACGTGACGGAACGTCCGGTATACGCGGACAACTGTACGAGACAAAGCTGATCAGTCTAATACATTTTAGAACTAAATTCGATGACAACATCAAAGACTATAATTTGGCTACCAATGTCGCTGACATTGGCACTTTTGACGATATCTGTGTTAGAGCCAAAGTTAAGATTAAAGGAGGGAACAAACCAGTAGCAGTGTTCATACAGGCGAAGCACAGAGAGGGAGACAAAGTCCAGCTAACGCTTAACAGTAAAAATGACTTAGCTAAATGGTTTTCTAGCTACCTAAGCATAAGACGCTTGTTCAAACCAAGTAACAAAGATGTCCTTTTTAAAGGAAACTTTCAAGAAATTGAATGTCTTTTCATTATGTACACTACTGCTAAAGCAGATCCTAATACTAAGGAGTTTAAAAGTGATTTTGCAGAAAAATTGAATAGTTTGATAGGTACGGGTGATAAAGGCTTGCAGCCATGTCATAAGGATGAAGATATTGTGTTTTTGTGCGAAATCATCATGAAAGAACAATTCGCTGCGCTTGCTGTACAGTTGGCAAAGTTTCTCTCTGATAATGTTAAAGATGGTGACAAATGTCAAAACAAAGATAATGATCACAATGACGGTCCCATTATGTCAATGAATGACGATCTTGTGTTACTTTACCATTTAATTCTAGTGCAAAAAGTTTTAAACGTTTCGGACATCAAATATAAAAATGAAGAACAAGAACACAGAGTCGCAACCTTCCAAACAGACTTCTTTGCCAACGATGACGATTTCATAATATTATTCAAAGATACGCTGTTTATTGAGATGCTAAGAAAGCGGAAATTAAAAGAAGAGGAACTAAACAGTTTATTGTTACAACTATTTATCAAACCGTTAGAAATCTCGGTACTCGGCAGTCTGATTGGAAATGTTGTGACATTTAATGATAAAAAGTTGAAATTGGAGTTCGTCAGTAAATCAATGTCTGATGATTTAAAACGACAACTAGAAAAGGTTGACGTTCTACAATCAACTGTTAATGAAGCTATTACATTAGCAGCGAAGGATATGTTAATAAAGCGAGATTTTAAAGTACCAGCTGCCTTTGGAAATAAAGATTTAACAATAAGAGGGAAAGAAGACAACGTTGAACCTTCAGTGTTCATTGCGTCAGTAATAGACAAATTAAAAAACAAAATAGTGGATTTGATCAACGCGTCACCAGCGGAAAACATCATCGCTATAGATGAATCGTTAGGTAAAGAATTCCTGCAGCTTAACGAAGGCTTAGCTAGCACAATTGGTAATATTCTAGTGTCCGATGAAAACTCTAAATACATGAAATTTGCAGATAACGGAGACTTAGAAGATTTTGCTAAAAGGCTGTACGCTGAAGTGCAGTCTGCAATCCCGAATTTGCACGATTATAAGTTTCATATTAAAGTTAAAACGTTTCCAAAACTAAAATTTGACTGTGATGATGACGAGGATTTCAAAATGTTAGAGGATCAAGTCACTGAGCTAGCCCAACTTATGGGAAACTTTATTTGTAAAGACGATAATTCTATAATGCCAATGAAAGATACTGTACTTTTACGCTTCCATGTACTCGTCGCACAAAAAGCTGTCGAAGTTTCTGAGATTCTATCTCTGAACGAAGACGACGAACATCGACTTGCAAGCTTCCGCCAAGATTTCTTTGAAAGCGACGGAGAATTTGATATTTTATTCAAAAATGCGCTTTGCAATGAGATACTCAAAATAAGAAAGTTAGATGAAAACGAAATTGAACTAGCTGCTAAAGAAATATTAACTTCACGTTCGTTTAAAGTACCAGCTGCGTTCGGCAATAAAGATTTAACAATAAAAATTAAGAAGAGCAAAACCGAAAGAAGATTGGATCATCTGAAATTGAAAATCTCTGAATTAATCACCAAATCAAACGCCGATAAAGTCGTCACTTTAGATGAGTCTCTGGGAGATGGACTCCTGAAACTCAACGGAGGAATCGCTGGCATTGTTGGTAACATATTAGTCTTCGAAGAAAATACAAAATTGATGAAGTTCACAGAAAACTGGGAGTCACTAGGAGAACTTTCTAAAAGGCTGTTCATGAAATTGCAAAATGGAATTGAGAATTTGCACGAATACAAGTTCGAAGTGAAAGTTAAAAAGTTTCCGAAACTTTCATTTAGAAGAGATGAAGACGACGAGGATTTAGCAAAAGATTTCTTGAAGAAACTTTTATTTTTCACGAATCAGGCTGATGAGAAGGGTGTAGAGAATTTTTTGAAAGACGAGATAGAAGATCACCAGTGTGTTAACGTAAATAATGTTCGAGTTACAGCTGACGCAATCTTCCTACAATATCACGACTTTATACAAAGATGGTGGATGCTAAAAGAAGCATCGTATCTTACAAAAAAAAGCAAACACTACGAAGAAGCTTTAGCAGCGATAGTAGACAAACCTTTATTGACGATCATAAGTAAAATGTGTATGATAAAAATAAAGAACAATGCAGATTACACGTTCAATGAAAAAGCCCTAAATTTCTACAAATTGACGGATCTGCCTCAAGCCACAATTTTCGTCACAGAGAGCAGCGCGCTTACAGTTGCAAAAATGGTACAATCCTTAAAAAAAACTGACCATTATGTCTTTGATTTAGAATACGTTTTAGAACTACCAGCAAAAGACTATAGTACAGTCTGCATAGAATTAACAGAAACAAATAAAAATGAACTAATCAAACCAAATTTAATAATTATTGTTTGCAATAACATAAACCGACTCTGGATTAAAAAATTGGAAAGTATTGCTAAACTTCTCGAAAATAAACGAACAATCTTTGTTTTAAAAGAGAGTTTGGTAGAAACAATAAAGACATATTTTAAAGCAAATAACATGGTGACGGATGAAAAATGCAACCTGATTCAGATGAGTGAAGAATCTCAAAAGTTTATTTTAGAAAATGCCAAAGTTATGTTCCAAGACGTAGAAGTTAGCCTAGGCTCAATTATCGACGGAACATCAATGGCACTCGTTGAAGGAGAAGTGCTTTATGAAATCATGAACAACGAACCTATTGTTCTAGGCAAATCAAACAGTAATTCAAATTATGAAAAACTTAAGCTTGTTTACATCGACAGACGTGCCATCCGTCCCAGTCTGCAAGTGAAACGTCAATATAAAGGTTGTCACATTACCGACAGAAGTAATATTTTAATAACACTAAGCGATATAGAAAAAGTGGCATTAATAACAGCTAAACCAGGTATGGGCAAGTCAACTCTACTCACTCATATATCACTTAAAACCAAAGAACTCAACCATAAAGTATGGATAGTGAGAATCAATTTGCTAATTCACTCAGAAAAATTTAGCAAGTGGCAAGAAAACGAAACAAATATTGATTATTTGGAGACTTTGAAGTTTTTTTGTGAAGTTATGACTGAAAAGCAAAGCAAAACAAATGATTTATCGATTGAACTGGAAGAGGAAAACGGTGACGTTACTCTAAAATCTTGTAACGGCGATCAGTGGACTGTTTTCGAACTTAAAATGTTCTTGGACTATTATAATAGGAAAGAACTCATATTCTTATTCGATGGCTTTGATGAAATCTGTCCGATGTACACTGATGAAGTGTTAACTCTACTTAAAACAGTCAAAAACTATCCTCGCACACACAAAATGTGCATCACAAGTAGATCTTATGACAAAATAATATCTACGCTAGAGCAAGAATATGGAACCTCGTTTGAGATACCAGATTTTTCTAATTATCAACAAAATGAATATTTATTGAAGTTTTGGAAATCTAAAATTATATTTAGAGACCTGAGTGATAAGCAGTATAATAATATATGCAGTTTTATGGAATTTATGACCGTCCATGATGATACTTTTGCTGTTAAAAGTCAGAAGGACAGCGTCAAAAGAGAAACGCATCAAGTACTATTCATGAACGTTTGTCTAAACTTTTTAAGCTACTTACGGGAAAAAATTAACGTCTGTCCAGAGTCAGTTGTTAAAACCTTCAACACACTTTTTAGCAACTGTGATCGCGAGGTTATTTTTATGGAAAACTTTGATACCCCCCTTCATCTTTACCTGATTGCCGAGTACTTCCATAACCAAATAAAATAAGAAAGCATTATACCCAGTCGATGGAATTTAGACATTAATGCCTTCACTGCCTATGACACATTCATAGAAACAAAACTGAAAAAGATACGCTTTCAAGAGAAAAACAAAATTGATTTGTACAATCCTGACAATATGATAATTTATGAGAACGTGCGAGCTGTATTTTATGCTAAACATCACAAATTGGGGGCTTACGCTGTTTTCTATCAAGATGCTGATAAGATTTTTAGCGAGAAAGAACTGAGGGAAATAAAAGAAACCATAGACAATATTAAGGAGGGTACGGAGAAAACAGGTCTTATACATAGCGTAGCAAATGGTGTACCGAACTTCTTACACATGACATTTACTGAATACTTCGCTGTGCAATACATATGCGGTTTACTGAGGACAGAAACAAGAGAGGATAAGCAAAAATATATTTGGGATTTCATTTTGAATATAGTGTTCAAACGCCGAGAAAACGTTCGCACTGTTCTAGGTTATAAGATTAGAACTGATGAGGACTTACGAGTCATCGTGAACGATCATAAAGAAATCATTTTTGACTTGCTATTGGAGCAGGGCAAAGGAGTTTTTACTTACTACTTTGAGGATTTCAGCAAATACCTGTTTTTAAAAATTAGAACGTCACTAAATGATGCTATGCATGATAACCTAATAAACTTTATGCCTTTAATGTACAATTTAAAGGAGAAATTAACGGAGGACTATTTACATGATCCGACAAGCAGGACACCAAGAATAGAACGAATGAAATTTTATGATTCAGTGCATAAGAAGCGAAAAGAATTCTTCTTAAATTCTCAGGATGAGGCTGTAGCTATTGGACCAATATCTATTCCGCGGAACAACCGGCCAACTCGATCAACTGGGCCTAAGTACCGAAATCGACGCCGTCATCGGGGCCGTGACGAACCACCTAAGTAGTACGAAGATGGTCTGTCACCCGACGACGGCGTTGATTTCATCGGTTTTTAACCGACTTCAAAAAAGGAGGTTCTGTATTCGACCCGTATGTATGCATGTTTGTATGTCCGCGATTTTCTCAAAAACTAATGAACCGATTTTGATAATTCTTTCATTAATGTTATCTACATACTTTCAGAAAGGTTTAAGTATATAATACGTTAGGAAATTATTCTTATGTACGAAGTTATATGCTACTAGCTGCGCCCCGCGGTTTCACCCGCGTAAGTTTCGATCCCGTGGGAATATCGGGATAAAAACTATCCTATGTCCTTTCCCGGGACTCAAACTATCTCTATACCAAATTTCATCGAAATCGGTTCAGTAGTTTAGGCGTGAAGAAAAGACAGACAGACGGAGTTACTTTCGCATTTATAATATTAGTTTGGATATGCATAAATGTACTGCCTCTCCGGCATTTCTTTGCCAATTTTGATGATTCTTCTAGTCGGTGTCTTCAATTCTTCAATGCACTAATGTTAATTTAATTTTTTATTCAGCTACATTCGGTTAGACTGGAGCCGACCCCAACATAGTTGGGAAGAGGCTAGACAGATGATGATGATATTGAAAAAAAAAGAGATTTCTGTGCCTTAGGCTTCTACTCCGTTTACTTTTTACACTCTGTTTTTGTACTTATTATTACTACTTATTTTGTACTTATTAATAAAACTTGTTTTTAAAAAGTTATTTTACGTTTATTTTATTTCGTACTTTTTAGCTAGAATATAAATTAAAAAAAAATCTTCAAAACAACTATGAATGAAGTGCATCGTATGTTTGTTGTGTATGTGTTTTGACGATTTTTTTTAGTCCTATAAAATAGTCTTTTAAAACACATTTTTATTCTTCGTCTTACTGCTGATGTCCGATAACCCGTCAAAACATCGAGATTATGAAGGGAGCTAAATGATCCAACACCCGCGCCACCGTCACATGGGCACATTCAAGTCAATGAAATTGAAAGACATGGCTACCACAAAAGAGTAAAGTTTCTAATAAAACCCTGAATTTGTAGAGATTTGTAAAGATTATTGATAATTAATCGATTTCTTGCATCGATTTGATTATTTAATTAAAACATTCAGAACGCGGCGAGCTATGATTAGGCCAGTTTTTAAGAAAACGCAATCGGTAGCAGCATGGGAAGGAAGGTGTTTCTTATAGTTTTAATGGTTTTCGTTGCAGGTAAATATTCTGTTTTATTGGAAAGAAGTTCTTTGACGCGGCTTGTGGAAACGAATGAAAAAGCGTTACGCCCAGGTTGCGTCATTCTCTCAAATTCAAAATAATTTATTTGCAAATATGGGATAGCAATATCTCTCTGTCTCTTTCTAGCCGATAGTGAGGTCAAAATGAAAATCCAAGATGGCGACAATTTTATGATATTTTTTTTTAAACTAGATGGCTCTGTATTGAATTCTTTAAAGTCAAACTCAAACTCAAAATTGCAAAGAAAAAGTATTAAAAATTAAACTAATAATATTTGCTTACTTTACTGATCTTACGTAAGAACAATCTAGACCCCTCCCACTTCCACGTAACAAAAAATAAGACTTATCCCCCCCTTGTTCGGACCCCCTCCTCCTCAAATCTTACGTATAGTGTGATCACAATATGTCGGTAACTTTGATGGGGTCGTCTTCCAGTCTAACCGGATGCAGCTGAATACCAGTATTTTACATAGAACGACTGCCTATCTGACCTCTACAACCCAGTTACTGAGTAATACGCTACCCCTTGGTAAGACTGGTTGTCAGACTTTCGGGCTACTGACGACCCGTAACGACTGTCAAAGATCCACGAATGACAGCCGGGACCAACGGCTTAACGTGCTTTCTAAGGCACGGAGGGGTCTTGGTATGTGAAGATGGTCACCCATCCACGGACCAACTGCGGCAAGCGTAGCTTAACCTGAACGATTGACCCGTGCGGCTGTTATTACTAAGCCAGAAGCCCCGGGTCTTTAGTTACTTCAACTTTGCGGTTTTTTGTGCAACGTCAGTAGATTGTGTTTTGGTGCCCAGTGTGATTTCCGTTAGATTTACCTACGATAGTAATAAAAGCTCCGACAAAAAATTAAGAATTGTCCTTGCTAATAGTATTAAATCTACTGCCTAAAATACTAACTTTCCGACTACTTTTGTCCGAATAAAAATGACGAAACGACCAAATGAGATACTGAAATCTTCGAAAAATAAACATGACTGTTTATTGCTATAATACTTTTCTACCAGCTTAAATTACGTTTTGATATATACCTAGGTAAAGGTATTTGTATTCTCATTCACTCGCTCTTGCATCCTATGTCGACGGAGCCCCGCATTTCTATGTAAAGGGTTTATAGTAACCTAACCAAACCGAACCTCGGGGTGCCCTTGACAAAACCTCTGTTGTCGGTAACTTAGTAATTTTGTCGGAGGTTCAGTATTTTATTCGGAAGTTTAGTTTTGTTATTCGAAGATTCATTTTTTTTAGTCGGCCACAGATCGCTGGAGATTAATTTGTTTTTCGGAAGCATTATTATTTCCCTTTACCTACAACCTTCCAAATTCTGTTTTCAGTCAATCCTGCATATTCAAGATCGAAAAATAGAAAGGAATCAGTTTCTGGAAGGAATGCCGTCCTAGGAGTTCTAGAGAATATAATGGGGCAGAAATCCCCAATATACGTTTTCGTGTCCAATGTCAGGAAGCCGTTGAAAAGATCAAAAATTTGGAAGATGGATACCGAAGACTTTTATTCTGATAAATACAATCATATGTTCCGCTGGAAGAAATATGAGGACCGGGCGGATTTTAGAAAATTCAACGAATTTGAAGTTAACAATGTTTTTGGTTTTTTTAAACCATTGATTAACATTATTGATTAACAAATGTTATTGGTTTGTTTAATGTTTGCGTGTGATAGTTAAAGAGAAAACTCAGACGTGAAAATTCCGATTTTAAATAATAACAAATGTAAAAAGCAGTAGGCCTTTTTTTATTTAATTGTACACAGCTCAGCATTAAAATCTGTGAATGAACAATAAATCACCCCTATTTTCCCACCCTTAGGGTAGGAATTTTCTTTCCAAATTTATATGGGACCAACTTCGAGGTATGGCCTTATCCAATAAAAAAAGAATTATCAAAATCGGACTGCTCTGTAAAAAGTTATGCGTATACATAAAAAAAACTAGTTTTTGTTTTTTTATATTGTTTCCGTGTTTTTTTCTGAACTGAATAAAGATTTTTTTTAAATATCTATACCTAAACATAAAATTCAAAGACTCAACGCACAGCCTAAACCGCTGGTCCTAGGGACATGAATTTTGGAGGGTGTGTTCACTGTGTTCTTTGTGAAGAGTAGGTATCCAATAAGAAGGGGTTTTTGGAAATTCAACCTTTAAGGGGAGGAAAAGGGGGGATTATGTTTATTTGAAAAATCCGATTCTTTTGATCTATAAACTTAAAAATTGGTCCGAATACTTATTTATTTAAATAGGTGAATGATAAAGATCATACATACATTTTCAAAATTTTGTACCAATTTCTCGCGGGCAGAAGAAAGAGGATAATTTCCGACCACCAGCAAAAGCTAGGGTTAAATGAAAAATTAAAACGTAAACTAATTTATTTTTTTACATAACCAAATCATTGAAATTGTATTCCTTATCGTACTTTTCAATAAATCGCCTCCGTGCGTTCATGGCGAGTATTTGCCTGTTCAACTCCTGGTTCGTATGTGACTTCAGAGCTTTTTCAGACTTTTTTCCTTTACCGTGGCGTGACGGACTTCTTCGTCCGTTATTATTCAGGATCAATATACCAGGCTGTTGGTATCTTTCCGGCTTAGGATTTGTAACGTAAATCATTCCTTTATCATTAAATAAGTTCTCCAATTTCTTCAGACTATGATCGACCGTCCTCTGACTAGCTTTAGGACTCATTATCAAGTAAATTGGTATCGTATGCCCGATAGATTTTCGCACATTTGTGTTTTCGTATTTTTCTCTTTTTAAATTACGTTCTCTCATTTGTAACGGTGAGTGTATGAAGTTTTGTATAGATCTGTGGTTTATAGGTGCTCGCGGTAACGCTTTGGCTTCTGAATTTGATGGCAACACTGAAAAACGTCAATTTGTTTAGTACGAGTACGAGTTACCTAATAAGGTGGGGAGCAGTGGTGGCGGGCGCGGCGGTGACGGCCCCGACTTACGTGTTTTGGGTTTAAACCCAGGCAGGCGCTTTGCTTTGTGTATCTATACTTATAATAAATCTGTAGAAGTGAAAATTCTGTACATTGAAAATATCAAAAAAATAAATGGCAGGGGGTGTTACTAGACCGACACCGAGTCCAAAAATGTGATTAAAAAAATTTTTGTCTGTCTGTCTGTTTGTTCAGGCATCACGCAAAAACTACCGGTTCGATTACGATGAAACTTGGTATAATTATTCTTTAATATCCTGGGCACCGCACTGGGTACTTTTTATCCCGGAAAAGTATATACAATAAAAAACAAACTTAATTTTGCGGTTCGATCCCTAGACCCGATTACTGTACCAACCGCAAATAATAAGTTTGTCGTAGGTTACGTCATCCGCAGTGGAGTTGTTATTATATACAATATGTAACATAATTAACGCAAGACCTCATACACCCCAATTAGACTATTAAGTTAAAAGCATAATACAATGACCAAAACTTATTTTTTTTGAAGCTAACTGATGTTATAAAGAAAATCGTGTTGATTCCAGCATTACTTTATGTATTTAAAATTGAGTCTTATTGCCTTGAAATAAGATTTAATTTTCTTTGGCTCAATCAGCGGTCAGTTTAGCAAAATACATAATTTTTGAAAAAAATACCTACATCAAAAGTAACTGAAATCGATTCAGTAGTCAATTATGAACAAAGTACTTTCAGGACTTGCGTTAATTCTGTTACACCTTGTATAGGCTATTTAACATCACGCTGCGACTCTTCGGAGCCGAGCAGAAAGAAAAAAATAGTCAGAAAGAACGCCAAGCGAAAACGAAGTAATAGCGCGGGCAGGCGATGCAATGCGATGTGTCGGGGGAACCAAACATTCCACGCGGACGAAGTCGCGGGCAGAAGCTAGTATACAGGGTGTTACAGAAAGGGTATATCAATACAAACAGGTTGAAGAGTGTATCTGGTCTAGAATCTCTGTACAAAATTTCAGCTCAAAAGCATTAACTTTGAAAATGCTTAATATTTTTTTATTTCGATAGTTTATTAAATTGAAATCATAACAAACGTGTCACCGCACTACGAGGGTCATTATCCATTATCTGTAGTGTGTCTGTGCGCCTAGTACACGCACATCACGCCGCCGCGCGCCAGTGCAGCGCCGCCGTGATGTCGAAATAAAAAAATATTAAGCATTTTCAAAGTTAATGCTTTTGAGCTGAAATTTTCTACAGAGATTCTAGACCAGATACACTCTTCAACCCGTTTGTATTGATATACCCTTTCTGTAACACCCTGTATAATAATTTCATCACCACTGCTCTCAAAACGGTATAGGAAAACATCGTGAGGAAACCGGCATGTCCTAGAATAAAAAATTCGAAGATATGTGACATCTACCAACCCGCACTGGGGCCGCGTTGTAGATTACAGCCCACTTTCGAAGAGAGGACGCCGGTGTCCCAGCACTGGGAACATTACAGGCTGGTTATGCTTATGATAAGGGAGGGATGCAATGGATCTGGACTTTAACGCTAAACAGTGTGTACACTATATTCTTGGTTTAATACATACAGGGTGTTACGGAAAGGGTATATCAATACAAACGGGTTGAAGAGTGTATCTGGTCTAGAATCTCTGTACAAAATTTCAGCTCAAAAGCATTAACTTTGAAAATGCTTAATATTTTTTATTTCGACATCACGGCGCTGCACTGGCGCGCGGCGGCGTGATGTGCGTGTACTAGGCGCACAGACACACTACAGATAATGGATAATGACCCTCGTAGTGCGGTGACACCTTTGTTATGATTTCAATTTAATAAACTATCGAAATAAAATATATTAAGCATTTTCAAAGTTACTGTTTTTGAGCTGAAATTTTGTACAGAGATTCTAGACCAGATACACTCTTCAACCCGTTTGTATTGATATACCCTTTCTGTAACACCCTGTATATCCTTAATTAACAAAAATAAAACCTAACTTTACTAAAACTATACACAAACTAAAATATAGCGTCGAAAAATTCATCCGCATCGCTGTCGACTGGTAATGTACCCAAGAGACTGGCGGAATAACCACGTTGTATGGCAATGCTTAGCCTTTGGCCAAGGTAAAAGCCAGCCCTTGGGTCACGGGAAGTGTCAACCAGCCGTTTTGAAATTTCCTTAAAAAGACCATGAGCACTCGGACCCCACGGCCCGAGGGTTTCAACCCCAAACGGCTCGAAAATATAATTTGCGATAAGGTTATTATATTTTCGCCGCTTGAGGTTTTCCGCAGCCGCAGCAGCAGCGCCAGCAGTGAAACATGTTGTTCCCTCGACTGGGACTATTATAATTATGGCCCCAAAAACTAATCCTTAATAGAATACCTAATAATCTTATTTCATCACCACTTGTTAAAATAATCGCCTTTAATAAAAGAATCGAAAGGGCTTTGAAGATCCGTGGCATACCTGCGGTCGCGCCATTTTGAAAATGGCGGCCACGCACGACACCTTTATAAATCGATAGCAATATATACTATTTAGGTACCTACCTAAGTCAAATCTTACCTGATACAAAAATCATAAAAACGACAAATAAATTTGGTTTCTTCATATTTACAAGTTTCAATTGTGTATTTCAAAAAATGTTATGAGCATAAACTTAAGTTTGGTATAAATGCAAAAGTTATTAAAAAACAATTAAGGTAAAGTCAAGCCGCGAAATTGATCAACCAATCAACCAGCAGCATCCAATCAATATGTTCAGTGGCACCCTAATTGCGTTACACAATCAAACTCAATCAATAATTTTGAAGGATATTGCTAATCCATTGCTTCATAATATATGTTCGAAAAATTTGTGGCTAAGTTATAACAGCCGCACGAGTCGATCGATCAGGTTAATGGGGTCCGTAGATGGGTGACCATCTTGATCTTTACATACCAAGACCCTCCGTGCCTCGGAAAGCACGTTAAGCCATTTACCCGGCTGTCATTCGTGGATCTTTGACAGTCATTACGGGTCGTCGAAGCCCGAAAGTCTGACAACCAGTCTTACCAAGGGGTATCGTATTACCCAGTACCTAACTGGGTTGTGCAGGTCAGATAGGCAGTCGCTCCATTTAAAATACTGGTATTCAGCTGCATCCGGTTAGACTGGAAGCCGACCCCAACATAGTTGGGAAAAGGTTAGGCAGATTGATGTTCGAAAAATTTGTCTGCTCAAAAACTCTACACACACAAGTTCTAGAGTCATAAAACTCTTAGGTCATTTACCGACGTAAATGCTAGATTACGCTCATCTGTCTTCACCCTTATTAGGGTTCCGTACCAAAATGGTAAAAACAACTAATGCTATCAACTTGAAATTTAGAATAGTCTTAGATGGCGTTTGCCCAACTATTTTTACAAATAAGAAAGAAATAAAAAATAAATATTTTTTAAGTGAAAACTTCTTTAGGCGCGTAGGGCATTTTTTTGAGATGGGAAAAAACTATTGTATTCGCGCCACTGTTACCGTAACCGACACCGCTTCGGGTGTGTTCGGCTGTCCTCCGGATGTAGGTACTCGATTTTAATGTATTTCCGATATGTCAGTGAGTGATGGCAAAGTACTCCGTTTGCGTTTCGTTTATATGACGATTAAAAAAATACACACGTAATTGTTCAAGTTTTCACTTATGTCGGCACTCCAGGAGTGCCACTTTTTTTTTTTCAACAGGGTCTGAAAGGTGGCCTTAAAAAGTCGAAGTGGGCCTACTAGCAATTATTCTGTACTATTAGGGCATAATGGGTATCATATGAAAGAGCGCTGTTTGCACATTCTCAAACATTTTTTCTTATCATTTTAGGCCGCATAGTTTTCAACTTTTGATGAAAAATGTAAAAAAAATACCGCTCCCCCCCTTATCTCCGAAGTTTGTATACAGAAAAATCTGAAATTATTGTGTTAGAAGATTATGTAAAGATTACAGGAAAAATAAAATAATGTCCCTAAATAACACTTTTTCAGAAATCAATAAAAATTACGTTAGTTCCACTATCGGTCAAGAGATGGCGCTGACCTAAAACTGCAATATTTTACACCGTAGTGTTAAAATTCTCAGACGAATATAGGCCTCGCCGATGAAATTTTAAAACCATTTTCACGTTTCACAATACGGAACCCTCAGTGCGCGAGTCCGACGTTTTTTTTATTTGCTGAACATTAGAGCACAATAAAAAGCCTTATTCTGCCTTATTTTTTATTGCCTTTACTGAATTTTAAAATCTCATTATTTAAGTTTTTATTCACATATTCGACTACTGCTCTAGCTTTTTGCCTTTTATACTTTTGCTCAATACTGTCAAAGTAACTTGACATTTTCCTCCTGAAAAATTTATTTCTTTTATTTGTCAATTTTTTTTTACTTTCTTCCTTTTTTGCTATATTTCTTTTATTGTTATTATTTGACGTGATTATGTAAATTGGTATCTTGTATTGTGTGTTCAATATTCGTAGCTGGTCGACTAGGCTTTTCTTTTGATACATTTGCCTTAATTCTGGAGACGAGTCTTCTAGCGCTTTTGTGTTTCTGCTTCTATTTGTCATTGCGTTGATTGCTGGAACTGAAAATAACAAATAAATAACAATTATAAGATTTGTCGACAAGCCATTTACCCGGCTGTCATTCGTGGATCTTTGACAGTCGTTACGGGTCGTCAGGAGCCCGAAAGTCTGACAACCAGTCCTTACCAAGGGATTTCGTATTACCCAGTAACTGGGTTGTGGAGATTCATGCCCGTTGAGCATTCATTGGCGTTCCTAGCATTTCTTGACATTTTTCTGCATACTTACATTTTGAATTTTTTGCATTGACAGACTTTGTTTGTTTGGTGAACCCACCCAACAAATGTGGAGGATAAGCGCTGAGTATGTACGACTAGTCGGGATGTGGACACAGTGCCACAGATCTGTGACAGTGAGTGCTGTCTCTTAGGCGCGGGCCACGCAGATGGGACGTGAGACGAGGAGTTACGCAGATTCACGTATCTTCATTATTCGCGATACAAAATGTACAATCAACAAAAGAGATAAGTATGCAGGATCGTCGGATATTGTTGAAGTTTAGTGAGAAACCGATGGATGTTGTCGACTGAAAAATTTGATAAATGAGCTGTTTGTTTTATATTAATAAAATAAAATTTTATTCGAGAACATCCATCGGTTTCTTACTAAACTTCAACTATATCCGACGATCCTGCATACTTACCTATCTCTTTTGTTGACTGTAGGTACTAACGCGATCTGGCACAAAACATGCAGAAATGACAAGACACAGGCGCGTCGCTTTTCCATCTGTATACTTACTAATTTCCGCGTCTGCGCCCCTTCCGTGTCTCAGGTCCATTCTGTGAGGCGTTCGCTACGTTAAGCGTGCGCACTCTGCGGGTGCACGGAGAGGGCGCCACTGCGTGTACAGTCAGCTTCAGAGAAAAAGAACCCCCTTTGGTAATGACATCGAGAAGTCGTGGGGTGGTTCCTTTTCTCTGACGCTGTCTGTACAACTACAAACCAGTCGCACGCGTCCGCGCCAGAGAGCGCTCATATTTACTTTCAATACAAACACGCGAGGTGGGCACCCGCCGCGTGTACAAACGCCTTATCATTATTGCAGATATAATATCCATCTAAAAAGACTACCTTTTCCCGCGGCGTCGCCCGCGTGTGGATCGTAAATTACCTATCCCACGATTCCCACGGGAACATACTACTTGGGTAAAAATATCTAATGTCATAGTCTAGGTACCTGTGTGCCAAACATCCAAATCAGTTCAGCCGTTAAGGCGTAAAAAGGTATCATACATGCTATTAGTAGGTACCTATGGATTAGGGACCCATCCTTAAAAAATCTTAAGATAAAATATTATAGTGTCTTAGCCGTGTGTAAGTTTTAAAGGCCACTTTTATAGATAAACCCCTTTGGTGATACGTCGTGAGTATTTAGGGTAGGGTCCCTCTCCTTCCCTCTCAGCATCACGGGTATTATTTTATGAAAAGATCATTTTTAGAATCTAACAAATGATTGTCACATTATCTCATCCCTTCCTCCATCATGATTAATTGTGATCTCTGTCTGCCGCATCCCCCCGTTCGAACCTCGCGTAGGTAGTTAAAAACGACCTACAAATTCAAAAATATGTTACCTGTTACGAAAATTACGAATGCGACCATAATAATTATTTTCTTCATCTTACTATAATGTTACTTTATTTAGTAAACCATACACAAACCACTTGATTAAAATGTTACTGTAACTAAATTAGATTACCGAAACATAAAATTGGTCGAAATCATGCCGTGAAATTAAAAAAAATAATTGCCAAACATGACGTACCTACCTGTAATGAAAAATTCTACTCCTGTATCAATACTAAATAAATGAGAATAGGTCATAGTATAATCAACCTATAATGTTCTCACTGCTGGGACACAGGCCTCCTCTCTTCGAGAGGGAGTGGGCTGTAATCTACTACACGGACTTGGTAGACGTCACATGTCTTCGTATTTTCGGCTCTAGGACATGCCGGTTTCCTCGCGATGTTTTTCTTCACCGTTTTGAGAGCAGTGGCAGAATAGCAGTGGAGAGCAGTGGTGAACAATATTAGTTAGGATTTTAGGGCCAAAGCATACACGCTACTTTTTTGCATCGGCGATTTTGCGTCTGTATCGATGCTGCATCGCGTTTTGGCGACTCTCTGCGTTCGGACGCGGTATCGGAATCGCGCGTTTTAGCGAATGCTCCGATGCTGCATCGCGTTTTGGCGACTCTCTGCGTTCGGACGTGGTATCGGAATCACGCGTTTTAGCGACTGCTGCGATGCTGGCGCAAATGCGAAATCGCTGCGACCGGCATCCGAATGTGTGCGGAGTGTAGCGTTCAGCCGCTGTATCGAGCTTCCGAAAAGCGACTGAATCGCCGCGTTTGGCGTTTTTAAGTGTGCGGTGTGGAATGCTTGGTCGCTGCATTTAGTTTCTAAAAAGCAGCTGAATCGCCGATCGCCGATGCAAAAAGTAGCATGTGTGCTTTAGCCCTTAGATCTATGGTGTTGTCTCGAGCATACGGGTGGTGGGTTGAAAGTCAAGCTCACGCATGAGCCACGGGTGAGATCGGTCGTCTCGATACTGTAGAGCTTGTAGCGGTATCTACAACGCCACATGCGAACAACGCGTCATACTGACGTCACGCAAATCCTGCATCTCGCAAGCAGAGTTTACCGCGCAACTAGCATAGATACAACAGCCCGACATGAATCATCGGGCAGTTACCCGCCAGACACAACACCCGTCTGGTCGGAAGATCCTCCCTTTTCTATAGAGTATTAGTAAATTTTACACCCTGTTCCTCATACCTCTATCAGCTATTCTGTAAAAATCTCTCCGTGATAATGATAACTTAAGTGACGTGAGCTCAGAGCTGTCATTGCACACTAAAGGCACCAACAATACATTTTTTTCGTCGGTGCTCTATGGACCACCAATTGGTCTATGGGGAAAATTACACGTTTCCATCTTCCAAATATCAACTGGACTATGGAGAACACTGGTCGTAAACCAAAACTATGTTCCTGTAATGTACATTTTTAAGCCGGACAATTATTTTTGTGTAACTTAAAACCAGCGCTATACAACCGCTGCTCTTTAAACATTGTATAATAATTATTATACAATGTTTAAAGAGGTTGTATTATACAAGTCAGTGAACCGCTGGGAATTTTTTAAATGTCGCAGCAACATGCTAGGAGCCTTTTGGCCTCGTATAGGAATTACTGTTTTTTACCCGACTGCGCGACGCAAAGGAGTGGTAATGTGTTTTGTTACCTTACTTTTATATAATTTTGATTTTTATTTATGACTAGCTGCGCCCCGCGGTTTCACCCGCACAAGTTTCGATCCCGTGGGAATATCAGGATAAAAAGTAGCTTATGTTAATCCAGGCTGTCTGCTATCTCTATACATAATTTTATCAAAATTGGTCCAGTGAAGAAGTAACAAACATATAAACACACACACACACACACAAACTTTCGCCTTTATAATATTAGTGTGATTGTGTTTAGTTTGTGATTTTCCTGTACGCAGTACGATTCACAATAAATACTTTTTCTCTATTTTTATGTGTTTTTCTGAAAATAAAAAGATATTTAATCATTTATTTATTATTTACCTATACATTTAAGTATTGCCAGTCGCAGAGGCTATATAAAAAAAATAAAACACAGAACTATAATATCATATATTTATTTCTAGTCATATAAAATATTTATCAGCCCTTATATATTTTCTACTCCACGCACGCGTTTAAAACATTACTCAAAATTAATAATAAAATACTGCGATCAGCGAAATTTGTGTGTAAAGTGAAAATACATACTTTAAACTTTTTTTTCGTAATGGTTTCATCTTGAGACCGCAATAAAAAAAACCCTGATTCGATGGCCTATAATTTACAACAAATTCATCAATAATAAACAGCGTTTTAGATATGCTGGAACTTCATGGTAATTCACTCATTCATCATGACGAAGCTGAAGCGAATTTACATTTGTCAGTCATGACAAAGTCGAGTAACTTTACTTTTGTCAATGACAATTTAAATGAATACATATCAGAAATTATTTTCCTCGTACCGATATTTTAAAAATTCAGTAATGTCGTCTGCAAATATGTTTAATCAACTTATTCTCAGAGTCAAAGGAAAATTACTATATTTTGTCACTGCTCACAAATTAAGATATTTTCACAAAGAAAAATGAAATTATAGTTTAAAATAAGTAGGCAACTATCCCTATTGTATTCAGGGTTTTAAACATTAATGAATAATCAATAGTTTATCACAAGATAGGTATTACAGTGCAGACATATGAT
This sequence comes from Amphipoea lucens, assembly GCA_947508005.1. Classification (NCBI taxonomy): domain Eukaryota; kingdom Metazoa; phylum Arthropoda; class Insecta; order Lepidoptera; family Noctuidae; genus Amphipoea; species Amphipoea lucens. The sequence goes on from OX382385.1 coordinate 8,430,541, forward strand.
TATAAACCAGAATTATATTCATGAAAAAGGATTTATTCAAATTCGTGGCTTTAAAACAATATGTCTGCACCTTTAAGGCCTATTCAAACCTATGCGGTATTCGCTGCCGCTGTGGGTAGAGGTACATACCGCGCGGGTTTTGCTCAGGTCTTTAGTATCAAGTTCCGCGGCTAGAGCGGAATAGTGGGTGCCATAGTACCGCCCGCATAGCTATTGTTTCGAGCGAAACTTGAACTCGGTATTCTACCCACAAGGATAGCGAAATCCGCTTTAGTGTGAACAGTAATATTACCGCATAGTCGCATACCCACTCGGTTTTCTCTACCGCAGACGGTAGCGAATACCGCTTAGGTTTGAATAGGCCTTTATAATAGCAAAATCATATAACCCACCCCTAATTAACTAAACACGAAATAATATTCATTTTAACATTGAAAACAAATAAATAAATACCTTTCCACCGTACTGGATATTTACATGAATTAAATAAAATATTCCTTTTAAATTATTATTAGCAGTCCCGGTTGTCATTTTAACCAAAGCGAGTTATTTATCTCCCTTTGTTTTACAGTAATAAAATTTACATTAATTTTTAGACGATACTGTCAAAATTTTATTACATAAGTTTGAAAAAAAAGAAAATTGATAACACTCCACAGAGTATCATCAAAATATTGTTTATCATCAACAGATTATAATCAATATCTACTACACACAATAGATTAACGCATCGGTAGCTATACTCCATAGGTTTAGGTAGTTAACCGGTCAAGCAGCGCGCGTCGACCATTGGCGACGAAACAATAGAAAATCAATTGTGTCTCATCAGCGGAGCTTGACAGATTAAATAAAGGTAAACAAAAAACCACGTGACTCAGTTAACCGACTCATACGTCACAGTTCATCATCTGCCTAGCCTTTTCCCAACTATGTTGGGGTCAGCTTCCAGTCTAACCGGATGCAGCTGAATACCGGTATTTTACATGAAGCGACTGCCTATCTGGCCTCCACAACCCAGTTACTGGGTAATACGATACTCCTTGGTAAGACTGGTTGTCAGACTTTCGGGCTTCTGACTACTCGAAACGACTGTCAAAGATCTACGAATGACAGCCGGGACCAACAGCTTAACGTGCTTTCCGAGGCACGGAGGGGTCTCGGTAAGTAAACATGGTCACCCATCCATAGACCAACCGCGGCAAGCGTAGCTTAACCTGATCGATCGGCCTGTGCGGCTGTTATTATTTACGTCACAGTTGTACTCTTCAATTTAACAACGTTATAATTCATTAAAAAAGTTGCTAAATTGAAGAGTACAACTGTGACGTAGCATGACAACTGAATAGACTGGTATTACGTTCAAGGGCGCTACACACGGCTAAGATACTATAATACTTTATCTTAAGAGCCTATACTACCTCAAATGGCTTAGCGTGATCCTCCGTTATGTCGAAAATACTGCAACATTAATTTTGAAATAAATATATGGTAAAGTTGAGGATTAATGCATAGTCTTATGTTAGACGAAAACACGATTCCATAAAGTTTTCTCGATAGAAAAATAATCCAAAGTTACCTCTAACCCGAACAATAAACCGCTGGCATTCAAGAAATACTTCAAATTAGATCATGAAACTTTGCATACTAACTGAACTTACTTTAAAGCAGGTCTTATGTTATTTACTTTTTTATAATTACCATTATTTTCATTGTAAAAAGCAAATACCTAAACTATTGACGCTGCCTGCCGCCCAGCACCGCACTCTGTCTCGCTCTCACTCAGTCCGCGAGCAGTATCGTATGAGCGAGATAAAGAGCGAATTTTACCTGAGGTAGTATAGGCTCTTAAGATACAATATCGCTCGCCATACAATTCAATGGAATATGCAATAAATATTATCTTCGTCGTGTGTATAGGTCCATTGAATTGTATGGCGAGCGATATTGTATCTTAAGATAAAATATTATAGTATCTTAAGCGCTATCCACACATTTCCGGGAAATCGTCCCTGCCGTGTTCCGTCAGGGACGGAGAAAAAATCGGTTACGTACAAATTGTATGAACTGGTTCACACAGCTCCGTGTCAGGCGTCAGTGTCCCGGAGTACGCTCGGTCGCACGGATGCTCTGACAGTGCTATCCGATTTTTGTTAAAGTTAATGATTTATCTGCAAGTGCAACATAAATACAGAAAGGTTGATAGAACTTGTACGGCAGAATGCTATACTTTACGATCTTCGTAATCAACATTATTTGAATTCTAAGAAGAAAAATATCATATGGGATAATATATGACATTTTTCACATTACACTGATACCGATTTCCCTGATATGTGTGAACACGGGTGACGGATAGCACGTCCCTGACGGGAACACTGAAACGATCTACTCGAAACACGGATAGCCCTGACCCGGAAATGTGTGGATAGCGCTTTAGCCGTGTGTAGCGCCCTTTAGTCGGTTAACAAAGTCACGTGTTTTTTTTTTTTACCTTTATTTAAGTACCTAAGACGATGGAATAAAGCTAGCTAGCTATCATTGGTACAGACGCCAGCACATCAAGCTACTGCAATCCGTCACATTTCTTTAACCTTTAAGCGCTTGGCTAAATATCAATTGCCGTGCCCCTAGCGCGCGGCTACAAATCGATAAAATCAAGATAAAATAATACCTACAATAAATAAGGAGGAGAAATCGTTGTATCGATTAAAAAATAGTCAAAAAGTTTTTATCTCTATTTAATAATGGTTTTAGTTGTACCACGCAGTTAATAGGACGAAAATAGAACGAAAAAATCATGCATGTTCTCTGTCGCAGAAATACGACACGAGCGGTAGGGGCACGGAAATATGAAAAGGTTAATAGATTTTCAACTTTATCGCTAGAGCATAAAGTTCAAAGTTGATTGGGAAATTTTGACAGTTTCGGGTAGGTTGATGTGCTGGCGTCTGCATTGAATATCTGCATAATTTTAGACTGTTGTAAGACTCTATAACTTAATTTTTAAAATTAGCAACCCAAGCGTTTAACGCAAAATGTCAACAAAAATACTTGCATACAAATAAAAATATACTAAAAAACTAACAAATAAAAGTTTTTGTGCACGAGGAATCATTATATACAGTACCCGGCGATAAATATTGCACATCGATCTTTGGAAAGAGACAATCGGCTAATTTCGGCTTCGTAGAGCGTTATCTCTGTCGCACGAAATACAAACAGTCCGGTATCTATTAGGAGCTGTTAAAACAATTATGATTTGCTTCTTTTGATAATTCTTTTTCTTCTTTGTATAAAATACACCAATTTTTCTATTTAAAATTATTGCTTTAGGTTGGGGTAAAATAAAAAGGTTCCCCTATTTTTCCTAAAGATGCCATAGTACAACTTTAAATTATTTAAATTTGCGGGTGTTAACAACTCTAGGTATATATTTTGAACTGGACGCGACCGCACTCTATCGCACTTGAACAACGACTGACAAAACGTCAGTTAACGTCACATAGGTAGTGTGCGACAGAGATAACGCACTACGAAGCCGAAATTAGCCGATTGTTTCTTTCCAAAGGTCGATGTGCAATATTTATCGCCGGGTACTGTAAGTAGTTTTATTTATAACATAACAACACGCCTGCATCCTCGCAGGGGTAGACAGACCTGTACAGAAGGTCAAATTAAATTATCTAGCAAAACATTGTAGGACGTGGTGGCTATCGATATACAGGAAGATTTTTTTATCACCATCCAAATTTTTACAGGGTGTTCTACACATGAATATGAACAACTTTCACTATGGGACCAACTCTGAAATCACGAAAAAAAAAAATCTGCTGTTTCATACAAAAGTTCAATACCTACTCGACCAAAATGTATGAAACAGCTGATTATTTTTTCGTGATTTCAGAGATAGTCCCATAGTGAAAGTTGTTCATATTCATGGGTAGAACACCCTGTAAAAATTTGGATGGTGATTAAAAAATCTTGCTGTATAGACACGATAAAATATGTGTTTCTTGAGGGTCGACGACCGCTGGTAGTTTTGTTACTCGAAGTTTCAGTTGACAAAATCTGTTTTCTTTTGTTTTACATCGAAATCCATCAATTCTGTGAAGTTTACACCAAAAAAAAAAACAACTGATATTTCGAGTGACTACACTAACAGCGGTCGATGACCACAAAAAAAAAAACATCAAATTAATATATTCTTTGTTTTATCATGTTTAGATATCAATACTTATATCGTCTCTCTCTCGAGAGAGCAGTGGTGGCCCAGTGGTATCGGCCGCGACTTACGAGTTGTAGGTCGTAGGTTCGAACCCAGACAGGCGCTTTACTTTGTGTAAATTATTTCATCACCACTGCTCTCAAAACGGTGAAGGAAAACATCGTGAGGAAACCGGCAAGTCCTAGAACCAAAAATTCAGACATGTGACATCTACCAACCCGCACTGGGCCCGCGTGGTAGATTACGGCCCACTCCCTCTCACAGAGAGGAGGCCTGTGTCCCAGCAGTGGGAACATTATAGGCTGATTATGTGTATGTGTATTTGAAATTTCTTGTTTTTTTTTTTTTTTTTTTTCTTGGTGACTTATCTCGTCTGCGGAGTTTCGCTAGCTTAATTTCATTTGACCCTTTAGAACATCCACATTTCGCCATTTGCCTTTATAATCATGTCTGGGCAATTTTTAGGTTAACCATTTTTATATTTACTGCACATTGTTAAAGTCTGATAATTGTGAATTTTGGATCATTCAATTTTCACCCTTACAAGATTGTCATAAGTACTATTTTGGTCTGCAAAACGTTTTGGAATGTCTTGCATAGGATGACGTAACTATTAAATGCTAAAAGGAATCTAAAAGGGCCGCAAATCAGGATAACTATTATCGGAGAAACGAATTTTTGGAACGAAGTTCTTCAGAAAGAAAAAAAAAAACGTTTATTTGTGGCAAACAACATAAAAAAAGCCGAGTGTGCTTATGGCCACACGACTGAAGTGAAACTTCAAACGTATTTGGCTATGAGAGGAAGAGAGAAAGAAAATGTGCGCGCGCACTGCTTTCTCTTGCCTATATGCCCCACTCAACTCCCGTTCGCCTCGCCCGATCACACTTTTCGTAACGCTTACGTCACGCGTTCGCCAGCTTACTCCCCAAGTCAAGCGTGCGTAAAGAAGTTTCACTTCAAAAAGTCTTTGCCATCCAAAGGTTGTCTTTAAAAGATCGCTCTTAGCGATAAGACCGCCCATTGTGTCACCCATTGTAAAGTTTCTACAGGGTATTACAGAAAGGGTATATCAATACAAACGGGTTGAAGAGTGTATCTGGTCTAGAATCTCTGTACAAAATTTCAGCTCAAAAGCAGTAACTTTGAAAATGCTTAATATTTTTTTATTTCGACATCACGGCGCTGCACTGGCGCGCGGCGGCGTGATGTGCGTGTACTAGGCGCACAGACACACTACAGATAATGGATAATGACCCTCGTAGTGCGGTGACACGTTTTTTATGATTTCAATTTAATAAACTATCGAAATAAAAAAAATATTAAGCATTTTCAAAGTTACTGTTTTTGAGCTGAAATTTTGTACAGAGATTCTAGACCAGATACACTTCAACCCGTTTGTATTGATATACCCTTTCTGTAACACCCTGTATATTTATGTCTGTAATTTATATGGTGTACATAATAAAGAGTATTCTATTCTTTGCAAAACTATAAACAACCATATACATATGTATAATATAATAATTTTAAAACATCTAACAATAATAGTAATAGTTTAATTTAAAGGGAGTAGGTACTCAGGAATATGGAAATCTTTGCTGAAAAGAAACCCAGTTACTGGGTAATACGATGCCGCTTGGCAAGTCGTATTACCCAGTACAGTACCCGGCGATAAATATTGCACATCGACCTTTGGAAAGAAACAATCGGCTAATTTCGGCTTCGTAGTGCGTTATCTCTGTCGCACACTACCTATGTGACGTTAACTGACGTTTTGTCAGTCGTTGTTCAAGTGCAATAGAGTGCGGTCGCGTCCAGTTCAAAATATATATCTAGAGTTGTTAACACCCCCAAATTTAAATAATTTAAAGTTGTACTATGGCATCTTTAGGAAAAATAGGGGAACCTTTTTATTTTACCCCAACCTAAAGCAATCATTTATAGAAAAATTGGTGTATTTTATACAAAGAATAAAAAGAATTATCAAAAGAAGCAAATCATAATTGTTTTAACAGCTCCTAATAGATACCGGACTGTTTGTATTTCGTGCGACAGAGATAACGCTCTACGAAGCCGAAATTATCCGATTGTCTCTTTCCAAAGATCGATGTGCAATATTTATCGCCGGGTACTGTAACTGGGTTGTGGAGGTCAGGTAAGCAGTCACTCCATGTAAAATACTAGGTTACAATGGAAGCCAACCCCAACATAGTTGGGAAAAAGGCTAGGCAGATGATGTACAGTCAACAAAAGAGATAAGTATGCAGGATCGTCGGATATAGTTGAAGTTTAGTAAGAAACCGATGGATGTTGTCGACTGAAATTTAATTTGATAAACGAGCTGTTTGTTTTCTATTAATAAATTTAAATTTTATTCGAGAACATCCATCAGTTTCTTATTAAACTTCAACTATATTCGACAATGCTGCATACTTATCTCTTTTGTTGACTGTACTTTCTGGAGTTTATCTTGGACATAACTCACATCGGTGAAGGAAAACATCATGAGGAAACCAGACGGACAATTCTTGTAATTTTAAGAACGTTCACAGTCTGATCTCAGTCTCAATCTGTCAATAATTCCTTGAATTTCCCTAAAATTTTGACAAGGTTTTGACATTATCGCTGCTTAAATTCAAAAGGGCCACAAGTCGCGAAAATTACAAATCCTTTTTAAAGCGAATTTGATCTGAAGTTAGCCACCTAAGTGTCAAAATTGCAAAAAGGACTGTTGTGCGATTAGCTCCATTTTAATGCGAAAATACTGGGTGTCTTCTTCGAATATAAAAATATAGGCAGAATTGATACGATTTTTGCTTTAACCGGTCAAGCGGCGCGGTTCGCCGATCGGCGACGAAACAATAGAAAATCAATGGTGTCTCATTAGCGGAGCTTGACAGATTAAAAAGGATTCGTAATTTTTTCGACTCGTGGCCCTTTTGAATTCAAGCAGCGTTTGTTTGTCGCCGAAATAAGACTGCGACTAGATTTTGAACGTTTTCAATTACGAGAATTGACCTTCTGGCAGTGGCGTGCATTGGTTTTCAGAATAGGTAGGCACTAGGCCGGGTCTAGTCTAGGCAAACGCGGTCACTAATCAGAAAAAAAAGTGAGGTCAAAAGTGTGGTTATTTGAGTAGGCATGCCTACTTAAGGGTGATAAATTGCAAACGTCGAAAGTCATGGTATTACGCGTGAGACGTACGTATTTTTAATTTTGTCGTATTAACTTGAACGAGTAAAGACCAATGACAATGTGCGAATAGTACGGGAGCCGAGTAGGCCGTCCGGCGACTGCCTACTGCCGCGCGTGTTTGTATGAAGATTTTGTTTTTTGTTAGGTATGATAATTTAGTGAGTTCCTTAATTGTGGGGCACACACACTAAAATGTAATTGACAGGCTTATGTTGATATATCGAGGTAGGCACTGCTTATATGCCTATATGCAATGCACGCCACTGACCTCTGGACTCATCGTTAATATAAGTCTAAAATCGTCAACCCGACTTTAGCAAGCGTGGAAATCAATGCTCGTGCCTTCTTCGTTTGAGAAGAGGCTTCTGCACTGCACTGGGACCGTAATAAACGGGTATTTTTAGACTAAAGGAAATTAAAACACATATAAAGTAACAAGTGTCGGCGAGGCTGCAACGCAATTTGAGCCGTATAACAAGGCGGGTAAGGTGGATTGTCGCTCATCTGTCGGCGGCGCCTGCTTCCGGGTTCTGCTTGCGCCGATGGTTCTTGCTGTCGAGGTGCAGGAGGCAGCCTACGGCGCCGAAGTAGCTGGGGAGAGGAGGACAAATGGGAAATTAAATCAGTGCTGCACATCTCTACCCTATTTCATGTTAAACAAATATCAACTTTATTTCAATGACGATAAAGTTGATTTCAGAGTGACTAGCACTATTGGAAAAGTTATAAAGCTGTTTGAAGTTGTAGCGTAAACTGAACTTTATTGTGTACGATTTATAGTAGATTGTACAACTAAGGCATAAAAGAAGCTATTTTACCCCGAGACGTTTATATCCACGCGAGCCGCAGGCGAGGGAGGATAGTTAAGTCGAGGGGCAAAATGGCTCGTTTATGCCTGAGTTATACACTCTGCTTTTCACTTCGATTGCGAGAAAATGAAACAGGCATAAAGTATAAGGTGCAGCGGGGCAATCTCGACTGGTAAAACCTAAACCACAACTTTGAAGGTATAAAAATATTAGATGATATAGTTTTATTAAAAATGTAATGTATTGACGCTCCAGAGTCATTATCTGTGTATTAATTTTACAAACTCATATTGAAAAATATTCAATAGATAGGCTTAAAAATGTGGTTTTGTCAAAAAAGGCAAAAATAGTTGTAATTCCCCCTCCGTGGGGTAATTTCAACTATTAATTATAATTTCTCTTCTAGAGCTCTTAGCTTGATGTTAGTGAGATGCAGAGTTTTTTTATAAGGATAGTAATGTAAATTGAATCTTGTCATTTATGCAGCTAGGCTCATTTTTGAATAAAAACACTTTAAAGGTTTAGGCGGGGTAATTTCGACTGCTCGCCATACTTAATAGTGATGGGAACGTAATAAAAAATAAGTCGATAGATACACCTATAAATAATTTTGGTCTGCTATCTACTAAAGGTACTATATCTACTCACTAATCATAAATCAAAACTTCATTTTAAGAAAGGAATATGTATTTAAAATAGAACCAGAGCACCCCTTGTCCTAAATCTACAATCGGTCATATAAACGTTACGCAATTTTATAATTTAGGACCAAGATTCATCTGTCTTTTTTAGTTTTAAAACAGCAATTAATAATCTAACAAATATAAAAATTAACAAGTCATAACATAACATAGCTTGGTAACTCGTCATTACTTTATTTTTGACATCTTGCACTGCTTGCTGCAATTCTGCCATTGTGTATGACTTGTCCGTTGTTTTTTTATAGTGGCGAACCATCTGCAATAAATTAATAAAGTAGTAAGAAATTGAAAAATCCCTCGAAATGCATCGATTTGAATCGTGTTGCGATCCTGCGAATAGAAAGATTACAATAATATAGCTACAAGTTAAATATTTGTAAAGTATTTACATCGACAAAACATATCGAAACATGCACATCACTAGTGTTTGTTCATTTCCATATAAAATCTGGTGGGGCAATTCCAACTGCAAAAAAGTTGAAATTAGCCGCCATTACAATCCAGGTGGGGTTATTCAAACTCACACCAAAATGCTGTTAAAACGCAAGTAACAACAGAAAAAAATAGCTAAAAACATGAAATAGGCTTTAATTAAATGTCTTACCTTTGAAAATCTTCGAAAAACACATTAATTACCACTTTTTTTCGCAAAAATGTGAGACACTAATTTGCACGTGCAAACAAGAAAAAGAGAAGAAAACAAAATGGTCGTGCCGATCAAACAGTATTGGGTCTAGCAGTGCCATCTATTTAGAAACTATGAAGTTGCTTTTGAGCTATCCGGTCATAGATGGCACTTATTCAAATAAAGTAAAATGTAGAAGTTATTAAGATTAGTTGAAATTTCCCGCTGTCGAGATTGCCCCGCTGCACCTTACAGTACATAATTAATCAAAAACGTTGCAAAGCATAGCTAATTCCCGCCACCACAGATAATACCGCCACGAAACTTTTTAAAAGTTTTTTTTTTTAATTTCAACATTTGTCATTCGACTTGGGTTCTTCATACTGCCAAGTCATGAAAACGTTTCTTTGCGTTTTTAAATAATAAATGACAACTATTTTACCTGATTTTATTAAATTAACGATAGAAAACACGGAAGTGTTATAAATTAAAGAAAATGAAATAAATCACGACTTTAATCTGCGAAGTTTTCTTGCGCGTGTGGCTGTTGGGCCTGATTACCTTAGTCTCAAAAAAAAAAAACTTTATGCACTAGAACATAAAAAGCGATTTTATGTCGCCTAAGCACAACATAAAGACGAACTTTTAGAGCATGAGAAGTGAAAAAGTTATTTTTCATTTCAATAAATAATACTAGAAAATGTAGGTGGGTCAATGATGGCAGTGCCATGGTAAAACGCGACAACCATAGCTAACCGAGTCAACCCAGTCAAGCATTCATACAACCGCCATTGTAGTATTACAGGTATATTTAATTAGTACTAGCAGCGCCCCGCGGTTTCACCCGCATAAGTTTCGATCCCGTGGGAATATCGGGATAAAAACTATCCTATATCCTTTCCTGGGACTCAAACTATCTCTATACCAAATTTCATTTAAATCAGTTCAGCGGTTTAAGCATGAAAAGGTAACAGACAGACAGACACTTTCTCATTTATAATAATTATTTAGTATGGATATAGTATGTATTTAATAAGTATGAAGTCTGCTTACCCCTCGTGCTCTAAGAAGAGCGCCTTGAGAGCCCCTCGCGACCAGTAGGACATCGCATAAGACAACAGCTTCATTGATAACGGGTTCACCCGCAAGAAGTTGCCGCAGAATACTACCTGCAAATAAAAGAAAATAAAAAATAATCAGTTTCAAGAAACGTCAATAGGGTGGATGACCATCTTTTTGCAAACAATATTATAATAAAAAGTGTAAAAGCTGAAAAGTTTGCCAAGTTATAAAGGCGAAAACAGACTTATATTTATTTATTTATTTTCATATACTTTATTGTACACCACAAAAATATATAACATAAAAAAAAAAACACATCAAACACTACAAAATATACAATGGGCGGCCTTATCGCTTTCTGCGATCTCTTCCAGGCAACCTTGGAATGGACAGTGATTTCCCTGGACATAAAATGGGGCTGTCGTTGGTGCAAATATTATGTATACAATACACTAAAATAGATACACAGATATACAGGGTGTTACAGAAAGGGTATATCAATACAAACGGGTTGAAGAGTGTATCTGGTCTAGAATCTCTGTACAAAATTTCAGCTCAAAAGCAGTAACTTTGAAAATGCTTAATATTTTTTTTATTTCGATAGTTTATTAAATTGAAATCATAACAAACGTGTCACCGCACTACGAGGGTCATTATCCATTATCTGTAGTGTGTCTGTGCGCCTAGTACACGCACATCACGCCGCCGCGCGCCAGTGCAGCGCCGTGATGTCGAAATAAAAAAATATTAAGCATTTTCAAAGTTAATGCTTTTGAGCTGAAATTTTGTGCAGAGATCCTAGACCAGATACACTCTTCAACCCGTTTGTATTGATATACCCTTTCCGTAACACCCTGTATATCTGTGTATCGCCCGCTATTCTTCCAACAACTATTTGCTGTTGAGGGCAAGTCAAATCAGGTTATCGAAATGTCAGGTTTTCGATACGATAGCCTGTCGTATGGTTGTGAATCAGGGCTCTGGTTAGCGACCACCCTCCCACCGGAGTCTGGCGTCAAGCAGCCTGCTGCGTTTCGTCGATGCGTGGGAGTTCCAGTGCCTTAGGCATCTTCTGGGCACGCTCGTTCCATCATAGACCTCATCCATCGCTTTCCATCAGGCGTGATCGAGGTCAAGAGCGTGCCCATTCAGGAATCACACTAATATTACAAAGGCGAAAGTTTGTGAGTGTGTGTGTTTATATGTTAGTTACTTCTTCACGCACAAACGGCTGGACTAATTTTGATAAAATTTTGTATGGAGGTAGCTGACACCCTGAATTAACATATAGGCTACTTTTTATCCCGATATTCCCACGGGATCGACATTTACACGGGTAGAAACCGCAGGGCGCAGTAAGTAAAAAAAAAAAAAAAAAAGATTCAGCTCACCCTCTCAATATTCTCGTTGCTCGCACACAATCTCGCAATGGAGCCGATGTTGTTGGTGATGGTGACGACGGTAGCGCGCGCGAGGTCTGCGCGGGACACCTTCGCACGCCGCTCTGCTGAGCACATCTGGCCGAAACTGTGGAAACAAATAATAATTAAGGTGAATATATATATGTCGCATCCGGTCATTCGTTAGACTATTCGGAACGCCAGCGCCATCTGGCGGCGCTCGATAGAGTCTAGCCTGAGTTCGTGGGGAGTACAAGAGCGTGCAGCGAGGTGGAGCGGGAGTCTTGGAGATTGGACATCATACGAACAACATGTGCTCAGAAACTGTCCCGCGTTCCGTATCTGGTTGTATCGTGTACCTATAGTGTGTGATATGCTAGTGTGATTAAATTGTTCGTGACATTATAATCTGATTTGAACTGCAAACCGTTTTTCTATTGCGCAATAACCAACACTATACCCAGAGTATTCGCCCACAGTAGTTAAAATATGGCTGATAATAACGAGAGTCGAGACACACATACCTTCTCCGTTCATTCCGGTCACGCGCGGGGCTTGACCGGTTAAGTTTAAAATGATCCCGTAATGTCTCACCTGCTCGCTACCAGATCCCCAGGTAGCCCGAACCGTGCGTAGTCTCCTCCGTAGATGTCTCTCACCAATTTGTCTACTGTGGTGTTGTCTCCAGAAACCGCTAAAGCTATCGCTTCTTCAAAGCTACTGCAGCCGGTTAGGAGACAGCACAGGCCGAGGAATGTGCCGCCGCCGAGACTGCAGAGGAAAGTAAACTTTAAGTTGGTGACAATAAGGTTGGATTTTGATTGGCAAATCTTCAAATCAAATCTTGTTTTTGTAAAATCAAATATGCATCTTTTTAGTAAATTGTCTGAAAATAGAACACGACCAATTAGAAGGCAGTATACAAATATGCTACATGTTAGTATAGGTCATAACACTGCATTATTTAGGAAAAGTGTTTTAGGTATGTGCCCGATTATCTTTAACAAATTACCGATGGAATAAAAAACGAGGCCATTCCACTGTTTAAAAAGAAATCGTCAGTCTTATTAATTGATAAATGTTATTACTCCATTTGTGAATTTTTAAATGATAAAACTTTTTAGTTACCTACCTAATTAATCCTGACATCTTTAATTCTTTATTTTATTTTATTGACCATATTGTAAGAATTTTCATGTTGACAGTATTTTAGACTATTAAGCACTTGTGCTAAATGTTTGCATGCCTAATTTAAGGTAGAATGTATAAGGATCTCTAATTATAAAAACATCTGCATTTTTTGTACCTACTTTATATGCAAATAAATAATTATTACTTTAGAGACGGTAAGAAATACATACAACACTAAATTAAAGTTAAACAATTGTAAATAGAATAAAAATGCTTCTTAAAATTATGTTGTTATTTATTTTACTTTGCTTGTACAACCCTGACGCTTGAGCTGTGGTGTCAATTCTGAACACAAAGGAGTTGCGCTCTTGTGAGCGTAGTGGTAAGGTGCGATTTCGAATGCACCAGGTGTGTTGGAAATTTTGTAGGCTATTAAAATGGCGGCTTTCTTCGAGATCAAAGGAGTGCAACTTCTGTACGTCTAATACTATTATATTTTATGTGATATTACCTGGTGCCGCTGACTCTGTAGTAGTCGTCGGGCGCGTTGACGACCAGCACGGAGACTCCGCTCCCGATGTTGACCAATAAGAACGGGTAGGGCGACGAGAAGTCGAACGGCTTGCGCACGTACAGGCTGAGGGCGGCTTCCGAGTAGGGAGGCTGCGCGAGAAACATACAGCTGTTAAGACGAACCCATCAGGGTAGCTCGCGAAATACAAAGGGGTTTGAAGATTTATTTATCTACGCCCATGCTATAAACCCTCGTTAAAAATTTCTGAAACAGTTAGCTTAGATCCAAAGCACACACGCTACTTTTTGCATCGGCGATCGGCGATTTTGCGGCTGTGTCGATGCTGCATCGCGTTTTGGCGACTCTCTGCGTTCGGACGCGGTATCGGAATCGCGCGTTTTAGCGACTGCTCCGATGCTGGCGCAAATGCCAAATCGCTGCGACCGGCATCCGAATGTGTGCGGAGTGTAGCGTTCAGCCGCTGTATCGAGCTTCCGATAAGCGACTGAATCGCCGCGTTTGACGTTTTTAAGTGTGCGGTGTGGAATGCTTGGTCGCTGCATTTAGCTTCTAAAAAGCAGCTGAATCGCTGATCGCCGATGCAAAAAGTATAGCGTGTGTGCTTTGGCCCTTATTGCCAACATTAAAACAACCAGTGTCATAGTAACCATAATATCATCCAAACGAGTGTTATTATGTTGTACTAATAGTAGATTGTACAACTAAGGCATAAAAGAAGCTATTTTATCCCGAGACGTTTATATCCACCCGAGCCGCAGGCGAGGGTGGATAGTTAAGTCGAGGGGTAAAATGGCTCGTTTATGCCTGAGTTATACACTCAACTTTTCACTTCGATTGCGAGAAAATGAAACAGACATAAAGTATACAGTACATAATTAATCAAAAATGTTGCATCCATAGCTAATTCCCGCCACCACAGATAATACCGCCACGAAACTTTTATTTATAAATGTTTTTTTTTTTTTAATTTTCAACATTTGTCATTCGACTTGGGTACTTCATACTGCCAAAAAATGAAAACGTTTCTTTGCCTCTTTAAATAATAAATGACAACTATTTTGCCTGATTTTATTAAATTAACGATAGAAAACACGGAAGTGGTATAAATTAAAGAAAATGAAATAAATCACTACTTTAATCTGCGAAGTTTTATTGCGCATGTAGCTGTTGGGCCTGATTACCTTAGTCTCAGAAAAAAATTTTACTTTATGCACTAGAACATAAAAAGCGATTTTATGTCGCCTAAGCACAACATAAAGACGAACTTTTCGAGCATGAGAAGTGAAAATTTCATTATGCAACTCGCTTTCAAAAAAAGAACCTTGTCATGCACGCGCGTTTCACTACCACAGCGCAGTAATTTAAAAAGAGAACTAGGTTATTCGAATTCACGTCGTATCCCGCCGGCCGCCATTTTAGTTCCATATTAGTATTGCAAAAAAAACTGTTTCAGAAACTTTTATAGAGGATTCATATCATGGGTGTAGATAAAGTCTTGTATGCAACTGTACATAATTAGGTATTAAAACACTCATGTGATACTATTATCACACTCGTTTTAATACCCCTTATTATGAAACAGTTGCATAAATAACTATTATGCAGCCTGGCACACACTCCATAAAGTGTCATATTTCCGAGATATTGGCGCCGATTCTGTTGTTCACAAACTAAACTAAATTTAAGTTCAGTGCACCTTTTCCTTTCTATTTCATTAATAAAAGGCCAGAAGATAAATTTTAGTTTAGTCCTGTCAAATTAGTCACCGCCTGACATAAATTGACGTATTTTTTGTAGCCATTTTTTTAACCACGTCTAAATTTGTCTATGGAGTATCTTGATTTGACAGGACTAAACTAATATCTATCTTCTGTCCTTTTCTTAATGAAATAGAAAGAAAAAGATGCACTGAAGTTAAATTTAGTTTAGTTTGTGAACAAGGGAATCGGCGCCAATGTTTTTAAGATATTCTTAAAAATCTTTTTGTTGTTAAAGTGCAGTATAACGTAAATACAAATAAATAATTAGGGAGAGCGCTCACGAGTAATTTAGTTCCCCGGCCACATATTGTCGCTCTCCTCGCTGAGATTTGGACGATGCGCCACTAGCTGTGTCCAGCGGTTTCACCCGCGACAAAAGTATTATAGTCCTTTTTTATTGATTCCCTTTACAAATCTCCACCCCCCTTTTAAATTATCCCTTAAGGTGCCACTATTCGATATTTTTTCCATACAAATTTCGGGAAAGTATTACTCCACTGTTTGACATTGTACATCCAAAGTTAAACATTGTATCGTTTTGTCTAATTATTAATTGTGTCTGTACGGAAGCAGAATTGTAAAATAACAAGCCATTAAAAAGTTATGAGCCACCAAAAATTCGTTTATTATACTATTTTTAACGTAACTTTGGGTGTAAATAAGTAATAAAAGAACTGAAAAATATTAAAAATTACATCCGTACCGACAAAGCTCAGTTATCGAAGAGTTCAAAAAACTTTATTTGTGATTGATTTATGTAGTGGATTTTTCATAGAACTCGATTTTCCAAAGCACTTTTCGAATATTTTTATGCGCCTATCAGTTCGGAACGGTGTTTCTGTGCGTGAGAACTAGATGTTGTGCGTGTAGATTAGCGTCTAACTGCTCATCACTGATACTAGCTCCGTCAGACACGAAGCCAAGTTAGACAGCGTGATTTTGGCCATGACCACCAGTGAGTTCGAGCTCGCGACTAGTTTACTCTTAAGGGATAATTTCGGGGATAATAAAACTATTCTATATCCTTCCCACAACTCAAACTATCTCCATACCAGATTTCATCTAAATCGGTTCAGCGGTTATTTATTCCCCGTACCAACTTTCACCCCCCTTTTCGTTACCACCACCACCACACTCACCCCATCACAATTTCTTCTTCCTTACTTTACTTTTTGTTTGTTTTCCGTAACATTAGCGATTTATTGCATGCAAGCAAGCCCATACCACTGACCTCGTCACTCACATGCGTATGCACAGCACACTCGTCGGGCGGCGCCCAGTAGTAGCACTCCTGCGCATTCATCCCGTCCACGTACAGCACGCCGGCTATCAGCGCGTCCAGCTCGTCCATTTTTGATAGACGCATGTTCACTTCCTGTAATTAAAAATAGAAAGCATATTTTAGTGAAGAAATTATCAAAATTGACACCTCAGAAACGTGACACTAGGGGTTTGGTCTTTTAACGTTTTCTGTTTGCACTGATGTCAGCTATCGATTCATATAGGTCCCATGCACAGATATAGATAGACCTAGATAACGCAAGTATCACGAACTGTATGAAAACCAAGCGTGCCACTTTTTGACTACCTACTATGACGTCACAAGCTCGCGCTATCGCTCACGCTCACCCAGCCAGCAGTACGCAGGACTGAGCGCGCAAGTGGCGGCTTATGATTCTTGATCGTAAACTGGTGCGATTTTTGGCACACGAAGTAGGTGCTCTTGCGTTATCTAAGTATATCTATATCTGTGGTCCCATGCGTAGCCGCCATTTTGAAAATGGCGCGAAAGTAGCTAGTATGGCCAGGCCCCATATTAAAATCTTCAAACCCCTTTGGGGGTTGTCCCAAGGTCGTTACCGTCTGAAGGCGGACGCGGTGGGGCGGCAGGGGAGGAGGGTGTGAATTGTCTGCGGCCGAAAATTGGCAGGCGGCGGGGCCAATGACCTGACCCGTCGCAGGGGGCCAAGGGTGCCCAGACACGGGGCCCCCTGGCGCCCATGTGCTGGTTTGGTCCCTGGGGTGGTCACGGCGTGCTATGTGTTCTGGTGCGCCGGTGATGGGGAATACTCCCCAGAGGAGGGTCCGGTGACGGACAGCCGCGGCGGGTTCACGGATGAGTGCTAACGCGTGCCCGTGTTCCCGCCGTAAGCGGCAGAGGAGGACACCGTGGAGTTTTAGTGGGTTTGAGTCCCACATAACTGCACTATCTCCCCGTGGTAGTGCAGAATGCATGAGCATTTCTCCACGATAAAAAAAAACCGAGTGTGCTTATGACCACACGACTGAAGTGAAACTTCAAACGTAGAATAGAATACTCTTTATTATGTACACCATATAAATTACAGACATAAATATAGAAAACTTTACAATGGGTGACACAATGGGCGGTCTTATCGCTAAGAGCGATCTTTCAAACGATCAAACGATCGATCAAACGTAATTGGCTATGAGAGGAAGAGAGAAAGAAAATGTGCGCGCGCACTGCTTTCTCTTGCTTATATCCCCCACTCAACTCCCGTTCGCCTCGCCCGATCACACTTTTCGTAACGCTTACTTCACGCGTTCGCCAGCTTACTCCCCAAGTCAAGCGTGCGTAAAGAAGTTTCACTTCAAAAAACGTCGTACCTTAATAAAATCCTCCTCGAACTTGTAAGCGCCGCCGCCGGTCGCGTATATAGTGTTGACGAGGTCGGCCATGCCCTTGGAGCGTGCGAGCTGCAGGAACGCGCCCACTTCGGACGTGGGGAAGCGGATAAAGTGGAGTGTGCCGCGACGACCGCGGATTGTGACGTTGTCCATCTGAAAGTAGGAAAAAAGGGGGTAAATAATGCACACAGTATTTTATGTCTTTTTCTTAGGGAGCTTGTGGCTAAGTAATAACAGCCGCATGGGTCGATCGATCAGGTTAAGCTATGCTTGCCACGTTTGGTCTGTGGATGGGTGGCTATCTTTACATACCAAGACCTGCCGTGACTGGGTAAGCACTTTAAGCCGTTGGTCCCAGCTGACATTCTTGGATTCATGTTGTCCGTACGGTTGACATTTCGATTCCTTGCCGTTAACAAGACACGATATTGACGTGGTTTGCACGTGGTAAGATTTCGCGGGGAATAATACAGAATTCAGGCCCAGTTTGGTTTTATACCCTATTCAGTTTGGCTTGAGACAAACCGTAAACAACATTTGACTACTCTTAATAAAAAGATATTCTGTAAAATATATCAAAACATTTCTAACAAAAAAAAAGCGTGTGATCTTCTTGTGTAACAAAAATATTTTTTTTTAAATATATGTCGCAACCGGTCATAATTTGACTATTCGGAACGCCAGCGCCATCTGGCGGCGCTTGACAGAGTCTAGCCTGAGTTCGTGGGGGGTCGACAACAGCGCGACAGAACGATTGGAGCTCTCTTGGACATCAGACATCGGACGAACAACATGCGCTCAGAAACTGTCCCGCGTTCCGTATCTGGTTGTATCGTGTACCTATAGTGTGTGATTTGCTAATGTGATTAAATTGTTCGTGAAATTATAATCTGATTTGAACTGCAAACCGTTTTTCTATTGCGCAATAACCAACACATACCCATAGTTCGCCCACAGTAGTTGAAATATGGCTGATAATAATAAGACACACATGCCTTCTCCGTTATATATTTTACAGAATATCTTTTTATTAAGAGTAGTCAAATTTTTTTTTTTTTTTTTTTTTTTTTTATTGCTAAATGATGTTTACGTTTTGTCTCAAGCCGAACTGGATAGGGTTATAGGTGTCAAAAACCTACCTGTAGATGAACATCCCGCCGGCCCGTCTTCCCGTACGCCGAGTTCCTGGTGAGATACCGTCGGATGTTCTTCAGCACCTCGGTCTCCTTGTCCAGCTCGCGGCGGTTCGTCTCCCGGGGCTCGAAGTACACCAACTTCGTCAGGGTGCCGCCGATATCCATGCCGAACCAGGGCATCGCTGCAATTACGATGAAAATGCCGTGAGAAAAATTTTTTAACAAAAAAAAAACCGACTTCCAAAAAAACACTACAAAGTGAAAAATAACTTTAATTTCGGAAGTCGGTGTCTTTGGATCTGTATTTTAGTTTTTTGCCACCGACTTCCGAAATTAAAGTTATTTTTCACTTTGTAGTGTTTTTTTGGAAGACGGTTTTTTTTTTTTAAAAAGTTTTTATTTCACGCTTTTTAGTGGGTCTGCTTATAATTTATCTCAGTTATTTTAACTCCAAGCCGTTGAGGAGTTGTACCTTCCATCATCAGCTCATCCACCTGAGATAATGATTATCAGATGCAAATACTTGAACAGCTTTAGAAAATATATGAAAATGGTACTATGTGCCTATAAAATTTGAAGGTTGCCCTCGATTTCCCTGAGATCCCATCATCAGATCCTGACCTGATGATCATGGGACCACTTGGGAAGTATACCCTTTCAAACAAAAGAAAAATTTTCCAAATCGGTCCAGGCGTCTTCGAGAAATCGGGGAACATACATAAAAAAAAAAGATTCCGACGAATTGAGAACCTCCTCCTTTTTTTGAAGTCGGTTAAAAAGAAAAGAATGGCAGAAATTGTCATTAAAAACTACATAAATCTATAGAGGTATGAGGAACAGGGTGTAAAGTTCACCCATACTCTATAGAAAAGGGAGGATCCTCCGACCAGACGGGTGTTGTGTCATTGTGTCTGGCGGGCAACTGCCCGATGATTCATGTCGGGCCGTTGTATCTATGCTAGTTGCGAGGTAAACTCTGCTTGCGAGATGCAGGATTTGCGTGACGTCAGTATGACGCGTTGTTCGCATGTGGCGTTGTAGATACCGCTACAAATCCATACTAATATTATAAATGTGAAAGTGTGTCTGTTTGTCTGTTACCTCTTCACGCTTAAACCGCTAAACCGATTTAGATGGAATTTGGTATAGAGATAGTTTAGAGTCCCGGGAAAGGACATAGGATAGTTTTTATCCCGATATTCCCACGTGATCAAAACTTATGCGGGTGAAACCGCGGGGCGCTGATGCTCACAGTAACTTGTAATCGCTGTATTAGGTAAAAAAAAGGTATACTTACGAGGTGCGTTGTTATCTGGCGGAGTTGCAGCGTCCTCGCACATCTTGGCGCAGTTCTCTTGACTCATCTTGTGCGCGTAGGGGGCGACTCTTGCTTTGTTTAACAGTCTGGTACTGTAAACAGACATAAAACATTTTATCTACATAATACAAATATTGTCCCACTGCTGAGCAAAGGCCTCCCCCATTTCCTTCCACTTCTCCTTGGCAGTGGGACAATACAGGCTAACGGAAAAAAAAAAATACAAATATATTCTATATCTATACTAATAATAAAGACTGAAGTGTTTGTTCGTTTTAACGCGCTAATCTCCGGAACTACCAGATTTGAAAACATCTTTTTGCATTTGTTAGCCAAATTCTTGAAAGGTATAGGCTTTTTAAGGGTCCGGCGGCGGAGCATGCGTAGTTCATATAAACGTAATACCAAAATAATTTATAAATCACACTAATATTATAAAGGCGAAAGTTTGTGAGTGTGTGTGTTTATATGTTTGTTACTTCTTCACGCTCAAACGGCTGGACGAATTTTGATAAAATTTTGTATGGAGGTAGCTGACACCTTGGATTAAAATATAGGCTACTTTTTATCCCGGTATTCTCACAGGATTGACATTTACGCGGGTGAAACCGCGGGACGCAGCTAGTACCAAAATAATTTGTAAATCAAACATATTCTTAAGGTAGTGTGTATTTATTCCGATTGGATTACAGAATATCTAGGTTCCCAAATATATATTTTGAAAGGACTCTGATATAAAGACGAGATATGAGGAATTTCAAATTTCTATAGAAAACTGATTTTTCTCATAACTCGTCTTTAAATAAGTGTCCATTCAAAATAATTATATATTTGGGAACCTAGATATTCTGTAATCCAAACGGAATAAATACACATACCTTAAGAATATGTTTGACTAACAGCGCCCCGCGCTTTCACCCGCATAAGTGTCGGTCCCGTGGAAATATCGAGATAAAAAGTATCCTATGTCTTATTCTGATGTATAAGCTATATTACTGTAAAGTTTCATCAAAATCCGTTCAGTAGTTTTTGCGTGAAAGAGTAACAAACATCCTCACAAACTTTCGCATTTATAATACTCGCTGCGCCCCGCGGTTTCACCCGCATAAGTCTCGATCCCGTGGGAATATCGGGATAAAAAGTATCCTATGTCCTTTCCTGGGACTCAAACTATCTCTATGACAAATTTCATCTAAATCGGTTCAGCGGTTTAGGCGTGAAAAGGTAACATACAGACAGACAGAGTTACTTTCGAATTTATAATATTAGTATGGATTAGTAGGATAGTACCACACCCCGGACACTCCATACAACGCTCGCAAAATAATTACCTACTACTACTACATTAAAAAAATTACGTTTGTATACGTATGAATGTGTGCGTGAGGTAGGTACTTGTGTTTACGAGCTAGCGCTCTTGTTAAAGAACTGCGACGAATACGCCGAAGTGCGGGTTGGGGTGCGGTAACTGATGTTAGTGCGGGGAAGGGAGTGGCCTTTCTGTACGTAGTACTTTAAGTATTCTGTGATAGTAGCACAGAATACTTAAAGTACTACGTACAGAACGGACACTCCCTTCCCCGCACTAACATCAGTTACCGCACCTCACCCCGCACTTCGAGGTTACCGTCGCAGTTCTTTAACAAGAGCGCTCGCAAACACAAGTACCTCACGCACACATTCATACGTATACAAACGTCATTTTTTAATGTAGTAGTAGTAGGTAATTATTTTGCGAGCGTTGCCGCGTTGTATGGAGTGTCCGGGGTGTGATAGTAGTAAGAAGGAATAGGAAAGTAGGAATTAGTAGGATTTACAAATTATTTTGGTATTACGTTTGTATGAACTACTCATGCTGCGCCGGTCCCTTGACATCATGCCATGACCATTAGGAGCCGAGAAAAAAGAAATTCAGAAAGAATGCTAACCGAAAACGAAGTACTAGCGCGGGCAAGTGATGCGATGCGACGCGACGGGTCGGGGAAACAATAAATTTCACGCGGACGAAGTCGCGGGCAGAGGCTAGTCTATAAATAAAATTGAAGTATCAGTTTCTAATGTAAAAAAGGATGAAACAAGAAAGTACCTTCCCGTGGTCGTATGCCGCTGTACTAACATATTATAAGCTGTGGTAGCATGCGACCACGGGAAGGTACTTTCTTGTTTCATCCTTTTCAGTAGTCGGGTTTTAGTTTTTAAACCTTTTTTTTATTTAATTATTTTAGGGCTTATTTCAGTAATACTTATATTTTTGAAATGTGCTAATTAAGCTCTTTCATTTGATACCCCATAAGGCACCATCCCAAAATATTTATTTTTAAATTCATTACTTTATGTCCTCTAGAAGGCGCCATATTGAATTTAGCGTGACGTCACATACCAGCGGACGGTCAAGACGCTTCTAAAGATACCTCATTTGTCAAATTATTATAAGTACTTTTGAAGTTATGAGGGAACAGATGAACATACATACATCATACTTACATACATACCGGTCAAAATCATAACCCTCCTTTTTGCTTCACCGTAGTCGGGTAAAAATAACATCTTTTTACTAAATGCCTCATCATCTGCCTAGCCTTTTCCCAATTATGTTGGGGTCGGCTTCCAGTCTAACCGGATGCAGCTGAATACGACGCACGCGATGACGACGTTACGGGCATTCAGAAACCCCAAAGTCTGACAACCAGTCTTACTAAGGGGTATCGTGTTACTAAGTAACCGGAATGAGGTGATCAGACAGGCAAGCGTTCCATGTAAAATACTGGTATACAGATACATCCGGTTAAGACTGGAAGCCGACCTCAATTTAGCTCAGAAAAAAACTAAAACCCGACTACTGAAAAGGATGAAACAAGAAAGTACCTTCCCGTGGTCGCATGCTGCCATAGCTTTGTATAGTTAGTACAGCGGCATGCGACCACGGGAAGGTACATTCTTGTTTCGTCCTTTTCAGTAGTCGGGTTTTAGTTTTTAACTTATTTTTTATTTAATTATTTTGGGGCTTATTTCAGTAACGTTTATATTTTTGAAATGTGCCAATTAAGCCCTTTCATTTGATACCTAACACGGCATGATTATAAAAAAAAAATATTTTAGGTCATTTTTTATTTATTTATTTATTTTTAAATGTCCTTAAATGTCCGCTAGAGGGCGCCACATTTAATGTATTGTGACGTCACATAGCCTATAACCAGCGGACTATCAAGACGCTTCTAACGATACCTTATTCGTCTAATTATGACAAGTAGTTTAGAAGGTATGAGGGAACAGATGAACATACATACATACATACCGGTCAAAATCATAACCCTCCTTTTTGCTTCGCCGTAGTGGGGTAAAAAGAGGCAATCATATCACTTGGTTTTAGTACATTTTTATATTTTATTTATCCTTTTG
Organism: Amphipoea lucens; assembly: GCA_947508005.1. NCBI lineage: Eukaryota > Metazoa > Arthropoda > Insecta > Lepidoptera > Noctuidae > Amphipoea > Amphipoea lucens. The sequence continues at coordinate 8,454,489 of OX382385.1, forward strand.
ATAGATTCTTATTTTGTAAATGTGAGGACTTTGTAGGCCTTGTAGACTTTAGAACAGTAGACCATTTTTTATTTTATCAAGTACCTGGTACTTGTTGACAGGCTTCCACTGTCCTCCCATACCTACTGTAATTTGAAAACATTGTAAAAGCTAATTATTTTTAAAAGAGTAACCGTGGAGTTTCTTGCCGGTTCTTCTCCATAGGAAACGACAAATTGGAACCGTGCAACTAGCTTCTGACGTTTCGTAAGTGCCCATGTAGGTAGGTCTAGGTATATGTGAAATAAAATATTTTCATTTTGAAAGGTTAGACATTTGCCCCATTATTTATAAAGTTTGCATAAAGTTATGTATGAGACGTTTAAACGTTCATAAATCATAAGTTCGTAAATCATTAGGTACTTAATTTTCTACATGTTTATAAATAACACTCATAATTAATTTTTTAAATGTCGTAGCATCATGCTGAGATAGGAGCCTTTTGGCCTCGTATAGGACTTTCCGTTTTATTATTCTTTTTGTTACTCAATTACTTAAAAAAAAATTGTTTTTTTTTTTGACTGTGTTTAGTTTAGTTTGTGATCTTCCTGTACGAGTCACAATAAATACTTTTTCTTTATAAAGGTGAGTGTAGATTAGAGTATTTACTTGTAAGTGTTTGGCCAGACTGGGGCGCGGGCGCGGGTGCGGGAACGCGCGCGGGCTGTCTGTCCGCAGTGGAGCGAGGCTGCGTTCTGCGTGTTGTCGTGTCCAGTGTTTGTCAAAATATAATATGGATGAAGAAGACTTATTTTTACTAGAAAAAAGGCTCGAACTGGTTTTGAGAACACCGGGCCGCCCGCGCCCGCGCCGCGCACCCTCTGCGGCCACTTGTATGAACGAGCTATGGCGTGAGTTGCCCGCGCGCTCCCCGCGCCGCTCACCGCGCCCGAGTGCCTACTATGGACACTCAAAGGAAGTTCATATATTTGAGTACGCCGCGCCGCGCCCGCCACGCGCCCGCGCCCCAGTCTGGCCAAACACAGAAAATCAAGCACTCGCCGTTTTTAAATTTTATTGCACCGCACTTCGAACATGACACCCGCTGTTTTGTTATAACATGATTTAAAAAAAAAAAACCTTTTTTACAAAAAAGAAAACGACCGGGTTCCAAAAAAAAAAACATTACAAAGTGAAAAATCACTTTAATTTCGGAAGTTGGTTCCGCATTTTCGTTTTTTGACACCGTCTTCCGAAGTTAAAGTTATTTTTCACTTTGCAGTGTTAGACTGGAAGCCGACCGACCCCAACATAGTTGGGAAAAGGCTAGGCAGATGATGATGAGCAGCACTAGCAGTAGGTACATACCTGGCTATAGATCTTGGTAAGGTATTTAGCGGCGTGGCGCGGCGCTGCCGGCCGCACGCCGCAAGACACCCCTCACACCGGTGCAAGCGCATCTGCAGACAAGAGAACATAAACATTAATATTTGGAGTAGGATTTACAGCAGAAAACAGCAGTCTTGGACTCAGCTCCTAAGAGCCGTTCCATAAGGTGCGGTGAGGCGGAGCCCCAGTTAATGTTGGTATTGGTTTACTAAAAGTTTGCAGTTAAAAATACGTGTGGCACTCGGGGACTGCCGCTTTAAAGCTGTTGATAGCATTTTTTTATCAACTTATGCGAGCTTCGTACAGTCTACACGCATACGTCTAGTCGCACGCACGCAAACACCGTGCCGAAGTCTGCCGAACTGAAACGACGTTAGACGATGCACGGCTTTCAACGCCGCACCGCTGTGCCGCGGCCGGTCGGAGTAGGGGTGTTAGGTTTATTTTCGTAACGGAATTTCTTGATTCGGTCACCGCGCTCAAAGCCCGCGATAAAAGCTATGCAATAGCTTAAAAAAAACCGTACTTCGTCTAAGACGTGTAAAACGCTCTAATTATGTCAACTATTCACCCCATTAAGGCTTTGCATCCAGCTACCAAACACCCTATATTATAGAAAGAGACAGAGAAAGAAAGCCGCATGGACGGGCATAACGCTTTTTCGTTACGTGAAGATTTTTTTTTATTGCTGAATTGGCTCGCTCTTGACCTCGATCACGCCTGATGGAAAGCGATGGATGAGGCCTATGATGGAACGAGAGTGCCCAGAAGATGCCTAAGGCACTGGAACTCCCACGCATCGACGAAACACAGCAGGCTGCTTGACGCCGGATTCCGGTGGGAGGGTGGTCGCAAACCAGGCGTGCTTTAGCCCTACCACCGCAAGAATTGGCCAGTCAAATAAGGTGTTGGGTGTGACTGTCCAGGATGCGCCGAACGTTCAGTTGAGTAACTGGCGGAACAAACTGCGCTACACGAGGAGGCTTCTTCATGCATCCCAAAAAATGTCTACCAGTTTACTCCTACCGCAATCTACGTTAAAGAACTTCGTTCCAAAATTCACCTTATCAGTCATCGTTCTGATGGTTAGGTTTCCTTGTTAGCCACGAGCCACTTACAAACACATGTCACAGACACTTTTACACCAACATATAAAAATTATTTTGCGTATTATTTTAAACACTTCTACTACACCTAAGTCCTCTAATCGATCTCCTAAAAGTGACTAAGTTACTAGTTCCTACAAAAGATAATATTAAGAAAGATTACATAAACTCAAATAATATCTAAATTATCTACATATTATTATTGTGTGATAATGTCAATCGAGCCGCTTACATAATCTGCGTTCGCGATTATTTGCCAAAAGTGTAAACAAATATGGAAAAACAACTTTAATTCCTACATGATAAAGTTCAGTTTACGCTACAACTTCAAACATTTTTATAACTTTTTTCAATAGTGCTATTCACTCTGAAATCAACTTAATTGTCATTGAAATAAAGTTGATATTTGTTTAACTTGAAATAGGATGGGGGTGTTCAGCATTGCGCACTTTTTACTATAAATATATTACCAAGATGTGATTCATCGTCACGCACTTTTTCTAGATAATGTTTTTATCAGTGATCGGAATTGGCTGAGTATATTTACCTAAGCTTCGGAGAACAGAGACAGAAAGTGGAGACTTCCTTACGACGACATTTTTTTTTCCCGGAATTCGGGAAAATTCTTAAATTTAAAGTTGAAACAAACAAATAACAACACAAACAACAACAACAACAACAACAAACAACAAGAACATTTATTTTAAGTAATGTTTGTTTGAATCTAGTTAGACGAAAATAAACATTACTTTTAAAACAAATAATCTAGTATATCGATTTTATTCAATTCCGAGCGGCCATTGTTGTTTACATCTTTGGAAAATTTAGCGCGGCCGGACCTTAGGTAATCGATTTTAAACATAGTAAATATGTATATTATTTTTCTTCTCATGATCGTATCTTTTTTTTTTCCAGGGATAGAATTTTTGATTGCCATAGTAAAAGTTACTATTGGCATAAGATAATTATGTAGATTACCATTGGTTTCAACTTTGGGCAACATCTTTAAAATTTTGGACCAATTCGTTGCATTGTCCTTTTTCGAACGGGTTACCTACTTGAGTGCGAAAGCCGTATCATCGAACTTTGTTTCTTCGAAAACCTGTCAACGACATTTCTATACTGCGAGACGCCTTGTTAAATCGACGTCTTGTTACTGCGAAGTTATGTTACTTCATGTCACAGAAGACTTAATAGTACTACGTACAGAAGGGACACTCCCTTCCCCGTGCTCATAATAATCAGATACCGCACCTCACCCCGCACTTCGAGGTATTCGTCGCCGACTCTTTAGCAAGGGCGCTCGCGAAATCGTATGAACAGCAGCACTGTACTGCTGACATGAACACACAATTTTGCGATTTAAAAGTTTTATTTGATTTTTAATCACGATGGTTGGATATTGTGGTACGTAAACAATTAATAAACAATTGAACTACAAGGTCACTCCATAATATTGCACACGTTCGGGCAGCTCCGTCGTCGTTCGGTTCGCCCGACACCGCACGACAGCCAACCCTACTAGAGTTCACGCACACATTTGCACGTGTACAAACGTCATTTGGTTATGTAGTAGTAATAAGTAATTATTTTGCGAGCGTTGTATGGAGTGTCCGAGGTGTTCATATGAAGCAATGGATTCTTCAAAATGATCCAGATTGAGATTGATATTGTGTTACGGAATTAGGGTGCAGGTCTTGACCCTCCTAGTTTATTCATGAATAATAACAATGAGTAACTAATGAATAAAATTCAAGTCTTTACCTACAAAAGGCCAACTGTACCTAAACATTGTTTAATGTGAATTTGATTTTCTATGCTTAATAGCTCAACATACAGAGTCAAATTAGCTGAAGAATAACCATCACATCTGCGGAGTTTCGATATGTGACTGTGTATATTTCGATTGAAGACTAGATTCCACTAAAAATTTTTATCATTTTAAAATACGGTCCGGACTGCAATGTGTCATCATCTGCCTAGCCTTTTCCCAACTATGTTTGGGTCGGCTTCCAGTTTAACCAGATGCAGCTGAATACCAGTATTTTATATGGAGCGACTGCCTATCTGACCTCCACAACCCAGTTACTGGGTAATACGATACCCCTTGGTAAGACTGTTGTCAGACTTTCGGGCTTCTGACGACCCGTAACGACTGTCAAAGATCCACGAATGACAGCCGGGACCAACGGCTTAACGTGCTTTCCGAGGCACGGAGGGGTATTGGTATGTGAAGATGGTCACCCATCCACGGACCAACCGCGGCAAGCGTAGCTTAACCTGATCGATCGACCCGTGCGGCTGTTATTTCTTAACCACAAGCACCTGTGTTAGCCGTAAAAGATAACACAGTAAAGATTACTGGCTGGAATTCCAGTTTTATCTAATGTTTTCTGATTATCTGACAATAGACAACCGCGCCCGAAGATAACCTGAGTTACCCTACTTTAAAAAAACGATAAAAGATTACAGTTCCTTAAGTTCTGAGTTGAGCTGCATGATTACGGACAAATACGTGCACTGACTGGACAGGTCCACTATTTCTATGTTTATGGGATGCACGAAGAAGCCTCCTCGTGTAGCGCAGTTTGTTCCGCCAGTTACTCAAGTGAACGCTCGCGCTCGGCGCATCCAGGACAGTCACACCCAACACCTTATTTGACTGGCCAATTCTTCCCTTGCGGTGGTAGGGCTAACGCCCGCCTAATTTGCGACCACCCTCCCACCGGAATCCGGCGTCAAACAGCCCGCTGTGTTTTGTCGATGCGTGGAAGTTCCAGTGCCTTAGTCATCTTCTGGGCACGCTCGTTCCATCATAGACCTCATCCATTGCTTTCCATCAGGCGTGAACGAGGTAAAGAGCGGGCCCATTCAGCAATAAAAAAAAATGTGGTTCCTTCCTCAAAAGATCATTTCAGACACCAATCTACATGGTCATCAAATGATCTAACCAAGATTATGTCAGGACTTTAAAAAAGACTGTGACCTTTGGGTTTGTTTCGGCCTTTCTTCTCGGAGGAGTCAGGTTGGATAGGAAACGCGGACCTCATTTAAAATATGATTGATATGGTATAGAGTTATGAGGAACAGGGTGTAAAGTTCACTCATACTCTATAGAAAAGGGAGGATCCTCCGACCAGACGGGTGTTGTGTCTGGCGGGTAACTGCCCGATGAATCATGTTGGGCCGTTGTATCTATGTTAGTTGCGCGGTAAACTCTGCTTGCGAGATGCAGGATATTGCGTGCCGTCAGTACCTATGACGCGTTGTTCGCATGTGGCGTTGTAGATACCGCTACTGAAGAGGTAACAGGCAGACAGACACACTTTCGAATCCATACTAATATTATAATTGCGAAAGTGTGTCTATCTGTCTGTCTTAGTTTTAATTATGTTTGGTATACTTTCATAATGTGCATTAATTCAGTTACACATTGTACATGTCGCAGGCAACTGGTTAAATTAGCCATTTAGTTAACTGCCTGGCCTTTGGAAGTACCTAGTGCTCGCCTCGCTTCGCCCTCTCGGCTTGCACGCGGTTGATCACAGTTCTAACCTAAACCATGTGGTCGGGATGCCCTGGCTTAGTTACTGCGACCAATTCGGCCCGCCCGTGATTTGTAAAGGTGCGTTTAAACGGCGCGCAAACACGCGAGCCGAGCCAGCCTCGGCGCGTGATGCAGCGCGCCACGCGCCGTTTAAACAGTTACGCTCGGCGCGGCTCGGCACGGCTCGGCAAAGTTCGTACGATCCATCGCTTGTCGGTTTTTTGACACGGATCAAAGGCGGGCGCGGTTCGGCTTGTGTTAATACGCGCCGTCTATACGAGTAGGCTTGCGTTCGGATTTAGCCGAGCCGCATATACACGGATGGCGCGGCTCGCGTGGGATCGTGCTACCCCGCGCCGTTTAAACGCAACTTTAAAGTTCCAACCTAAGGTATAATTATTGAATATCATTCAGGTCGTTAGTTGAACGGCCGCCGTTTAGTTAAAAGGCTAGGCGGTTAGCTAAACGGCTGATTAAACCAGTTGGCTGCGACATATACACGGCACGTTCGACGTGGATGCAAACTATGAAGTGTAACAGGCCATCTGCCAATTTCGTCACACAAAATATTCAAGAATGTCCGACTGAGCCATGTAGGGAACACGTTTTCGCATGGCATAGCAACACGGGTACGCTAGACACATGAGGAGTGATTATGTATTACCAATCTGTCAAATTTTCCCAATTGAATATGAACCTTATTTCTTTGTCGCAAAGTTGAAAATCTATCAAAGAAATTTGACAGATTGGGGAAGCTTGATGTGCTGGCGTCTTTACCTACATACGTCGAAAGCGCAAGTGGAATCGTGCTGGTGAAATTTCAGTTATGGCATGTCGAGTATTAGGCATATCGCATCCGCTACCGCGTGTATGCACGAGTTTCTTGCCCATTCTTCTCCATACGAAAACTACCTTTTGGAAGGGGCGACTAGAATCAATTCTATTTTAATGTAATTTTTGACGTTCAAAAGTGACTATCACACTTCACACCAGTGGCGGATTTACACATTTGCCGCCAGTAGGCTATTCAAATTTTGCCGCCCCTACTGACCTCTACAACAATGTCCCATGTCTTTTGTATACTGCTTCGTCTCTTCTTCAAAGTACTTAAAATGTTCTCGTTCATCAGCTACGAAAAACTTGCAAAGAGATTTGTAAAGATCGGCAACTGTGATAAAATCTACAGTAGAAGCCTGAATTTGAGCATTCACTTTGTTTATTCTTTCCAAAAAAATAACGTAGGTATATAAATATTAATCTTTAGAATTTCAGTAAGACATTTAAAAAAAAAATTGCCCCAATGCCGCCCCTAAAATCTGCCGCCCTAGGCTCCAGCCTACTCAGTCTATTGGTAAATCCGCCACTGATTCACACTAATATTATAAAGGCGAAAGTTTGTGAGTGTGTGTGTTTATATGTTTGTTACTTCTTCACGCTCAAACGGCTGGACCAATTTTGATGAAATTCTGTATGAAGGCAGCTGACACCATGGATTAACATATACGCTACTTTTTGTCCCGATATTCCCACGAGATCCACATTTATGCGGGTGAAACCGCGGGGCGCAGCTAGTTTTATACAAATAGATTTATATTTAATTATAGGTGAACAAACAGCTATTATAATAACCGAAGGAAAACAATTATATATTAGACATAGAGCTAATTACAGGTTCTCACGGGTAAAAACCGAAATAGTATCTAGTAGAAATCTTAGGATCACTAACAAGCACGATAGATAAGACTAATTAAGAACGGTAATTAGGGGGCCCGTGGCTAAATAATAACAGCCGCACAGGTCAATCCATCAGGTTAAGCTACACTTGCCGAGGTTGGTCTGTGGATGGGTGACCATCTTTACATACCGAGACCCCTCCGTGCATCGGAAAGCACGTTAAGCCGTTGGTCCCGGCTGTCATTCCTGGATCTTTGACAGTCGTTACGGGTCGTCAGGAAAGCCTGACAACCAGTCTTAACAAGAGGTATCGTATATTACCCAGTAACTGGGTTGTGGAGGTCAGATACATGTAAAATACTGGTACTCAGCTGCATCCGGTTACACTGGAAGCCGACCCTAACATAGTTGGGGAAAGGCTAGGCAGATGATGATATAGAGGTATGAGGAACAGAGTGTAAAGTTCACTCATACTCTATAGAAAAGGGAGGATCCTCCGACCAGACGGGTGTTGCGTCTGGCGGGCAACAGCCCGATGATTCACGTCGGGCTGTTGTATCTATGCTAGTTGCACGGTAAACTCTGCTTGCGAGATGCAGGATTTGCGTGACGTCAGTATGACGCGTTGTTCGCATGTGGCGTTGTAGATACACAACAACACATGATTGTGCTCATAATAACAAACAATGTTCCCAAGGAAACCATGACCCCAATCTTGCTGGTAGCAGCTGGATGATAGTTGCCGAAAATCGAGTTGAATGGCGTGCAATTGGAGAGGCCTACATCCAGCAAAGGACTGCTGTAGGCTGGTGATGATGATCCCAATCGAATCTCGGTAGAGGAGAAAACGAATCCAGCAAATCAGCGCTGGGATGTTTCTGTTAACATCTTACGTCTACGCAACGTTACTTTTTCTTAAATTCCTGTACCCCCCCCCCCCCCCCCCCACCTGAACAGAAGAACTTGTAGGGGACAAGTACTTCGTCTGTTTTAATCTATGTCTTATCCATGTTACTCTTTTTGACAGGTAAGTACAGCCAAGACAAAATAAACGTTTCATGTTTTACATAAAAATTAAATACTTAACGAAATTTTTTTTAGGGTTCCGTAGCCAAATGGCAAAAGACGGAACCCTTATGGATTCGTCATGTCTGCTCGCTGTCCGTCCGTACGTCACAGCCACTTTTTTCCGAAAGTATAAGAAAAAATAATAATAATAAGAACTATACTGTTGAAACTTAGTAAGTAGATGTATTCTGTGAACCGCATTAAGATTTTCACACAAAAATAGGCAAAAAAAGCAATAAATTTTGGGGGTTCCCCATACTTAGAACTGCAATTTTTTGAATTAAATTTTTTTTTTCATCAAACCCATACGTGTGGGGTATCTATGGATAGATCTTCAAAAATGATATTGAGGTTTCTAAAATATTTTTTTTCGAAACTGCAAACTGTTTTGCGCGAGAGACACTTCCAAAGTGGTAAAATGTGTCCCCCCCCCTGTAACTTCTAAAATAAGAGAATGATAAAACTAAAAAAAAATATATGATGTACATTACCATGTAAACTTCCACCGAAAATTGGTTTGAACGAGATCTAGTTAGTAGTTTTTTTTTAATACGTCATAAATCGTCAACAACTCAAATATAAAAATAAAAAAAATAAACATTTTATTTATATATTGTACGGTGGTACGGAACCCTTCATAGTGCGAGTCCGGACTCGCACTTGGCCGGTTTTTAGGGTTCCGGTATGTCACAGCCACTTTTTTCCGAAACTATAAGAACTATACTGTTGAAACTTGGTAAGCAGATGTATTCTGTGATCCGCAGTAAGATTTTCACACAAAAATAGAAAAAAAAACAATAAATTTTGGGGTTCCCCATACTTACAACTGAAACTCCAAAAATTTATTTTCATCAAACCTGTACGTGTGGGGTATCTATGGATAGGTCTTCAAAAATGATATTGAGGTTTCTAATATCATTTTTTTCTGAACTGAATAGTTTGCGCGAGAGACACTTCCAAAGTAGTAAAATGTGTCCCCCCCCCCTCTAACTTCTAAAATAAGAGAATGATAAAATTAAAAAAATATATATAATGTACATTACCATGTAAACTTCCATCGAAAATTGGTTTGAACGAGATCTAGTAAGTAGTTTTTTTTTAATACGTCATAAATCGAAAACCGCAATTTACCTTTCACAAAGTTACAACGAACTACAAGAACTTTTATATTATGTTACTTGCTGCTACGGAACCCTTCATGGGCGAGTCCGACTCGCACTTGTTTAATGTCCCATGCGTGCTCGATATTATGTCAGCAACAAGAAATGCCGATATGATCCACAACATGCCATGTGCACGTCTCGGTTCTCGTGTTCGTGACATATTATATGTTTTTTGTGCATTTATCGATAAACCTGTGACACAGATATATTATCAAGGTATTGTAGCGCTAGGTCAACCAGGTTTCCTTATAAAGATAATAATACACTATCAACCTGAAGTTCCGATACTCGTTCCAAGGAACGTTTAATGTATGCAACCAGTGTTTTTCATCCCAAGTGTATTGTACTCTGTTTTTGAGAAATAAATGTCTTAAACCATAACCTGAAGTTGCCACTGAAGGGCAAAGGCCTATTCACATAAGGAGTCGGAACGAACATTGAGCAGTGCAAGGCGCAAGAAAAATTCCATCAGTAATATGCAGTCGATCTAACAGTGGGTTTGAACACGCAGACGCTTTTCTTTGTGTAAATAATTGCATCACCACTGCTCTCAAAACGGCGAAGGAAAACATCGTGAGAAAACCGGCATGTCCTAGACACAAAAATTCGAAGACATGTGACATCTACCAACCCGCATTGGGCCCGCGTGGTAGATTACAGCCCACTCCCTCTCGATGAGAGGTGGAATGTGTCCCAGCAGCAGCTCGCACTGGGTGCTGGATTTGGACTAATTATCACACGTAGGTATGACACATAATAGGTATTAGACAGTCTGTAGCGGTATCTACAACGCCACATGCGAACAACACGTCACACTGACGTCACGCAAAATCCTGCATCTCGCAAGCAGAGTTTACCGCGCAACTAGCATAGATACAACGGCCCGACATGATTCATCGGGCAGTTGCCCGCCAGACACAACACCCGTCTGGTCGGAGGATCCTCCTCGCTTTTCATAGAGTATGAGTGAACTTTACACCCTGTTCCTCATACCTCTATAAGACAGTCATTTTGTTACATTGCCAATTTTAACTCGTTACGTCCGCATATCGATATAATATTACATAGTATATGATGCATTTATATTCATTGTCGCATTTTTAAGTACCTATTTATAAATGGCCAAGAAAATATTGCATGGCAACAATTATTTCCCCTGTCGCCTTGAGCAAGCAGAATCAGCCTATAATGTTCCCACTACTGGCACACAGACCTCCTTTCTTCGAGAGTGAGCTGTAGTCCACCACGCAAGCGCAGTGCGGGTTGGTAGATGTCACAAATATCTTCGAATTTTTGGTTCTAGGACACCCAGGCGGGTATTATTTTTTAAGGTTATGGCATCTCGTAGTTGACCTTGAGAGGTCATGACTACTTAACCGAACAATCTTGAGGTTGCCATAAGTAAACTCAAAGCCAGGCATGGGTTTTATTAATTACACTTCTCCCCAGCTCAAGTAGGTACTAGGAAGTCCTAGTACCTACTAGGAAGTGGTGAAGGGTGGTTTGTGGGGCTGTTTTTCGTAACTTGACGTTAAAAAAATGCGTAGATTTCCGGATTGGATGGATGGACTGGATTCCAGATTGACATCGTTATTAGAATGCCAATTGTTTTTTTTTTTTTTTTTTTATTGAGTTCTGACTTATGTACCCATTAACTGGGTTATGAAGGTCAAATAACTCGCTTCATGTAACATACTAGGACGTGGTGAAGGGCGGGCGTTTTGGAAGACTGTTTTATGTAATTTTAACGTACGAAAAGTGCTGATTCTCAGCCTAATTTGAATAAATGACATGATTGGTATTAAGCTGCATCTGGTTAGACTAGAAGCCAACCTCTACATAGTTAAGAAAAGGCTTGAAAAATTACGATAATGCAGCTTATGCAGGGTTTTTGATACATGGAAGAAGACATGTTGCGCCAGATAAATTGGGATATGTCTGAAGGATGTTTGATGACAATTATGAAGCGTTCTCTCTTAATTTTCTAAAAACATTTTCTTAAATATTTGTCTCAAATCAAAAGTCATTTATTCAGATTAGGTTGAAAATCAGCATTTTTCGAACGTCAAAATGACATAAGACCGTCCCCCAAAACGCCCACCCTTCACCACCCCTTGACTGACAACCTCTTACATATATTTAAAATATCAAAGCCACCGAACCCGGAAAGCAAAACCCACTAATGACATTATTTGTTTACACTTGGTATTGGCGATAGATGTCAAACATTATCTACCTATGTAAACAAATGACATACACGTGACCGTTTGTGATGCTATCAACAAAGACACAGACTCGTCAGAATGTATTCATTGACCCTTCAAACTCCGGGTTACACGAGGCTATTTTTTTAAGCTACGATTGGTAAGAAAGAAATAATAGTAGATTGCCTGAGTTGCAAGCATAGCTAATTCCCGCCACCACAGATAGTACCGCCACAAAACTTTTTTTTTTTTAATTTTCATCATTTGTCATTCGACTTGGGTACTTCATACTGCCAAGTCACAAACACGTCTCTTTGCGTTTTTAAATAAATAATGACAACTATTTTACCTGATTTTATTAAATTAACGATAGAAAACACGGAAGTGGTATAAATTAAAGAAAATGAAATAAATCACGACTTTAATTTGCGAAGTTTTATTGTGCGTGTGGCTGTTGGGCCTGATTACCTTGTCTTAGAAAAAAAATTTACTTTATGCACTAGAACATAAAAAGCGATTTTATGTCGCCTAAGCACAACATAAAGACGAAGTTTTAGAGCATGAGAAGTGAAAAAATTATTTATTGGGGCTCGCACAGCATAATCAGCCTATAATGTTCTCTCTGTGATGCTGCGAAATTTAAAAATAAGTGTCGCAGCGCTGGTATTCTATTTAATCCGATTCAGCCTGTCCCTTGCTGCCCTACCCCAGCGATCGACACCCTAAACTGAGGTCCGTACCCCACAGGCAGTGCCCGTAGCATGTAGTCGCTTAGATTTAAGTTTTTTAAGCCCTGGCTGGAGGCCTAAATTTATTGAGGTACTAATAGGAAAGCCTGGTTAGGTAGCCGACAACCTCCTGGATTGAACAGCGAGAAGCCATTTATAAAAATAAAAAAGTGCTGGTAATTCTGATAGCAAACAAGTCATATTGTTATCCTATCGGTAATAACGTAGTTGACATTGAACATTTTGTTATTTACAATTTTTAAATGATATCCATCTTAAATTCTTAATGAGTTGACATTGAAAATTTTATTGTAGGTAATTTTTTTTACTTTTTGTTTTATCATGTTGTTAATTTTGATGACGATGTTGCGAATTACGATGTTAATTTTTAAATGTGTTAGGTACTTGTATTATGAATGTTAAATTTTTGAAGTGAAAACTTCTTTAGCGGCGTTGTACACTTTTTTTGTAATAGGTCAAAAATGTTAAACTCGCGTCAGGACACGTGACCTGAACGAAAATTCGTGAGACGGATGGAGAGTAGACAGCCAGCGCGGCGTAGGAGAGGAAGTATCCCCCTCTCTTTCTACGACGCGGCGAAAATGTATGCCTGCTGTTTCGTTTAGGCGGCGCAGGGCGCTTGCGCGAATGTTCGTGTATGTTTATGTTACAGCGTGCCACGCGCATCCATGGATGGTGACAGCTGATGGCTCGACCGTCTGTGTAGTGGCCACACTGCTGTGTATTCGTAAAATTCGTGTATATAAAGTGTTTAAAATATGGAAATTGAACAAAGTGCATCTATTAATGAAAAATATCAAAAATGCACAACGTTAATATTCAAGTTTTCACTTCTGCCGGCACTCCCGGAGTGCAACCCGTCTTTTATTTCTTTTTATCCTATGGAACGATTTCAAACACAATATAAATTGTTTGTGAATAAATTGAATTGTATAACTATATAGGAATAGCCAATAGCATGTATGTAAACGAACCTCAAAATATAATATTCTTTAGTATAATAATAATAATAATAAATAATTTTATTTCAGGTATTATACACCCATATAGAATTCAACCAGATTACAAATTACAGATTACAAATTACAAATCATTCATTAATTAATCAAAAATTAAAATTATTAGTTCGTCATTATTATCAATTCGTCATTATTACCATCATCACTTGATTACATCGTAGTCAATACTGAGATTGAACAATTCTGTTCTAGACACGAAAATTGTGCGAAATACAGTGGTTACAATATTATTATTTTTACAGTTCAACAATCGTGTTCGAAATGAAGCTCTCGTCCTTCTCAGAACGGAAAAGAAGTCGCCCACTCGGTTTTCAAAGAACATACCAGACGCGCTACACCGCCAACGTAGGTTAAACAAGGCCCGGAACGCGTTGTTGTACTGCACACGAAGTGAGTTGTAAGCTCTCCTCGTGTACTGGTACCAAAGTTGGCCGGTGTAGAACGCCTGGCAGTAGGCCTCGAAAAGTGTTGCTTTCACTTGCTTGGAACAATGTGCAAACCGTCTGGCAAGCATGTTGCTTCTACAAGCAATGCCCCTTCTTTGCCGCTCCAAATCATTGTCATCGGTTAAATTTTCATTCAATATATGTCCAAGATACTTAAAGGTGCTAACAATTTTTAATTTAGAGTTATTTAAAGTGATGGGTAATACAGTCTCAGGACCCTTTCCATATTTAAAAATCATAACTTCAGTTTTCTGAACATTGTACATCAGCTGATGAGCAGCCGCATATCTCTCACAAATCCCCACGAGTAATCTAAGACCATTGGCCGAGGGGCTGAGCAGCACCATATCATCTGCATAGCTTAGGTTATTTACGCTTATGCCGCCAACATTGCATCCGACTCTGGAGCTGCTCAGCTCCTCGATCAACTCATTGACATATAAATTAAACAAAACGGGAGAGGTTACTCCCCCTTGTCTTACACCACAAGTAAGTCTGTAGGGTCTAGAATAAGCATTGCCCCACCTAACTTGGTTAACTTGATTGTCGTACCAATATTCCAGTACATTTACAATATCTCGGGGGACTTTAGTATCGCGCATTTTGTCCCATAATATATCATAATTAATAGAATCGAACGCTCGACTTAAATCCAAAAAACACGCAAACACTGAGGTTTTTCGTGCTATATATTTATGAACAGTATTTTTAAGAGCAAATATAGCGAAGTCGGTTGACATACGTTGTCGAAAACCGAACTGCGCATCACTTAACGGAATGTTATTTTCGTTCAAATGATGAGAAATGAGGCGTTCAAATATTTTAGAAAGCACTGTTGCTAATGAGATTGGCCGATAATTAGACAGACTAGATGAGTCTCCAGTTCTATTCTTTATAATAGGTATCACTGTGGTCTTCATAAAATTTTGCGGTAAATAATTGTGATCAATACAAGAGTTAAAAAATGTTGCAACCTTATCAAATAATAATGGTCCAGCAAACAAAATGTGCTCAACGCTGAGCCCGTCGTGGCCCGGAGACTTGCCATGCTTCATGCCTTTAACACAGGTGAAAACATCGTCTGCTGAGACATGCAGTCGACTGGTGTCGCGCGGCTGACATTTCGAGCGTGACCCTACACTCGAGCCACCACGGGCCCCACCCAGCCCAGTACATGGTGTGGGCGGATTAAACTTATTCATAAACAAGTCAGCAATTTCATTATGATCCTGACTACCTTCTACCGACACCGGCATACTAGGTTTAAGTTTCAATTTATTAGTTTCTTTCCAAAATTTAACAAAGTCCCTGTTATGCCGGTGTGTGGCTAAGATGTCCATCTTTATTTTGTTTTCATTCATTTGGCACCATTTCAACTTATTTTTAAATTCTTTACGGGTCAATAGCATGTCGTCATACAATTTACCCTGCCTAGGGCACCCATACATGTTCCATGTCTGAAAACATGCCCTAGCTATATCATGAAAGCCCCTCACATGATAGTTCCAGCCAATCACCTTTTTCTTTTTATGACAGATTTTACCCACGTATGTTGTCAGAGCAGCTTGTGAGATACAGTCAATAATTTGCTCATAGTAAATATCTATGTGTGGCAGGTGACTTGAACCATCACATGCATGGCCATTGCATGGAAAGTGCAGCCAGTCATATCTATCAATATACTTATCACACAGTTCTGCATATTTACATTTTTGTTCATAACTGCGATTACCCCATATAACCTTATTTATTTTACTGCAACTTTCTTGCACAGACTTCGGTACTATACCATCAATATCGCAATTTATTATCATAGGAAAGTGATCTGACCAAGAAACATCGTTTAATATTTTAATATCCTTTAAGATATTAAAAGCAGAATGTGTGACAAGACAGTGATCCAACCAGCCGCACGTTCCATGCGCATCACTCATATAAGTATATGTATTTGAGTACATACCGAGCGCTTCAACATCCGCACATATCCAATTTTGATCGCGGCAATAAGCAAATAACTCATTACCAAATAAGCTATTAGACCGAGAACTATTTGCGTTAAAATCACCAACTATCAAGACACTTTCCACATCACTATTCTCAATCACAGCACTAACAACACCCAAACATTCCGTAAAGAGCGCCAGGTTATCCGGATCTTCCGTGGGCATGTACACCGACATCACAATAAAACTGCGATCACCCTCAAGTTGGATACATACGGCCGCTACGCTCGTCGAACCCGTGTAGATCGGTATCACATTAGCAAAGGTTGTTTTCCTCCACAAAATAGCCACTCCACCATACGGACGACCTTTAAGGGTGCCGGCAGACATGTCCACCGCTGACAAACCATGGTACGCAAACTCCGGATGGATGCTATTAAGGTAATCCAGATCGTCCGGTATTAGCCAGTGTTCTTGCAAGGCAATCACTTCGTTGTCTTTACAAAGATCTCTGATATGGTCACACGAGCGCTTAACCGATCTACAATTGAATGAGGCAATGCTAACCTTCATTTTAGGCCTCAGCAGGGGTGTTGCGATATTCCGAATACCTTCGCCTAAGTCCGAAACGCCTGTACTCCTGTATAGGTTTACCTGATCGCACTACGATTTTAATAGGATAAAAGGACACTGCTGTCCATCCTCGCAGCGATATAATAACACTGGCTTCTGCCCGCGACTTCGCCCGTGTGAAAATTCACCCTCCCCCCATTCATTTCCCACTCCGCCCCTAAGACGACCCACTGACCCACTTCCTTCGAAAAACCCTTTCTTAGTAGATACCTAAAAACTCTTCACACAAAATAAAACACTTCGAAAAACCCTTTCTTAGTGGATACGTACTCTTCACAAAGAACACACCCTCCAAATTTCATGTCTCTGGGACCAGCGGTTTAGGCTGGGCGTTGATATATCAGTCAGTCAGGACTTTGAATTTCATACAGGGTCCCATTAAAATAGATGGACAAATTTTAACACAGCGCCTCAGTACGTCTAACCAAAGATATCCAATCAAAAAAAAAACACTGATTAAAGTGATTTTATTTTGACCTAAAATAATAAATTACCGGCACATTAGTGTATTTTCGTTAGCTGATTATTTTTCTTGTAAGTATCGAATGCGTTTTTCTTATACAGAATGAAATTGAACACATGCGACAAATCGAAATGGGAGATTGTACTCATTATTATGAACAACTTTTACTATGGGACCGAACCTGAAATCGCGAAAAAAAAATCAGCTCTTCCCTACATTTATGTTCGCATAACTCATCAAAATGTAGGGAACAACTGATTTTTTTTTCGCGATTTCAGGTTTGGTCCCATAGTTAATCAATCAATCAATACAATCTCCCATTTCGATTTGTCGCATGTGTTCAATTTCACCATGTATTATTTTTTTTACCATCGTCCTTATTTTGGTGGTCTGAATGATTTCTAAAAGTTTGTCCATCTATTTTAATGGGACCTTATAGATAGATAACATCACGTAAATCGCCTTTAATATTATTCACATAAAGAGAAACATAATACAACTATTTATATTAAAATCCAATGCAGAAGGCAGAGTTGTACACTTCAAGCACCCAATTTTGCCGGTAAAGTCCTGTCCTGTCACTGAACGTTATAGAAGACAAGCCTACTGCCCTTAAACAGGCAAAAATCTAGACACCCAAATAAAGTTAAAATTTCCTGATAGGAAAAACGAATATTAAACTATATGAACGGGGAATTGAGTCTAGATTTCTAGAACTCTTATCAAAATTGATCGAGAAAAGAAAAACAGGTTTTGCTGAGACTTTGTTGTTTTGTTTTTTATTTTCTTATTTGTATTTGTAATGATATGTACGTGATTACTAGTTTATTTATTTATTTATAAGTATGTATTAGGTATGTTGAAACTGTGTGTACTCCCCGTCACTTTTCCCTAAGGGTTCATTAGAAAACCAGCGTCAAACAGCACCTGTCTGGCATTAATACTGAAATGAACCTTTTTGGCGCAGTCGTGAGTAGCGTTGGAAATGCCGAAAATAACTATTTGTTTTTTTCACGAAAAAAAAACAAATTGTGGTTTTTTCCGTTTTTTTCGCATGTTGCATTTTTTTTTTGTTACATTTTTCTTTCTTTTCTTTCTTTCTAACTCCACGCTTAGTCGTCGCAGTTAAACACGAAGGCAGTAAATACTGGAGTCTGAGAAATCACATCATAAATACAGAGTGCAAACAAAATAAACACATTGAAACAAACTTACTTGGTGAATAGTAATAACTCCGGCTTGTTCCGTCATTTTAAATTAAAATTATTTAACAACACAACTAAAACACTAATATCACAGATTGAATAAATAAATAAATAATTTAGTTTTCTCTTCTTTATCACAGCATTATCACTTAGTCATCCTCTATGTCCAAATCCCACAGATTCGCAATACCACTCAGCAGTCTCCTAATAACAGAATCAACGATCGTATTTAAAAATATGCAGTAATAAAATAATATCCACCAACATTCGATAACAATGTTTAAGTCTGCCGCGGACATCTACACAACACGTGTTCACCGCGCGGCGGTCATGCACTGAATGTGGTGTTTGCTGTCAGGAATTCGTATTTGGAATCTGCGCGGGCGCCGATAGCGGTTATCAACGCGCAGTGAGTGACGTAGTGACGATCATGAATAGTTATTGGGTTGTGCATTGTGGTCAGCAGGGTGATGGTTCATGCAGTTATTTTGTTATAGGTTAAATTTATCGGCTAAAATGGTTCTTAGTTAACGCAAAATGGCCATTACATTATTCCTTACGAATGGTATGTTTTTGATGCTGCAGGCTAATATTACAAAGTGATAAATAACTTTCATTTCGGAAGTCGGTGTCGTTGGTTCCGCATTTTCGTTTTTTTGACACCGACTTCCGAAATTAAAGTTATTTATCACTTTGTAGTGTTTTTTTTTAAATCGGTTGTTTTTTTTTGTTAAAAAGTTTTTATTTTTCACTTTTTAGTTGTATGTACCTACCCCACAAAAAAGTAAACGAAAAGATCGTTAATGTAGAAAATGTAGGTAAATTTTTAGATTTTTGTTGATTTTTCAAAAACCGCTTATCCGATTTCGATAAAATTTTCATGTAACCATTTGGGAAGTATACCCTTTCCAACAAAAAAAGAATTTTTCAAATCGGTCCAGGCGTCTTCGAGAAATCGGGGAACATACATAAAAAAAAAAAAAGATTCCGACGAATTGAGAACCTCCTCCTTTTTTTGAAGTCGGTTAAAAACTCAGTACGTTTTGCTAGAAAGATCTATGAAAAAGATGCATGAATAGGAAATCTGACAACCAGTCTGAACTAAGGGGAATGGTTTTACCTAGTAACCGGGTTGTGGAGGCTAGATAGGTAATCGTTCCGTGCACGATACTGGTATTCAGTTGCGTCCGGTTAGACTGGAAGCCGACCCCAACATAGTTGGAACAGATTAGGCAGAAGAAAGAAAGAAAATACGTTTGTTTGCGGTGAAAATGACGCAAAAAGAACAAACACAAAAAATAAAATAAAAAGGTAGGGGGAAACATGCGTCACATCCACGCAAAACGGCTATCGCTCAGCATTATGCTGCGACCCTATGCAAGACAGAGCCTCAGCGCTGGATTTCAGCGACAGCCGGCGCTGACGCAGTAAAAGAACTAAAAACGAAGAAATAAAATCTTTTTTAGAGAGAAAAAAAAACAAGTGACTTACAAAATAATAAGACAATGCAAAGTGAAAAATAACTTTAATTTCGGGAGTGGGTGGCAAAAAACGAGAATGCGAACCCAACGACACCGACTTCCGAAATTAAAGTTATTTTTCATTTTGTAGTGTCTTATTTGGAAGTCGGTTGTTTTTTTTTTTTTCAAAAAAAGTGTTTATTATGACATTGTATATTTAATACACTCGTTAACCGGTAGTGTCACCCTATTATTGGTAGATACCTAAGACGTCACAGCGAGGGTCGTAAGTTCAATTCGTGATTTATTCAAACTATTCACGCATTGCCTGCAAACGTTCTCAACTTAAAAATGCTTGCTTGGATGAATGAACCTATATATATTTATTTTTTTCTTTATTTAATTAGGGAGTTTTATGACCGCAATGCGTATGACAGTCCCACAGCGTACCCTAAATACATACTGCTACGGATCACATTTGGGCCATGAACCTGAACACTCTTCGCATCATCACCATTTGGTTGAGACAGAATATTATGGAATGTGCCCATATCTAGTTGGTTCAACTTTAAGACGTCAAACAGATCACTTCTATGAGACCCATATCAAACACATTCCATCAATAAGTGATGTAAGTCTTCCTCAACTCCACACTCCACATGAACCCATATATTTGACGTTGTTTAGTTGCATTATTAAGAAAGATGATATGGCTAGAAAGGGGGTGACTACGGAGATGACGGAGATGTCGGCGTAAAACGACGGTGCGGCGCGGGCGCAACGGTGTGTTGTGCCGCACCGTCAAATAAATGAGGATAAGGGCAGAAAGAAGATGGTGAAGAAACATCCTTACGGGTCAACTCACACAGCGATGCGACGCGGCGCGCAGTTTTCAAGATAGCAATACAATTATAGACCTTACCTACTACACAAAAGGTACACAATTCTGTGTGTCTACTACGTCGAGCTACGCCGCGCGGCCGTCCTCACTGATGTGTACGTTTTTGTGTAGTAGATAAGGTCTATAATTGTATTGCTATCTTGAAAACTGCGCGCCGCATCGCGTCGCGGTGTGAGCTGACCCTAACCGGTCAAGCGTCGCGGTTCGCCGTTCGGCGACGAAATAATAGAAAATCAATTGTGTCTCATTAGCGGCGCTTGACAGATTAAGAGCTCTTACACACGAGCGGCATGTTCCCAACGGCAGAGGTAACTGCAGCCGTCGACGCGCGTCGGCGGCAACCGTCGACGCGTCGACGGCAACAGTCGACGCGTCAACGGCAGCCGTCGACATTTCAACTTCGAAGATATAGGTCGACGGCTGCCATCGACGCGTCGACGGTTGCCGCCGACGCGCGTCGACGGCTGCAGTTACCTCTGCCGTTGGGAACATGCCGCTCGTGTGTAAGAGCTCTAAGAGGAAATGCGGTCGGAGAGACATTTGAAAAAGCCTAAGTAAAAAGTCATAATTCGAGGTTTGTTTTTCGCCTATTTCCTCCTCCAATATTAGACCAATTTAAAAGATATTTCATAACTGAAAAACTTTTTAACAAAAAAAAAACCGACTTCCAAAAAAACACTACAAAGTGAAAAATAACTTTAATTTCGGAAGTCGGTGTCTTTGGATCTGTATTTTAGTTTTTTGCCACCGACTTCCGAAATTAAAGTTATTTTTCACTTTGTAGTGTTTTTTTGGAAGTCGGTTTTTTTTTTGTTAAAAAGTTTTTATTTCACGCTTTTTAGTGGGTCTGCTTCTAATTTATCTCAATTACAATAGCCTAGTGTCAACTTTCTCATCGCCTTTTACAAAATATTGCTTTTACCGATGCAGGGAAGTTAATTGTTGAAGAGTTCTCCTGGTCCACCATCAGCTCCATATCACCATTCACATTGTGCCGAGCGTAAATTGCTTAGCAACCATGTTAAAGTATCGAATCGCAACCCGTGAAATAGTACGGAGATATTATTGAGTAGTTCCGGTGGCCATCTGTGGTCTTCATCATCAGTTCCACTTCACCAAATGGTGCTTTCCGAGAGCAAATGCACGAGTGTTACTATAAATAATTTTGAAAGAATTTTCTTTTAACTCCAAGCCGTTGAGGAGTTGTACCTTCCATCATCAGCTCATCCACCTGAGATGATGATTATCAGATGCAAATACTTAAACAGCTTTAGAAAATATATGAAAATGGTACTATGTGCCTATAAAATTTGAAGGTTGCCCTCGATTTCCCTGGGATCCCATCATCAGATCCTGACCTGATGATCATGCAACCACTTGGGAAGTATACCCTTTCAAACAAAAGAAAAATTTTCCAAATCGGTCCAGGCGTCTTCGAGAAATCGGGGAACATACATAAAAAAAAAAAAAAAAAAAAAAAAGATTCCGACGAATTGAGAACCTCCTCCTTTTTTTGAAGTCGGTTAAAAAGAAGGATATATACTGTGTCTCTATGTTTTTCTTTTATTTTCATTAATAGTTGTCAAATTTGTAAACTACTAAGCCTCTGTTAACAGCGGTTTTAATCGGAATTTTTTTTAGCATTTTTTGTGGGTTCCAGTGCTTATAAAAATATATCATCAAAAAGGAAAACATAGGGACATACAAGTAGTTAATCACACTAATATTATAAAGGCGAAAGTTTGTGAGTGTGTGTGTTTATATGTTTGTTACTTCTTCACGTACAAACGACTGGACCAATTTTGATAACATTTTGTATGGAGGTAGCTGACACTCTGGATTAACATATAGGCTACTTTTTAACCGACTTCAAAAAAAGGAGGAGGTTCTCAATTCGTCGGAATCTTTTTTTTTTTTTTTTTTTTTTATGTATGTTCCCCGATTTCTCGAAGACGCTTGGACCGATTTGGAAAATTTTTCTTTTGTTTGAAAGGGTATACTTCCCAAGTGGTTGCATGATCATCAGGTCAGGATCTGATGATGGGATCCCAGGGAAATCGAGGGCAACCTTCAAATTTTACAGGCACATAGTACCATTTTCATATATTTTCTAAAGCTGTTTAAGTATTTGCATCTGATAATCATCATCTCAGGTGGATGAGCTGATGATGGAAGGTACAACTCCTCAACGGCTTGGAGTTAAAAGAAAATTCTTTCAAAATTATTTATAGTAACACTCGTGCATTTGCTCTCGGAAAGCACCATTTGGTGAAGTGGAACTGATGATGAAGACCACAGATGGCCACCGGAACTACTCAATAATATCTCCGTACAATTTCACGGGTTGCGATTCGATACTTTAACATGGTTGCTAAGCAATTTATGCTCGTCACAATGTGAATAGTGATATGGAGCTGATGGTGGACCAGGAGAACTCTTCAACAATTAACTTCCCTGCATCGGTAAAAGCAATATTTTGTAAAAGGCGATGAGAAAGTTGACTCTAGGCTATTGTAACTGAGATAAATTATAAGCAGACCCACTAAAAAGCGTGAAATAAAAACTTTTTAACAAAAAATAAAACCGACTTCCAAAAAAAACACTACAAAGTGAAAAATAACTTTAATTTCGGAAGTCGGTGGCAAAAAACTAAAATACAGATCCAAAGACACCGACTTCCGAAATTAAAGTTATTTTTCACTTTGTAGTGTTTTTTTTGGAAGTCGGTTTTATTTTTTGTTAAAAAGTTTTTTATCCCGATATTCCCACGGGATCGACACTTATGCGGGTGAAACCGCGGGGCGCAGCTAGTATTTAATATTTTGTAAAAATCATTGCTTTATGGTCATTAACCAGAAAGAAAACAGGCAAGAGCGTTTCTATGTAGAAACGACCAGGGAGCATTTCCTCTTAATTGGTCAAGCGGCGCGCGTCGCCCATTGGCGACGAAACAATAGAAAATCAATTGTGTGTCATTAGCGGAGCTTGAAAGATTAAGCATCGTGAATCGCGGAGATTCTAGAAATAAACTCTTAATCCCTTTCTAATAAACGTATTATATCAGATGAATAGTTACACACCGATTTCTCTCTTTCAGTCGTCAGTAATTTGACTTTCGAATGAAGAAGACAAAGCGTTGTGCAATTACAGACGCTATACAACGTTTATTAGTAAGGGGGTTAATCAAAACTACTAATTAAAATCTAGATAGTTTCACATTGATAAGAGAGAACACGTGGATAATGATCCAATTCATGCTTAGACGAGGCAAAATGGCTTTGGCCACGTGATCTGGGTGTAATCTTTATCACTCACTTGATTTGACGATACTATACGTATAGCTATACAAGATGTAACATGATAAACACAAGCTATGAAAGTAGTTTGTTTATAATTGACTACTGAATAGATTTCAGTACCTTTTTTAACCGACTTCACGAAAAAGGAGGTTCTGTATTCGATCCGTATGTATGTATGTTTATATGTCCGCAATTTTCTCAGAAACTAATGAACCAATTTTGATAATTCTTCACTAATGTGATCTACATAGTTTCAGGAAGGTTTTAGTAATACATTAGGTAATTATTCTTATGTACGAAGTTATATGCATAAATGTACTGCATCTCCGGCATTTCTATACGAATTTTGATGATTATTCTAGTCGGTGTCTTCAATTCTTCAATGCACTAGTTTTAATTGAATTTGTGTGGGGTAGGTACAACTAAAAAGCGAAAAATAAAAACTTTTTACAAAAAAAAAACAACCGACTTCAAAAAAACACTACCAAGTGAAAAATAACTTTTATTTCGGAAGTCGGTGTCAAAAAACGAAAATGCGGAACCAACGACACCGACTTCCGAAATTAAAGTTATTTTTGACTTGGTAGTGTTTTTTTTAAGTCGGTTGTTTTTTTTTGTAAAAAAGTTTTTATATTGTTTTAAATATACTTATTTTTAGCTGTTAATGTCCCACTGCTGGGCGACTCTCTTTCCACCTCTCTATATCCCGAGCTGCCAAGGACCAATCTTTATCAAAGGAGTCCAGCTCATCCCGCCATCTCCGTCTGGGCCTGCCGCGATGTCGTTTGCCATTAAGCGGGACCCACTGGTTTGTAACGTAAGTTTAGCCCAAAGATCATTTCATGACATGTCTTCGATTTTATTATTCTGGGACATGCCGGTTTCCTTACGATGTTTTCCTTTACCGTTTTTGAGAGCAGTGGTGATGAAATTATTTAAACAAAGTATAGCGCTTGTCTAGTTAAATTACGTAACTATGCCTGTCATCATCATCTGCCTAGCCTTTTCCCAACTATGACGGGGTTGGCTTCCAGTCAAACCGGATGCAGCTGAATACCAGTATATTACATGGAGCGACTGCCTATCTGACCTTTAAAACACAGTTACTGGGTAATACGATACCCCTTGGTAAGACTGGTTGTCAGACTTTCGGGCTTCCGACTACCCGTCACAATTATCAAAGATCTATAAAGGACGGTCGGGATCACTCCCCCCCTCTTTGGCCAAGAGCTAGGTGCGTCCATGTCTTTATCACAAAAAGGGATTGTGTACATAAGTACACATAAGTATTTCTGTCGTGTGCTCTTATGAGCACACGACAGAAAGACTTAGAAATGAGAACTTACGACTGGAGCCGAGTATACGCGATTCAGCGCCGAGTATCCCCGATTCATTCATTCATTCGTTCGGAACAAACACTTTCACACTATAGGCATAACGGACAGTCCCCTGTGCAGGGCTTGCATGGAGGCTGATGAGACCGTTGCGCATGTGCTCTTTGAGTGCACAGGCGTCACCCAGATTAGATCAGAGACCCTCGGGACACCCAAATCATACACAGATATTCTCGACAGACCAGGAGACCTAGTCAGCTTCTGGAGGGAGGTGGGCTGGTTGGAATAACCACCGACGGCCGCCATGGCTCACGCACAATGGTCCATTTGAAGGACCTAGCTATAACATAGAACATCCCCGATTCAGCGGCAAAGACCCGAGCATGACGATTCAGTTTCGTCCACTGTTCAGAAAGAGCGCTTAATGCGTAATTATTTTACCATGCACCCCATCAGGGCCGTCTTAATCATATTGGGCGCCGGGTTGCGAAAATCAGCATGCGACCCCTTGCAAACAAAAGAAAAAACATAATAATATAAGACTGTCAGCTGCTACCAACTACCACGCGTGAACAAAAAGCTGTTCCCTTACCGGTGGCGTGACAGCAGCGAGCGGTCGCCTTGCTGACGGCGCCTTGGTGACAAACGGGTGGATTTTTTCCGAGGCGGTGCCGGGCCGTTACTGCGCTGGAGCGGTGCGGTTATAATGAATGACCTGACGGCTTGTGCCCCCTAAGACCCTGCGCCAGGGTGCCACACACCCCTTGCACCCCCGGGTAAAGACGGCCCTGCACCCCATAGTAAACAAACAAGTAACAAACTTCAACATTCGCGCACTTCCAAGACAAATAATTAATTATACTTGATAAAATGTCCACGCTAAATATCTCATTTGCATTCATTACAAATTCAATGTCAGACTATTACGTCGATTGAGCAAAGTTTTATGTAATGGTCTTCTTTAATATTTGACCACGTCAGTTCTTAGGTATTTTACTCTTTAAAGGTATAGAGGAACAGGGTAGAGAAACGCGTGGCTGCAGGGGCGCGAGGTATCGCTGTTGGGGATTTTAGCTCCTCGCCCGAGGTTTCAGTCTCTCAATCCCCAAACTTAGGGACCGGTCTTTGGGTTTCTCATGTAGCGGTATCTACAACGCCACATGCGAACAACGCGTCATACTGACGTCACGCAAATCCACCATCCACCATCGTCGGGGTCATCAGTATAGAGATATGAGGAACAGGGTGTAAAGTTCACTCATACTCTATAGAAAAGGGAGGATCCTTCGACCAGACGGGTGTTGTGTCTGGCGGGCAACTGCCCGATGCTTCATGTCGGGCCGTTGTATCTATGCTAGTTGCGCGGTAAACTCTGCTTGCGAGATGCAGGATTTGCGTGACGTCAGTATGACGCGTTGTTCGCATGTGGCGTAGTAGATACCGCTACAACTGTTTCGAAGAAGGAGGTGACTGCCTCCCACTCCCTCTCGCTCCAGAGCATGGCTTGAACCAGGGCCCTAAGTGCTTCACGACGCTCGTGCGACCAGGGCCCTTATTCACTATGACCACATAATGATTCCTTACTTCGAAACTACGTCAATTCCTTAGTTAATCACGAGTCTAGTGAATAGTCCCGGGAAATCCCGGAACCGAAACTACCGGGAAATCCCGGAAGTTTGCATCGTTTTAGGAACCGATACTTTTAAAACCAAATCCCGGTCCTTTCGGTACTTTCGGGAAAAGATACTTCGCGTTTAGAATATTTCTAATTTTATTGCTGAAAGCCCGACCGCCTAAAGCGTGGAATACACTTACTATTCACGACATGATTATGCACAAATGCCAGTCAGAAAAACGTCAATCAATAATCGCATTGTGCATCTATATGCAGTTTGATATAAAGATTAACAGTCTTTTCTGGACTAATTGAGGTTAGAGTACCAGAAAAGCCCCAAATCGCAAACTAGTTTCCCCATATCTGACATTACTGCCCCGTCTTAAAAATCCATTCTGTATCCATATCCATACTAATATTATAAATTCGAAAGTAACTCTGTCTGTATGTTACGGGTTACCTTTTCACGCCTAAACCACTGAACAGATTTAGATGAAATTTGGTATAGAGATAGTTTTGAGTCCCTGGGAAGGACATAGGACAGTTTTTATCCCGATATTCCCACGGGATCGACACTTATGCGGGTGAAACCGTGGAGCGCAGCTAGTATTATACTTGTTACTAAGCTGATATGGTTCTGTGACCTCAGCAAGTAGACAGTGTTTTGTTAACAATTAGTTAAACAAATATTGTCATGATCTAATGTTTGCATACAAGGAGATCTTATGGCAACAATTTTATTAGCACCTTTGGAGAGTAAATTTATATCATTGTGTATGATTTTATCCCTTGGGTATTATTATCTAATACCTATAGTGAAATTAAGGAGGGGTTCGTAGCTTTATAATCAAAACTGCACGAGTCGAGTCGATCGGAGATCGGTCCGTAGATGGGTGACCATCAATTACATATCGAGACACCTCCGTGTCTCGGAGAGCACGTCCCATTCAATGCTGAGGCCGCCCATCGGCGTCCAAAATGCCGTAGACGCCGATGGGCGGCTGCTTCCAAATGTAAGGGAGCATGGGGGTAAAATGCTTTTTTTTAGGGCGGCATAGGGGCCATGTACTTAATTTCTAGGGAGGCAATGAATGGATTAAGCCGTTGGTCTCCGCTGTCATTTTTAGATCTCTGACAGTCGTTACGGGTCGTCAGAATCCCGAAAGTCTGACAATCAGTCTTACCATGGGGTATCGTATTACCCAGTAACCGGATTGTGGTGGTCAGACAGGCAGTCGCTCCATGTAAAATACTAGTATTCCGGCTGCATTCAATCGGTTGCAGCGGAGTACCAGTATTTAATTACATGGGGCGACAATCTATCTACCAGTGGCGTGCATTGCATATAGGCATATAAGCAGTGCCTACCTCGATGTATCAACATAAGCCTAGCTGTCAATTACATTTTAGTGTGTGTGCCCCACAATTAAGAAACTCACTAAATTATCATACCTAACAAAAAACAAAATCTTCATACAAACACGCGCGGCAGTAGGCAGTCGCCGGACGGCCTACTCGGCTCCCGTACTATTCGCAGATTGTCATTGGTCTTTACTCGTTCAAGTTAATACGAGAAAATTAAAAATACGTACGTCTCACGCGTAATACCATAACGTTCGACCTTCGCAATTTATCACCCTTAAGTAGGCATGCCTACTCAAATAACCACACTTTTGACCTTACTTTTTTTTCTGATTAGTGACCGCGTTTGCCTAGACTAGCTAGACCCGACCTAGTGCTTACCTATTCTGAAAACCAATGCACGCCACTGCTATCTACTTAGACCCCTCCCGTCCTCCGTCGTGTCTCGTGTCGTTCTCTCGTCCTTATTTAGTTAGGTAGATAGATTGATGACATTCTCATAGAGTTATTCTCATCCACGTCATTGAGAAGATCAATTCAAATGCATGTTAGCGCTACAGATATTGCCTACTATGCAAATATTTTGACTAAATTCATAACAACAATATGTGCAGTGCAAATCATAATGACACGACATGACGGTGTATGGAGACACACCCTTTTGTCGCTGACGATAACATATAATTTGTGTGTCATCATGTCACCTGCCTGCCTGATAGTGTATATTAAAAAAAATGCTGCTGCCCGCGACTTCGTCCACGTGAAATCCTATCCTAACTAATCCATACTAATATTATAAATTCAAAAGTAACTCTGTCTGTCTGTATGTTACCTTTTCACACCTAAACCACTGAACCGATTTACATGAAATTTGGTACAGATATAGTTTGAGTCCCGGGAAAGGACAAAGGATAGTTTTTATCCCGATGTTCCCACGGGATCGAAACTGTGGGGCGCACCTGTAGTATTATAAATGCGAAAGTAAGTTTGTTTGTTACGTTTTCACGCCTAAACCACTGAACCGATCGTCCTGAAATTTTGCATATACGTTGTCAGGTGTACAGAATCGGACATAGGGTAACTTTCATCCCGAAAGAAAGTGCTGTTCCCGAAGAAAACAACAATACACGTGGCGCCATCTATTATCATAATAACGTTCTTGTTGTTTTCCTCGGGAACAGCACAAGTTATTTGAGTGACCCTGAAACTGGAAACTGATTAAGGCATATTGATTGCCCCAAAGGTATAAAGATTTATCAAATAATAACAGCCGCACAGGTCGATTGATCAGGTTAAGCTACGCTTGCCGTGGTTGGTCTGTGGATGAGTGACCATCATTACATACCGAGACCCCTCCGTGCCTCGGAAAGCATGTTAAGCCGTTGGTGTCGGCTGTCATTCGTGGATCTTTGACAGTCGTTACGGGTAGTCAGAAGCCCGAAAGTCTGACAACCAGTCTTATAAAGGGGTATCGTATTACACAGCTGGGTTGTGGAGGTCAGATAGGATCCATGTAAAATACTGGTATTCTGCTACACCCGGTTAGACTAGAAGCCGACACCAACACATTTGTGAAAAGGCTAGGCAGAAGATTATTTTTAACATAAGAATTATGTCTTTGTTTGCGATGATGTCAAATATTACAGAGGGGCTCATGGCTCATTTGAATTGTACTAAATTAGCCTTGGTTTTGGACAAGCTTTATGTCATGTTAAAGCATTTGTCATGCCAAGGCTAATGACAAAGAATCGGAAATCGAAGTTGTAAAAGGTTTTTGTTATCATTAATCTCATCTCAGCATCGTCAGTCCGTCTGTCTGTCATACATAGGGCTGTATCTCATGAGCTATTAATAGTAATAGGTAGACGGTTGAAAAAGGGTAAATTAAACTTTTCACTAGTCATCATCACCAGCCTACAAACGATAAATGATTTTATTTCTATAAGTAGGTTTATACAAACACTTTTACACGTCAATCTTATTTTCTTAAAAGCTAGATGAGGTCGGCGTTTCCTATCTGACTACCCTGAGAAGAAAGGCCGAAACAAACTCAGAGGTCACAGTCTCTTTTAAAGTCCAGACAAAATCTTGGTCAGATCATGTGAAGACCATGTAGATTGGTGTCTGAAATGGTCTTTTGAGGAAAGAAACACACAGATTGAGCGGACCTGTCCAGTCAGTGCACGCATTTGTCAAAAATCGTGCAAGTCAACTCAGAACTTGAGGACTACTTTACACATAGGCCTCTCCTATTGCACGCCATTCAACTCGATTCTAGGCAACTCTCATCCAGCTGCTACCAGCCGCCTGCGAAGATCGTCGCTCCACCTAACCTGAGGGCGTCCTACCTTACGTTTGCCAATTGGCGGTCTCCACTCAAGAACACGTCTACCCCAACGGTCATCGGTTCTACGGCTAATATAGCCGGCCTATTGCCATTTAGGGGCATCTAAACCGCCACTTACGAACTAGGCATCATACTGACGTCACGCAAAATCCTGCATCGCGCAAGTGGAGTTTACCGTGTAACTAGCATAATTATATAAGGTGCGATAAAAAATATCTGCCACGGCTTCAATGGGAGACAGTTTTCTGTATATAGATTACAATAGTAAAGATACATTGTTGATCTTATGTCATAAATTTTTAAATACGCGTAACTGTCAAATTTTCCCAATCAACTTTGAACCTTATGCTTTATCGATAAAGTTGAAAATCTATTAACTTGATGTGCTGGCGTCGGTACCTGTCGAGCTCTTTCACAAGGACCTCTATAAATTCTTGATTTTAAAGATTGATAAAGAATGCCTTTGCGGAAAACGGTAATTAGCATAAATTGCCAGGTATTCATTGGCCAACTGTTACTACATAGATACGTACATAATGCAATTTATTGATGCAGTAGTTTATACTAGCGCGTTACACATTTTATTATAGGGTAGGGAATATGGACGAGTGCCTTTGCGTAAAGCTGTGTCTCCTGCGCGTGTTTTTTCGAAACATTACACAGTAGAGGGGCGTGTGTGGCTAAAACAGCTGCACGAGTCGATCGATCAGGTTAAGCCACGCTTGCCGCGGTTGGTCCGTGGATGGGTGACCATCTTTACATACCAAGACCCTCCGTGACTCGGAAAGCACGTTAAACTTTTGGTCCCGACTGTCATTCGTGGATCTTTGACAGTCGTTACGGGTCGTCAGAAGCCCGAGTCTGACAACCAGTCTTACCAAGGGGTTTCTTATTACCCAGTAACTGGGTTGTGGAGGTCAGATAGGCAGTCGCTCCATGCCGGCCATATTAGCCGTAGAACCGATGACCGTTGAGGTAGATGTGTTCTTGAGTGGAGACCGCGAATCGACAAACGTAAGGTGGGACGCTCTCAGGCTAGGTGGAGCGACGATCTTCGCAGGGTGGCTGGTAGCAGCTGGATGAGAGATGCCAATAATCGAGCTAAATGGCGTGCAATACGTTTATTGAGCATGATATTCTCATAGCATGTACTGTACCAATGTCTATTTCCTGTTTAGTATAATTATTCTATCACTTTTAAATTCAATTATTGTTTGATGCACCGGACGACGTCATTACGTCAGCGCCGGCTGTCGCTGAAAACCAACGCTGGGGCTCTATCTTGCATAGGGTCGCAGCATAACATACACAACATAACATAACATAGTAGTTAGTTAGTTTGTAATTATAATGATGTATTTATTTATAGTATTTTTAAGTTATATTAATATTGTATTTTATGAGTTTTCTATGGGCCTTGATGCCTGAAATAAATGGATAAATAAAATAATGCTGAGCGATAGCCGTTTTGCGTGGATGTGACGCATGTTTCCCCTACCTTTTTATAGTTTTTTTTTTGTTGTGTTTATGTTTTTATTTTGCCTCATTTTCACCGCAAATAAACGTATTTTCTTTCTTTCTTCAATAGGAGATGCCTATGTCCAGCATTGGACTGCTGTAGGCTGATGATGAACCAGATTAAAAGCCAATGCTCTTTCGTCCTTTAAGCTAGATTGGATTTGGATTATCAGTTTTCTATTAAATAATAATATTCGCTGACCCCAAGATATCTACTGCCAAGATAATTGGCATCTTGGTACATTTAGTTTCTTAATTAAATATCTAAGGCAGTAGTTAGATGGTTGGAAATTAATTTACCTATAGTACTGTAAAGGATGTCCGCTAAAGTCGACCTTACGTAACACATCATCATCTGCCTAGCCTTTTGCCAACTATGTTGGGGACGGCTTCCAGTCCAACCGGATGCAATACAGCTGAATACCAGTATTTTACATGAAGCGACTGCCTGTCTGACCTCCACAACCCAGTTACTGGGTAATACTAGTACGATACCCCTTGGTAAGACTGGTTGTCAGACTATCGTGCTTCTGACGACCCGTAACGACTGTCAAAGATCCATGAATGACAGCCGGGACCAACGGCTTAACGTGCTTTCCGAGGCACGGAGGAGTCTTGGTATGTAAAGATATTCACTCATCCACAGACCAACCGCGGCAAGCGTAGCTTAAGGCCTTTTACACATTATGCCGGGGCTGCGGCGGTGCCGCTATATTGGTTGCCCTTGGATTTGTATGAACCCTTGCACACGGCGCTGCGGCGGCGGCGGCGAGTTTTGATAGATCTTATCAAAACTCGCCGCCGCCGCCGCGATGCCGTGTGTGGGGGTTCATACAAATCCAAGGGTGACTGATGCAGCGGCGCCGCGGCGGCGGTGGTGCCGCTGCAGCTGCGGCATAATGTGTAAACGGCCTTACCTGATCGATCGACCCGTGCGGATGTTATTACTTAGTCACAAGCCTCAATATTGTAAACCTCTCAATCGGTATTTGGACGATGGAAACAAATAATTTTCCCCATAGACCAATTGGTCAAACGACGATGCCAGGATTTGTATGAACTCTGGTCCCACCCGCCAATAGCAGCTTGTAATTGTAATACATCGTTGGATAGGTATTTTTGAGCTGAACCAAAGTTACTATGGCACCCAGTTCCATATCTTAGTCCATTCAGAGTTATGCATTATTAAACATATCAGTTTAACAATAGCCAAAAATCACAGATATAGATACACCTAGATAACGCAAGAGCACCTACTTCGCGTGCCAAAAATCGCACCAGTTTACGTTCGAAAATCATAAGCCGCCACTTTCGCGCTCAGTCCTGCGTACTGCTGGCTGGGTGAGCGTGAGCGAGAGAGCGCGAGCTTGTGACGTCATAGTAGGTAGTCAAAAAGTGGCACGCTTAGTTTTCATACAGTTCGTGATACTTTCGTTATCTAGGTATATCTATATCTGTGCCAAAAATAATGCTTTTCCCTATACAATGCACTTTTTGAATTATTACGAGTATCATCTACCTATGTCGATGTTCTTGCTCGATCGACCAGCTTATGACTTTAGTTCAGCACAAAAATACCTTTCCAACGATGTATTACATGTAGACCTATTGGAGGGAGGGACCAAAATTTGCAATAGCACCAACAAAATTATACACGTCTGTCAAAACAAAAATCATCTCTCTACACTACAATGTCCACACCCTAAACACGTGCTTTCTACAGGAAAATATTCAGTTCAATCTCGTTTTAAAGCACGTGCGTGACACATGCGTGTCTCTTTGACTTTCGACCTCTTTTATCTATAGTCTATACGTAGTATTATCATCCTATCGTCCAGCATGCTACAGCTGATCATGGATGTTGAATACATCGCTATTTATTAATAACTTGCTGACCCGGCGAACTTGGTACAATCGAGTTCAATAATATATTGGCAGTGACAATGTTTCAAAACAATGTAAGCGTTAAAATTATTATACAGGGTGAAATTGAATTCATGGGCATCCTTTTAAGGGGTCATTGTACTCATCATTATGAACAACTTTTACTGTGGGACCAAACCAAAAAAAAATCAGCTCTTCTCTACATTTTGAAAAGTTATGTGAGCATAAATGCAAGGAACAGCTGGTTTTTTTTCGCGATTTTAAGTTTATTCCCACAGTAAAAGTTGTTCATAATGATGAGTACAATGACCCCTTAAAAGGATGCCCATGAATTTAATTTCACCCTGTATATTGGCAATTTGGCAGTGACAATGTTTCAAAACATTGTAAGCGTTAAAATGATCATAATAGTTCTATACAAACTTAGACATCAATAAAATGTTATCATATAAACTGTTCATAGTTATGTGACGGTATTGCAGTCAAAAATATCTGACTACTCTTCGGAACACAAATATCTAAATACTCTAGATTTCAATATAAGGTGCTATAAAAATATCTGCCACGGCTTCAATGGGAGACAGTATTCTGTATACACCGTGTTCTGAACGATATACTTACATAAACTTCGACCAGATGTTCAGATCATGGAAATAAGCATTTTTCATTACGGACACATTAATGAATTCTTATTTTTTTTGTTGATTTTCATACAAACTAAATACCTTGACGTAAATCAACCGATATGCATGCCGTTTTATCTGAATTGGCAACGTGTCGTATTTTTCATTCATAAGATTTTGCAGGCTGAAACTTGTCAAAACTAAGTTAAGACCCTTTCTTATTGCATAGCTCAATTAAATGAAATTACAAATATCTTTGGAAGCCTTTTTAAGTACTACATTCTTTGTTAGATTTGATTTGTAAATGCTATATAAGCGTTTGCCAAAGTTTATGGATAACGTGAAGAACACGGTGTATAGATTACAATAGTAAAGATACATAATTGATCTTATTTCATAAAAAATTTCATACAAACAAATGTGCGTATAAATTTGAATTGATTTAGTTGCATGAAACCGTCCCATAGTAATTAGCTGTTGCCGCACCGTCATTTCATTTCGCAAAATGTGACGAAGCAACACATCGCGCGTAGTTTGTGAACCACGTTATGCAGAATAGAGTAAATGTTTATTTAATTACTTTATTTTCTCAAATTGATTTAACTATTCCGGGGTACAAAATTTCTTCACTACTGTAATTTATATTCAAAATACTGTCTCCCATTGAAGCCGTGGCAGATATTTTTATAGCACCATATTTGGTGGAACCTAGGATTCGTAAATGTCTACACATCTTTGAATATTCAAATAATGCACTCCCGGAGTGCCACTGTTTTTTTTAGGGCTAACATCCTCTCCTTCTGCGAGGAAGTGATGGTCGCGAAGGAGGCGGCGGAATGGGAGAGGGAGGATACAACCTCCCTTCCAATCCGTAGTAGACGCACCGGGCGCCGGAGCATGCGGAACGATCTCCCGCCGCCTTAGGGTGAGGCCTGCAGGCAACAGACTTAGGGAGTTTGTTGCCTGAACAGTGAAAGACTCGAGAGGGCGGCGCGCCGTGTTCCGCGCGTGCCTCTCTGTAGAGGAATGGTGGCCGTTTGCGCCTGCGGCCGCTGAGGGTGACGGGGTCCGCATAGATTCATGCGGGCCAACACCTGGCCGGGGGAGCGTGACGAAATGCGCAAGCACTCCAGCACCCCGGCTAAAGTTTTAGTCAGTAAGAGTCCGACAGACCCCTCCACGCACCCCAGGGTGGTGGACATCCATGAGGATTTCCACACGATAAAAAAAAGAAGGGCTAACATCCTGTATATTAAGGTAAATGTACTTGTACGCGCGACGAGATACAAGCTGAATTCTCATTGCTAGAAAAGCTATAACAATGCGAGGTCAACTAAAACAGGAAATATAGCTTTTATTATTTATTTTTATTTTTATTATTTTTTTTTTTCTTTTTGTCGTCGTGTGTATTAAGGGTCATAATAAAAATCAGCTTTTTTCAATTGCCGGGTTTTGTATATCATCATGTGCCTGGGCTTTTCTCAACGGATTTTACTTCATCTACAGCAAAGTCTTTTTACCCGACTGCGCCAGAAGGAGGGTTATGTTTTTCGAGAGTATGTATGTATGTTTGTTTGTATAATTGTTTGGCACGCTCTGTGGCCTGAACGGCTCGATGGATTTTAGCTTGAGAGGTGTCGTTAGATTCGTATTGACTGTGAAAGTGACACTGGGTTTATCAAAATAAAAAAAATCCAAAATGGCGGATTTTTGGCGCCATATTATGCCTTCAAAAAATTTTTTTCTTCTCAAAACCTATCGAGTGGAGTATCAAAATAAAGGGTTTTAAAAGGTGATTACAAAAATATATACAACTTATATGGTTAAAAGTAATTCAAAGTGACAAATCGTAAAAAAACACGTATCAAGAACTAAATCGTCTGCGAAATCTTTCACATTTGTAAACTAAAAAGCTGTAAATAAAAAAAAGTAATAAAAAACATTAAAAAACCCGACTGCAACCTTATACTAAAACTAACCGAAAAGCTAAAAACAAGCCCATTTTAAATTAAATAAAAGTTGGAAGCAGGCGGGACCCATTTGAGTTTGAAACTATAATAATGGTATGGGCCCCGCCTGCTTCCAACTTTTATTTAATTTAAAATGGGCTTGTTTTTAGCTTTTTAGTTAGTTTTAGTATAAGGTTGCAGACGGGTTTTTTATTTTTTTTATTACTTTTTTTATTCTACGAAATGTTTATATGGTTTACTTACATAGCGTACCTACAGTCCGGCGTTTCTGAATTTGCCAAAGATGTAAACAAAAATCAAATGGCCGTCGTCGCTCGAAATTGAATAAAATCGATATACAAGAACATTTATTTATTTTCGTTAACTAGACGAAAACAAACATTACTTAAAATAAATGTTTATTTATTTATTTACTAGCTGCACCTCGCGGTTTCACCCGCAAAAGTCTCGATTCCGTGGGAATATCGGGATAAAAAGTATCCTATGTCCTTTCTCGGGAATCAAACTATCTCTATACCAAATTTCATCTAAATCGGTTCAGCCGTATAGGCGTGAAAAGGTAACATACAGACAGACGTTACTTTCGAATTTATAATATTATAGTATGGATTTATTAAAACTTTATGCACAAGTAAAGACTGTACAAAGGCGGACTTAAAAAAAAATGTAAAAAAAAAATCTGTTGTTTTTGTTCTTAAAAAATGTTCTTGTATATCGATTTTATTCAATTTCGAGCAGCCATTGTTGTTTACATCTTTGGCAAATTTAGAAACGCCGTACCTTAATGAGGAGTGGGTAAACTGAAGACCTGAAGTACGGGTCCTACGGGTAACTAAACTAATGCTAGAGTAAAATACAAAAGATGATCTAAATAAAGTCCATGTGGCCTTTCCAATATTTGGAAAAAGTATACAGGGCCAAAATTCAATTAGCTAGACAATCTTCGCAGACGTGTTGGGTATCGATAACTAAACACGATAAAACAAAGAAAATAAAAGATTTGATGATTTTTTCTGAGGTTAAGTATCGCTGGTAGTATAGTTTATAGAAGTAGTTGAAGAAAATGTATTTTTTTTTAAGTGAAAACTTCTGTAGCGGCGTTGTAACACTTTTTTTGTAATGGGTAAAAAATGTTAAACTCGCGTCAGGACACGTGACCTGATCGAAAATTCGTAAGACGGATGGAGAGTAGACAGCCGGCGCGGCGTAGGAGAGGAAGTATCCCCCTCTCTTTCTACGGCGCGGCGAAAATGTATGCCTGCTGTTTTGTTTAGGCGGTGCAGGGCGCTTGCGCGAATGTTCGTGTGTGTTTATGTTACAGCTTGCCACGCGCATCCATGGATGGTGACAGCTGATGGCTCGACCGTCTGTGTAGTGGCCACACTGCTGTGTATTCGGAAAATTCGTGCATATAAAGTGTTTAAAATATGGAAATTGAACAAAGTGCATCTATTAATGAAAAAAGTGACGAAGAAATAGCGAAAGGAAATGAAAAGTTTTCACTTCTGCCGGCACTCCCGGAGTGCAACCCGTCTTTTTTTTTGTTATATCGATACCCATAACATCTGTGAAGTTTACCACAGATAATAAAACTGATTTTGAAACTGATATTTCAAGTACCTACAGTCGTTGTCTGCGGAGTTTCGTTAGCTAATTTCATTACCCTTCATGACCCTGTATACTTTAGTTCGACTAAAAACAAATTACGATCAAGAGCTGCAAAGGGTAAACTACGTATGTAGGGTAAAAGAAAGGGTAATTCTCACACGGTGCGATAGAAAACGTAAAGAGGCGGTTGTTACACACTTCAACTGTCTTGGGTTGTAAACTGGGGACAAGATACAGGATATTTATAGGATAAAACACGTATAATCAGCAGTGATCGGAATAGGTTGACTATATTTATTTACCTAAACTTCGGAGAACAGAGACAGAAAGTGGAGACTTCCTTACGACATTTTTTTTCCTGGAATTCGAGAAAAATCTTAAATAAGTTGAAAATAAGCTTTAAGATGGGTAAAAGCTATTTTTAACTAAACTTGCAATTACCAAATTTTCGGAATTTTCACGTAAAATCCCGAAGTAAATAGTCGTAACTTTAATTTATGTATTCGAATTATATTTACGATCCTTATATATAAACTAACCGTTGTATCATACATTACATATAATCCGAATACATGAATTAAAGTTAAGACTATTTATTTCTTGATTTTACGTGAAAACCCTGAAAATTTTGTAATTGCAAGTTTAGTTAAAAATAGCCTTTACTCATCTTAAATAAAGCTTATTTTCAATTTCCGGGGAAAAAAAATGTCGTCGTAAGGAAGTCTCCACTTTCTGTCTCTGTTCTCCGAAGTTTATATTCAGCCTATTCCGATCACTGGTACTCAGCCTATAATATTTCTACAGCTGGGACACAGGCCTCCTCTCTGTGAGAGGGAATGGGCCGCAGTCCACCACGCGGGCCCAGTACGTGTTGATAGATGTGACATGTCTTCGGATTTTTGGTCCGAGGACATGATGAAACAACGATTTCTTACAGAATAATAAATATTAACTACTTGTATGTCCCTATGTTTTAATTTTTGATGATACATTATTTTTATAAGCAATAGAACCCTCAAAAAATGCTGATTTAAACCGCTGTCAAAAGAGGCCTAGTGTACAAATTTGACAACTATTAATGAAAAAAGAAAAACATAGGGACACAGTATACAGGGTGGTCCAAAAGTCGTGGATCAAACGAAATAGGGACATGAAGGAGGTCATTTCCAACAAAACATCTTTCTACAGCATGGTCATAATTCAATTACCCTAAAAGTTATGAATATTTGTGTATTACCGAGTTCTTTTACAATTAGACGAATTTAAAAAAAATGTGATATAAAACAATAAAACAAACGGTGTTGTATTACTACTAGATAATGTATCAGCACTACAAAGTTCTATTAGGGCTCTGAGTATCAAATTTCAAGAGCAATTAAATTTTTTCCAAAAAT
Source organism: Amphipoea lucens (assembly GCA_947508005.1). Lineage (NCBI taxonomy): Eukaryota > Metazoa > Arthropoda > Insecta > Lepidoptera > Noctuidae > Amphipoea > Amphipoea lucens. The sequence continues at coordinate 8,494,392 of OX382385.1, forward strand.
TTTGTAACGTTACCAAAAATTATTTCTCACTTTAAAAGCGTTGGAAATGACCTCCTTTATCCCCCTACTTCGTTTGATCCACGACTTTTGGACCACCCTGTATATCCTTCTTATTCAGTTGAAAGTATGAAATATCTTTTAAATTGGTCCAATATTGGAGGAGGAAATAGGCGAGAGCCAAACTTCGAATTACGAATTTTTACTTAGGATTTTTCAAAAGTCTCTCCAACCGTATTTCCTCTTATTGTTATGTACAGCATTATGACAGCGCTGTCCGACCTCATTTACATAACTTCAGTCGAATACACTAACGCCATCTACGCAATCGTATGTGAACTAACAGCTGATAAACTTGACCTTAGTTCAGTATAAACGTAAAACGAATATTGGTCAATACGCATTATTTGCAAGAGTTGAGTTACGTACAACGCCATCTAGAAGTTTAGTGCAGAAGTTCTACAAATTTAGTGCCTTAAAATATGCGAGATTTAGCAGAATATCTCGGGCTACGGGCGCCATAGACTTTCGCACTGCATTGCTACTAACCAATGTCCCTTGCAACTATTATTATTATTATTAGCCTGTGACGTCCCACTGCAGGGCAAAGGCCTCCCTACTCTCTTTCCACCTCTCTCTATTCAAAGCTGCTAAAGACTAGTTCTTGTTGAAGGAGTCCAGCTCATCCCGCCATCTCCGTCTGGGCCTGCCACGATGTCGATTGCCATTAAGATGGACCCATTGGGTCGTAAGTTTGGCCCACTGTTCGTCTGATCCACTCGTCTTTGTCGTCGTGTGTTTTCGTCGTTTGGCCCACTCGTCTTCTTTGCAACTAACAGATGACAATTTGAATGAACCACATTACTCATCAGCAAGATTTTATCTGCCCGGAATCACCTTCCGCTTGTTCTTAGCGTGTCGATGGCAATCTTCCATGCATGCTTTTCTAGCGCCACCTCGATCCAACCCTTGCGGTACGCATCTATGTCATCTCGCCATCTCTTCTTGGGCCGGCCTTGGGGGCGCCGTCCATCCCCAGGCGCCCACCGTGTGGAGCAGTGGCGTAACTATACCGTTTGGGGCCCGTGACAAATTCAAGGGATGGGGCCCTCCCTCAATGTAAAGAAGCTCAACCAACGTTACAGTTTTTTTTTTACTAGCTCTTCTCCCGCGACTTTTCCGCGTAGATTTCATATTTTCCTCTACAAAATTTAACGCCTGACTGCTTCGTTGGTCTAGTGGTCGCAAGCGCCACTGCTGAGCATGAGGTCTTGTCCAAAAAATTAGACAAACAATAGGAAAAAGGTACAAAATGTTCGAAACCTGAATGATGTCCTTTGTTGCACATTTTCAAAAAAAAGGTTGCATTTATAAACTTGTTAGTATCCTCCTGTGCTCATGGCCCTCTCGCGCCAGGGGCCCCCTCTGGCTGCGGGCCCATGGCATTTTGCCCCAATGCCGCCCTATAATTACGCCACCTGGTGTGGAGACTGTTACCCAGCGGTCACTATGCGGCTGACGTGACCCGCCTCATCCTATTTCAGCTTGGCAGCCTCTTTGCCTACATCTAGGATCCCCGTTTTGGAACGCAGCGTGGTGTTTTGTATTCTGTCAGGTCATTTAACGCCTAAAATGCTGCGCTCAATTGCTCTTTGGCAAACCCCAAGGCGGAACTTTTGTGACTCGGTGAGCGACCAGGTCTGAGCACCGTAGTTTCTAATAATTCCAAAAGTATTTAAAGCTAATAATAAAGTCACAGTTCCGCTGTACAGTCAAAAAAACCAAAATGGACGAAGTATCTATTACGCTACACTCTTAAACGCGTGCGACTGTGCGCGTGCGTAGATTTGTAATGTGACTGTCGCAGCCAACTGGTTATATTAGCCGTTTAGTTAACCGCCTGGCCTTTGGAAGTAGTGCTCGCCTCGCTTCGCTCTCTCGGCTCGCACGCGGTTGATCACAGTTCTAACCTAACACATTTGGTCGGGGTGCCCTGACTTAGTTACTACGACCAATTCGGTTCTCGCGTAATTGGTTACAGTTCCAACCTAAACTATAATATTGAATATCATTCAGGCCGTTAGATGAACGGCCGCCGTTTAGTTAAAAGGCTAGGCGGTTGGCTAATCGGCTAATTTAACCAGCTGGCTGCGACATGACCACAATTTTCTCCCATAATCAGTTTAACTAATTTAATAAGTAAATAAACAATGTTTTATACATAATAGTAAGAATTCTGTGCATGTATTATGATTATAACATAATATTCTAATTGGGGTTGTAAATAAATTTTGATTTTAATTTTAAAATTAAATTCACTCACCTAACACCATACCGGGTGTAGTCCACCAGCGCAGACGGCCACGAAAGTAATGTTCATTTAAAAACCCGAAGTGTCAATGTCACCGAGTCGTTTCCATGCTGTGTAGAACCTGGGGATGAAGAGGAAACTGCAATCAGAACTTGCGCACAGTGATAGAATTGCATGGGCCAGTTTCGCCTTTCAATTTGGTCGGAGCAACCAAATTAACACGTTCCCTGTCCCAGTACAAAGTTATAAAATGTAATCGTACGTCCACCAACAATCTCGCCCTAACTTGACAATAATCATAATAAGGGATTACATTTATACTAATACGGCCTAAAAAAAATTAAATCTTTTTTTTCCTCTTATTCATACGTCCAGTCCAGTACTCGTAGTACTATTAAGTATTCTGTGGTCCAGTCAAATAAAAAACATAAAATTTTTGATTATGACTCCAACTAGAGTCATGGACATTATTGGACATATCGAGTTTGGTACAAATGTGACTCATTTTGGAGTCATTGGACAGTGAACCTACTTAACTTGAAAATAAAAGGTTTCGTAGGTACTCCTGCTTCTGCGAGCCTCTTTTTTCTAATGTTATAATGAATGGAGTATAGGTTTTGAAATGGGCAACTAGCTTCAACTTTCTGACTAACCGACCGCCGACAATTCAAAAGTGCCTGTAAATGGGAATTCAAGCCATTCAATCATCATCTGCCTAGCCTTTTTCTATCTATGTTGGGGTCGGCTTCCAGTCTAACCGGATGCAGCTGAATACCAGTATTTTACATGGAGCGACTGCCTATCTGACCTCCTCAACCCAGTTCAAGCTATTCAAAATTATTATAAATTATTTTGTGTTGTGTTGTTGTGTCGTTTGTGTGTTGTGTGTGTGTTTGAGGCAGTTAACTGAAAGGCTAATTAAGCTAGTTTGCGGCGACAAAAAGGCTAGGCAGATAACTGAATGGTTAATTAAGCTAGCCATACTTACGCAAAAAAAATCGAAACTTTTTTTTTATATTATAAAAAATTTTAAAACACTTGTCACACTCTACTTTTCAGCCTTATTTTCAAGACACGAATGATAGAAGAAAAAAATTGCAAACAAAACTCTTTTAGTGTAAAAAAATACAATATAAAAATTATATTTATTGTTAAGATTTAAAATTATAATAACTTCCGTCGAAGCAAAAGATGTTCACTGATTGAAGGACAATACAATACTGATAAAAACATCCGATTTGAGTTGATTGTAGATACGCGTGTGGTCTTGACATTATCTATTTGGGACAAAGATTAAAAAATTGGTGATCATCATCTGCCTACCCTTTTCCCAACTATGTTGGGGTCGGCTTCCAGTCTAACCAGATGCAACTAAATACCAGTGGTGAAGGTATACAACTCGATTCCCACCGGCTTCCCTTCGAAAATTCAGAACATAACCACACTATAGTCAATTCATTATTGAAATTATTTTAGTCCCGTCGCCACTGCTAAATACCAGTATTTTACATGGAGCGACTGCCTATCTGACCTCCACAACCCAGTTACTCGGTAATACGATACTCCTTGTTAAGACTGGTTGTCAGATTTTCGGGCTTCTGACGACCCGTAACGACTGCCAAAGATCCACGAATGACAGCCGGGACCATAGAAATGTAAAATCATATAGGTATCTATGGCCGGGACCAACGTGCTTTCCGAAATTCCGAGGTACCGAGGGGTCTTGGTATGTAAACTTGGTCAAGGAATATGTAAGGAATACACGTGGCGCCATCTATTATCATAATAACATTATTGTTGTTTTCGTCGGGAACAGCACTTTTTTTCGGGATGAAAGGTAAGTACCCTATGTCCGTTTCTGTACTCCTGACCATGTTTAACCGGTCAAGCACTGCGCAAGAATTTCGGACGAGAAATTCAAAGACATGTCATATCTGAATATTTTTCTATAATTACTCTTTGTTGACTGATAATGAGAGTCGTGTGTGTTAAAGAAGAGAAGAGATTGAAAGTCGATAAGATAATGTACAAGTGTTATTTATACACTAGCTGCGCCCGCGGTTTCACCCACATAAGTCTCGATCCCGTGGGAATATCGGGATAAAAAGTATCCTATGTCCATTCCCGGGACTCAAGCTATCTCTATACCAAATTTCATCTAAATCGGTTCAGCGGTTTAGGCGTGAAAAGGTAACATACAGACAGACATACAGATAGACAGAGTTACTTTCGAATTATAATATTAGTATGGATACTAACAACGACGCCCTGGTTCGTCTTCTTTTTACCCGACTACGGCGAAGCAAAAAGGAGGGTTATGATTTTGACCGGTATGTATGTATACTACTCAAAACAAAATAAGAGCCACCGTGTATTTTGTGTATTCTAATAATTGTATTGGGTTTGAGGGTAGATAAATAATTAAATTGAATTAGCTAGCTAATTTAATGCAAAAACCTTAAAATTAAATTTATTGATGGATAAAAGAACATCTGATTAGGTCTTTTGTAAAAAATTCAATTTCTGCAAAAAAATACATTTAATGAAAAAAGAGGTTAAAACAAAAATGTCGAAAGCTTTTAATCTTTTTTGCACTTCTTTAGTATCGTGTGTGTCCTCCCTCTTTTTCGAACACATTCTTGGGTCAGTGAGTATCCTCTGGATGGCACACTCTCAACCAGATGTCGCACTGTCTCTTCTGAAATTTGTTCCCAACTTGACTTCAGCACGTTAATGAGCTGTCGTTCATTATGTATGGGTTGATTTGTGTCCCGGACACTTCTTTTTAACAAATCCCACATGTGTTCGATGGGTTAAGGTCCGGACTGTTGGTAGGCCACAGCAAGATACGTATACCAGCATCGTCTAGGGCTTCCCTAGTGGCTCTAGCTGTATGAGCGCGGGCATTGTCGTGCATTAATGTGAATCTTGCACCAATTCTTTATGCAAATGGCATCACATGAGGTCTTATTATCACCTCAATTTATCGCACAGCCGTTAGCGTGCCTCCGCTGAGTATTGCGAGATCGGTTCGACCTGATAGAGAGATTCCTCCCCATACGATGACATTGGGACCCCCAAATCTGTCACTTTCATGGATACAAACATCCGAAAATCGCTCACCTTCTCGTCTCCATACACTAATACGACGATCATCACTAAAAAATTTCACTTTACACTCATCAGTGAACAATACTGAGCTCCATTCACTTATGTCCCAGTCCAGGTGCAGCCTTGCGAATGATAATCGGTTTGCACGGTGTACACTAGTTAATGGAATCCGCAGTACGCGTCTCCTAGAAAACTGCTGGTCTTCATGTAACCGATTTCTAATCATTTGGTCACTTACGCGGGTACCGGTCGCCTGGCGTAAGCGATTTTGTAAGGCGCGGGCGGTGACGACGCGCTCTCTTCGCGCAGTCAAACGTATGTAGCGATCTTCCTGCAAGGTGGTTGCTCGATTCCTGCCCGATACCCGTCTTCTGGTTACACTCCCAGTCTCTTGAAATCGATTCCAAGCATTCTGGATCGCTCGCCTTGAAAAGTCAAGCTGTAAAGCTACAGAACGCTGCGAATGTCCCTCTTGGATCAATGTGATGGCTCTAGTTGCGGTTTGCAGGTCCATATGTCTTCGGATTCTCGGCATAGCGCTTTCAAAATGTTTATCCACGTTGTAACTTAGCAAATGTAAGACTGTGCCTAAAAGAATCCACAATTTAAATGACTTAAGTATTCGTCTTAGAATAGGGTAAATTCAAGTGGTTACAAAAAAAAAGTATCAAAGTAGCCCACTTTAAAAATTATGCAAGTGGTATCCTCAAATTATGTTTGTTAATACTTCAGGATATACCAGACAAAAGATATATCGTTTAAGAACGCTTTAAAATAATTTAATCAGACCGGATGTTAAAATTCACAAGTGGCTCTTATTTTGTTTTGAGTAGTATATGTTCATCTGTTCCCTCATAACTTCTAAACTACTTGTCATAATTTGACAAATGAGGTATCATTGGAAGCGTCTTGATCGTCCGCTGGTTATAGGCTATGTGAAGTCACATCAACTTGAATATGGCGCCCTCTAGCGGACATAAAGTAATGATCTTATTCGACTATATCGAATTTTGACGTTCAAAAGTGCCTATTATGTGCCTGTTTGAAATAAATGCTTTGACTTTGATCTAAAAAAGATTTTTTTTTTTTGTAAAAATACATATTTAGACAACATGACGTCATAGACTCATAGTCTTAACCTTCGCAACACCACATAATTATTACGAAACGCAATATCACTTTGTCTGTCTGTCAATTAGTCCACAACTCGAGAACCACTTATCCAATAAACGCGATTCTTGTTTTAATGGATTTATGGTCTCTGGGCTCTCTGGTCTCTCTCTTAGGTTTTACCATACATACATAAATTGGCGCCTACTTCCCATGGGGTAGGTAGACTACAGAACGCCACCTGCTACGATAATGAAATCGATGGTCCCTATTAAGTAGGGTTGCCAACTATACTGTTTTAAACAGTATTATACTGTTTTTCACTAAATTATACTTTTTACTGTTGAATAAAGATAAAGTATACAAAATACTGTTTTCAGCATCAAAATGAAAACACATTATTATGTGTTATACTTAGGCGCTCACACAAACTTGTTTTTATATAGTCAGAGGGCGCTCACAGACATGCGAGTGAGTGTGTGCGTTCTCAGAAGTAAGTAAGTTGTGCGGAAGCTCTAAAAAATATGTATTTAAATCAATAAATAAATAAAATACTATTCATTTTTCTAAAATACTGTTTAATATTCCTGAATATAATTCATTTCTTGTAAAAAAAGTTGGCAACCCTACTATGAAGAGGTCTCTTACAAATATGCGCGTAGATGCATGATTCATGATTTCCTCGTTGAAATTGAATACTATTCGTCGGTTGGTATAAATAGCAATTAATTGGTAAAGATAGTTCGTTTTCTCTTCTACAATAATAATAAAGCGATTTTTTTTATTATTTGTCTATTTATTTATCAATAATCGTTCTCCTGATGCATGTTTAGGCAAAAACTCATGGAGAGCTGATTTAAGAGCTCTAGTTTGCAGATTCTGTTGAATATGATCCATCAAAACAATTTTTTTTCTTATCACAAATATCATATACTTTTATTATAATAGAATACATTTTTGTTATATGCCTTATAAACAAAGAAAAAATTACTGGACCTAATTAAATTTTCTGCTGGAAACAAGTCTGAATATCTTCGAACTTCTACATCATTTGCACATAATACAGTATGTTAAATAACAGGGCGTTCCCTTAAACTCGTTAATCTATATCATTAATAGATTAAAATAAAAATATCAGCATAGAAAAATAAGCATAAAATAATCCGAATTCAAAAAAAATATTAATTGACAATAAATTCGAAACCTCCTGTTTAAAATCAAAACAGTAGCGCGGAATAGTACCTAGCGGATAGTGCATTGCCCAAACCGGCAACGTCGCAATGCGCGCACACGATGCCGAGCGTCTCACAGATACTCATGATTAACAAGAGTACAGAAGGTCCACTAACGGAACAAGTACGCGAATTTGTTTTACCTAGCCACTCAGACCGGTGGTACGACAGGCTTACAGTGTTAATTATGAAAAATTAATTTTACCTAAAAAATAATGTACCGCTAAGTGTGCGGTTAAGTTTGGAGAAAGTTTCATTTATTTAAACCACAGTTTAGGCTAGGGTTTAAATGATAAATGACGGTATTATACGTTAGCAAGTGAATGTTTTCTTCAATAACAGAAATTTAAAAACTTTTACTTTTTGCAGTTGCCTTCGTAATACCTAAGTACTTGCGTTTATTCATAGCAATCGTGTAACGTCACAGTAGTAACACGTTCGTTGAACGGGTACCCCGTTCCGTCCCTGAGTATAAAAGCAGTTTTAGGAAAGAGTGGGCCTTCTAAACTTATTAATTTTGTGGCACAGTCGTTTAGTGTTATTTTTTATTTCAATGTTTTAGGTATTATGATACATTTACTCGTAAATAACGTTAAAAACTTACCTAGATTTTGAACTGCTCAATATGCTGACCTCCTCTGTCTACACATTGTTGCATTGTTTAAAATTTTAAAGACTGCGACGTGACTCATGTTTAACAGGCGGCCGGCTCTTCTAATGCTTGAATCGGGCTTTTCCTCAAAATACCTTAGCACGTACTCTTCCTGCCGCACAGAGATCACGGGTCGGGGGCCACCAGAACGACGCGGCACTACCGGTTCATTGTTACGAATATGCACCAGGGCACTCACAATAACACGAGAATTCCGCGGTTGATGTGCATTGGGGTACCTCTCAACATACATCCTCAGAGCACGTGCACCATCATAATTACACTCAGCATAAATGAGCACCATGTTCACATACTCCTGAGCACTGAACTGATAACGTGGCATTTTCCACACATGAATGACGCAAGTTGTTGTAATGCGAAAATAATGCGCGTCCGGTCAGCGCGTGAGAAAAATTTCGACTAAAATTAGGAGGAAAAACCCCGAATGTCCTGTACATTCGGGGTTTTTCCGCACACGCCCGTCATTCATAAAGAAATTGCGACGTTGCCGTCCTTCAAGTACGCGTGTACAGTATTGTGTACAGTGTGTTTCTTTTACGTATCAATTTTACATTTTTAGTGAATATTTTAATTAAAAAAAAAATAAAAACATTTTGTTTTCGAATGGTAATATTTTTTTAGCATGTATGGATGCTATACTATTGCGGGTTAACGGGAACGCCCTCTGTTAGTTAACATACTGTATTTATACCAAAATAGTGTTCAATAATAGCTTCAACAACATCAATTAAAAAAAAAAAACAAATATTGATACTTGATTTTTTTATAAATAAAATAGAACTACTCTTTTCACTGCGCCGCGGCCGGCGATGCGCGCTCGCCCTGGCTAGAGGCCTTAATTTATTGAGGTATCCACAGGCGATCCCGGTTAAGAAGACGAACAACCTCTTAGGTTGAACTGCGAGATGCCATTTATAACAAAAAAAAAAAAAAAATATGCGCGCTCAGTACCAAAATGTAAGAGGGCTCTTAACAATGTCGGTTCCGCAAAAAGACTACAGTTCAAAGTTTGTTTTGTAATCTAACTATATGTATAACTAATATTATAAAGGCGAAAGTTTGTGTGTGTGGGGGGGTGTGTGTGTGTTTATATGTCTGTTACTTCTTCACGCTCAAACGGCTGGACCAATTTTGATAAAATTTTGCATGGAGGTAGCTGACACCCTGGATTAACATATAGGCTACTTGTTATCCCGATATTCCCATGGGATCGATATTTACGCGGGTTAAACCGCGGGGCGCAGCTAAAGGTCCCAATTCTGTAAAATTATATTTCCCGCGTAATCTTAGCGCGTGCAAACCACGTCAATATTGTGTAAGAAGCCATTGTTAAATTCACAGTCGGGTGTGAATTTTTGTTAGCAAATAATAATTCAATGATGTTTAAATTATGATCCGTGTTATAATGTTAGATGGATCATAATTTGAACATGAACATTTTGTGACTTAACGACAATGCGTGCCATGAAAGATGAGACTTGACACACCACGTGGTTTGACATGCGCAGGCGCAGTACACGATTTTAGGTCTCTTTAGCGCACAGTGTGTTAGAAAGCCCGATTTTGTTGCATGCCCTTTTTATTACAGAAATCGATAGTATTTATCATTTTAAGCACTACAGTCCGACTTGTAGATGTTTTTTAAAAAAATCTCAAAGTTGCTGTATAACCGGGTCATGAAAATAATAAAAAAAATTATATAAAAAAAACCAGCCTACATATTTAAATTTCCATTATAATTACTAATCAAACTTATAATACCTAACTATCTGACAAGTTTTCGTGTCTGTATTGCAAATAGATCGCGAAATATTAATATTTTTATGTTTTTTACTTTTTATTTAATTTCTTGGCAATAATACGGTATTAGATGGAGATATTTGACCAGACGATTGTCAACATGTATGTCTATCGACATTATTAAAACCACAATCTAATTCAGCGTTATTTAGAAGTTATGAGAATTTTCAGTTATATCCGGATTTTTTTGTACTAGGGTTGTCACTTTAACCAGAATTTTAAATTTAATATTTTTTATAATTTTGAGTTTAGCTGAAAGAAGTCGTATATATTATCGATTAATTATCTTTATATGTGCATTTACCAATAACTGAAACTATACCCATGGGCACTCTTATTCTTTGATTCTTTCGCTTAGTCCGCCTGGGTGGGTACCACCGACTCGTCTATTTCTGCCGCCAAGCAGTAGTGTTGGACTATTGTGTTTCGGTTTGAAGGACAGTTAGCCAGCAAAATTATAGGCACGTGAGACAGAACACACCTTAAAGTCTCAGGGTGGGTAACTGCGGGGCTCAGTAGCCGTGGGGGGCTCAGTAGCCGTGGCTTGGACACCCACGGTGAAGCGAAGTGGAACCCGAGGAGGGGCCGCTCGTCAGGGCTTTTGCCGGTAAGCCGACGACGTAGCGGCCAACAAGTAGGTTGCGGTGCCGCTTGAGCGACATCGCAGCTGAGGCGGGCCGCGATGTCGTATCGGAGGCATCGCGGCTGAGGGTTGGAGGCCGCGGTGGGAGAGGAGTGCCGGTATTGCGGTGCGCCGCTCTCCCTACCTTCCGCGGCCTTGACGGGGTCGCCACCGTCCGATGGCGGACGCGGTGGGGCCGCAGAGGAAGAGGAGTGTTGGTATGATGTTGGCCGCTCTCCCTATCCTCTGCGGCCGAAAATTGGCAGGCGGCGGGGCCAATGACCTGACCCGTCGCAGGGGGACCAAGGGTGCCCAGACACGGGGTCGTCTGGCGCCCATGTGCTGGTTTGGTCCCTGGGGTGGTCACGGCGTGCTATGTGTTCTAGTGCGCCGGAGATGGGGAATACTCCCCAGAGGAGGGTCCGGTGACGGACAGCCGCGGCGGGTTCACGGATGAGTGCTAACGCGTGCCCGTGTTCCCGCCGTAAGCGGCAGAGGAGGACACCGTGGAGTTTTAGTGGGTTTGAGTCGCACATAACTGCACTATCTCCCCGTGGTAGTGCAGAATGCATGAGCATTTCTCCACGTTAAAAAAAAAAACAAAAAAAAAAAAGGGTGGGTAACTGCCGTCTCATTTATACTTGCGCGACATGTCTAGAGGGACGATAGGTGGTATAGGCGACGATGACCGCTTATAACCAGGTGGCTCGTCTACTTGTTTATCCATATAATTAGTGTAAATAAAACTATGACCTTGCAATAAAAAACACATTCATGCTAAAAGGTAAAAGTTGGAGATTTGACGGTGATACTAATTAAAATCTTGTCAAGATTTGTTGAAAATGTTTACTAAACATCAAACGAACATTATTTAGGTCTTTTTTTCGATTAGTGGATGATCATTCGTCATTCACTGAACATGATGAAGATACTTTAATTATTCAAAATGAAAACCAAGATTTATAATTTTTCCGTTTTTTGTAAATATTTTTAGTTTTTACAACCCGGATAAAACTTGACATTTTCGAATGTGACAACCCTGGCTAAAATAGAAAAATTCTCATAACTTCTAAATAACGCTGAATTAGATTGTGGTTTTAATAATGTCGATAGACATACATGTTGACAATCGTCTGGTCAAATATCTCCATCTAATACCGCATTATTGCCAAGAAATTAAATAAAAAGTAAAAAACATAAAAATATTCATATTTCGCGATCTATTTGTAATACAGACACGAAAACTTGTCAGATAGTTAGGTATTATAAGTTTGATTAGTAATTATAATGGAAATTTAAATATGTAGGCTGGTTTTTTTTATATATTTTTTTTTATTATTTTCATGACCCGGTTATACAGCAACTTTGAGATTTTTTTAAAAAACATCTACAAGTCGTATCGATGCCGGACTTTGACTGTAGTGCTTAAAATGATAAATACTATCGATTTCTGTAATAAAAAGGGCATGCAACAAAATCGGGCTTTCTAACACACTGTGTAGCGGTATGAGGTCTGAGCTCGGGACGGGACCGGACGTCATAGGGGCGGCGGAAAGAGCGCGGGAGGCGGGATCAAGTCTCATCTTTCGTGGCGCTAACTATACCTAAGATATTCCGATTTATTTAGTCGAAATATTCTGTCTAATAATTGAAATAATATGTTTATTAAGGCATAACAATGCAGCCCTTTTCCTCTCGTAATTTTGCTGTGCCCGACAGGGTACGGAATATACGCGCATTGACGTGCAGTGGCGGATTAACACATTTGCCGCCAGTAGTCTATTCAAATTTTGCCGCCACTACCGACCTCTACAATAATGTCCCATGTCTTTTGTATACTGCTTCAAAACGCTTAATTCCATCGCCTTTTCTTAAAAATACTTAAAATTTTCTCGTTCAGCTACGAAAAACTTGCAAAGAGATTTGTAAAGATCGGCAACTGTGATCAAATCTACGGTAGAAGCCTGGATTTGAGCATTCACTTTGTTTATTCTTTCCAAAAAAAAAAAATGGTAGGTATATAAATATTAAGCTTTTTAATTTCTATGAGACATTAAAAAAAATTTTAGCCCGAAATTTGCCGCCCTAGGCTTCAGCCTACTCAGCCTGTTGGTAAATCCGCCACTGTTGATGTGGAGTTGCGGACACCAGCCCGTATTACGTATTACCAGGGTCCATATTGATCTTTCTTTCACTTTTTAATACCATCTATGTAATACATATGGAATGCAATAAAGAATTGGGCATTGAAAGTCTATTATTAACTGCTCCCAAATTACTATGTTTATTTTTTATTTATTTTTTACATACTTCTTTGACATAATCTTTGTACTATTTGACAATATCTATACTAATATTATAAAGAGGTAAAATTTGTAAGTTTGTATGTTTGTAAATTTGTATGTAGGGGGTAATCTCTGGAACTACCAGTCGGATTTGAAAAATTCTTCTTGCATTTGATAGCCCAATTCTTGAGGAAGGCTATAGGCTATTTAACATCACGCTATGACCCTTAGGAGCCGAGCAAAAAGAAAAAAAGTAAAAAAGAACGTTAAGTGATAGCGCGGGCGGGTGATGCGATACGACGGGGTGGCTCGGGGGAATCAAGAAGTTTCACGCGAACGAAGTCGCGGGCTGAAGCTAGTAATTTATATACAGACAAGTTCTAATAGCTTATTATTAGTGGTTGTAATGGCAATTACAGTTGTCACGTAAAAAGAACGCTGAGCGACAGTGGAAGGGGTGTGCCTGCGCACGAATACAGCAGTGTCCTAAAGTACTAGGCTATTGTTTCATATTATAAGCGTAATTGTTTTATTGTAGGATCATAATAGGTACTTTACTAGCGTCGCGCTCCCTTCATACCACCAATTTGATCACTCAGTGCGCAGGTAAACGCCAGCATTCTTTTTACGTGGTGGGACTTGTATACCATTTGATTTCAATAGGTTTTTTTTTATATTTTATTTATCATTTTGATAAGGTTCTTTTAAATTTTGTAAATGTCAGGACTTTGTAGGCCTCTTAGACTTTAGAACAGTAGAACATTTTCTTATTTTATCAAGTACCTGGAACTTGCTGACAGGCCTACGCTGTCCTCCCATACCTACTGTAATTTGGAAACATTGTAAAAGCCAATTATTTAGAAAAGAGTAACCGTGGAGTTTCTTTCCAGTTCTTCTAAATAGGAAACAACCAATTGAGGACCTTGCAAAAGGGAGGCAGATCCAAATTTTTGCCATTACTGTTTTTTTCACCTACAATTTCAACAAAAATTAGGACTATTGTTTGATGTATGTACGAGGCACATTTCTTAAGCTTGGACTCGCCTCCCTTTTGCTGCAAGGTCCTCAATTGGAACCATGCACCTAGCTTCTGACGTTTCATGAGTGATAAATATTTTGATATTGATTTTTTTATGTAAGTAAATTTTTGTCACTATTTTTAAACAAGATGCCTAGCTGGCTGATCCCTGAAATGAAATGCTGAAACAAACTCAGAGGTCATGCATGGTTTCTTTTCAAGTCCAAACATTATATTATTAAGATGAAGTAATACAGGGCATTGTCAGGAACAGCTTTTTAGAACAAGGAACTGTTTTTCATGATATTGAAAAATTCCCAGGACATCAAATAAAATTTATTTAGAAAGAAAAAAGTCAATGCTACATAATAAACAAGAAAAATGTGACTATTAATATGTCCAACAATAGTTATGAATAAGGCAATTCTACTTAGACCATCATCTGATTAGCATTTTGCAACTGTTTTGGGGTAGGCTTATATTCAAAACGGATGCAGTTGAATACCAGTATTTTACATACAGGAATTGTTTATCTAAGTATTTTATTCTGCTGATACCACTTACTAAAAATGGCTTCAGCATGTAGGTCCAATAAAAAAAGTTCATATCAACATTTAAACATAATCTACCTAAACATTTCAGGAATTTTTATCAACAGGCCAAGGTAACACTCATTCATCCTAACGACGATTTTTAAATTGCGCACCGAAATAGCTTAGTAAATAACAGACACACAGACAGGACACTGGACAGACAGAGCTCGAAGTATAAAGTAATTACTTTAAGTACTGTGCACAAAACCAGTTTTGCAACTTCAAGTACAATTTACTCAACAAATAATAATGATAAATAATGTTTTAACTCTACGTCATGATGTAATATGCACATAAAAAACGGCGAATGAAATATTTAAGACCTGAAACATCATTTTAACAGCGCAATTTTCATAAAAACGTTGATACATCGAGATTATGTGTGTCGTGAGTCGTGACCAACCAAATCAGATAGGATTCTCATCGAAAACTTTGTTGATGTTTGGTTCAAAAACTTACCGGCATAGAATAATAGATGTCTCCTTGGGTCACTTGTAACAATTAATTAGTAAAACAACGTGGAATATTCGGAAAATACCGTTTCACAATATAATAGGAACGCTGCACGAACGTAGACACACAGATAAAAAATGGCCCAAAATTGCGGAATGTCCGAAAAGAATTTGTTGACATTTCTGTTAGTGTTGCACGTGAATCAAACAAACGCACACTGACACACGCTCAAAAATCATTTACAAAATCCTTCTTGAACTGTGCCATATTTTTGTCAAAAAATCATAGTTAAAATTCAAGGAAGTAATTAATGCTCTGCAGCCGTGCAACCCAGTTTTCTCTAGAACAAATCAATGAACGTGAGTGACACGAATTCTGCCTGCAAAATTGTTGAAGTTTTGATCATTTTTATGGTTCTTTTATGAGAATCTTGCCTTAGACCATTTATCCTAAGATCTTGCACGTTAGAATGTGATAGAATCTTCTTTCTATTACGAAAAGATGAGAATACTCTTTTTCTTTATGGCAATCATTGTATATTTTTTTTTGCTTTGGTTTTCTGTTTATTACTCTGGTTAACTCTGGTATCCCAAAATGTCAAAAATTTTCGCACGCCATTGTGTGCGGAAGTCACCCATTTTTAAATCACAAAAATCACAGTTTTAAAACAACAAAAATCTAAAGTTAACCGTCAAAATAGATTTGTTAATAAATAATGGGTCTACCAGGTTGCGGAATACCGGAGGGTGACCTTCCCCAGTGCTGGTCTGACGACGTTCGTATGAACGCGCTATTCGCACCTTTTCGATTAAAGGCAGCGAATCCAGAATCCTGGGATATGAAGATGAAATTCTGGTCTGATATGCTGCGGCAGTGGTGTAGGAGCAGAAAGGATCCTATAGTGTCTGCTGCGGATGCGAAAACTGCGTTCAATCGAAAAGGACGAACGCCTGCATGTTTGGACATCGTGGTAGAAGAAATGTTTCGGTAAGTCCGTGTTTTTTTTTATCTACTGGCTTTTACAGCTTGTATTAATCCTCTATGCGCGATTTGGGCCCTTTTTCCCGCGTTTTCGTGGCATTTTATGCACCTCGTTAAATGTAAACAAAGACATTTGAAATAAATTATAATTTATGGTAATTATTTCTATATAATTATTATGTATGCCTGTTGTAAAATTTCAAAGCTTATGCTTTAATTGTGTTCATTTAGTCGCAAATAACACGACTATGACTGGATTAGCTGTTTTTCATCATCCTTTTCAAAATAAACAAAATGCTTTCCAGTTTTTTACAAAATAGTCATATTTTGATAAACAAAATTAATGCAACTGTGCAGAACTGCCTTTATGTAACTGTCTCACAGGTCTAGTGATAGCAAGCATTACACTTTTGGGTTTGATAACCCTTTTCATCTTAGTTTGTCCCTCAATGCTGAGCATCACAGTTTCATGCAACACATCTCCAAGTTATGCGGTCTTCTGCAGTGTGGACTGCTTGGTAAATTCTGCCTCCAACAGCCTCCTTGATCTGTCCATGGGGTGTGACACACCCAGTGATGTGCATTGCATTTAGGCATATAAGCAGTGCCTACCTCGATATATCAACATAAGCCTGTCAATTACATTTTAGTGTGTGCCCCACAATTAAGAAACTCACTAAATTATCATACCTAACAAAAAACAAAATCTTCATACAAACACGCATGGCAGTAGGCAGTCGCCGGACGGCCTACTCGGCTCCAGTACTATTCGCACATTGTCATTGGTCTTTACTTGTTCAAGTTAATACGGCAAAATTAAAAATATGTAAGTCTCACGCGTAATACCATGACTTTCGACCTTCGCAATTTATCACCCTTAAGGCATTGACTGCCACCACAGTCAATGGTGACTGCGAACAATAGATTTTCTATTGTGTCTGTTGTTTGGCAGTCAACGTGTTAAGTAGGCATGCCTACTCAAATAGCCACACTTTTGACCTCACTTTTGACTTACCAACTGTTTTTTCTCTGATTAGTGACCGCTTTTGCCTAGACTAGACCCGGCCTAGTGCCTACCTATTCTGAAAACCAATGCACGCCATTGGACACACGCCAATGTATCTTCGAAGGTTCACCAAATCAACTCGTAAAATTTTGAATTTACTGGTGTTCCTGTTAGCTTCGTAAAAACGCAAAACCTTTATGATCTAGAAGCAAGCAGCACTCGGTCGTCTATAGCTGTGTCAGAAGAGCGTGTTTGAGCTTCTGATTCGGAGCGAAAAAATGGACCCACATATCACACTAATATTATAAAGGCGAAAGTTTGTGAGTGTGTGTGTGTTTATATGTTTGTTACTTCTTCACGCTCAAACGGCTGGACAAATTTTGATAAAATTTGGTATAGAGGTAGCTGACAACCTGGATTAACACATAGGCTACTTTTTGTCCCGATGTTCCCACAGTATCGACACTTATGCGGGTGAAACCGCGGGGCGCAGCTAGTAACACCACAATTGCCTATATTCCAGTCTCTAATAATTGCACTTGATAACAATGAAATACTAAATGGAACTGTCAATGTCATGCCATTGCAGATTACATATCTATAAAAATAAAATAGTTTATTGAGATAAGAACCTCATCCGTTTTCCTCATTCAATAAGTTTGTCGATTAAAAAGACCGCTATACAGGGTTATTGGAAAAACACCAACAACCTCTTAAGAGGCCATTGTATTCATCATTATGAACAACTTTTACTACGAGGCCAGACCTTTGTGAAAAAAAAAATCAGCTGTTCCCTACATTTATGTTCGCATAACTCGTCAAAATCTCTATTCAGGTCAAACACCATTTAAATTACACCTTGTATAATGTATTGATAAAACATTAAATTGCCTTAAACCCTCTACTAATATTAACCCGGCGGTACTCGCTAGGTGTTTACATGCACGAATACTCGCTACCGGGTAAAAAATACCACATAATTTAAATGACATTATCATGGAAAAATAAGTTTGCATTACAGACTTTAATGGTGTTTTTAGTTTATCAATACTAATGTCTAATAAATAAAAGAAAATTGAAAGTTTGAATTATTATTTATTTCAAATTATAGCTTATCCTAAAAAAAATACAAATTTTAACAAACATTCTTCATAGTCTTAGAAAAATCAACAAAAAATTTTTTTTCTTAGGTGTCACGTAAAATTGAGATCAAAAATTGTAAATCGACCTTATACTCTACCAAAACAACAAAAAATAAAATATTGTCAAACCGTAAACTCCGCAGTAAGAAATGGAACCTTTCTCATGACATAATGGCTATACAGACGTCAGAACCACTTCCATCTTTTTCCCAGAGATCTTTTGTGTTCAGGTGACCACTTCGCAATCTTCCGCAGAAATAAAGTAATCCAAAAAGAGCTCTAAGTTCAACGATATCTGTACTTTTACAATCGCGTTCTCTTGAGAATTTAGACTTTAGCTATTCTATATAAATGTTAGTATACTGGACTATCTTTAGTAAACACGTTTCCGGAAAAATAAGATGCCAGGCTTCTAACATAGACGTACAAGATCTGCCTTCGTCAATCGGTCCCGGCAAATGATATATAATGTTATGGGATCTTGTTCGTACACGTCGCGGCGGCTCACGAACTTGCCAGCGAGTTCTTTTGTCTTTTCCAGTAAAACGACCTCGCCTCAAGTACTTTAGCGGTACATCCTCTAAATATTCTTCATCTTCAGTATTCTCTGTATGTAAATTCGAAGGAAAACTCTCTTCCGACACTGAAGACCCATCTGAATCACTTGCTTCTTGCTCTGTTCCGCTTTCAAGATCACTATGCTCCTCAAAATCTTCTATTTCTGACACATTTTCTTCTTCACTATCTTCTTGTTCTAGACATTCTTCTATAATTCGATCCGTCCGTAGAAAACTCATCATGAACCAGCTCTAAAACAAAATAATAACATAAAAAAAAACACCAATAACATTAAAAAAATGTAACAAGAACCGTCGCTACCGGGCATTTTTCACCCATACTCACTTTACACGTCCGTTGTCGCCAAGCGCCGCGCGCGAACTGGCCGGCCCGGTGACGCACGCGCGTGTTAACTATTGGCCAGAAGGTACTTAAAGTCGTGAGTTGCCACAATGTTTAGTAATAAAAATATCACGTGATTTAGGTACTCTGTGGTATTTTTTACCCAGTAGCGAGTGCCGCCGGGTTAAATGAAAACAGTGCCTCGGAAAGCATGTTAAGCCGTTGGTCCTGGCTGTCCTTTGTGGATCTTTGACAGTCGTTACAGGTCGTCAGAAGCCGGAAAGTCTGACAACCAGTCTTACCAAGGGGTATCGTATTACTCAGTAACTGGGTTGTTGTCGTAGTGGGGGTCAGATAGGCAGTCGCTCCATGTAAAATACTGGTATTCAGCTGCATCCGGTTAGACTGGAAGCCGACCCCAACATAGTTGGGAAAAGGCTTGGCAGATAATGAGTAGCACAGGTACAGACGCCAGCACATCAACCTACTACATCTGTCAAATTTCTTTAAAAGATTTTCAACTTTATCACTAGAGCATAAGGTTCAAAGTTTATTGGGAAAAAGTGACAGTTTCGGGTAGGTTGATGTGCTGGCGTCTTTACATGGCTCATTGTTAAAGTACAAGTACAGACGCCAGCACATCAAGCTACTACAATCTGTCAAATTTCTTTAATAGATTTTCAAACTTTATCGCTAACTCGTCAAAATTTATGGAACTGCTTACGTAATGCTTGAATGGCCCCTTAGACTGGAAGCTTAAGCTAGGCAGATTGTTATTTCTACTTCATTTACGTGCTTTTATGTACTTTTATGCTGAAAAAAACAATATAAAATCAACATTTGTGTAGGTATTCCTAACGAGGAAGGAAGGAAATATGCATATTATTGAAAGGACGTCACGCTTCTTATCTTGTTACCAATATATAATCACTAGCAGCGCCCCGCGGTTTTACCCGCATAAGTGTCGATCCCGTGGGAATATCGGGATGAAAAGTATCCTATGTGTTAATCCAGGGTGTCGGCTACCTCCATACAAAATTTTATCAAAATTGGTCCAGCCGTTTGTGAGTGAAGAAGTAACAAACAGACAAACACACTCAAAAACCCTCGCCTTTTTTAACCGACTTTAAAAAAGGAGGTTCTGTATTCGACCCGTATGTATGTATGTATGTTTGTATGTCCGCGATTATCTCGAAAACTGCTGAACCGATTTTGATAATTCTTTCATAAGTGTGATCTACATACTTTCAGGAAGGTTTTAGTATATAATACATTAGGTAATTATTCTTATGTACGAAGTTATATGCATAAATGTACTGCATCTCCGGCATTTCTATGGGAATTTTGATGATTTTTCGAGTCGTGTCTTCAATTCTTCAATGCACTAGTGTTAATTGAATTTGTGTGGGGTAGGTACAACTAAAAAGTGAAAAATAAAAACTTTTTTACAAAAAAAAAACAACCGACTTCAAAAAAAAAACACTACAAAGTGAAAAATAACTTTAATTTCGGAAGTCGGTGTCAAAAAACGAAAATGCGGAACCAACGACACCGACTTCCGAAATTAAAGTTATTTTTCACTTTGTAGTGTTTTTTTTTGAAGTCGGTTGTTTTTTTAGTATTAGTGTGATTATAATAACTGATGGTCATTAACGCTATTAAATGTAAAATACTTACTATATTTGACTATAGCTTCTGCCCGCGACGTCGTCCGCGTGAAATTTCTTGTTAACCCCGCCCACCCCGTCGCATCGCATCGCCTGGCCGCGGTATCACTTCGTTTCCGCTTAGCGTTCTGTCCCACTCTTTTTCCTTTTTGCTCGGCTCTTAAGGCCTAAGCCTTCTTCAAGAATTGGGCTATTAGATGCAAAAAATATTTTTTCAAATCCGACTGGAGTTTACTCCTATTGGCTCGACTGGGGTGCTTAATTGTTGCAAATGGGTCACACCACAGATATAGATGCACCTAGATAACGCAAGAGCAACTACTTCGCGTGCCAAAAATCGCACCAGAGTACGTTCGAAAATCGTAAGCCGCCACTTTCGCGCTCAGTCCTGCGTACTGCTGGCTGGGCGAGCGTGAACGAGAGCGCGAGCTTGTGACGTCATAGTAGGTAGTCAAAAAAAACCGGCCAAGTGCGAGTCGGACTCGCCCATGAAGGGTGCCGTAGCAGCAAGTAACATAATATAAAAGTTCTTGTAGTTCGTTGTAACTTTGTGAAAGGTAAATTGCGGTTTTCGATTTATGACGTATTAAAAAAAAACTACTTACTAGATCTCGTTCAAACCAATTTTCGGTGGAAGTTTACATGGTAATGTACATTATATATATTTTTTTAATTTTATCATTCTCTTATTTTAGAAGTTAGAGGGGGGGGGGACACACATTTTACCACTTTGGAAGTGTCTCTCGCGCAAACTATTCAGTTAAAAAAAAAATGATATTAGAAACCTCAATATCATTTTTGAAGACCTATCCATAGATACCCCACACGTACAGGTTTGATGAAAAAAAATTTTTGGAGTTTCAGTTGTAAGTATGGGGAACCCCAAAATTTATTGTTCTTTTTCTATTTTTGTGTGAAAATCTTACTGCGGTTCACAGAATACATCTACTTACCAAGTTTCAACAGTATAGCTCTTATAGTTTCGGAAAAAAGTGGCTGTGACATACGGACGGACGGACAGACAGACAGACAGACATGACGAATCCATAAGGGTTCCGTTTTTTGCCATTTGGCTACGGAACCCTAAAAATGACACGCTTAGTTTTCATACAGTTCGTGATACTTGCGTTATCTAGGTATATCTATATCTGTGGGTCACACTATCACGTCCTGGAAGGAATACTTACGTCAAATTACAAGTCACCCTGTATACCAACATCCATTTTGTGCTCATATATTGATTTAGAAAGAAAGAAAATACATTTATTCAGCACAAACTAAAAGACACACAATACACCAGATGCATACATCAGAAGGCCAATTCTCGTAATTTAAAACGTTCAAAATCTAGTCGCAGTCTCATCTCGGCGACAAACAAATGTCAAAAACTTGTTAAAATGTAGGGTTTTAGTTTATTTTGACAGACTGAGACCAGAAGGCCAATTCTCGTAATTTAAAACGTTCAAAATCTAGTCGCAGTCTCATCTCGGCGACAAACAAATGTCAAAATGTAGGGTTTTAGTTTATTTTGACAGACTGAGACCAGAAGGCCAATTCTCGTAATTTAAAACGTTCAAAATCTAGTCGCAGTCTCATCTCGGCGACAAACAAATGTCAAAATGTAGGGTTTTAGTCTATTTTGACAGACTGAGACCAGAAGGCCAATTCTCGTAATTTAAAACGTTCAAAATCTAGTCGCAGTCTCATCTCGGCGACAAACAAATGTCAAAATGTAGGATTTTAGTTTATTTTGACAGACTGAGACCAGAAGGCCAATTCTCCTAATTTAAAACGTTCAAAATCTAGTCGCAGTCTCATCTCGGCGACAAACAAATGTCAAAAACTTGTCAAAATGTAGGGTTTTAGTTCATTTTGACAGACTGTGACCAGAAGGCCAATTCTCGTAATTTAAAACGTTCAAAATCTAGTCGCAGTCTCATCTCGGCGACAAACAAATGTCAAAAACTTGTCAAAATGTAGGGAAATTAGAGGTATTTTTGACAGATTGAGACTGAGATCAGACTGTGAACGTTCTTATAATTATGAGAATTGCCCCTCTGACTGTGAACGTTCTTCAAATTAAGAGAATTGCCCCTCAAGACTGAACGTTTTTAAAATTAGGAGAATTGCCCTCAATACTCAGATAAAACAGGTAGTAACAAATAAACATCAAATAGAAAGTGTGAAGTCCGATGTAAGAAATTAGCAGGAAAGTGTTCCTCATGGCTGCGTCAAAAAGGACACACCATTGTCCCCATTTAATCAAAAACTATACTCCGCGCGGAACTAGTTGGCCGCTGAGGTGGGGACAGGGATGAGGCGGCGGCGGCGCGGCGGTTCGCAACGCACGCAATGAGTAATGCGGGCGCCCCTCCGTCCCACCGCTCACATCAGTGGCGTGCATTGCATATAGGCATTTAAGCAGTGCCTACCTCGATATATCAACATAAGCCTGTCAATTACATTTTAGTGTGTGTGCCCCACAATTAAGAAACTCACTAAATTATCATACCTAACAAAAAACAAAATCTTCATACAAACACGCGCGGCAGTAGGCAGTCGCCGGACGGCCTACTCGGCTCCCGTACTATTCGCACATTGTCATTGGTCTTTACTCGTTCAAGTTAATCTGTCAAGCTCCGCTAATGAGACACAATTGATTTTCTATTGTTTCGTCGCCGATCGGCGACGCGCGCCGTTTGACCGGTTAATACGACAAAATTAAAAATACGTACGTCTCCCGCGTAATAATACCATGACGTTCGACGTTCGCAATTTATCACCCTTAAGCCCTTAGGGAAGGTTCACATCTGACGGAAGATGCTTCGCGTATTATCGGTCGCGTAACGCCAGAACAGACAAATGTATAGAAAAACACTTGACCGTTCACACTCAACCGATGATGCGTTAGTGCGTCGAGCGAATAAATAGACGCAATTGATGTTACGCCCGACGCATCTTCCGTCAGATGTGAACATTCCCTTAAGTAGGCATGCCTACTCAAATAACCACACTTTTGACCTCACTTTTTTTTTCTGATTAGGACCGCGTTTACCTAGACTAGACCCGGCCTGGTGCGCCTACCTATTTTGAAAACCAATGCACGCCACTGTTCCGCGCGGACTATAACTCACTATTTCCCAACTCAAAAGACTCTTTCTTGCCCACAGCAACGGCGACCTAAGTCCTCTCTCCAAGTACCAGCAGATCCTCCACAATGGGCCCGAAGGCTGGGTCAAATGGGGAGCCCGACTGGCGTTTAAACCCGCAGCCATTGCGCTCACAGCGGTGGCTTCATTCATGCCAACAAGACAAGCGCTGGATAATGATGGAATGCCGAAAGCTAGCATTGATTCCACACAGCGATTTGTAGTGGAGAGCGCTGTTAAAGTAAGTTTTATAATTTAACTAGCTTCTGCCCGCGACTTCGTCCGCGTGAAATTTCACCCTCACCCTCTTAGGGGGGTGGAATTTCGAAAAACCCTTAGTGGATACCTACTATTTACAAAGAACACACCCTCCAAATTTCTTGTCTCTCGGACCAGCGGTTTAGGCTGTGCGTTGATATATCAGTGTATTTTTTTCCCAAAAATGAATTAAATATGACAAAGCACTTAGAAAGCGTATTTACGTTAGGAAAGCAAAGACTTTTAGCAGTTACGTCGATGTTTCTCCAAATGATCGATATGTAAAATCCAAAGTCCTGACTGACTGATATATCAACGCACAGCCTAAACCGCTGGTCCGAGAGACGCGAGGGTGTATATTCTGTTTTCACTTCTGTCGGCACTCCAGGAATGCCGCTGTTTTTTTTAAACGTTCAAAAATGTCTTTTATATGCCTATTTGAAATAAATGCTTTCACTTTGACACAACCATATAATATTTTTCAGGAACAAGCCACAGAACTCCTTCAAAACTTCCCCCCTGGAGTGGAACGCATGGGCACCATCGAGGAACTGCTACGCAACTGCGAGTGGGCGTATGGACGCGAGACGTTTGAGTTGCTGCTCGGTTATCTGGTGTCTGTTGGGCAGGCTGTGAAGAAGGGTGATGTCGTTAAATTAGGTAAGTTTTTTTTATTGCTGAATGGGTCCGCTCTTGACCTCGATCACGCCTGATGGAAAGCGATGGATGAGGTCTATGATGGAACGAGCATGCCCACAAGATGCCAAAGACACTGTAACTCCCACGCATCGACGAAACACAGCAGGCTGCTTGACGCCGGACTCCGGTGGGAGGGTGGTCGCAAACCAGGCGGGCGTTAGCCCTACCACCGCAAGGGAAGAATTGGCCAGTCAAATAAGGTATTTTAATATTACAAACAGACTCCAATTTTATTTATTTGTATAGATGGA
Organism: Amphipoea lucens; assembly: GCA_947508005.1. Lineage (NCBI taxonomy): Eukaryota > Metazoa > Arthropoda > Insecta > Lepidoptera > Noctuidae > Amphipoea > Amphipoea lucens. Next base: position 8,519,650 of record OX382385.1, read on the forward strand.
TAAGCAATATCTTACAAAATCTTTCAGATTGTATTTCATAGTGTGCAGGTTGGAAAAAGACCCGACTTTTTAGTGACGATTTAGTCAGTGAAATTATGTCTTGAAAACTCATTTATGTCGTTCACAGCCGAACCAGACAAAAAAGCGTCTCCGGTGACAGAAACAGACGAAGCCCTAGTGAAGCTGATGTGTGCAGAGACCCGGCTCGAGGGCGAAGCGATACGGTTAGCGAGGGACGTCGCCACAGCACAGGCTGATGCTAAGGCAGCGCTCAATGTTGGGAATAAATTGGCAGTGAGTATATATATACAACATACAACTAGCTGCTGTCCGGGACTTCGTCCGCGTGAAATCCTTTTCCTAACTAAAAGTACATAAGTTTGTTTGTTACCTTTTCACGCCTAAACCACTGGAACGATTATCTTGAAATTTTGCATATACGTTGTCAGGTGTACAGAAACGGACATAGGGTACCTTTCATCTCGAAAAAAGTGCTGTTACCGAGGAAAACAACAACACACGTGGCGCCATCTATTATCATAATAACGTTATTGTTGTTTGCCTCGGGAACAGCACTTTTTTTGAAATGAAAGGTACTCTATGTCCGTTTCTGTACACCTGACAACGTATATGCAAAGTTTTAGGATGATCGGTTCAGTGGTTTAGGCGTGAAAAGCTAACAAACAAACTTACTTTCGCATTTATAATATTAGTTAGGATGTGTAACATAATTAACGCAAGACCTCATACACCCCAAGTAGAGTATTGAGTTAAAAGCATAATACAATGACCAAAACTAATTTTTTTAAACTATTATTATTAAGAAAATCATGTTGTCCCTAACGTTATACATTTAAAATTGAGTCTTATTGTTTTGAAATAAGATTTAATTTTCTTTGGCTAAGCCACCAACGTTCAGTATGGCAAAATACATACTTTTTACGTGTGACAGTTTTTGTATGGAAGCACTGTCAAAAATTCAAAATTATTCCTCCGATAAAATTATCTGGCGTTGGAAAAATCAGCCCTTAAACTGACGAACTTTTCGGGTTTTGGACTTGTGCACAGCGTTAAGAGGACTCCTACGATAACATTGATTGATGTTCGATACGGTACGGAAGCGTATCGAGCCGTTGTGAATAGCTTCACCACCCTTGGCTGACTGGTAGAGAATGCCTAAGGCATTAACTCCGCCTGTGTACCTTTTTGACGTGATAACGTCTTATAAATCGATGAACGCCGGCTGCACGCACGAAAAAGCATAACGAAAAAGATGAGCGTGCAAGCGAGAGCGCGGAACAAGCGATAGCGAGGCACGATCGGCCTAAGCGTTCGGCTTGTGACCTATATGAGTATGATACCTAACTGAATGTTTTCTTATGACGTTATGACGTAAAATTGTCTTCCGTAAACCTACTTTTTTTTATTTTTTTTTTTATTGCTAAATGGGCGCACTCTTGACCCCGATCACGCCTGATGGAAAGCGATAGATGAGGTCTATGATGGATCGAGCGTGCCCAGAAGATGCCTGTTCACTCTTGATTTGAAGGCAGACGGGTTAAATACTTTACAGACAACCAATTTTTTTGTGCGAAAAGTTTAAATAAATAGCTATGCTGGGCTTATTGTGCTTTCGATTAGGAATCGGGAAAATCTCAATAGCAGCCCGGAGTCTAGATGCCCGATCGATGACCATAGACTCGCCCTCTGGCACATTGTTTGTGTACGGTCACCAAAGGAGATAACAGGGTCGTCGGGTATAGTTTAAGTTTAGTTAGCGCCACGAAAGATGAGACTTCTTGACACACCACGTGCACGATTTTAGGTCTCTTATGAGGTCTGAGCGCGGGATGGGACCGTACGTCATAGGGGCGGTGGAAAGAGCGCGGGAGGCGGAGTCAAGTCTCATCTTTCGTGGCGCGCATTTTAAGAAACCGATGGATCTTTTCGAATGAAAAATTTGATAAAGGAACTGTTTGTTTTCTATTAACTAAATTAAAGGGGTTTGAAGGTTTTGGCCCTAAAATCAGCCGCCATACAAACAAAAAATGTTATATAACATAATATCCTAAAGCGTCAGGTTTCGGAGTTATTCACCGAAATATAAGTCGAAAACAACAAGGATTTTTTTGTTTTTTTTCTCTCCTGGTAAGCATATTGAACTATTGAGGCAATAGAAACGTTATGAAACCTTTATGGAGAAGAAACAAATGAAGAATAGACATTTTTTAAATAAATAATTAAATACGTCAATTTATAGTTCGTTTTTTAATCCCAGAGACTAATCTGACAAGTGTAATGTCAAACTTCTATACGAAAACACAAAAGACTTACATGCCAGATTAGTAGTCTCTGGGATTAAAAAACGAACTATAAATTGCCGTGTTTAATTATTTATTTAAAAAATGTCTATTCTTCATTTGTTTCTTCTCCATAAAGGTTTCATAACGTTTCTATTACCTCAATAGTTCAATATGCTTACCTGGAGGGAAAAAAAAACAAGAAAATCCTTGTTGTTTTCGACTTATATTTCGGTGAATAACTCCGAAACCTGACGCTTTAGGATATTATGTTATATAACATTTTTTGTTTGTATAAGTGTCCTCTATCTAAATATATAACTGTTGTTGTGCACCGCGATTGTGAAAAAAAATAAAAATGGCGGCCGACCTTAGGGCCACCCTCCATACAAAAATCTTCAAACCCCTTTATTCGAAAACATCCATCGGTTTCTTACTAAACTTCAACTATGTCCGACGACCTTGCCTTGGTTACTGATCTCTTTTGTTGTACTAATACTTATGTCACCCGTGACCTCTGAGTTTGATTCGGCCTTTCTTCTCGGAGTAGTCAAATAGGCAACACCAATCTCATCTAGTTGAAGTGAAAACTTCTTTAGGCGCGTCGGTCATTTTTTGAGATGCGAAAAAACCATTGAATTCGGGCCACTGTCACCGTATCCGACACCGCTTCGGATGTGTTTGGCTGTCCTCGGGATGTACTCGGTTTTAATGTATATCCGATATGTCAGTCGGTCGGCACTCTCGAAGTGCCACTGTTTTTTTTTAAATATGATTGACGTGTAAAAGTATTTGTGCAAACTTACAAAAATAAAATCATTTATCGAGGCGTGATGTTTTGTTATTTTCGTGGCAGTAGAAAGCAATTTTATCTATTCTTCTTTAGATAAAATTCTTTCAGGTCTAATCCATTATGGGATGGGATGCCCGCTTCTTTGGTTGCGGGTTCAAACCGGGCAAGTAACAATGTGACTATTTTCAAAAATCATATGTGCAGACGCCAGCACATCAAGCTACTACAATCTGTCAAATTTATTTAATAGATTTTCAACTTTATCGCTGAGGAATAAGGTTCAAAACTGATTGGGAAAATTTGACAGTTTCGGGTAGCTTGATGTGCTGGCGTCTGTACTTTCTATGTTACGCCCTGTTCCCATGGCAACGCATGCCGATTGCCGACGTACGCTGGAATGCGCGTTGACGCACTTTTTGATAACCAGTTAACCTTTTGAACGCCATTGTCACATATATGTGACAAACGAAATCTTACCCTGAACGCCAACGTCACAAATATATGACAAAATACACGTCGGTCGTCGTCGTCGGATATTATGAAATAAACAATTTAATCATTACTTTTGTGTGTTTTTATTTATACAATGTGTTTCAGAGGGATGTGATCAAACTTGGGGGTGTGGTACAGGCCATCAAACTGAACAACTTTTACCCGGGGACCAACATCGTAATCGTGAAAAAAAAATCATTCGTCACATACATTTGGTCAAGTAGGTATTGAAGTTTTGTATGGGACGACTGATGTCTTTTTCAAGATTACGATGTTGGTCCCCGGGAAAAAGTTGTTCAATTTGATGGCCCGTACCACACCCCCAAGTTTGGTCACACCCCGCTGAAACACATTGTATATACTTTAACCCTGTTATTCATAATCCTATTTTATCTAAAATAGGTTTATAGAACGTTTGTCTTTATCTGTCACGTTGTCATTTCTGTGTGTAAGAAAGAGACAAACCCCATTTTAACTAAAATAGGTTTGATAAGTTTTATGAATAAGGGGGGAAAAGTTTAAGCTTCCGTTTATATTGTATTGCATGAAACTAATATAAATAAACCACCAATATCGAGAAATTTGTTGTTTTAAGTGTGTGTGTGTGTTGTTGTGTTGTTAAAGTGGCCTGGCGTCAGGGGTACGGCGATACGTTTATACTCTGGCGTTCAAAAGGTTAATGTCGGGTTTTTTACCATTGGAACCGGGCCTTTGTCTTAGACATCACTTTAAGTGATGGGTCGTTAACGGTTTTCAGTCTGATCTCAGTCTCAATCTGCCTTAAATTCCTCTAATTTCCCTACATTTTTGACGAGTTTTTGACATTGATTGTAGCTGAGATGAGATTGCGACTAGATTTTGAACGTTTTTAATCTGTCGACCTCCGCTAATGAGACACAATTGATTTTCTATTGTTTCGTCGCCAATAGGTGACGCGCGATGCTTGACCGGTTACGGGAATTGGCTTTCTGGCCTCAATTAACTGAAAGGTGTCAGGAACGCACTCTCTAATTAATTGTGGAGTAAGGCTGGTTTTCCACCAGAGATGTGCTATGCTACGTTTTGATATCCACCAATCATATTCATTGGTCCACAAGGGTGAATTTATGACACAGGTAAGCCGGAGCAAAAAAAAATTCCAAAAGAAAATTTCAATGATAAAATTGACTATAGAGTGACTATGTTCTGAATTTTCGAAGGGAAGCCGGTGGATATCGAGTTGTATGGTACCTTCGCCACTGGTCCACATAGCATAGCACTGGTGGAAACTGATTCAACTAAGCTACGTTTTTGAAGTGAAACTTCTTTACGCACGCTTGACTTGGGAAGTAAGCTGGCGAACGCGTGACGTAAGCGTTACGAAAAGTGTGATCGGGCGAGGCGAACGGGAGTTGAGTGGGGGATATAAGCAAGAGAAAGCAGTGCGCGCGCACATTTTCTTTCTCTCTTCCTCTCATAGCCAAATACGTTTGAAGTTTCACTTCAGTCGTGTGGTCATAAGCACACTCGGTTTTTTTTTTATATGGAAGGATGCGTGCTTCTGGATGTGAGCTATGGATGTGTAGCTATATGCAGAGCAGTGTGCCTTTCCTATTGTCGATACGTCGCATAGCTCGAGCTGCTCATCTTCCTCGCACTGCTACCTTGCGGTGGCACATTTTATAGCACATCTTACTCGCTCCGCTACCTAGCTTAGCATCAGTGGAAACGGTCATATAGTTTTCGTAGCTTAGCTGCATAGCACATCTCAGGTGGAAAGGCACACTCAGTGGCGTGCATTGCATATAGGCATATAAGCAGTGCCTACCTCGATATATCAACATAAGCCTGTCAATTACATTTCACGAGTAGTGTGTGTGCCCCACAATTAAGAAACTCACAAAATTATCATGCCTAACAAAAAACAAAATTTTCATACAAACACGCGCGGCAGTAGGCAGTCGCCGGACGGCCTACTCGGCTCCCGTACTATTCGCACATTGTCATTGGTCTTTACTCGTTCAAGTTAATACGACAAAATTAAAAATACGTACGTCTCACGCGTAATACCATGACGTTCGACCTTCGCAATTTATCACCCTTAAGTAGGCATGCCTACTCAAATAACCACACTTTTTTTTTCTGATTAGTGACCGCTGTTGCCTAGACTAGACCCGGCCTAGTGCCTACCTATTCTGAAAACCAATGCGCGCTACTGGGCACACCCTAACTCGTTAACCTTTTTTTTCAGGCTAAGAACCATTTGCGTCGCAAACACAAAACCTCGCAACGTCTGGAACGTTGCAGCAACGCGCTCGAGAACGTGCGACACTTGCTGCAACAAATGAGGGATGTTCACGTCAATGTGGCGATCGTTGATACTTACAGGTAATTTTATATCTGACTAGCTGCGCCCCGCGATTCCACCCGCGTAAATGTCAATCCCGTGGGAATATCGGTATAAAAAGTAGCTTATATGTTAATCCAGGGTGCCAGCTACCTCCATACAAAACTTTATCAAAATTGGTCCATCCGTTTGAGCGTGAAGAAGTAACAAACATATAAACACACACACACACGCAAACTTCCGCATTTATAATATTAGTGTGATTTTATACAGGATGAAATTGAATAGATGCGCCAACTCACATCACACTAATATTATAAAGGCGAAAGTTTGTGTGTGTTTATATGTTTGTTACTTCTTCACGCTCAAACGGCGGGGCCAATTTTGATAAAGTTTTGGTATGGAGGTAGCTGACACCCTGGATTAACATATAGGCTACTTTTTATCCCGATATTCCCGCGGGATCGAGACTTATGCGGTTGAAACCGCGGCGCGCAGCTAGTTAAATCTATTAATTCGACGTGTTATAAAGAAAATTTAGAGCTAGTCATTAAGAAAAGTTATGCACATACGTGCGCGTAGGCAAGCGATTTGGCAACGTCGTCGCGCGCCCTTTTTTTCGAAAGAACGGTCAAAATTAAGCAAATATAAGGACCGCTAGTTCAACGCGTTGCCAACTTGGTTCATGTTGTAAAGTTTGCGATGAATGGACTGCTTATCAAGCGCCTCTCGTGTCCGGCTCTGGTTCAAGCCATGGTCCGGGGCGAGAGGGAGTGGGAGGCAGTCACCTCCTTCTGCGAAGCAGTCATGCTAGCGAAGGAGGTGGCGGAACGGCTGAGGGAGGGAGCCTCACGTCCCAGCCGCCGCGGGAGACGCTCCGGGTGTCGGGAGCCGCGTGACGACTCCCGGCCACCGTAGGCGCGGGCCTGCGGACGGAGAGTAATGGGTAGCTCACCGTCCGGGCAGGGGCAGGCCGTGCCGGGGGGCGCGGACGTGTTCCACGCGCGCCTCAAAGAGATGTCAGCAAAAAGGAAGGGGCCTGGCAGGGCCGAAGCCTGCCGGGGGTGCGGGATTGTCCGAAAGGGTTACCTGCTACCCCGGAACATAAAGGGCTAAGGAAGGAACACGGATGGGTTTTAGTCAGTAAGAGTCTGACACTCCCTGCCGCTCCACCCAGAGCGGGAGGGGCGTCATTTGATGATTTCCCATCCATAAAAAAAGGCGCGTGCTAAAATTGTTTTTGTTTCCAGATCGAGCTCTGACGCAATGAAACGCAACCTCAAGGAGAATGGTATGGAAGAAGACGCGGTTCACGATACCATGGATGATTTGAAAGAGGTTAGTACCACGATATTGTACAATTTAGTAGGGCATCGTCAGGAAGACCGGTTGCACAGAGAAAAACTTTATAAATTGTGAGAAAAAGATACGGGCGTTTATGTTCCGAAATCAAAACCTATAGGGTACTTCCTGTTGACCTAGGATCGTGAAATTTGGCAAGAAGCAATGTCATGTAGCACACAAATCGCACCTTCGGTGCAACAAAGTCACGACAGCTCATTTTTAAACTTTACAGGAGAGGACTTAATTTTTTTTTTCGCATTTATTTCCTCATTTTTTCGCATTTATAACCACAAAGGCACCTGCGCCATCTAGTAGAATTTTGAGATATTCGCGGATGTTTTTGTTGCCCCAAGTATAGACATGGTTCAAAGACAATTTGGCATACTTACCTCAATTTTGCAGTTTTGGCTATTTGTGACTTTGTTGCACCGAAGGTGCGAAGTAAAGGAAAAAATCCGAAAATCAAAAAATTGTTGTTACATTTAAAATATTTACATACCTACAAAGAACAATGGGTAAAGTTGTATGGGCCCCGTACCCAAAAAAAAAGATGACTGTAGCATTATGAGCTATATCGGTATTCGTTGCCCTCATGGAGTAGTTTAATTAATCCTAAGACAGCATGTCTGAATTCACTTGGAGAAAAAAGATATTTAAGGAAGTTAAATTGGTTTTGAGAAGACGGTTCCCAGAGACAAGGTTAATTGTAGCATTATGAACTATGTCGGTATTTGTTAACCTCATGGAGTAGTTTAATTAATCCTAAGACAGCATGTCTGAATTCACTTGGAGAAAAAAGATATTTAAGGAAGTTAAATTGGTTTTGAAAAGACGGTACCTACCCAGAGCAAAGGTTAATTGTAGCATTATGAACTATGTCGGAATTTGTTGACCTCATGGAGTAGTTTAATTAATCCTAAGACAGCATGTCTGAATTCACTTGGAGAAAAAAGATATTTAAGGAAGTTAAATTGTTTTAATAAAATAATAAGAAAGTTCATTATCTTTATTCATTATTGTAATTACCATACTTATATTGGTTCTTATTCAATACTAGCTGACCCGGCGAACTTCGTACCGTCTTTAAATTTTTTTTTGTTAATTTTTTCCCATGTTTTAATAGCTATTCTGCTATTCGGGGCAGAGATTATGAGCTATGTCGGTATTCGTTGCCCTCATGGAGTAGTTTAATTAATCCTTAGTCAGCATGTCTGCTGGCAACCGACAATGCAGCATAAAATGAGATACAAAAAAGAAATAAAAACAAAACACAATACAAGTTCTAAATCAATTTTTAATTTTTAAACAAGTTCTGTTAATTTTCTAAATCACTGGAGCCTTATTGAACACGTTCTGTGATCCATTGTAGAATAATCCACACGCTAACAACATTGTCGAAATAATAGAAGACAGAATTAACGTTTCCAACAGGTTTGGTGACTAATATGTTGTGGACTGTAATATCAACCGCCAAAGGGTACGTTTCACAGCGATGGAAGAAAGCGATGTACCATTTCCTAGCCTCAACGAGGAGGAACTTATCTTGTTTAGTTTAGGCACATACCAATTAAAATTCGCAAAATCATACGTGTCAGAGCATTTGCGAAGAGGCATGTAGGTACCCTATAGAGGTATGCGTAGAACCAAGTCCTAATATGAGATATGGCGCAAGTGATTGACTGTCGAGTAATTATTATTTAGTAAGATTATTGTAAAATGGAAAATTATACCTGTGAGACCTGCTGGTGAAGTATGTTTAAATAGAAACATTTTCAAACGGTTGATTGATGTAGTTTTTTTTTGTGCATACCCTGTCTGAAATCTCTGTGCACGCCACTGCATGATTGCCACCCTCGTGTGTGCCGGGAAAGATAATCATATTAACAACGAGGTTTTTAAACGTGGAATGTGGACTCAGCGATCATTGTGCCGATAGTCGTGACAGCCTATGGCTTAATAGCCAAAAACGTCGACTAGCACCTGAGGAGGCTCTCGTTGGGCAGCTGGATCAAGGACTTGATTCAGAAAGCGGAACTTCTCGACACGACCCACATTATTAGGAGGTTCTTCTCTCTGGAGCCCTGATTGCCGATAGCTTGGACCTGTTCCCGATACCGGTGGGCTACAACTTTTTTATATTTTTAAATGTTTTTATGTTCTAATATTTAAAAATATAATTTGTATAAACATGTATAATGAAATAAAGGAGTTTAAATAATAATTAATGAGAATAAATAACGTTCCATTCTTTTATTTTATTCTATTTAATAAAACAATTTAACTTCCTTAAATATCTTTTTTTTCCAAGTGAATTCAGACATGCTGTCTTAGGATTAATTAAACTACTCTATAAGGTCAACAAATACCGACATATTTCATAATGCTACAATTAACTTTGTCTCTGGGTACGGTCTTCCCAAAAACAATTTAACTTCCTTAAATATCTTTTTTCTCCAAGTGAATTCAAATATGCTGTCTTAGGATTAATTAAACTACTCCACGAGGTCAACAAATACCGACATAGTTCATAATGCTACAATTAACCTTGTCTCTGGGTACGGTCTTCCCAAAAACAATTTAACTTCCTTAAATATCTTTTTTCTCCAAGTGAATTCAAATATGCTGTCTTAGGATTAATTAAACTACTCCACGAGGTCAACAAATACCGACATAGTTCATAATGCTACAATTAACTTTGTCTCTGGGTACGGTCTTCCCAAAAACAATTTAACTTCCTTAAATATCTTTTTTCTCCAAGTGAATTCAAATATGCTGTCTTAGGATTAATTAAACTACTCCACGAGGTCAACAAATACCGACATAGTTCATAATGCTACAATTAACCTTGTCTCTGGGTACCGTCTTCTCAAAACCAATTTAACTTCTTTAAATATCTTTTTTCTCCAAGTGAATTCAGACATGCTGTCTTAGGATTAATTAAACTACTCCATGAGGTCAACAAATACCGACATAGTCCATAATGCTACAATTAACTTTGTCTCTGGGTACGGTCTTACTCGTTCTCCTTTGTACGGAGCCCTCGGTGCGCGAATCCGACTCGCACTTGACCGGTTTTTTTTTTTTACATGTAATTCGTCAACAAACTGTCCGATGTTAAATAACCCTGATTTCTTCCGCAGGTAATGGACCAATACAGCGAAGTGGAGAAGGCCCTCGGCACCAATGTAGATGACTTGGATGCCGCAGAGCTGGAGGAGGAACTGCAGGAGCTGCTGGCGGGACCCAACGCGCCGGGCGGCGGCACGCCCGGGAAGGAGGAACGGAGAGAAGGTCAGTGAAAAGCAGTGGCGTGCATTGGTTTTCAGAATAGGTAGGCACTAGGCTGGGTCTAGTCTAGGCAAACGTGGTCACTAATCAGAAAAAAAAGTGAGGTCAAAAGTGTGGTTATTTGAGTAGGCATGCCTACTTAAGGGTGATAAATTGCAAAGGTCGAACGTCATGGTATTACGCGTGAGACGTACGTATTTTTAATTTTGTCGTATTAACTTGAACGAGTAAAGACCAATGACAATGTGCGAATAGTACGGGAGCCGAGTAGGCCGTCCGGCGACTGCCTACTGCCGCGCGTGTTTGTATGAAGATTTTGTTTTTTGTTAAGTATGATAATTCAGTGACTTTCTTAATTGTGGGGCACACACACTAAAATGTAATTGACAGGCTTATGTTGATATATCGAGGTAGGCACTGGTTATACGCCTATATGCAATGCAGGCATCCACTGTTGAAAAGTCCGTCTGTAAAAGACGTCCACTGTTAGACATAGAAAGAAAGAAGGAAAAAACGTTATTTGGACACAGTTCGTGAAACGCAAAATACAAAATTAATAACAAAACAAAAAAAAATGTTTCAAATAACCGGCTGCGCCAAAAAGGTCCATTTCAGCATTAATGCCAGACAGCTGATGCTGGTTTTGTAATGAACCCTTAGGAAAAAGATCTACAAATGACAGCCGGGACCAACAGCTTAACGTATTTTTCGAGGCCGCAACCCAGTTACTGAGTAATACGAAACCTTTTGCTAAGACTGGTTGTCAGACTTTCGGGCTTCTGACGACCCGTAACGACTGTCAAAGATCCACGAATGACAGCCGGGACTAACAGCTTAACGTGCTTTCCGAGGCACGGAGCGGTCTTGGTATGTAAAGGTGGTCACCCATCCACGGACCAACGGCGGCAAGCGTAGCTTAACCTGATCGATCGACCCGTGCGGCTGTTACCTACCTTTTCGAAGAAAACCGTCTAAACGTTGTATTTAACATTACAGCCACAAAATTCCCCTCGCCACCGTCATCGCTGCCCCGCCGAAAGATCTCCGAACGCGACTTTGTGTTTGACGGAGAAGAACGAATGTTGGCGGAGCTGAACGAACTGGGCATTGACGACGCGAACCCCAGAGTGAGAGAGAGGGCAGAAAAGATAGCTGTAGCTGAAGGGGAGATCGGTGAGTGAATCCATCTTGATATAATAAATTATTATGATTATTAGCCTGGGACGTCCCACTGCAGGGCAAAGGCCTCCCTACTCTCTTTCCACCTCTCTCTGTTCAAAGCTGCTAAGGACCAGTTCTTGTTGAAGGAGTCCAGCTCATCCCACTATCTCCGTCTGGGCCTGCCACGATGTCGATATAATAAATACAAAATGAAAAAAACTAAAACCCGACTACTGAAAAAGATGAAACAAGTACCTTCCCGTGGTCGCATGCTACCATAGCTTATAATATGTTAGTACAGCGGCATGCGACCACGGGAAGGTACTTGTTTCATCCTTTTCTAGTAGTCGGGTTTTAGTTGTTAAACTTATATTTTATTGAAGTGAAACTTCTTTACGCGCGCTTGACTTGGGGAGTAAACTGGCGAACGAGTTACGAAAACGGGTGATCGGGCGAGGCGAACGGGTGTTGAGTGGGGGATATGAGCAAGAGAAAGCAGTGCGCACGCACATTTTCTTTCTCTCTTCCTCTCATAGCCAAATACGTTTGAAGTTTCACTTCAGTCGTGTGGTCATAAGCACACTCGGCTTTTTTAATTATTTTGAGACTTATTTCAGTAAAATTTATATTTTTGGAATGTGCTAATTAAGTCCTTTCATTTGATACTCAACAAGGCATGATTCATAAAAAATTCTTTTAGGTCATGACTTTATGTCCGCTAGAGGGCGCCATATTCAATTTAATGTGACGTCACATAGCCTATAACCAGCGGACGATCAAGACGCTTCCAATGATACCTCATTTGTCTTATTATGACAAACAGTTTAGAAGTTATGAGGGAACAGATGAACGTACATACATACATACCGGTCAAAATCATAACCCTGCTTTGACGTAGTCGGGTAGTAAAAATAATAGCCTCCCGACCGATTTCGGTCACGGTGGCCATTCTTAACGGAGATTAGCCAGGTACGCAGGAGATATTATAGTGCACAAGTGTGTGCGTAAACACAGGCGCACTCTCTGTTCCTTTACTCTCATAGTCCGATGGGCTGGCAATCCGACACGTTCTTTTCGAGGCACGGAACAAAGAAAAGAAAGAAAAACTATTTATTGCGACTCGTACAGGAAGATCACAAACTAAACTAAACACAGTAAAAAAAAATAAAACCATGTTACTTATATTAAAAAAAAAAGTAACAAAAAGAAAAATGAAACAGAAAGTCCTATACGAGGCCAAAAGGCTCCTATCTCAGCATGATGCTGCAACATTTAAAAAAATATGAAGGGTCTTGGTATGTTAACATGGTCACCCATCTTCCCAGTTTCCAGTCTAACCGGATGCAGCTGAGTACCAGTATTTTACATGGAGCGACTGCCTATCTGACCTCCACAACCCAGTTACTGGGTAATAAGTAAAGACCGGATTATATGCAACATAAAAAGCTTGAAATATGCATGCAAATATGCATGAAAAATGCTTGAAATATGCACGAAAACTGACAGAATATGCAACATTAAATGACTAATTTTTTTTGTTTTGTAAATATTATTTCTTTAGATTTAAGTTTATTGTTAGTAAATACTTGTTTTAATAATTTATTGTTTTTTAATAAAATAAAAAACTATTAAGTTTTAGATTTTTTATTACAAAATCAGCATACATTTAGTCAAACTCAAACTCAAAGCATTTATTTCAATTAAACCATTTACAGGCACTTTTGAATTGTCAAGAAGTCAGTCAGTCAGAAAAAGTGAAGCTAGTTGCCCATTCCAAAGCGTAGGTACCTATGGAGAAGAACGGGCAAGAAACTCCATGGACACTCTTTTAAATCAAAATAATGTAGTTACTAAGTCTTGGTTACATCATTCATGTTTAAAATTATACATGTGAGAACGATGCAGAACGTTAAAAGCGTCCATAATGAAAAGATGAGAAAAAACAACAATTCAAATAATAAATTAAGATAAGTCATGGCAGCAAAGAGATGACCAGTCCCTACTGACGGCGCCCGTTCACGAACATGACGCATGCATCAGCACCATTCAGCTCAACCATTTTGAAGGGAGCTAAATGATCCAACACATGCGCCACCATCAGCGAGACATTTGAGTGAGCATGACATACTCTCAGCCGCCAGAGCACATTCAAGTCAATGAAAGACGTACCCAGTAAATGGTAGCTTTATAGTAAACTATCCATTGATATATTTTTTAGTTTATGGAGAGGAATATTACTTGAAAGCAATGCTTCACATAAATCCATGCTAAACTGGTTGTTTTGTTTACATTTAGAGCTAGAAGTAGATGCGGTTATAAGCTGTTGTCGTGGACCTTTTTTCTGCAATCCTGCGACGTGAACACTTGTCTTGACATGTTGGTCTATTTGAAACTTTTTAGTGCACGAAATATTTTTCTCGCAAACTCGACAATACAAAACAGTTCCGTCGTAAGTAAATGTTTCAGGAAAGTCACTTATCCACGAAGACACTTTTTTTTTCGGGAGGCATTGTAAATTATAGCGATAATATGCATCATCACTAGATCTTAGGAAAAATATGCTATTAGCGCTGAAAATGGCTTAAATATGCAAATGCATATGAAAATATGCAAATGCATATTATCCGGTCTCTAGTAATAAGAAACCCCTTGGTAAGACTGGTTGTCAGATTTTCGGGCTTCTGACGACCCGTAACGACTGTCAAAGATCCACGAATGACAGCCGGGACCAACGGTTTAACGTGCTTTCCGAGTCACGGAGGGGTCTCGTTATGTAAAGATGGTCACCCATCCACGGACCAACCGCGGCAAGCGTAGCTTAACCTGATAGATCGACCCGTGCGGCTGTTATTACTTAGTTACTTAGCCACATTTATTCATAACTAGCTGCGCCCCGCAGTTTCACCCGCGTAAATGTCGGCGTGAAGAAGTAACAAACATATAAACACACACACACACACACACACTCACAAACTTTCGCCTTTATAATATTAGTGCGATTTTTCTTCCACAGCTCCCGCAGCCAAGCCCCCAACCACTCCCAAGAGTTCGAAGCCGAAACCTTCAAAGCCTTGGTACCCTCCTTCGGGGGAATGCCTCCGCGGTCAAGTGTGGTCGTCCAGCATCAAGCAGTGTACCCTCACCGACATCGCCGGCGGCTTTGGAGAGCTGCGGCAAGATGACAGACTGCACCCAGGTAATCCAAAAAATCATCCTTAGAAGCTTATGCCTGAGTGCCAGTGTTGAAATTTTTCGGACGGGTGAAAACACATCAGAAGGCTAATTCTCGTAATTTAAAACGTTCAAAATCTAGTCGCAGTCTCATCTCAGCGACAAACAAATGTCAAAAACTTGTCAAAATCTAGGGAAATAGGTATTTTTGACAGATTGAGACTGAGATCAGACTGTGAACGTTCTTAAAATTACGAGAATTGCCCCTCTTGTGTAGGGACAACTGTTAAATCGTGTAGTCATTCATTGTAGGTCGGGCACCAAACTAATATTATGTCCGTTTTGTTACGGAGAATGAACTTTGAACCTTATGTTTTAGCGATAAAGTTGAAAATCTATTAAAGAAATTTGACAGATTGTAGTAGCTTGATGTTTTGCCTATAATGTTCCCACTGCTGGGACACAGGCCTCCTCTCTGTGAGAGGGAGTGGGCCGCATGCTACCATAGCTTATTTATGTATGTTAGTACAGCGGCATGCGACCACGGGAAGGTACTTTTTTGTTTCATCCTTTTCAGTAGTCGGGTTTTAGTTTTTAAACTTATTTTTGATTTAATTATTTGGAGCTTATTTCAGTAATATTTATATTTTTTAAATGTGCTAATTAAGCCCTATCATTTGATACCCAACAAGGCATGATTAATTTTTTTTTTTAACTCTTATTACTTTATGTCCGCTAGAGGGCGCCATATTCAATTTAATGTGACGTCACATAGCCTATAACCAGCGGACGATCAAGACGCTTCCAACGATACCTCATTGTCTAATTATGACAAGGAGTTTAGAAGTTATGAGAGAACAGATGAACATACATACATACCGGTCAAAAACATAACCCTCCTTTTTGCTTCGCCGTAGTCGGGTAAAAACTAAAGTTGTAAAATGCCGATTTCGCGATAAACTTGACTTGCTTTTTGTCTTGCATTTGTAACATGTTTCTTCATACAATGAGCTAATAAAAATAAGGTGTCCCAAAATGAGGTCAAAAAATACAGTGTGGGTTCGTGTGACGTCAGATGACATGCGCAGTCCGCATGTGGCGGGTCTAAGTTACGCCGTACAAAAAGGTTTTCCCCTGACTGCACATTTTAATATCGTTACTCATAAAGGCTACATTAATCAGCAGAACAGAGACAGAAAGTGGAGACTTCCTTACGACGACATTTTTTTTTTCCGGAATTCGGGAAAAATCTTAAATAAGTTGAAAATAATCTTTATTTAAGACTAGCTGTGCCCCGCGGTTTCACCAGCGATAAAAGTATTATAGTCCTTTTTTATTGATTCCCTTTACAAATCTACACCCCCATCTTTACATCCTTAAGGGATAATTTCGGGAATAAAACCTATTCTATATCCTTCCCCACAACTCAAACTATCTCCATACTAAATTTCATCAAAATCGGTTCAGTGGTTATTGATTCCCCATACAAACTTCCACCCCCCTTTTCACCCCCTTAAAGGATGGTTTCTGGGGTAAAAAGCTATCCTATGTCCTTCCCCGGGATGCAATCTATCTCTCTGCCAAATTTCATCTAAATCCGTTCAGTGGTTTAGGCGTAAAAAGGTAACATACAGACACACGAGAGTTACTTTCTAATTTATAATGTTAGTATGGAGGGGTAAAGGCTATTTTTAACTTGCAATTACCAAATTTTCGGGGGATTTTCACATAAAATCCCGAAATAAATACTTTAATTTATGTATTCCAATACAACAGTTAGTTTAAGGATCGTAAATATAATTCGAATATATGAATTAAACTTAGACTATTTATTTCGGGATTTTACGTGAAAAACCCCCGAAAATTTGGTAATTGCAAGTTAAGTTAAAAATAGCCTTTTATATACCCATCTTAAATAAAGCTTATTTTCAACTTATTTAAGATTTTTCCCGAATTCCGGGAAAAAAAATGTCGTCGTAAGGAAGTGTCCACTTTCTGTCTCTGTTCTCCGAAGTTTAGGTAAATATACTCAGCCTATTCCGATCACTGGTAATGAGTCATTTAATCGGAAATTTAACTATAGCAGTGTTATAATCTCCGATATTGACACTCCATCGCTTTAATCAGTTACCTACTTTAGTGCAATGGATCCTAAGTTGATTTTTGAGCGACCATGTGTAACAAAAAGGTCCTTATAAGTTTTTGCTTGCAATGGAATTTGAACTTTGTTAAGTATGACGTTCGGTTTGTTTTTCCATAAATCGAAAATTATCTCCTTCACTCAAATAATATACTCGTCCAATATGCATGAATCGAACTGATAATTACTTATACATAGTCGTTATCTCTTGCCGGTACAACGCAGTACAAAATTAACTAAACAAGACGTTTGCTCCGTAAATAATTAGTTCTTTTTTTTTTTAAATTAAACCTACAGTGAAATAATTATCGTAAAGCACGTTAAGCCGTTGGTCCCGGCTGTCATTCGTAGATCTTTGACAGTCGTTACGGGTACCCAGAAGCCTGAAAGTCTGACAACCAGTCTAGCCAAGGTGTATCGAGTTATTGATTGGGTTGTGGAGGTCAGATAGGCGGTCGCTCCATGTTAAATACTGGTATTCAGCTGCATCCGATTAAACCCCGGCCCGAACACCATCTGCCTAGCCTTTTCCCAACTTCGTTGGGGTCGGCTTCCAGTCTAACCAGATGCAGCTGAATACCAGTATTTTACATGGAGCGACTGCCTATCTGACCTCCACAACCCAGTTACTGGGTAATACGATACCACTTGGTAAGACTGGTTGTCAGACTTTCGTGCTTCTGACTACCTATAACGACTGTCAAAGATCCACGAATGACAACCGGGACCAACGGCTTCACGTGCTTTTTAAGGCACGGAGGGGTCTCGGTATGTAATGATGGTCACCCATCCACAGACCAACCGCGGCAAGCGTAGCTTAACCTGATCGATCGACCTGTGCGGCTGTTATTACTTAGCAACAAGCCAAAAAGGAAAGGCTAGACAGATTCGGAGTGTATTTATTTTGAGTGTTAAAAGTGAAATTTAAAGTGAAAAAATCTCGGTTATTTGTAGTAGAGCTTTGTGTAAAGGAACTCGTCCGAAGAAGTACTACCTTATATATTGCTGCCGCTAAGCATATAGCTGAGTTATTCATTCTAAAACCCACTTGCTTCTGCCCGCAATTTCAACCGCGTGAAATTTCTTGTGTTAACAAAACAAAGGCGAAACTGCAGCTTCTCATTCGCGAAAGAATTTTCGGAATCGGATCATTCGTTCCGAAGATTACCTCCTACGTAAAAACTCATAAATCCCTCTGTATAATATTAGAGACATTGACGTTGCGTCGCTTTAAATCGCTGGAAAAGCTGGTTATGCCGTTGGCTATGACAGGAGGACACGGCGACGATGGTTTTAAAAAGATTTGCTATCCAACTTTGAAGTTTTCTGAAGAAATCGAAAAGAATATTGTTATCAAATTAGAACTATATACTGTGAGCGACTATTTTTATAATTCAGTCACGATGGAAATTGAATATTTATCAGCTACAGACAAGAGGACGCGGAAACATCAAGATAAACTCAATGACGACGAAAGAAAGGAGTTCATTGAACAAGAAATACAGAGTTTTAAAGACTTACCCCCTTATTCATAAAACTTATCAAACCTATTTTAGTTAAAATGGGGTTTGTCTCTTTCTTACACACAGAAATGACAACGTGACAGATAAAGACAAACGTTCTATAAACCTATTTTAGCTAAAATAGAGATAAAATAGGATTATGAATAACAGGGTTAGCGTCAAAACAATTACAAAAACATAACAAAATTGTCGCAGACTTTGAAAATTCTCTCTCGTTCTATAACGAAAGTTATGAGGAGATGAAAAATATGCTAGAAGTGAAATTAGAACGTATCAAACAGCTGGAACAACAAAATTCTTGTTTGCAACATGGTTTTAAACAATTGAGCGAGCGTCTGGACTTTGTAGAACAAAGTTTAATTCATGCTAAAATTGAACTAAATTACATACAGCTAGGTAAGACATAACAATACAATGGTGCCGAGATTCCCTTGTTCACCAACTAAACTAAAATTAAAATTAAGTGCAGTGCATCTTTTTCTTTCTATTTCATTAAGAGCCTATACTACCTCAAATGGCTTCGCGTGATCCTCCGTTATGTCGAAAATACTGCACCATTAATTTTGAAATAAATATATGGTAAAGTTGAGGATTAATGCTAAGTCTTATGTTAGACGAAAACACGATTCCATAAAATTTTCTCGATAGAAAAAAATCCAAAGTTACCTCTAACCCGAACAATAAACCGCTGGTATTCAACAAATACTTCATATTAGATCATGAAACTTTGCATACTAACTAAACTTACTTTAAAGCAGGTCTTATGTTATTTACTTTTTTATAATTACCATTATTTTCACTGTAAAAAGCAAATACCTAAACTATTGGCGCTGCCTGCCGCCCAGCACTGCACTCTGTCTCGCTCTCACTCAGTCCGCGAGCAGTATCGTATGAGCGAGATAAAGAGTGAATTTTAGCTGAGGTAGTATAGGCTCTTAAGAAAAGGACAGAAGATGAATTTTAGTTAAGTCCTGTAAAATTAATCAGCGCCGCTCAAAGAGATGTCAGCATAAAGGAAGGGGCCTGTTAGGGCCGAAGCCTACCGGGACTGCGAAATTGTCCGAAAGGGTTACCGCTACCCCGGAACATAAAAGGCTAAGGAAGAAACACGGGTGGGTTTTAGTCAGTAAGAGTCTGACACTCCCTTCCGCTCCACCCAGAGCGGGAGGGGTCATTTGATGATTTCCCATCCACAAAAAAAAAGTGATAACAGTGATTTTAAGGACAATATTAATTAACTAAATTACATACAGCTAGGTAAGACATAACAACGTAATGTCACGCCTGTATTCATCAAAGAGCTAGGCAGAGTTGTATAGAACGCTACTTTGCCAGTTTTTTAGGGTTCCGTACCTCAAAAGGAAAAACGGAATCCTTATAAAAATCACTTCGTAGTCCGTCGGTGAAGACCTTTTTTCTCAGGAACGCGTGGAGTTATCAAGTTGAAATTAATATTAAATACTTAGGGCTGCAGTCCCTAGAAGCAGTGAAAAAATCAAACTTCTAAGTCAACGCAATCAAAAGATACGGGCGTTTATGTTCCGTGTATCCGTGTGTGCCGCATATTTTGACACTCGCAAGGGAATCAAAACCTATAGGGTACTTTCCGATGACCTAGAACAACGGTCGGTAAGCCGCGGCCCGCGAGCCGAATGCGAATCCCGCACCCCCGGCCATAGGTAGAGGTGGAACACCGCGGTGGATTTAGCCGGTAAGAGTCCGGCATGCCCCTCTGTCACCCCCACGATTTCGTTAATTTTTTGTATATCGTCAGAAAAGGTGATATGTTTATATGGTATAATTTATTGTATACAGGGTGAAATTGAATTCATGGGCATCCTTTTAGGGGGTTATTGTAATCATCATTATGAACAACTTTTACTATGGGACCTAACCTGAAATCGCGAAAAAAAACTGCTGTACCCTACATTTATGTGATTACAGCTTTGGTCAAAAGGACATGTCCTTCCCTACATTTTGTCGAGTTATGTGAACACAAATGAAAGGAACAGCTGATTTTTTTTCGCGATTTTAGGTTTAGTCCCATAGTAAAAGTTGTTCATAATGATGAGTACGATGTCCCCTTAAAAGGATGCCCATGAATTTAATTTCACCCTGTATAAGCCTTGGCCTCAACTACGCATTGATGGACTTAAGTATCAGTAGTACAGTACCCGGCGATAAATATTGCACTTCGACCTTTGGAAAGAGACAATCGGCTAATTTCGGCTTCGTAGAGCGTTATCTCTGTCGCACACTACCTATGTGACGTTTTGTCAGTCGTTGTTCAAGTGGGATAGAGTGCGATCGCGTCCAGGTCAAAATATATATTTAGAGTTGTTAACACCCCCAAATTTTAATAATTTAAAGTTGTACTATGGCATCTTTAGCCATAACCATAAACTTAGACATGTTGTTGTTAACCTAAAGCCATCATTTATAGAAAAATTGGTGTATTTTATACAAAGAATAAAAAGAATTATCAAAAGAAGCAAATCATAATTGTTTTAACAGCTCCTAATAGATACCGGACTGTTTGTTTTCGTGCGACAGAGATAACGCTCTACGGAGCCGAAATTAGCCGAATGTCTCTTTCCAAATGTCGATGTGCAATATTTATCGCCGGGTACTTTAGTTTGTACACGTTCGTCCATCAATGCCTCTTTTGCTGGCCGCTGCAGTAATGTACTATATCCATAATATTCTTGTTAACAGGTCAACAGCTCAATGTAGACTTCACAACGCCTCCTCGGCTCTACAACACAGACTTCCAGGTCCGGGACCACAAGATGAGCGGTGGCGTCTGGCTATACAATAACAGAGACGTTAATAGTAACGTTGACGGCGGCCTGGCAGCCAGCACTGAGTATTTTAGGTGAGTAAAGTCACACCAAACCATAAGGGCAATTCACGTAATTTTAAGAATGTTCACAGCAGTGGCGTAGCGTGTCTTGGCGAGGCCCCGTATAAAAATTTGTTTCGGGGCCCTTAGGAAGGGTAAAGATTTCTCACAAAAGAAAAATAATGTTTGCATAAAATTAAAAGAAATATTTATTCATCATAATTATCTGTCGCTTTTTCCAAAAACTCTTACAAACAATTCAAATTAAACATACACTCTCCTTCCCTTTTTTTCGGCAAACTGATTTATTAAATCATTTATAGCTGATTTGCATTTTTTGACTTTTGTCATTTGTAAAATAAAAAAAAAATTGGGAAGTTTTTATTAATTTTTGCTTACGCACGTTGGGGGCTCCGTATAATTGATACGGCAGATACGGCGGTAGCTACGCCCCTGGTTTACAGTCTGATCCCAGTCTCAATCTGTCAAAAATGCCTCTAATTTCCCTACATTTTGACAAGTTTTTGACATTAAATTTGTTTGTCGCCGCAGAGACGAGACTAGATTTTGATTGTTTTAAATTACGAGAATTGGCCTTCAGGGTTCGCTAGATATACTAGTCAACTCAAACATTTAATCAATCTATATGTTTTAAACCTAAAATCAACTTTTAATCGTAAGAATGTAAATTTCTCACTATAGATAAAAAAATTGTATCTTGCACTAATGTTAGGAAGATATTTCGTTTTATACATGAAAAGGTATTTCATGATAGTGCTATCGCAAAAAAAAACATAAAAGAGCTTGTAAAAAAAAAGCTATAATTTTTTTAAGATATATAATTCTGAAGAATTTCCCCAAAAATTAAAAAAAAAAAACATTCATACCTCCTAAATTATCAAAAATCGCGGAACATTACAGGGTACTTTCGGATACCCTTAGGTATGAGGAATCTAATTTTTTTTTGGCGTCACTATTTGTACCACCCTGTATAGTATGGATTATTGTTCCAGTACTGAAAGTCCTGGGAAGTCGACAGCCCTCACCGGCTTCCAAATGGCCCCCGGGGGCGAGAGACGGAAGTCGACGACGGAACCCGCCCCTAAGGACACCGTAGACGATTTGCAGAGAAGACTGGATAACCTGAGAGGATTCAACTTATAATATTAAATGTATTAGTCAGGTAATGTGAAAGTTCTTTGGCAAAAATTGTTGAAAGATGTTTGTTTAAATCTGCCCAAGTCCCAGAGCCACAGATATAGATATACCTAGATAACGCAAGTATCACGAACTGTATGAAAACTAAGCGTGCCACTTTTTGACTACCTACTATGACGTCACAAGCTCGCGCTCTCGCTCTCGCTCACCCAGCCAGCAGTACGCAGGACTGAGCGCGAAAGTGGCGGCTTATGATTTTCGAACGTAAGGTGATACGATTTTTGGCACGCGAAGTAGTTGCTCTTGCGTTATCTAGGTGTATCTATATCTATGAGGCGAGCCCATTGCCATGAATTGAGCACATATCTAGCCTCCCGCCTGCTCCTGAGGATTTCATGATGGAAATACCTAATAACACTTTTGGACATGGGTATCTAACCTAGAACCCCCACGCTTTAGAGAAATCGAAGTGTAATAAGTAATTTAATAGTAAGGGTCTTCCCACATTTATAGACGCGGAATCGGCTAACGCCGGTCAAAAAAGCCTTTATGTCTACGTAATAAGGGTGTTACTAATATCATTCGCATCGGCTCGGCTCGGACGACGCGGCGCGACGCCGATCGACGGCGAAATGAGCCGTTTGCCTATTAGCTCGGCGATAAGTCGAGTAGTTTGGTGATACGCACTCGGCCTAAGCCGATTCCGCGTCGATAAATGTGGGGACACCCTAATAGTCCAAAAATCATGGACCAATATGGATGGGTGGTCTATCTTTACGTACCCCTCCGTGTATCGGAAGGCACGCTAAACCGTTGGTCCCAGATGTCATTCGCAGATCTTTGACAGTCGTTACGGGTCGTCAGAAGACCGAAAGTCTGACAACCAATCTTACCAAGGGGTATCGTGTTATCCAGTAACTGGTGTGGAGGTCAGATAGAGAAAGAGAGTGAGGTTAGATTGAAAGCCGACCCCAATATAGTTAAGAAAAGGCTAGGCAAACAATGAGTCCAATAATCTTTTGAAAACGTTTTTGACAAAGATCTTTTATATTAGTTTTAAGGTCATATAGAAATACCACATGTTAGGTTAATATATTTGTAAAATAATAATGAATATTATGGAATTTTAGGCTATGTTTCTAGCTTAATTGCACGTAGGATCGCGTTGCAGCTTCAAATAATAAATAAAATAATCTTGACTCCTCACCGATTTCTGAAAGTTGATTCTATTTGGACGAATTTTCAAATGACACTTGTTTAACCTTTGGAACGCCAGAGTCAGACCACTTTAACAACTTTATATTAGTTTCATGCAATACAATATAGACGGAAGCTTAAACTTTTAAATTATGTAAATAAAAACACACAAAAGTAATTATTAAATTGTTTATTTCATAATATCCGACGACGACGACCGACGTGTATTTTGTCATATATTTGTGACGTTGGCGTTCAGGGTAAGATTTCGTTTGTCACATATATGTGACAATGGCGTTCAAAAGGTTAAAATATTCTTAAAAATCTTTTTGTTGTTAAAGTGCAGCATAACGTAAATACAAATAAATAATTAGGGAGAGCGCCCACGAGCAATTTAGTTCCCCGGCAACATTTTGTCGCTCTCCTCGCCGAGATTTGGACGATGCGCACACGGGAGCGACGGCCATTTTTGTTAAATTTTCGGTTGAGCGGCAACTGGCTACAAAGCATTTATTACAATTAAACCATTTACAGGCACTTTTGAATTGTCAAAATTAAGTAGTCGGTCAGTTAGTCTGAAAGTTGAAGCTAGTTGCCCATTCCAAAACGTAGATCTCTATGGAGAAGAACGGGCAAGAAACTCCAAGGACCCAAGATTTTACAAAATGCTGGGTATATTATGAAAGAACAAATAGCAAAAATATAAGATTAAAAATAAGCCCTGGCAGTTAAGAGATGACCAGTCTCAACCGACGGCGCCCGTTCACGAACATGACGCGTGGATCAGCACCATCCAGCTCAACCATTTTTTTGTAGGGAACCGAATGATGCAACTGCCATACTCTTTCAAGTCAGCATCATAATATCATAATAAACGGATTCATGGTTCTTACCACAGATATAGATACTCCTAGATAGCGCAAGAGCAATTACTTCGCGTGCCGAAAATCGCACCAGCTTACGTAAAAAAAATCGTAGGCCGCCACTTTCGCGCTCAGTCCTGTACTGCTGGCTGGGTGAGTGTGAGCGCTGGCGCTAGGCCCCGGGGAATCGATTTCCTTTGAATCGATTTGATTTTCCCATCACTAAATAGTGCTTGTGACGTCATAGTAGCTAGACAAAAAATGGCATGCTTGGTTTTCATACAGATCAAACAATGCTTCCCAAGGGCCGGCGTTCACTGACGGCACAGCACGGCGTGTCATGGCAAAGGATTTTTATTACTAATCAAGTTATTTTGAATCTTATTCCAATGAGCTTAGAATTCATATTACTTTATTTCTATACCACGATGCTGCCACGTGCCGCGGGATGCTGCGGTGACGTGTCATGCCGTTTCATTCCACGGGTTGCCGCGGCGCGCCATTGCATTCTGCGAGACGTATGGGTCACTGTGTCGAGGAATTATGATTGCTAAGCTAGTTGAAATAAGGTTGAAACTTGTGCAGCGGTCATTTCGGTTAATGGGGCGCAGTCCGGTCGGTGCGGGCTTTCAGCAGGATGCCACGGAATGCCGCAGCACAACTTGCCGTGCCACGCCGTCAGTGAGTGCCGGCCCTTGTGCTTCGATGGTTCTTTTTATTAGCAACCAAATGGTTACATAAAGCCAGTAAGAGGATATTCGCGAAAGTTCGGAGAGCCTATGTGCATTCGTCGGCTGTATTATAATAGGGAGCAAGAACTAGTAGAACAATTTTATTTTAATATCAGCTAAATCCTTTAGTTAATAAAAACACCCGCCATTCTAGAATAATGAATTCATAAATAAATAATGATAAAAATTGAAAAAAAAAAAAGTTTTGTTTTAACCGCAAAATTTAATCAAAAAATAAATTAGCTCTAAGTCTGTAAATATTTCGTGCAAAAATATAGAAATAATAAAATAGTGATATTAGATAAATGGCTGGTACCATATTATATGAACTTGAAATATAGATAAATCGGGGTTGAAAAAAAAAAGAGTTTGAATGGTGATATGGTTAGAAAGGGGGTGTCTACTGAGATAACGACTGATAGAGATGTTTGTATGGAAGACATGCTGTGCTTGTGGCGCCATCTACAACGCCACATGCGAATTACAAATCACACTTAAATGACGTCGGGCTCACCGATACAGAGTTCTGAGGAACAGGGTGTTGGGGTTTCTGCCAGGACAGCAAGGAACAGTCTGAATCGGATTAACGCGACGATTGATGTCGGGACGTATACAGTCACGTCTACACACACACACACACTACACACACACACACTACACTACACACACACTACACACACACACACACTAGTACACTAGTATACACTTGGCTTTATTCAAAGGCGATTTTCTCCTTTATTTTTTAATGAAATTTTATGTTATTACGAACATAGTATTTTCGAACCCATAGGTTTATGTAAAGTGTCGTATTTCAACGTTGCGTTCGTTATATCACGAAAATATCGCAATTGAAAGTTGCCAAGTGTTGACATATTATTGCTCGTGACTGTACATGCTAGTCGCGCGACGAACTTTACTTGCGCGATGCAGGATTTTGCATATCGTCAGTGTGATGTGTAATTCGCATGTGGCGATATACAGGGTGTTACAGAAAGGGTATATCAATACAAACGGGTTGAAGAGTGTATCTGGTCTAGAGTCTCTGTACAAAATTTCAGCTCAAAAGCATTAATTTTGAAAATGCTTAATATTTTTTTAATTCGACATCACGGCGCTGCACTGGCGCGCAGCGGCGTGATGTGCGTGTACTAAGCGCTCAGACACACTAAAGATAATGAATAATGACCCTCGTAGTGCGGTGACACGTTTGTTATGATTTCAATTTAATAAACTATCGAAATAAAAAAATATTAAGCATTTTCAAAGTTACTGCTTTTGAGCTGAAATTTTGTACAGAGATTCTAGACCAGCCCCCTTATTCACAAACACTCGATATGCTTCCGTATCGTATCGAACATTAGTCATTGTTATCGTAGGAGTCTTCTAAACGCTGTTCACAAGTCCAAAACCCGAAAATTTTGTCAGTTTAAATCAAATAGACGCCCGCTATTCTTCCAACAGCTATTTGCTGTTGAGGGTAAGTCAAATCAGGTTATCGAAATGTCAGGTTTTCGATACGATAACCTGTCGTATGGTTGTGAATCAGGGGTCAGATACACTCTTCAACCCGTTTGTATTGATATACCCTTTCCGTAACACCCTGTAGATGGCGCCACACGCCGACTTATAAATCGGGATAAGGGTAGGACCACGATGACTGAGATTGTATGTTAACGAATTGTTTAAACTGTACATACGGTAAGTAGGTAGGTAGTTAGGCTTTATTTTTTTTTATAACAGAACTTAGATAGGATATCAAAAATTTTTGGAAAAAAAATACCAAAAAAAAATGTAATGTAAAAATTAAGCTTTTGTAGCTATAATTATGGTGAAGATGGTGATTGACGGCCGCTAGGTATTTTATAAGTATTATTTGTTTACTACAATTTTTTTTTAATAAATTATATTTTATGCAACATTTTTTTTTTTTTGGAATTTACAAATTCGCAGCTCTTTTTTTTATAAATAAAAATACCTTACGGCCGAAAATTATTGCTGTAATCTTATCACTCTAGTTATAAATGTATTATTTAATTTAAAATAATATTCTTGATAATGTGTTGTGACTTTATATTTTTTTGTCATATTTTATATGGTTGTATAATATTGTATTAGCTCGCAGCCAGATTTACGAAAAAAAATTCTACGAGGCAATATTGCATTATTTTCGACCACATCATTGCCAAATTCGGAAAATAAACTCATAAAATGCATAAGCACTATTTTTAACTGACTTAAAAAAAAGGAGGAGGTTATCGATTCGGTTGAATATTTTTTTTTGTGAGCAGCGGTGGCCTCGTGGTAACGGCTTCGACTTGAGTTTGTAGGTTGTGGAAGCGAATCCAGGCAGTCGCTGTACTTTTAGTAAATTATTTCATCACCACTGCTCTCAAAACGGTGAAGGAAAACATCGTAAGGAAACCGGCATGTCCTAGAACCAAACATTGGAAGACATGTGACGTCTACCAACCCGCACTGGGCCCGCGTGGTAGATTACAGCCCACTCCCTCTCGAAGAGAGGAGGCCTGTGTCCCAGCAGTGGGAACATTATAGGCTAGTTATTCTTATGCTATCTATTTTTCAAGACGGATAAAGACCCCTGCATTTTTCTTGTAATTCTGAGCCCAATGATATTGAGTATTCTTATATCTTAGTTATAAATATTTTGTTATCTTTTCTTTCTGTTATTGCACCTACTGTGTATTGTCTCTGCATCACCCTAAGGTAGACTGGTAGAAAATGCCTAAGGCATTAAGTCCGCCTTTGTACAGTTTTTACTTGTGCATAAAGTTTTAATAAATAAATAAATAAATAAATGATAAAAAATTGCCCGTTTGAAATAAAAAACTAATAAAAACAAAATTGATAAAGTCTTTAACGTGACGTTTCTATTGAAATTCTTGACTTTCGAAAATATCTGGCTGCGATACTTGAATTAAAAGGACTTGTGTTGTGTGCCTATAAATCATATTATTGTTATTTGAATGTTAAGTAAAATCGACACTTTCTATGTATTATAATTACCATGAATAAAATAAAAGGGATTTTAAGGTTCGTAGTATACCTACCTCTCCGCCATTTTGATTTTTTTTTTCAAAATGGCGGCCACGCTTAAAACCTCCATAAATCGATAGCTGATATTAATGCAAACAGAAAATATTATAAGACCAAACCGTAAAGTGTCGCGTTTTCGAGATGTTGATGATGTTCAAAGTTGATCACGAGACATCCATATTTTTTGTTTGTTTAAAAAAAATCAAAATGGCGCGACATTTTTGCCTGGCTCCATATAAAAAACTTCAATCCCCTTTTTCAAAGTAATGTAAAGAGAAATATACTTAATAACATTTATTTAGCAACAGTCTCTTCGTGAAACTCAAAATTCCAAAAAAAAGTGGTAGTAAAATTTTATAATTAGTAATTATAATTAATTATATGTCATTAATTGTTATTTGTTAATATCACAAAAAATATGGCGAAACCTAATTTAAATTATTATTTTGACACTTGGCATTGTTTTTATGCATTTAAAATTGAGTCTTAATGCCTTGGAATAAGATTTAATTTTCTTTGGCGCAATCGGCGGCCAGTATGCCAACATGATTTTTGAAAAAAAAAAAAATCTTATTAAAAGTTACTGAAATCGATTCAGTAGTCCATTATGAACAAACATCTTTCAGGACTTGCGTTTATTCTGCTACACTTTGTATATAAATATGTATTTTTAGGATAAAAATCGCTTTTTCACCTAACTCATAGACAATTCTATCATACGTAGGGAGTGTCGACATATAAAATTATATTGTATACTCAACATAGTGCCTTTCATGTTCCTTGTCTATGGTAGAATAAAGTCTTTTCTACACACTGCCAAGCTTGCAACACTGCCTTTTACGTAACTTCATTATTTCACGAACCTTTTGGCAACGGCTTCGCCCGCGTGGACATGACATCATTCATTCTAAAAATTATCCCAGGGTAGCGTATTGCCGGGATTTAAATTTTCATTTTTTTTTTAAATATTATTAGAATAGGCTTGCTCTTGACTCTAGTCTAGGTCAAAGGTGACAGAGACAAAGTCGACGATGGAGCGAGCTTACCCAGAAGAAGCCTGTTCACTCTCACTTTAAAGAGATTCGGGTTCTATACGCTCGGAAAAACAGAAGCAGGTAGAGAGTTCCACTCTTTGCCCGCAGCTTGGCCCGGGTGGGCTAAATGACATCATTTCCAAAAATTGTCCCAAGGGCATAAAAAGTTCCATTCAAATCCGTTCAGCGGTTGAGGGTAGCCCCCGAACTTCACGTACCCCAATAGTTTGCCGTATGACATTACTTCCCAGAATTCGATCCTTATTAGCGACACTGTCGAATGGTGTAATAATAGTGTTTTTTTTTTTTCAAAATCAACAGATTCGATTCCTGGCTAGAAATATTGATTTTTCAAAAATCCAATGATGCAGTTTTAGTTTTCATCAAAATCGAGCCCGTGACTGCTTTGAGTACTTTTCGCTATTCCTCATAGTTTCGGATTTTGCCATCCACGTCCATTTGGAAAATTTACCTGTATATCTCCTTCGAGGGCGTTTAAGTAGGCGGATACTCTATTGTTCCGCTGTAGCGTTAAGGCCTCATAAAGAGATGACACGAGCATTGATCATTAGGCCCGGACTCCACTGAAGCGGAGCGGAGACGTGCAGGAATCGACCAATCACAATGGTTGAAATCCTCATCGCGTCACTCGTCTCATCTGTGATTGGACGATTCCTGCACGTCTCCGCTCCGCTCCGCACAGCTCCGCTTCAGTGGAGTCCGGTCCTTACGCATGCTCAAGCAGGGTTGGCGATTTCAAACTTCAATATTTTTTTATAAGTAGGTATCGGTTTATCCTACTCGGGGCTAATTTGACCAAAGTCAGATATCTTTTTATCCTTGGAATAAAGTTAACGTCTGACAGTTCTAGTATGGGAAAACTGTACAATTTTGTTGAAATTAGCCCTTAGTCAATTTATTGTAGGAAAGTTAATTAAGTTTAATTTTATGCTAAAGATTTTCACCTACCATAGACAAGGAAATATAATATATTTTTTATTTAGAAAACTATAGTGTGATATAATATTATTATAATTAGTTTTTATTTAATAAAAAGGGTATTTCTTTACCCTGTGTGATTGTAAACTAAAACATTTGTATTCATAATGTTTATAAGTAAGTTAACAACTAAGAAACTGTACGACCTCACCTTAACTTTTTTTTTTAGCTTTTTTATACTCTGTTATATTTTTTATGTGTTGTAAGGGATTGTATCAAATTTAATTTTTTTTTAGACTATTTTTGCTTGCTGCCATTTAAAAAGTGTTTTTAATTATTGTTTTAAATGTGGGTTGTTTAAACAGGGTGGTATATTGAGATAATAAGGCAGTAACTGCACACACGCGACTTTTAGCTTCGGCGATCGGCGATTTTGGCGACTCGCTGCGTTCGGACGCTGTATCGGAATCGCGCGTTTTAGCGACTGCTCAGATGCTGGATCGACGCTGCATCGCGATTTCGCGACTTCCTGCGTTCGGACGCACTATCGGAATCGCGCGTTTTAGCGACTGCTCCGATGCTGGCGCAGATGCAAAATCGCTGCGATCCAAATGTGTGCGGAGTGTAGCGTTCAGCCGCTGTGTCGAGCTTTCGAAAAGCGACTGAATCGCCGCGTTTGGCGTTTTAAGTGTGCGGTGTGGAATGCTTGGTCGCTGCATTTAGCTTCTAAAAAGCAGCTAAATCGCCGATGCTAAAAGTAGCGTGTGTGCTTTGGCCATTAGGAGACCATCCGTAACTTTTGGAGTAATAGAGGGGGGGGGTTGGGGTGTTATTATTACTAAATATTAATTAATATAGCAATAATTTTGCTTTACCGTCGATTATTTTATAAGCAGTTATAATGTTTTTGTATTGTATTGTTATTTATTATTAGACTGTTACGGTATATGACTAAATTGTAAATAAAAATGTAAATATAATGTACGGACGTGCCAAAATGTTTTGTTTTATTTTTATTCCCCGATACTTCGATGAAAATGCGCCCAAGCAACTCAGATTGACTGAATAATCATGTACGTTTGCCCCGCTCGGCCCCCCAGAATTTGCGATTTAGGTATACACCAATGCAATGTACTCGCCTCTAGGAGTATATGTACCGGTTTCTTTTTCAATGTACCTCTGTACTTTTGAAACCAATGCGGTACATATGTTACTTGCCAAACATGAATTACTTTTTAATAGTTTTAGGCTAAGGTTGTTTTGTCTTTTTTAGATATTTTCTTATTTCTTTTTTTTCAGCACGGCCCCCTATCCACGTCTATATATTATTTGTTATTACGAATTCACAATATCTGTTACGGTACATAGAACGTGTTAATAAAGTACATTCCTTGAGTTTATGAAACTTTTTAATACGCTATATATTTTTCAAGTTACACGGGGGCCGTGCTGAAAATGTTTGGCTGGCACGGCCAAACATTTTGCCGTGCCAGCCAAACATTTTGAAAAAGAAACCGGTACATATACTCCTAGAGGCGACTACATTGCATTGGTGCACACCTAAATCGCAAATTCTGGGGGGCCGAGCGGGGCAAACGTACATGAATAATCATTGTGTAAAAGCTTTTCTGGGCTCTTCAAGCGGACATAGCGTATAATTTCTGGATAAGCAATTACACAGATGTTATTCAAGCAATTTGGACACAAAATTTAAGCCTATAACATTCCTACTGCTGGGACACAGGCTTCCTTTCTGTGACAAGGAATGGGCCGTAATCCACCACGCGGGCCCAGTGCGGGTTGGTAGATGTAGTTTTTGGTTCTAGGACAGTGTTGATCGTCTTTGATGAAATAAATTACATAAAGTAAAGCGCCTGTCTGGGTTCGCACTCACGACACGACCTACAACTCGTAACCGTAAGTCGAGCCTCGACTTATCATCGTGATGAAAAAGTGTGGTAAGTAAATAATATACTTACTTAGAAATTAGTTTACTAATATTTTAAAACTAGATCAGCATAGCTATTCTCAGGGTTCCCTACTTGAAATCGAATGACGTTAGATCGAATAACACTTGCTCGAAAACGTTAACTCGATAGTAAACGAAATCGATGAATTATGAGCTCGACAGTTCACTACCTCGATGCATCGAAATCTCGAATAACTATAAGCTCGAATTATCGCCAGCGCGAAGGCCATTATCGTGAAACATCATTTCTCGAACGACCATCTAATCGATTTACAGAATAGTTTTAAGGATTTTTATTTGAGTACAATATAATGTTATTTTATTATCATAATTATTTTACATGATTATAGTTGATTTATATTTCTACGCATATATTGTTTCATTATATTGTACTCAAATAAAAATCCTTAAAACTATTCTGTAAATCGATTAGATGGTCGTTCGAGAAATGATGTTTCACGATAATGGCCTTCGCGCTGGCGATAATTCGAGCTTATAGTTATTCGAGATTTCGATGCATCGAGGTAGTGAACTGTCGAGCTCATAATTCATCGATTTCGTTTACTATCGAGTTAACGTTTTCGAGCAAGTGTTATTCGATCTAACGTCTTTCGATTTCAAGTAGGGAACCCCTATTCTCAACCATTGAATACTCTTCCGTGCCGAATCGTATATCAATCAATGTTATCGGAGGAGTCGTGTAAAAACGCTGTTCAGAACTCCGAAATCCGAAAATTTTGACAGTTTGAACCAAATAGACGACCACTATTCTTCCGACGGCTATTTGCGGCCGGGGACTAGACAAATCAGAGGGGCAATTCTCGTAATTTTAAGAGCGTTCACAGTCTGATCTCAGTCTCAATCTGTTTAAAATACCTCTAATTTCATGGACTTATTATATGTAATAATATAATAAGCCAACTATACTAAAAACACCCTATGGCACTCGGCAATAATGTTTAGGTACTGCCAGTGAAACAATTTTCGAAATCTGATCAGTACTTCCAGAGATTAACTCCTACTTACAAACTCCAAACTAACAAACCTATACCTCTTTATAATATTATTATGAAGAAAACGAGGCAGCGAAAACAAATCGACGGCGAAGTCACAGAGTACTTTTTGATAGACTGAGTGCCAATAAATAATACCTAACTGACAAAGTCAAAAAGGGGTTTGAAGATTTTTGTATGGAGGGTGGCCCTAAGGTCGGCCGCCATTTTGATTTTTTTTCAGAATCGCGGTGCACAACAAAAGTTATACAGCATGTAACAAAAACCCTGTCCGATCCTTAAGGGTATTATTCGGCATCGTATTGCGAACACATATACGTAACCATTTAATGGATTTGAGATTATTATTTTTCCCCAGTGAATATAATTAAATTAAAATAAAAAATAAAATCTGACCGAAGGCAACACTGATCGCTCGACAAAGTTCACCTACAGTTTTGTGTCAAAGAAGCCGCCTGAGCGAGGCGGTTTGTATGATCCTTTGTCATGAACTCATGACCCCGCTTTGTCGTGTGCCGCCAAACAAATACCTGCCTACGTGTAGGTATCAGCTGATATTGTTTTGTAGGCATAGTGATTCGGATTTCAGACACACTCTCTGTAATTTGTGTTTCAGACTTTATTCTGTTTATCAAGAAATAATTAATTGAATTAAATGTAGCCCTGAAAAGGGCTTTTTAAATGTGATGTGCTTTTGGCAATGTACTAACCGACTGCAGGTATCAGCTTATTAAAACGTTCACTGGTTGTTCTTGCATACTTCGGCGATCGTGTTCCACATGTCCACCTCCAACACTAACACACATTCGACACCTTTTCACTAAATTTGCTTGAACACTGCCTGTGGTATACACGCGGTTATGCAGGCGTTGGAACGCACGCTCCGACGGTACTGTCACACTCACACCTGGTCTATTCGCGAAACGCACCTCATACGTTCTACGCGCAGCTGCATATTTGCAGTCGGTCTTGCCTAAACACATCAACATATTAAAATATTCCTGATTTGAATACGACATTGTTCACGAAACGATAGCGTGTGATACGTACGGACGTCCGGTCGGAAGCTATCTCCACGAAAGACTGGCAAGAAGTAGCGCGCCGGTAGGCAACGAGTCGGCGAGATCAAAGAGTCGGCGACTAGTTGAAAGAGTGCCTACTACGCGGTAGCGTAGGGCGGTGTTCTTTGAAATAAAAATAGGTAAAAATAAAAAGATTTTGCCGGTGGGTGGAGTGTTGTCAACTTATGAAAATTTGCCATATTCAGTGTTAAATTTCGCATGGATTATAAAAATAAAAAATCAATAACTTTTGGTTTTTATGAGTTACATTTTTATAACCATTTTTTCTAGTACGTATGTTGAACCAGGAATACGCCTTTATTGGATCGGACAGGGTTTTTGTTACATATTGTATATTTAGATATAGGACACTTATACAAACAAAAATGTAATTTTTTAATCCCAGAGACTAATCTGACATTTAAGTCTTTTGTGTTTTCGTTTTTTTTTTTTAGTATAGAAGTAGTATACATTACACTTGTCAGATTAGTCTCTGGGATTAAAAAACGAACTATAAATTGCGGTCTTTAATTATTTATTTAAAAAATGTCTATTCTTCTTTTGTTTCTTCTCCATAAAGGTTTCATAACGTTTCTATTACCTCAATTGTTCAATATACTTACCTGGAGGGAAAAAAAAAACAAAAAAATCCTTGTTGTTTTTGACTTATATTTTGGTGAATAACTCCGAAACCTGACGCTTTAGGATATTATGTTATATTACATTTTTGTTTGTATAAGTGTCCTCTATCTAAATATATAACTTTTGTTGTGCACTGCGATTCTGAAAAAAAATTAAAATGGCGGCTGATTTTAGGGCCAAAACCTTCAAACCCCTTACACAAACTGAAAAAAACGTTCAAAAATAGACAGGTTGGTTTAGTTGGGAGGTATTTTCACATTTTAATTTAATGGTGTTCGTGTTGCATCTAAAAATACACTTAGGAGATTTCACTAAAACATGCGAATAACGCCTTTAAATTCAAAGCGATAAAACAGTGAATTTCTCGATGGTTAGGAGGTATTGGCATTTCGCCGTCGAAATAGCGACCTACCTATTTTTTAGTGACGAATCACTGTTCGAATTGCAAAAACCAATATGGCAACAAATGTCGCACCTTCGAATCTTTATATAATGAAACATCTTTCCCTTTCTAATAAACAAACACTGAACAGCTGTATCCGATAGGTCATAGGTCACAATAGGTCTTAACAGTAAGTTTACAACCTCTTTGCACACAGTCGCTTTGCGAACGCCACGGAAGAGCGTCCATTACCGAAAGTATTAATAACTGTCAAAAATTGGCGGGAATTTATCGGGTATCATTTTTTTTAAGTTTTGTTTTTTTTTTGTCGTTTGACCTGTAAGTTTTTAATTGTGTGAAACGTAGGTTTTCAACTCGCGGAACGGAATATTTTTAATATTATTATTTTTAAGTACGGGAACATGCATTTCACAGCTACTTTATTATTGGTAAGTTTTGAATATTTATAATTATACTTATTTAGTTGATTTTAGCAGTCCATGTACCTATGTATTTAGTGAAATATTCAACTAATATAGTTGAATATTTCACTAAATACATACATACATGGAGTGCTAAAATTATAATCCTTCCTTTTGGCTTTACCGTAGTCCGATAAAAAGGTTTTCCGTTGGATTTTTAACCGACTTCAAAAAAGGAGGAGGTTCCCAATTCGGATGTTTATATATTTAGGTATACATATTGCTTATAAATATTATAGATTACCTACTGCTCATGCTCACACTCAGCATTACCTAAATGATGTTTATTTCTGCTTTTACCACAAGAAATGTGAAATGAAATGTTAAACCAAGACTAATCCAGTTTTCCAGTTCAGACATTTTTTGGAACGAAGTTCCTAATCGCGCGTTATGCTCTGCACATTTGACGAATGAGAGCTAAATATATAAAAGTGTAACATTCTGACCGGCACGACACTTGCTATAGTACAGTGGCGGATTTACACATTTGCCGCCAGTAGGCTATTCAAATTTTGCCGCCCCTACCGACCTCTACAATACTGTCCCATGTCTTTGTATACTGCTTCGCGTTTTCTTCAAAATACTTAAAATATTCTTTGGCCCTACCGACCTCTACAACAATGTATCAGATTAGATTCCTAGATTATTTTTATAATACAACAATTTGGTTGAAATAGCACAAGAAATAGTATTTGGGTATATTTCTGAGCTAATCAAAGCTTAATCATGTACTAATAATAAGGCGGCAAAACAAAATGACGCCGCCTCCCGGTCTTCTGAGTTTATACAGGGTGACGTGTCATTTGACGTATTCCTTTTAGGACGTGATAGAGCAGGCGCGGTCGCAGCCCAAGATTTTGATAGCGGTCACCATGGGCGTCGTATTTTTAGGGATTTCCTTGTTGGTCTAGCGGTATATAGGCATAGTATTTTTGGGTTCGTGTGAAATAAAAGAGCACCGATCAAATAATTTAGTTGTTTTTACATGTGTCTACTGTAAAATAATAGTCCTCCAGACCGTATTTCGGCCATGGCGGCCAATCTCAAAGGAGACTAGACTTCGGCGCGGGAGATATTATAGTGCACAAGTGTGCGCGCAGACACAGCTGCAGTCTCTGTTCCTTCACTCTCATAGTCCGATGGAACAACATGCAGTGGCGTGCATTGGTTTTCAGAATAGGTAGGCACTAGGCCCGGTCTAGTCTAGGCAAACGCGGTCACCAATCAGAAAAAAAAAACGTTTGGTCGGGGGACCCCCGGCAGGAACTAAGTTCAAAATGATATTAATTTAGTATGTTTCTTAATTGTGAGGCACACACACTATATTGACAGGCTTATGTTGATATACCGAGGTAGGCACTGCTTATATGCCTATATGCAATGCACGCCTCTGACGGCACGTAATCCGATACGACCGGGGAGAGATCAGCAGGACCAACTACTGCTTTACGTGCTTCCGAGGCACGGGGGTATCACACTGCCAACTTCCAAACTCCAGGCTGTTACTGAGAATTCTTAATAGACTGCCCGGCCTAGGAACCGAATCTAGGACCCTACGCTCAGCAGTCGCGCTTGCGACCACGAGAGCGACGGGGCAGTCAGTGTAAAATAGTGTTAAAAATAACATTGAAAACACAGACTACCAAAACTGGATTTATCGAAGTAAGCGACGTATCTCTTTGTTGGTTAGAACGTTTGCTAACAATATCCACATTCCAAATTCGAATCACTTTTAGTCCCTAGGAATTAAAGAGCTATTTTAGTCCCTGTTTACGAAGAATACAGTAGCTCTTTTTGAATAGATGTTATAAAAAATCATTTAATACATTGAAGATTACTAGTTTGAATAATATAGAATCTCTTCGGACGAGCATAGATTTTCAAATGAACTTTTTTTAGCCATTTCGATAGACCGTAACATCTCTAAGCACCTAGGTATACCTACGCTGTATGCATACATAATTATATGGATACGCGATAAAATTACTAAAGATCGCTATTTAATATTTATGTGTAGGTATTCCAGTACCTAAAGATTTTGGTCCCGGCTATCATTCGCAATCTTTGACATTTGAAGCGCGAAAGATGACCACCAGAGTCTTGCCAAGGGGTATCATATTTTACCCAGTGACTGGGTTGTAGAGGTCAGATAGGCAGTCGCTTCGTGTAAAATACCTCCTGGTATCCAGCTGCATCAGCTTAGCGGTGCTGGTGTCCGCAACTCCACGTCCATGTGCGTATTAATTGACGTACGGAAATGTCTTTGAAGGCGGTGCGTGTCAGAAGTTGAGCGCTCAACGCAAATAGTACCTACCTACTATAGTAATACGATTCAACGGAATTTAAGCCCCACGAATTTTATTAGTACTTCCGTCCATAGAACTTGCCGCGCCGTCACGGTGATTCCATGCTCTGTTAGCTGGCTACCACCATAAACAATGCAAGGAAAAAAGAGCAGAAAGTAAAATGGTTTCAGCACAAACAAAAAGCAGATTACAAAAAAAAAAAATATACACATACAGTAGTAGCCAAAAGCCTCGTACTTCATCAATAAAAGGTGGACAATTTTGTCCATTGCTTGAAGTCAGTAACCTGTTTTGCGACACTGGGAAAGTGGAAAATGGCAACAAAAAAAAAACAACAATTTAAACAAAAACAAAATGCCGATTGCAGAGTGGGAAAATAACTACTTTTGTAACAAACAAACAAAAAAATAATAAAAATCAAGCCGTGCGTCGCGTCTAGGGTCTTTTAGTGCTTGAATAACGCAGGGGGGAGCATTGTTGGTAAACTTCTGTAAAATTTCACAGAAATTGTATTGAAAAAAAAAGATGGCACCCTTAGTTTCGATTTTGGCCAAATGAAATTAGCAAGCGAAACTTTACAGACGTGTTGGATTTCGCTATCTCAACTTTTTCGGGGTACTCCTTTGAGTACCCCGAAAAAGTTGACTTGAGTATGAATTGAGAAAATCAGTTTTATTTTTGTTTTTGTTTTAATGTTTTATCAATACCCCCATCACGTGAAATCACGTCTGAGAAGTTTACACAAAAAAAAAACAGATTTTTAAAACTGATATTTCAATCAATCAATCAACTCAGCCTATCGCAGTCCACTGCTGGACATAGGCCTCTCCCAGACTGCGCCACAGCACCCTGTCCTCCGCCTTCCGCATCCAGTCCACCCCAGCCACCTTCCTTAGGTCGTCCGTCCATCTAGCCATAGTCCATCTAGCTTTATTCTTTTCGGTTCGGTTCTTTGAGAAACTGATATTTGAAGCAACTAAATTACCTAAGATCGTTGACCCCATTTTTTTCGTTTATCATGTTTAGGTATCGCATCACGTCTGCGGAGTTTCGCTACCTCAATTAATTTGACCCTGGATAAGATTATTTAGAAGACATTTTTACGACAATTTTATCCACCATGTCTCAATCTGTTAGTCGAGATTTCACCACAGAACACAGATAATTAATTATATAGGTACCTATTTCCACAACATTAATAAATTCAACTTTTATGCCTCTGCGACATCCTATGCTTTCTTAAGTAAATATTAGGAAATAAATAAACGGATTACATTATTAAATTACAAATACATTGCATCGTACATTTACATAGCTACCTACACAATAATAGAATCAGAACTTTATTTGCAATGTATGTTAGTGCAGGTGCAGGTATAAGATGTTGTACAGACGCCAGCACATCAACCTACTACAATCTGTCAAATTTCTTTAATAGATTTTCAACTTTATCACTAAAGCATAAGGTTCAAAGTTGATTGGGAAAATGTGACAGTTTCGGGTAGGTTGATGTGCTGGCGTCTGTACATTTACATAGGTACCTACCTACACATGTTCCGAATCAGAACTTTATTTGCAATTCATGTTGGTTCAGATATAAGATGTTGTACCTACATGAATTAAAGAGATCGGCTACAGTCTACCTTACGGCGTAGTACCTACTATAAAGTATTATGTGCTTACGGCGTGCAAATTATTACATAATTTAAAATATTAATACATACAAACAAAAGAGTGTCAACAAAACAAAACAGAAATTCTTCTTCTTAGCGTGTCGATAGCAATCTAAATGTACTCGGCCCAGAATTCGGCTACTTGTTTGGCGCCATAGATAATATCTATGTTTGGCGCCATCACTAGCGTCCATCAGTTCCTGTAACGTGCAGCTGACAGGACACGCAGGGCACGATATTAAGTGTCCCATCGTTTGTGGAACAGCACGTCAGGATTAATTATAAAAATCATAATCTGGATAAATTCATATCATTTAGAAAGTCTTTCACTGAGTAATAACATTTGCCTAAAAGTAGTGCAGTTACCATAGATTAAAAAATGTTTACAGAATAATCTTTATAACCAGTACAGTGCAGTGCAGTGGGAACATTATAGACCAGTCATGACCAAGACCGCAGATAAGAAAAGGACAAAAATAATTATTTTATAAGTCACATTGTTCGGATAAGTCCCCGCGTTTTCACCCGCATAAGTTTCGATCTCCTGGGAATATCGGGATAAAAATTATCCTATGTCCTTTTCCTGGACTCAAACTATCTCTATACCAAATTTCATCTAAATCGGTACAGCGGTTTAAGCGTGAAGAGGTAACAGACTTATAATATTAGTATGGATAAAAGACACGTTGTTCAGATAAGTCGTTCTCGAGTTATAAGCTTATTAGTAGACAGACATTGCATTCCATAATTACATGTTAGGACAAGGATTTTACAGTCATGTAACTAAATTACAAATTCCTAGTTTCTTACAACCTTATGACTATTAATTTGATAGGTATAAATTGCTACAGCATCATTATAATGATGTAAGATACTAATAAGCTAAACATTAAAATTCTTATACAGAATCAAATTAATTTGCAGGTGTGATGGGTATGATATCTAACTAAACATGATAGAACGAAATAGTAGATTGTACAACTAATGCATAAAATGGCTCGTTTATGCCTGAGTTATACACTCTGCTTTTCACTTCGATTGCGAGAAAATGAACAGGCATAAAGTATACAGTACATAATTAATCAAAAATGTTGCAAAGCATAGCTAATTCCCGCCACGAAGCTTTTTAAAAGTTTTGTTTTTTTTAAATTTCAACATGATGTGTCATTCAACTTGGGTACTTCATACTGCCAAGTCTTAAAAACGTTTCTTTGCGTTTTTAAATAATAAATGACAACTATTTTATCTGATTTTATTAAATTAACGACAGAAAACACGGAAGTGGTATAAATCAAAGAAAATGAAATAAAGTTTTATTTTGCGTGTGGCTGTTGGGCCTGATTACCTTAGTCTTAGAAAAATAAATTACATTATGCACTAGAACATAAAAAGCGATTTTATGTCACCTAAGCATAACATAAATACGAACTTTTAGAGCATGAGAAGTGAAAAACAAATTAATTTTATGTGGTTTTTTTGGGTCATTAACCGCAGGTAGTGTAGTCAAATAGTATGCCAAATTTCATCAAAGTCGGTCTAGCCGTTTTGGAGAATAGCCGGAACAAACAGACAGACAATTTTTTTTTTTCATAAGTTGGTAAGTAGGTACCATAGAAATGTAAAAAACAGTATCTAGCGTCTGTACTGTACAGCACATCAAGCTACCCGAAACTGTCAAATTTTGACCAAAGCTGCAATCGCGAAAAAAAAATCAGCTGTTCCCTACATTTTGACGAGTTATGCGAACATAAATGTAGGGAATAACTGATTTTTTTTAGCGATTTCAGGTTTGGTCCCTTCATAAAAGTTGTTCATAATGATGAAAACAATCTCCCATTTCGATTTGTCGCATGTTTTCAATTACACCAGTATGTATGTATTCGCTTTGTTATCGATAAATGATGTTCAGCGTACTTGTATATCATATAGGTCAGTGCATTCATTGAAATAACAGTCATTAGTGTCAAAAATATCTCACAGCTAACTGATCCATATTTGATTACAACATTTACAACTTAATAAGCAAAAAACGAGCATTCATATATAAAAATAGGCATATAATATAAATATTGTGTAAACGTCAAATATTTGAGTTCAAAGGCGCGTCCGACTTATAAATATGTAAGTAAGTATTGATTGATAAATATATAATGCGATGATGGGGACTTTGACATTGATGGGCTTAGAATCTCCATAAAAAACCGGCCAAGTGCGAGTCGGACTCGCACATTAAGGGTTCCGTACCACCGTACAATATTTAACACTACATTATAAAAAAATCACATTTGTTGTATGGGAGCCCCCTTAAATAATATATAATAATAATATTCCACAACTATCACACAACGCCATCTAGTCACAAGCTAAGCAGAGATTTTTTTTTTTTTTAATTTTATTATTAACGTAAAAATACAACTGAGTATTTTGTGAATCATTCAAGTGCCTACCTGTTGCCATTATTAATATCGAGCAAAGAGAGTCTAGCTATCGCGGTTCTTGAGATACAGCCTGGTGACGGACAGACAAACGGACAGACAGACAGCGAAGTCTTAGTAATAGGGTCCCGTTTTTACCCTTTGGGTACGGAACCCTAAAAAGAATTTAGGTGTGAAATCGTTTCGGTGATTTTTGCTTTTGGTATAATGTTCCCACTGCTGGGATACAGGCCTCCTCTCGGTGAGAGGATGTGGGCCGTAATCTACCACGCGGGCCCAGTGCGTTTTGGTAGATGTCACATGTCTTTACATGACGGTTTCCTCACGATGTTTTCTTTCACCGTTTTGAGAGCAGTGGTGATGAAATAATTTATACAAGCTAAAGCGCCTGTCTATGGGTTCGAACCTACGACCTAAGTAAGTCAAGGCCGTTACCACTGGGCCACTAGTCACTACTGCTCATTAATGCGGTTTCATTAATGATATTGTAACCAATATTTTGTAAAAATATAATTTAAATAAAAGAGTGTCCAAGGAGCTTCTTGCCCGTCCTTCTCCATAGGTACCTCTACGCTTTGGAATGGGCTTATTTTGAAGGATATTGCTAATTCATTGCTTCATAAATGTTCGAAAATGTCAGGTCAACAACGTAAATAACGCAATGAATGTTGTTGAACTGTCAAAATGGAAGTCATTGCTAATGATAGTGTGTTATACAATTCATCCCGCTAGTTACGTTTGCGACCACTTAACTGATGTTAGGCAAATCTATACTAATACTAATAATACTAATACTAATAATATTATAAAGAGGTAAAGGACATGTCCAGTTTCTGCCCTCTGGTAATTCTGGTATAGATAAATGTTCATGATTTAAGGTTTTTCAGTAAGATTAAAAAAATTAGATTTAAATTACTATGGATTAATTAATTCAGTATTACTTGCGTAACATAATTCTCAAAAAAACAGTACTAAATCGTAGCTTCCTCTTTGCCATTTTAAACGGGAAGTACTAAAAATGTTTTTGACGTTCCATTTTATCCCGTAATTATCTTTAAATAGTGTGAGCAATAATTATAAGCCGCTTATTTTAGATGAAAGGAATATATTAACGTATTTGCGTATATAATACGACAATATTACTAAAATATTTTAGTGTACACATCAAACGTGTTTTTCTTCGGATACCCACTTCCTAACATGAAGGTAAGTATTTATCATGGTATAACAATACATGGTATTCTCTTCCCGTGACAGCTGGGTCACGTGACTGGGCCGGTAATACGTCATCAGTTGCGAAGCGGTTCTCAAACTTTTTTAGTGGGGAAAAGATAAAAATAATACCCGGCCCTTGAGTAGTTTACAGAAATTAATTGGAAACAAGCTGATGATGGTTTCTATTTGAACTATACTATTACTACTGAACTCAGTCAGTTGACGGATCTTCGGTCCTTGGCTTCGCTCACAGGAGAGCACACGCGAACGCGGCCTACAGACTAGATGATCGCTTTCGTTACCTGGAGTGGCGAACTTCCCTCATCACCGGGATTCGGCTAAGTAAGGCCTTCCTGAACGTCGGATGATCACACTGCAAGGGATAACCAGAACAAATTTAGAAAAATGGCTATTGATTTACTTTCTGGTCATCCTTAACGATGACTGCTTCTTGCTGACGTCAAGCTAGGTCAACATCACTTGAAAAAAAATACATCTGACTTGGCTGTATGAGCCAAGATCTCTTTGCCTGTCCTTAATCAGGACTAAAACAAACAAAAAATCACTACAAAACAAATGTAAAAAAGTCTGAAATGAAATAATATGTAGTAAGGTACACACGGCTATACATCAAGCTATACATTTCCAGTTTTCGCTGAACTTTTTTACTTCTGTTTTTACAGTTTAGTATGGAACAATTAACCATTTTTTTTCTTGCGTATCTTTCAAAGGTTACACTGGTTTCCTTTTCACAGTAAACAATGTTTGGGAACCACAGTATTTTGCTTACCGAGCGAAACAACGCTATAGGTATGAGCGACACGACGATAGCGATGAAATGGTGAGCTGACAGTATGACACTTGTCAATTCGATGTGTGGCCACTGTGTAAAATTGAATTACCTTAGCAAAATGCATTTTTTAACTTAACAAAGCAATTATGAACTAATAATTCAATAGTTTAATCAATTTAAAACTAAATAGATGAATCACACGAGTTACTAAATAGTTAAGCTAGTTAGTAATTTATTTTATTTGTATTAAATAAATGAGTAAGTCCCTAAATTTACTGAATAGGACAATCAATGGCAACACTTATCGTGACGTAGACAAGGGCCATCGTGGGAAGAGAATACCAGGCGAAGTATATAATTGTACCATGGTATTTATTACTTTTTTGACATGGCATTGACATTTTTTTTTTGGTTGTCAATTCCAAGTTGCGTGTATGCGTTCCTTGCTTACTATGCGATTATTTTCTGTTATGGATATTTTCTTTAAACGAC
Organism: Amphipoea lucens; assembly: GCA_947508005.1. NCBI lineage: Eukaryota > Metazoa > Arthropoda > Insecta > Lepidoptera > Noctuidae > Amphipoea > Amphipoea lucens. The sequence goes on from OX382385.1 coordinate 8,564,469, forward strand.
CATTGCTATTCTACACGGAGTGACATCATCTAGACACGATGACTATTGCTATACTTATAGGATTCTGCTTTTCCTTTCGATTTGGATATTATAATGAGGTGCATCCATGTGCTGCGGATTCGCAGACATATCGTGTCAAGGCTGGCGTTACCCCTGCAAGTGAGACTTGCAGCGGCGTTCGAAACAACATAGGGGACCCATCAAATCAGGTAGGCCTCTATACTACGGCAGTCGCGTAAACCATGCAGGAAAGGCAGTACATTGAGCAATTGTGTTATAATTTGAAAAATACAATGACGTCTTATTGTTCCAGCTCCCATTAGATGGATACGCAAGTGTCACGATTGTTATAATTTATTAAATACCAAAGCTGCTGACAATGAGAGATTACTAGGTCATACAATGGTCTGCCACGTCATGATGCTAGTATGGTATCTTGGCTGGGCAAGGCATCAAAATAACGTGCTAGCACCAGCTACATTTTTGGACAATGTTTTGGTGTCTCTAGAAGACTTTTAATTTTTTTATCATTTTATTTAAGAATGTATCTACAATAAATTAGGTAATTTGTTTTGCAATAAATACATACATAGTTTTATTTATTATAATCCCAATTCAGTATCAACAAGTAGCTACATATAAATAATATTATGGGTATTGAAGATAGAAACCAAAATACGGAATTAAAGATGATGCCAATATAATATTATAATATTGTGACAAACAATAGGTGCTTAACATTTTTGTTATACAAATAGAAATATCCAAAAAACTGTAGAATATGATCTCAGACCAACAAAATGTTTCAAGACATACCACCAATTAGTACCTGTATTCGTTCACAGATGTCATTATACTAAACAAAGTTAAGAAAAATCCCTAGCGTATAATCCTTATTTTGACCTGCAGCCTAATTGCGGAACGCCAAATCGTCAAATGATTCTGATCAGTTGGCTTCATTTCTATTCACAATTGGCTTCATTTTACGATTTTCGAATTGCGAAACTCTAGTTTATTATGAAACCAATTATGAACGTTAAGGCCCTGCGCAGAAACTAGAGTTTCGCAATTCCAAAATCGTAAAATGAAGCCAATTGTGATAGAAATGAAGCCAACTGATCAGAATCATTTGACGATTTGGCGTTCCGCAATTAGGCTGCAGTTTACGCAAGATCCTGACTCCTGAAACTTATTAATTAATAAACTATAAAATATGACGATTATAACAATATAACAATCATTACTGAACATTTTCTTTGACTGCCTAGACATTCGCCCATTGCTCCACCAGACATGTCCTTTGTTTGTAAGTTTGTATGTAGCGGGTAATCTCTGGAACTACCAGTCGGATTTGAAAAATTCTTCTTGCATTTGATAGCCCAATTCTTGAGGAAGGCTATAGGCTATTTAACATCACGCTATGACCCTTAGGAGCCGAGCAAAAAGTAAAAAAGAACGTTAAGTGATAGCGCGGGCGGGTGATGCGATACGACGGGGTGGCTCGGGGGAAACAAGAAGTTTCACGCGAACGAAGTCGCGGGCTGAAGCTAGTATTAATATAAATTAAATCATAAATATAGTTAAACAAAGTTCGAACTTGAAGACTCATAAATTATTATGATTGATCAATATTTAAAATTCATTATTGCGTAGAAGTTTGTACAACATTTTCATGCATATATTGTTGTTCTTGACAACTGTGATATAAATATGTTGGGGTCGGCTTCCAGTCTAAGCGGATGCAGCTGAATACCAGTATTTTACGTGAATCGACTGCCTATCTGACAACCACAGATATAGATACACCTAGATAACGCAAGAGCACCTACTTCGCGTGCTAAAAATCGCACCATCAGCTTACGATCGAAAATCATAAGCCGCCACTTTCGCGCTCAGTCCTGCGTACTGCTGGCTGGGTGAGCGTGAGCGGGAGCGCGAGCTTGTGACGTCATAGTAGGTAGTCAAAACGTGGCACGCTTAGTTTTCATACAGTTCGTGATACTTGCGTTATCTAGGTCTATCTATATCTGTGGGGTAGATTGATAGGTACACACGGCTACACATCAAGCTATACATAACCACTATAAGCTGAGTTCTGATTGTACGAAAAACCTAAGTACCTATACAGTGCGAGGACAGCGAAAACTGGAAATGTACAAGGTGTAACAGAATTAACGCAAGTCCTGAAAGTAATTTGTTGATAATTGACTACTGAATCAATTTCAGTAACTTTTGATGTAGGTATTTTTTTTCAAAAATTATTTATTTTGCCATACTGACCGCTGATTGAGCCAAAGAAAATTAAATCTTATTTCAAGGCAATAAGACTCAATTTTAAATGCATAAAGTAATGCTGGAATCAACACGATTTTCTTTATAACATCAGTTAGCTTAAAAAAAATAAGTTTTGGTCATTGTATTATGCTTTTAACTTAATAGTCTAATTGGGGTGTATGAGGTCTTGCGTTAATTATGTTACATATTGTATACTTAGCTTGATGTATAGCCGTGTGTACAGTTTTGACAAAGCGAAAATGGATATATAAATCAAAACATACAGACGCCAGCACATCAAGCTGCTACAATCTGTCAAATTTCTTTAATATATTTTCAACTTTATCGATAAAGCATAAAGTTCAAAGTTGATTGGGAAAATTTTATAGTTTCGGGTAACTTGATGTGCTGGCGTCTGTACAACACGAAAATTATAGAAAGGAAACAAAATGAAATACAAAACTCAAACTCAAAGCATTTATTTCAATTAAACCATTACAGGCACTTTTGAATTGTCAAAATTAAGTAGTCGGTCAGTTAGTCAGAAAGTTGAAGCTAGTTGCCCATTCCAAAGCGTAGATCTCTATGGAGAAGAACGGGCAAGAAACTCCATGGACACTCTTTTTAAATCAAGATATTACAAAATCCTTGGTACATTATTCTTGTTGCTTCTATATGTGAGAACAATGTAAAAAAAAACACATAAATGAAGAAACAATACAAGAAATAAGATTAAAAATAAGCCTTGGCAGTTAAGAGATGACCAGTCTCAACCGACGGCGTCCGTTCACGAACATGACGCATGGATCAGCACCATCTAGCTCAACCATTTTGTAGGGAACCGAATGATCCAACACACGCGCCACCATCAGTGATGAATAGTCGATTCTTCACGTGACCAGAGGGCTGGCCTATTTCTTGGCCAAAGAATTAGCATTGCCATACAACGTGGCAATGCTGCCAGCCTTTTGGGCACTGTTCCTGTTGATAGCAATGTGGACGAATTCTTTGATGCCCAATGATTATTTTGTTTATTTCATATAATTGTACATATTATTATAGTTTATATGTTAGCTTATGTTATGTAAATATCTATACAAATAAATGGAACACTTAATATGCAAAAAAAAAAATACAAATGAATAATATTAATACAAAAAATAAGTTGAATAAAAACTGAAGAATTATGCGAATGCATAATGTAACACAGCGAGCTCGTATAATAATTATGCACAATTTTTTAAGTATCTACCTATTATAAAACGTTTGGATTGTGGAATCTAGCCTTAACCTTTCCCAATTAGAAAATAATATTTTAGAAATATTTGGTGTATTTTTGAAGCGCCGCACCCTACTTTCTGCCGCTGTACTACCAAGGGGCGCGCTCAAGCGTTTGGGCACCAATGTTTTATAGAGACAAGGCCTGTGTCCCACGCACGAGGGAGAGGCAATCTTGGCGCCCTCGCGCCCCTAGTCGCCGCAGGAGACGCCCTGGGCGTCGGGAATCGATAGCCGATTCCCGGCCACCGTAGGCGCGGGCTTGCGGACGGCGAGCAATGGGCAGCTCGCCGTCCGGTAAGTACCAGGACCGGGTCGACGGCGCGTTGTGTTCCACGCGCGCCCTCAAAGAGATGTCAGCACTAACTGACGGGGTATACCAGGACCGAAGCCTGCCGGGGTCGCGGGTTGTTCGAAAGGGATGCCGTGGCCCCTGGCACAGGCAACTGAAGGAACACGGGTGGGTTTTAGTCAGTAAAAGTCTGACACGTCCTCTCGCTCCGCCCAGAGCGGGAGAAGTTATTTGATAATTTCTCACCCAAAAAAAAGGCCGGTGTCCCAGCAGATGGAGCAACGTGCGAGGCTGATAATGTCCGACATGGTCATAATTATGCAAGCCCAACCAGGATCACGTTTTTTGTCCGTGTGTCTGTCTGTCTGTCAAGGCCCTTTATCTCGGGAACGCGTGGAGGTATCGAGTTGAAATTAAAACCGTATACTCAGGTCTACGGTCCCTTGAAGCTTTGAAAAAATCAAACTTCTAAGTTAACGCAAAAAAAAGATATGGCCGTTTATTCCGCAAAAAACGTATATTTCTCGACACTCTCAAGGGAATCAAAATTTATAGGGCACTTCCTGTTGACCTGGAATTACGAATTTTAACAAGAAGCAATGTCATGTAGCACAAGTAAAGAAAAAAATCCGAAAACCGTAAATTTGTAGTTACATACATACAAATTTGTACGGAACCCTCGGTGCGCGAGTCCGAGTCGCACTTGACCCGTTTTTTTTAATTGTATTAGCATATCCATAGGTAGTCCCACTTTGTCTGTGTCAATTTTCATTAAAAAAAAAACCACAAAAATAAGAGTTTTTTACTAGGAACTAACAAATTATTATTCTGAACCTGCACTCATTGACCTGTAACCTCTTGCTTGCATAGTAATATTTAATGTTGCCAGATTTAACGACTTTGCCAAACCAACACGACTTAGTATAAATAATCAGCCTATATTATTAGTATAAGATTTAACACTAATAATCACACTAATATTAAGTATAAAGGCGAAAGTTTGTGAGTGTGTGTGTGTTTATATGTTTGTTACTTCTTCACGCTCAAACGGCTGGACCAATTTTGATAAAATTTTGTATGGAGCTAGCTGACACCCTGGATTAAGATATAGGCTACTTTTTATTCCGATATTCCCACGGGCTCGACATTTACGCGGGTGAAACCGCGGGGCGCAGCTAGTAATATTATAAAGGCGAAAGTTTGTGATTGTGTGTGTGTGTGGTTTATGTTTGTTACTTCTTCACGCTCAAACGGCTAGACCAAATTTGATAAAATTTTGTACGGAGGTAGCTGACACCCTGGATTAACATATAAGGCTACTTTTATCCGTTTTGACTGGGCTACCACTGATCACAAGGCGCAAGGTTGCAAAAAAAATGCATTCAAAGATCATTCATCTCTCGCGCCACCAAAATCGAAATAAACGACGCCATCTTGATTTTTCAAAACATCTTGTCAAAATAATTTCATGATTTCCAACAAAGCTTTCCTGTCAATGTCATTCAAAAGCCAAGACATAATTTAAAGTAGGTAGCATTCTTGTCATTTTACAACTAAATTATTTGAAAGGTCTTCCTTTCAAATTATTTTGATAGAATAATAATTAAAAAAATTAAAAAACCCGACTGCAACCTTATACTAAAATTAACTGAAAAGCTAAAAACAAGCCCATTTTAAATTAAATAAAAGTTGGAAGCAGGCGGGGCCCATACGATTATTATAGTTTCAAACTCAAATGGGTCCCGCCTGCTTCCAACTTTTATGTAATTTAAAATGGGCTTGTTTTTAGCTTTTCAGTTAATTTTAGTATAAGGTTGCAGTCGGGTTTTTTAATTTTTTTAATTACTTTTTTTTATTTCCAGCTTTTTAGTTTACAAATGTGAAAGATTTCGCAACGATTTAATTCTTAGTACGTGTTTTTTACGATTTGTCACTTTGAATTACTTTTAACCATATAAGTTGTATATATTTTTGTAACCACCTTTTAAAACCCTTTGATACCCCACTCCATAGGTTTTGAAATGAAGGCATACCTAATATGGCGCCAAAAATCCGCCATTTTGTTTTTTTTTTATTTTGATATAGGTACCCAGTGTCACTTTCATAGTAAATACGAATCTAAGAACACCTCTCAAGCTAAAATCCATCGAGCCGTTCAGGCTGCAGAGCGTGCCAAACAATTATACATACAAACATACATACATACTCTCGAAAAACATAACCCTCCTTCTGGCGCAGTCAGGTAAAAACAAATAATAAAAAAGATTGTTTGAAATTCTAAAGATATCTGCTTAATTAGGAAATTAACATTATCTTAGCATTAATTTTGTATTCACGTCATGATCTTACTTAGATTAGATTTATCTACTGTAATAAAATTAAATTGTCTGTGTGTGTTTCTGGGTATTTTAACAGACTTCAAAAAAGAATGTTCTGTATTCAACCCCTATGTATGTATGTATGTTTGTATGTCCGCGATTTTCTCAAAAACTAATGAACCAATTTTGATCATTCTTTCACTAATGTGATCGGTATACTTTCAGAAAAGTTTTAGTATATAATACATTAGGTAATTATTCATATGTACGAAGTTATATGCATAAATGTACTGCATCTCCGGCATTTCTATGCGAATTTTGACGATTCTTCTAGTCGGTGTCTTCAATAGGGTATTTTCCTGGGTAAAAAAATAATAATTAGATTTAGTCCGTCAGTTAGATTATCGAAAAATAATGGACCCTTATTTTTTCTTTTGTCAATCAAACAAAAAATGACAAAGATAAAGCGCGTCAAAATTTGGGAGTGGGGGGTCGTGACGTCACGCCGTGCTAAAAAGTGTCGCACGGCGTGACGTTACGCGGAACCTTAACGGGCGATATCTTCATCATTTTTTATATAATTGACAAAAGAAAAAATAAGGGTCCAATATTTTTTGATAATCTAACTGACGGACTAATTAGAATTTTTTAGGAAACTAGCCTATTCTTCAATGCACCACTGTTAATTGAATTTGTGTGGGGTAGTTAGGTACAACAAAAAAGTGAAAAATAAAAACTTTTTTACAAAAAAAAAAAAAACAAGCGACTTCAATGGGCGAATCGACTAATAAGCCAAAATGAAAGCCATGGCTATTGTTTGTATTACCCAATTACCCCACAGTGCGCGGTAAAGTCAGCAAAGTCACACGTAAGTACTAGTTTCATTAAAAAAACATCTCCATCAACTTCTAACCTTTTCTATTTCAAGTTTTTTAACAAATATTTAAATATTATAGTCACGTTATTACAAAAATTGTGTTTTAATTAGGTAAACAAAAAATCCCATCCTAATTAGTTGTTTTCAATCGTCTGTGTTCATAATAATAATTAAAAATGCGGTGCGGTTTCAAAGAATAATATTTATGTACGACGCCAGCACACCAAGCCACTACAATATAGATTTTCAACTTTATCGCTAAAACATAAGGTTCAAAGTTTATTGGGAAAATTTGACAGTTTCGGGTAACTTGATGTGCTAACGTCTGTACTTAGTGACAAAAATTAAAAAATGTACGATAAGAACGGTTTGGTCGGTGTCTCCTTGTTTCGCAGACAGAAATTTCATAAAATTTCGTTTCGCAGAATGTTTCATGTAATATTTGGTCCTTGTATTTTTATTTCGAATATTATTGGTTCAGTGACTTTACTTGAATTAAACATATTTCACAGAAACACAATTCAATTAATGTTATAATCATGTTTTTTTATTTAAAAAACTAATCAAACAGTAGAATTATTTTTTAACGAATATTGTTTGTTCAGTGTATTTTTGCATGGTATTTTATTTCAACGAAAATTTAAAAATAGACGTTATGCTAGTCTCATTCCCAGAAACACCCAAAATTAAACTTGAGAACTTAGGATGCAAGAGCGAGCGAAGCCAGCTCAGGGCTTGGGGCATCCCGATTCCCGACTTAGTTTAGCTTAGTTTCCTTTAAACCCTGTAGCCAGAAATAGGGGCCCCGCGGCGAGCGGTGAATGCTCATGCGAATCCCGCACCCCCGGGCTATAGGTAGAGGTGGAACACCGCGGTGGTTTTAGCCGGTAAGAGTCCGGTATGCCCCTCTGTCACCCCCACGATAGAGGAAGTCCATGAGGATTTCCACCGAGAGAAAAAAAGGGTTAAAAACGCCCCTATTCGATTTAATCCATACTTCCAGGGACAACCTGTATAAAATTCGAAGTCCTGACTGACTGATTGATATATCAACGCACAGCCTAAACCGCTGGTCCGAGAGACATGAAATTTGGAGGGTGTGTTCTTTGTGAAGACTTGAAGAGTAGGTATCCACTAAGAAAGGGTTTTTCGAAATTTCACCCCTAAGAGGGTGAATGGGGGGAGGGTGAAATTTCACGCGGACGAAGTCGCGGGCAGAAGCTAGTAAAAATATAAAAAGCAAGAGTAATGAAGTCGGTTAAAAAAATAGAAGAAACTGAACGTTTTTCCTACTGTTAGGTATTTCATCATCATCTGCCTAGCATGACCGCCCATGTAAGACCGCCCATTGTGTCACCCATTGTAAAATTTCTATATTTGTCTGTAATTTATATGGTGTACATAATAAAGCTCATAATAAAGCTCAGCTGGGCAGCGTTCGGGAAGCTACGCAATATCTTCTCGTCCCACATACCGCAGTGTCTCAAGACGAAAGTCTTTGACCAGTGCGTGTTGCCAGTGATGACATATGGCACTGAAACGTGGTCGCTCACAATGGGCCTTATTAGAAGGCTGAAAGTCACTCAAAGGGCAATGGAGAGGGCTATGTTTGAAGTTTCCTTGCGGGATCGAATCAGAAATGAAGAGATCCGCAGGAGAACCAAGGTAACCGACATAGCCCGAAGAATTGCCAAACTTAAGTGGCAGTGGGCAGGGCACATTGCTCGCAGAACAGATGGCCGATGGGGCCGAAAGGTTCTGGAGTGGCGACCGCGTACCGGAAGGCGTAGCGTTGGAAGGCCTCCCACAAGGTGGACCGACGACCTTGTGAAGGCCGCAGGAACTCGTTGGATGCGAGAAGCACAAAATCGGTCGAAGTGGAGGTGCTTGGGGGAGGCCTATGTCCAGCATTGGACGTCTTTCGGCTGAAATGATGATGATGATGATGACATAATAAAGAGTATTCTATTCTAGCATGTTCCCAACTATGTTGTCCAGTGTAACCGGATGCAGCTGAATACCAGTATAAATAATAATATAGTTAGGTATATATTTTTGTTTTAAAATACTTTCGATTTTAAAAGTCATGGTTAAATGTGATTTACAATGTTAGGTAGGTACTATTATTTTTATCTAAATAATAAAAGAAGAAACTGTCTGACTTATAAACACACAGCCCAAACCGCTTTGTCTAGAGATTCCAAATTTGGCACGTACCTATGTTCTTTATGAGGTCTAGGGGTGCACTAAGAAAGGATTTTTTCAAAATTCACCCCCTAAGGAGGTGAATGGGGAGGGTGAAATTTCAAATCAAATCAAAATCGTTTATTTGCATAAAATGTAGTCGGTACAATAGATGATAATGTGAGTGCGTTTCAACAAATAGGTAGTTCCTATGTTATAATGTTGGCTCCCCTGTCCTCCGCTAGGAGTAATTATGTGTTTTGTGCCCATGTCTGTCAAGATAGTAGATATGGGAAGACGATTCTGCGGTTTTTTTTAAGATGTATAAGGTGTCCGTGTTAGAATCATGCCCAAAACATTAAGGAGTGGTGAAGAATAAGAAGTGGTATACATTGTTGCCAACATAACGGCATAGGAACTATTTGTTGAAACGCACTCATGTAATATTGTAGTGCTAAGACACATTCCGCCATGTATTGATGGCATGCAAATATTGAATACATGAAGTAGGTATTAACAACATGCAGTAACATAATAATAACGTACAATTAATTAAATTAGCAAAGGAACATAAATAATTAAAAAAACATATTACAAAAGATTTTTTGTTCAGAAATTCGCCGACAGAATATAAACTGCGATATCAAACATTTTTTCAAAACCACACAGAACTTTGTGAAGGTAGTTCTGTTATCCAGATAGGTAATGAGTTATATATAAGTGGCGCTATATACACGCGGACGAAGTCGTGGGAAGAAGCTAGTTATACATATACATACTTGCAAAATATTTTTGACATTAGGTATTGACATTAAAATAAGAAAACGTTGTCAAAAAAACCTCGACTTATTAATTCAATCTATCTAGCCTTTTACCAACTTTCTTTTTTTTAAAATTGAAATGGGTTTGCTCTAGACTCTATTCTAGGTCAGAGGTGAACGTTGGGAATGAATGAATAATGAACTATATATGTTGGGGTCGGCTTCCAGTCTAACGGGACACACACAAACAAACGCACCCCCACACACCCTCACCAACACACAACACATACTTACAACAGTTTCGGAACACTGCCGCGGCCGATCGAAGGTTAAGCTACGCTTGCCGCGGTTGATTCGTGGATGGGTGACCATCAATTACATATCGAGCAGCAATGTGACGCAGCAATGTCGCGCAGCATTGCTGCCGTGCTCGGAATGTAATCACGTATAAACCCGTAGAAAATGTATGAGGACCAGTAGTGCTGCGACCGCACTGCCGCGGCAGCACTGCTGCGTGCTGGCGAGATCGGAATCATACCTTTATATTGTGTTAAGCCGCTGGACCTGGCTGTAATCAGTACCTAGATCTTTGACAGTCGTTACGTTTCGTCAGAAGCCCGAAAGTCAGAGAACCAGTCTTACCAAGGGGTATCGTGTTACCCAGTAACTGGGTTGTGGAGGTCAGATAGGCAGTCGCTCCATGTAAAATACTGGTATTCAGCTGCATCCGTTAGACTGGAAGCCGACCCCAACATAGTTGGGAAAAGGCTAGACATATTGCTGATTTTATCTTTCGTAATCTGCTTAGGAATGACATTTATTATAAAACAATGCATAATTATTATTTTATTATAATAACCTAATATTTTTATTGTTTTTACCTTGAGAACTGTTTTAATTAGGTGGTTAGTAAATACCAAGTGTACCTAATCTGCGTTTGCGATTTAATTGCCAAACATGTAAACAAATTTCTTTGTTTTTTTTTATTTTTATTTATTTGTAGGTATTGTAAATTAGTTAGTCATGTATTTTAGTATCTAGTATAATTAGTTACTTATTATGAAACAATACAAATAAAGTTACATTATGTAAGATCAAAAAATCATAATGAACGGATCCATAGTTCTTACATTTACAAAATTGAAAAAATGCTTCTACATTGCAAAACTATATTGCAATTTATTTAAGAAGTGAATAAAAATTGTAAACAAATACCAACGAAAGCACTAGGAAGTGGTGAATGGCGGGCGTTTTTGGGGGACTGTCTTATGTAATTTTGACGTTCGATAAGTGCTGATTCTCAGCCTAGTTTGAATAAATGACTTTTGATTTTGAGTTATTGGAATAAGTTTAAAAACTAAAACCCGACTACTGAAAAGGATGAAACAAGAAAGTACCTTCCCGTGGTCGCATGCCGCTGTACACACATATAAGCTATGGTAGCATGCGACCACGGGAAGGTACTTTCTTGTTTCATCCTTTTCAGTAGTCGGGTTTTAGTTTTTAAACTTATTTTTTATTTATTTATTTTGGGGCTTATGTCAGTAATATTTATATTTTTAAAATGTGCTAATGAAGCCCTTTCATTTGATACCCAACAAGGCATCAATTAAAAAAAAACTTTTTTTAGATCATGACATTTTTAAATCAAGATATTACAAAATCCTGGGTACATTATTCTTGTTGCTTCTATAGGTATATGAGAACAATGTAAAAAAAAAAAAACACAAATGAAGAATCAATTCAAAAAATAAGATTAAAAATAAGCCTTGGCAGTTAAGAGATGACCAGTCTCAACCGACGGCGCCCGTTCACGAACATGACGCGTCAGCACCATCCAGCTCAACCATAGATAGCTCAACCATTGTGTAGGGAACCGAATGATCCAACGACTGCTTCCAGTCTAAACGAATGCAACTGAATACCAGTACTTACTTTACATGGATCGACTGCCTATCTGACCTCAATAACCCAATTACTGGGTAACACGATACTTCTTGGCAAGCCAAGACTGGTTGTCAGACTTTCAGGCTTCTGACGACCCGTCACGACTGTCAAAGATCTACGAATGACAGCCGGGACCAACGGTTACCGTGCTTTCCGTGGCACTTGTACTTAATATGTACAGTCAACAAAAGAGATAAGTTTGCAGGATCGTCGGATATAGTTGAAGTTTAGTAAGAAACCGATGGATGTTGTGGACTGAAATTTAATTTGATAAATGAGCTGTTTGTTTTCTATTAATAAAATTAATTTTGATTCGAGAACATCCATCGGTTTCTTACTAAACTTCAACTATATCCGATGACCCTGGTTACTTGTCTCCTATGGTGACTGTACTTGTACTAAATATGTACTTATACCTAATAATCCACAAAGTTTTAAGAACTCAACAAATACTTACTTTTAAAATGAGTTCTCCCATTGACCTTGTTATTAAAGTAACGCTTAATTTTACATAATCACTCGGTCAACTGTGTTACACACTTGACATCGTAATAAACGCAAAGTTATTTGCGAAATAAACACATACTTAGTGACTTGGACATTGATTTTGAAGTTATATGGATGTCGTGATCTTAGAATTGATCATTTCATGAAGTAAGTATTCGACCATTTCATGAAATGGTTGTAGGTATTTAATGAAACAGAACATCGACCGCTATCAAATCATGATGTGGTTGGCCATTGAATACGTTTGACGATATGAACAGTTAAACGTATGAATACTTCATGATGTGGCTATGGCCGTCATGAAATGATCAATCCTAACTAATGGCAAAGTAGGTACCTACAAACGGGGTGAATAGGGGTGCAGGGGTGAATCGGGACGAAACTTAAAAATGGATTTTAACGTTGAAGTAATATAGTTTGTTGTCAATAAAGGCACGTAATCGTTAATTAAATTACAGTAAACACATTAGGGTCCTTTTTGGCCACAAACTATATTATTTTAATGTTAAAATCCCTTTTAAAGTTTGGTCCCGATTCACCCCTGCATTCCTATTCACCCCGTTTGACGGTATTCTGTTTGTGTTTTGTTTATATGACGATTCAAAAAATACACACGTAAAATAATTGTTCAAGTTTTCACTTCTGTCGGCACTCCCGGAGTGACACATTTTTCTTGGCTCTAGGACATGCCGGTTTCCTCACGATGTTTCCCTTCACCGTTTTGAGAGCAGTGGTGACGAAATAATTTACACTTGAGTAAAGTGCCTGCCTGGGTTTAAACTCTGATATCTATGGTTTAAACCCACGACCTAAAACTCGTAAATCAAGGCTGATACCACTTTGCCACCATGCACTGCTCTCTGGGTTGAATGATTATTTGTTTACCTATTTGTAAAACGGGTAATTGGCCATATTTTGTGCGTGATGCCTAGCTGTAAGTTTTCCAAATACTATAAAATAAAATAAATGGGTACGGCTTCTGTATTAACATTTTTATTAAGTAACTAGCTGTGCCCGCGAATTCGTTCGCGTGCATGACGGAAGACGTTTTAATTTTTTTGCGCGGTACCCTAATTCTTTTTCTAAAATAAAAGTAGCCTATGTTACTCCTTATTACATCAGCTATCTGCCAGTGAAAGTCCCGTCAAAATCGGTCCAGTCGTTACAGAGATTAGCCGGAACAAACAGACGGAGAGACAGACAAAAATTGTAAATAAAAAATATTTTGGTATATGTACCTACCGTGTAGGTATACATCCATATGCATTTAGTAAAAAACGGTTATTTTAATATTACAAACAGACACTCCAATTTTATTTATTTGTATAGGTAGATGTATAGATGAACTTGGTCAAATATAATAGACAAGTCACTTGAATAGACAGATCACTTTTGAACATTCTCTCACTTGTATCAATGACCTAATGCCGTGCCGAAATATATTTAAAAAAAAATATTTTACGGATCTTAACATTTAGGTAAATCATGACCTCTCTGTGTCGGTCTGTTTGTTCTTGAATGCACTTTTAACTGGAGAACCACTTGTCTAATTAACGTGGTTTTTGTTTCATTTCATAGTGTTAGGTTTTTATTTATAATTGAACTATTTAATGCAATTTAATGTGACCAAAGTTTTAATGTAATTACTTTTGTATACGATTATTTGTAATCGACTAATTGTGCTGGCAACACCAAAACGATTCAACTTGTATGATCTATGTATTCGACTAAAAGACTTGTATCTATGGTCATGAATAAAAATTATTAAAAAAAAACAACTTGATGTGATTCTCTTTGAAAACGCTGTCAGTGGTAGTTAATGGCGGGTAAGTGCTTTTTGGAAAAACCTTCGGAGATGACGCGTCGAGGTCGCCGGTCGTACGAACAATTTTATTGGTCTTATACATTGCGACCACAAATGTCTTCGAATTGTTGGTTCTAGGAAATGCCGGTTTCCTCGTGGCGCGCTTTACTTGTAGTAAACAAGTGTATGTACAAACACGCTGTGAATGTGTGCGTTTAGACGAGTAGCGTCAGCACATAACAACACACCACTTTCGACGGGTTATTCCACTGCGCTCCAAAACCCATTGTTCTCATAATTTTAATGTTCATACATTGGTTCCACTGCATTCCAAGAAATGTTGAGTAGAGCTAACAAAAAAATTAATTAAGCATGAAACATTATAATAAATATTAAAAAAAAACAATGCATATTAAATATGTTTATTCAGTCACACTAGGGCCATAAAGTGTGAAGTGGCCTTGAGCATTTTTGACACACGATATGAATCCACGGTAAAAAAATACTACCGATATTTATATTTGTGTATAACAAACAACTTTGGTTTGCCTTTTATGCTGGCTCTACATATTTTATTTTGGAGCGCAGTAGAATGCATTCCTGGAGCGCAGTGGAACAACCCCTTTCGACTTCGCCATTGTCTCTGACGGTACCACAACAGCGTGTTTGTAAGTAAGTGTCTCTAGCAGGCGATGGCGGTGCGGGGTGCGGTAAGAGGGGAGATGCTCCCCGGAGAAGTTTTCGCCCTCGGAGAAAGATTCATACCCCGCAATCGAATGTTTCCGCGGAATATTTCGCCCGAATTATTCAGGAATAAACGTGTTTATTTGTTGTGTGGTGGGTGAATTTATTTTTCAGTGGCACATAAGTATACGTATACTATATGTATACGTGACATAAACAAATGTTGAGATATAAATATAGTACAGTGACTTTTAATAGGTTAATACAATTTTCCCGATTTTTTTGACAATTGAAATATTCCCAAAGTTTCAGAATATTTCGGAATACTTCCGAAGTATTCGACGGGAATGATTCGGAATTTTTCCCGCCAGCATCTATAGTCGTGACCTATGAAACCGGTAACTACTTATGGAAAGTAAAATCAAATATCTCGGGTCTTATTAATTTAATACATTCACTGTTAGGTATTTATTTTATTAAATAGAAAACCTTTAAACCTCAAACGGCCCAAATACTCCAATCTCTATGGAACTTATATATTTGAGCCGTTTGGGGTTGAAACACTAGGGCCATGGGGCCCGAGTGCCCACTTAGTATTTCGAGACATCGCCAAGCGGTTGGTCGACTCTTCACGTGACCAGAGGGCTGGCCTATTTTTTGGCCAAAGAATCAGCATTGCCATACAACGTGGCAATGCTGCCAGCCTTTTGGGCACCGTTCCTGTTGACAGCGATGCGGACGAATTTTTTGATGTCCTTTAATTATTACCCCTCCCTTTTTATATACTTGTACATATAATTATAGTTTATTTATGTTAGCTTATATTATGTAAATATTTAATTTAATATTATTTTAAAGGCCATTTTAATCAATCAATTGTCATCCTATTGATTAATGATCGTGAAGGTTGCTTTCAGACAGATTTAACTTAGCAAAATCTAGCTAAAATAGGAAGGTACCTAGATCTCCCAGAAAATATAGGCATGCGCTTCGGCAAACATCGTTTATTTTCCAAAATTATACGAACGCGCAATGATGAAATCTACACGGAAGTACTTACCTATTTGATATTACCATGGTTACAAAATTATAGAGTAACAAATCTATACGCCAAGGTAACCGACATAGCCCGAAGCATTGCCAAACTTAAGTGGCAGTGAGCAGGGCACATTGCTCGCAGAACAGATGGCCGATGGGGCCGAAAGGTTCTGGAGTGGCGACCGCGTACCGGAAGACGTAGCGTTGGAAGGCCTCCCACAAGGTGGACCGACGACCTTGTGAAGACCGCAGGAACCCGTTGGATGCGAGAAGCACAGAACCGGTCGAAGTGGAGGTGCTTGGGGGAGGCCTTTGTCCAGCAGTGGACGTCTTTCGGCTGAAATTATGATGATGATGAATTCTATACAATTCCAGAAAACTTTATCACTCTTGCTTTGAAGGCAAACGTTCCAAGCAAGTTGTTCACTCTTGCTATATTTGATATTTTAATCATTAATGAGGTACCTTCTTCGTCTTCTTCACCGTAGCACTCTTGTCAGAGGGTCGTGGTCCTCATGTGGTTTCGTGTCTAGGGGCTGATGTGATTCGCTTCACGATTCCTCGCCACCTACTTTAATTTCTGGTATTTTTTGTGCACTAATACAAGCAGTGGCGTGCATTGGTTTTCAGAATAGGTAGGCACTAGGCCGGGTCTAGTCTAGGCAAACGCGGTCACTAATCAGAAAAAAAGTGAGGTCAAAAGTGTGGTTATTTGAGTAGGCATGCCTACTTAAGGGTGATAAATTGCAAAGGTCGAAGTTCATGGTATTACGCGTGAGACGTACTTACGTATTTTTAATTTTGCCGTATTAACTTGAACGAGTAAAGACCAATGACAATGTGCGAATAGTACGGGAGCCGAGTAGGCCGTCCGGCGACTGCCTACTGCCGCGCGTGTTTGTATGAAGATTTTGTTTTTTGTTAGGTATGATAATTTAGTGAGTTTCTTAATTGTGGGGCACGCACAATACAATGTAATTGTCAGGCTTATGTTGATATATCGAGGTAGGCACTGCTTATATGCCTATATGCCATAGATATCCGACTATATGCAATGCACACCACTGAATACAAGGGATCGCCCACTGCGGACTTAATTTGGTCAGTCCATCTCATGGGTGAGCGTCCGCGTGGTCTATAAAGTCTATACTCCATTTACTATAGCATTAGACAGAAGTTAAAAAAGGCTCTTTTAGGGGCACACTTTGAAACAAAAGTACAACAAACATTATTACAGTCAATATTGATGTGGAGTTAAATATAATCAATTTAAATAACAGCAGTCACACTTAATTAAACTTATTAAACATATGATCTACCTTCTGAAATTACAAGGCTTTCATAAAATATTGTCGTGTCAATGTTTAAAATCTAAAAGAAGCGGGGTTGGACAGTACCGGGAACGGTTTTCATGTCACTATAACTCTACCAAATCTGAAATGTTATCTATTCCCTTCATAAGTTGTGGCAGCACGTGTTTTTTTATTTTGCCGGTTTATATAAAATTGTTTTTAATAAACTGATTGTTACTAAAAATTGTTTCATTTCATGTACCTATCCAAGTATCGTGACGAGTAGATAGATAGAATATGCTTTATTGTATGCCATACATTGTTACTTACACACTTACGGTTTGGAAAATTATAAATAACGAAACTAGTAGGAATAAAAAACGAAACACTGATTACACGTTGGAGACTTCACGTGGTGCCATAAGCTCTAACTTAGAAGTAGCTCAAGAATTTGTAAATTTCTTTACTAATATACCATCAAAAACGACGGAAGCCTTAAATTCCTCACCCGACGTATCAATTGATTTATTAAGAGCGAACGTTCAAGCCTGCCCGGTTGAATTTCAATTTAAACATATTAACCCTGTAGTAGTAATAAAAGCTTTTAAGCAAATTAAGATCAAATTGACCGAAGATCTTTGGGGAATGTCCATTAAAGTGTGTACCTCCATAATTGAGACTATTGCGCCTTACTTAGCCTTAGTATTTAATTCTTGTGTAGATCAAGGAGTCTTCCCCGATCTAATGAAATATAGTAAGGTAATACCACTTTACAAATCCGGGGACAGTAAAGACACCAATAATTATAGACCCGTATCCGTGTTGCCGGTTTTTAGCAAGGTGTTTGAAAAGATAATGCTTAATCAGATGCTCAATCATTTTAACACGAATAAAATCCTTCACGATCAACAGTATGGTTTTACCAAAGGACGTTGTACGACCGACGCCGGTGTAACCTTATTAAAACATATTTTTAACGCGTGGGAAGAGGCTCAAGACGCCATAGGAATCTTTTGTGACCTCTCCAAGGCATTTGATTGCGTCGATCACGAAACCTTGCTTTTGAAACTTGAGCATTACGGACTTGGAAAACTTGCGCTCAGTTTAGTTAGTTCTTATTTAAATGATAGACAACAGCAAGTTCAAATAAATGGTGTCAATTCACATGGGTTAACAGTAAAAATGGGTGTGCCACAAGGCTCGATTTTGGGTCCTTTCCTCTTTTTAGTGTATATTAATGATCTACTCCATTTATTAAAAAACCAACCACAAATGGTGTTATTTGCTGATGACACTTCTTTAATTTTTAAGGTAAATAGACGTGCTATAAATTTTGACGACGTAAATAACGCCCTACTGCAGGTCCAAAATTGGTTCACTGCTAATAATTTAGTATTAAATGGAAAAAAAACTAAGTGCATAAGATTTTCTTTACCAAATGTCAAAGGTAGTGATTGCGAGATAATATTGAATCAAGAGAAACTAGAATTCGTCGATACAACTGTTTTCCTAGGGATCACGCTCGATTCAAGGCTACAATGGGGTCCTCATTTAACATCTCTTGCAGGACGGCTAAGTTCAGCTGCTTATGCTGTCAGAAAAATCCGTCAGTTTACTGATGTAGATACCGCGAGACTGGTCTATTTTAGTTACTTTCATAGTATCATGTCTTACGGTATTTTACTTTGGGGACGGGCTGCAGACATCGATTCCATTTTTACTCTGCAGAAAAGAGCCATCAGAGCCATATATAATCTTCGCAGGCGCGATTCTCTAAGGGAACGGTTTAAGGAAATTAACATCATGACGGTACCTTGTCAATATATCTATGAAAACATCATGTATGTAAGGAAAAATATACATCTTTTTAGTAGAAGAGGTGAAAGACATAATTATAGTACTAGAAATAGGGACCTATTAGTTCAATCAGGTTTCAGACTAGCTAAAGTAGACTCATCTTTTATGGGGTACTGTTTAAAATGTTATAATAAAATACCTCCCCACATTCTTCAACTGAATGAGACAAAATTCAAGTCTTGTATTAAACGCACACTATGCAGGCAGGCATATTATAAGTTAGGGGATTACATCGCGGATAAAAATGCCTGGCTCAATGCTGGTCCTGCTCCACAACCACAACTAATTGATTAACACTTGAAAATACTGTTGGAGCTGCTGAAGATTGTAAGTCTATCTTTGCATTGTATAAATTCAATCTCCTAGTATTGTATAATTGCATAACACATGTGTGAGTACTATGTACACACTATAAAGCTACCATTTACTGGGTACGTCTTTCATTGACTTGAATGTGCTCTGGCGGCTGAGAGTATGTCATGCTCACTCAAATGTCTCGCTGATGGTGGCGCATGTGTTGGATCATTTAGCTCCCTTCAAAATGGTTGAGCTGAATGGTGCTGATGCATGCGTCATGTTCGTGAACGGGCGCCGTCAGTAGGGACTGGTCATCTCTTTGCTGCCATGGCTTATTTTAATTTATGTTGTTTTTTCTCATCTTTTCATTATGGACGCTTTTAACGTTCTGCATCGTTCTCACATGTATAATTTTTAACTTGAATGATGTAACCAAGACTTTGTAACCACATTATTTTGATTTAAAAGAGTGTCCATGGAGTTTCTTGCCCGTTCTTCTCCATAGGTACCTACGCTTTGGAATGGGCAACTAGCTTCATTTTTTTGACTGACTGACTTCTTGACAATTCAAAAGTGCCTGTAAATGGTTTAATTGAAATAAATGCTTTGAGTTTGAGTTTGAGTTTACAAAAAAGCACATACATTATTTGTTTAAATTGTTTGAAATTAACTTGAAAATAAAAGGTTTCGTACTCCTGCTTCTGCGAGCCTCTTTTTTCTAATGTTATAATAAATGGAGTGTAGTGCCCTCCACTCTACCCTGCACAACAAGGTAGTCTACAGAGTCTCCCTCACGCCTCGAGACATGTGCGAAGTATTTGAGGATGCGCGTTTGGTACCTAGCTCATTATAAAGTTATGCAAAATCAAATTGTAGCAGTAATTCTGTTCCCTTATCAAAGGTTATTACGAAGTATCGTCATAAACAATATGATTTATATCTAGTGTCCGACCGAAGGTGCAATTCTGGCCGAAGCCGAAGCCGAAGCCGATTAATCGGTATTCACCAAAACCTTCGGCCGAAGCCGAAGCCGAAGGTGTCATTGATCTTGAGAAATACGATAGTTACTTTGTAAAATATTTTAAACCAGACAATACTTATGGTTTTTTGGTTCTTAGAGTGCCTCACAATAATGAACGTATCACCACAGGTACTACTCACACTCTTTGGTCCGGTGCGGCGGCGGCGCGGCGAAACACTGCTGCTCTGCACACTCTCCGTCTCGCTCTAGCATCGTTCAGTAAATTTCAAATTTTGACAACTAGCAAACCTTCGGCTTCGGCCAAACCTTCGGCAAATTTTTGGCCGAAGCCGAAGATTTGGCCGAAGGTGCTTTTTTGGCCGAAGGTGGCCGAAGCCGAAGCCGAAGCCGAAGCTTCGGTCGGACACTATTTATATCACATGACGACATTTCCTCCATAAAATGTTATAAATTAATATGCAGCTTTGGTATTTTCAGCTTAATTATAAATATTTAAATTAGCACAGTTGTAGTCCAGTGGTAACTGTGCCGACTTACCTACGTGTCGTAGGTCGTGGGTTCGAAGTCGAAACCAGGTAGGCACTTTACTTTTTGTAATTTATTTAAATCATCACTGCTCTCGAAACGGTGAAGGAAAACATTGTGAGGAAACCGACACGTCCTAGAACCAAACAATTCGAAGACTTGTGACATCTACCAACCCGCACTGGGCCCGCGTGGTAGATTACAGCCATTCCCTCTCACAGAGGTCAAAATGTAGGGAACAACTGTTTTTTCGCGATTTCAGGTTTGGTCCCATAGTAAAAGTTGTTCATAATGATGAGGACAATGACCTCTTAAGAGGTTGTTGGTGTTTTTGTGGATGTGTTGGATCATTTAGCTCCCTTCAAAATGGTTGAGCTGAATGGTGCTAATACATGCGTCATGTTCGTGAACGGGCGCTGTCAGTAGGGACTGGTCATCTCTTTGCTGCCATGGCTTATTTCATTTTAATATTTGAATTGTTGTTTTTTCTAATTTTTCCATTATGGACGCTTTTAACGTTCTGCATCGTTCTCACATGTATAATTTTTAACATGAATGATGTAACCAAGACTTTGTAACCTTTATTTTGATTTAAAAGAGTGTCCATGGAGTATCTTGTCCGTTCTTCTCCATAGGTACCTGCGCTTTGGAATGGGCAACTAGCTTCATCTTTCTGACTGACCGACCCCTTGACAATTCAAAAGTGCCTGTAATTGGTTTAATTGAAATAAATGCTTTGAGTTTGAGTTTTCCAATAACCCTGTATATGTTAGTTGCGAGGTAAACTCTGCTTGCGAGATGCAGGATTTTGCGTGACGTCAATATGGCACGTAGTTAGCATGTGGCGTTGTAGATACCGCTACAACACTTTCAATCACAATCCTAATGATTTTGAAGGATATTGCTAATCCATTGCTTCGTATGTTTGAAAAAACTGTCTACACAACAACGTAAATAACGCGATGAATGTTGTTGAACCGTCTAAATGAAAGCCATTGTTACTTATATGTGTTATGCAATTACCACCACGCTGCAAATTGCAAAAAACGTAAGAAAAAATGTATTTAGCGGTCTATCTTGGCACATCCCCTGAACGTGCTATCCGAGGCACAGAGAGGTCTACCACGGACCACCCACGCTAGCTTTTAACCTTCGACCGAGACCCGTGCGGCTGTTATGTAAACAAACATTTTAAATTAGTTATTAAGAGGAAGTGCGGGTGGTCGTTTCTCCATAGAAACGCCCCGCCCTCGCCTGATTTTTTTCTGGTTAATGCCCATTAAGCAATGATTTTTTACAGAATAATAAATATAAACTAACTACTTGTATGTCCCTATGTTTTCCTTTTTGATGATACATTATTTTTATAAGCACTATTAGAACCTTCAAAAAATGCCGATTTAAACCGCTGTCAACAGAGGCCTAGTGTACGAATTTGACAACTATTAATGAAAAAATAAAAACATAGTACACAGGCTGAAATTAAATTCATTGGCATCTTTTTAAGGGGTCATTGTACTCATCATTATGAACAACTTTTACTATGGGCCTAAACATAAAATCGCGAAAAAAAATCAGCTTTTGTTTCTTGTATTTGTGTTCACATAACTCGTCAAAATGTAGGGAAGAGCTGATTTTTTTTCAAGATATCAGGTTTGGTCCCATAGTAAAAATTGTTCATAATGATGATTACAATGACCCCTTAAAAGGACGCCCATGAATTCAATTTCACCTTGTATAGGTACCTTTCTTATTCAATTTATGAAATATCTTTTAAATTGGTCCAATTTTGGAGGAGGAAATAGGCGAGAGCCAAACCTCGAATTACGACTTTTTACTTAGGATTTTTCAAAAGTCTCTCCGACCGCATTTCCTCTTAAAAACTTTTCAAAAGTTACGCATATGACTGTATTATGCGATCGGTTGTCGCAACGTTGATTGCAAGTTTCTCACGGTTCAAATAAGTGGGTTACGAAGTTGTTTCTTTGAGTAAGTATTTATTTGAGATCGTTTGGCGATAGTATGTCAAATGGATATAAAAAAAATATATTTCTAGTTTTATGTTGAGTAATAAAGGCATACGTTTTATCTATATCTACTATTATAAAGCTAAAGAATTTATTTATATCTACCAATTAGGTATACAGGGTGAATTTGAATTCATGGGCATCCTTTTAAGGGGTTATTGTACTCATCATTATGAACAACTTTTCTATGGAACCAAACCTAAAATCGCGAAAAAAAAATCAGCTGTTCCCTACATTTTGACGAGTTATGCGAACATAAATGTAGGGAACAGCTGATTTTTTTTTTCACGATTTCAGTTTTGATCCCATAGTAAAAGTTGTTCATAATGATGAGTACAAGGATGCCCATGAATTTAATTTCACCCTGTGTTTATTACTATAACCCCCCTACTAATAAACGTATTATATCAGATGAATAGTTACACACCGATTTCTCTCTTTCAGTCGTCAGTAATTTGACTTTCGAAAGAAGAAGACAAAGCGTTGTGTAACTATACAGACGCTATACAACGTTTATTAGTAAGTAAGGGGGTAATGATATATAAAGCTGAAAAGTTTGTTCGTTTGTTTGGTTGAACGCGCTAATCTCAGGAACTACTGGTTCGAATTGAAAAATTCTTTTTGTGTTGGATAGTCCATTAATCGAGAAAGGCTATAGGTTTATAACATCTCGCTACGACCCTTACGAGCAGAGCAAATAGAAAAAAAGGAGAAAGAACGCTAAGAGAAAATGAAGTGATAGCGCGGGTAGACGTTGCAATGATAAATGAAATTTCACGCGGACGAAGTCGTGGGCAGAAGCTAGTTTATATCACACTAATATTATAAAGACGAAACTTTGTGAGTGTGTGTTTTATGTTTGTTACTTCTTCACGCTCAAACGGCTGGGACCAATTTTGATAAAATTTTGTATGGAGGTAGCTGGCACCCTAGATTAATATATAGGCTACTTTTTATCCCGATATTCCCACGGGATCGACACTTATGCGGGTGGAACCGCGGCGCGCCGCTAGTTTTAGATAAATAGATGATGATAGACACTTTGCAACACCAATTAAAAAAAAAAAACAAAGTTGGTTGAAATGTAATTTAAAAACGTTAAAAATCTAATCACAATTTTATCTCAGCGACAATAGAATAGAATAGAATAGAATAGAATAGAATAGAATACTCTTTATTATGTACACCATATAAATTACAGACATAAATATAGAAAGTTTACAATGGGTGACACAATGGGCGGTCTTATCGCTAAGAGCGATCTTAATCAATGTCAAAAACTTGTTAAAAATGTAGCGAAGTTAAAGGTATTTTTTAACAGATTGAGACTGAAATCGGACTGTGAACGTTCTTAAAATTACGAGAATTGCCCCTTTGATAACACGATGCAAGTCTCTTGTCTGTGGGATAAAATAAAATGGAAGTAACAAATCATTGGCATTAGACGGTGCAACTTTTATTTTTGCTGCAGCATATGATACGTAGTATCTCTAAGTAGTCTGTGAGCTTATGGCCGAGGCAATTAAATTGCACCGTGTCAAACTCAAACTCAAAGCATTTATTTCAATTAAACCAATTACAGACACTTTTGAATTGTCAAGGGGTCAGTCAGTCAGAAAGATGAAGCTAGTTTCCCATTCCAAAGCGTAGGTACCTATGGAGAAGAACGGGCAAGAAACTCCATGGACACTCTTTTAAATCAAAATAATATGGTAACAAAGTCTTGGATACATCATTCATGTTAAAAATTGTACATGTGAGAACGATGCAGAACGTTAAAAGCGTCCATAATGAAAAGATGAGAAAGAAAACCAATTCAAATATTAAATAAGCCATGGCAGCAAAGAGATGACCAGTCCTTACTGACGGCGCCCGTTCAAGAACATGACGCATGTATTAGCACCATTCAGCTCAACCATTTTGAAGGGAGCTAAATGATCCAACACATGCGCCACCATCAGCGAGACATTTGAGTGAGCATGACATAATCTCAGCCGCCAGGGCACATTCAAGTCAATGAAAGACGTACCCAGTAAATGGTAGCTTTATAGTATGTACATAGTGCTCACACATGTGCTATGCAAATATACAATACTAGGAGATTGAATTTATACAATGCAAAGATAGACTTACAATCTTCAGCAACTTGTAACTTGTAAGTCAGGCTTTTATATCGCAGGTATGATGGATGACGCCATCTTGACAAATCTGTGATATGCTTGACATTAGCTGTCATTCCAAGCCGTTCACTTTGGAGCAACAAAAACATTGAATTCAAACAACTGTTTAGCAATTATTGCATAACTAATGTAGGTACCTACTTTCTCAGTTGCAAGATAGGGCCATACATAATGCACGCTAATCTTATTTATACATAGAACTAAGTAAACTACCGTCATAATTGGGTGGTAATGAATAAAAACGTTTTGCGAAATGTTTTGGGCACGTCTTCAAAAGGCCGTGTTGAAATCGGAGAGATAATCATTAGATAGTTGACAAAAGGCAAGGTTACTGAAATATGAATAAATTGAAATGGGTTTTTTAATAATTAGGCATTGAAACGTCCAATTAATGAAAAAAAAGACGGGTTGCACTCCGGGAGTGCCGGCAGAAGTGAAAACTTGAATATTAACGTTGAAATAAATCAACTATTAATTGAATTAATATAACTCATTTTCTTTCGCTATTTCTTCGTCACTTTTTTCATTAATAGATGCACTTTGTTCAATTTCCATATTTTAAACACTTTCCCCCTTATTCATAAAACTTATCAAACATATTTTAGTTAAAATGGGGTTTGTCTCTTTCTTACACACAGAAATGACAACGTGACAGATAAAGACAAACGTTCTATAAACCTATTTTAGCTAAAATAGAGATAAAATAGGATTATGAATAACAGGGTTTATATACACGAATTTTACGAATACACAGCAGTGTGGCCACTACACAGACGGTCGAGCCATCAGCTGTCACCATCCATGGATGCGCGTGGCACGCTGTGACATTTAACACACACGAACATTCGCGCAAGCGCCCTGAGCCGCCTAAACGAAACAGCAGGCATACGTTTTTGCCGCGCCGTAGAAAGAGAGGGGGATACTTCCTCTCCTACGCCGCGCCGGCTGTCTACTCTCCATCCGTCTTACGAATTTTCGATCAGGTCATGTGTCCTGACGGTCACGTGTCCTGACGCGAGTTTAACATTTCTTACCCATTACAAAAAAAATGTACAACGCCGCTAAAGAAGTTTTCACTTCAAAAAAAAAACATCATCATCATCTGTCTAGCCCATAGAAATGTAAAAAACTAGCCTTTTCCCAACTATGTTATGGTCGGCTTCCAGTCTAACCAGAGCCCTGATTCATAACCATACGACAGGCTATCGTATCGAAAACCTGACATTTCGATAACCTGATTTGACTTCCCCTCAACAGCAAATAGCTGTTGGAAGAATAGCGGGCGTCTATTTGATTTAAACTGACAAAATTTACGGATTTGGACTTGTGAACAGCGTTGAGAAGACTCCTACGATAACAATGATTAATGTTCGATACGATACGGAAGCATATCGAGTGTTTGTGAATAAGGGGGCAGATGCAGCTGAGTACCAGTATCGACACCTCCAACGTATGTTATCGTAACTATAAAATTAACGAAAATTAGATTTTTAGATTAACAACTACTTTATAACATAGATTATCGTATGATCTAATAAAAATATATATTTACAATAAAGTTGATCAAATACAGTTACGATAGGAAGTGTCGGTATTTTACATGGAGCGACTGCCTATCTGACCTCCACAACTCAGTTACTAAGTAGGTAATACGAAACCCCTTGGTAAGTTCGTTTGTCAGACTTTCGGGCTTCTAACGACCCGTGCCGTAACGACTGTCAAAGAAGATCTACGAATGACAGCCGGGACCAACGTTCCGAGGCACGGAGGGGTCTCGGCGTCTAATGGCTCTAACTACACTATTATAAATGTGTTCTTAATTTTTCCAGGTGCTGGCTGCAGCCACCTTCTCTTCGTGTCAGAAAGACGACAAGATCGTTCGACAGGACTTCGATGGGCCTCATGAAGACGGGTCTTACAAATGGGCCCTGCAAACATGTAACGTTTTACATATTTTTTAAATAAAATACCGTAAAATGAGACTAGGTACTTTGCCCCGTTTTTTGCTCCAAATTTTGAAAAGTGTGACTGACGTAAAATGCTTCTTTGTTATGGCTTTTGACAATATTTCCACAACTTATATAACATTCTGGCTCTAATATTTCAATGAAAAAAATAATTTTCTTTGATTTTCATTCATTTTTAAAAATTTAATAATGGAGTAATGTTACCCACCCTTTCGGAAACATTGCTCCTACATTTAACTTGTACTAAAACAGGCACATTTTTGAGACAGTGGCAAAGTTAACAGCCTCAGCTGTTACTAATCTCCAAAAATAATAATAAGGAAGCAATTTTTTTGTTTCTCGTCAACTTATTGATATGGTTTGAATAAATTAATTAAAGGTACCTACTTTTTTATTTATCGGATGCGTTCAAAAATATTTCAATTTCCTTGGAGTTTTAGAGATCTGATCGAAATTAGAGATTTGATGCAATCTAACTTCACGGAGCAAAGTAGCCTCATTTTACCGGTAGATTATTTATACAGGCCGCTAGGGACACCGACTGTAACCATGAATTCTTCAACACATGATTCTAGACGACCTAGCGTAGGGATGGCGAACCAATGGCACGCGTGCCGCCATGGTGGCACGCGACAAGAAAATTTAGGCACACCATAAATTTTTCGATATTGGATATCGTTGCCGCGTATAAATTGTTTGGCATCTAGTTTGTATCAGCAGAAGTCGCACTAATTTGTTCTTTCATTGTTATAAAAAAAATGTAAATGTTAAGATGAGTGAATAATAGTTAAGGTCTATTTCTGTTTGCAAATATTGAGTAGGTAGTATTCTGAAACAATTGCGTAATTTTTGTAGTTAAGAAGTCAAGAATGTTTGTTGGCACATCATGGCCACATTAAATATTTTATTTGGAAAAATGGCGCGTAGATCTATAGAGGCTCGCCATCCCTGCCCTAGCGTATAAATTATTCTGGTTATAAAAAAAAGCTGGTGTATCATAGATAATCCCAATACCTACGCGATCAAAATGTATGGAACAGCAATTTTTTTTTATAACCGACGAAATATTTGAACCCAACGATATTAACGAATTATAACGTTGCTAAATTGAAGAGTACAGACGCCAGCACATAAAGGTACCCGAGACTGTCAAATTTCCCAATCAACTTTGAACCTTATACATATTTTAGCAATCAATTTAAAAATCTTTTAAGGCGGCGCCGACCGCACAGTGGCGCCCTCATCGTTTTCTTTTTTGCTTATTTCTTTTATTTTAGAATGAAAATGCAGAAAATAAGCACGTTAAGTTGTGTTGCACAAGATTATACGTAAATATTATTACAAACGATAGTTTTACATTGTTTAGTTTTATTATAATCACTAAAACGGATAAAAGTGGCCACTATTGTGGCGCTGTCTTAAGGTGAATGGGTAGTTGTAGCCCGCGAAATTCAATTTTTCTTACGTTTTTTGCAATTTTCAGGTCAGTGTCAGGTTGTATCTTGATCAAAATATGATTCGCGACTATAACCGGTAGGTACGTATTTACAGAATTATAATAATTAGAATTATTAATACATCTTCCTAAGTTAGATTTCTACCGTTAAGAACAAATCTCGTATGGAAAAGTGTTTATGGTAGAAATCTAACTTAAAGATATATTATATTCTAATGACTATGATTCTGTAAATACATGTCTATTATAGTTGCGAATCATATTTGGATCAAGATACAACCTGACACTGATCTGCAAATTGCAAAAAACGTAAGAAAATTTAAATTTCGCGGTCTACCATGGCACATTCACCTTAAAGAAATTTGACAGATTGTAGTAGCTTGATGTGCTGGCGTCTGTACAACTGTGACGTAGCATGACAAGACTGGTATTATGTTTCGACGTTAACCACGTCACGTGGTTTTTTTGTTTACCTTTATTGAATTACTTAAACAAATGGAGTGTAGTATGGATATGAAAAACTTGTGTAATTTATGGTCCACAGCGGGCGGTATTTTCCACGAACAGAAAGGCAGCTTCGAACCTGGTAGTTCGGGTGAACCAAGCCTCTTCGTGCAGGGGCAGTACCAGTACACGGCTCCAGACGGACAGGTAAACTGGCTTTATGGTCTCAAAGCAATCAAGGAATCGAAAAATAGGAATAGGAATCGGCGCGCCGCTTTAATGGCGACGTTCATTTCACACGTACTTATTACGGTTTCACGTTTTCGTTTGATGAATATGTTCAAATTTCATTACTTAACGTTATTATTTATCTATATAAATAAAAATGAATCGCCGAAATGTATACAGTACGCGCATAACTTACGAACGACTGCATTAAGTTGAATAATTATTTTTTTGTTGTGTTCGATATTGCCAGGACAAGGTTTGTATGAAAAACAAAATTCTGAAATTCGAAAAAAAAATTGCACCCGTTCGAATCTGGAGCGGGTTTATTAGAATCTTTCTAAAATAGCATCTTGGAACAACCTGTACTTAAAGAACTGCAGGGGTCATATGCCGGGGTCACAGATCATAACATCGCATCTATGAAATTATAAAAGGAAACGAATAACGTGCAGAGTAGGCGAATTGAAGGAAAGAGAGAGAGAGAGAGCCCTATGACGGCGAGCGCCGCAGGCGGTAGTTTTCAAATTACGAATTGCTTTATGTTGTTATAATTTTTATGGTTTCTGGCCACTGGCCGTGTGTTAAATTAATGTCGCCATGTCGCCACTATAGCGACACGTTGTAGACACCTTCTCTTCATAGATTATAATAAGTAATTAAACATTCCAGCTGTCGGTATTTCAAGTGACATTTCACAAATGTTTACTTACACCGCCCCCTGTCGACGTCATTCGAGCACCACGAGATCTTAGTAGAGTGCGGCAAACGAAAGTAGAGACTGAAAAAGCGCGGCAAATTTAAAAAAATATCAGTATAGCAACCCCAAAATTAGTATGACATACCTGGGATAACCTAATTTGATACTTTCTAATAATTTGTTTTTGATGAAAAACGGTATTATTTGAACACTACTGCTTGACCTAGACACTTTTGAGTTATAAAAATGCTCAACAAGATCACAACAACACGCCATCTTCACAGAGTATGTACCTTGTTTTGAAAAATGTAATTTGACATTTTGTCTAACATTGCCATATAAAAAGTCTACAAATAATTCGAGTGTCTATTTTCGTTTGCCAGACTAGTAGTGTCTATGGCAGTCTGTTTCTAAAACTTGTTTATTTTTATATTCCAGGTGATAAACGTCCTCTACACAGCCGGTGAGAACGGTTTCGAGGCCCGAGGTGATCACATACCCACGCCGCCTCCCATCCCGCCTGCAATACAACGTGCCCTCGACTATCTCGCTACCAAGGCGCCCTCTACTGACTACTAACCTAAAACAACTAACAAAATTGGAAAAAACAGCAATACAGGCCGACCGCTTAAAGTGAATGTGAAGTGGTAGACCGCGAAATTTAAATTTTCTTACGTTTTTTGCAATTTGCAGATCACTGTCAGGTTGTGTCTTGATCAAAATATGATTCGCGACTATAATAGATATGTATTTACAGAATTATAGTCATTAGAATCGTTTATCTATCTCTTTAAGTTAGATTTCTACCACAAACACTTTTCCATACGAGATTTGTTCTTAACGGTAGAAATCTAACTTAGAAAGATGTATTAATGATTCTAATTATTATAATTGTGTAAATACGTATCGGTTATAGTCGCGAATCATATTTTGATCAAGATACAACCTGACATTGACCTAAAAATTACAAAAAACGTAAGAAAAATTGAATTTCGCGGGCTACTACTACGCATTCACCTTAACTGAGACTGCCTGAGGTAGCAGCGCGGTGCGGGAGGTGTGGTGACGTAATGCGAGAGCGCAGTGATTCGTCATCTTGTGACAGCAATCACCCCTCCAGCACCGCGCAAATACCTCAGGCAACGTCTCAGTTAAGCGGTCGGCCTATAGTGGCAGGTTGCGGTCATGAAACGAGGGAGCGAGAGGATATGCTCCTGCTCAAACGTTTTGTGACCGCGACTGTGACAGAAGTAAAGAAAAATACACTTTTGGTACAGTTGACATTATAATTAATATTACCCGCAAACATCCCTGACGCACTACAACGCCATGGCAGACGCAGCAGTACTCTGTGTGCATTATTATATTGAACAAACACGTATAATCCTACTAATATTATAAATGTAGTATCACAAATCAAGTGTCTTGACTTAGCTCGCGGGTTTGTCGACATGTGGGATGTGGACTCAGCAATCATTGTGCCGATAGTCGTGACAGCCAATGGATTGATAGCCAAGAGCCTCGACCAACACCTGAGGAGGCTCTCGTTGGGCAGCTGGATCAAGGGCTTGATTCAGAAAGCTGTACTTCTGGACACGGCTCGCATTGTCAGGAGGTTTCTCTCTCTGGAGCCCTGACCGCCGGTAGCTTGGACCCTGTTCCCGATACCGGTGGGCTACTATTTTTTATATTTTAAAATGTTTTTATATTCTAATATTTAAAAATATGATTTATATGGTATTTAATTGAATAAATGTGAAAGTTTGTGAAGATGTTTGGATGTTTGTTAGTCAATCACGCGTAAACCGTTAACAGATTTGTATGAAAATTGGCACATAGACCATTTCCTGGATTAACACATAGGATACTTTTTATCCCGATATTCCCATGGGATAGAAACTTACGCAGGTGAAACCGCGGGGCGCAGCTAGTTATCTATATACAGGGTGTTACGGAAAGGGTATATCAATACAAACGGGTTGAAGAGTGTATCTGGTCTAGAATCTCTGTACAAAATTTCAGCTCAAAAACCTTAACTTTGAAAATGCTTAATATTTTTTTATTTCGACATCACGGCGCTGCAATAGCGCGCGGCGGCGTGATGTGCGTGTACTAGGCGCACAGACACACTAAAGATAATGGATAATGACCCTCGTAGTGCGGTGACACGTTTGTTATAATGTCAATTTAATAAACTATCGAAATAAAAAAATATTAAGCATTTTCAAAGTTACTGCTTTTGAGCTGAAATTTTGTACAGAGATTCTAGACCAGATACACTCTTCAACCCGTTTGTATTGATATACCCTTTCCGTAACACCCTGTATGGACGTGATACAAATTATAAAAGCACCTATTCAGTAACCAATTTTGATGTTGACTGTACTCAATTATAATTTTGTGGCCAGTAAAATAGTACAAAATAAGATTATGTTAGCTTTTAAGTCTTATTTATAGCACCGTGTGACCTAAACCCGCACTTAGGTCACGCTTTTTTGTGACTTAATTAACCCATTTTACACAGAAAAGCGTGACATTGCGGGTTTAGGTCACACGAACTATAATAGTTATTTATGCAACTGTTTTATAATAAGGGGTATTAAAACACGAATGTGGGTTTATCACACGAAGCGAAGCCGAGTGTGATAATAATATCACATGAGTGTTTTAATACCTAATTATGTACAGTTACATACAAGACTTTATCTACACCCATGATATGAATCCTCTATAAAAGGTTCTGAAAAGGTTTTTGCAATACTAATATGGAACAAAAATGGCGGCTGGCGGGTACGACGTGAATTCGGATAACCTATAAGTTCTTTTTTTAAACTACTGCTCCGTGGTAGTGAAACGCGCGTGCATGACAATGTTCTTTTTTTTAAACGAGTTGCATAATGTAATTTAGTACAACATTATAACACTCGTTTGGATGATTTTATGGTTACTATAACACTGGTTGTTTTAATGTTGGCAACAAGCTAACTGTTTCAGAAACTTTTATAGAGGATTTATAGCATGGGTGTAGATAAAATAGTATACGATACGTGGATTTAAGTAGTCTATTAATGTACGGCGTTTAGCTAATTCTACACCGTGCAATAATGGACAACATAAGTCACACGTATCATAATGTACTATGTTACAAGTTTAAAATAAAACGATTATAAAGTATAATAATTGTCTTTTTATTTATTTGAATAAAAAACATGGTAGGTAAAATACAATAAATCCTTACGCCTTGTACTTTTTGTACAATAAAAGTATAAAATAAAAATATATTACCAATTTTTTTCCCTAATAATTGAAATGAAATATAAATAACAAACAACAACTTATACCTAATAAAAATAACTATAACATAATATCCTAACTTAAGGGGAAAGCGCCTGGGTAGTCCGCGTTTTAATTTTCAGTTTATATAACCATGGCTACATTTTACATACATAATCAGCCTATAATGTTGGGACACGGGCCTCCTCTCTGTGAGAGGAAGTGGGCCGTAATCCACCACGCGAGCCCAGTGCGGGTTGGTAGATGTCACATGTCTTCGAATTTTTGGTTCAAGGACATGCCGGTTTCCCCACGATGTTTTCCTTCACAATTATTTCATCACCAGTGCTCTTAAATACCCTATTAATTGATGATGATGTTGATGAGTCATTCAATTCAGATAAATAAACTACAATTGAAATTATGTAAATAAATACTTGTTGCGGTCGCGACTCATATTTTGTTCAACATACCAACCAGAAACTGACCTAAAATAAAAATAGCAAAAAACGTAAAAAAAAAAATTTCGCGAGCTGACCTGGTGTTTCCCCCTTAAGGTCAATTTATACTAGCGCAGAATCGAAGCGCATCGAAGCGTTAATCTGAAACTTTACATAGCAAATTCACCCTTATCTCCACAACGTAATGCACATATTTCTTCTGAGATAAAAAGAAGACGCGCGCATTCGACGGAATTCGCGCGTCTGAGCGCGACCAACGCTGATTGGTGCGCGTGCATTACGTTGTGGAGTGCCATGCGTCATGTTCGTGAACGGACGCCGTCGGTTGAGACTGGTCATCTCTTAACTGCCAAGGCTTATTTTTAATCTTATTTTTTGTATTGTTTCTTCATTTGTGTGTTTTTTTACATTGTTCTCACATATAGAAGCAACAAGAATAATGTACCCAGGATTTTGTAATATCTTGATTTAAAAGAGTGTCCATGGAGTTTCTTGCCCGTTCTTCTCCATAGAGATCTACGCTTTGGAATGGGCAACTAGCTTCAACTTTCTGACTAACTGACCGACTACTTAATTTTGACAATTCAAAAGTGCCTATAATGGTTTAATCGAAATAAATGCTTTGAGTTTGAGTTTGGAGCTATAAGGGTGAATTTGCTATGTTATGTTTCAGATTAACGGTTCGATGCGCTTCGATTCTGCGCTAGTATAAATTGACCC
Organism: Amphipoea lucens; assembly: GCA_947508005.1. Lineage (NCBI taxonomy): Eukaryota > Metazoa > Arthropoda > Insecta > Lepidoptera > Noctuidae > Amphipoea > Amphipoea lucens. Next base: position 8,598,839 of record OX382385.1, read on the forward strand.
TTATGGTGTTCCCACACTGCTGTTACAAAATGTTTACTAACATTACCTAACGTGAAAACCTTTCTGATTTCTGAAAACTTTTTTAATTAAATGTGTTAGATCACAATGTTAGAAAATGTTTGTAAACATTTTATAACAGTACCTAGTGTGTGCGAGCACCATTAAATAAAAAATATGGCGTCGAAAAATTCATCCGCATCGCTGTCGACTGATAATGTACCTAATAGACTGGCGGCATTGCCACGTTGTATGGCAGTGCTTAGCCTCTGGCCAAGGTACAGTCAACAGCAAAAGTAGATGATGAGTTGAGTTTATAACTTTTGGAGTCAAAACTGATCACGAATATATATGGCAGCTGTACTAGTAGTAAATGTTTGGTATAATTTACAATCATATACTTTTGAATCACTTCGACGCCACACAGTTCTGACTCCAACTCCATTCATTAGTATTGAATTTCTGATTTTCATCATCTACTTTTGCTGTTGACTTTACCAGCCCTTGGGGTCACAGGAAATATTTTATTGCAAATTTCTTTAAAAATACGATATACAATTAAAAAGGGAGCACCTTTTTTTGATCGCATGATTCCAAGTTTAGCCACTTTATATGTTCAGACGCCAGCACATCACGCTACCCGAAACTAACAATTTTGCCAATGAACTTTGAACCTTATGCTTTACATTAGCGATAAAGTTATAAATCTATTAAAGAAACTTGACAGATTGTAGTAGCTTGTTGTGCTGCCTATAATGTTCCCACTGCTGGGACACAGACCTCTCGGTGAGAGGGAGTGGGCCGTAATCCACCACGCGGGCCCAGTGCGGGTTGGCAGATGTCACATGTCTTCGAATTTTTGGTTCTAGGACATGCCGGTTTCCTCACGATGTTTTCCTTCACCGTTTTGAGAGCAGTGGTGATGATATAATTTACACAAAGTAAAGCGCCTGTCTGGGTTCGAACCTGCGACCTACAACTCGCAAGTCACGGCCGGTTAACACTTGGCCACCATTGCTCTAGTAAATAAACTATACTAAAACTACAAACTATAATAATTATTTGACTGCAAAACCATTTTGTTCATCGTTATTATAAATGACAAAATGCAGACTAAATCCCGAGCCTCTATACAAAGTTACAGTATTTTTATCTCACGAACCGACGCGAGTTTTACTTGTAGTAACCAGTGGCGTGCATTGGTTTTCAGAATAGGTAGGCACTGGGCCGGGTCGTTTGCCTAGACTACTAGGCAAACGTGGTCACTAATCAGAAAAAAGTGAGGTCAAAAGTGTGGTTATTTGAGTAGGCATGCCTACTTAAGGGTGATAAATTGAGAAGGTCGAACGTCATGGTATTACGCGTGAGATGTACGTATTTTTAATTTTGTCGTATAAACTTGAACGAGTAAAGATCAATGACAATGTGCGAATAGTACGGGAGCCGAGTGCCTAGGCCGTCCGGCGACTGCCTACTGCCGCGCGTGTTTTTATGAAGATTTTGTTTTTTGTTAGGTATGATAATTTTGTGAGTTTCTTAATGGGGCACACACACTAAAATATAATTGACAGGCTTATGTTGATATATCGAGATAGGCACTGCTTATATGCCTAGGTATATGCAATGCACGCCACTGGTGGTAACCTAGAGTACAAACACGCTGTGAATGTGTTCGTGGAGACGAGTAGTGTTAACACATAACACACAACGGGGTGTCAAGAGCCATCACCAAGCCAGAGTCGCTTATTTTTCTCTTCATTGCGATTTTTTAATTCTAAATGCCACCACCAGAGGTCACCACTAGAGAAATTGTTGCTAGAATGGGTTGGCACTATACAGGGTTAAAGTAAATTTGCTAGAATAACCGAGTATGCTTATGACCACACGACTGAAGTGAAACTTCGCTATGAGAGGAAGAGAGACAGAAAAAGTGCGCGCGCACTGCGTCTCTTGCTTATATCCCCCACTCAACACCCGTTCGCCTCGCCCGATCACGCTTTTCGTAACGCTTACGTCACGCGTTCGCCAGCTTACTCTCCAAGTCAAGCGTGCGTAAAGAAGTTTCACTTCAAAAAACTGCAGACGTGTTGGGTATCGATATCTGAACACGATCAAATAAAATAGATTTGATGTTTTAGCCCGGCGGAGTTTCGTTAACTACATTTTATTTGACTCTGTGTAGGACGAATAAGTCTTATGTCTTTCTTGTATTGGTACAGACGCCAGCACACCAAGCTACTACAATCTGTCAAATTTCTTTAATAGATTTTCAACTTTATCGCTAAAACATAAGGTTCAAGGTTGATTGGGAAAATTTGACAGTTTCGAGTGGCTTGATGTGCTGCGCCTGTACAACCGACGAGCTATCAGTCAGAAAATATTATAAGGTGGAGACATACGACAATAAATAAAACTTATGACGCCCCCAGTCTGCGTAAAAATATTCAACCAAATACAGGGTTCAAAAAAAGGTACAAAAAAAATCAGCTGTTCCCTACATTTTGGCGAGATAAGCGAACATATATGTAGGGAACAGCTGATATTTTTCACGATTTCGGGTTTGGTCCCATAGTAAAAGTTGTTCATTATGATGAGTACAATGACCCCTTAAGAGGAAAACGGTGATTAAAATTTCACCCTGTATATCCAATAGTTAGGCAAAACCCATCGTCGGGCCAGTACTATTATTGAAAAAAAAAAATCGATTTGAAAAATCATCATCATCATTTGATCATCATCTGATGATATCAAATAAATTCTAACATCGACTTTTCCCCCTGTTCCATATATCCCTACTGATGTAACTCCACTGGTAGGGAATCCGAATCGGAAGCCGACGCCAACATACGCCGGCCGGCTTTCAGTCTAACCGGATGCAACCGAATATCAGTATTTTACATGGAGTGACTGCCTATCTGACCTCCACAACCCAGTTACTGGGTAATACGATACCCCTTTTGGTAAGACTGGTCAGACTTTCGGGCTTCTGATACCCGTAACGACTGTCAAAGACCCACGAATAACAACCGGGATAAACAGCTTAACGTGCTTTCCGAGGCACGGAGGGGTCTCGGTATGTAAAGATGGTCACCCATCCACGGACCAACCGCGGCAAGCGTAGCTTAACCTGATCGATCGACCTGTGCGTCTGTTATTATTTAGCCACGGGATTTATTTGATAGTTTCAAAAATAATCCTAAGCATGTATTGTCAATGTTTTCTTTTATTGTCGTATGAATCTCATCTCTGCACACAACATTAAAACTTTCGTGAAAAATATAACAAAAAATATATCTATGACTATACAAGTATACATACAAATTAATGGCTGCATTATTTTTACAAACATTACTAAATTCGTAATAAAAATCTTATAATTATATCAGTTTTGTAAATAAATAAACTTATTTGATTAGAATAAAAATGGCACAATTATTGCAAATCTTAGACTATATTGATAAGTGGGTAGTCAGACATTTTTTCAAGTTTATTTGCAAAATTATGAAAGGCCTTTAAAAGCCCGTGGCATACCTACACGACCGCCATTTTTTTTCGAAATGGCGGCCATGCATGAAACCTAAGGTCCGGCTGCGCTAAATTTGCCAAAGATGTAAACAACAATGGCCGCTCGAAATTTAATAAAATCGATATAAAAGAAAATTGACTTTAAGTAATGTTTGTTTTCGTCTAGTTACACGACATCAAACATTGCTTAAAATAAATATTAATATTTTATTTGTTCTAGTACAGACATCAAGCTACTCGAAACTGTCAAATTTTCCCAATAAATTTTGAACCTTATATTTTAGCGATAAAGTTGAAATTCTATTAAAGAAATTTGACAGATTGTAGTAGCTTGATGTGCTGGCGTCTGTACATTTCTTCACGACGTCGTTTTCTTAACAAATACGTTAAAAAAGTTTATTCGACAATCGAAAATAAAAAGTAATTTTTATATGTCCCGCAAACTATTATAAAATGAACAGGGCATATTAATTTATCCTAATGGAAAGTCCTTCTCAAATAAAAAATAAGTTTAAAAAATATCTAGATAAAAACTAGCGCCATCTATTATCGTTACCTATCCAACTTTTCTTCGCTGTTTAGTGGTACGGTCGTGTCTTTGTAGATGGCGCTACTGTGCTCCTGTAGCATCTTCTGGCCTTCTTCTGACGTCGCTTCTTGCATCGATACTTGCTTCTCAGCTGTAAGAAGAGGAACAAGGAATAAAGATAATGATTTATTATCAAACAAGCCGTTACAGTATTTTACATAGAGCGACTGCCTATCTGACCTGCACAACCCAGTTACTGGGTAACACGATATTTATTTATTTATTTATACAGGGTGTTACGGAAAGGGTATATCAATACAAACGGGTTGAAGAGTGTATCTGGTCTAGAATCTGTACAAAATTTCAGCTCAAAAGCAGTAACTTTGAAAATGCTTAATATTTTTTTATTTCGACATCACGGCGCTGCACTGGCGCGCGGCGGCGTGATGTGCGTGTACTAGGCGCACAGACACACTACAGATAATGGATAATGACCCTCGTAGTGCGGTGACACGTTTGTTATGATTTCAATTTAATAAACTCTCGAAATAAAAAAATATTAAGCATTTTCAAAGTTACTGCTTTTGAGCTGAAATTTTGTACAGAGATTCTAGACCAGATACACTCTTCAACCCGTTTGTATTGATATACCCTTTCCGTAACACCCTGTATATACTTTATTGTACACCACAAAAATACATAACATGAAAAAAATACATCAAACACTACAAAATATACATGATACCCCTTGGTAAGACTTGCTGTCAGACTTTCGAGCTTCCGACTACCCGTAACGTATCAAAAAATGACAGTCGGGACCAACGGCTTTCCGAGGCACGGATAATATAATAGACGGTCACCCATCCACGGGCCGATCTCGGCAAGCGTAACTTAACCTTCAATAGACCCGAGTGACTGTTATTATTTAGCCATGAGCCACCGCTGGCAGAGTTGGCACACTTTGGAGTTTGAGTACGGAAATAAAATAATAATAAACATGTATTTCTTTTCCACAAAGGTGTCTTAAAAATATGAAGACAGTATAGTTAGCGCCACGAAAGATGAGACTTGACCCCGCCTCCCGCGCTCTTTCCGCTGCCCCTATGACGTCCGGTCCCGTCCCGCGCTCAGACCTCATACCGCTAAAGAGACCTAAAATCGTGTACTGCGCAAGTCAAACCACGTGGTGTGTCAAGTCTCATCTTTCGTGGCATGCATCATACTAATCACACTATCACACTAATATTATAAAGGCGAAAGTTTGTGAGCGTGTGTGTGTGTGTTTATATGTTTGTTACTTCTTCACGCTCAAACGGCTAGACCAATTTTGACAAAATTATGTATGGAGGTAGTTGACACACTGGATTAACATATAGGCTACTTTTTATCCCGATATTCCCACGGGATCGAAACTTATGCGGGTGAAACCGCGGGGCGCAGCTAGTATTTTATAAGGCTCCTTTGTGGAATAGAAATGGTGTATAATACTGTAGCGGTATCTACAACGCCACATGCGAACAATGCGTCATACTGACGTCACGCAAATCCTGCATCTCGCAAGCAGAGTTTACCGCGCAACTAGCTATAGATCCAACGGCCCGGCCGCGGCATGAATCATCGGGCAGTTGCCCGCCAGACACAACACCCGTCTGGTCGGAGGATCCTCCCTTTTCTATGGAGGTTAATACCAACCTTTTCGCTCGTCACTCCTGGATACTAGAGCGTATAGTATCGCATGCAGTCCTGACCCTAATACTGCCGTCACTGCTAACACTCTGAAGGATGCCCGGCCTCCCAGCCAGCTGTACAGCTGACCACCGACCAGGGATCCTATGGCGAAACCTGTGTAGGAAAAGAAAAAAAAAATTATACGTGTTTTTTTTTTAATATCCCATAACTCTAGTGGGTCATTGTACTCATCATTATGAACAACTTTTACTATGGGACCAAATCTGAAATCGCGAAAAAAAAATCGGCAGTTCCCTACATTTCGACGAGTTATGCGAACATAAACGTAGGGAACAGCTGTGTGAGTTTTTTTTTCTCGATTTCGGGCATAAACGAGCCATTTTACCCCTTTCTTACATGGAGCGACTGCCTATCTGATCTCTATAACCCAGATACTGGGTAATACAATACCCCTTGGTAAGACTGGTTGTCAGACTTTCGGGCTTCTGACGACCCGTAACGACTGTCAAAGATCCACGAATGACAGCCGAAACCAACAAAGAAGAAGGACATATGGCTTATTTATCAGTACGTACCGACTCCATCGTCCATCCCAGCCACGATGCCCTGCACGGTGGCGGAGTACCCCTCGGGCGCCACGTGGGCCGCATAGCCCACGATGGTCGAATAGCACAGCGCGTACGTGGGGCCCTGCATTATGCTCTGTGGGGCAACAGAATAATCACACTAATATTATAAAGGCGAAAGTTTGTGTGTGTTTATATTATAGAGGTTTGAGGAACCGGGTGTAAAGTTCACTCATACTCTATAGAAAAGGGAGGATCCTCTGACCAGACGGGTGTTGTGTCTGGCGGGCAACTGCCCAATGATTCATATCGGGCCGTTGTATCTATGCTAGTTGCGCGGTAAACTCTGCTTGCAAGATGCAGGATTTGCGTGACGTCAGTATGACGCGTTGTTCGCATGTGGCGTTGTAGATACCGCTACAATATGTTTGTTACTTCTTCACGCTCAAGCGGCTGGACCAATTTTGATAAAATTTTGTATGGAGGTAGCTGACACCCTGGATTAACATATAGGCTACTTTTTATCCCGATATTCCCACGGGATCGACATTTACGCGGGTAAAACCACGGGGCGCAGCTAGTGTATAATGTATAAAAAAAAAACTATGGGGCCTGGGTAATTTTTTTTTTGGGCTGGGTAGGTAGCAGACGACCCTATCTATCTGCCATTTTCGTGTGGTCAACGTTCTGCCGAACAGCCTGTATAGATAAATAAATGCATGACGTCCTTACCTCGATAAACACAAGATGCCATGGGTTCTGTATGAACGAGATGCACACCATCCTGACTCCGTAACAGAACAGTGACACCGTCAGCGTCGTACCATAACCGAATCGCTTTATAATTTTACCTGAAATCAAACAAAAAAAAAAAAAACATTTTTAGGTTATAAAAAAAAAAAACCGGTCAAGTGCGAGTCGGACTCGCGCACCGAGGGCACAGAATAAAATAGTACAAGTCCGAGGGTTCCGTAAAAATTTGTAGGTATGTAACTACAACGGTTTTCAGATATTTTCCTTTACTTATGCTACATGACATTCGTCGGCTAAATATTCTAAGCTGCTAACTTTTTTTTTTTTTTTTTTTTTTTTTTTTTTTTTTTTTTTTTTTTTTTTTTTATTTATTAATTTTGTATTTTGTGTTTCACGAACTGTGGCCAAATAAACATTTTTCTTTTTCTTTCTTTCTTTTCTAACTCCATTTTTGGCTTACCTGACTATTTAGTATCAAATGAATGAGAAACCTCACCTATTTCTGCCGTAACTCACCTGGAAGGGTAGGTATATGTGCCAACGATATTGCATAACATTGCTTAACTGTGTCTTTAGAATAAAAATGGAATTTTCTCTTTCATTTGGTACTAAATAGTCAGTTAAGCCAAAAATGGAGTTAGCAGCTTAGAATACTTAGCCGACGCATTGCTTCTTGCCAGATTACATGATTCAAAGTCAACGGGAAGTACCCTATAAATTTTGATTCCCTTGAGAGTGTCAAAATATACGTTTTTCGAGGCATAAACGGCCGTATCTTTTTTTTACGTTAACTTAGAAGTTTGATTTTTTCACTGCTACAAAGGATTGCAGCCCTGAGTATTTGATATTAATTTCAACTTGATATCTCTACGCGTTCCTGGGAAAAAGGGTCTTGACTGACGGACAGACAGACGGAAAACGAAGTGATCTTTTAAGGGTTCCGTTTTTCCTTTTGAGGTACGGAACCCTAAAAAAAATCAGAAAGAACGCTAAGCGAAAATGAAGAATTAATTCGGGCGATGCGACGCGGCGGGTCGTCACACTAATATTATAAAGGCGAAAGTTTGTGAGTGTGTGTGTGTTTATATGTTTGTTACTTCTTCACGCTCAAACGGCTGGACCAATTTTGATAAAATTTAGTATGGAGGTAGGTGACACCCCGAATTAACATATAGGCTACGTTTCATCCCGATATTTCCACGGGATCGACATTTAAGCGGGTAAAACCGCGGGGCGCAGCTAGTATTAAAAAAAGGCGAAAGTTTGTGAGTGTATTTTTATGTTTGTTACTTCATCACACATAAACGGCTGAACGGAACTTGGCACACAGATAGTTTATAACCAGGATTAACACATAGGATACTTTTTATCCCGATATTCCCACGGGATCGACACTTATGCGGGTGAAACCGCAGTGCGCAGCTAGTTATACAGGGTGAAATTAAATTCATGGGCATCCTTTTAAGGGGTCATTGTACTCATCATTATGAACAACTTTTACCATGGGACTAAACCTAAAATCGCGAAAAAAAAATCAGCTGTTCCTTGCATTAATGTTCACATAACTCGTCAAAATGTAGGGAAGAGCTGATTTTTTTCTCGCGATTTCAGGTTTGGTCCCATACTAAAAGTTGTTCATAATGATAATGGTGAGTACAGTGACCCCTTAAAAGGATGCCCATGAATTCAATTTCACCCTGTATAAATAAGTTGAGTAATTTACCTGAGAAGAAAAAGAAAAGCAGCTCCCCAATGAAGCTCTGAGCGGCTACCACGATACCTTCTATCAATTTGATCTTGGCAGTATGTCCTGTCTGTTCGGCTAATTCTTCTAAAAACCTGAAAAAAATATACAATGTCTATTCAAACTAATGTTTCAAATTAACATTATTTCAAGTTAAACAAATATCAACTTTATTTCTATATAATACTTAGTAATAAAGTTGATTTCAGAGTGACTAGCACTATTGAAAAAGTTGTTAAAAATGTTTAAAGTTGCAGCGTAAACTGGACTTTATTGTGTAGGGTTTACACTCTAGTCACTTTATTTGCGATTCTTATACAGTATGGAATCCACATATAAGGTGCTATAAAAATATCTGACACGGATTCAATGGGAGACTGTATTCTGTAAACAGATTACAATAGTAAAGATACATTATTGATCTAATGTCATAAAGGGGTTTGAAGGTTTTGGCCCTAAAATCAGCCGCCATTTTGATTTTTTTTCAGAATCGCGGTGCACAACAAAAGTTATATATTTAGATAGAGGACACTTATACGAACAAAAAATGTTACATAACATAATATACTAAAGCGTCAGGTTTCGGAGTTATTCACCGAAATATAAGTCGAAAACAACAAGGATTTTTTTGTTTTTTTCCCTCCAGGTAAGCATATTGAACTGTTGAGGTAATAGAAACGTTATGAAACCTTTATGGAGAAGAAACAAATGAAGAATAGACATTTTTTAAATAAATAATTAAACACGGCAATTTATAGTTCGTTTTATAATCCCAGAGACTAATCTGACAAGTGTAAAGTCAAACTTCTATACTAAAAAAAAACGAAAACACAATAGACTTAAATGTCAGATTAGTCTCTGGGATTAAAAAACGAACTATAAATAGCCGTTTTTAATTATTTGTTTAAAAAATGTCTATTCATCATTTGTTTCTTCTCCATAAAGGTTTCATAACGTTTCTATTACCCCAATAGTTCAATATGTTTTCCTGGAGGGAAAAAAAACAAAAAAATCCTTGTTGTTTTCGACTTATATTTCGGTGAATAACTCCGAAACCTGACGCTTTAGGATATTATGTTACTTACATTTTTTGTTTGTATTAGTGTCCTCTATCTAAATATATAACTTTTGTTGTACACCGCGATTCTGAAAAAAAATCAAAATGGCGGCCGACCTTAGGGCCACCCTCCATACAAAAATCTTCTAACCCCTTTTTTCATACAAAAAAATGCGCGTAGAAATTTGAATTGATTTAGTTACATGAAACCGTCCCATAGTAATTAGCTGTTGCCGCACCCTCACATCATTTCGCAAAATGTGACGAAGCGACACATCGCGCGTAGTTTGTGAACCACGTTATGCAGAATAGAGTAATAGTTTATTTAATTACTTTATTTTCTCAAATTGTTTTAACTATTCCGGGGTACAAAATTTCTTCATTACTGTAATCTACATATATACAAAATACTGTCTCCCATTGAAGCCGTGGCAGATATTTTTATAGCACCTTATATAATAGGTAGATATAAATAAACTTTTCAGCTTTATAATAGTAGTATAGATAAAGCGTATGCCTTTATTACTCAACATAAAACTTTAGAAATACTTATACAATAGTATGTCATGTTCGTGAACGGGCGCCGTCAGTAGGGACTGGTCATCTCTTTGCTGCCACGTCTTATTTTAATTTAATATTTGAATTGTTTTTTTTTTCTCATCTTCTCATTATGAACGCTTTTAACGTTCTGCATCGTTCTCACATGTATAATTTTTAACACGAATGATGTAACCAAGACTTTGTAACCATATTATTTTGATTTAAAAGAGTGTCCATGGAGTTTCTTGCCCGTTCTTCTCCATAGGTACCTACGCTTTGGAATGGGCAACTAGCTTCATCTTTCTGAATGACCGACCCCTTGACAATTCAAAAGTGCCTGTAATTGGTTTAATTGAAATAAATGCTTTGAGTTTGAGTTTGAATAAATTATACCACATACTTGATATCGCCTTTTCCGACGATATACAAAAAAATTACGAAATCGGGAAACAATCAGCTGTTCCATACATTTTGACGAGTTATGCGAACATAAATGTAGGGAACAACTGTTTTTCTTTCGCGACCGATTTTGTATGTGAAACATTCTGATTGGGATAGAAGTCTTTTGGCTTCGTACAGGACTTCTGTAATACGTATTTTTATTTTTGTAAAGTAATACATAATCAGCCTATAATGTTCCCACTGCTGGGACACAGGCCTCCTCTCTGTGAGAGGGAGTGGGCCGTAATCCACCACGCGGGCCCAGTGCGGGTTGGCAGATGTCACATGTCTTCGAATTTTTGGTTCTAGGACATGCCGGTTTCCTCACGATGTTTTCCTTCACAGTTTTGAGAGTCAGTGGCGATGAAATAATTTACACAAAGTAAAGCGCCTGTCTGGGTTCGAACCTACGACCTTCAACTCGTAAGTCGCGGCCTTTTAGCACTGGGCCACAACGAAATAAATTAAAGTAACAGCGCGGGCAGGCGATATGACCGGGGGAGGGGGGGACAAGTTACACGCGGACGAAGTTGCGGGGCTAATGATCTCATAATTCAAAACCGTTTTTACTAAAAAAAAACTACAAAGTGATAAATAACTTTAAATTTCGGAAGTCAGTGTCGTTGGTTCCGCATTTTGGTTTTTTGACCCCGACTTCCGAAATTAAAGTTATTTATCTCTGTAGTATTTTTTTGAAGTCGGTGGTTTTTTTTTGGATTTTTTTTTATTTTTTCACTTTTTAGCTGTACCTACCCCACACAAATTCAATTAATACTAGTGCATTGAAGAATTGAAGACACCGACTAGAAGAATCATCAAAATTCGCATAGAAATGCCGGAGATGCAGTACATTTAAGCATATAACTTCGTACATAAGAATAAATAACTAATGTATTATACAGGGTGTCCCAAAACTCAACGTCAAGCCGAAACGGGGTGACAGGATTGATCATAACCATCACGAGAAAAATCTGAAAAAAAATCTATCCCATGCAGTTTGAAAATTATGGGCATTTTAAGAAAAACCTAGAAATTTGATCAAACTGTACCATTTTTCGGTTATTGTGGTTATTATTTTTTATTTTTGTTCATTTGAACTTTAGAAACGTAATCCTAAATAACATTTCTAGAATCCCAATAAAAAATAATGACACAATTGCCTCAAGTTCCCGAGAATTGAGACTATTTGTTAAACTACGAATTTAAAATTTTCAAGATTCGTCGACTTTGACAGGCCCTCCTATAAAAAAATGTACTAGAGTGCCTTGGCAAGTAGCATTAAAAGTTGGCGCATTTAATCAGAATTCTAAAATGGTACAATACTTGTTAGTTCCATACAATAGAAAAGAGTAAAAAAATTAAAACCTCAAGTAACCCGATTTTTGCTATCAGATTTTACTCAGTTAAAATGTTTTTAATTCGCACAAGCTCTAGGTAGGTTCTTAATTTTAAGGCAAAATGATGAGAGAGATGGATAATGGGTATGTTTGCCATGAGTGAGCGAGACAGATAGTGACGCCACGCATTGAGACGGAGATGCGTCGTTTAAACGAGTGCGAATGAAACAGATAGATGCTATGGCATCTATCTGTTTCATTCGCACTAGTTTCAGCCAAGCAAATGGCTACGCTACCAGTCCGACACCAACCAGTTAGTACGTTTCGCTCATTCGTCTACTGCGCACGTTCGTATTCGCTTGTGTTGATTTAGTACTGACAACTTTGGCTTCTCTTTTTGGACTTGAATCTTTGTGAATTGGACTTGTTGATAACATACCGGCAACTTTGGCTTCTCTCTGGACTTTTGTGTTGGCATCCTTTTTATCTACCATGCCTACGCGCTACACTTCACAAGAATATGCGAACATGCACCTCATTTATGGGGAATGCAGATGCAACGCAAGTGCTGCCGCTAGACTTTATCGTGAAAGATATCCAAATTTAGAGCGCTACCCGGATCACCGCGTGTTTGTTAATGTGCACCGTTCACTCACAGAGGGCGGCCATTTCCCGAATCAAATACAGGCTGGAGGTAGACCTGTGTTTCCTTTCCAGGAAGAAGTATTGCAAGAAGTCGCACGTGACCGAAGTATTTCCGTACGTGGAATTGAAGAAAGAACGGGAATACCGAAAAGCACTGCTCATCGTATTTTACAAAGAGCCGAAATGCATCCGTTTCACGTACAACGAGTTCAAAGTCTTCTACCTCGAGATTATCAGGAAAGGATTTCTTTTTGTAGAACAATGCTACAGAGGCATAATGAGAATCCCCAATTCATCCAAAAAATTCTCTGGTCAGATGAATCGACATTGAAAAAAGATGGTTACATGAACTTGCACAATTATCACGAGTGGCATGTGGAGAATCCACATTTAATGCGAGAAGATAGATCCCAGTATCGTTTTAAAGTAAACCTGTGGACCGGAATTTTAAACGGTAAAATTATTGGGCCTATTGAACTGCCTGAGAACTTGAATGGAACTAATTACCTACATTTTTTAAGAGAAGATTTACCAACCCTGTTAGAGGACGTACCACTAGCAGATCTTCGCGACATGTGGTTTCAACAAGATGGCTGCCCAGCGCATTTCGCAGTGCAAGTAAGAGATTTCCTTGACCAGGAATATCCGGGAAGGTGGATTGGACGTTCGGGCACTATCTCGTGGCCCGCCCGTTCACCAGATTTAAATCCCCTGGATTTTTTCTATTGGGGAGTTCTCAAAGAAAAAGTTTACTCAAAGCCCATTGAGAACGTAGCCGACCTGCGTGAACGCATTTCTCAAGCAGCTGAGGCGATCAACTCTCGAAGATATGCCCGACTAATAAGTAGATCTTTTTTAAGAAGATGTAGGGCTTGTATTGAGGCTGATGGTAAACAATTTGAACATTTATTGTAATAAAAAACGTTATTTCTCTATCATCAGACTTTTATTCCAACAAACCTAATTATTTTACTAATTTTACTAACTTTTTTTCACTTTGGTAAAAGTGGCGTCACTATCTGTCTCGCTCACTCATGGCGAACATACCCATTATCCATCTCTCTCATCATTTTGTCTTAAAATTAAGAACCTACCTAGAGCTTGTGTGAATTAAAAACATTTTAACTGAGTAAAATGAGATAGCAAAAATCGGGTTACTTGAGGTTTTAATTTTTTTACTCTTTTCTATTGTATGGAACTAACAAGTATTGTACCATTTTAGAATTCTGATTAAATGCGCCAACTTTTAATGCCACTTGCCAAGGCACTCTAGTACATTTTTTTTATAGGAGGGCCTGTCAAAGTCGACGAATCTTGAAAATTTTAAATTCGTAGTTTAACAAATAGTCTCAATTCTCGGAAACTTGAGGCAATTGTGTCATTATTTTTTATTGGGATTCTAGAAATGTTATTTAGGATTACGTTTCCAAAGTTCAAATGAACAAAAATAAAAAAGAATAACCACAATAACCGAAAAATGGTACAGTTTGATCAAATTTCTAGGTTTTTCTTAAAATGCCCATAATTTTTAAACTGCATGGGATAGATTTTTTTTCAGATTTTTCTCGTGATGGTTATGATCAATCCTGTCACCCCGTTTCGGCTTGACGTTGAGTTTTGGGACACCCTGTATACTAAAACCTTTCTGAACGTATGTAGATTACACTAGTGAAAGAATTATAAAAATTGGTTCATTAGTTTTTTTGAAAATCGGGGACATACAAACATACATACATACGGGTCGAATACAGAACCTCCTTTTTTAAAGTCGATTAAAAATCATATAGAACTTACCAGAACATGTAATAGATGATGAAGCTATCGAAAGTGCCCGCTACCACCGCGAATGTTATGAACACCATCACTTTGGGTATCCTGAGGACATTGCGCAATGCCTTGCCCGAATCTTCTGGACTTGATAAAGATGGCAGCTGCGAAATATATAATAATAATTAAGCGTACTGTATCCGATGATCCCGCATATTTATCTCTTTTGTTAACTTTACATCTATACATGTAAAATTCAAAGTCCTGACTGACTGACTGATATATCAACGCACAGCCTAAACCGCTGGTCCTAGAGACATGCAATTTGGAGGGTGTGTTCTTTGTGAAGAGTAGGTATCCACCAAGAAAGGGTTTTTCGAAATTCCACCCCTAAGAGGGTGAAAGGGGGGAGGGTGAAATTTTACGCGGACGAAGTCGCGGGCAGAAGCTAGTCTATCTATACTAATAATTTACTAATAAGCTTAGAATTAGTATTATTAGATCTGTGAACGAGTGAAGGGCTTGTGGCCGCACGGTTCGATCGATCAGGTTGATGGGTGACCATCTTCACATACCAAGACCTCTCCGTGTCTCGGAAAGCACGTTAAGCCGTTGGTCCCGGCTGTCATTTGTGGATCTTCGACAGTCGTTACGGGTTGTCAGTAGCCCGAAACTCTGACAACCAGTCTTACCAAGGGGTACCGTCTTACCCAGTAACTGGGTTGTGGAGATCAGATAGGCAGTCGCTCCATCCATACTAATATTATAAATTCGAAAGTAACTCTGTCTGTCTGTATGTTACCTTTTCACGCCTAAACCACTGAACCGATTTAGATAAAATTTGGTATAGAGATAGCTTGAGTCCCGGGAAAGGACATAGGATACTTTTTCACCTGATATTCCCACGGGATCGAGACTTATGCGGGTAAAACCGCGGGGGGCACCTAGTGTAAAATAAAAAATAAAAACAACTCACCGTAAGTGCCCTACAGCTGTACAAATCGACTGCAGTCGCTGCCAACGCCACTACAAACGCTGGCGTGAAGTCTTTGTACTCCCCAGACACGCTGTCGATTAGGTAACCACCTAGTAGGGCTGTCAAACCGTACCCGGCTGTGCCCCATGCTCTTTGGGCGCCGTATTTTGATCCTCGGTCTGATCCTGTAATATTTTTTTTTTTTTATAAGATGATTTATTTTTGAATACAGGAACAAATTCGCAGAAGTGATGGGTATGTACTATGTACATATATCTAAACATTAACAAAATTAAAACCTAATTTAACTAAAACTGAGAGCAGTGGTAGCTCAGTGGTAACGGCCGCGACTTACGAGTTGTAGGTCGTAGGTTCGAACCCAGACAGGCGCTTTACTTTGTGTAAATTATTTCATCACCACTGCTCTCAAAACGGTGAAGGAAAACATCGTGAGGAAACCGGCATGTCCTAGAACCAAAAATTCGAAGACATGTGACATCTACCAACCCGCACTGGGCCCGCGTGGTAGATTACGGCCCACTCCCTCTCACAGAGAGGAGGCCTGTGTCCCAGCAGTGGGAACGTTATAGGCTGATTATGTATGTATGTTAACTAAAACTACTTTGATTTAGCGTCGAAAAATTCATCCGCATCGCTGTCGACCGGTAATGTACCCAAGAGACTGGCGGCATTACCACGTTGTATGGCAATGCTTAAAAAAAAGAATACAGTTTTTTTGTGGGGTCAGTTTTACAAATAAAGATTTTTTTTTAAATATTATTTCATAAAACTTCAAGTAACAAAACTGCCAAAGTCAAAGTCAAAGCATTTATAAGTAACAAAACTGCCAAAGTCAAAGTCAAAGCATTTATTTCAAATAGGCACTTGTAAAAGGCACTTTTGAACGTCAAAAATTATCTTAAAATAGAATTGATTCTAGTCGCCCATTCCAAAAGGTAGTTTTCGTATGGAGAAGAATGGGCAAGAAACTCCACCGTTACTCTTTTAAAATGTTTTAGGTACAATATTTTGCATGGGTACATTAATTATATAATAACATGTGAGGACGATGCACCTAAAATAAAATTACTATACCACAATAGGTAAAAGAAGCCAGCGGTCAAACCCAGCAACACTTTGCCCGTCCTGGTAATCCAACCGACCTCTAGACCGCGATGCTTACTTAGCATAATCAAAGTGCGGTTTTTTCTTAATTTTGTCTTAAGGTTATCATTAATAAAACATAGAACTTGCTTTGGCATTAGAATAATAATGAATAAAAATACAACTTACCCAGTACATCAAAGCATACGGCATCACCAATGCAGTTAGCAACATTGAACGCGACTGTACCAACACACGTCAACAAAACGAACACCCAAAACGGACCAGTCATATAAAAGTTATCACTTTTCGTCTCGACTGTCTCAACAACTCGACTAGCATTCTTACTTAAATCTAATAAAGAATTATCATTTATTGAATTGTCTATGCTTCTTCTACTTTTATTACCCTGTATATCATCCTCATTTTCATAACAAAGTAAATTACAATCCTCTTTAGGAATACATGTAACTTCACCATTTTGAAAATCATCAAACCCCATAGACAATTTCAAACAGGACGAATTTGACACTTCATTGTCTATGTAAACGGTGTTTATGAACGGAGCGTCTGTCAGGTAGACGTCAAAATTTCCCGCCACGCTGCAGTTCCAATGACATTTGTATTTTTCTAGGATAGTGTTGTTCGTGTATGGTTTCAAATAGATAGTGTCGTTCAGTCGATATACTGACTCCAGTAGTGTTGTGCTGTTTGTTTCTCGGGGGGCGGGCATCGGTAGAAACCAGAGACAACAATATGACGTTGTCATTACTGTTATTAGTAGCATGAAGACTAGTTTTCTATGCGCCTGAAAATAAATAAAAAAATTAATATAGCATAAGTATACCGCATTCAGAACAGTATACTTCGTTCCAAAACACAAATCGCAGACGTGGGGAACACGGCCGCCAAACTGAAGTGGAATTGGGCAGGCCACATCTGCCGCATGTCGCAACAGTATTGGTCAAAAGTAGCCACTGACTGGATTCCGAATAACAGGAATCGGCGACGCGGTAGGCCCAGAAAGAGATGGCGTGACGAATTGGACGCCTATCTAAAGGATTTGCCAGATGTAGCAGGAGATAGGAGAATATGGAAAGACGGAAGGGAGGCCTTTGCCCTGCGGTGGGACTAACAGGCTCATAATAATATGAGCATGACGCCTACAGTCAGGATTGGTCCACACTAGCTCAAGATAGGGAGGAGTGGAATGAAAAAAGGGAGCCTAGGAGCCTTTGCCCTGCAGTGGGACAAAACTAGGCTATAAAAAAAAAACTTATTGGCAGGCATCGTAAGCCTACAGCGCGTTAATATTATAAGCTTTTTAGGGGATTGTATGGACGAGTTTTACTACGAATTTGCTTAAAAATATTTTTGACTTGATAACGTCTTATAAATCGATGAACGCTGGCTGCACGCACGAAAAAGCATGACTCATTGTCACGTTCCGCCTGAGCCGAGCGTGCAAGCGAGAGCGCGGAACAAGCGATAGAGAGGCACGATCGGCCTAAGCTTTCGGCTTGTTACGTGTATGAGTATGATACCCACAGATATAGATAGACATAGATAACGCAAGTATCACCTACTGTATGAAAACTAAGCGTGCCACTTTTTGACTACCTACTATGACGTCACAAGCTCGCGCTCTCGCTCACGCTCACCCAGCCAGCAGCCGGTCGATTCTGTAAAAATCTCACCGTGAAAACTTGCGTGAAGTGAGCTGTCAGTGTCATCCCACTGATGCTAGGGATTGACCAAGCAAACATTTACAATCATAATCGAGATTTTAATAATAGATTTTATGCTAATTCTATTGATCATTTTATATAATTTCAAAGCTAGTATTTTAGTGGTCAAAACATTAATATTATTATTATTTATTTATTTATATATACTTTATTGTACACCACAAAAATAATAATAATAATTACAATCATTAATACATCTTTTTAAGTTAGATTTCTATCGTTAAGAACAAATCTCATATATGGAAAGTGTTTATGGTAGAAATCTAACATAAGGAGATATATTAATGATTCTAATGACTATGATTCTGTAAATACATGTCTATTATAGTCGCAAATCACATTTTGATCAAGATACAACCTGACACTGATCTGCAAATTGCAAAAAACGTAAGAAAATTTAAATTTCGCGGTCTGCCATGTCACATTCACCTTAACCGGTCAAGCGGCGCGCGTCGCCCATGATTGGCGAGTGGCGACGAAACCGTAGCCAATGAGCGACGCGCGCGAAGTGATGTTGCCATGGTTACCGTGGAGTGAAATATGGAACATTCCGAATCGCACTGTAATCGATTACAACGTGCTTACACTTTAACCCCAATTATTCTGTATGGTATAAATTACCTATTATTCCCCGCATAATCTTACCATGCCGTACGGTTGTCAAGAGTGGTATTTTGACAGTTCAAACCGGTTTCGTTAAACTAACGTGGCATTTTCGAAATTGTGCTTCCGGCTACAGTCGCCACCTTACCAAAGGATAAGAAATTCGTGGTGTAAAAAAACAAACAAATAAATACTATAATCTAACCGTGAATAAATAATCAAGTGAAATAGTTTTGACTCTCAGCTGCCATAGTGGTGATTTATCTAAATGGGAACGCAAATTATTTATGTGAGAGTTGTGGGCGATGATGGCCTAATTCGGAATGATCCATATTTCACGCAGCGCACTGCGCATGCGTGTCGTCGTAGTCGTTATCAAGTGAACTTTTTTTTTGCTTTCATGCCATTGACGACCATGTACAACTCGTTTATAGAGAGTAGTATATTCCTTGGTGTAGAATGTACATAAGCCTGTACGTATTCGAGTACAGTGACAATAATTAGTTCCTAATTATTTAATGCTGTTAGAGATTTTAATGTCTAAATCCAACTGTTTTTGTACATCGAAAAAGTATGTACGTTTGCCCAGCTAGGCCCCCCAGAATTTGCGATTTAGGTATACACCAATGCAATGTACTCGCCTCTAGGAGTATATGTACCGCTTTCTTTTTCAATGTACCTCTGTACTTTTGAAGAAATATGCAAAAAAAGGGGGCCGTGCCAGCCAAACGTTTTCAGCACGGCCCTCGTGTAACTTGAAAAATATATAGCGTATTAAAAATTTTCATAAACTTAAGGAATGTACTTTATTAACACGTTCTATGTACCGTAACAGATATTGTGAATTCGTAATAACAAATAATATATAGACGTGGATAGGGGGCCGTGCTGAAAAAAAAAGAAATGAGAAAATATCTAAAAAAGACAAAACAACCTTAGCCAAAAACTATATAAAAGTAATTCATGTTTGGCAAGTAACATATGTACCGCATTGGTTTCTCATACAACTTGCTAAATTCAAAAAATAGACCAATTTTAGTTTATTCAGCACGGCCCTCTATAGTTGCCTATATCTTTTTAAATATGACATGTTTGTTTACAAAATTCGACTTCCTGAATTACGTGTAGGAGTACATTCGTTCCAAATAAATTGCGATTATGGTGTATTAGTATTTTAAAAGATAAATTGGATCAAAAATATCCTAACATGCAACTGATGGGGTGACCATGGTTCCATAAATTAGGTACATATATTCTATACCTATAATATATTAATGAAATTATGTGACTACATTGAAATAAACATTCTTTTTATACAATTTGTTTTTTTTTTTCTTCAAAATTAATATTAGCGATGACATCTTTTAAGGGAATTAAATCAGTTAAAACTTGTTGTGTGCGGTCGCTATTAATTCACTAGGTAAGGTTCAATCAATGTGATTTGCTGGAAACGTATCTGTAACTTTTTAAGCCTTTTGAGGTCTGTAGTCAAAGTGAAAGCATTTATTTCAAATAGGCACATAAAAGGCACTTTTGAACGTCAAAAATTACCTTAAAATAGAATTGATTCTAGTCGCCCCTTCCAAAAGGTAGTTTTCGTGTGGAGAAGAATGGGCAAGAAACTCCACCGTTACTCTTTTAAAATGTTTTAGGTACAATATTTTGCATGGGTACATTAATTCAAAAATAATATATGAGGACGATGCACCTAAAATAAAATTACTATACCACAATAGGTAAAAGAATTGTAGTGTTTGTGACACATAGTTTTTCTGCGATTATTCCATAGGTAAACGTAACTAATCTGTGAAGTGTACCGAAACTGTAATTTTATTGTAATGTACCGTACATCAATCCGTGTGATTTATTGGAAATATATATGTGATTTTTTTAAGCCTTTTGAGCTATTTAGTCTTAGCGGCACTTGTTGTTTTGTTCGATTTGCGACCTACTACTTACTACTATTATAGTTATCGTTAATAGTTAATACAGATTACGATATTTTTGATTTGTTTATTTTATTAAAGATATTACTCAATTTATGCAGAAGTTTTTTTATCCATTCTCACGTGGAATCATGGTCACCCCATCAGTTGTATGTTAGGATATTTTTGATCCAATTTAACTTTTAAAATACTAATACACCATAATCGCAATTTATTTGGAACGAATGTACTCCTATACATAACTCAGGAAGTCGAATTTTGTAAACAAACATGTCATATTTAAAAAGATATAGGCAACTATAGAGGGCCGTGCTGAATAAACTAAAATTGGTTTATTTTTTGAATTTAGCAAGTTGTATGAGAAACCAATGCGGTACATATGTCACTTGCCAAACATGAATTACTTTTATATAGTTTTTGGCTAAGGTTGTTTTGTCTTTTTAGATATTTTCTCATTTCTTTTTTTTTCAGCACGGCCCCCTATCCACGTCTATATATTACTTGTTATTACGAATTCACAATATCTGTTACGGTACATAGAACGTGTTAATAAAGTACATTCCTTGAGTTTATGGAACTTTTTAATACGCTATATATTTTTCAAGTTACACGAGGGCCGTGCTGAAAACGTTTGGCTGGCACGGCCCCCTTTTTTTGCATATTTCTTCAAAAGTACAGAGGTACATTGAAAAAGAAAGCGGTACATATACTCCTAGAGGCGAGTACATTGCATTGGTGTATACCTAAATCGCAAATTCTGGGGGGCCTAGCTGGGCAAACGTACATGAAAAAGTCAATTTAGTCAGCCTACATTTCAGACAATATAATATAAGAAATCGTGCTAAGCAAGTATTCAGTGATTGGTGTAATGTTCGTTTTCATAAGTACTTACATAATACGTAAAAGCATAGGTTTTTTTTATATCATCTCTAGATAAACTACACGTACAATATACAAACCTTATACCATAAATATTTAGGCATATTATTAATCTAGTGACGATTGCTGTTAGGACACACAAATTGCATTATTCATGTATACGCATGTTTTGGGCTGCCTAATTTTAGTTTTGCTGTATACTGTTTACACACTGTGTCTACGTTTCTCAGCCAACTCTCCTGTCGCAGATCTGCTGAAAGAAATTACTAAGTAAATGATGAAAGCAGTTCCTCTATCTTTATGTAGTTTACTTTATTATGTATTTAGTGTGTACATAAATAAATATATTACATTTTTTAATATGTATCACATTAAAAAAAATTGCTAATACATTTTTTCTACTGAGTCGGCTGCTTCCTGAGGTGCAACTTCTTAATGCCGGGAACAGAGGGACATTGGATGTGTGTCGGCTGCACCCCCACTGCAAAAAGCTGGAAATAATGGTAATAATTTGTTACTAAGTATTTGATTTATTTAATTCCTACACATCAGGACATCTGCAGCTAATGTTTGTCAGTGACTTTTCTATTTATCGATAGAAAAAAATGACTAACTAATATTCATCATCTGTGGTGAACATGTGCTGTCTACTGCTGTCTATGGGGCTTTCCGATACAAAATAAACTTTTTGTCTGCAGTTTCAGAATAAATAATTGTAAATAAACAAATGAAAGTTTTATCTTAGTACCTACTTTGAATTAGTTTTTCAGTGACAATGGCTAGCACGATATTATAATGGTGAATGTAATAGTAATATGACATAATGTTGGCATGTACCTATTGGTGAAAGTTTTTCTAATTTAAAAATGAACTCTACCTACTCCACAGTTCCTGTGTTACTGTTCATAATTAGGTATATGAATTAGACGATCAGTCAGGTGGTTAGCTTTGCAAGGACGAGTGGTGGTCTGTCAGGTATGCCAAAATAGTACCGACTTGATGATAATAATATGTAACTAATGTAAAAGACGTAGGCATGTCACAGACGTGTGTCATTCAGTAACAAAGGTTGCCTGAAGACAAGGCGGGCGTCGTCACTGACACGTTCCTGACCAATTGGCCGAAGAAGGAAAACTGGAAAAGTATGGGGGAGACCGTGCCCAGCTGTGGGACAACATAGGATAACTTAAAATAAAAACACAAAAGTATAGGCACACAAAAGCAAGTGAATTTTATTAATCTGATATATATTCTATCTTTCAGCAGATGAGCCTTATCGACCCTGCAGTTGCTAAGTCATTAAAGGGACAGAAGACAATAAAAGAATACTGCCTCTATTTGATTTGATCACATCGCTCCCGGCTGTGTCATGCGTGGCGGTCTGAGGCAAGTATTCATTAATTCACACACTATTTTTGATAAACACAATAGGGAACAAATAAATTGGGACACAGACAGGCACGGAGCATGGAATTAAGAAATGTAGAAACTCGTTGTGCTCTAAATATATAGTAATAATATTGGCCCATTCAATTGATTTTATTTGATCAGACGCTGTTCTTAATAAATCATACCGCTATTCTTATTGAAAGTAAGACATTAGCTGCAGATGTCCTGATGTGTAGGAATTAAATAAATCAAATACTTAGTAACAAATTATTACCATTATTTCCAGCTTTTTGCAGTGGGGGTGCAGCCGACACACATCCAATGTCCCTCTGTTCCAGGCATTAAGAAGTTGCACCTCAGGAAGCAGCCGACTCAGTAGAAAAAATATATTAGCAATTTTTTTTAATGTGATACAAATTAAAAAATGTAATATATTTATTTATGTACACACTAAATACATAATAAAGTAAACTACATAAAGATAGAGGAACTGCTTTCATCATTTACTTAGTAATTTCTTTCAGCAGATCTGCGACAGGAGAGTTGGCTGAGAAACGTAGACACAGTGTGTAAACAGTATACAGCAAAACTAAAATTAGGCAGCCCAAAACATGCGTATACATGAATAATGCAATTTGTGTGTCCTAACAGCAATCGTCACTAGATTAATAATATGCCTAAATATTTATGGTATAAGGTTTGTATATTGTACGTGTAGTTTATCTAGAGATGATATAAAAAAAACCTATGCTTTTACGTATTATGTAAGTACTTATGAAAACGAACATTACACCAATCACTGAATACTTGCTTAGCACGATTTCTTATATTATATTGTCTGAAATGTAGGCTGACTAAATTGACTTTTTCGATGTACAAAAACAGTTGGATTTAGACATTAAAATCTCTAACAGCATTAAATAATTAGGAACTAATTATTGTCACTGTACTCGAATACGTACAGGCTTATGTACATTCTACACCAAGGAATATACTACTCTCTATAAACGAGTTGTACATGGTCGTCAATGGCATGAAAGCAAAAAAAAAGTTCACTTGATAACGACTACGACGACACGCATGCGCAGTGCGCTGCGTGAAATATGGATCATTCCGAATTAGGCCATCATCGCCCACAACTCTCACATAAATAATTTGCGTTCCCATTTAGATAAATCACCACTATGGCAGCTGAGAGTCAAAACTATTTCACTTGATTATTTATTCACGGTTAGATTATAGTACTTATTTATTTGTTTGTTTTTTTACACCACGAATTTCTTATCCTTTGGTAAGGTGGCGACTGTAGCCGGAAGCACAATTTCGAAAATGCCACGTTAGTTTAACGAAACCGGTTTGAACTGTCAAAATAACACTCTTGACAACCGTACGGCATGGTAAGATTATGCGGGGAATAATAGGTAATTTATACCATACAGAATAATTGGGGTCAAAGTGTAAGCACGTTGTAATCGATTACAGTGCGATTCGGAATGTTCCATATTTCACTCCACGGTAACCATGGCAACATCACTTCGCGCGCGTCGCTCATTGGCTACGGTTTCGTCGCCACTCGCCAATCATGGGCGACGCGCGCCGCTTGACCGTGCATCATAAATACGGATCTTAGTTATTTAGTATCTATCTACAATAATGTTATATTTGCACGCGTTACAGGTTAAATAAGTAGTATGTAACTAGTTAATACAAAATCTGGTTAATTGTTGAAAACAAAATGCACACAACTGACTTTTTAAATGTACAAACACGGTTGGATTTAGACATAATATCTAAAAGCGTTGAAATAAATAGGAACTAATTTCTGAACTCGATTACGAACAGGCTTACGACCGTGGTCGTCAATTATAGAAATAAATAAATAAAAACTGAATTTAATATTAATGACAGCGCCTAACGCGCAAGCACTTCACGCAATCCACATCAAAATAGTCTACAATGTGATAATGACAGTGACTAACGCGCAAGCGCGGCGTGAAGTGTTCACTTCACTCGATTCACGACATTAAATGTCGTGAATCAGGTGAAGTGAACACTTCACGCAATCCACATCAAAATAATCTTCTATGTGATAATGACAGTGACTAACGCGCAAGCGCGGCGTGAAGTGTTCACTTCACCCGATTCTCGACATTTAATGTTGTGATTCGGGTGAAGTGAACACTTGCGTGACGCGCTCGCGCCTCAGGCTGTATTGACTACCTAGTCAGTCTAGGAAAAAAAGAAAAAAAAAAACAACATTGAGTTTCTGGCTAAGTTTCTGTTTTGCTATTTTATTGTAAAACCCCACGAAATATTAATGTTTTGACCACTAAAATACTAGCTTTGAAAATATATAAAATGATCAATAGACTTAGCATAAAATCTATTATTAAAATCTCGATTATGATTATAAATGTATGCTTGGTCAATCCCTAGTATCATGTGGGATGACACTGACAGCTCACTCCACGCTCACTTCGCCTAAGTTTTCACGGTGAGACGGTTACAGAATCGCACGGCAGTACATAGGACTGAGCGCGAAATGGCGGCTTACGATTTTTGTACGTAAGCTGGTGCGATTTTTGGCACGCGCAGTTGTTGCTCTTGCGTTATCTAGGTGTATCTATATCTGTGATGATACCTAATTGAATGTTTTCTTATAACGTTATCACGTAAAATTATCGTCCGTAAACCGCCTTTACACACAAGCAATTTTTTTTTAACAATTTTACTTTATGAGAACGGAAGTATTTTCACAAAGAATGTTTGTAATTGTAATCCGGGAAAGTTTAATTGAAAAACTACTATTAGTAAGTTGGCTAACATTTTTGCTTCTCTTCAACTTTGTCAAATATAACCTAACCAGCATAGCTATTCACAAACACTCGATACGCTTCCGTATCGTATCGAACATTAATCATTGTTATCGTAGGAGTCTTCTAAACGCTGTTCACAAGTCCAAAACTCGAAAATTTTGTCAGTTTAAATCAAATAGACGCCCGCTATTCCTTCCAACAGCTATTTGCTGTTGAGGGCAAGTCAAATCAGGTTATCGAAATGTCAGGTTTTCAATACGATAGCCTGTCGTATGGTTGTGAATCAGGGCTCTGATATTTTTTTATTGCGAATTGGACCATCTTTTGACATCGATCTCGCCTGTTGGAAAGCGATGGTTGAGGTCTATGATGGTTAAAATGGTCCCTGACAAACATTACTTTGCTTAGAGGAAAAATAATTAAGAGTACGAAATAAAAACCATGTATCGCGTTACCCAGTAAGGTAGTCGCTCCATGTAAAATACTGGTATTCCGCTGCATCGTACCTATTAGACTGGAAGCCGACCCTAACATAGTTGGGAAAAGGCTGGGCAGACGATGATGACTTACCGGCCAAAAATCGACGACGTACCCAAATATTGGTTTGGCAGCTGCCCATAACAAGGGTAGGACGGCCGTGACCATACCCATGACTGATGGGGACACCCCCAATTGACGGCCGAAGACATTGATCTGGGGTAGTATGGGGCCCAGGGCTGGGGAAGAGAGAAAATACATATTATTAGTACAATAAACGAAGTTCTTGACCTCCTGGGCTCGATTACCACGTTGGATGAACTGCTATTGGGTTTTTTCAAAAGTAATTGCTCAGTGAGAGACCAGAAGGTCAATTCTTGTAATTAAAAACGAGATGAGTTTTTTTGGTATAGCACCTAAAGTGTTTAATAAAATTCCTGACGACATAAAAAACATGACATTATACAGGGTGTTACGGAAAGGGTATATCAATACAAACGGGTTGAAGAGTGTATCTGGTCTAGAATCTCTGTACAAAATTTCAGCTCAAAAGCAGTAACTTTGAAAATGCTTAATATTTTTTAATTTCGACATCACGGCGCTGCACTGGCGCGCGGCGGCGTGATGTGCGTGTACTAGGCGCACAGACACACTACAGATAATGGATAATGACCCTCGTAGTGCGGTGACACGTTTGTTATGATTTCAATTTAATAAACTATCGAAATAAAAAAATATTAAGCATTTTCAAAGTTACTGCTTTTGAGCTGAAATTTTGTACAAAGATTCTAGACCAGATAAGTCCAGATACACTCTTCAACCCGTTTGTATTGATATACCCTGTCTGTAACACCCTGTATAAGTTTAAAAAAGCCCTTACTAAATTATTAATTGACAAATGTTATTATACTGTAGACGAATTTTTGAACGACCAATTATTATAATGATGCATTTTTTACCTTTTGATAATAATTACTTTGACTATTATTTTTATTGATTTTATTGTATTTTATGTTTTTTCTTTTATTTCTGTTCATGTATTTATAATCTAATGACTCCTAGTATGTCACTTATAAATTTGTATGTCTCAATTATGACAAAACATAGCGCACCCCCCGATTTATTTATGTAAACACCTATGTTTCACAAATAAACGAATTGATTGATTGATTGATGAGATGAGATAACGACTAGATTTTGAACGTTATCCCTTGGTAAGACTGCTAGTCAGACTTTCGGGCTTCTGACGACCCGTAACTACTGTCAAAGATCCATGAATGGCAGCCGGGACCAACGGCTTAACGTGCTTTCCGAGGCACGGAGTAGTCTTGGTATGTAAAGATGGTCACCCATCCACGGACCAACCGCGGCAGGCGTAGCTTAACCTGATCGATCGAACCGTACGGCTGTTATTTCTTAGCCACAAGACCCTCCCTCGTTCACAGATCTAACAATTCTAATTCTAAGGTTATTAGTAAATTATTAGTATAGATAGATGTACAGTCTCAAATAAAATTTAATTTTATGAATAGAAAACAACAGCACATTTATCGAATTAAATTTCAGTCGACAATATCCATCGGTTTCTTACTAAACTCACAGAATACTTAAAGTACTACGTACAGAAAGGACACTCCCTTCCCCGCACTAACATCAGTTACCGCACCTCACCCCGCACTTCGGCGTATTCGTCGCAGTTCTTTAACAAGAGCGCTCGCAAACACAAGTACCTCACGCACACATTCATACGTATCATCATCATCAGCCTATAATGTTCCCACTGCTGGGACACAGGCCTCCTCTCTGTGAGAGGGAGTGGGCCGTAATCCACCACGCGGGCCCAGTGCGGGTTGGTCCACGCGGGCCCAGTGCGGGTTGGTACGTATACAAACGTCATTTTTTAATTTAGTAGTAGTAGGTAATTATTTTGCGAGCGTTGTATGGAGTTTCCGGGGTGTGCTAAATTTCAACTATATCCGACGACCGCGACCCTGGGCCTGCATACTTATCTCTTTTATTGACTGTACATAAATAAGTAGGTATATTGTCGGTATTATCTATGTGAATGACTGTATATATATAGTTGTTTATAATAAACCAGCTGACCCACAGACACTTTGTACAGACGCGGACGCCAGCACATCAACCTACTACAATCTGTCAAATTTCTTTAATAGATTTTCAACTTTATTACTAGCATAAGGTTCAAAGTTGATTGAGAAATTTTGACAGTTTCGGGTAGGTTAATGTGCTGACGTCTGTACCGTCACAGTTTTTTTTTTTTTTGTTAATTTCTCCCATGTTTTAATAATTATTCTGCTATTCGGGACGAAGACAAATCTAACAAATAAAATATCATTTAAATCGGTCCAGCCGTTCTTGAGTTACAAATGGTGTAACTAACCCAACTTTGTTTTATACACCGTGTTCTTCACGATATCCATAAACTTTGTCAAACGCTTCTATAGCTTTTACAAATTAAATCTAACAGAGGAAGTAGTACTAAAAATGGCTTCGTTACAAAAATATTTGTAATTTCATTTAGTAAAATTTAATTGAGCTATGCAGTAAGGAAGGGTCTTAACTCAGTTTTGACAAGTTGCAGTCCGCCAAATCTTATGAATGAAAATACGTCATCGTCATCGTTGCCAATTCGGATAAACAGGCATGCATATCGGGCGATTTACGTCAAGGTATTTAGTTAGTATGAAAATTAATAAAAAATAAGAATTCATTAATGTGTCCATAATGAAAAATGCTTATTTCCATGGTCTGAACATCTGGTCGAAGTTTATGTTACATATCGTCCGGAACACGGAATATATATGTGTAGATAGATTGAAGATTAATTAAAACATACGACATGTGTAGTGTGCATTCGTGCAATGCATGCGAATGGCAACTGCCTCGCGTCGCTAAAAATAAACCTGGCGGGGTATACAGAATAATAAATTGTCATTTTATAGCGTTCTGAGGGGCTCGAGGCTAAATAATAACAGCCGCACGAATCGGTCGAAGGTTAAGCTACGGTTGCCGCGGTCGGTTTGTGGATGGGTGACCACCCATTACATATCGAGACTCATAGAAATGTCATAATCATAATCAGCCTTTAATGTTCCCACTGCTGGGACACAGGCCTCCTTTCAGTGAGAGGGAGTGGGCTGTAATTCACCACGCGGGCCCAGTGCGGGTTGGCAGTAGGGCATCCAGTATCGGAAGGTTTTCAATTCCGGAGTTAATTTACGATATTGGGCTCCGGGTTCAGTTCCGGAATTCCGGAATTCCGGAACTGGATCCGAAATAATTAAAAAAAAAAAAAACAAAAATACCTTGAGTAACTTTTAATCATTTTTAACATTCGTCTTTAACTCAGTCTTGATACGACATTGCCAATTAACTTTGAGTAAGCCAGTTAACAATATTATTAAAATTAGGAAAGTCTAAACTTTTTAAAAACTTAAAAATTAACAATTTGAGAGCCTTAAAATATTAGTGAAAAATAACATAATTAAATTAACACAAGAAATATCACGCTTTAGAGTAGTTTGGACATTACTAGGTACCGGTAAACTGGGGTTACTTTGATCAATTTTGAACTTTAATTGACTGTAATTTTTGAATGTGTGGTTCTAAAAAAATTATAAAAAAATTTAAGAATCGGTTTTCATAGTTCTCTCTGTAAAAGTAAAAAAAAAAATAAAAAAATCGATTAGTTTTTCAGAAAAAAAAATAAAACAAAGTGATAAAAGTTAAAAATGATTCTGGGGTTACTTTGGAACCCCCCGTTTTTAACATAGAATCTGAAAGTAGCCCCAATAAATCATTTTATCTGGTAAAATCGGTATTGATAAAAAACTTGCCTTGTTTTGCATGACACAACGTGTCATCACCAGCGCACCCGCAAAAAGGATTGTGACAGTTTACCAGTGTAGTCATCCGAAAAAAAATTCTACCAAAAGTTATTCCGTTTTACGCATTTTGCAATTTTATGTCGATAAGAAGTTTCTATCAAATTAACCTCGTGATTCGAAGTAACCCCGGTTTACGGTAGTTAAAATCAAAATATTAAAATGAGCATTTAAGTCTCTCCTCAGATTTATCATGTTTAACAACAATCTTGACATGACAACATAATCAGTTCACAATTCACATCACAATCAATAAAATTAAACAAGTCTAATTAAACTTTTTAAAACAAATCAACAAATTAAGGGCTCAACAGCAAATACTATAACACTCGTCTAGTTAGTACATGATACACGCGCAGGAACAATTGCGCGTAAAACGATGAGTAAAAAATTAAACACATTTTTAAATTAAAAATAATGAATATCGAAATACGATAAATTGAGCCCAATTCCGGAGTTGAAATATCGGAAAAACTATCCGGAATTCCGGAGTTGCGAAATTCCGGAATTCCGGAATGGATGCCCTAGTTGGCAGATGTCGCATGTCTTCGAATTTTTCGGTTCTAGGACATGCCGGTTTCCTCACGATGTTTTCCTTCACCGTTTTGAGAGCAGTGGTGATGAAATAATTTACACAAAGTAAAGCGCCTGTCTGGGTTCGAACCTACGACCTACTCGACTCGTAAGTCGCGGCCGTTACCACTGGGCCACCACTGCTCTCAAAAGAAAAATAGAAATGTGACAATCATATATCTATGTCGAGACTCGTTCACCCGCATAAGCACATGAGTAGACAAACGGAACAGAGGCAAAGCTTCTTAAGAACGTGCAAAATTGTTACCTATTTTGGTAGGGTTGTCACAATAGATT
The DNA here is from genome assembly GCA_947508005.1 of Amphipoea lucens. Lineage (NCBI taxonomy): Eukaryota > Metazoa > Arthropoda > Insecta > Lepidoptera > Noctuidae > Amphipoea > Amphipoea lucens. Next base: position 8,630,145 of record OX382385.1, read on the forward strand.
AAGACAAATTAAACAAAACATTTGTTAAATAGTTTTATTATTCAGTATGATTTACAAATTACTTACTCTAATAATTTTTGTTTTTTAATCATTTATTATTTCTTTTAATTATGTGGTAAATGCTTTGAGCTGAAACAAAAATAAAATGGAAATGCGAACCGAACACTATTATACAAAAGACATAGGTAGACCTATATTTTAAAGATTATTATGTATACCTATTTTTTAAATATTTATTTAATTTCAAGACCTACTAGTAGCGAGAAATAAGTACGATATAGGTATTAATAATAAGTTTCGATTAAAAATGCTTTTTAAACTCGTATTCAAACTTTCATGATCATGCTATTATGGCCGTTAAGGAGTTCCATCGTGAGAATACCTGTCTGCAGCAGCAGTCTATGGTGAAGATCATGTTTAGCAAGCAAAATTAAATTTATATAAAAAGTTTCACTTTCAAGTACATGCTACTAACCGTTAAAGAGTTCCCTCGTAAGGAGACAATGCTGGCTGCAGCAGCAGTTCATGATAAATATCGTGTCGAATTATCAAAATTCATCTATCATAAAAATTTCGTGATCGTGCTACTAACCGTTGAACGAGTTCCCTAGTGAGGAGATAATCCTGGGTGCAGCGTCAGGTTATATCTTATTATTGCATTATTACCGAAGTTACGCAGGTATACAAAATTTCAGCTCAATCAGACATCGGGAAGTGGTTCAAACCTTACTTGCAATATTTAAACTTAACACACATACCTACTACATACCAACCCATCCACGTACCTACAAATATTAGTAAAAACTTGTAATAATAATAAAAAGGTAAAAACACACCGTGTACAACCGTCTTCTTATCAAAAAGGTCCTTACTTGAAAAAGAAGTAATCAAATATTTACCTACCTATTGTACTCCTTGGGATAGTTGCAGTAGGATATATCTTTATTTTTTCTAGTATTATTCATACACACAGTACAATAAACCACCATTATTAACAATAATATACCACGTTTTTACATTAAAATATTCAAACTTGGAACTAACAAAACAAACAACGTGTGTCGCGCTGACCCTGAGATTGTCAACTAGCTGTGCCAGCGTAAACCGGTTTTTTCCAGTCTCGCCGCGTACGTGACAAGCGGCCAGTGGTCACGCACACATGCCCCGCGTGCTTGTAGTAGTGCAACCGATTCGCGCGGTAGTTTGAAGCTTTGTATCTGTTCCGTTTGTCTAATCATGTGGCATAAGTGTCGATCCCGTGGGAATATCAGGATAAAAACTATTCTGTGTGTTATTCTAGCTAAGTATAATATTACTGTAAAGTTTCATCAAAATCTGTTTAGGCTAGGGGCATAGGTACAGGACCTAAGCGCAAAAAACGCAAGTTTTAGAAACAATAAAAGTATATGATCGACTACAGTAAACAAAATCAGAAAAATATATGATATTCTTCAGGATATATGCTAGGTAGATAGTGTGTTAAAAAACATAATACAACTAATTTGATAAGATAGAAAAAAATCACGAAGATGCCTCTAAAAACTTTCTTTTTACAATAAAAACCATAATAATATACATACAATCATTATGATTTTTTGTCAGATTATTCTACAAGCAACATACTTAGTAAAACATTAGTGTTTTAATTTTTTAGTTCAAACAATAGATTGTTTGTAAATAGATAATTGCTTCATATTTTGCAATCAATTACCAATGTTGTGTCATCGCGCTTCTCTTTCTTTTCTATGCAGTTCGACAAAGACCGCGCTTTAGGTCATGTAGTCGCCTTCAGCAGTTTTTGCGTGAAAGAGTAACAAACATCCATCCATCCATCCTCATAAAAATTCGCATTTATAATATTATTAGGATTAATCTGTTTGCAAGATACAATTTGCGTAAATGACGAGCAGAATTTAACGAGAGCCATCGTAAAACTAAGTGCTAATATTTACTATGATTACAAACCTAAACATGCGGGACACTAAACGTCCCCAGACGCCCAGACGTAATAATAATAAAACTTATCTTGTGTCTCGTTCAGAGTCCTTCAAACGATTAAAATATACAGGTAGAAATTGAAAACATGCGACAAATCGAAATGGGAGATTGTACTCATCATTATGAACAACTTTTACTATGGGACCAAACCTGAAATCGCGAAAAACAAAATCAGCTGTTCCCTACAATTATGTTCCCATAACTCGTCAAAATGTAGGACACAGTAGGTTTTTTTCGCGATTTCAGATTTGCTCCCATAGTAAAAGTTGTTCATAATGATGAGTACAATGACCTCTTAAGAGGTCGTTGGTGTTTTTCCAATAACCCTGTATAAAATTCAAAGTCCTGACTGACTGACATATCAACGCACAGCCTAAACCGCTGCTGGTCCTATAGACATGAAATTTGGGTGTGTTCTTTGTGAAGAGTAGGTATCAACTAAGAAAGGGTTATTCGAAATTCCACCCCTAAGAGGGTGAATGGGGGGAGGGTGAAATTTTACGCGGACGAAGTCGCGGTCAGAAGCTAGTATACGTAACGTACAAATAATCATAAAATGAAGACATAAAGATCTCTCTCTTTACCGGAAAACACGGCTAATAAAATCTAACAAAGACTTTAATCTTTACAAAAACACCCACTATCCAAGATGTTATGTAGTTTCAGCCGTTTATAAGCTGTCATAACATTTAGACAATTGTTTGATAACAGTCTGATAAAATGTTAATTACCTGACTTTATTGTACTCTGTTAAAGCCATAATCTATTATCACTTTGATAATGCTCAAATGATAACGAAATGAAATGTTGTGAAGGGCTTGTGGCTAAATAATAAAATAACAGCCGCACGGGTCGATCGATCAGGTTAAGCTACGCTTGCAGCGGTTGGTCCGTGGATGGGTGACCATCTTCATATACTAAGACTCCTTCGTGCCTCGGAAAGCACGTTAGGCCGTTGGTCCCGGCTGTCATTCGTGGATCTTTGAAAGTCTTTACGGGTCGTCAGAAGCCCGAAAGTCTGACAACCTGTCTTACCAAGGGGTATCGTATTAGTCGTATTACCCGGTAACTGGGTTGTGGAGGTCAGATAGGCAGTCGCTCCATGTAAAATACTGGTATTCAGCTGCATCCGGTTAGACTGGAAGCCGACCCCAACATAGTTGGGAAAAGGCTAGGCAGATGATGATGAATGTTCTAATTACACTCCTCAATATCTTATCAGCCTAAAATGTTCCCATTGCTGGGACCCAGGCCTCCTCTTTGTGAGAGAGGGGCAGTAATCCACCACGCGGGCCCAGTGCGGGATGGTGGATGCCACATGTCTTCGAATGAATATATTTAAGTAAGTAGGTACTAGCAGCGCCCCGCGGTTTCATCCACATAAGTTTCCCGTGGGAATATCGGGATAAAAAGTATCCTATGTCCTTTTCCGGGACTCAAACTATCTCTATACCAAATTTCATCTAAATCGGTTCAGCGGTTTAGGCGTGAAAGGATAACATACAGAGCAGACAGACAGACACACTTTCGCATTTATAATAGGCTTATGTTTAACTTATCACCAGATAAAGTAAAATATTATAACATCAAAAAAACACTTTACTGCCAAAAATAGTAAACGATCACCAAAATTAAAGCTCCATTTTGTTGTAAAATACTTAGGTAGGTAAAGGTATTTGTATTTTCATTTGCTCGCTTTTGCATCCTATGATTTCTGTGTAAAGGGTTTCAAGTAACCTAACCAAACCTAACCTCGGGGTACCCAGCTAGAACTATTGTAATTTTAGACTTCATTTTTTGGTGTTCAATATATTTTTTTGGTGATCATTATATTTAACCCCTTTATAATAATTAGTATGGATTTCTCTTTTTATGAGAATGCTAAGAGGAATCTGTTACGCGACTGGATACAATAAGAAATGAGTACATAAGAGGGAGTCTGGAAGTGGCACCGGTAAGGGCCAAAGCACACACGCTACTTTTTGCATCGGCGATCAGCGATTTTGCGGCTGTATCGATGCTGCATCGCGTTTTGGCGACTCTCTGCGTTCGGACGCGGTATCGGAATCGCGCGTTTTAGCGACTGCTCCGATGCTGGCGCACATGCCAAATCGCTGCGACCGGCATCCGAATGTGTGCGGAGTGTAGCGTTCAGCCGCTGTATCGAGCTTCCGAAAAGCGACTGAATCGCAGCGTTTGTGCGGTGTGGAATGCTTGGTCGCTGCATTTAGCTTCTAAAAAGCAGCTGAATCGCCGATCGCCGATGCAAAAAGTAGCGTGTGTGCTTTGGCTCTAACTGAAAAGTTGTGTGGAAATCGATTGTCATGGTAATTCATGGTATGGGCATGTGTTACGGAGAAATGAAGAAAATATCGTGAGGAGAGTTTCGAGTATGAATGTCGATGGCTATAAGAGTAAGGGAAGACCAAAGAAATGATGGATGGACTGTGTGAATGATGATATGGTTAGAAAGGGGGTGACTACCGAGATGACGACTAATAGAGAAGTATGGAAGAATAAAACCCCGTCTACTGAAAAGGATGAAACAAGTACCTTCCCGTGGTCGCATGCTACCATAGCTTTGTATGTTAGTACAGCGGCATGCGACCACGGGAAGGTACTTGTTTCATCCTTTTCAGTAGTCGGGTTTTAGTTTTTAAACTTATTTTTTATTTAATTATTTTGGGGCTTATTTCAGTAATATTTATATTTTTGAAATGTGCTAATTAAGCCCTTTCATTTGATACCCAACTAGGCATGACTAAAAAAAAATTAGGTCATGACTTTATGTCCGCTAGAGGGCGCCATATACAATTTATTGTGACGTCACATAGCCTATAACCAGCGGACGATCAAGACGCTTCCAACGATACCTCATTTGTCCTATTATGACAAGCAGTTTAGAAGTTATGAGGGAACAGATGAACATACATACATACCGGTCAAAAATCATAACCCTCCTCTTTGTTTCTCCGTAGTCGAGTAAAAAGATATGTTGCGCCTACCACAAATAAATTGGAATAAGAGAAGGAGAATTATGACATCTCTGTCAATTGTCATCTCTTATTAATTGCTTTGTAGGCATATCATCTTACACACAGGTGGCACTATTTGAAATACAAGATAGGAAGTGAATACAATTTAAACACCTAATGCAAATACCGTGCCTAGTTTGTTGATTTAAATGTATTAATATACTTAGTTATTTATGCAACTATTGTATAATAAGGGGTATTAAAACACGAATTTGGGTTAATAGTATCACATGAGGGTTTTAATACAGTTGCATACAAGACTTTTGTACACACATGACATGAATCCATACTATACCTACATACTAATTATTATAAATTCGAAAGTAACTCTGTCTGTCTGTTTGTTACCTTTTCACGCCTAAACCACTGAACGGATTTAGATGAAATTTGGCAGAGAGATAGATTGCATTCCGGGGAAGGACATAGGATAGTTTTTATCCCAGAAGGACTACATGATCTAAAGCGCGGTCACTGTCGGACTGCATAGAAAAGAAAGAGAAGCGCGATGACACAACGCTGGTAATTTATTGCAAAATATGAAGCCATTATCTATTTACGAATAATCTATTGTTTGAACTAAAAAATTAAACCACTAGTTTTAGTATGTTGCTTGTAGAATAATCTGACAAAAAATCATAATGATTGTATGTATATTAGTAAATTTTGTATTGTAAAAAGAAAGTTTTTAGAGGTATCTTTCATGATTTTTGTCTTTCGTACCAAATAAGTTGAATTATGTTTTCAACACACTATCTACCTAGCATATATCTTGAAGAATATCATATATTTTTTTGATTTTGTTTACTGTAGTCGATCATATACTTATTGTTTCTAAAACTTCGTTTAGGTCCTGTAAGCCCTTTAAGGGGGTGAAAATGGAAATAACGAAATCTGATTGGTTATTCAAAACACATCTCCTCTCGTCTCCTCTCCTCTCCGCTTTGGTGGATACCGGCGCCCTAATTGCGTAACACACTATCAATCGGAATCAGAATCATTTCGAAGCCAATTGCTAATCCATTGCTTCATAAGTTTGAATGCTCAACACGTAAATAACGCAATGAATGTTGTTGAACTGTCAAAATTCCGATTCCGAGATTCCGATTGATAATTATTATAAGCCTGCACTGTCCCACTGCAGGGCAAAGGCCTCATTCCCTCTTTCCACTTTTCCCGGCCTACTGCGATTGTGGGCCAATACTTTAAGAAGGAGTCCAGCTCATCCCGTCATCTCTTTCTGGGTCTGCCGCGCAGTCGTTTCCTGCCATTGGGGATCCACTGAGTGGTGGCTTTTGCATATTGCTGCTCCGACATGCGACAGATATGGCCAGCCCAGTTCCACTTTAATCCAGCAGCTGTGCGGCCAGCGTCCGCTATTTGTGTTTTGGATTGATAATGTGTTACGCAATTGCCCCGCTGGTGTTACTCCACCTTCACCTTTCATCTTCATAGTCTAGCCTCATTACAGTTGATCGATGAGTCACAGCACAGGGAACGCTGGTTGCTCCACATATCCACGACAGCTATTATGTAATTATTGTTAGGGAGGATATAAGTGTCAAAGGGGCCTTGATTACAGGGTCAGGATCAACTCCGGTCGAATATACTTAGATAAAATATAATATCTCTACTATCACAATTCACACTATCACACTAATCACATCACACTATCACACTAATATTATAATTGTGAAAGTTTGTAAGTGTGTGTGTTTATATGTTTGTTACTTCTTCACGCTCAAACGGCTAGACCAATTTTAATAAAATTTTGTATGGAGGTAGCTGACACCCTGGATTAACATATAGGCTACTTTTTATCCCGATATTCCCACGGGATTGACATTTACGCGGGTGAAACCGCGGGGCGCAGGTAGTATAATATTAAAATCACGTGTTTTATGTATGTTCGTGCACGCTAATCTCTAAAATCACCGAAACGATTTCAATCATCGATATATATGTAATGATTTCAATGAAATTTTGTGAATGTGTATGGTCGGATAGGTGGCGCTCAGTGCGAAGCAGGGGTCGAAGAAAACTGTGGGCATCTTAAAGGTCACAGCACACGTATCAAATCGGAAAGGGATCGGCACCGTATCGCCTTTCGCGTCGCCGTCAAACAGGTGTCAACCTAACGTAAGCACGTAACAAAAGCGGATCAGAAGCTCCGATACGTCGACTCGGCTACGGCTAGGCGACGACGCGCTTACGGCTCGCCGACCGCTGGTTGATGGTGCAGCAGGCAGGCCGGAGGGGTGAGAGGGGCAAGGGTGGACGAAGAGACGTAAGCTCGGGTACGGACTTACGGAGAGACGTAAGCGTGGGGACGACGAGCCGTAAGCCGTATAGTGATGGGTCGTTGAAGGTTTTTCCGTCAACGAAACGTTAACGTTGAATTGCGTTTGTCAACTAGTTGATCAACTAGTTAATTTCGTCAACGAGTTAACGTGTTACGAACGTCAACTTGCATGAACGATAAACGCCTTAACGCTTTTATTAACGTACGCTGTTAATTTACGAACAATTTGAGTCATGACTATCGCGTCGTAGCGGGAGTTTTGTAAATATAAATACAATTTACGTACGTTGAAAATAACAAAACGTTGAGTTCATATTCTCGTTTCGTTAAACGAGTTGAATTCATAAACGTCGTTGTCTCGTACGTAACTCGTTGACGAATTCAACAAGTTGATTTGTTTATGGTCAACGTTAATCCCGTTGAAGAGACATCAACGTTGATTCAACTAGTTCGTTGATTCAACGCCCATCACTAAAGCCGTAACGCACCGCACCGCGGTCCGTGAGCTTGTCCCGAGGCGAGGCGATTACGTTACGATTCCGATTAGTGTGCGTTGCAGTAGGGAGTTTCATACAAAGAATACTGAACGGCTCGAGTTGATACGGTGCCGATCCCCTTTCCGGTTTGATACGTGTGCTTGAACGCTATTGTCACATATAGGTAATTAGGTATGTGACAAACGAAATCTTACCCTTAACGCCAACGTCACAAATATATGACAAAATACACGTCGGTCGTCGTCGTTGGATATCATGAAATAAACAATTTAATCATTACTTTTGTGTGTTTTTATTTATATAATTTAAAAGTTTAAGCTTCCGTCTATATTGTATTGCATGAAACTAATATAAATAAACTACCAATATCGAGAAATTTGTTGTTTTTAGGCAGGCCGCATACGTCCGGTTTCCTGATTCGGAATTCAGTTTCGGAATTCAGATTCAGAGACCCCGAATGCACGCATTTCATACAAAATGTTCTCTCCAGCGCACACGTACTTAAATTTTCCGTTCTGAAACTGAAAATTTAAGAACGTGTGCGCTGGATTCGCGACTATAATAGACATTTACAGAATCATAGTCATTAGAATCATTAATATATCTCTTTAAGTTAGATTTCTACCATAAACACTTTTCCATACGAGATTTGTTCTTAACGGTAGAAATCTAACTTAGAAAGATGTATTGATGATTCTAATTATTATAATTATGTAAATACGTACCTGTTATAGTCGCGAATCATATTTTGATCAAGATACAACCTGACACTGACCTGAAAATTGCAAAAAACGTAAGAAAAATTGAATTTCGCGGGCTACAACTACCCATTCACCTTAAGTAACTCTTTCGAGAATTTGCAAATCGGCCGACGTCTTTCGTAGAACCCTCGGCCTTATTTGTAAATCTAGGTCTAGTCTCTAGTCCGTTGACGTCATGCGGGTCTAATCGCAGACTGTAGTAGTAGGTATACGACAATTTATTGAAGAGGTACTCAATCCTCCTTGACATTGTCGTAGAGGGTTCATCATAGACGTCCCAACAGCTGTTACACGTACGGAAACTCGCGCCATCTTCTCGTGGCATAAGCATAGCATAATCACCTAATAATGATCCCACTGCTGGGACTCACGCAGTGGCGTAACTATAGAGTGGCATTGGGGCAAAATGCCACGGGCTGCCAGCCAGAGGGGGCCCCTGGCCCGAGAGGGCCATGAGCACAGTAGGATCCTAACATAAGTTTACAAAAGCAAACTTTTTTTTGAAAATGTGCAGCAGAGGACATAATTCAGGTTTCGAACATTTTGTACATTTTCCCCATTTTTTTTTTGTATAATTTTTTGGACAGGACCTCATACTCAGCAGTAGCGCTTGCGACTACTAGATCAACGAAGCAGTCAGGTGTTAAATTTTGTAGGGGAAAATATAAAATTTACGCGGAAGAAGTCGCGGGAGAACTGCTAGTAAAAAAAAAACTATAACGTTGGTTGAGCTTCTTTATATTGAGGGAGGGCCCCATCCCTTGAATCTGCCACGGGCCCCAAACGGTATAGTTACGCCACTGGACACAGGCCTCCTTTCGGTGAGAGGGAGTGGGCTGTAATCTACCACGGGCAGTGCGGGTTGGTAGATGTCACATGCAAATATTATGTGCAACGTGCAAGTAATATTATAATTTTACAAACAATAATAATTGAAAAAAAAAATCCAAGACTGCACGACTCATAATGCTCATTTGATCGTAAAAAAAGCCATAGAGCTATACAGGTTGTAATTTTAAGCACTGTTATCCTCTTAAGGGGTCATTGTACTCATCATTATGAACAACTTTTACAAACAAACATGAAATTGAGAAAAAAAAATCAGCAGTTCCCTACATTTTGACGAGTTATCCATACTAATATTATCAATTCGAAAGTAACTCTGTCTGTCTGTCTGTATGTATGTATGTTACCTTTTCATGCCTAAACCACTGAACCGATTTAGATGAAATTTGGTATAGAGATAGTTTGAGTCCCGGGAAAGGACATAGGATACTTTTTATCCCGATATTCCCACAGGATCAAAACTTATGCAGGTGAAACCGCGGGGAACAGCTTGTAAATTAATATCAGCGTAAACTTGTTGATAGGCACTGTTTTCAGCCCAGACAAGTCTCTTTTAATATAACTCAGATAACTCTATTTTATACAAATGATCTTCAATGTCAGATAATAAGAAAAAACAGGTCGAAATTTATACTTTATACCTTATCTTTATCAATAATTCATGTTGATAAAATAAAATACCTCTGCAATTATCAAACAGTCAATTCCCTTTGATAAATTAGGTATATAAATATTCATGAAATGTAAAAATTTGCCAGAACACACTATACCAACAGCTAACTAAAAATAGAATTAATTTAAAAAAATAACTTACCGGCGAAAAAAAAGAAGAAGTGAGCCTTTATGGGCAGAAGCCCTTTGTCTATTTTGAATTTCATTTTTTTTTACCACAACAAATTCACATTCAGCCTAGAAATAATTCACGTTATTTTTTCACCGAGTACAGGTCATTGAACGCGTACGGCATAGATTTTTTCTGTAGGTGAGACAGGTTTTAGCACCAGCAACAACTTTCTACCACTAAGAACTGCACTGAAATAGTTAGGTGTCTAAGCACTGGTATCATTATGCACACAAAGGAATAGTAGACGAATTAAAGATAATACTTGAACTGCTTGATATCGCACGAGACGCGACTAACTTAAAGATAATTTTTGTCTGAATAAACAAACAGTAGATAAACTCGATCATTGTCATAATAAAACTGACGTTTGCTACGTTTTAGACCAGCTGATGGAGTTGCTAGTGTATTGATCTCAAAATTGCTCAGTTGAAAGACTGGATGGACTTTTTATTTTAATTATAACTAGCGACCCGCCCGTGTCCCGGCTTCGTAGAGATGCTTTGTATATGCTTACACATAATATATAATCTATGTCCATCTGGAATAATGTAAATACCTTTCAAATGGTGAAATAATTTTTCAAATTAGTGTGGTTCCGGAGATTACTCTCCACATATACACAAACTCACAAAATGCGCTCTCTCTTTTTAATTTTAGTTTATATAATTCTGTACAATATTTTAAAATATTATAGGTATTCAGAATACCTGAAAATTATGTTGAATAACAATGGGGCACTTAATATCGTGTCCAGTGTGTCCTGTTCTCCAGTTGTCTGCACGTTACAGGAACTGATTGACGCTACTGAAAGTGCCAAACTCGCCAAATTCTCAAGACACGCTAATAAGAAGGTGACAATTTACCAACGTCGAAGGGAATTATTATACGTTGGCAGCATCGAAAAAAGGTGTCATCGTGAGTTGTCAGCTGTCATTCTAATGTCAGGATATTTCATTGTCTGTGGTTTAGTTTTTTTTAATTTTCAGAATTTGAACTCAGAATGTCAATAGTGATGTAGGTAACTCCTGAGTTTAATTCACAATCGAGAGTCTTATTTATTTCTAGAATTCTTGCCCATTTTTGCGCGCAAGCGAATATTGTGTCAAATAAACCGTGCTCAGTTTATAATACCTATTAAATAAAAGTCCGTATTTCCTTATGATGCGTTCCTTTACCGATGTCAGTGATGTCCAAGATAAACTTAGAAAGTAGGGACACATAACCGTCCGGCCACGACTAGCGGTTAGCGGCAACCGGCGTGGCAAGCGGCGCGGTGTCTTTGTCAAATGCACTGCTAGCGTTGTCGCTGCGAGCGGTGCGTCTTGGCATGGTTCATACATTTTCGTATATTTGTTTTTACCGCTCGCCACCCCGCGCTAAGCTGCCACTGATAGCGGCAAGCAGGCCGTATATCAAAAAAGTCACATTAGTACTTGCCCGGATATGACCTCGTGCATGAGAGGCGAGTCCTTAACCAATGGGCAATCACGTGCTCGGTTTAAGTAGTGGAAAATAGAAAATGCAATAAATATAGCAGATCGCAGATACCTAATTATATAAAAACTAATACAATTGAAAGCCCTTATGTGCACCAGTTTTGTTCCATATAAATCGTCTATAGACTTTTTAAATAACTGGGATGCTGTTGAACACCAGCTTAGTCAGTTTAGCTTTCCATAGACTAACAAATTCATTTGAAAATTGAATCGATCGATTTACCAAAGTAGTTACAGTTAGTACTTAGTAACATCACTACCACCCGCGATTTTCAATTGTCTTTTTTCAGTGTTCATTTTCTTTCACCGCAAAACATGGCTGGCCTCCTTAGTTTGTAAATAAATAAAAATATTACCTAACAAAATGGAGGACGAAGAGTTTGTAGGTTGCATCAGTTGCATGAGCACCAACGATTTATGCGACCTATTTGCTGTGTACGCAGAGAACACGGAAACTTATGCGAAAATGTTTGAAACCTGTTTTGATATTAAGGTTATATATGAAGCTTTTTCTTATTATAGTATGTAGTAAATAGATTTAATATCACTTTACTTTCAACCTTACCCGAATGAAAATATTAAAATTATTACGTAGCTCGTAGGAAAGTTGTGGTGAAATACCTATTTGCAATATACTTCTGTTAGACAACAGATCTTTTATCAAAATAATAATAATACTCGGTACTTATTATACCAAGGAATAATAATTATTATTATTTACCTACGTCCATTCATAATATTGTGGTTAATAATTTAGAAATCGTTGCAATATTTACGTTTTCGATTTATAAAATAGCTCGTTAGACTAAACATAGAGGTGCAAATTATTTGATTTTCGAATATCGATATAATAATCGAATTAATTATAAGTATATTTTTGATGCTTTTTGTTACATAGTTACGATATTTTCTTAAAAAATTGCATTCTACAAAAAATGCGGTTGTCTTTTTAAGTCTAGCTACATTAATCACACTAATATTATAAAGGTGAAAGTTTGTGAGTGTGTGTGTGTGTGTTTATGTTTGTTACCTACTTCTTCCCGCTCAAACGGCTGGACCAATTTTGATAAAATTTTGTATGGAGGTAGCTGACACCTTGGATTAACATATAAGCTACTTTTTATCCCGATATTCTCGCGGGATCGACACTTATGCGAGTGGATCTGCGGGGCGCAGCCAGCTCTTTATGAATTAATGTACCTAGAATTAAATAGACAACCGCATTTTTTGTAGAATGCAGTTTTTTTTCACTAAATAACATGTTGAAAATAAATAAACAGGTCTATCCTATTTATTTATTTTCAACAAGCTATTTAGTGGGCTTACTCAAAATTGTGAAGTGGCGATGCTTGGGGGAGGCCTATGTCCAGCAGTGGACGTCTTTCGGCTGATATGATGATTCGAAACGGTTTGTTATCCAAATCGACCTCGATAATTTGACTCATGGCAGGGTTTTAGTAAATGGGACTCCAAAATTGCCCCCATTCTCCCAAACCAGAGGACTTCAGGATTCCAAAATGAAAAACGGTACGGCCAAACGCGTTCCGACCACGCACAGCGTAGGGTTCAGTAGATAATCAATGGTGTGATTTTATCGACCGCAAACCGCAAAAGGTATTTCTCGAAAACACTCGTTACCCGTGGTTCCGGTGGGTCCACCCATTACCTGGTCCATGGATAATTTGAATTACTCGTGATTGCATGGCATTAAGCTATGTAAAATAAAGTTATTTCTGCGGTTGTAACTGAAAAATTATTGACTATATTAGCAGTTTAGAAATGTCATCATCTTTTTAACGCTTTTTAATTATGGGATCCAACGATACCACACGCTTATGCATTGTTTTTTAGGGTTCCGTACCTCAAAAGGAAAAAACGGAACGCTTATAGGGTCACTTTGTTGTCCGTCCGTCCGTCCGTCTGTCTGTCTGTCTGTCAAGACCCTTTTTCTCAGGAACGCGTAGAGGTATCAAGCTGGAATTTATATCAAATACTTAGGTCTACTGTCCCTTAGACCTGTGAAAAAATCAAACTTCTAATAGGCCAGCCCTCTGGTCACGTGAAGAGTCGACTAACCGCTTGGCGATATCTCGAAAATATAACGTAAACTTTATTATGTAGGATTTGAAGTTATTTTTCCATAAACTCATAAATATTTGTTTACATTTTTGGCAAATAAATCGTGAATTCAGATTAAAACGATTCCTATTTGTAGGTCCCAACCCATTTGAAATACATATGCTCAGACTGCGTGGAAAATCTTGAGAAGTCTGTGTACTTCAAAGGCCAGACTACTAAGAGTCTGGCGATACTGCAGAATGTGAAAGGTATATGTCTTTTATTTATTTATCCACTAGCTGCTCCCCGCGGTGTCACCCGCGTAAATGTTGATCCCGTTGGAATATCGGGATAAAAAGTAGCCTATATGTTAATCCAGGGTGTCAGCTACCTCCATACAAAATTTTATCAAAATTGGTCCAGCCGTTTGAGCGTGAAGAAGTAACAAACATATAAACACACACACACAAACTTTCGCCTTTATAATATTAGTGTGATAGTGTTATTTATTTTAGGCATCAGGGCCCATAAAAACACATACAATACAATATTAATATATCTTAAAAATACTATAAGTCAAATACATACAACATTATAATTACACTAAAAACTAACGCACACGAAGTGTCTGCGTCGTGTTTCGCTGACTGGTGTCATGTAGCCGGCCACGAAATCGGCGGTACACAACACCCTTCAGCCAGAACTCTTCCTTGAGGAACTTCTCGAGATGATGTGTCAGAACACGCACCACGAACGACTTGAAGTTCGTGTTGTGACGCGACTCCAACTTCTCGAACCTCAAAGTCCAGTTGGTCTTCACACCCATGTACTCCACGATCTCCTCAACCTTTGTGGAGTGGTGAAGTCTGGACACGTACTATCGCTGACACTCCCGACTAAGTTCATTTTTGCTTGCACTCAAAAAATACAAGCGCTCTCTAGTAAGCGCGCCAAGGTCAAATAGTTCGTCCGTAAAATTCACAAAAGGAGTACACGTGATGCGCCACTAAGCTGCGCAGTGCAGGTTGCAACTAACTGCGATATCGCTTTCCTAATAGGCTAAACTTTAAGGTGGCGTGGCTTGGCGCCGCCACAGGATTTAGGCGAAAAATGTTTTAAGTGATCAGGCGAAAAACGCCGCGATGGCACAGCCCGCGGTTTCGCCCGCGCGCGTGGACGATGAAAAATATCCCACGGGAACGTTGCACCGGGATGTTCATCAGAGGACTCTGGTGGCTGGTGGCTCAATGGTAACGGCCCCGGATTACGAGTTGTAAGGTCGTGGGTTCGAACCTAGCCTTGTGAAAAAAAAAGAGATTTCTGCGCCATAGGCTTCTACTTCGTTCACCTTTTATACCAGTTTCAGTATTTTTGTGCAGACGGTGAAACAAAATCAACCTAGCCTACATAGTAAATTATATATCCCATCTATCCCTTGCAGATGAAGAGTACCTAGACGAGTCCATACTCGAAGAAGCTGAATGCATCACCCCTGATGATGCTAAGAACATGATCGTTATGAAAACTCCATCTGACGGTGATGATGAGGATATGGATGGTAAGAGTTTCCATCAGCGTCCATCAAACTCAAACTCAAAGCCTTTATTTCAATTAAACCATCTACAGGCACTTTTGAATTGTCAAAATTAAATAGTCGGTCAGTTAGTCAGTTGAAACTAGTTGCCCATTCCAAAGCGTAGATCAGATCTCTATGGAGAAGAACGGGCAAGAAACTCCATGGACACTCTTTTAAATCAAGAATATTACAAAATCCTGGGTACATTATTCTTGTTGCTTCTATATGTGAGAACAATGTAAAAAAAACGCAAATGAAGAAACAATTCAAAAAATAAGATTATGCCTTGGCAATTAAGAGATGACCAGTCTCAACCGACGGCGTTCGTTCACGAACATGACGCCTGAATCAGCACCATCTAGCTCAACCATTTCGCTGGGTTCATCATTGCTCTCCGAAGGAGTAGACGTGCAAATTACCCCCACATTTCACCAATATTTGAGTCCCATGTATTAGGGACGAACCTATCACCAAGCTAGGGCGGCCGCGACTTCCCGAGTTGTAGATCTTAAGTTCGAACCCAGACAGGAGCTTTACATAATCAGCCTTTAATGTTCCCACTGCTGGGACACAGGCCTCCTTTCTTTGAGAGGGATTGGGCTGTAATCCACCACGCGGGCCCAGTGCGGGTTGGTGTCACATATCTTCGAAACAGGAGGGCAGGAGCTTTACTTTGTGCAAGTTATTTCATCACCTCCGCTCTCAAAACGGTGAAAGAAAAGATCGTGAGGAAGCCAGCATGTACTAGAACTAAATACTCGAAGACATGTGACATCCACCACCACTGCTCTCAATGTGTGCTTGTCTTTAAAGACCTACTCACCTCTATCTTGCCTGCTCATCCCTATGACCTGCATTGGACTTGAAGATAACATCTCGAGGAAACCAGTATGTCCTAGAACTAAAACTTCAAAGACAAGTTACATCTACCAACCTGCACTGGGCCCTCGTGGTAGATTACGGCCCACTCCCTCTCACGGAGAGAAGACCTGAGTCCCGAACGTGATGGTATGCCACCTTCCATACTAAAATCGGCATTGTCCTGTCTTTATACGTAGAAGATTTAGACGAAGACCATGCAATCCAGGCCTTAGACGAAACAACATGCATTTACTGCGATCTTCAACTCCCAACGGTGGATGACGTGCATGATCATATACGAACGGTTCACGAATTGGAACCCAGAACTGGACTGCCTTTGAGAGAGTGTTCTCTTTGTGGAGTTGCCTTGAGAGATCCTGCTGATCATCATAATAGGTTAGTCACATCAATTAATCTGTCTAGACTTTTCCCAACTATGTTGAGGTCGGCATTCAGTCTAACCAGTGCAGCGGAATACCAGTATTTTACATGGAGCGAATACCTATTTGACAGTGGCGTGCATTGCATATAGGCATATAAGCAGTGCCTACCTCGATATATCAACATAAGCCTGTCAATTACATTTTAGTGTGTGTGCCCCACAATTAAGAAACTCACTAAATTATCATACCAAAATCTTCATACAAACACGCGCGGCAGTAGGCAGTCGCCGGACGGCCTACTCGGCTCCCGTACTATTCGCACATTGTCATTGGTCTTTACTCGTTCAAGTTAATACGACAAAATTAAAAATACGTACGTCTCACGCGGAATACCATGACGTTCGGCCTTCGCAATTTATCACCCGTAAGTAGGCATGCCTACTCAAATAACCACACTTTTGAACTCACTTTTTTTTCTGATTAGTGACCGCGTTTGCCTAGACTAGACCCGGCCTAGTGCCTACCTATTCTGAAAACTAATGCACGCCTTGCTTTTCAGGTGTCATGGCGTCAAATCAGATTCTGATGGCAGGAAATATCCTTGCCATTTCTGTGACAATATTTACATCAGTAAAAAAGCTTGTTTTACGCATCTTCGGATGAAGCATGGATGTAAGTACTAGTATAGTGAAATAATACTTCGCACTCATCATCATCGCTCATCATTTCAGCCGAAAGACGTCCACTACTGGACATAGGCCTCCCCCAAGCTCCGTCACTTCGACCGGTTCTGTGCTTTTCGCATCTATCGGATTTCTGCAGCCTTCATAGGGTCATCGGTCCACCTTGTGGGAGGCCTTCCAACGCTACGTCTTCTGGTACGCGGTCGCCACTCCAGAACCTTTTGGCCCAATTGGCCATCTCTATTTCTTTTTTCCTTTAGCTACTCTCAAACGTTGTTAATTTATTTCATTGTGCCTGTTATAAAAATACATAATAATATACATACACAGCGACAAGAACTTCGTTCTCGGATGTCTCACGACATCTCGGGACACCTTTCGTTTATTTGTTATTTCAAATACATATAGGGTGAAATTATAATCAACGTTATCCTCTTAAGGGGACATTATATACTCATATTGTGAACAACTTTTACCATGGGATCACCAAATCAGAAATTGCAAAAAAAGAATCAGGTGTTCCCTACATTTTGACGAGTTATGCGAACATAAATGTAGGGAACATCAGATTGTTTTTTGAGACAACTCTGTCTGTTGTATTGTATAAGTATTAACATAGATCGTAAGCCACATTGTTACTAACATACTAGTATATAAGTACTATAGAGAATGGGATCTATTCTACTAAATTAAACTCCCTTTAGAGTTTAATATAACCAGCCAGTCCTGTAAAGAGGTGTGGCTTTTCAACCAGCCTTGCTTTACAGCCAGCCTCTACAGTACTAACATAGGATTGTTACCAACATTTTTTATGTATGTATGTCTTTGTCAGTGTGGACCTTTTGTTGTCCGTCAAATAAATAAATTATTATTATAGTAATAGTTGTTCATAATGATGAGTACAAATAACGGTGATTAAAATTTCACCGTGTATAATACGTAACACACTTTAAATTGAAGGAAATTCCAAATCCATTGCTTGATAGGTATGAAAAATTTGTCAGCTCAACAGCGTAAATAACGCAATGAACCTGCCTGAACGTTCAAAATGAAAGGAATTGCGATCAATTGTCATTTTTTGTACGCAATTACCCCGAAGGGTGTTCATTTATTTATCTTTCTTTTAGTGAAACTCTGCAACGAGCAAACGCCAAAATACGTGCCAAGGGAACGTAAGAAGTGCCATATGTGTAACAGGGATTTCAGTCAAAAGCAGATTCTCAACAAGCATTTGTGGAAGGCACATGGATTCGAGGTAATTTCATCATCATCATCATTTCAGCCGAAAGACGTCCACTGCTGGACATAGGCCTCCCCCAAGCACCTCCATTTCGACCGGTTTTGTGCTTCTCGCATCCAACGAGTTCCTGCGGCCTTCACAAGGTCGTCGGTCCACCTTGTGGGAGGCCTTCCAACGCTACGTCTTCCGGTACGCGGTCGCCACTCCAGAACCTTTCGGCCCCATCGGCCATCTGTTCTGCGAGCAATGTGCCCTGCCCGCTGCCACTTAAGTTTGGCAATTCTTCGGGCTATGTCGGTTACCTTGGTTCTCCTGCGGATCTCTTCATTTCTGATTCGATCACGCAGAGAAACTCCAAGCATAGTCCTCTCCATTGCCCTTTGGGTGACTTTCAGCCTTCTAATAAGGCTCATTGTGAGCGACCACGTTTCAGTGCCATATGTCATCACTGGCAACACGCACTGGTCAAAGACTTTTGTCTTGAGACACTGTGGTATGTGGGACGAGAAGATATTGCGTAGCTTCCCGAACGCTGCCCAGCCGAGTCGGTAATTTACTTCAAGTTTATAATAGTATTATCATCCTAGCATAATATTACGTCTGAAACACCCGAAAGGTTAGGTAGAGATGTACCATTTTTGGGATACATGAAGAAGCCTCCCCGTGCAGCGCAGTTTGTTCCGCCAGTTACTCAACTGAACGCTCGGCGCATCCTGGATAGTCACACCCAGCACCTTATTTGACTGTCCAATTCTTCCTTTGCGGTGGTATGGCTAACGCCCGCCTGGTTTGCGACCACCGGAGTCCGGCGTCAAGCGGCCTGCTGTATTTCGTCGATGCGTGGGAGTTCCAGTGCCTTAGGCATCTTCTGGGCACGCTCGTTCCATCACAAGACCTCATCCATCGCTTTCCATCAGGCGTGATCGAGGTCAAAAGCGGGCCCATTCAGCAATAAAAAAAACCTTTAGTAGACCCACATTTCGCCAGTTATGTTTTAAAAGTCCCATATGATGGGGCAAGCCTATTGCCGTCAACCCGGCACGAACCTCCAAGCTGCTACTGAGGAATTCCTGATGGAAGAATTCAAAACACTTTGTCTGACTTGGGAATCCAACCCTCATGCCCAGCAGTAGCGCTTGCGACCACTAGACCAATGAGGGAGTCATCATAATTTCCGTCGAAAGACGTCCCATTGCTGGACAAAGGCCTCTCCAACTTCACGGCCGATCTGATGGCAAGTTGTCAGAAAAAAAGGTTTCCATTTCTACAGCATGACTGACTGAGGGCGACCAAGCATTTTTACGTTAGCGTTATGTTATGACATAATCAGCCTATAATGTTCCCACTGCTGGAGCACAAGGCTCCTCTCTGTGAGAGGGAGTGGGTCGTAATCCACCACGCGGGCACAGTGCAGGTTGGTAGATGTCACACGTCTTCGAGCTTTTTGTTCTAGGACACGCCGGTTCCCTCGCGATGTTTTTCTTCAAGACCGTTTTTTTTTCTTTTACCAGGTGGAAAAACGTAAAGCATTCATTTGCCCGCTTTGCGATGAGAGAGTTAGCTACGGGTCTAATTTTAGTGCTCATCTTTTGCATGCTCATCGCGTCCATGAGCAAGTTGAGCAACTCGAGTTCCACAATATGGATGGTAAGTTATAGCTTTACGGAAATCTTCTGGCGCGTGGCCAAAATCGGTACAAATCGGAACTCAGCAAACGCGGGTGCGGGGCGGGCGCGGCGCGGCTTAATCAAACATAAGAACTTCATTTGATCATCCATAGTGGGCACGTGGTGGGCGCGGGGAGCGCGCGGGCAACTCACGCCATAGCTCGTTCATACAAGTGGCCGCAGTGAGTGCGCGGCGCGGGCGGCCCGCGCGTGGACCGGGGTTCTCAAACTAGTTTGAGCTTTTTAATAGTTAAAATAAGCCTTCTTCATCCATAAATAAATAAATACTTATTATATTTTGACACACTGCAGTCTCTGTCAAAATATAATGTTTATTTATTGTGTCCATGGACACGACAACACTCAGAACAAAGCCGCGCTCGACTGCGGACAGGCTGATCGCGCGCGTTCCCGCACCCGCGCCGCTCCCCGCCCCGCGCTGCCGGTCTGGCCAAGCACCTTTCGTCTAATACCAATGTTTTGCTATCACCAACTCCTCTACCAATGAGGGCTATCGCGTATGAATTCGCCGCTAGAGGCGTTAGTGTAGCGTGAGGTCTCTGAAATGTCAAATGTCACTGTTTGTGGGTGGGCTACGCGGTTTTATTTCTAACTAGCTGCGCCCGCGGTTTTACCCGCATAAGTCTCGATCCCGTGGGAATATCGGAATAAAAAGTACCCTATGTCCTTTTCTGGGACTCAAGCTATCTCTATACCAAATTTCATCTAAATCGGTTCAGCGGTTTGAGCGTGAAGAAGTAACAAACATATAAACACACACACACACACTCACAAACTTTCGCCTTTATAATATTAGTGTGATAAGTGTGATAGTGTGATTAGAATACCTAGGCCGGTATCCCACTGGCGTTTTACGAGCGTTGACGCTTCTCCAACGTCTGCGCAGCGCCAACTTTGTGCAGACGCGACGTTAACGTCGCGTCGTGAGTTTAATCACGCCGTCCCGCTCTGTCTGTGTGGGCGCGGGTGGGAGTTACCACTGAAACTCGCGACGTTAACGTTGTGTCTGCGCAACGTTGAAGAAGCGCCAACGCTCGTAAAACGCCAGTGGGATAGTGGCATGTTGTGAATATTTTGCAATACTTACCTAAAATTAATTATGGCACATATGAGTTACGGGACAATGAATGTCAGTGCTTTAAAAGCGGAGCTAAGGTTGAAAGAACAGTTAATTCAGAGGTTTGTTTGTTTACTGTTTACAAACACACTTGTTGTTTGTTTAAATATGATTTAAATATAAACTTTGTTTTTACGCCCGGCCCCGTAATAACCAAGTTTGAGAACTATTGGTACAGATGCCAGCACATCAAGCTACCCGAAACTGTCAAATTTTCCCAATCAACCTTGAACCTTACGCTGTAGCAATAAAGTTGAAAATCTATTGAAGACATTTGGCAGATTATAGTAGCCTGATGTGGTCTGCTGGCGTCTGTACTTCAGGTATTCCTCTCAAACAAGAACCCTGTAGTATTATATAATTACAGATTTCATGATTTTCAAGAGTGCTATACAAGAGGAAACTAAGTATCGTTTTAGAAAGACTACGGCTAGCAAGCAAACCATTGAGGGAGTCAGGTCCCATTATATGTGCAGTCAATCCGGAGTCTACGTGTACCAGGTGAGAAAGGGGAGGAAAAAACATGACTGTGGGGTCGGGAAACCCCCGGCAGGAACGAAGTTCAAAAAAAAAATCCAAGATGGCAGCTGCGAAAATGACAAAATGACGAAAAATTTGAAAATTTTCGCAACCGGCATTTTGGATTTTCATTTTAACCTCACTATTGGATTCAGCACCCTCGAAAACTATAAAAACTATCTCTCTCTATGTCTTTCTAATTTATACATAATAGTCACAAGTCGCAAGCAGGGGGGCATAACGCCTTTGCGTTACATGACCATCTCTAATAATTTCATCCTTATTGGAACGAAGTGTTTAAGACAGTGAAAGTAACTAAGGCGCGGGCGGGAGACGAGGACGGGATGTAGACGCGGCGTCCCTTTCATGTACTCGTATCTTCATTATTTTTATTTAAAAAAATGTATTTGTCAGCGCCTGCGATTCAGCGCCTAGTATACGCGATTCAGCTCCTAACATACGATTTAGCGCCTAGTATACGCGATTCAGCTCCTAATATACGATTTAGCGCCTAGTATAGGCGATTCGCTCCTAATATACGATTTAGCGCCTAGTATACGCGATTCAGCGCCTAGTATACGCGATTCAGCTCCTAATATACGATTTCGTGCCGAGTATACGCGATTCAGCGCCGAGTATACGTGATTCAGCGCCTAGTATACGCGATTCAGCACACCTGCATAATACGCAAAATAGACGATGTCGCGGGGAACAATTAGTAGGTATAATATTAGTTTTTATCATTCTAGGGGAAGGGCAAACGCCCGGCGCCTGAAAGACAGATATACAAGACAGGCAAAGCGTGTCCCGCGCACATGATTGTAACTGAAACAATGGATCGCGTTCTTGTAACATTCTATAAGACCCATGTAGGGCATGGACGTGAGTATATTATACAAAGTATATCTGGTTAGCGACCACCCTCCCATCGGAGTCCGGCGTCGAGCAGCCTGCTGTGTTTCGTAGATGCGTGGGAGTTCCAGTGCCTTTTTTTTTGGATGGGAAATCATCAAATGACCCCTTCCACTCTGGGTGGAGCGGAAGGGAGTGTCAGACTCTTACTGACTAAAACCTATCCGTGTTCCTTCCTTAGCCCTTTGTGTTCTGGGGTAGCGGTAACCCTTTCGGACAATCCCGCTACACCGGCGAGTTCCAGTGCCTGAGGTATCTTCTGGGCACGCTCGTTCCATCATAGACCTCATCCGGATCGCTTTCAATCAGGCGTGATCGTGGTCAAGAGCGGGCCCATTCAGCAATAAAAAGAATATATAGGTACTTATTTGGCAGAGGGGCTTATGGCTAAGTAGTAACACCCGCACGGTTCGATAGATCAGGTTAAGCTGCACTTGCCGCGGTTGGTCCACGGATGCGTGACCGTCTTTACATACCACCCCCTCCGTGCCTCGGAAAGCACGTTAAGCCGGTGGTCCCGGCTGTCATTCGCGGATCGTGGTATTCTGGAAGAGATTTCTTTAGAAATAAGGATCAACTTTGTAACTATTTTTCTGTTATTTTTTTCTTGTCTGTTTATATGTGTCTGTGTACAGACGCCAGCACATCAAGCTACCTGAAACTGTAAAATTTTCCCAATTAACATTGAACCTTATGCTTTAGCAATAAAGTTGAAAATCTATTAACTTGAAATTTGACAGATTGTAGTAGCTTGATGTGCTGGCCTCTGTACATAAATGATTAAATCGCTCATTCACGCAAAATCCTGCATCTCGCAAGCAGAGTTTACCGCGCAACTTGCATATAGAACGGCCCGACATGAATCATCGGGCTGCAGCCCGCCAGACACGACACCCGTCTGGTCGGAGGATTCTCCCTTTTCTATGGAGGATGAGTGCACTTTACACCCTGTTCCTCATACCTCCATACATCTTATCAGCCTTCATCTTAGTAGTCACCCCTTTTCAAGGCATTTCATCTTTCGTACAACACATCTATCGTTTCTATGGTCTTCTCCGAGTGAGATGTTCTTGTCTTATATATAATAAACATTTTTTCTTTCTTTCTTCTTTCTTTCTTTCTTTCTTATTTTTAGCTTGTCCTTATTTTGAGCCGAGGGAATCAAAGAAAATAAAGACTGAATCTCAAGCGACAGCTTCAATTACAAGTCACGAAGTGTTGAAGGCAGAACTAGAACCAAAAGACGAAGGTAATTAGAAGATTAGTAGTTAGAAGTAGTAGAATTCTTTGTGAAGGAGCTCGTCCGGGAAGTCCTATTATCCTTATTCTCCTGTCAAACGACAAAGAAACTTATTTGACGATGTTTGTTTTGACCGCTTGTCGAATTGTTACACGCGGTACGAGTTGAGAAAATCGACTCGTACTGCATTTCAATCGCAGCTCCATGTAAAATACTAGTAATCAGCTGCATCCGGTTAGACTGGAAGCCGACCCCAACATAGTTGGGAAAAGGCTAGACAGATATATCTCTATTAAGTTTTCATCGAGTAAGGTACCCTAACGACCCTGACGGTCGGGCTGGTCCACAAATTCAAGGTCGCTCAGCGCGCTATGGAGCGAGCTATGCTCGGAGTCTCTTTCAAGGATAAAATCAGGAATTAAATTATCCGGAAAAGAACCGGAATTACCGACATAGCTTGCAGAGTAAGCAAACTGAAGTGGCAGTGGGCTGGCCATGTCTGTCGAAGGACTGATGGCCGGTGGAGCAGACGAGTCCTGGAGTGGAGACCGCGTACCGGCAAGCGTAGTGTGGGACGCCCCCCAGCTAGATGGACGGACGACCTAAAGAAGGTGGCTGGGGTAGACTGGATGCGGAAGGCGGAGGACAGGGTGCTGTGGCGCAGTCTGGGAGAGGCCTATGTCCAGCAGTGGACTGCGATAGGCTGAGTTGATTGATTGACTGAAGGTACCCTAATAAGCCAGTTTTATTGAAGGCGATGCAGTAGAAGAATCTGCATGGATGTGTGACGCTTGTGGCGTATCATTCGGCGATGCTGACAAATTCAGGGACCACGTCGCCACCCACGGCTTAGAACTGTTCCCCTGCCAGTACTGCGATGATGTAAGTAAAATGACGATGATGATGTACGCTACACTCGAAGTCGTGGACGAGTATATTTACCTAGGACAAACTGTCCAGTTAGGTAGGTCCAACTTTGAGAAAGAGGTCAATCGTCTGGGCAGCGTTCGGGAAGCTACGCAATATCTTCTCGTCCCACATACCGCAGTGTCTCAAGACGAAAGTCTTTGACCAGTGCGTATTGCCAGTGATGACATATGGCACTGAAACGTGGTCGCTCACAATGGGTCTTATTAGAAGGCTGAAAGCTACCCAAAGGGCAATGGAGAGGGCTATGCTTGGAGTTTCTCTGCGTGATCGAATCAGAAATGAAGAGATCCGCAGGAGAACCAAGGTAACCGACATAGCCCGAAGTATTGCCAAACTTAAGTGGCAGTGGGCAGGGCACATTGCTCGCAAAACAGATGGCCGATGGGGCCGAAAGGTTCTGGAATGGCGACCACGTACCGGAAGACGTAGCGTTGAAAGGCCTCCCACAAGGTGGACCGACGACCTTGTGAAGGCTGCAGGAACCCGTTGAATGCGAGAAGCACAGAGCCGGTCGAAGTGCAGGTGCTTGGGGGAGGCCTATGTCCAGCAGTGGACGTCTTTCGGCTGAAATGATGATGATGAAGTAAAATGATCATTGTGTAAACCTAGTTTTTTTCCTCCTCCTGCCCTACTGCCTTCAAGTCCTCAGCTGGACTACAAAATTTGTCGGGACGAGGTATTGTCGTATAAGTTCGGCAATTTTTCGGACTATGCCGGTTACCTTGGTTCTCCTGCGGATCTCCCCATTCTGAATTGCTGCAATTTTCTTTTCAGGATTTCCAAAATCTGGATGCCTGGACCCGCCACGTGCGATTGGAACACAATATGGGTAGCTTATTCTAGAAATGTGTACCTACCTTTATTTTAAATGCTAGTAAAACTTGGCAGAACGTAAAGTCATGCAGGAATACATGTGTATTCCTGCATGCAACACAAAAGCGTGCAAGTAGCTAGCATGGCATGTGTCATTCGTCAATCAGAAGTTGTTGTCATGCAAGACGCACAATGTCATGCAAGTTACTTGCAGCCTTTTATGCAAGTTACTGCAAGTAAAGGGCTCAGGGGAAGAACAACTTTTGTCACATTTTTAATTTTTTTTCAACTGGCAATGCAGTCTGTATGGTTATACCTGTCACTATGTTCTGTCAAAAACAACAGGGCAATAACATCCATAGTCTCCGAGCTTTCATGCTTTTAAAATATCGATACAGGGAAAAAACATACAATGTCCGGACCATTCAGGAAAAAAACAACCGTTGTCAGTGGTCAACTGTGACAGCTATACCTACCCCTATCCCCTATACCATTATACCTATTACAGTTAAAGTGCCTTGAGTATAAATGACACTATTTTATTAAGATCTTATCTTTTAATTAGTAATATCTCAGTTTGTTCATTAGGTGACAATTGACAAAAGTGGTTCTTCCCCTGATCCCTGCAAGTGTACCTATGCTTGGCTTTTTACACGTTTAGTCTGTTGTAAGAAAATATAATTATATTTTAGTTTAGTGCAGAAAATGAGTTTATTTTTTAACATTGGAAATGAAGTGTTCAATTTTTTACTACGTATCATTAAATAAATATTTTTTCTACTGTTTACTTTTTTTTATTTATGCCTACACTTTTTTCAGTTACAAGTATTTCGTTATTTTTTAACCGACTGCGCGACAGCAAAGTATGGGAAGTGTTTTTCATGCGTATAGCCTAGGTATCAAATGTATCTTTGTATGTCCTACCCTCGAAGCATCATAACGGCTGATTGGATGGATTTTTGTACAGACGCCAGCACATCAACCTACCCGAAACTGTCACATTTTCCCAATCAATTTTGAACCTTATGCTTTACTGATAAAGTTGCAAATCTATTAAAGAAATTTGACAGATTGTAGTAGGTTGATGTGCTGGCGTCTGTACATAAGGTGTCGACTAATCTAGGTCGCGATTATAAGGTTTTGTTTTTTATAAAATCAAAATCACAAAAATCAAAAGTCATATCAGCACTTTTCAAACGTCAATTGTAAGACAGTCCCCCAAAACGCCCGCCCATCAACATAAAATCAAAATGGCGGATTTTAAACAGCAAAAATTAATGTATTGAAAAAAAAAGAGTGTGCCGCGTGACCATGTTACTTAAGTATATATGTATATAAAACAAAGACTGGTAAGAGCTTGTCCAGAAAGGGCGTATTCGCCGCGATTCTCTCGTGCGTATTACGCGCGACCGTTGCGTCCAGAAGGAGCGTACCGTACCAACGCGCGAGTATTTGGGTTTGAACTTCATTTGTCAGTAGAAAACATGGAGTTGAACGCTCTAGAGTTCGCGCGTTAACTGGGCGCTACAAGGCGTCCCTAGTATCTCGACTCGCGCGCATTACGCGCGAAGCACGCGCGAGTCGAGAGTCTGGCGTAGTGCACGCGATTTACGCGCGTATTTTGAATTCGCGCGATGCTTGTGGGCGCGATGTATTGGTGCCTAGTACCTCAGTAACGCGCGAATGATGTCGCGCGAAACGTTTCACGGCGAATTTGCCCCTTCTGGACAAGGTCTCAGTGAGTACAGGAACGAACGCTTAGTTACACCATTTATAACTCAAGAACAGCTGGACCGATTTTTATGATCTTCGATTTGTTGGATTTGTCTCCGCTCCTTCCTTACAAGTAAGTTGCCATCAAATTTTCGCCGCGATGATATCGCTGTGTGGAGAACTGGAGACACGTTCTAAGAGAGTGTATAGAAATACGTGGCACGACCCGCCGCGCGATTTTCTCGCTCGTGGAGACAGCCCCTTGGGCCTTGATGAGGCAGATATTTAAACACACTAGCCAAAAAGTAAAAAACATAATAAACGTAAAATAACTTTTTAACACGTTCACTGCGGATCACCCAAAATCGGCCCGATACGGTGCTTTGTGTTGGTGCGCACGGTCAAAACTATATCTTTCTCGCTGGTGCGGAACGATTATCTTCGGTATTTGTAGGAGTTCGACAAAGACAAATATAGATTTCGGCTCGTGGTTACAAATGTAGGTATTTGGCGTTAAAACATCGTGGCGGGCCCTTTTCGACCACCATCGCACTGACGGTGAAAAACACCCGCTCCCTGCGGCGGCGGGCCTATTGTGGTATATGACCGATGCCGACCTGTTGCCGCACGGAGCGCGCGCGCACGCTTCGAGCCGCCAGTCAGTGTTGTGCTCTCTACAAGACAGTACCTACGTGTGCGTGTCGTTATTTTATCGACAGGTCAGAAGAATTCTTTCTAAGAGAAGAAATTGTGTACGGTGCTATGAAAAGCTTCGACAGACATTAGAGTGCAAAGAAGCAAAAAAAGAAAGTTAAGAAAATTAAAACATTTTGCAACAAATGCAATCAATCCCTTTGCGTGCAGTGTTATAAAGAAAGACACGTACCAAATTAGTTTACTGTTTCTGTCTGGATTATGTGATTTACTAAATACACACTTTTTTATTTCTTACAATTCTGTTTTATTTTCGATAACCCTATATTTTTGTCTGTCCCATCACTATAAAAAAGTACTTTCTAGTGCGGTATCGGTCGTAATCGGCCTGACACTTTCCTTGGTTGATTTCTCATTTCCTGTTTGGCAGATCCAGGGGCGAAACGAACGTAAAGAAACTGGGTTCAGGATCATTTTAACAG
Organism: Amphipoea lucens; assembly: GCA_947508005.1. Lineage (NCBI taxonomy): Eukaryota > Metazoa > Arthropoda > Insecta > Lepidoptera > Noctuidae > Amphipoea > Amphipoea lucens. The sequence goes on from OX382385.1 coordinate 8,658,790, forward strand.
TATAAAAAAAAACAGTGTACATCATGTATTCGCAAAGTTATAGCGCTTTAATCTATCCTAGTGTTGTCAGGTCAAAAAGGACTGATACGCACTGTCTAAAAGGTCGATGGATGGTGCATTTCGACCGCCACCGCACCAGATGAAAGTTTATGATTTTTTTGCCGCAGCTAAGGTGTTAATAAAAAAGTTTCTATTTAAAAATAATAAACAATACAGCTTACATAAATTATTATAGAACCTAAAAAATCGGTTACAAATGAGGAGGTTAGGAACAAAAGGTGACATTTACGTATCAGCTTCATTTTTTTTTATGTTTTTTTTTCTTACTTGGAAGGATAAATTCTATCATTATCTGCAAGACATTGGTTCTGAAGGTGCTTAATTTCATAGAAAAATCAACTTGAACTACTGCTTTTGAAACAAAAAGTTACATTTTAATTCAATCTCAATAGTGATTTGTACATAATAATCAAAAAGTGTCATTTCCTTTGTAAATATTTCTGAGGCTTTTCGGATCAAAACGGGTACATTATTTCTTAAAAAATAACGATTTGCCCAAAATAAATTATGACGACAGGTCGAATCGATATGTTTAATCGAATAACCTTATTATATGGTGGCAAAATTTTTTTTTACTTTTGTGGTGCGGCGCTCCTTGATGGCGCTGTCTGTCCTGTCAGTTGTCAAACAAAACACTGACAGACAGAGTGACTGGTGACATGACGATTTGGTTGCGCGCCTTTTCGATTTTCTTTCTGTGCAGCAGGATTTATTTATCAAATATTTATTATTTTGTGAATCGGCTTCTCAAAATGGAGGAAGAAGCAGTAGACGTGGCCAGTATCAACCATGGTACACGAAAAAAGAAAAGACAGCAACAACGAAGCAAACAGCAAGTACAAAAAAAATGGATGTGACTGCTTAGAACCTGATTGTGGAGAACTTCATGTATAAGAATTTAAAATAATAATAAACACATTTTTTGTATGGATATTGATTTGTTTTTGTTTCTAATAGTGACATTTTTCAGACAGTAAGTTTCAAAAGGTAACATTTTACAAAACTATTGAATCAAATGGTGACATTTACTTGTGACTTGATCAAAAGGTGACATCTGATTTGTTCTTTATTTAATTTTGTGTAAATTTTAAAACATACATGAAAACTTTTAATACCTTGTAATCTATGTCTTATTAACCCATAATATTAAAAACAAAAAAAAAACAAAACACATAAAGTTCAACAAAAATATTTATTTTCTTAATTTATTCATATAATTAAAAAGTGTAAATGTCACTTTCTGTTCCTAACCTCCTCAAATGTTCTTACACTTAAAAAAGGGAGGGTTTGTGCTAATGACCACATTGTCATGATAGAAGCAAAAACTTACGACTAAACCGAGTATACACGATTCAGCGCCGATGTACGTGGCTCAGCGTCACCAACCGACTGGAGCCGAACCCCCGACCCGAACGTGATGGTTCAATTTGTTCACTGTTTAGAAAGAGCCTCAAGCTTTTAGACGATGGAAAGAGACGACGGAATGACCATAATGCCCTGGAAGTTAGGCAGACCTTTGGTGTGGGATGCAACATGTGTCGACACCCTTGCGCCATCCCATCTTCCCAGCACGGTGGGCTGTGCTGGGGCGGCTGCTGCAGGTGCAGAGAACCTCAAACGGCGAAAATATTGCAACCTGACTGGGAGTTTGGGGTTGAAACACTAGGGCCATGGGGTCCGAGTGCCCACTTGGTTTTTTTGAGATATCGCCAAGCGGTTAGTCGACTCTTCACGTGACCAGAGGGCTGGCATATTTCTTGGCCAAAGAATTAGCATTGCCATACAACGTGGCAATGCTGCCAGCCTTTTGGGCACTGTTCCTGTTGACAGCGATGCGGACGAATTCTTTGATGCCCTATGATTATCTTGTTTATTTTTTCATATAATTGTACATATTATTATAGTTTATATGTTAGCTTATATTATCCAATAAATAAACTTTGAGCTTTTAGGTAAATATTGAATCGGTGGAATCGACGCTGCCATCGTCGTAGTTGTCTTCGTTGTGGTCAATCGTCTCGTTATTTAGACCAAGTTCTGCAATAACTAACTAACTAGCCTGTATTTTCCACATTCCTCTCCCCTTTGCACACAATTCTGTCTCTTGCGAGTCCTTTCGGTAAGAGTCAAGCTCGTCCCGACTTCTTCGTCTCGGCCTGCCGCGCTGGCGTCGTGCGTTTAGTAGGGATTGGCACCAAGTCGGTGGTTCTTTTATCCTAATTGTCATCTGACATGCGGCAGACATGTCCTGCCCAGTACCACTTAATTTTAGCGGCTTTCTGTGTAACTTCTGTGATCTTGGTTTTGGCGGTTTTGAGTTCTGTTATAGCTTCAATATTGTATTTTGTTCTTAGTGCATCTGTACATGTTTGCTCATTAAAGTTGCCAACTGGGCTTAGGGTAGATACTCGGACATACGTTTCCGTGAATCCATCTTAGGTTGGATAAACGGAATAACCTTTAAATTCTCCTTTAAAATGTATAATAAAAACACAAAGTTCATTAATTCATCGTCCATAGCTTCATGCAGTTTCTTTCTGATTTTAAAACTCAGGTAATTGCTAAAATCGTCAGGGTAGCGAGATAACACCCTTTGACCATGTTCGAATAGCAAGTCAAAAATGATTTCTTCATGGCTTTTCACGATGGCTCGCAAATCCTCATCAGTTTTAATTTTATAACCTAGAACGTCACGAACGTTTTCTCGGTGTTTGAATACTGTATTCAAAATGAAATCCCAAATAGATCTTTGCTTATCCTCTCTAGTTTCTGTCTTCAATAAATCACATATGTATTGCACGGCGAAGTATTCCGTGAATGTCATGTGTAAAAATTGTGGTATATCATTTGCTACACTATGTATAAGACCTGTTTTCTCCGTACCTTCCTTAATCTTGTCTATGGTCTCTTTTATTTCGATCAGTTCTTTCTCGCTAAAAATCTGGTAAGCATCTTGATAGAAAACAGCGTAAGCCCCCAATTTGTGATGCTTAGTAAAAAATTCAGCTCGCACGTTCTCATAAATTATCGTATTGTCAGGATTGTACAAATCAATTTTGTTTTTCTCTTGAAAGCGTATCTTTAGTTTTGTTTCTATGAATTTGTCATAGACAGTAAAGGCATTAATCTCGAAATTCCATTGATTCGGTATAATGCTTTCTTCTTTTATTTGATTTTGGAAGTACTCGGCAAAGAGGTAAAGATGCAATGGCGTATCAAAGTCTTCCATAAAAATAACCTCGGGATTACAGTTGCTAAAAAGTGTGTTAAAGGTTTTAACAACTGACTCTGGACAGACGTTAATTTCTTTCCGTAAGTAGCTTAAAAAGCTTAGACAAACGTTCATGAATAGTACCTGATTTTTAATAACATAAGTATCATCATGGACGGTCATAAATTCCATAAAACTGCATATATTATTATACTGCTTATCGCTCAAGTCTTTAAATATAATTTTAGATTTCCAAAAATTCAATAAATATTCATTTTGTTCATTATTAGAAAAACCTTGTATCTCATACGATATTCCAAATAAATTCTCTAGCGTAGATATTATTTTGTCATAAGATCTACTTGTGATGCACATTTTGTGTGTGCGAGGATAGTTTCTGACTGTTTTAAGTAGAGTTAACACTTCATCAGTGTACATCGGACAGATTTCATCGAAGCCATCGAACAAGAATATGAGTTCTTTCCTATTATAATAGTCCAAGAACATTTTAAGTTCGAAAACAGTCCACTGATCGCCGTTACAAGATTTTAGAGTAACGTCACCGTTTACCTCTTCCAGTTCAATCGATAAATCATTTGTTTTTCTCTGCTTCTCAGTCAAAACTTCACATAAATACTTCAAAGTCTCCAAATAATCAATATTTGTTTCATTTTCTTGCCACTTGCTAAATTTTTCTGAGTGAATCAGCAAATTGATTCTCACTATCCATACTTTATGGTTGAGTTCTTTGGTTTTAAGTGATAAGTGAGTGAGTAGAGTTGACTTGCCCATACCGGGTTTAGCTGTTATTAATGCTACGTCGGCTATATCGTTGAGTGTTAGTAAATTATTACCAGTATTGCGAGATGACCTAACATTAGGTCCCGAGCTATTGACACGGATGACGCTCCTGTCGATATACAAATGCTTAACGTTTTCATAATTAGAATTACTGTTTGATGTGCCTAGAACTATCAATTCGTTGTTCATGATTTTGTTTAGCACTTCTCCTTCAACGAATGCCATTGAAGTTTCGTCGATAATTGAGCCTAAGCTAACTTCTACGTCTTGGAACACAACTTTGGCATTTTTTAAGATAATCTTCTGAGATTCTTCACTCATCTGAATCAAGTTGCATTTTTCATCCGTCACTATGTTATTTGCTTTGAAATAAGTCTTTATTTTTTCCACCAAACTCTCTTTTAGAACAAAGATTGTTCGTTTATTTTCGAGAACTTTAGCAATACTTTCCAATCTTTTAATCCAGTTCCTGTTAATGCTATTGCAAACAATAATGATTAGATTTGTTTGATTTGGTTTATTTGTTTCTTTTAATTCTGTGCAGACTGTACTATAGTCTTTTGCTGGTAGTCCTAAAACATATTCTAAATCAAAGACGTAATGGTCAGTTTTTTTTAAAGATTGTACCATTTTTGCAACTGTAAGCGCGCTGCTCTCTGTAACGAAAATTGTGGCTGGAGGCTGATCCGTCAATTTTAAGAAATTTAGGGCTTTTTCATTGAACGTGTAATCTGTATTTTTCTTTATTTTTATCATATACATTTTACTTATGATCGTCAATATAGGTTTGTCTACTATCGCTGCTAAAGCTTCTTCGTAGTATTTGCTTTGTTTTGTTAGATACGATGCTTCTTTTAGCATCCACCATCTTTGTATAAAGTCGTGATATTGTAGGAAGATTGCGTCAGCTGTAACTCGAACATTATTCACGTTAAGACACTGTTGCACTTCTATCTCGTCTTTTAAAAATTTCTCTACATTCTTCTCGTCAGCCTGATTCGTGAAAAATAAAAGTTTCTTCAAGAAATCTTTTGCTAAATCCTCGTCGTCTTCATTTCGTCTAAATGAAAGTTTCGGAAACTTTTTAACTTTCGCTTCGAACTTGTATTCGTGCAAATTCTCAATTCCATTTTGCAATTTCATGAACAGCCTTTTAGAAAGTTCTCCTAGTGACTCCCAGTTTTCTGTGAACTTCATCAATTTTGTATTTTCTTCGGAGACTAATATGTTACCAACAATGCCAGCGATTCCTCCGTTGAGTTTCAGGAGTCCATCTCCCAGAGACTCATCTAAAGTGACGACTTTATCGGCGTTTGATTTGGTGATTAATTCAGAGATTTTCAATTTCAGATGATCCAATCTTCTTTCGGTTTTGCTCTTCTTAATTTTTATTGTTAAATCTTTATTGCCGAACGCAGCTGGTACTTTAAACGAACGTGAAGTTAATATTTCTTTCGCAGCTAGTTCAATTTCGTTTTCATCTAACTTTCTTATTTTGAGTAGCTCATTGCAAAGCGCATTTTTGAATAAAATATCAAATTCTCCGTCGCTTTCAAAGAAATCTTGGCGGAAGCTTGCAAGTCGATGTTCGTCGTCTTCGTTCAGAGATAGAATCTCAGAAACTTCGACAGCTTTTTGTGCGACGAGTACATGGAAGCGTAAAAGTACAGTATCTTTCATTGGCATTATAGAATTATCGTCTTTACAAATAAAGTTTCCCATAAGTTGGGCTAGCTCAGTGACTTGATCCTCTAACATTTTGAAATCCTCGTCATCATCACAGTCAAATTTTAGTTTTGGAAACGTTTTAACTTTAATATGAAACTTATAATCGTGCAAATTTGGGATTGCAGACTGCACCTCAGCGTGCAGCCTTTTAGCAAAATCTTCTAAGTCTCCTTTTTCTGAGAATTTCATGTATTTAGAGTTTTCATCGGGCACTAGAATATTACCAATTGTGCTAGCTAAGCCTTCGTTAAGCTGCAGGAATTCTTTACCTAACGATTCATCTATAGCGATGATGTTTTCCGCTGTTGACGCGTAGATCAAATCCACTATTTTGTTTTTTAATTTGTCTATTACCGACGCAATGAACACTGAAGGTTCAACGTTGTCTTCTTTCCCTCTTATTGTTAAATCTTTATTTCCAAAGGCAGCTGGTACTTTAAAATCTCGCTTCATTAACATATCCTTCGCTGCTAATGTAATAGCTTCATTGACAGTTGATTGTAGAACGTCAACCTTTTCTAGTTGTCGTTTTAAATCATCAGACATCGATTTACTGACGAACTCCAATATCAACTTTTTATCATTAAATGTCACAACATTTCCAATCAGACTGCCGAGTACCGAGATTTCTAACGGTTTGATAAATAGTTTTAACAATAAACTGTTTAGTTCCTCTTCTTTTAATGTCCGCTTTCTTAGCATTTCAATAAACAGCGTATCTTTGAATAATATTATGTAATCGTCATCGTTGTCAAAGAAGTCTGTTTGAAAGGTTGCGACTCTGTGTTCTTGTTCTTCATTTTTACATTTAATGTCCGAAACGTTTAAAACTTTTTGCACTAAAATTAAATGATAAAGTAACACAAGATCGTCATTCATTGACATAATGGGACCGTCATTGTGATCATTATCTTTGTTTTGACATTTGTCACCATCTGTGTCATTATCTTTGGTATTATCAGAGAGAAACTTTGCCAACTGTACAGCAAGCGCAGCGAATTGTTCTTTCATGACGATTTCGCACAAAAACACAATATCTTCATCTTTATGACATGGTTGTAAGCCTTTATCACCCGTACCAATCAAACTATTAAATTTTTCTGCAAAATCACTTTTAAACTCCTTAGTATTAGGATCTGCTTTAGCAGTAGTGTACATAATGAATAGACATTCAATTTCTTGAAAGTTTCCTTTAAAAAGGACATCTTTGTTACTTGGTTTGAACAAGCGTCTTATGCTTAGGTAGCTAGAAAACCATTTAGCTAAGTCATTTTTACTGTTAAGCGTCAGCTGGACTTTGTCTCCCTCTCTGTGCTTCGCCTGTATGAACACTGCTACTGGTTTGTTCCCTCCTTTAATCTTAACTTTGGCTCTAACACAGATATCGTCAAAAGTGCCAATATCAGCGACATTGGTAGCCAAATTATAGTCTTTGATGTTGTCATCGAATTTAGTTCTGAAATGTATTAGACTGATCAACTTTGTCTCGTACAGTTGTCCGCGAATGCCGGACGTTCCGTCACGTTTTTTATACATTTTGTTTTGAAATATGATTTAACTCAAATAAGTGGCTGGCTGCTGCAACTCCGATAATTATCAACGGTACATTAAACTAGTCGTCATATCAATACAATTAAAATAGATGGACAAATTTAAACACAGCGCTCAGTACGTCTAACCAAAGATATCCAAGCAAAAAAAAAACACTGATTAAAGTGATTTTATTTTGACCTAAAACAATAAATTGCCGGCACATTAGTATATTTTCGTTAGCTGATTTTTTTCTTGTAAAGTATCTAATGCGTTTTTTTTAATGTTTTTACCATTGTCCTTATTTTGGTGGTCTGAATGATTTCTAAAAGTTTGTCCACCTATTTTAATGGGACCTTGTACTATGTACGTGGGGCGCATCCTGGATAGTCAGCCCCGCTTCAACCTTGCTTTCTGGCTAACATTGTTTCCACAGCATGAGCATCTCTCATAGTTCTACGAGAGAAGGAACATATAAGATACCAGCGTACTGTGCATACCATTGGCTGTTATTCTTTGTTCTTCTTATATCTTCAGAGAAATGAGTTAGTAGTTGCTCAGCTTCTTCTCGAACAATTTTGATGATCTGCAAATAAAAATATGTTATCTGTAGATAATGAAAGCGGATTCGGTTCGGGGGAAAATTCACAGCAACGCTTTGACTTTACTTTGTTTAGTAAAGTAAGCGTTTCATAACTTTTTATTATAAAGTTCATATTCGTATGAGCAGTGGTGGCCCAGTGGTAACGGCCGCAACTTACGAGTTGTAGATCGTAGGTTCGAACCCAGACTGGCGCTTTATTTTGTGTAATACCACTGCTCTCAAAACGGTGAAGGAAAACATCGTGAGGAAACCTGCATGTCCTAGAACTAAAAATTCGAAGACATACAGTGACATCTACCAACCCGCACTGGGCCCGCGTGGTGGATTACCGCCCACTCCCTCTCTCAGAGAGGAGGCCTGTGTCCCAGCAGTGGGAACATTCTAGGTAGATTATGTATTCGTATGAAACGCTTGCTCACGTTTGCTGACACGAATTTGATTATTATCTATTTGCATTAAAATTAGGTTCACGTTCGTATGAAACGCATACTTTATTTAACAAAGTAAAATCCAAGTGCGGTCTGTGATTGTTGCGTTTAGGCGAATAGGTAATAGGTAATACGGGCTGGTGTCCGCAACTCCACGTCTATGCGCGTATTTTGCGTAGCGTTTAGGCGAAAAAGGACGCTTGATCTAAGCTGCGAAATGCAGGTTGCAACTAATTGCTTTATCGCTTTCCTAATAGACGAAAACTTTAAGAGGACGTGGCTTGGCGCCGCCCCAGGATTTAGGCGAAAACTTTTTTAAGTCGTCAGGCAGAAAAGGCCGTGATGGTACGATCAGACTTAAAAGATGAAATAAAATCGTGAAAACAACTACTATGAATAAAGTGTGCGTGTGCCTACAAAATACACACATCAAAAGTGTCTAGGGATCAAGCATTTTTATGCGGATTTCTTGAGATTGAGATGTGGCTTTGTAATAAATTTATGATTTTATAAATGATATACATTTATAAAATCATAAATTTTTTAGGATCCTTTTTGGTGCATTTCATAATTTGAATCAGGAACTGTGAATCAAATTCGAGTAAAAGATGAAAATCAGCTGTCAATATTTTCCCTATAAAAACATACAACGCATTGAAGACATTATTAGTGCTACTGTTTCCCTACTACTGATTAAAACCAACGTTATTATGGAGCGGCGACGTCATTTAAGCAGGGAAGAAATGCTCAGAGCCGTGGGAATGATAGAAGCTGGTTCCCGGCAACGTACTGTGGCTTTAGCTCTGAATACAAGTCACAGTGTTATCAGTCGACTTTGGACACGTTACCGAAGCACTGGTACCGTGGCTGAACGCCATGGAGGACGGTATCGCTGCACCACACGGAGACAAGACCGATACATTCAAATCTTAACTCGAAGAGCTCCAACAATAACCGCCATGATGTTAGCCGTGAGGCTTCATCACTCTTCAGGGAACTTAATTAGCGACCAAACAGTCAGAAACCGCTTGCATGAAGTGAACCTTCATTCCCGAAGACCGCTACGGGTACCACCTATAGCAATGCACAATCGTAGGATTCGATATCAATGGGCTCTTGAACACAGAAATTGGGCAGAAGAACAATGGCGTTTCGTGTGCTTTTCTGATGAGTCTCGTTTTGGTATGAGACCGGATACAAGACGTATACGGCACTGGAGAACCCCTGGACGCCAACAGCGATTAAAATCCTGCCAGGAAGTCCATCCTTATAGTGGTGGAACCATCATGGTATGGGCGGGTATTTGGATCGGCGGAAGAACTGAGTTGATTTGGATCAGAGGCAACCTCAACGCTCAAATTTATGCTGAGACGATTGTATCAGACGTCATCGTTCCTCTACAAGTGCAAATCGGTCCCTTATTTCAGTTAATGCATGATAATGCACGACCGCACACCGCAAGAGTTGTAAGACAGACTCTCGCCGCAGCTAACATCAATGTCCTGCCCTGGCCTGCTCAGTCGCCAGACTTGAACCCGATTGAGCATGCATGGGATATGCTACAGAGAAGAGCTCTGCCGAATATGGAGGGTATCCAGTCGCAAGAAGACCTTTTTTTGTTGTTGCAACGAACGTCGGCGGCCATTCCACAGCGTGATTTGGATGAACTCATTTTGAGTATGCCAAACCGATGTTCTTGTGTTGTTAGTGTTCGCGGTAGAAACACGGATTATTAATTGTTTAAGTTACCCAATAAAATTTTAAAGAAAACTGTTATTTCAGTCTTTTTTTCGAACTTTTGTGTTAGTGGTTCAAATGTCAAAAATCCCTTTATTAGGAAAATGGCAAAGGACATGTCCAGTTTCTGCCCTCTGGTAATTCTGGTATAGATAAATGTTCATGATTTAAGGTTTTTCAGTAAGATTTAAAAAATTAGATTTAAATTATTATGGATTAAATAATTCAGTATTACTTGCGTAACATATTTCTCAAAAAAACAGTACTCAATCGTAGCTTCCGCGTTGCCATTTTAAACGGGAAGTACTAAAAGTGTTTTTGACGTTCCATTTTATCCCGTAGGTAATTATCTTTAAATAGTGTGAGCAATAATTATAAGCCGCTTATTTTAGATGAAAGGAATATATTAACGTATTTGCGTATATAATACGACAATATTACTAAAATATTTTAGTGTACACATCAAACGTGTTTTTCGTCGGATACCCACTTCCTAACATGAAGGTAAGTATTTATTACTTTTTTGACATGGCATTGACATTTATTTTTTGGTTGTCAATTCCAAGTTGCGTGTATGCGTTCCTTGCTTACTATGCGATTATTTTCTGTTATGGATATTTTCTTTAAACGACCATTGCTATTCTACACGGAGCGACATCATCTAGACACGATGACTATTGCTATACTTATAGGATTCTGCTTTTCTTTTCGATTTGGATATTATGATGAGGCGCATCGCTGTGCTGCGGATTCGCAGACATATCGTGTCAAGGCTGGCGTTACCCCTGCAAGTGAGACTTGCTCGATGGTTATCAAATCAGGTAGGCCTCTATACTACGGCAGTCGCGTAAACCATGCAGGAAAGGCAGTTCATTGAGCAGTTGTGTTATAATTTGAAAAATACAATGACGTCTTATTGTTCCAGCTCCCATTAGATGGATACGCAAGTGTCACGATTGTTATAATTTATTAAATACCAAAGCTGCTGACAATGAGAGCTTACTAGGTCATACAATGGTCTGCCACGTCATGACGCTAGTATGGTATCTTGGCTGGGCAAGGCATCAAAATAACGTGCTAGCACCAGCTACATTTTTGGACAATGTTTTGGTGTCTCTAGAAGACGTTTAATTTTTTTTATCATTTTATTTAAGAATGTATCTACAATAAATTAGTTTGTTTTGCAATAAATACGTACATAGTTTTATTTATTATAATCCCAATTCAGTATCAACAAGTAGCTACACATAAATAATATTATGGGTATTCAAGATAGAAACCAAAATACGGAATTAAAGATGATGCCAATATAATAATTATAATATTGTGACAAACAATAGGTGCTTAACATTTTTGTTACACAAATAGAAATATCCAAAATACTGTAGAATATGATCTCAGACCAACAAAATGTTTCTTAACTTCACAAAGACATACCACCAATTAGTACCTGTATTTGCTCACAGATGTCATTATACTAAACAAAGTTAAGAAAAATCCCTAGCGTATAATCCTTATTTTGACCAGTTTACGCAAGATCCTGACTCCTGAAACTTATTAATTAATAAACTATAAAATACGACGATTATAATAATATAACAATCATTACTGAACATTTTCTTTGACTGCCTAGATATTCGCCCATTGCTCCACCAGACATGTCCTTTCTTTATTAATGCAAAGGTGACTTGGTTTATCGTTACTGTGACAAACGAAAACACTTTATTTGATGAATCCTTAAAGAAAATTTTATTTAATATCAATCAGGAGAAAAGTTATTGCAAAAATATATGTTGATCCCTAGACACTTTTGATGTGTGTAGATAGTCTTAAAAAAAACACACTTTTATTCTTCGTCTTACTATTGATAAGATAAGTAACTTCCACAGGTAGACACCTACCAGTAAATACTGCTATAGGCAGTGCCGGATTAAGACTACTGGATGCCCTAAGGGGGCGTCCATTAATTACGTGAGGTGATTTTGGCGATTTTTTTACCCCCCCCCTTCCCCCTTAGTGAGATATCGTGAGATTTTGCTCGACTCCCTCCCCCTCCCTCTAATCTCACGTGAGATTGTTATAAATGCGTGTTTTCAGTGTAAATACGTTAATATATATTATGCTTCATTGCGTTGGATTTATTAAAAAACAAAACAATTTGTTTAAGGCGACTACACGACCTAAAGCGCGGTCACTGTCGGACTGCATAGAAAAGAAAGAGAAGCGCGATGACACAACCGTGGTAATTTATTGCAAATATGAAGCAATTATCTATTTACAAAAACTCTCAAACACCAAACAAATAAAAACCGTATACTAAAATTCGGGGAATTAAATTGTCTTTTAGATGATGAAAGTTTTATGAAAATACACCCGATAGTGTTTGCGCGATTATCGTTTTTATGTCCGCGGTAGACATTACTTTACAAATTAATCACACTATGTTAAAAAAATATAATTGCAAATATTCACATATCAAATTACGAAGCAAATGGTCTAGTATAACATTTATTTTTTTCAAAGAAATCAGTCCGGTCGATTAGACGTGATGTTGAATTTAAAATCATTAGAAGTCGTATATCTGCGCCTTAATTATTTTTATTTAAGACTAGTTAAGATTAATTCTACCCAGTTTTCTCGCAATTTTACACTGTTTCTTGCAGATAAAAAATTACGTGAGACTTGCCAGGACCTCCCCTCTCCCCCACGTGAGATTGGGTGAGAATCGGCTTGACCCCCTCCCCCCCATAAAAGCCTCACGTAATTAATGGATGCCCCCTAAGCAATCCACGCCTGTGGGCCCCCCTATCCAAAGGTGCCTCGTATTTTTTCTAAATAATCGACGAACGATTTGTATAGATTGGCGCCTGTCTCTAAAGTGACTTTCCGGGTCTTGTAATATCATGCTGACAAACAGCCTTGCCTTTCATGTGCTAGCAAATATGTTTTCGGTGCTGTTTATTATGCCCCCCGAGACGTGATGCCCTAACCGATTGCTTAATTTGCTTATGGGCTAATCCGGAACGGGCTATAGGTAGGTAGGTACTTGTTGCAATAGGGATCGTTAAACTCGTACTTTTTTTTTTTTTTTTAAGTAATGACTCCATCGTTTTAACGATGAAACCTCGTACTTGATTTACTTACGACTTTTGACAATTCCCAGAAAATTGATTCTTCATTAAAGGTTGAAACTATGTACTTAACTGTCCTGTTACATAGACAGACATTATATTATAATCCTTGTCGTTTTATGACGTGCAACTGTGCAAGTGACATTCAGTAGTAAAAGCAATTGCGATTTCCTACCTTTATTATTATTTTTTTTAGACAGTGATAGAAAAACACTTACCTAGGTACACTTGTGTCTTTCAAAAGTCCTTCCGAAATGCCGCCATATTTATTTTATCTTAAAACTAACTTTTTGACATTACCTACACAAATTCTTAGGATATTTATAATAGAACATAATCAATAACAACCTCAAATGTTTAATAATAGTGATGCAATGAGTCAGGCAGTTTGTTTATCTTCGTTTATCAGAAGATATTTTTACCTTGTATTCTTGAAAATAATTGCCAGACTAAAAAATAAACCATTACCTACTTACTATTAAAAAAACTCGATCATTACTTTTTCCAAATTAAATAATATCTATGTATTATATTATTTTAATATAAAATCAAAATATCATACTAGTAACTCCATCTGTGGTTTTTTGTAACGCTAATTAATATATTTTAAACGACTGTTTAGTTGAAAGTTTTTGATCTACAAATTCGTTCACTCTCCTCAAAACTAGTTTGATTTATAATATTTTGTCTCATTTTTCATACTATTTACATTTCAAATTGAATATCAGCTATTTATATTATTGCGAAAACGTATCCGAACGTATCAAGGTCAAAAATCCCTAACAAAATTATTCTGTGTTGCCATTTAATTATTATTATGACAATCGAGAATTTTAAGTTGGCAACTTACCATACCTACTCTAATATTAGCATTACTTTAGGTAAAATACCGCGAAATACGATCAATTTAAATAAAACCTAAGTTCTAAAAATAATCTATCTATAATCAGCTTTAAATAGTTGATAACAAAGTCGCTTTTCGTGTCTGCTGTGTGCGCTTAGTTCTTTTAAACTACACAATGGATATTGATACGGTTTTTCACTATAATTTAGAGAATTTGACGCCACCAAGCAATGAGTAAGTCGATAATCGTAAAACTCAAATTCAGCAGAAATGTTTTTCTGTTTTTACCCGACTACGGCGAAGCAAAAAGGAGGTTATGATTTTGACCGGTATGTATGTATGTTCATCTGTTCCCTCATAACTTCTAAACTATTTGTCATAATTAGACAAATGCGGTATCATTGGAAGCGTCTTGATCGTCCGCTGGTTATAGGCTATGTGACGTCACATTAAGTTGAATATGGCGCCCTCTAGCGGACATAAAGTCATGATCTAAAAAAAAACTTTTTTTATCATGCCGTGTGGGGTATCGAATGAAAGGGCTTAATTAGCACATTTAAAAAATATAAATATTACCCAAATAAGCTCCAAAATAATTAAATACAAAATAAGTTTAAAAACTAAAACCCGACTACTGAAAAGGATGAAACAAGAAAGTACCTTCCCGTGGTCGCATGCCGCTGTACTAACATATTAAATAAGCTATGGTAGCATGCGACCACGGGAAGGTACTTTCTTGTTTCACCCTATTCAGTAGTCGGGTTTTAGTTTTTAAACTTATTTATGATGAATATCTTTTCAACGAGTCGGAGTATGTTGACGTTTCTAAAGGTAAGAGGAGAATCATTCCAGTGCCTCGGGATAGGACAGAATGGCTAACAGGATATCGTGACGGTAGTTATGTCGTGGATGGGTGACCATCCATTCATATCGAAACCCCTCCGTGACTCGGAAATCACGTAAAGCTGTTGATCCCGGCTGTCATTCATCTTTGACAGTCGTTACGGGTCGTCAGAAGCCCGAAAGTCTGACAACCAGTCTCACCAAGGGGTATCGTGTTACCCAGTAACAGGGAGGAGTTCGTTTGGAAGATATGATATGAGCAGCTGGGGTGACGTCTCTCCAGCTTACACACACGTTTTTTTATCGTAGTTTCAAAACTTTTTAACCTTTTGAACGCCATTGTCACATATATGTGACAAACGAAATCTTACCCTGAATGCCAACGTCACAAATATATGACAAAACACACGTCGCACGGGTCGCACCATATTATGAAATAAACAATTTAATCATTACTTTTGTGTGTTTTTATTTATATAATTTAAAAGTTTAAGCTTCCGTCTATATTGTATTGCATGAAAATAATATAAATAAACCACCAATATCGAGAAATTTGTTGTTTTAAGTGTGTGTGCGTTGTTTTGTTAAAGTGGCCTGGCGTCAGGGGTACGTCGATATACGTTTATCTCTGGCGTTCAAAAGGTTAATTATCGTTCAGTTTTTTCCTTCCTTGTGTAGCTATTATGGGTAGTTCTTCAGGGACAAAATTTTCGATGTCTGTGGGTATATTTCTGTAACCAACTAACAAAACGGCATGTAAATTTTTTTTTGTACAGTTTAGCTTTATGCCTTACTAGGACAAATTATATTTTTTAAATAATTGCTGTCTAGGTACAAAATAAAAATATTTGAAGTTTGTTCTTCTGATTCATATAACGCGTCCGTTTGCCATTTTCCGGAACAAAATGGTCGATGTCGCATTTTCCCTTTGATACATCAATATAAATTATAATTATATCGAAAGGAAATGAGTCGTCCTCTTACAAAAAAAATGTGTATTGGTTATAACTACGTTACTTTGTTTATAAATAAGTAAATAAGGAGTGTACAATACTGATTAATGTGGCGTAAGCTTCACTTGACCGTACTTGATTGGGTAATAATAATGAGAGTCTGGCTTCCCGCGCGGGGGGAAGCCAGTCGTGCAACGGACGAGCTAGAAGGTGGAGCTGCGGCTGGTTGGCTTAGATCCCGGTGTTACGAAGGAAAATATCTGATTCACTTGTGTTTGGTTCAGGTGGCATTATGATTACAATGCCTACTTTATAAAATTTATTGTATTGTTTTAACACTTCAATCTGTGTTTCGTGTGATGCTTTTAGGTTATGGAATCGTGTAGAAAAATGACAATAATGAAGTCTGTATGTATCATGAGTTATGCATGATTGTAGGCAAAATTCTGATACAACTGTGCCTGATTCGTATGGTCGAAACCCCCATATGACTAATGAATTAAATTAGATTTCCCCTCTCCAGCACGAAAGGAGTGCTTTTGTTGCATTATAATGTCCAATGTTTGACCGTGTACAAGCAGGGGCGTGCCTTTTACTAAAGCCGAAAAGCCTGGCTTTCAATCAAACGCGAGCCTAATAATAAAAATAAAAAAAATACACAAGTAAACTTATAAAATCATGTCGCAAGAATTGATAAGAATAATAAAAAATAAACTCCGCGCGTCCCGGCCGGGCCGCCCGCGATAGTAAGTACGATGCAAGGTTGCCAGGTTTACATACTCAAAGAATAATTTCAAATTCCGTGCACTTTTCATCACGCGCATCGTTGCCAAACATCTCCAATGCCGCTTAGCGAAAGCGCAACGACAAAAATCGACCCGTCTCGCTCGCACTAGTTGGCTTCAAATCTGGCTTCTAGACCTCTGACTATTTGTATAGAAATTGTTCACGTTGTTGATAACATTAGTATGTACTTATTCCCCAAATTGTACTGATTTTTAAGCCTGGCTTTTGATTTTTTATGAATGAAACGTATAACGACGCGCGTGTGTGTGTAAATAGTAAGATCGCGAGACATTGCGCGAGTCTATTAGTTCAAAGTTTTGATCGGTTACTGGAGCATTTGTTTGGTTTGTTTTTTTTTCATTTTCTGTGAAGTTAAGTGTTGTGTTTAGTTTTTGCGGTAATTACCTTTGTTTTAAAGTGATTAAAAAGTTTCTTGTCATTAAAATGAATTCGGAAACATGCAATTATTGTTCCTTGTGAAGTTGTGATGGATTAAAACGTGTGCAATCGTTACTCGGAAAGGTAAATATTTTGAGTTTTACAGACAAATTGATTTGAGTATTTCTCAGAAATCTAAATCACGTGATAGGCATTTAAGTCGATCAGCATACGATACTCATTGGATTATAGGCTGCTCTCATATCAACAAATTATTCTGTTAGTGTTGCATATTTTTCTCAAAAGAAAATACCGCTTGGAATATCAGGTTACGATGATTTAAATAACTTCGCTGGTGCCAGTAAAAGACATCAGAATTCTCAAAAGCACATCAATGCTGTTGTTTCATTCTGTACTTTTGGTAAAACACGAATCGAAACTTCTTTATCTCGTCAATTATGTGCTTGACGACATTTCTAAATACAATACGCGTGTCGATCACAATCGCGCTGTTTTTCGGCCAGAGGGTCTTAGGGGCGGATTTTAAAGGTTAGTTGATGT
Organism: Amphipoea lucens; assembly: GCA_947508005.1. Lineage (NCBI taxonomy): Eukaryota > Metazoa > Arthropoda > Insecta > Lepidoptera > Noctuidae > Amphipoea > Amphipoea lucens. The sequence goes on from OX382385.1 coordinate 8,676,385, forward strand.
TGTGTGTCATTTCATTTAGCACAACAATAACTTCCTTTCCGAGGTCACGACGAGTCTAAAACCTCATTAAATAGAGGCAATTGCTCAGCGCTTGTATCTTTGCTTCATGTCTTCCGTGTGCTTTGATGTTTGTCATCTGTCTGTGGTAAAGAAGCGAAGAATGAAGAGTTATGGCTGTTCACATTGTGAGTAAGTAAATCAAATTATAAATATTATCAACAATCAACATCGTAAACAATAATGTGTAGTTAGAAATCAATCAATTATTTGTGCGCCATCTAGTGGCCACACGGCCAGATTGTAATATTTTGCAAAGCGACTGTTGCGGGAGAGTGAAATATGAACTAACTCAAAGAGCTCTGTTGTGCCAATAATGTACCTACAATAATAGATGACTCTTATACGTCTATCATATTTTACGCGAAACTGATACTTCGAGAATAAAAAAGTTACGATTTTGTAAAGGATTACCAATACTTACTCTTAATATTTAATTTATATAAGAAACAAATGGTGCTATTAAAAAACATTTATTTTAATAGCTATTAGCAAAAACCTACAATTATGAAATACGAATATTAGTAAGAACTAAAACGACTCGGTCAGTCACAACGTTGACAAGCGATACGGTAGGTTTATTTTTTAAGGCGACTACACGACCTAAAGCGCGGTCACTGTCGGACTGCATAGAAAAGAAAGAGAAGCGCGATGACACAACCGTGGTAATTTATTGCAAATATTAAGCAATTATCTATTTACAAAAACTCTCAAACACCAAACAAATAAAAACCGTATACTAAAATTCGGGGAATTAAATTGTCTTTTAGATGGTGAAAGTTTTATGAAAATACACCCGATAGTGTTTGCGTGATTATCGTTTTTATGTCCGCGGTAGACATTACTTTACAAATTAATTACACTATGTTAAAAAAATATAATTGCAAATATTCACATATCAAATTACGAAGCAAATGGTCTAGTATAACATTTATTTTTTTCAAAGAAATCAGTCCGGTCGATTAGACGTGATGTTGAGTTTAAAATCATTAGAAGTCGTATATCTGCGCCTTAAGTGTATTGGCTTGCCCTAAGTTTGACCCCTAGGCACGCCACTGTGTACAAGTCAGTAGTTCTAGTCTTATTTATTATTATTTATTTAGCCATTACCTTTTGAATAATTAAAAAGTGACAGGAGTGTAAAACTGTTCTAAATATGACACTTTTGATATGTCTTAGTCTTAGTCTTAGTTAAGAATGAATTATTATTGTTTAGAATTATCAATCAAAACTAACGCTGTATTTATTACTTTTTATTTCTGTTTCTGATTCATCTGGGCACAAAATATTCGAACGTCGATATCTTGGAAACTACTTTATAAAAACGAGTCCCTCATACAAACATATGTTATTTGGTATGTCTATTTTCATATGAACATGTGTTACAGAGCTGAAAGTGAAATTAAATTTTGGCCATATGGATCAGTCGAAGAATCAAATTTCGAAGAACTACCCTTATACCTTATTTTTCTGACTATATTCCAAAACCCTAGCCTCACTGGTTTGCCTTGTATTGAATGAGGAAGCTGGCGTGACGTCACTCCAGCTAGCACACACTAAACGACTCATATTGACGAAGTTTTTGTAGCAGCTAAATTAAGAGTGGGAACTTGGATTGCAGCTATTATGCCTTAAATATTGGCATAGGTAGAATTACTCTATCATATATGAGGAAGCTGGAGTTATGCACAAGGGTTGTGGAGGTCAGATAGGCAGTCGCTCCATGTAAAATTCTGGTAGTCAGGTGCTTCCGATGAGACTAGAAGCCGACTCTAACATAGTTGGGAAAATGCTAGAGATTGAAGTGTTATTTATTATTGATGTGTAGGTATATTATAATTGATACCTAAAAATACCATCATATTACAAAACAATGAAATTGAAAATCATAATTGTTAATTTACTTAAATTCATGCCTTTATTAATTTAATTTCGCGGTAGAGGCGTGTCGAATGAAAAGTTTAATAGATATACGAATGATTTGCCCCGGCTTTGGCCAATTTTAGAATAGGATAGAATAGATATTTATTTATTTTGCTTCATAACAAGTAACTAACTATACAGGGTGTTACGGAAAGGGTATATCAATACAAACGGGTTGAAGAGTGTATCTGGTCTAGAATCTCTGTACAAAATTTCAGCTCAAAAGCAGTAACTTTGAAAATGCTTAATATTTTTTTATTTCGATAGTTTATTAAATTGAAATCATAACAAACGTGTCATCGCACTACGAGGGTCATTATCCATTATCTGTAGTGTGTCTTTGCGCCTAGTACACGCACATCACGCCGCCGCGCACCAGTGCAGCGCCGTGATGTCGAAATAAAAAAATATTAAGCATTTTCAAAGTTAATGCTTTTGAGCTGAAATTTTGTACAGAGATTCTAGACCAGATACACTCTTCAACCCGTTTGTAGTGATATGCCCTTTCCGTAACACCCTGTATACACTAGATACTAAAATAAATGACTAACTAACTTACAATACAAAAATATAAAAATAAAAAACAAAGGACACTATATTATTATTACCCATATTTTGCAAATATGGGTAATAATAATATCCTCCCGACCGATTTCGGTCACGATAGCCAATCTCAATGGAGATTATGCCAGATACGCTATTGAAAAATACGCTTAGGGTAGGTAGTAGTAGTTTAGTTGCGCAGTTCACTAGCATTTTGACGTGTGAAACATATGTTTACATTAAAATAAAATAATATACGTTTTTAAGTATTTTGACTTTGTGTAAATTATTTCAACACCCCGTTCACTGCTCTGAAAACATCGAGAGGAAACGTCCTAGAACCAAAAATCCGAAGAGATGTGACATCTAACAACCCGCACTGGGCCCTCGTGGACCACGAGTCGTGGTAGATTACAGCCCACTCCCTCTCACCAAGAGGAGGCCTGTGTCCCAGCAGTGGAAATATTATAGGCTGATTATGCTGACCTCCACAACCCAGTTACTGGGATTACCCAGTAAATGGAATAGACATACGATACCCTTTGGTAAGACTGGTTGTCAGACTTTCGGGCTTCTGACGACCCGTAACGACTGCCAAAGATCCACGAATGACAGCCGGGACCAACGGCTTAACGTGCTTTCCGAGGTACGGAGGGGTCTCGGTATGTAAAGATGGTCACCCATAGACGAAACAACCGCGGCAAGCGTAGCTTAACCTGCACGAATAGCATGACCACCACAGAAACGGGTTCTGTCGCGTTCTGTCTGATTTCTAAAGAAATCTGTCATTTTGTCTATTCAATTATTCTGTCATTTTGTAAGAAAGAAATAGGTAATGTTTATTCGGACACAGTTCGTGAAATACAAAATTAACAAAAAATAAAAATAATGTGTCAAACAACAATAATGTGTGCCTCACGGCTGCGCCAAAAAGAATATGTGTGATGATATGATGCTGTCTATTCTATTATTCTGCCATTTCGTCTATTCTATCTGATGTTTATTCAGTCTGTCATTTCGTCTATTCTAACTTTCATTTTGTCTGTTCTATCTGTCATTTTGTCTATCCTATCTGTCATTTCGTCGATTATATCTGTAATTTTGTCTATCCTCTCTGTTATTTCGTCTATTGTAACTGTCATTTTGTCTATTGTAACTGTCATTTTGTCTATTGTAACTGTCATTTTGTCTATTGTAACTGTCATTTTGTCTATTGTAACTGTCATTTTGTCTATTGTAACTGTCATTTTGTCTATTGTAACTGTCATTTTGTCTATTGTAACTGTCATTTTGTCTATTGTAACTGTCATTTTGTCTATTGTAACTGTCATTTTGTCTATTGTAACTGTCATTTTGTCTATTGTATCTGTCATTTTGTCTATTGTAACTGTCATTTTGTCTATTGTAACTGTCATTTTGTCTGACCGTCATAGAAACAGGTTTTGTCGACGGAAGACGTCGACAAAGCCAGTTCCCATAGTGGTAATGCCACGCATGCTGATCGATCGACTCGTGCGGCTGTTATTACTTAGCCCCGAACCCCACGCCCGCCAACGAACAAACGAACAAAACTAAGATTTTCTAAGTATCTACGTACCTAATTAATTGGACACTACTTATTTATTGCGCGAACGTCGCCTGCAAATACTCGAGTACCAACCATAAGTAGGTGCATAAGGCTTTCGAACAGTACATATTAATTTCTCGGATTAGGTACTTTGAAGAAAGTTTTTTTTTTTGTCTTACAATTTTGAGTTCTTTTCTGATTGTTAAAAGTAAGTATTTTGAGTACATTATCTTTGTACTGCGTAGTAATTGCGCAACATTATACATTATACATGATAGTACGAACTATCACTAGCAATGGGTTTCATTTTGACAGTTCAACAACATTCATTGCGTTATTTACGTTGTTGAGCAGACAAATTTTTCGAACATATGAAGCAATGGATTAGCAATATCCTTCAAAATGATTCAGATTTACGCAATATAGTGTGCTAGTTCCACAGGATCAAACTTAATCTTGTGCTTACCCGGATTGTAACAACCTTGAGTTTCAGAAGCGAGGCCTCAACACGGTGAACCGACCCCTAGATTTTTAATGAAATAATAATGCAGCGAAGATTATTAATAGTGCTTTTTCTGGTATTCGTCACAGGTAATATGATTTTTCATTCACTTGGGTAATGGAGGGCGCAAACGAGCAATTTAATTGCCCAGCAACTTTTTGTCTTTGTCGCTGTCTCCTCGACGACATTTGCACGATGCGCACACGGGACCGACAGCAAACTGTTTTTTGTTTTCGATTGAGTGCTCGTATAAATATAAACACGTTACGACGACGTAACGTGCCACGGCACAGCAACGCGACGTGGAAGTCCACGTCATGGCACGTAAAAATCCACGTCATGAAAATCCACGTCACAACAACGCAACGTGACGCGGCATTGAAGGTGTTTTGTCCCATAGTACGGGACGCTCCTGAACTAGGGTTATTAAGTGATCGACATCAATGTACTCCGTCATCTTTGAATATTGAATAACAAATGCGTCGCAGGAGTGCACCGTGAGATTTTACGTCACGACGACGTGCCGTGCAATGTAGCACGTTGCGTGGTCGTAATGTGATTATTTACGTTGCTCGACGTCGATTTCCGCATCACGGCACCGTGACGTGGACTTCCACCCACGTCACGTTGCCGTGCCATGGCACGTTGCGTCGTCGTAATGTGTTTATGTGTTTGAGCCCTGACGGGCAACTGGCTAGCTGGCAACTTTTTTGTCGCCGTGCGCGCACTTGCATTGCAACCAACAGACGGGCGACAGTTGCGTCCAAACCCGCGGACATTAGTCTCCCAGCTGTCGCGTCGCTACATGCGCGTACTTTCATACAAACCCTTAGACTGGATGCGAGAGACAAATTAGTTGCAGAGACAAAAGTTGCTCTTGGACGCCCTCCCTATGTAGTTTTAAACGAATTTGTTAAACACGATGGCAGAGATATTGAGTGGCTTGTGGCTAAGTAAAAACAGCCCCACGGATCGATCGATCAAGTTAAGCTACGCTTGCCGCGGTTAGTCAGTGGATGGGTGACCATCTTAACATACCAAGACCCCTCCGCGCCTCGAAAAGCACGTTAAGCCGTTGGTCCCGGCTGTCATTCGTGGATCTTTGACAATCGTTACGGGTCGTCAGAAGCCCGAAAGTCTGACAACCAGTCTTACCAAGGGGTATCGTATTACCCAGTAGTATTTGGGTTGTGGAGGTCAGACAGGCAGTCGCTCCATGTAAAATACTGATATTCAGCTGCATCCGGTTAGACTGGAAGCCGACCCAAATGTGATAGTGCGGTCTTTGTCTAACAGTTATTTTAAAGCGTTTATAGCTTGACAATTTTTAAGCTTTTACACTTTTTATAATTGTCTTTGAAGATCTGTGGCATAGCTGCCCGCCATTTTGTTTTTGTTTTCAAAATGGCAGCCACGCATGATACCTACTTATCAGGGTCCCATTAAAATAGATGGACAAATTTTAACACAGCGCTCAGTACGTCTAACCAAAGATATCCAAGCAAAAAAGTGATTTTATTTTGACCTAATATATTAGTGTATTTTCGTTAACTGATTATTTTTCTTGTAAGTATCTAAGTAATGCGTTTTTCTTATATATTTTTTTACTATCGTCCTTATTTTATTAGTCTGAATGATTTCTAAAAGTTTGTCCATCTATTTTAATGTAACTTTATAAATATAAATCGATAGCTGATATCAATACAAACAGAAAACATAATAAGAAAACCGCGTAAAGCGTCACGTTTCTGGGATAATAACGTTCAACGTTGATCACATGTCATCCATATTTAATGAACTTGCTTACATCTTGTTGCATAGATGTGTAGATATACCAGCCAGGCTCCATGTGAAAAAGAAAACCTTCAATCCTCTTTGCAAACAATTTTTTTTTAAGTTTAAAATAAAAAACAAATGTCATCTTTCCAATTACGAGGTATTACTTTAGCCCACATACCGCAGTGTCTCAAGACGAAAGTCTTTGACCAGTGCGTGTTGCCAGTGATGACATATGGCACTGAAACGTGGTCGCTCACAATAGGCCTTATTAGAAGGCTAAAAGTCACCCAAAGGGCAATGTAGAGGGCTATGCTTGGAGTTTACATGCGTGATCGAATCAGAAATGAGGAGATCCGCAGGAGAACAAGGTAACCTACATAGCCCGAAGAATTGCCAAACTTAAGTGGCAGTGGGCAGGGCACATTGCTCGCTGAACAGATGGCCGATGGGGCCGAAAGGTTCTGGAGTCGCGACCGCGTACCGGAAGACATAGCGTTGGAAGGCCCCCACAAGGTGGACCGACGACCTTGTGAAGGCCGCAGGAACTCGTTGGATGCGAGAAGCACAGAACCGGTCGAAGTGGAGGTGCTTGGGGGAGGTCTATGTCCAGCAGTGGCAGTGGCGTGCATTGCATATAGGCATATAAGCAGTGCCTACCTCGATATATCAACATAAGCCTGTCAATTACATTTTAGTGTGTGTGCCCCACAATTAAGAAACTCACTAAATTATCATACCTAACAAAAAACAAAATCTTCGTACAAACACGCGCGGCAGTAGGCAGTCGCCGGACGGCAGGGCCTACTCGGCTCCCGTACTATTCGCACATTGTCATTGGTCTTTACTCGTTCAAAATTAAAAATACGTACGTCTCACGCGTAATACCATGACGTTCGACCTTCGCAATTTATCACCCTTAAGTAGCATGCCTACTCAAATAACCACACATTTAACCTCACTTTTTTTCTGATTAGTGACAGCGTTTGCCTAGACTAGACCCGGCCTAGTGCCAACCTATTCTGAAAACCAATGCACGCTACTGAGCAGTGGACGTCATTCGGTTGAAATGATGATGACTATACTTAGCTAAAAATTCGTTACAGTTATTGAAGCAGCCAGAACTAGAATGCGAAATGCCCTATTTTTGGGAGACAAGTCCTTCGAAGAAACTACAAAAACTACACAGAAGAAGAGCCGTTACCAGCTAGTTATCGACTACTTATTGGAAAGGGAAAAACATGGTACTGCAAACGGACCTAAAAGTTCTGCCTGGTTGGACGGCATCACTAGAGATGGACTATTACGTCAGGAGAGGTACACATACACTACTAGCAAAGGTAGACCGCAATATTATGTAGACAGTGATCCACCCAACAAAGGTGGACCGCTACGTGACAGGTATTAAAACACATAAACTACAAGCAAGGGTAGACCGCAATATTATGTAGACCCAGCAAAGGTAGACCGCCACTTGCACACTTACAAAAAAAAATAGAAATAATTTATTTGCCAAAAATTTAGGTATGCATATAATATGGTTATTTTATGGAGAGACCCGATAAATTTTAACTTACGGCATGCAAAATTGTTTAACATACACGAACAGAAGAGAAAAAAGAAACATAATACAATAAACAATATCTATCAAATTTAACAAAAAGCAAAATTATTATTTACACAAATCACTAACTGTCTATAATACAAAAATGTCAAAAATATAGACATGTCAATAATACAGAGATGTCAATAATAAGAATGTTGACAGTAATACAGTACAATAATTAACTCTTCTTCCATTGCCACTATCTAAATCCCACAGAACAAAAATTACAAAGAAACTTAATTGATGACACCATCGCACATTACCTACCTAAATATAACATCTGCATATATAAATATAACACAGACCGTTAAACAAAGATATACACTATAAAATAACGTTTACAAAAAAGGACAAACACAAAAACGTATTACTAGACGAAAAAAAAAAACAGTGGCACTCCGGGAGTGCCGACAGAAGTGAAAACAAAACACAAATAGAATACTTTGTCAGCACTCACTGACAATTATCAGATATTATACATTAAAACCGAGTACATCCCGAGGACAGCCGAACACATCCGATGCGGTGTCGGTTACGGTAACAGTGGCGCGAATTGAATGGTTTTTTCCCATCTAAAAAAATGCCCAACGTGCCTAAAGAAGTTTTCACTTCAAAAACAACATCTGCCTAAGGTCACCACGTACTTACCACGCAGAGTTAAATAATAAATTGCCCATAGATACTTATATGAAAGAAGGAGATATGCCCGGTAGTTGAAAATGTATCAGAACCCGATGTCGCTAGGTTGGCCCCTCCACCGCGCCACTACTACACATGTAGTTCAGTAAAAGCAATAAACACAAAGGCGCGCACACATTTGCAATTCATAAATCAGAACGTAGTACACAATCAATAATAAACCTTAAATCGTCATACACAGCGTGCATTTACCATGCACCGTACAACTTACTCACACAAAAACATCTGTCGCTATCGTTGTGCTGTGCAAAAGCAATTTATTTTACATATACGCTAGTGATTGACTAAATCGGAAAGTTATCGATACTTCAATTTATTACTGTACAAGAAAAATTTGGGGTCCTGAAAATAAAATAAGATATCAGAAAGTATTATATATTTTAAATAAACAAAATCACGGTCGAAAGCGCACTAGTTCGCGTAGACGGGCCATTTGCCGAATACAAGCCCGCGTTGCTCGTGTCGCGTGGACACAGACACGCCCCCTTGCCACTTCTCCTGTTTTTTACATTTCTATGAAATTGCCTAATGACATTAAAGAGATCACCCTAATTGCGTATCACACTATCAATCGGAATCTGAATCATTTTGAAACAAATTGCTAATCCATTGCTTCAGAAGTTCGAAAAATTTGTCTGCTCAACACGTAAATAACGCAATGAATGTTGTTGAACTGTCAAAATGAAACCGATCCCGATTGATAGTGTGTTACGCAATTGCCCCGCAGTCCTTTACTCTACTTTTTGAAGTAGAGAAAAAGACTGGATCTCATTAATTTCTCTCGATTTTAAATCAATCACCTATGTATTTATAAGTTGAGTATTATTTCTTTGATTTATTAATTTACTTCTACAACATTAAATTATTACTTATTTAAATACATAAAAACATTTAGGCACTAAACTATATTATCATTTCGAAACATTAACAAACTAAGCTTCTGCCCGCGACTTCGTCCGCGTGAAATTTCACCCTCCCCCGATTCACCCTCTTAGAGGTGGAATTTCGAAAAACCCTTTCTTAGTGGATACCTACTCTTTACAAAGAACACACCCTCCAAATTTCATGTCTCTATGACCAGCGGTTTAGGCTGTGCGTTGATATATCAGTCAGTCAGGACTTTGAATTTTATACAGGGTCCCATTAAAATAGATGGACAAATTTTAACACACCGCTCAGTACGTCTAACCAAAGATATCCAAGCAAAAAAAACACTGACTAAAGTGATTTTATTTTGACCTAAAATAATAAACATTAGTATATTTTCGTTAACTGATTATTTTTCTTGTAAGTATCTAATGCGTTTTTCTTAAATAGTTTTTTTACCATCATCCTATTTTGGTGGTCTGAATGATTTCTAAAAGTTTGTCCATCTATTTTAATGGGACCTTACATAGTTTATTCACGAGTACCGTTCTTTATAAGTTTGTGTATCGAGTCTTGTTTCCATGATGATTCGTTTGAGAAATAAATGTCTTAAACCGTACATACTCGACCACTATCAAGGGTTGACCGCAATATGTAGACAGCGATCCGCCCAGCGACGGTAGACCGCCACACGACAAGTACACATACACTATAAATTCAAATTCTTTCTTGCATTCATGTGTACATTAAGTTGTTACAATATAAATAAGTTCCAACATGAAACCCGGTTAGGGCACGGCAACATAATAATAATTATTATTTTAACATAATAATACTACAGACTATACTTAATAAAATATGTAATTATTTATCATATTTACTATATTTTTGTTCTAGATATTCTACTACTAGCAAGGGTAGACCTCAATATGTAGACAGCGATCCACTCAGCGACGGTAGACCGCCACACGACAAGTACACATACACTACCAGCAAGGGTAGACCGCAATATGTAGACAGCGATCCGCCCAGCGACGGTAGACCGCCACACGACAAGTACACATACACTACCAGCAAGGGTAGACCGCAATATGTAGACAGCGATCCGCCCAGCGACGGTAGACCGCCACACGACAAGTACACATACACTACCAGCAAGGGTAGACCGCAATATGTAGACAGCGATCCGCCCAGCGACGGTAGACCGCCACACGACAAGTACACATACACTACCAGCAAGGGTAGACCGCAATATGTAGACAGCGATCCGCCCAGCGACGGTAGACCGCCACACGACAAGTACACATACACTACCAGCAAGGGTAGACCGCAATATGTAGACAGCGATCCGCCCAGCGACGGTAGACCGCCACACGACAAGTACACATACACTACTAGCAAGGGTAGACCGCAATATGTAGACAGCGATCCACCCAGCGACGGTAGACCGCCACGCGACAGGTACACATACACTACTAGCAAGGGTAGACCGCAATATGTAGACAGCGATCCGCCCAGCGACGGTAGACCGCCACACGACAAGTACATATACACTACTAGCAAGGGTAGACCGCAATATGTAGACAGCGATCCGCCCAGCGACGGTAGACGGTCACACGACAAGTACACATGCACTACTAGCAAGGGTAGACCGCAATATGTAGACAGCGATCCGCCCAGCGACGGTAGACCACCACGCGACAAGTAGACATACACTACTAGCAAGGGTAGACCGTAGAACCACCAGGATAGAGATCATAGAGCTTAAAAGGTTTTTTGTTTACTAACTGTAGCTATATAATATGGACTAGGTACGTCTTAAATAAATGTCTTATTATTGTTATAATTAGTTTTGACCGCCACGCCTGGTCTAGTCTATACTTCTTTTGCTATTGTGTAAAATCGGATTAATTTGTTTAAAACTTTCTATTTTTCCATAGCTATCTGTTTTTTTACATTTCTATGTATTTTTCAAGTTTGATGTACGTCTCGAGCGGGTGCGGGGTTGAGGCGCCATCTTGACAGATTGCGCGCATGCGTGGGGCTCGTTGACAGAGCGGGAATATTTGACGTTTTAGAAAATCGAGTTGAATTGTCTTATTTTTTTTTAAAAGGTGTATTGTTTTTGGTGTCGAGAACCCGCTGCTCGGACATAGGTTACGTTGGTTTGATTAACGTTTTAATTCATATAATGTAATTGCAAAGTTCAGTGACTCTAATTATTGTAAAACTTTTCATTAAATTGTATGTAAACGTAACAATGAATACTTTTTTTGTTCTCGTATTTTACCCCGATGACGCCCACTAAACCCGTGACCAGACTACCATAGAGTAAGTAATGTTCATTATATGCAGACCACTAATGACAATGTCGAGGTGAATAGTGCTTGTCCGAGATAATACATAGACGATAATAAGATAGGCTGAGTTGATTGATTGATTGATTGGACTTTCCATTAGTCCGTTAAAATGCCAAAAGGACACCGCTCCGCTCCGAAAAAACGCGTTCTTAACTCTATTTTGATTTGAAATTGATCTCTAAATATTACAAACCCTAATGACACACCCTTTTTTATAATTTTTTCGTGTCCTGCCTGAACTTCTACAGCCCAAACCAACATTAAAGGTATTTTTAGCAAATATTGGGGTAGCTTGTTATAAAAGGTTATACCAAGCCCAACAAATGAACCTTATGAAGCCGGTGAAATGGGATCACGTAGTTTGCCCTTATTTCTAATGTTAACATTGTGAATATCACTGTTTTTAGTATATACCTATATATATTGCCTAATATAGTATATCATGATGTTGGCTAAGATGATTTACGTCATCAAAATCGTGTCTATTCCTGTCTACTTTAAAAATAAGAAAATTGTCATAGCTGCAAACAGTACAACGTCACAGATACCTTTTAAATATAATGGTAAGTCATTGATATACACTAAGAACAAGAATGGACCCAGTGTTTAGTCTTGCGGTACACCTAACTGAACTGGTAGCCCGGAAGATTTCACACCATTAAACATTTACACATTGCAACATATTATGTATATAAGAATTTACTACGTTGAGAGTTTCGTTTTGGACACCGTAAGGACGTAGTTTACGAAAAAGCGTGGCATGGTGCACGCAATCAAAGGCTTTGGAGAGATCACAGAAAGCTCCTATAGTATTTTGCGAGTTCTCCCCTGCGTTAAATATGTTTTAGCCGAGCAACACCCTCATCTGTAGTCGAACGACCTTTGTTTGGCATATCGAGGGTATAGTGCTCAAACCCAATAAGTACGAAATTCGAAACGGCGAAAAAAATTAAGAAACGGCTAAACGTGGTGACTTTATTGGGTTATTACCTTAAGTAATTATCTTTCTGCTGCGAATTCCACTTATTGGATTAGACCACTGGAAAGAGCGTCAAAAATGCATTAAGATGTACTAATAAACCGATTTTTCATTTTTTGACACTTATTGGGTTTGAACACTATACCCTCGATATTGTTAATGAACAATATGCCTTAACAAAAGGTCATTCGAGTACAGATCAGTGTTATGAAGGTGGCTATTTGAATTAAATGTCTTAGCAACTGCTTGTCACCTGCGTAACTGGTTGAAGGGGATGAGCAGGATAGGTTGGTCCACAGACTGAATCGGAACATATACGCCCGTATCTTTTGATTTCGTTGACTTAGAAGTTTGATTTATTGACTGCTTCAAGGGACTGCAGCCCTGAGTATTTGATATTAATTTCACTTGAAAACTTCACGCGTTCCGGAGAAAAAGGGTCTTCAGACGGACAACGAAACGATCTTATATTTTTTTTGTAAACGGTGGCTTTATACAGTGTAATTTTTTTTCACAAATTAGTCTCCTCGTGGGAAGGTTTGTCCTCCTTGTAAAATATGGTCCGAAGATACAAGTTTGAGAAATCTCAGAATGACGTCTGGCAGATAATTAATACGAAAAACATAATATAAAACGTTTATTTTCTCTACACAAGTTATGACCTTAATGCTAGAGTTTGACAGTAGTGCAGAACAAGGAGCTAACTTTGTAAGAGACTGGAGCCTCAGATAGGTTTATATAAAAACCTATATTAAAGTGCGTTTCAACAAATACTTCCTATGTTATAATGTTGGCTCCCCTGTCGTCCGCTAGGAGTATATGTGTTTCGTGCCCATGTCTGTCAAGATAGTACCTAGATATGGGAAGATGATTCTGCGGATTTTTTTAAGATTTGTAAGGTTTCCGTATTAGTATCATGCCCAAAACATTAAGGAGTGGTGAAGAATAAGCAGTGGTATACATTGCTGCCAACATAACGGCAAAGGAAGTACTTATTTGTTGAAACGCACTCTACAGGTCACCTCCCGCGGCTAGATGCTTATTTGGATACACGACATAAAACAATGCAGGATACTTAACTATAAATTAAAAAACATACTTAATATTATAAAATTTAGTAACAAATATATTTAAAAAAATAAAAACAGCAATAAAAAAAAATCTTAACTTGGCTCGCGAGGTTGTCGACATGTGGGATGTGGACTCAGAGATTATTGTGCCGATAGTCGTGATAGCCAATGGCTTAATAGCCAACACCTGAGGAGGCACTCGTTGGGCAGCTGGATCAAGGGCTTGATACAGAAAGCGGTACTTCTGGACACGGCCCGCATTGTCAGGAGGTTCCTCTCTCTGGAGCCCTGACCGCCGGTAGCTTGGACCCTGTTTCCGATACCGGTGGGCTACTATTTTTTATATATATTTTTTTTTTATATCCTAATATTTAAAAATATAATTTATATTTATATTGTATACTTATAATGAAATAAGAACCCGAAGAATTGCCAAACTTAAGTGGCAGTGGGCAGGGCACATTGCTCGCAGAACAGATGGCCGATGGGGCCGAAAGGTTCTGGAGAGGCGACCGCGTACCGGAAGGCGTAGCGTTGGAAGGCCTCCCACAAGGTGGACCGACGACCTTGTGAAGGCCGCAGGAACTCGTTGGATGCGAGAAGCACAAAACCAGTCGAAGTGGAGGTGCTTGGGGGAGGCCTATGTCCAGCAGTGGACGTCTTTCGGCTGAAACGATGATGATGATGATGATGAATGAAATAAAGGTAATAAAAAAAACGTTTAAATATTGCGTGCTCTTTTCATTATATGTTGTATCGTATTGAGTAATTTTTCTTCAAGCATTTTCTTCACACTAAAAGTCGCGTTATACTGAGGAAGAGCATTCTTCTTTTTGTCGACTTTATAAAATAATATATCGTTCTCATTCAGACGATATTTTCTATCGTTGAAAGTTTCTGTAGTATTCTCACGACTGTCTGGTGTTAGCCGTTTCGTATTTGTGGGGACAGCTGTAATAAAAATTTATGTAATTACTTATATAACATAAACACCACGCCCCGTTTCCCTGAAGAGTGCGGCTGAGTTCAATGGCGTTCATTGCATATAGGCATTTAAGCAGTGCCTACCTCGATATATCAACATAAGCCTTTTTTTTTTATTTTTATGGATGGGAAATCATCAAATGACCCCTCCCGCTCTGGGTGGAGCGAAGGGAGTGTCAGACTCTTACTGACTAAAACCCATCCGTGTTCCTTCCGTAGCCCTTTATATTTCGGGGTAGCGGTAACCCTTTCGGACAATCCCGCTACCCCGGCAGGCTTTGGCCCTAACAGGCCCCTTTCTTTATACTGACATCTTTTTGAGGCGCGCGTGGAACACATACGCGCCGTCCGGCACGGGCCTGTTCCCGACGGTGAGCTACCCGCTCTCCGTCCGCAGGCTCGCTCCTACGGTGGCCGGGAGTCGTCGCACGGCTCCCGATGCCCGGAGCGTCTCCCGCGGCGGCTGGGACGTGAGAAGAAGAAGATCTCTATTCCACCAAGAATAGACAAAGTTGTTTCTACACGGTAAGAAATTAGGAATGAAACTACTTATTTGACTAGGCGCAGAAACGGATACGTTCGCAAGTGACGGTACGGAGCCGATCGTATACGTGTACATGCTGCCGGACGGGATCGTCTGTCGCCGCATCCGTTCGTTCACTTTCCGATCCGATGCGATGCGAGCCGTTTGGTGGAAATCATCCTGCAGTGCGTTACGCAATTTCCCCTAGATGTATTCTGCGCGTTATAGCCATTGTATAAGAGTGACAGTTACAATTGGAACATTAAGACATTTTACTTGTGCGGGATTGTCCGAAAGGGTTACCGCTACCCCGGAACATAAAGGGCTAAGGAAGGAACACGGATGGGTTTTAGTCAGTAAGAGTCTGACACTCCCTTCCGCTCCAACCAGAGCGGGAGGAGTCATTTGATGATTTCCCATCCATAAAAAAGCCACCGTTCTGTATGGCAAAATACATAATTTTTACATGTGACAGTTTTTGTATGGAAGAACTGTCAAAAATTCAAAATTATTACTCCAATAAAATTATCTGGCGTTGCAAAATCAGGAGTAGGTATCAGCCCAAAATAATCGGGTTTTGGACTTATGAACAGCGTTAAAAGGAATCCTACGATAACATGATTGATGTTCGATACGGTATATACTTATCGCCACCCATAGGGGGTCATTTGATGATTTCCCATCCATAAAAAAAGACATTTTAGTTGTCAGTCAATTTGGTAAGCAATCGTTTTCCCTGACTGTACCTACACTGTTAAAAATAATGAAACATCAAATTACCTGCAATGAGTACCAGCAAAGACCCGACAATAAATATTTTCTCCATTATTTGTTAGAATTCTGGGCGACGTGTTTTTGCTAAATGTTTGGTAGGTATCCAGGAAAGAGCCTGCAGTGAACGAAATAAATCTGAAATAAATGGTTCAGTTAAGATCTAGAAAGGGGTTTTATTAGGCGCCATAAAAAGGGGTCACGGACATCGATGCGCCAATTGTAACCATGAAATTCAGCACATGACTCTAGACATAGACACCCTATGTACAGTCGCCAGCAAAATTGCATGGGTACCTTAGTGTCTATTTTCCCGTGAACGTTTGAATTCAAGTTTTCGAAAATAAACTAGATGGCGTTGGTTTCTTCACAACTATGACTAATTTACGAAACGTAAGTAAGGAGTTAGGAAGAAACGAAGGAATTACAAGGCTAATACATTTATCTTATTATTACATTACAATTACCAGCATACGTAGCTTAAATGATAAAAAGAATAATAGAAACCGATAGGAATATATTTATAAGCTAACGAGTGGGTATTTTAATAATTAATTTAATATTCGAATTGGTAGGTAGTTACTTAGCAACAGGAAAAAAGAGCAGATTCATCGCAGGTAAACAGGCTCGCCTTGTGGACTCGCAAAAAAAGGCACTATAAAAAATTATAGAGGTTTATTTCTTACAGTTTATTATTCAAATTTAATAGTCAGTTTATTAAATATTATAGGTATAACATTATAATATTATGAAGTTATTGAGGCGATAGCTTAAGTATTCGTTTCCAAAATCAGAAAGAGGATTGAAGCTTATGTAACCTCAATAAAAACAAACATTTTATTACAAAGGTCAAACGGATTAAATGGATACTAAATAAGTAGGCTAAAAACTACAAAATTGCACAAAAACATATCAAATGGTTAGTAGGCAACATAAAAAACTAAAAACTATGTTGTTTAAACTTAAAGTGTTCATAACTTTTTAAATTATTAAAAATACGTAAGTTATAGTTTATACACACATAACCAGGTCTCCAGTCAATATAAATAATATTATCTAAGTATAATTATTTAGCTCGTAGCTACGTAACCACTTGTGTATCGCGTATTATTTCGACGCCACAAACATAAGCGTCCGTGTTCACTGGACTTAAAAGTTTTTTCATCTGTAAAGATGACATTACTCCAATCGAAGTTAATGTGATCCAAAGCGAACTGTAATCTTGCCCTTTTATGGTTTTCCGTGAGCAAGGGTTTCACAGCATGCCTCCGCGGCACAAGTTTTGACGCGGCTCCGTGTCAAAACTTGTGTCAAATAAACCAGCATAGTGGTTCGGCGGCAGAAATCCATTTTCTTCATACTGCCTTATCATGGTTTGATGCTGCAATGTGTTTTATAAGTCGTGGTCTACCAGTTCTTTGATGGTGTTTCAAAGAACCCTCCTCTTCAAATCGTCGTACCCAAAGAACAACTGTTTTTCTCTGCAACAATAAAACAGAAATATATAATACCCAATAATGATTATCATGTAGTATAGTAACAAAAAAATAATGCAGTTTCTAATATAAAAGTGTAAAAATAAAACTACTTACGTTTACACCGGTCTCTGGCTATTTCTGACAAGTTTTTGTCTTGATTATTCAAAGCAATTATTTGAGCTCTTGTAACGAAATCAATATTATAACTCGTGCTCGTTTTGGTAAAATAAGTAATCCGCCTGATCATAAATAAAAACAGAACAAAAGGCACTCGAACGAGGTAATCGAAATGAACTTAGCGAACGATCAATTGAGCTGTCATAAATCTTCGATCTAAGTATTATTCATACCACCTACCAATTATTTATAAATCCATATTTAACCTACCCTCTCAAGTTTGAAAACTAAAACTTAGAAAATCAGATACCAACCTACTTATAAATTGATATTCAATTTTAACATAGTAGGTTAATAATTAGGATCAATTTTCTTTAAAAGAAACTATTAATTATAAATTGTTTGAATGTTTGAAGAGGCAAAAAGATTTATCATATAAAGCATTTTATCATATAAAGCATTTTATCATATAAAGCAAAGCAACGCCATCTAATAACAGCATAATTCAATTTTGTTAGTCGTTAACTAGTTTTACGCTAGATGGCGTCATTTCTCGCTTCATACGATTTTGTTTCTGTACTACCCATGCACTTTTGCAGCCTACCGTACCTAGCGTAGAAAATTTTCGCCAGTTATAAAAAAAAAAAACAACTGTTTCATAGAAAAGTGCAATACCAAGGCGGTCAAAATGTATGGAACAACTTTTATTTAGGGTTCCGTACCTCGAAAGGAAAAAACGGAACCCTTATAGGATCTCTTTGTTGTCCGTCCGTCTGTCTGTCAGTCAAGACCCTTTTTCTCAGGAACGCGTGGAGGTATCAAGCTTGAATTTATATCAAATACTCAGGCCTACTGTCCCTTGGAGCTGTGAAAAAATCGAACTTCTAAGCCAACGCAAACAAAAGATACAGCCGTTTATACCGCAAATTTCCGCAAATTTTTCGACACTCGCAAGGGAATCCAAACCTACAGGGTACTTCCCGTGAACTCAGAATCTTGAAATTTGGTACGAAGCAACGTCTTATAGCACAGATAAAGGAAAAATTGCGAAAACCGTAAATTTTTAGTTACATCATATAATAAAAATATTTTAAACAGGTTTGTACGGAACCCTCGGTGCGCGAGTCCGACTCGCACTTGGCCGGTTTTTTTTTTTAAATAAACGATGAAAAATTTCAACGCAGGGGCGTTCAAAATCATGTACATACTGACGACATGCTGGGTAGGATTTATTTCTTCTCACGCGTCCCGCACCCAGCAGTGACATCGCCTAGAACGTCCCAGAACATTCTTTTCGGCGCGCCACGGGGCGCCTCTACACTTATACACGATCCGTCTAAAAGTATGTATACACTTGGCTTTATTCAAAGGCGATTTTCTCCTTTATTTTTAAATGAAATTTTATGTTATTACGAAAATAGTATTTTCAAACCCATAGGTTTATGTTAAGTGTCGTATTTCAACGTTGCATTCGTTATTTCACGAAAAAATCGCAATTGAAAATTGCCAAGTGTATACATACTTTTAGACGTGACTGTACACAAAACAAATCTATGGAGCGGTAGTAAGCGTTCGCTGTCACTTTCGTCCGCCGGTCTTTTGAGTGGTCATTACAGTATAGTCAGGGAAATTAACTGTTTTACAGACTCGACTGTCAAAGAATGACAGAATTGGTTAAGGGGGAAGCGCCAGGGTAGGTATTCTGCACGGGTCTATTACGGTTCCAAAGATACAGCCCTGTGACAGACGGACGGACAGGCAGCGGAGCTTTAGTTATAGGGTCCCATTGGCACCCCTTTGTGTACGCACCCTAATAACTAGTTTCGTGTCACCCGGGCATAGGCTTAGAATAAAATATTTTGCATAATCCGGCTAAAATGTTCCCACTGCTGGGACACAGGTCTCCTCTCTGTGAGAGCGAGTGGCCCGTAATCCACCACGCGGGTCCAGTGCGAGTTGGTAGACGTCACATGTCTTCGAATTTTGGTTCTAGAACATGCCGGTTTCCTCACGGTGTTTTTCTTCGCCGTTTTGAGAGCAGTTGTGATGAAATAATTTGCGCAAAGTAAAGCGCCTGTCTGGGTTCGAAGCTACGACCTTCAAACTCGTTAGTCGCCGCCGCCGCGCCGCGCAGTTACCTCTGGCGGGTTTGCTCTTGGAAGCATAAAATAATGAATGTAGGTGCAGGTACTCTTAATACATAGGTAGGTACTTACCAATTGTTTTCTGTCCTCAAAAATTAGACATAGTTTCGAAAAAAACTCGATTGTAATTAAAATTATAAATTATCTACGCGTATATTCTCTTTTAAAAAATTCTTAGGACGTGGAACGATTTTATAAAAATAATTAATACTGAATCTGACATTACTATACTTAGGTATATTTAGGTACTTGCCTCTACCTATTAATCTTACAATTCAACAGATCTGCGCCTACACCGCGAAATTTAATTAATTTTGTACATGAATTATAGGAAACTAGCTTTGGCACGCGTGGATGGTCGGAAAATATGAATCACTCCGTCTATTGGTCAAAATTCAAAACCGAATGAAAATCTTTTGGCTAGTTTTTGAGTTTATCGCGTTCAGACAGACAAACGCGGCGGGACTCAGTTTTAGTGATTCAGAAATCAGTTTTCAATTTCATAATGATGTAGTAGGCAATAGCCCGGTCAAAATAGACATTCATTCGCATAGAGCTGAAAATTGGTATTATGAATGTTGATGGAAACACCATTAAAAATAAATTGTAAAGTCCCCATCGATCCGACGTGTGTAAAAAATTTTATTCAAGGTCAAATGTTGCAAAAATCGGTTTAGGCATTTTTCAGCTAAACGGTAAGTTTTATCATGCACTAGCTTCTGCCCGCGACTTCGTTCGCGTGTTTCACCCTCCCCCATTCACCCTCTTAGGGGTGGAATTTCGAAAAACCCTTTCTTAGTGGATACCTACTCGTCACAAAGAACACACCCTCCCAAATTTCATGTCTCTAGGTCCAGCGGTTTAGGCTGTGCGTTGATATATCAGTCAGTCAGGACTTTGAATTTTATATGTATATGTCGCATCCGGTCATTCGTTTGACTATTCGGAACGCCAGCGCCATCTGGCGGCGCTTGACAGAGTCTAGCCTGAGTTCGTGGGGGGTCGACAACAGCGCGACAGAACGATGTGGAGCCTCTTGGACATTGGACATCGGACGAACAACATGCGCTCAGAAACTGTCCTGCGTTCCGTATCTGGTTGTATCGTGTACCTATAGTGTGTGATTTGCTAGTGTGATTAAATTGTTCGAGAAATTATAATCTGATTTGAACTGCAAACCGTTTTTCTATTGCGCAATAACCAACACATACCCATAGTTCGCCCACAACAGTTAAAATATGGCTGATAATAACGAGACACACATGCCTTCTCCGTTATCAGAAGTGGGATTCGTGTTGGTTTATGCGCAAAATCAGAACGCTTAAAGTGAAAGTAACCGCGCATTGACATTTGAAAAACAAAGTGTAAACATGCGAACGCTTATTAAATTATCGTGTGGATCTGTTCGAGTTGAACCCAGATAAACCAGATACGGATGCGTGATCGTAGTGCATGTATTTTGGGCATAGGCTGTATGCAGAAATACCTTTGCCGAATGACGCGCAAGTTATACCTACCGCCATGTTTGAAAAAAAAAAGTGTGTCTCTAACCGGCGTTCGAGTTCTTCGTACCCCGTTCCCGTAATTAGAACACGCTGTAGGACGCGTGTGCAAACGTAACAGCACACAGCACTGCAGCTGATTTGCGTTTTGCTGAAAATTCACTGCAAGGTGGACAAAGGAGCAGCATCAACGTGGCTATCGTAAATAGCATACCAAGGAAGTGGCGTGGAGCTACCAGCGACGTGGAGTGACTGAATCGAGCCAAGCAGCGCAGCCGTCAGCGAAGCCCTTTGTGTGCTGCAAGTGGGAAACCAGGACATGTCGCGGCCCGGTGCACGAGCAGTGGCAGCCAAGCAGTGCAAACGTATGGTGGCGCACGTGCTGCAACTGCTGCAAGCAACGGCGAGTGGATGTTTGCATCGTACAACTACCCCCAGACACCTTAGAAAATACAGGTGAGCTGTATTGTTTTGTTTACGATTATGGTGCTGAATGCTTGGTAAGAAAAGAGAGGTTAAATGGCAAACGAGTTAATGACGTTGTTGCGTTAAATGGCATTGGCCAAACGCGTGTATTCAGCACAGAATAATTCTTATGTAGTGTAACGATTAGCGAGCAATAACTTGAGATTTTATTACATTTCTACCCGACCCGACATTTACTTGCAAAGTAACATTATGATAGTAAGTGATCTACTCGTAAGTTGATACAGTTCCTGACCAATTATTACCAAGGCTTAGAAGAATCTTTTGTTATCGATTATTGTTAGTGTCTTTATTTAAATTTTTGTTAAGTAATGCGTTACGATAACAATGTGGTCAGAATTGGCCGAGTGGAACAGGCACTGCTGTTGATTTTTTCGGTTACAGGTTAACACACAAGAACGTCTGCAAGCAAGATGGCAGTGTCAGACAGCGCTGCACTCTCCTGTACGAGGAGTCGCTGATCAAGGACGGTGCTGTTCGAGCAAGGAGTTTCGCGACTTCTGCCAGGGAAGCGGTAGCAGCGAGTGGATGTCTGTGCCATTGGGCCAGCTACAGATCTATCGTCTACCGAATCGGGTGAGCAGTTTTCATTTTGTTTTGGCTCTGGTACTGAGTGCTTTCCTGGTAAACAGCAAACAAAAATGGTTACATTATTAGGTATAGCCTAATCTAGTTTACAATGCAATTTTTAAATACGCTCCATGACTGTGTTCGGAAGATGCCCGAGGGCCAAGTACCAATTGAGATTGTAGACAATATTGATGATGAGTTGGCATCACTTTGGTTTGTGTACTCAGGTTCTCGGTTCATTGGGTCGGAGACCGTACCAGAGTATCGTAGCCATAGCCCGCTAGAAATCGGCATCTACTTGGTAGACCGTGGGTACGTAGTACGCGGTAGCTCTGGGTAGTATGGTCGGGTCTAGCCTTGAAGCCAAGACCGTAGAGTCAAGGATGACTCGGAGACCGTACCAGAGTATCGTCGGTACGTAGTACGCGGTAGCCCTGGGTAGTATGGTCGGGTCTAGCCTTGAAGCTAAGACCGTAGAGTCAGTGACGACTCGGCATTCCTGCGGGAAGTGCGTATGTGACAAATGTGTGGGACCGTGAATGGGATACCTGTGGTTTTGTTTTCTTTGATTAAAGTAATGTGAAAACGTTATTATAACGTTGTACTTGGTCTCGGTAATCTCGAAACTAGATAGTTCAAATTCTTAGATTATCCAAATTTTTGGTTTCTAATTTGAATGCTTCTTGCAAATTGATTGTGAAATAAAACAGATTTTAAAGAGTTGAGTCCCTTTTAATTATCTCATCAGTCTTCATATGCGAGGTTGCAAAAATGACAGAAGATCAGAGTATAACTGACGAAACTGAGGTTGAGCAAAGTAGTAGTAACAACGAGGAGAGTATTTAAGTTTGCATGATGATTAGACCGTACCAGAGGTTGTCGTGTAGCAGTAAGCAGTCAACTCTGGCGGTGGTCGGGTTTTAGTGAAAGCCGTAGAGTCCAGGAGAGACTCGACGCTCCCGTGGGGGTTCGCACAAAAGAAAGATGGGTAACTCGAGGTTACTGGGCTATGCGTAGCCAGAAATCACATGTAGAGCTTAAGTGTGTCGATTAATTTGGTTTGATTGTGTCTTTTGTGAGATAGCGCGATAAATGTGTAGTCAGATGTTAATTTTCTTCTAATTTGTCATTGATTGTTAGTAATAAGGTTCCCAGTTTAGTTCAAATGAAATAAAGAGTTTTGAGAGAGAGAGTTTTAACTGATTTTTATGGGTTAGGTCAGGAGTGACCGAGCTATGTGATACTTTGCGGATACGTTTGTTTACAGATTAATACACGAGGACGTGTGCATCGCAGGATGGCCGTGTCGCATCCGGTCATTCGTTTGACTATTCGGAACGCCAGCGCCATCTGGCGGCGCTTGACAGAGTCTAGCCTGAGTTCGTGGGGGGTCGACAACAGCGCGACAGAACGATGTGGAGCCTCTTGGACATTGGACATCGGACGAACAACATGCGCTCAGAAACTGTCCTGCGTTCCGTATCTGGTTGTATCGTGTACCTATAGTGTGTGATTTGCTAGTGTGATTAAATTGTTCGAGAAATTATAATCTGATTTGAACTGCAAACCGTTTTTCTATTGCGCAATAACCAACACATACCCATAGTTCGCCCACAACAGTTAAAATATGGCTGATAATAACGAGACACACATGCCTTCTCCGTTATATAGATAACGCTTTTTTCTTACGTGACGATTTTTATTACTCTTACCGCAAGCTGCGAGGAACTTCATTCCAAAAATACGAGAAAAGGATGAGAAGAAATAAAATAAAACACTGATTTGATGTACGTATTCATAAAATTCATTTATAACTAAAAAATAAAACATAAAAAAATAACAAAGAAAATATAATTGCCTACATTATCTACGTTTAATCTTCTGTATTAACTCCTGCTCATTTTATTTTTCGTCAAGATTATTATCATCGTCACTGTTGTAAAATGGCCTTTCGTAAGACAGTTCTGTGTAAGGGGTGCAATACACTTGTTCGGGTCGGCAAATTCGGTTCGGTATTATTTGTTTATACACATATATGCATTTGTACACATATTCGACTCGTGCTGAACGGCAAAATCCGCTCGGCATCCCCCAGATGTTACTGAAACTATTTTTCCTGGAAAGCTAGGAAAACGTGGCCTTTTAAAAGGCCCGTCGTAATACAGGGGTCGTAGGCATGTCGTATGTATGCGTTTTTGGTTCTTTTAAAAGGCCCGTCGCAGTATCTGGGACCGGCCGAGCGCGAGCGTCCCCATTTGTCACATACCGGCGCGCACCCGTCAGGCACTACCGACACCATTTGTCACCACCCGATTCACGCGGCTTCAACCTCTATTATTACTGTTAAATACGGTCTAATATCCTGTGCAACAGTTTGAGTCTATGGTCCGGTAGATAAACTAATCGACTAAATGATTCAAAACGAAAAATATGGGTTGGCAATATTGGAAAAAAAAAAGTTAAAAATAGACTTTACGATTTCTTAATGGTAGCGAGTGCGTGCTGTTTTGTTATGATGCTATGTTGTTTATTTTAATAGTTTTTGTGTAAATCGACGTTAAGTGGATGAATATTCGTTTATAACATATTATACGTCCTTGTAGATAATATTTGCACGAAATAACATCACAATCAATCAATAATCCTTTTTTCTTGGTCAAACAAAATTTTACGTAAGTACTTCAAGAAAATCTTATGATTTTACAATCATAGTGGTATATTTTTACAAGATATAGGTAGTTATCAGTCAATAAAGGTTTATGTAGTATCCTAGTAACACTTTTTAGAAACAACTCAATATGACTAGGATTGGGCGTTTAGTCATTGCGTTGTAATAGGAATTGAACGGCTCGGCGCACTGAAATTTGAGTTTCAATATTATTAAAATGTAAGGTAGGACTTTCAAAAAAACGCTGTTGTTAGATTACTTGTCTATTCATAATGTAACTTGCAAAGTTTCGTGTAAATTCATATAGTAGTTTTATCAGAAATCGACATAACACGGGAACGAACACACTTTCAACCTTTTCTCTGATGACATCATTTGTTTATAAATACAATTCTCATATTACGAGTATTGTTTGCATTTTATATTATGGTCTGTTTATTCAAAAACCCAAAACAGTTTACATTAAGTGGCTTGAGCCCATATAAGCATCAGTAGACCATTTTTTGTGAGCAGGGTAATAAATAACGCGCTCAGCGGGCCGTCCGTTATTTGACAGATGCTTTTTTTGATGTTGCGTCACATTACGTCAGAGCCTGAGCTGTTAACCGGTCAAGCAGCGCGCGTCGCCCATTGGCGACGAAACAATAGAAAATCAATTGTGTCTCATTAGCGGAGCTTGACAGATTAATCATGTTCGGGTCGGCTCGGCACAAAACGAGCTAAGCGAGCTTTTACCCAAACATCATCATCTGCCTAGCCCTTTCTCAACTATGTTGGAGTCGGCTTCCAGTCTACCCGGGTGCAGCATTTATCCCGATCATATGTATATGTATCTACATTATTTGACAAATGCGTGCACTGACTGGACAGGTCTACCCAAATCTGTGTGGTTTTTCCTCAAAAGACCATCGCAAACATAGACCTGCATGGTCCTCATATGGACTGACCAAGGTTATGTCTGGACTTTAAAAGAGACTGCAACCTCTGAGTTTCTTTCGGTCTTTCTTCTCAGAGTAGTCAGGAAACACCGAACTCATATTGTTTTAAAAACATAATTTAATTTTGACGTGCAAGTGTTTTTTTAGAACCAATTTACAGAATTGAATATCATTTGTCATTTTATTATTATATTCGGATTTAATCGCCCGGCAGTGCCGAATCATGCCGACCCGAACAAGTGTGTAGCATGCCCAATAACTTGATGTTGGGCAAATGTCTAACGCCGACAGTGGACTGCGATACAAATTTTCGATAGGCACGTTTCGTAGAGGAGTTATAGTCCGCGCGGGACTAGTTGGCCGCGCCTTAGGCATGTGAGCGGTGGGACGGAGGGGCGGGGGCGCATTACTCAGTACATGCGTTGCGAACCGCCGCCTCACCCCTGTCCCCACCTCAGCGGCCAACTAGTTCCGCACGGACTATAGTATCCATCACCATTTTTGACTTTTCAGTCTTCGAAATGAATTAGCTATTAAAAAAAATACAGGCACGACAGTTTACCTTGGTATGCGACAAAAGAGGGTAGGTCAAGCAAGGGAAATTACTTGTTTATCAAATTGGTGATTACTAAATAAAATTGTGCGTATATTGACACTTGACAGCTGTCATTCTTTGGCAGTTATATAAAATGGCGGCAAATGGGGATAAAAACGGACACTTGCTTACTTCAGATGTCGCTACTATCAGTAGTCCAAGAATTTGACTCCTAGCTGCCATTATCCATATTTTTTTTGTAAGCAAGCGACTTCTTGAACGTTTAATTAATTCTATATAATTTTATTTTTGTTATAAGCCGCTCGCTTCGTCTGCTTACCAAAAAAAAGAACTCAAAAGTTAAATATAACTAAAAGTTCATAATTTATTCACCTTTCCACTGAAGCTGCTTTTTTACTACTGGTAAACGCTGCCGTTTTTCATAAACCGTCTTTTAAATGTGTTATACTCCAAGTCGCATACAATTTTATCTAGTTTCCGTTTAATTTGTGATCGACACGACAGAAAACAGATACAAAACAAGGCGATACTGGCGGTTTGTGGACGGACAATAGTGCTGCCACCTATGACGAGCTTTCAGTTTTTAACACCATTGACTACCCCGCTTACTAATAAACGTTGTATAGCGTCTGTATAGTTATACAACGCTTTGTCTTCTATCGAAAGTCAAATAAAATTACTGACGACTGAAAGAGAGAAATCGGTGTGTTCATCTGATATAATACGTTTATTAGTAAGAGGGTTATTGCGTCAATTTAATAAACGATTCATTTCCTTGCCAGTACTTTGCACATTTGCCTACCCATCTGTGGCATACCCTACCTAGGTATTCTAGGCGTTCTGTGAGGTCAGAATATACTATTATATTACTATATTTTTCTATACAAATTACACTAGTAATTTTTATCAGGGTTTTAAACAAAATGAGCTGCCTATATTAAAATCAAAGTTATACTTTGAATAACTTCACAAATGGTAAATAATATATTAAATGTAGTTTTGGCGATTTATTCTAAAAATAAACACGATAAATTTTGTTTATTAAATTCTTACAAATGTAGGAAAAATTATGTTCTAGGTTCCCATATTTCAAGCTCTTACAAATTACGGGTACATAACTATTAATGAAGGTTTTCATTAAAATTAACGCCACCAGTTGGCGCCACTTTGACAAGAGGTCTTTCATTTCGACAATGAATATAAAATACTAGCAGCGCCCTGCGGTTTCACCCGCATAAGTGACGATCCCGTAGGAATATCGGAATAGAAAGTATCCTATGTGTTGTTATGATGTATAAGCTATATTACTGTAAAGTTTCATCAAAATCCGTTCAATAGTTTTTGCGTGAAAGGGAAACAAACATCCATCCATTCATCCGTCGTCAGAAACTTTTGCGTTTATAATATACTTCCATATGAAGGGATCTGGGGAAGAAAAACTTTTGTCACATTTTTAATTTTTTTTAACTGGCGATGCAGTCTGAATGGTTATACTTGTCGCTATGTTCAGTCAATAACAACAGGGCAATAACATCCATAGTCTCCGAGCTTGCATGCTTTTAAAACATCGATACAGGGAAAAACATACAATGTCCGGACCCCCACCCCCTATACCATTATACCTATTACAATTAAAGTGCCTTGGGTATAAATGACACTATTTTATTAAGATCTTATCTTTTAATTAGTAATATCTCAGTTTGTTCATTAGGTGACAAGAGTGGTTCTTCCCCTGATCCCTTCGTATGTGAGGGTCTACATTACAAAGCTATGAGGTCTTTGCTAAGATACAAAAGTCTTAATTTTATCCAATAACGGTCCTTAAATTATAGGAAACGGCCGTAAGTTAGTAAAATATAGGAACCCAGAAAAACAGCCAATCAACGATTGTTCTAAAAAAAAACTATAAAAACAGGAATGGAAACTATATCTTCACATTAAAATTACATTAAACTGGGATAGACAGGAGATTTTGTTTGATTTTATACATCTCGGGACCATGGAGTCCCGGTCTTTTGGAAGGCGTCCGAGGGGCCGAAGCCAACTCATAGAGGCCCCTCAGGAAATTTTAATGAAATGTGGCACCAACCGACGATTATCCCTGTATGCACTATGTAAGTGCACCCAAAGATAACCCCTGGTTCGTGTAGGACTATTGCAGGATATAGAAAAATAAAAAGTTGGACTATGGGTTTAGGTGGCTAAATTGGACTGGTCACCAAGAACCGTGGAAGAACTATGACTGCTGCCTGATCAACAACAACACGGATAAAATGGCAGGCGGTTTTATTTGTTATATTTGCCGTAAATAAACGTATTTTCTTTCTTTTCTTTCTCAAGTTTAAGTTGTACTGTGGAGACCATTACAAGATTGACACTGCTTCACAAAAACTGAAAATTTTAAAACTATTACGTATTATAAATGATTTATTTTATTTATATATTTTTTATAGGTTTTTTTTTTGTGAAAATATAAATCTTTTATAGTCAACTATTATAAGGTACTTATTGAAAACAACATTTTATAAAGTATTGTCGATATTTTTGGAAAATAATATTTTCATAACAGTGGAGTTTGTTTCGCCACTTCCCAGCGAAAGCACTAGGAAGTGGTGAAGGGCGGGCGTTTTGGGGACTGTATTATGTCATTTTGACGTTTAAAAAGTGCTGATTCTCAGCCTAGTTTGAATCAATGACTTTTGATTTTGATATTCTTAATTCCATAGTTTTTTTTACTTAGTGTAATCGAAAAAAAAACCCTAAAAACGAAATTGATATTTTTTTTTATATTTTCCAAAAATATAGACAACTTTTTTTACTTTTATGTACCTTGGTGCTAATACTAGCTACATACCGACATCCAAATCTCTATTTAAAAATAATTAAATACTTATGTCGTCGATATTGCCATAATCCGCAAATATACATAAAGTATTATTAGGAACTTTTAATTCAAGTGATTTTTGCTAGCAAAGGTAAATTCTTCAGAAAAAAAAATATTACATGGTTCAAGTAATTTTTACGATAATGGGCAATTTTTTCCAGCAATTTTTCCTCGGCAACAGATGTCGGAGGTATTTTAATTCATAGGCCTATCGTATTTAATATTTGCGTAATTTCATGTTACCAATATTGCCCAGAATATTGACCAATTTAAGTTGCCCGTTATAGGGCACCTTTACGTGACGTATTGTCGACTTCTTTTCCCACTATATTATCGTGCAACTGTGGCGCGACTGTGGCGCAACAGTCGCGCAACTATCGCGCCACAAAAAGTTGCTCAAACAGTCTTGCTGCAAAAATCCCTTAAGCCTCAAGCTCCCATAGACTACGCGACTCTATCAATCAACTCCTAGCATCGTTGATTGTCTCTGGAACCTTGATTACTAGCCCATCCATCTCTTTGGTCAGGGTTATCTGACAGCCTAGGCGGGATGTGTCAGTCAGACCGTAGGCTAAATCTAACATGTCGCGTTCTTCGTCGCAAGCTTCTTCAGGTAATCTGGGGAAAAAGAATTAAAATGTTTTACTAGGTCATCATCTGCCTAACCTTTTCCCAACTATGTTGGGGTCAGCTTCCAGTCTAACCGTATGCAGCTGAATACCAGTATTTTACATAGAGCGACTGCCTATCTGACCTCCACAACCCAGTTACTGGGTAATACGATACTCCTTGGTAAGACTGGTTGTCAGATTTTCGGGCTTCTGACGACCCGTAACGACTGTCAAAGATCCACGAATGACAGCCGGGACCAACGGCTTAACGTGCTTTCCGAGGCACGGAGGGGTCTTGGTATGTAAGGATGGTCACCCATCCACAGACGAATCGCGGCAAGCGTAGCTTAACCTAATCGATCGACCTGTGCGGCTGATATTACTTAGCCACAAGCCTCTCGAAAATGTTTTACTAGGTAATTGTTGAAAAGTTCGAGGGGAGAATCTCTGTGCAAGGTCTCATAGGGGAGAATCAACATAATCAGCCTACAATATTCCCATAGCTGGGACTCAGGCCTCCTCTCAGTTAGAGGCAGTGGGCCGTAATCCACCACGCGGGCCCAGTGCGGGTTGGTAGATGTCACATGTCTCCGAATTTTTGGGTTCTAGGACATGCCGGTTTCCTCACGATGTTTTCCTTCACCGTTTTGAGGGCAGCGGTGATGAAATTAAATAAACAAAGTGAAGTGCCTGCCTGGGTTCGAACCCACGACCAGTGGCGTGCATTGGTTTTCAGAATAGGTAGGCAGGGTCTAGTCTAGACAAACGCGGTCACTAATCAGACAAAAAAAAATTGAGGTCAAAAGTGTGGTTGCGAAGGTCGAACGTCATGGTATTACGCGTGAGACGTACGTATTTTCAATTTTGTCGTATTAACTTGAACGAGTAAAGACCAATGACAATGTGCGAATAGTACGGGAGCCGAGTAGGCCGTCCGGCGACTGTCTACTGCCGTGCCGTGTTTGTATGAAGATTTTGTTTTCTGTTAGGTATGATAATTTTGAGAGTTTCTTAATTGTGGGGCACACCCACTAAAATGTAATTGACAGGCTTATGTTGATATATCGAGGTAGGCACTGCTTAAATGCCTATATTCAATGCACGCCACTGGATACCACTAGCCTACCACTGCCCTAAGCAGATGATTAAGCTGATTTAACTCACCTATCAAAGTCCTCCTGCTTCAGCACAACATGACACGTGGAACAGGTAAGGGTGCCCTCACACGCGCCGTAGCCCTCAATGTTCAGATCGTTGTTCACGACCACGTCGAGTAGTGTGTCGCCGACCTTAGCTTCTGTCTCCAAGCGCTTGCCATCGTAGAGGACGAAAGTCACTTTTACTCTGTAAACAATATAAAATGGTTATAGATTTCAGTCCTCCTAAAGTCGCGAAATGAGAATAGGTTGTGGCGACATCTACACCGCCACCTGCGAACTATACATAACACTGACGTCACGCAAAATCCTGCATCGCGCAAGCAGAGTTTACCGCGCAACTAGCATAATACAGCTAGACTAGCATCCATACTAATATTATAAATTCGAAAGTAACTCTGTCTGTCTGTATGTTACCTTTTCACGCCTAAGCCGCTGAACCGATTTAGATGAAATTTGGTATAGAGATAGTTTGAGTCCCGGGAAAGGACATAGGATACTTTTTATCCCGATATTCCCACGGGATCGAGACTTATGCGGGTGAAACCGCGGGGCGCAGCTAGTACAGAATGAAATTGAATAGGTGCCCAGTATCTGGGTTGTGGAGTTCAGATATGCAGTCGCTCCATGTAAAATGCTGGTTGACTCAGCTGCATCCGGTTAGACCGGGAGTCACCAACATAGTTGGGGAAAGGCGACACAGACTGATTGATGGCAGTTTCACACTGCATTTATTTTTAACCGAATCAACAGTGGGATGATAAGGTGTGATCCCAACTATTTAAAATATCGTACAGGTCAGCGCCAGGTGTAGAACGGCTGCTTTGGGTCAGCGCAAAATGCTAGAGCGTGTTTGTATCTTTTGCTATCAACTTTTGAGTGAAAACATGCTTGACCATGCTCGGACACACACCACAAGGAATTTTGAAATAATTTGTGTCTTTTCTTTTGCAAATCCTTCGGTATTGATTGAAATAACACAGAGGGCTGGTGAAGTTAAGTTCCGAGGGTTAGCTCTTAAAAGAGCCGATTAGAATGGGTCTTGAAAATGACCGGTTCGTGCCATCGTAGGGATAAGTCACCTAGACTCTGCGTTACCAAGCGCTAGGTGCCCACAGTGGGCCGGGCGTTTGGGGGGTTAGGTGCCAATTTCTCGGGGAGGCTCCTTTCTTACAATGGTTTGTGCCGATACAAGAGAACTGTATGTTCAACTTATAGATACAAATAAAACACTTCAATCTATGTTCTTTAAATAAAATTATCTAAATGTTATCATGCACCTCGATATTGATAATAACCTTGGATATACAGTGTAAATACTTACTTTAGGTACTTAAGATATCAATATAATTGAAATAAAATTATACTGTAACGCCAAAAGGGTTTTTTCTTTGTACGCCATCTTGCAGGTCAACCTAGGAGGTTGTCGGTTGCTTAACCGGGCTTGTCTGTGGATGCCTTGATAAATGAAGGTCTTCAGCCATGGCAGTAATACTTATAAACTAAGCGACTACACGCTAAGGGCGCCCCCTGTGGGGTACGGACCTCGGCTTAGGACGTCGCTGGGAGAGGGCTGCTAGGATCGTGATTATTTAGGGACGAATTTAAAGCTACAGGCTACGGGCTGGCTCGAGCAAGGGTCGGGGCAGAGATGGCACATAAGGACTTAACTGGGTTGATTACAAAGGTCAAATTTGAATATGGGATATTTTTTAGGCCCGACAGATTCATAATTAACACGTTGACTGCCAGACAACAGACACAATAGAAATTCTATTGTTCGCGGTCACCATTGACCGCGGTGGCAGTCAATGCCTTAAGAAATTTGAACTACAAAAAAGACATTGGTAAAAACTGGAATTTTCGTGGTTTGATCAAACACTGGAAACGTAATTTCTTTTTGTAAATGTCAAAAAACCTGACAAGCCTGACATCAACTAAAAAGTTTCAAAAGGTGCTCACTTTTCAAGTAGTCTGATGCAATTATTTTTGGCAATTAAGTTAAGCTCAGATTTGATGCCAGTCCTGTCTTTGTAACCGCGCAGTCGGGTAAAAATAGGCCTCCTTGCAGATTGGAGACCGACGAATAACGAAAAACGCATAACCTACGCAAAACTCCGTGTTGTTGATTTATTAAGGCAAATATTAACTTACTTCTCTTCTTTCAACGCTAACTCCGTCGTCGACAAAGGCGCTATGCTCCTTCGATTAACGAAACTCGATGTTACACCGTTATTCTTGACTGAACAACGTAGATTTCGTACAGACAAATTTTTCATAAAGTTCCGTAACATTTTGTCTTATTCCTAAGCCACAGGACCGTTCAAAAACGCTGTATCACTGCGTGTTACACCACCGTATATTAAGTAATTCAGCGAGATAGCGTCTCGCAGATTTATGATAATAAAAATATGATAATTTAACAATTTATTCTTGACCTTACGAGTTTCATTTAGGTTACACAAGATACGTTCCGTTTATGACATTGAATTGTTGATGATCAGCTGTTACCCAATTTATTCGATGCATATTAACTGCTTATATCAGGGTTTCTAATTATTTATTTTTTAAAAACTAGTAACATAAGGGAAAATGTGTAATAAAATCGTCGTTTTAATAGATCTGCGTCTCTAGAAAAAGATTTGAGATTACTTAATTCAAATTTTTGCTGCTTGTGAAGGAAAACTAAAATACTTGACGTTGACGTTTTGACGTAGGACTTACGTTTAGTTATTGCTTTTTACTAAATCTCAAGGCTTTTTTCAGGTTATATAACTAAATGTTATTTTTATGTTTTATTACTAAATGTAGCTTTGCATGACCATGGACTTATAATAATACGTCAGTGATATAACATAGATTTTTTTCCGCAGTGCATGACTGCGGAAAAAAATCTATAGGTGTTCCACTTACACCATTGAAAAAATTTAGAATGTTTAGCATTACGCTTAAATAATGTTACATTAATTTACTCTAAGGTTACATCGTAGTGTTACATTCGTAAAATAAATAGATAAAAAAGCCCTTTCACAGTTATTTTACAGCAACCCATCAACTTTTTATTTTGGCAACTGAGTCGATGTCCGCTATTCTCTTAGCGTACCTAGCGTCCGCGTCAGTCATAAGTTCACAACACATGATTACCATCACCGTCGAACATTGCATTTTGAGGTAGAATGTTAGTAACTGATAGGATAGTACAAAGCACGTACAAGTTTTTGTTATCTATAAGTTAACCCAAAAATTTAAATTCAAAAATCAAATTAATTTGCACATTATGAAAGTAGTTTGTTCAGAATCGTTTACTAAATCGTATTTTGTCATTTTTAACTTTTCAAGCCATGGACTGTTCCAGAAACAATAATGCTTACATTCCTGAAACCACGAGACTGTAGACTGGAACGCAGCTTCCGCACAACTGTCAAGTCAACATTGCCAATTTACCATTTGCGGTCATTTGCCTGCTTTCCTAAAATCTTACATGTAAAGTCAAAATATTCGAGATTTTCTGTATTTCCATATTTACTTGGATTCCAAATCTTTAATATACCTTCCAAGATATTG
The DNA here is from genome assembly GCA_947508005.1 of Amphipoea lucens. Taxonomy (NCBI): domain Eukaryota; kingdom Metazoa; phylum Arthropoda; class Insecta; order Lepidoptera; family Noctuidae; genus Amphipoea; species Amphipoea lucens. The sequence goes on from OX382385.1 coordinate 8,711,287, forward strand.
AGAACATAATCAAAAATGTCGGAGAGATTAAAAAGTACGGGTCCAGCCAATGATGAAGTTATAGATGAAATAACAAAAGATTTGAAAACTTCGTTAAGAACGAACGAGTCTGTTGAAGAATTTGTTATAAGTCCTGGCACAAGCGCCGAAGACTTCCCTAAAGCTGGTGGAGACGCCCCACAAACTAGCGGTATGTTTTTATATATCTTTTTATTACATCAATTTTGGGCGTAGTCTTATAAGAAAATGGTAATTTGCAATGCCTAATTAGACATGTTTGGGATGCATGAAGAAGCCTCCTCATGTAGCGTAGTTTATTCCGCCAGTTACTCGACTGAACCGAGCGCTCGGCGCATCCTGGACAGTTACACCCAACACCTTATTTGACTGAGGGCGGTCAGTGGGTCATCTTAGGGGCGGAATTTCTTCAAATAGGTACATTTGTTAGTACATGACCTCACACCTTCTTTCCTTGGGGGTAGGTAGTTGTGGAAACGTTTCTAAACCCAGCAGATTAGGCTGTGCGTTGTGTGCACAGATATAGATACACCTAGATAATGCAAGAGCATCTACTTCGCGTGGCCCAGCTTACGTACAAAAATGTACTGCTGGCTGGGTGAGCGTGAGCGCTGGCACTAGGCCCTGGGGGTGGGGCGAGACGGGTGCCGCACGCGGCGGCGTCTTTGAATCAATTTGATTTTCCCATCACAAAATAGTGCTTCTGATGACATAGTACTATAGTAGGTAGTCAAGAAATGGTACGCTTGGTTTTGATACAAATGGTCAGTCAGTGAATGCTGACGATGATGATTTACTTTTGTTTTTTTTTATTGGCACACACCTTTTCTCAAAATTATCTTTCATTCTTCGATGCTTTCCCTTCCAGAAACACCAACATATTCCGAATCAACCGAAGATCATGATTTAGACAAGGATTATGCAGAGAAAGACCCGGATGCCAAAGATGAAAGTGATACGGACATCGATGAAGAGTCACTAAAGGATCTTGAAGTAGACCTCACAGATGACCAGAAAGAGGAGCGGAAGATCATTGCCGAAGAGTTGAAGAAGGCTGGTAATGAGGCGTTTAAAGTTGGAGACTTTGAGCGGAGTATTGAGAAATATACTGAAGGTATGTGAATGACAGCTTCAACCTCCACCAGTCACCAAGCAACCAGTCTTACCAAGGGGTATCATGTTGTTCAGTAACTGGGTTGTGGAGGTCAGTCGCTCCATCCATAGGTAATACGGGCTGGTGTCCGCAACTCCACGTCAATGCGCGTATTTTGCGTACATACAAACGCTCTATCCATACTATCCATACTAATATCATAAATTCGAAAGTAACTGTCTGTCTGTATGTTACCTTTTCACGCTTAAACCACTGAACCGATTTAGATGTTAGTATAGAGATAGTTTGAGTCCCGGGAAAGGACATAAGATAGTTTTTATCCCGATATTCCCACGGGATCGAAACTTATGCGGGTGAAACCGCAGGGCGCAACTAGTGTAAAATACTGGTATTCAGCTGCATCCAGCTAGAATGGAAGCCGACCCCAATATGATTGGGAAAAGGCTCGGCAGATGATGATAGATGCCAACTTATAATTTAACTAAAGAAATAGCGTAACATGTTATTAGCTATTTCGTTATTTTTGCTATAATACGAGCTGAGCCCTGATTCACAACCATACGACAGGCTATCGTATCGAAAACCTGACATTTCGATAACCTGTTTTGACTTCCCCTCAACAGCAAATAGCTGTTGGAAGAATAGCGGGCGTCTATTTGATTTAAACTGACAAAATTTTCTGGTTTTGGACTTGTGAACAGCATTGAGATGACTCCTACGATAACAATGATTAATGTTCGATACGATACGGAAGCATATCGAGTGTTTGTGAATAAGGGGGCAGGTGTCTGCAACTTCATGTCAAGCACATATTTTGTCTATGTAAATTGATTAATATTTCTTTTCAAGCTATTGCATAGCTTTTATCGCGGGCTTTGAGCACGGCGACCGAATCAAGAAATTCCGTAACGAAAATAAACCTAACAACCCCCACTCCGACCGGCACAGCGGTGCGGCGTTAAAACCCGTGCATCGTCTAACGTCGTTTCAGTTCGGCAGACTTCGGCACGGTGTTTGTGTGCGTGCGACTAGACGTATGCGTGTAGACTGTACGAAGCTCGCATAAGTTGATAAAAAATGCTATGCAATAGCTTTACCGCGGCAGTCCTCGAGTGCCACACGTATTTTTTTCTTCCTTTTCTTTATTTTGTCTACGTTTTTCTGTATTTTGTCTACGTAAATCGATTAATTGTTCATTCTATTTTTCTTTTCCTTTCATTCTTTTTTCTTCCTTTTCTTTCTATATTTTATTTCTTTCTGTTTTTCTTTCTATTTCCTACACAACTAGGTAATAGGTGTCCGCAACTCCACGTCAATGCGCGTATTTTGCGTACGGGCGGGAAAATTGATTATTCGATCCACCCCAGCTCCTCGAGGAAGGCCAGCAATGCCTTAATGTTACTGACCGTCTCACGTACCAACCTGCACAACTAATTTCCATGTTAACTTTCCAGGTCTTCGAACGTGTCCGCTCCAGTTCCCGCAACAGCGTTCGATATTGTACTGCAATAGAAGTGCAGCTAAAATGAAGCTGCAGAAGTATGCGCAAGCTGCCAAAGACTGCACAAAAGCCATTGAGCTGGATGACAAATATGTTAAGGCTTATATTAGGTGAGGAATCCTTTTTTTACTACTTAATATGGGTAGGAAATGTTATTTAAATTGTAATCAGAAAAATAAAGAGGGGCTTGTGTCTAAATAATAACAGCCTAAACAGCCGCATGGGTCGTTCAGTGAGAGCAGTAGTGACCCAGTGGGAATGGCCCAGACTTACAAAGTCAAAGTATTTATTAGTGCGATTTTTGGTGATGAAACAGGTCTTATGCCCGGGCATGGGACACGCAGATAATTATCGCGATGACGGGCGGGCGGAGGGGCGTTAATCGTAGGTGCAGCCAATGAGCCACAACATATCGCGATAATTATCGGCGTTTCCCGTTTAGTGTGGCCCCGGTATTACAGATATTTTACAGTAGTTGTAGGTCGTAGGTTCGAACCCAGACAGGTGCTGTTCTTTGTGGAAATTATTTCATGACTACTGCTCTCAAACTGGTGATGGGAAACATAGTGAGGAAACCGGCATGTCCTAGAGCCAAAACTCAAACTCAAAGCATTTTAAAATTGTGACATTACCAACCCGCACTGGGCCCGCGTGGTGGATTATGGCCTACTCCCTCTCACAGAGAGGAGGCCTGTGTCCCAGTAGTGGGAACATTATAGGTTGATTATGCTTTTATAATGAAAATCTTTCCGCCGACCTCATGCAGTTTTAAAAATATGATTGACATGTAAAAGTGTTTGTACAAACCTACTTACAAATTAAATGTCATTTATTCAAACTAGGCTGAGAATCAGCACTTTTCGAACGTCAAAATTACAAAAGACAGTCCCCCAAAACGCCCGCCCTTCACCACTTCCTAGTGCTTTCGCTGGGGAGAAGAAGTGGCGGAACAAACTCCCCAGCAGCACAGCTGTCTGTTCAGTTAGATAATAGTTGATTTTATACAATACCTACTAAGTATGCAAAGTAATTAACATTACAGGACACAGAACATTAAATTAAATTATTTGCCATAGGTTAGCAAAATTAAAATATTTTATAATTTTTTTTTTACTGCTGGATGGGCTCGCTCTTGACCTCGTCTGTTTTTTTTTTCAGGAGAGCACAGTCATACGAAGCCACAGACAAACTCGATGAGTCACTAGCAGACTACAAGAAAATTCTGGAGTTGGACCCTTCCCATAAGGACGCGAAAATAGCCACCATTCGCCTCCCCCCTTTAATAGAAGAAAAAAACGAAAAATTGAAGACAGAAATGCTTGGAAAACTAAAGGATTTAGGCAATATGATATTGAAACCTTTCGGTTTGTCGACGGAAAATTTTCAAATGGAGCAGGACCCTGACACGAAGGGGTACAAAATTAATTTCAAGCAATGAATACATGATTAAGGAAAATTGTGATATTATGATTATATTTATGGATACTTTTTTAGCTTTTTTTTTTTGTTTACTATCTATACTTCATAAATGATAAAGCCGAAGAGTTAGTTCGCTTGTCAAGTGTATTTGACCGCGATAATCTCGGGAACTAACAGTCGGATTTAAAAAAAAAACAGTGTCACTCCGGGAGTGAAGACAGAAGTGAAAACATGAACAATTACGTGTGTATTTTTTGAATCGTCATATAAACAAAACGCAAACCGAATACGTTGCCATCACTCACTGACATAATTATCGGAAATACATTGAAATATGTAAACCGAGTACATCCCAAGGACAGCCGAACACATCTGAATTCAGCGCAGTGTCGGTAACGGGTACACTATATTAATACGAAAAACTTTATTCCGAAAGTCACAAATACGAATTTCAAAATACCGATTTTCATAATTCCGAATGGATCAAAATTCCTTTTATAACAACTCCGATTTATCATTCATCCATTTTAATCATTCCGAAATTTCAATATCCCTAACGTTTATAATTACTATTCTCAAATTACCGAGTTTCAATAAATCGAATAACAAAAAGTCCGACTTATGATAATCCGAAACATCAAAAATACGAATTCCGATTATTAAAATACCGATCAATTAGAATTCCGAAATAATAACGCTTTGTAAAACTGAATAGCAAGACAAATAAACACATATTTCTGTGTAAAGGGTTTAAAGTAACCTAACCAAACCGAACCTCGGGGTGCCCCTCGCTCGCTCTTGCATCCTACGTCGTCTATTGCGTTCGTTAAGTTCTGGTGCAGTTACGGAAATAATTCGGAGTATTGAAAATCGGAATGTCGTTTTTCGGATCGAGAACCCATCGAGCATTTGATTCTTCGAATATATGAAAATCGGAAAACAAACAAGTCGCATTTATGACTTTCGGTAAAATAAATTTCGTGATTTTTAATAATAGACATTATGATTCTTAGGTATTATCATGGTACAATCTTCGCCATGGGTATTATGAAACTCGGACTTTTGAAAATCGGAACATCGAAATTCGGAATAATTTCTAAGAAGCGCCTGCTTGGGTTCGAACCCACGACCTGCGACTTGTAATGCTGCATTACAAGTCGCAGGTCGTGGGTTCGAACCCAAGCAGGCGCTTTACTTTATGTAAATAATTACATCACCACTGCTCTCAAAACGGTGAAGAAAAACATCGTGAGGAAACCTGCATGTCTTAGAACCAAAAATTCGAAGACATGACTGTGACATCTACCAACACGCACTAGATTTGCGTGCCCTTGATCGATTACAGCCTCCCTCTCGAAGAGAGGAGGCCTGTGTCCCAGCAGTGGGAACATTATTAATAACAACAAAAATTATTATTTTTACATTATTTCACTATCATCGGATCGCCCGCCCGCGCTAATACTTCGTTTTCGCGTAGCGCTCGGTCTGACTTTTTTTCTAATGCTACGTTCACACGGAGATGACGGAGACATCAATTTCTTGCCTGATTTTTGCAGGATACGGTTTAGTCACGCAATATAATTTATATGTGAGTGTCGACCCCGTGGGAATATCGGGATAAAAACCATCCTTTGTCCTTTCCAAGGACTCAAACCATCACTATAGGTAGGTACCAAATTTCATCTAAATCGGTTCAGCGGTTTGAGCGTGAAGAGGTAACGGACAGACACTTTCGCATTTATAATAGGTATTAGTATGGACGAGTTTACACCTGCATTCGGTAGCTAATAGGAACGGGAAACATGCGATCTCGAATAACCAAAACTCTAATTCATCTATTCGAAACACTTAACAACGAATGCACGCTACCACAAAAAACTCAATGCCGTAGCCATGCGATCTCGAATAACCGTGGAGATCTCATCATTTCCGAATCGATCACGTAGGGAAACTCCAAGCATAGCCCTCTCCATTGCCCTTTGGGTAACTTTTAGCCTTTTAATAAGGCCCCATTGTGAGCGACCACGTTTCAGTGACATATGTCATCACTGGCAACATGCACTGGTCAAAGACTTTCGTCTTGAGTCACTGTGGCATGTGGGCTAAAGTAATACCTCGTACCTAATTGGAAAGATGACATATTTTTAAAATTCAAACTTTAAAAAAATATTTCTTTGCAAAGGGGATTGAAGATTTTCACAGGTTCGATCACGTAGGGAAACTCCAAGCATAGCCCTCTCCAATGCCCTTTGGGATACTTTTAGCCTGAGGGGCAATTCTCGTAATTTCAAGAACGTTCATAGTCTGATCTCAGTCACAATCTGTCAAAAAATACTTCTAATTTCCCTAAATTTTGACAAGTTTTTGACATTTGTTTGTCGCCGAAATGAGACTGCGACTAGATTTTGAACATTTTAAATTACGAGAATTGGCCTTCTGATGTTATTTTATGTAAATTACCTATTCCATTATTCACTGACTTGTAAAACGAGCGAAATAAACATAAATAACACCACTGCTTATCCCCCTGTGAATAAAGGCGTGATGTTACATCACAACATGTAATAAAACTTCGTCTGGAATATTCTAGTATCTCGACCTATTTCGATGCTTTATCGGACATCGGAAGTGCAGCCAGTGCAGGTAATCAATCAGCGAGGGGTGCGTCGGGAGCAAGGGAGGGATGCAACAGTTTAAAGCGTGCTATTCGCGTAGCTACCTGAATATATTATTTGCCTACAGAATATTTATTTATGAGGCTAAGCAAATATCGAATGCGTTATTACGACAATGCGTCCCGATTCCTTGTCACACAGATGCGTTTTTAGATATTTCTAACGTGTTTGAGTAAATTATGTTTATCACTACAATGCGGGCATGACACCGGTGAGGAACTGGTATAATTTTAATTTTCCTGTATTTATCCTTATTCCTGGATCACTTATCCGGCTCGAAGGACCAGAGATGTGAGATTAGGCAGGAAAATTAAAAACTGGAGCTGTAAAAATTACGTGTCTATAACGAAGAACAAAAAGCACATAAAAATATGTAGGTTAAAACTAATTCACCGTCACAAAAAAAACGCCTGATAAAGTGTTCATTGCAGTAAGTTGCACGAAGTAATTTTGCACAAATTGCTAAATCTAAACATCGTGTAACTTACACTACAGGCACCCCGCCCACACAACACGTTACTACGTTGTTAACGTAGTTGGGTTCGAAACTTCGTATGCGTCCTAATACAAAATGTTCATCTCATATCGGAATATCGCAGGACGCAGGAACGCAAGCGTCCTAGGTACTTCTCATCATCATAATCTATATATATAAAATTCCAAGTACTGACTGACTGATTGATATATTAACGCACAGCCTAAACCGCTGGTCCTAGAGACATGAAATTAGGAGGGTGTGTTCTTTGTGAAGAGTAGGTATCCACTAAGAAAGGGTTTTTCGAAATTCCACCCCTAAGAGGGTGAATGGGGGAGTATGAAATTTCACGCGGACGAAGTCGCGGGCAGAAGCTAGTCAGCCTATAATGTTCCTACTGCTGGGCCTGAGACACAGGCCTCCTCTCGGTGAGAGGGAGTGGGCCGTAATCTACCACGCGGGCCCAGTGCGGGTTGGCAAACGTCACATGTTTGGGAATTTTTGGTTCTAGTACATGCTGGTTTTCTCCTATTTCTATTGCGTCGTTATTAACAAAATTCTGTGTTTAACTTCGTAGCCGTCCTAATACAAAATGTACTGAAAACAGCAATAACGCATCCGATATTTATCAACCGATAATAACGCGCCTCTGGGGGTAGCCTTTAAACTAACAAGTATATCAACAAAAAACATTACCCTCCTTTTCGTCTCTGCCGCAATCGGGCAAAAAGAAAACAACGCGAGTAGCCAGCTTTATAAGGCGGAGCTTCTGTGGCACATCCGCGGGACGCAGTCGCGGACAACCCTCTCTTCTCTTCCCCTGAATCCCCCTGATTTATTGATCCCACATCCTGCCCTCAGGCTCTGGACCTAGTCTCCAACCGAACGCCGTACAGCGCGCACGTCTCTTTAATAAAAAAGTGATCTCTTTGTGTGGTGAAATTGGATATGCAAGCTGAAATTGCAGCCATGGAGCCGATCTACGATGAGAAGACCAACCTAAGTTTCACTCTACGGGAAGGGAATTTGAACGACAAGCCACAGTACGTGAAATTTCTTAAGGCTTTTGTGAGGAAGGATATTGCCAGTATCGAGGAGTTTGTCGCTACGAAGTCTTACGAAGAAATTGAGGAGGCTATTGAACTGCTGAACCATTTGGTGATACAGTCACCTTTTTGCGTGAATCGTCCGCGTAATATACCAAACCATCCGTATGTCGCGCATGTGACCCCGCAGTCGCCGAAGCGTTGGTCAAAGCTGTAAACCTCCTTGGAGAATCCGGACAGATATAGCTTTAGATGCATAGAAGATTATACCCTCATTATTTTGCAAGACAACGTCGGAATTCGGTCAAGATTTACAACCTTAGAAAGATTTAAGAAGATGCCAGAATAAACTGCTGCAGTTGGAATATCGTCAGAAAATTGGAACGCGCATGGACCTCGTTTGAACGGACGGTCGAGTAAAACCTTCATGAAGATGGCTTTTAAGAAACAGTTGAAGATCTAAGAGGAAGTCCCAGGGACATAAGGACAAGAGAGAAAAGTATCTGTGGTACGCGTCTACGCGGGAAAAAATTTTGAAGCTGGCAAGAACTATGGAGCGGTTGTTGACGTCGCAGGGGGCGTTTCCAGCTGCGAATAAGAACAGACATGGTATGTGTGAGGGTATTAAAATACTAAAATATAAGGCATAATGTGACATTAGGCCTAACATAAAGTGGACATTAGGCCTAACATTACTTGGCACCTTGTGCAATATTTATAGCTATAACTGTTCGGATATGCCAAGAAGCGTCACCGACTTTTCCCTCAAAGTATTGAATGTTTTTTTTTCAATTTCGGTAACTATGTGTCAACGGTGACGTATTTTGTCTCATTTGCATTCATAATACCATAGGTATTTTCGCTTTTTTAACTTTAAAATCATGTATTCATCATCATCTATCTGCGTTCACATTTGTAACATTACAACGAACAATTGTCCGTGACAAAGACAATCTTAAATCTCTTTGGTCCGTGACAATGTCACAGAGATTGTCTGTGCATTTGTCACTGTGTCATGTCCGTTGAAATGTCACAAAATGAAATGTCACAGCTAAAGGTTAAAATCAATTCTAAGTGTTAGCCCCTAAGACTTCTTTTTAAAAGATTTGTCATAAATAATACTATCACTATCATTTTTGTATAATTCTAGCGTTAAGCGTGTTGGATTGAAGGGCCCTTCAACTTCTTATAAGGCTCATTCTAGGTGGACAATGTAATTAAACGATCACCGAGGCCAAAATTCAGAGACAAAAAAAAAAACTTCCATGTTTTTATAAAAAAATTTTTTTTTTGGATAGGCCTTTGCGAAATTACTATTTTGAGGAGAATTGTTGTGAAAATGGGACATATTCGCGAAATTAAAGTAATGGACAGGTTTCTAGACATCACACCATGATTATCTATTTACGCTGCCAACTAGCGTTGCTGTGTCGTGATATTTGAAGGGTTTACGTGCCCGTGTTCAGGCACATGAGACATTTCAACTTTGTCTCTGGGATAGTACATGCAGTCCACAGCAATCTTATAATAATGACAATAAAGATCATAATGATTTTGACAGACCTGTCAGTAGCACCAACCTAACAGACACCTTATTAGAATGAGAATAAAGGCCTGCGCAGATGAGGGACAATTTGTACGCGGACAAATTGTCCGCAACGATAGAACGTATGTAAATCTATGCAATCTCTAGACTGCTGGGATTTCTATACATTCTATCTTTGCGGACAATTTCTCCGCGGACAAAAGTCCCTCGTCTGCGCAGGCCATAAAGATCACTGATTTGGACAGTAACGCAAAACAGGTTGTACAATAACCGTGAAACGACTATAAATAAATGAAAACTTTTGCGAATATGCCCCATTTATTTATTGGAGTTATTCCAATTTAGGGTGTGATAAAAAAAATCGACTGAAAATTCGGAAAGACAGGTGTTAAAAGTATCTATTTTTTAATTTTGTAGATTTTAACGAGTCTAAAATGACTTTAAATTGATGTAATTGGACTGAAAAAGCTTGTAGCTCAGAAAAATCTTCCCTTGGTGGCATCGCTTAGTCTAAGGCTGGTTGCACATTGGCTAGTCGCTTGCGCTATTAACCGGTTGCTGAAGCGAACAAACCGCCGAACGTCTTGATTTTAAGCAAACAAACCGTCGCACATTTGCATTGGCGACAGTCCAGCTGTTTGTGTGACGAAGCACCGCACTGACCGCACAAACTTCTGTTCTGTTGCACGGGCGAACGCATCCAAATAATCACATTCAAAATTGACAATTAAACATTTTGACATTGCAAGAAAGAGATGGAGCTATACCGAATGAATCATCTCTTTTTCACACTGGACAAATAATGACTTTCATTTACCTACGTCCCCTAATCGGGTCTAAGTGTATGTTGAAGGCTAGTGCAAGCTGCTGTAGCGGACGTTCGCGTCCATGTGCGGAGTCAATAATCAAATTCTGCAATCAATCAACTCATGCTACTGAAGCATTGCTGGACAATTGGACATAGTCCTCTACTAAATTGCGTACCAACACCCGGTTCTTCGCCTTCCCCAACCGGTATGTTGCCATCTAGCTGGGAGCTGTCCTAAGCTTGAAGATTTACGGTCATCAGAAATCAAAATACGTAATAGTAGCCAGTAAATGTGCGTCCAGCCTAAGTTAATACCTCCTACAATGACTCGAGCTCGACTCCACTTAATCTGCGTTATCGTTAAAACAAAATAAGGTTCAATGTTGTTTGTTAATTATTAAGGCTCCTAAAACATCAAAGATCAAACAATTGAAACGTTAACTAGGCATCTTATTGATTATTTACTTACCTAAACGTTTTTTTGTATGAAAGTTTGTATAAACTTTCATACAAGAAAAAAATAACAAAAAACTTAAAAAATAACAATAACAAAAAAAAAAAAAAATAACAAAAAAACTTAAAACAATAAAAAAATAACAAAAAAAAAATCTAAAAAAATTACAAAAAAAATCAAAAATCTTAAAAAAAAATAAATGAATGCGTCAAAAACAAAAGCTGGCGCTTAATCGATTCGGTAATTCGAATTGATTCCGTACAGTGCTTGTAGACATCCAACAGCGCCCAACGGAAAAAACGGACGTATACAAGCGCCCTTATTATTAGAAAATGAAGAAAGTATAAAAACTTTCGTCTTTTTTCTCTTTCTTGGCGTTAGTTTATTATTAAACTCCGCCAAGAATTAAAAAAAAAACATGTGGTAAAGAAATATTTAATTAATTGAATATAGCAGAGTGAGGTGTGAATGCTGCCTACCAATTCCAGCACAGGTAGGTAGCACGGGCAGTGGTGGCTCAGTGGTGACGGCCCCGAGTTACGAGTTGTAGGTCGTGGGTCCGAACCCAGACCGGCACTTTGTGTAAATTACTTCATCACCACTGCTCTCAAAACGGTGAAGGAAAACATCGTGAGGAAACCGGCATGTCCTAGACCAAAATATTCGAAGACATGTGACATCTACCAACCCGCACTGGGCCGGCGTGGTAGATTACAGCCCAGTCCTTCTCACAGAGAGGTGGCCCAGCAATGGGAACGTTATAGGCTGAAACTGACCTTTGAAGGGAAGCCTGCGCCCGGGAACTGGCGATTTATAGTACTTACGTACTTTAGACAAAACTTTAAAAAGTCCGCACTTAAGTCCTTCAGGTGAACCATTGTACGTGGGCCAGGGCAGCCTTCGGTGGTTATTCCAACCAGCCCACCTCCCCCAGAAGTCGATTACCTGGTCTGTTAAGAACATTTGTGTAAGATTTGGATGCCTCGAGGATTTCTGTCCTAATTTGGGTGACGCCTGTGCACCCAAAGAGCACTATCGCTACGGTTTCCTCAGCCTCAATGCAAGCTCTGCATAGAGGACTGTCCTGTTCACACACGTACATCCAAATCTAACGAACACACGTCGTCAACGAGCGACGCGACACGGCGCGGGGACCGGGAGGCAACACAGCATCGCGGCATTGCCTCGTTCGAGACGACCGCGCTCGGACATACCTTTTGATTAAAGTACTATAGTAGCCATAATAATAATGTGAACCACCTATTGCTTTACTTCCACCTGGGCGTAGACATGATCCTTCGAGCCGGATATGAACCAGCGACCTATGGATGATAATAACTTTTTATTCCTAATTCAATCAATTAGCCATGCTTTGGGAAGGTTCTCGTCCGAAAAAAATCCGGTCTAACCCCGTGGCCATGAGCTACACGCTCAAGCGATACGCGTCTTTCAATAGTGACTGCAGAGAAAATAAGTGTGGATAAACACGAGCAGCACACGTCAACGACAAATTCAACTGCAGCCGCTGACGCATCTACGGCTTAAGTTACCCCTGCCGTTGTAACATGCCGCTCGTGTGTATGAACGCTAAATGATAGAAGTTGTTTAGAGCACGCCAAGAATCCCCGCGAAACGACTTGCGGAGGGACGAACGGAAACATGGAACGCGCGTGAAGGCACATGTTGCATCGCTTGAAGCTTTGAACGGGACCTAAGAAAGATACCTCCGAGCTCCGGAACTGCGATCGATCTCATAGGAACAACTTCACCGTTCAGGACACCCCAGTGCTGGCGTCATCACAATATCACGTGGACTCATAGAAGTAGTAGAGCTCTTTGTGAACGAGCTCGTCCGGGGAGGTACTACCCCCACACCTATTTCTGCCGCCAAGCAGCGTTGCTGTGTTCCGGCTTGAAGGGTATGGGTGCCGCTATAGTTACAGGCACATGAGACATTACAGCTCTGTCTCCCAGATGACAATGCATCTACAATGCCACTGATATTGCAGATGTCTTGAGGCGGCGAAATTACTTAACATCAGGTGGTCGTCGCCTTGTTTGCCATCGAAAAAAAAAAAAAAAAACAAACATGAAAAAGGAACAAAAAAAAACGAATATAAATATAAATAAAAAAAAAACGAAAAAGGGTATTTAAAAAAAAAACAAATCAACAAACGCGTCTAAAACAAATGCTGGCGCTGAATCGATTCAGTCATTCGAATTGATTACGTTCAGCGCTTGTAGGCGTCCGTTTTTTTTACCGGAAAACGGACCGTGTTTTTTACCAGTCCGTTGATGCATGTGGGCATCAAGAAGCTTATAGATTAAAGTGGAGGCACCACTCTAAATACCTAAGTAAAAACGATTGTGGTCGGACACTCGCTTTCTAAATACGCACGTTAGAACGAGACACTGTCATATGTATGTATTTAGAAAGACAGTGTCCGACCACAGTAGTCTTCACTTAGATATTTACAGTGTTGCCTCCACTTTAATCTATAAGCTTCTTGGTGGGCATGCACCTACATACTATAGGCATTAACCTAAAATCCATCAAGTTCAGTGGAAAACAGTCCGTTATCCGGTGAAAAAAAGGACGTTTACAAGCGCTTTTATAATTTCCTCAAGGCGTGAGTTTGCTAAACTTTGCCACGAGGAATATATTAATGAATTGAATATAGCAGATTGAGGGGTGGAATGCAACAGAAACGCGAAACTAACACAAGAAAGAAAGAACATTTAAACTTACAAAATCATGAAAACAAAAACAAGGCCTGTGCGAAGGCAAGAAGGCTCCTACCTCAGCATAATGCTGCGATATTTAAGATGACCTCTCATTGTAAGAAAGGCCTATACAATTCCAAGTCAGCTTAAACTGGCTATTTATAGCTTGATGGTGAACCTCAGGCAAAACGTTTAAAAAGTAAATTATCAATACTGCAGCTCTTCGCACGTTATCACAGGAGTTTGAAGGTCACCAACTATTAACAGCTGGAGCTGTGTGTTTCACCAGCCTATACAAATTAAGCGTTTACGACGTACGGCATTTCATACAAACTTTCAAGCCCTTGTTTTTAGAACCGATTTTAATGAAACTTCGTACGCATAAGCAGGATACAAAGGTCTAAAAAGTTAGTAAAGAACATTTCATTCATTTCGAAAAACAAGGGCTTCCCAACTGGACATGAGTTACCTTGGGTAACCTGGAAGTCTTTAAACAGACTCCGGACCCAGGTTGGCCGAAGCAAGAAAAACCTGTTCAGGTAGAGATTTATAGACGACTCCGCCTTGGAGTGTAAATGTGGTGCTGTTTCACAAACGATGGGACACTTAATATCGTGCCCTGCGTGTCCTGTCAGCTGCACGTTGCAGGAACTGATGGACGCTAGTGATGGCGCCAAACGAGTAGCCGAATATAATAAATGTACTCGGCCCAGAGGCTGAGTACATTTAGATTGCTATCGACACGCTGAGAAGAAGACAAGAGCTTGAAAGTTTGTATGAAATGCCGTACGTTGTAAACTAGAAGCGTAGGTGGTGGAGTATCCTTGTTATAGGGTATGATGTTGGCAACGACTCACGTTCGATAAAGAAGGAAGAGGGGAGCGGATAGATAATCTAATAAAGGAGCATTTTTAATTACAATGCCACGTTGGCCCATTATTTTGTTTCAATGGAGTTGTCTAAAAATGTCCTCGGTTGAGGTCATTTTTTTATAATGCCGCTGCGTTTGATCTATGTCTAGCCCTACAGACTCAGTCTGAAATAAGGGTGTTTTTATAATATTCTGTAACGTTAACTTGAGTCGAGGAGCTTCTAAAATGTAAAAATATAGGCAGTCCCTGAGTTTAGAATTCGATGGCTCGATCCTAATTACGTGGGACTTGAAACATGACTGGCGAATTGTGGGTGTACCGATGACACTTCTGCTCACACCAACGGGGAGAACAAGCTTGATGTAAAATTAAGGGAGGAAATGTGATCTCAAAATTGTAACGTCGTAATTTAATTACTACATAAAGTACTGTTTTTTATATAATTGATTATGTATTTGCGTTTAACATCTTCAAATATGACAATCTCTAATAAAAATCTTGGTGTACTAATTTGTTTTTTATTTGTGTATTTATTAACCTTTTAGCGACCCTTACCCGCCAGTAACTGCGTTTTGAAGAAAAGATAGGCAGTCAGGATGTTAAATTAAATATTGGGATTCGTGTGTTCCTCTGTGGCCGGACCACAGTTTAGTACTCAGATGCTATAGTTCGAAATAATACCTACCTAAAGTCTACTTTCATCGGAATATATAAATATTTTTAGTACCTCAAGAGATATCTTTTTAATTAACAATTTATGTGGTCCGGCCGCCAAGCAGTGCTCTCTGGCCGCGCCACCTCAAATTAAGTAGAGTATAATGAACTATTAATAAATCAATATCCCGAAAAAAACTACCTAAAGAGTACCTTGCATACGACAAATATGGTCCAATAAAACCCTTTAGTTAAGGAGTTATTGGTCATAGGGTGTGGTCCGACTGGAAGGTATACTCTGCAGCAAGTCAACTTTGCAATATTTAATATTAACTATCCATAAATCAATTTATATAATAGTACCTATTCTCTACTCTTCGTTCATACTTTTTTCTCTCAAGACAATATTCATTTTGATTAATTAATCCTTAAAGTATGTGGCGCGGCTAGGGAGGATTACTTTCAGCAAATATAACGAAATATGCTTTATTTCTTTATGCCAACGAAAACTGCATAATAAGTACTTTATAAAAAGACCTGGACTTCATCTATAAACTTTTATTTTTATTACCAACAATGATTTTGAAAAAGGTGCACATTTTGGTTTTTGTTTACCTATCTACCTAAGAATAGGTAGTTAATTTGACGAAGTAAGTGAAAATTTTGGTTTGAAATAAACAATAAGTATACGAAAAACAAATATATATTTCCATAATCAAATATAAGCAATAAAAATTGTTAAAAGTAATGACGGTGTAAAATGTACCGGTAAACAAATTATCAACTACACATTGAATGATTTATTAATATTTTAAATTGACTTAAGCGTTGATTTAAATGACATTCCAGACACTATGACATTACAAGGAAAATTATTTACACTGTTGTCAGTGATTGAGTATTTACCAAATATTCGCCATTACGTCGCTCACTGCAAGCGTCTGGATAATACTTGGGAAACATAATTATGATGATTTAAGTACTAAAGTTACAAGGACTAAAAACCAGCAAATAAATTTTCATTGTATTTTATACGAAAAATTGTAAATTATAACTTATTTTTATCAAAACGTTTATTTTTAATTTAGGCCTTGCATTTTAAACTTGGAAAATAACTTCAAAACTCCTTTATTTGCAATACTGATTGACTATATTTTTAATACGCGGTTTTGGTACACTCTTTTTTCATTGTTATTTCTTGTTTAAAGGGTTAATTGCTTAAATAAATTCAATATATTGACTTAAGTTTGTTATATAAAACACTTTTCCGTCATTTAAAATACCTTGTATTAACAATTGTTAATATTTGATTATGAAAATATATATTTGTTTTTCGTATACTTATTGTTTATTTTAAACCAAAATTTTCACTTACTTCGTCAAATTAACTACCTATTCTTAGGTAGATAGGTAAACAAAAACCAAAATGTGCACCTTTTTCAAAATTATTGTTGGTAATAAAAATAAAAGTTTATAGATGAAGTCCAGGTCTTTTTATAAAGTACTTATTATGCAGTTTTCGTTGGCATAAAGAAATAAAGCATATTTCGTTATATTTGCTGAAAGTAATCCTCCCTAGCCGCGCCACATACTTTAAGGATTAATTAATCAAAATGAATATTGTCTTGAGAGAAAAAAGTATGAACGAAGAGTAGAGAATAGGTACTATTATATAAATTGATTTATGGATAGTTAATATTAAATATTGCAAAATTGACTTGCTGCAGAGTATACCTTCCAGCCGGACCACACCCTATGACCAATAACTCCTTAACTAAAGGGGTTTATTGGACCATATTTGTCGTATGCAAGGTACTCTTTAGGTAGTTTTTTTCGGGATATTGATTTATTAATAGTTCATTATAACCTATTTAATTTTAAGGTGGCGCGGCCAGAGAGCACTGCTTGGCAGCCGGACCACATAAATTGTTAATTAAAAAGATATCTCTTGAGGTACTAAAAATATTCATATATCCCGATGAAAGTAGACTTTAGGTAGGTATTATTTCGAACTATAGCATCTGAGTACTAAACTGTGGTCCGGCCACAGAGGAACACACTTGGGATTCAGCTGTATCAGGTTAAACTGGAAGTCAACCCTAACATAATTTGGAAAATGGGTAAGGCCTTTCATTGAGTACATCACAGCTTTTGATCAAGAAATAACTTACTGTATCACAAACACGACACAGCAACATTCTTAACGTAATAAATTCCTATTTACATTTAAAAAAATAGATTTCACTGGGTAAATATTACTATCGCGAAATCTCCTGGGCCACCGTTTCAGTTAGGTGTACCTCAAGGCTCAATACAGGGTCCATTATTCTTTTATAATCAGAGAGGCAATTTTTGTTTTTTTACAAGAATTTTCGCATTCTCAATCTGTCCAAAAATAGCTCTAATTTTTCTATATTTTTTACTAGTTTTCGACATCGATTGTCCGTGAAATGAGACATGCGACTAGATTTTGTTCTTAATTACGGAAATTGGGCTTCAGGGGTCTAATTAATTGGAAAACGAAACTAAATAAATTAAACTTCGTTTTAAAATATGTCTTACTTAAATATATTTTGCAATTTAATGGAGTCACTTGCACAATTTAACAAACACTGGGTAATGGGGACAAATAACCAACGTGACAATACCTGGAAAAGAAAAGAAACCAGAATTAGTCCAAAATGACCACTATGTGGAGCCCTGATACAGCCAGAAGGCGTCGCGGCAGATCCTGTAGAAGATGGCGGGACGAGTTGGACAAAACAAAAGACTAGTAGTCCATATTAGCCCTGGATCGAATTAGAGCTGGAAGTCATGCTTTTGTCCAGCTGTGGGCATAACTTTTGTTGTCAGTAAAGGCATTTATTAGGGTGTATTCATGTAGGACGCTGGCAACCAGCGCCGATATCCCAGAGCTTGCTGGCGCAGACATTGCACTGGTTGTCAAAGCTGGTCAGCGCAGGCAGTCTTCATACTTTTTGCCAAATCAGCGCGAACCGTCGCCGATAAGCGCCGACAAGTTCCTATCTGATCTGGCGCCGACTAGGTGAGGTGCCAGTTCGAGCTGATTTGGCAAGAAGTAAAACTGCCTGCGCTGACCAGCGTTGACTGACAACCAGTCGACTAGGTGAGGTGCCAGTTCGAGCTGATTTGGCAAGAAGTGTGAAAACTGCCTGCGCTGACCAGCGTTGACTGACAACCAGTCAACCTATCTGTCTGCCTGCGCCGATGACGGGGTTGACAACCGCCGAGAAGCGCCGACATATCGCGCTGATATATTTATTCCTCAATGTTTATGATTGCACCTACCACTGTTTGTATCTGCATCACCCAAAGGTTGACTGGTAGAAAATGCCTATGACATTAAGTCCGCCTCTTTACATTTATGTGCTTCAAGTATTAAACAAATAATAAATAAATATCGGCGCCGGTTACCAGCGTTCTACATGAATACACCCTAAGCCTTGTGTTCACCAACATTTAAATCAACTGATTAAATATTTAATCAGTTCTATATTTAAAATTTCTTTAGGAAAGACGTACTTAAACCAACTGTTTAAATTCCTAACCGGTGGTTTGAATGTTGGTGAAAACAGGCCTTAGGCGATTCTCACACTGCCCCGCATGATGCAGCGGGGCGCAGATAACGCACCCACGCGCGTGATTTTTTACATACAAATTCAATAAAAACGCACTCACGCGCGTGGAATTTGGCTCCGTTTCCCGCACACCGCTGCGTGAAACGCAGCAGTGTGCCAATCGCCTTAGACTGACAAAACAAAGATGGCTACCTTCCATGAGGTTTTCCCAAAACAAAATATTAATTAAGATCGACTACATAAGATGCTTCCTATTGTTTTAACTGCCCCGCTGGTCTCGACTGCTGAGCGTGAGATCCTGGCATCGCGGCTGAGGGTTGGAGGCCGCGGCGGGAGAGAAGTGCCTTTATTGCGGTGCGCCGCTCTCCCTACCTTCCGCGGCCTTGACGGGGTCGCCACCTTCTGATGGCGGACGCGGCGGGGCCGCAGAGGAGGAGGAGTGTTGGTATGACGTTGGCCGCTCTCCCTATCCTCTGCGGCCGAAAATTGGCAGGCGGCGGGGCCAATGACCTGACCCGTCGCAGGGGGACCAAGGGTGCCCAGACACGGGGTCGTCTGGCGCCCATATGCTGGTTTGGTCCCTGGGGTGGTCACAGCTTGCTATGTGTTCTGGTGCGCCGGTGATGGGGAATACTCCCCAGAGGACGGTTCGGTGACGGACAGCCGCGGCGAGTTCACGGATGAGTGCTAACGCGTGCCCGTGTTCCCGCCGCAAGCGGCAGAGGAGAACACCGTGGAGTTTTAGTGGGTTAGAGTCCCACATAACTGCACTATCTCGCCGTGGTAGTGCAGAATGCATGAGCATTTCTCCCCGGTAAAAAAAAGGGAAGACAGGGTGCTACTATCATACTATGTCTGCGCGCACACTTGTGCAATATAATATCTCCCGCGTCTAAGGCATGTCAAGCATTCATCGTTGCGTCTGATCTCTCTCCAGTCGTGTCGGATTACGTACCGTCCCATCGGACTAGAGTGATGGAAGACAGGGTGCAGCTATGTCTGCGCACACATTTGTGTAATACAGCTCCCGCGTCGAAGGCTAGTTTATGTTGAGCTTGATAGCCATGGCCGAAATACGGTCTGGAGAACTATTTTTATTTCCTTTATTTCACTATACACATATTAATTATATTTTTAAATATTAGAATATAAAAAAAAATATAAAAACATTTAAAAATATAAAAAATAGTAGCCCACCGGTATCGGGCACAGGGTCCAAGCTACCGGCGGTCAGGGCTCCAGAGAGAGGAACCTCCTAACAATAGGGGCCGTGTCCAGAAGTACAGCTTTCTGAATCAAGCCCTTGATCCAGCTGCCCAACGAGAGCCTCCTTAGGTGTTGGTCGAGGCTCTTGGCTATTAATCCATTGGCTGTAACGACTATCGGTACAATGATCGCGGAGTCCACATCCCACATGTCGACAACCTCGTGAGCCAAGTCAAGATACTTTGTTTATCTTGGAGAACTATTATTATTATTATTAGTGGTTTTAATACTAAGAAAACGTAACGCAGTGTATACTGCGTATAGCAGTCGGGATTTTAATTTTTTTTTTTTACTCCATAATTTGCAACTTCATCGCAGTTAAGAAAAAAACAAGTTATATTCTAAAGGCTGAGCCTGACCCCCATAATTCTATCACTTTCCATCGTTCCCAAACGCCCTTCACTAGAGCGAGAAAGATTGCTTGCAAACGCTCACACAGCATCGGAGTGCTCATTCCATAGCCGCTTCTTTCTCGCTCTAGTGAAAGATGTGTCTGTGTGACAGAAAGGGATAGAACTATGGGAAAATGTGGATCGATAAGTCTGGCTCACTCCATAATTGTGACACAAAGTACATACCTATATATAGACGCCAGCACATCAAGGTACTACAATCTGTACAATTTCTTTAATAGATTTTCAACTATATCGCTAAAGCATAAGGTTCAAAGTTGATTGGGAAAATTTGACAGTTTCGGGTAGCTTGATGTGCTGACGTCTGTACAGAAGCAGTGGCGTAACTATAGGGCGGCATTGGGGCAAAATGCCACGGGCCCCCAGCCAGAGGGGGCCCCTGGCCCGAGAGGGCCATGAGCACAGGAGGATCCTAACATGAGTTTTTAAATGCAAACTTTTTTTGAAAATGTGCAGCAAAAGACATCATTCAGGTTTCTAACGTTTTGTACTTTTTTCCCATTGTTTAATTTTTAAGTATTTTTTAACCGACTTTAAAAAAGGAGGTTCTGTATTCGACCCGTTCACCCGTATGTATGTATGTATGTTTGTATGTCCGCGATTATCTCAAAAACTACTGAACCGATTTTGATAATTCTTTCATGAGTGTGATCTACATACTTTCAGGAAGGTTTTAGTATATAATACATTAGGTAATTATGCTTATGTACGAAGTTATATGCATAAATGTAATGCATCTCCGGCATTTTTATGTGAATTTTGATGATTCTTCGAATCGTGTCTTCAATGCACTTGTGTTAATTGAATTTGTGTGGGGTAGGTAGTCGGTGTCAAAAAACGAAAATGCGGAACCAACGATACCGACTTCCGAAATTGAAGTTATTTTTCACTTTGTAGTGTTTTTTTTGAAGTCGGTTGTTTTTTTTTAAGTAGCGCTTGCGACCATTAGACCAACGAAGCAGTCAGGTGTTAAATATTGTGTGGAAAATATGAAATCTACGCGGAAAAGTCGCGGGAGAACTGCTAGTAAAAAAAAAAAACTATAACGTTGGTTGAGCTTCTTTACATTGAGGGAGGGCCCCATCCCTTGAATTTGCCACGGGCCCCAAACGGTATAGTTACGCCACTGTACAGAAGGTCTTCATACAAGGAGCAAAAACGCACACATACATAGACACGTGTCGACGTACAGCGAATACGTCCGAACAAAATGGAACCAAGCAACGAGCGTCGACAAAGTCAAAGTCAAAGCATTTATTTCAAATAGGCACATAAAAGGCACTTTTGAACGTCAAAAATTATCTTATAAAATAGAATTGATTCTAGTCGCCCATTCCAAAAGGTAGTTTTCGTATGGAGAAGAATGGGCAAGAAACTCCACCGTTATTCTTTTAAAATGTTTTAGGTACAATATTTTGCATGGGTACATTAATTATATAATAACATGTGAGGACGATGCACCTAAAATAAAATTACTATACCTACCACAATAGGTAAAAGAATTAAAAACGAAACCATGACATATAAATTAATTATCTGATAGATACATGGTGCTCACATATTTACAAACATGGCACAAGCAAAACGATTATAATTAAAAAAAAAAAAATACAAGTAATAAGTCAGTGTGTGAGTAATGAATGTAAAAACGAATAAAAAAAAATTACAATTAAATTAGCAACCAGTTTGATTTTGTCGACGTCATATACAGGGTGCTATATTTTAGACGGAACAGTAAAGGCATGTAAAGATAAACCATTTTCAAACTGCACGCTCCTCCACTAAAATATCTATACAAACACTTGAAATGTGTATGCAACAAGTAGTGGAGGGAGGGGACCATAACATTTAGGGAGGGCTTATGGCTAAGTAATAACAGCCCCACACGAGACGATCGATCGGGTTAAGCTGCACTTGCCGCGGTTGGTCCCTGGATGGGTGGCCATTTTTACATACCAAGACCTCTCCGTGCCTCGGAAAGCACGTAAAGCCGTTGGTCCCGGCTGTCATTCGTGGATCTCATTAGAACTCTATTGGTTATCATACCAGGCTCCATACAAATTTGCCCATTTTTTTAAATTTGAAATGGGCTTGCTCTTGACTCTAGCCTAGGTCAAAGCTGACAGAGACAAAGTTGACGATGGAGCGAGCTTACACAGAAGAAGCCTGTTCACTCTCACTTTGAAGAGATTCGGGTTGTATGCGCTCGGAAAAACAGACGCAGGTAGAGAGTTCCACTCTTTTGTTGTGCGCATTATAAAGGACATTTGCAAACGCTTAGTGCGAATTGGTGGAATAGCAACCAGGTAGGGATGGTAACTTGCAGTGCGCCTGGATGTCCGAAGGTAGAAGGGGGCCGGTGGAATGAGGTCGTGGAATTCTTGGGCACACTCACCGAAGTACAGTCTGTAGAAGACCGACAGGCAGGCAACCTTGCGGCGATGAGCCAAGCAGTGAAGCTTGGCATCCACCATCCCAGTCGCTCCCGTGTGCGCATCGTTCAAATCTCGGCGAGGAGGCCAGAGACAAAAAAGTTTCTCGTGGGCGCCCCTCGCTGGGTAAATCTATACTTATAATAAATCTGTAGAAGTGAAAACCCTGTACATTGAAAATATCAAAAAAATAGATGGCAGGGGGTGTTATTAGACCGACACCGAATCCAAAAATATGATTAAACAAATTTTTGGCTGTCTGTTTGTTCAGGCATTACGCAAAAACTACCGGTTCGATTACGATGAAACTTGGTATAATTATTCTTTAATATCCTGGGCACCACATTAGGTACTTTTTATCCCGGAAAAGTATATACAATAAAAAACAAACTTAATTTTGCGGTTCGATCCCTAGACCCGATTACTGTACCAACTGTAAATAATAAGTTTGTCGTAGGTCGTAGGTTACGTCACCAGCAGTGGAGTTCACTAAGAGGCGCTGCACACGGCTAAGAGGGTGAATGGAGGGAGGGTGAAATTTCACGCGGACGAAGTCGCGGGCAGAAGCTAGTAAATAAATAAATTACTTACCGACTAGTAGTATACTGTAGCTGCACCTGAATCATGAACAAGACCGTTTTCTGATACGGTAGCGACGATCGCGGCGATTACATCTTTTGAAGGAGCCACGACGCGAACGGCAGCGCCACAGGTATCTAGGAGACACGGGGTAAGATAGACAGTTAGACGAGATAGATAGATAGGGTAATAAGGTCAAAAAACGAAAATGCGGAACCATAGACACCGACTTCCGAAATTAAAGTTATTTATCACTTTGTAGTGTTTTTGAAGTGAAACTTCTTTACGCACGCTTGACTTGGGGAGTAAGCTGGCGAACGCGTGACGTAAGCGTTACGAAAAGTGTGATCGGGCGAGGCAAACGGTACGGTAGTTGAGTGGGGGATATAAGCAAGAGAAAGCAGTGCGCGCGCACATTTTCTTTCTCTCTTCCTCTCATAGCCAAATACGTTTGAAGTTTCACTTCAGTCGTGTGGTCATAAGCACACTCGGTTTTTTTTTTTTAAGTACTCGTAGGGTTGTTTTTTTTTGTAAAAAAGTTTTTTTTTTCACTTTTTTAAAATGGTTTATCTCTACCGATATTCGTACCTTGGTCGCCCGCACGAGCGCCCTCTCCTGCGTGATCTCCGCCTGCGGGCACAGCGGCGGGGTCTGCAGCAACGTTGCCGCACAGTGTAGCGACGGTCGCAACGGCGACAACGCTTGAATCTGCCCGACTTGGCGCGGCACCGTCTAGAGTTTATGTAAAGATAATTATGGTTAAACAGTCGCTCAACTAAACTTTTTTTTTTTTGTAGTTTATACTGTCCCACTGCTGGGCAAAGTCCTCCCCCAAATCCTTCCAGGAAGTCTTTTCCCGCGCCATCTCAAACCTGCCCTCGTGGTACGCGTCCAGGTCATTTCGCCATCTCTTTCTGGGTCGGCCTCGGCGGCGCCGTCCATCTTCACAACTTGCGTCACGCAAAATCCTACATCGTGCAAGGTGCAAGCAGAGTTTACCGCGCAACTAGCATACATACAACGTCCCGACATCATTGGTTGGGGAGTAACCCGCCAGACACGACCTGTCTGGTCGGAAGATCCTCCCTTGTCTATGGAGGATGAGTGAACTTTGCACCCTGATCCTCATACCTCTACATGTATGTAAGGAAGATGATTTTAGAATAGGTAACATTTTAAAACTTACGTTCTGCACATTCTGAAACAAAAAAATAAAAGAACATTAGATAATTAGTTTCATTTAAGAACATTTTCAACAGATAATTGTACTGACACTGTAAATTCATTAAAATTATGTCAAACATCCAACGATGACATTGAAAACAGCAACATCCAACACAACACAACAGAGCAACGACATACAAAAGAACCGAGAAAGCAGTACTTAGAACCCCGCCAAAAGACTCAACGATGAAACTCGACCTGAGCCCTGATTCACAACCATACGACAGGCTATCGTATCGAAAACCTGACATTTCGATAACCTGATTTGACTTCCCCTCAACAGCAAATAGCTGTTGGAAGAATAGCGGGCGTCTATTTGATTTAAACTGACAAAATTTTCGGGTTTTGGACTTGTGAACAGCATTGAGAAGACTCCTACGATAACAATGATTAATGTTCGATACGATACGGAAGCATATCGAGTGTTTGTGAATAAGGGGGCTGAACCAACCTGGCGGCAAGGTCGTTAAAAGATGCCCATCCTTAGATATAATTATCCATCTTTTCACTAGTCCAATGCTTACTCTAGGATGCATTTCCGGTAGGCTCTTAAATCCTTACCTATCCTTCGGTCACGTCTTCCCTACCATTACCGCGCCCCCCGATCTATTCCTTGATATGCAATGGTCGCTGTATCACCATGAAAATGAGGCTACAGGAGCTAGTGCGAATCTTGGGGTTCATTCGATTAATCGAGTCTGGTTTAACCACGCTGGGATCGGTGCAATTCATTCATTCATTCATTCATTGGGGAGTAATCACGTGACTTAGGATCCCTTATAAAGCCATACTCAATTAGGTAAGTAAGCCCAATGCAATCGGAGCCGAGTCTATTGCCGTTAATTAGGCACAAATCCAGGCTGTTACGGAGAAAAAGGTACCGGCTTGTCTTTACCGGGAACCCGCGACTTTATCTAAGCACCCTAACCCATCATGACCTTACTGCCCATAGCCACTGAGCCAGCTCTGCTTACAGCTCCCTCTACCTTCGCGACAGATAAAATACTTTATTTAACTTACTTTCGCCTTCGACGACATGGTGCCATTTTTTGCCTGAAAAATAAATAAATCAATGTGGTTACAAAAATCCAATTAATATTTCTAGAAGGGGGAGGTTGGACCTTCAATTGTTTTGTATGAATCAGAATGTTGGACTAATAACTATGCCGAAGGTACGCGACCGAAGTTCCGCCGCTAATTTTACTGAACGCTATAACGCAACGCATTTTCGGCATAATGTGTCGTCAGGAATTCAAATAACATTTCAGGCATAATCATGCCGAACTTCGGTCGCGTATTTCGGCATTGTTTACTGCCTCAAAAACTCACCGACACTAGTGCGCAATCCTATATTTTCTCATTTGGTACAAAAATTTATTTCTCCAGGATAAAAACTCATAAACACGTTTTCACAATAATTAATTTTGATTCAAAATAAAAAGTAAGAAAAAATTATTACTTTTTAAACGAACATGTAAAATGTCTTAAACAATACGGTCATCGTCCATTCTACTTTTGAACATTTATGACTGTCTGTATTCTTCATCAACTGTCAAAATGAGTGTTTAAAAGTGAAGAAGGATTATTGTATTCATGGCGTAAGGAGGCGACATAACATTTTTGTCCTCTCCCTGCGGTGTAATTACGTAAACACTAACAGTAGGAATGGCTTTCACTTTGATAGTTCAACAACATTCATTGCGTTATTTACGTTGTTGAGCAGACAATTTTTTCGTACATATGAAGTAATTGATTAGCAATATCCTTCAAAATGATTCAAACAATGATTGATAGTGTAGGGTGCTGGTCTGGAGTACCAGACCAGCACCCTACACTATCAATCATTGTTTTTTCATTGTACCAGCAGTAGCTGGTAGTAGGCAAATCGGGCGTCTGAGGCCACTTAGCGATTATCAACTGCTGGTACAGTCACCAAAAGAGATAAGTAACCAGTGTTGTTGGTAATAGTTGAAGTATATTAATAAACCGCTGAGTCGCGTCTACTCGGTGCTGGATCGCGTATACTCGGCGCTGGATCGCGTATACTTACTCGGCGCTGGATCGCGTATACATACTCGGCGCTGTATCGCGTATACTTACTCGGCGCTGGATCGCGTATACTTACTCGGCGCTGGATCGCGTATACTTACTCGGCGCTGGATCGCGTATACTCGGCGCTGGATCGCGTATACTCGGCGCTGGATCGCGTATACTCGGCGCTGGATCGCGTATACTCGGCGCTGGATCGCGTATACTCGGCGCTGGATCGCGTATACTCGGCGCTGAATCGCGTATACTCGGCGCTGAATCGCGTATACTCGGCTCCAGTCGTAAGTTTTCACTTCTATCGAGACTGAGAAAATGAGCGCACACACCCTCTTTTTTTGTTTTATTCTCATTTTTAGATATATCGATACCTACTTCAAAACATTAGAGAATTCGTTGGATTTAGTTGTTAGGTACAGAAATAAAAAACCTCATAATTTTATAGGAAAGTTTTATTAAAGTCATCAAAAATATTCATTAAACTTACATACTTAATTATTTTATCGTGGTCTATTTTAAAGGTAATGCATTATGTTTCAATCTATAGTCCGCGCCGGAACTAGTTGGCCGCTGAGGTGGGGACAGGGGTGAGGCGGCGGTTTGCAACACACGTATAGTTAGCGCCACGAAAGATGAGACTTGACCCCGCCTCCCGCGCTCTTTCCGCCGCCCCTGTGACGTCCGGTCCCGTCCCGCGCTCAGACCTCATACCGCTAGAGACCTAAAATCGTGTACTGCGCAAGTCAAACCACGTGGTGTGTCAAGTCTCATCTTTCGTGGCACGCATTTTACTGAGTAATGCGCCCCCGCCCCTCCG
Organism: Amphipoea lucens; assembly: GCA_947508005.1. Taxonomy (NCBI): domain Eukaryota; kingdom Metazoa; phylum Arthropoda; class Insecta; order Lepidoptera; family Noctuidae; genus Amphipoea; species Amphipoea lucens. The sequence goes on from OX382385.1 coordinate 8,738,969, forward strand.
TCCCACCGCTCACATACCTAAGGCGCGGCCAACTAGTTCCGCGCAGACTATAATACAAAAGTTGGAGAAATTTTTTTTATGGCAAGTCTTCATGGTCTCATTTGTTAACACTGCATCAGCCAAAAACTATGAGCACACCTATGGTCAACTGCGGGGTAATTGCGTAAGGGTCAAAGCACACACGCTACTTTTTGCATCGGCGATTTTGCGGCTGTATCGATGCTGCATCGCGTTTTGGCGACTCTCTGCGTTCGGACGCGGTATCGGAATCGCGCGTTTTAGCGACTGCTCCGATGCTACATCGCGTTTTGGCGACTCTCTGCGTTCGGACGTGGTATCGGAATCGCGCGTTTTAGCGACTGCTCCGATGCTGGCGCAAATGCCAAATCGCTGCGACCGGCATCCGAATGTGTGTGGAGTGTAGCGTTCAGCCGCTGTATCGAGCTTCCGAAAAGCGACTGAATCGCCGCGTTTGGCGTTTTTAAGTGTGCGGTGTGGAATGCTTGGTCGCTGCATTTAGCTTCTAAAAAGCAGCTGTACCGCCGATCGCCGATGCAAAAAGTAGCGTGTGTGCTTTGGCCCTAATACACTAACAGTGGCTTTAATTTTGACAGTTCAACAACATCCATTGCGTTATTTACTTTGTTAAGCAGACAAATTTTTAGAACATTATGTAGCAATGGATTAGCAATAAATATCCTTCAAAATTATTTAGATTGAGATAGAAAATGTGTTATGAAAATTAGGATGCTGCATGAAGATTCCATTAACCTTTTACAAATGAAAAAACTCAAAATACCTCTTCATTATATCGCACCTTCGGTGCAACAAAGTCACAAATAGCCAAAACTGCAAAATTGAGGTAAGTATGCCAAATTGTCTCTTAACCATGCCTATCAAACAACAAAAACGTCCGCGAAAGTATCTCAAAATTCTACTAGATGGCGCAGGTGCCTTTGTGGTTATAAATGCGAAAAAAAATTCAGTACTCTCCTGTAAAATTAAAAAAACCGAGTGTGCTTATGACCTGAAATGAAACTTCAAACGTATTTGGCTATGAGAGGAAGACAGAAAGAAAATGTGCGCGCGCACTGCTTTCTCTTGCTTATATCCCCCACCCAACTCCCGTTCGCCTCGCCCGATCACACTTTTCGTAACGCTTACGTCATGCGTTCGCCCGCTTACTCCCCAAGTCAAGCGTGCGTAAAGAAGTTTCACTTCAAAAATGAGCTGTTGTGACTTTGTTGCACCGAAGGTGCGATATCAGTATAGATAAAGAAAACCTTATAATTTAAATGATTATAGATAAAATCATATTTTATTAAGGTACTACAAAAAGAAAAGATTGACCCTAGAAACAATGAAATTGTTGGGACCACAAGGGAAAAAAAATGCTTTGGTAGCCCAAGAAAATGTTGGTCCAATGACATTATTGAAGTTGCTGAGAAAAACTGGATGAAGATTGCCAAAAACAGGCATAAATTGCATGGAATGGAGGATTTTACGCATAACAAGGGGTACCTTAAAATTACAACTAACCCTAACACTCATTGTATGAAAATATTTCTAACAATACTAAAACTACATTTACAAACTTAAAATATGGAATAAATAAGCTTTATTATAGTATACTAGCAGCGCCCCGAGGATTAACCCACATAAGTTTCCCATGGGAATATCGGGATAAAAAGTATCCTATGTCCTTTCCCGGGACTCAAACTATCTCTATACCAAATTGCATCTAAATCAGTTCAGCGGTTTAAGAGTGAAGAGGTAACAGACAGACTTTCGCATTTATAATATTAGTATGGATTAAAACGAACCTCCGTGAGTCGGAATACACGAATTATAAAATTTTTGCACATTTAGAGCTCACTCAGAGAGCCAGCTACCATTTAGCCAAGTGGCAAATCCTAACTAATATTATAAATGCGAAAGTCTGTCTGTTACCTTTTCACGGCTTAACCGCTGAACGGATCATCCTGAAATTTCGCATAAATCACGGACATAGGGTACCTTTTATCCCGAAAAAAAAGTGCTGTTTCCGAGGAAAACAACAACAACGTTATTATGATAATAGATGATATTCCGTACGCAAAATACGCGCATTGACGTGGAGTTGCGGACACAAGCCCGTTTTACCTACTATGATAATAGATGGCGCCACATGTCTATTGAACTTTGTCACATTATTTAATTCTGAGGTGGTGTGAAATTTGCTGGGACAGCTAGTATTTTTATAATGGCACAAACAATTAAGGAGAGCAGTGGTGGCCCAGTAGTAAATAACCCTGACTAACGAATTGTAGGTTGTAGGTTCGAACCCAGACAGGCACTTTATTTTGTAAAAATTATTTCATCACCACTGCTCTCAATAAGGAAATGTCGTTAGGATAACAGCATGTCCTAGAAACAAAATTCAAAGACATGTGAAATTGACCAACCCACACTGGGCCAGCGTGGTGGATTACAGCTCACTCCCTCTCACAGAGGCCTGTGTCCCAGCAGTGCGAACATTATAAGCTGATTGATGCTAGAATTTTAATAATACATCACTTGTGCCGTATATAGAAGTCAAAACATTGTTTCAATATGTTTACTTCCATTCCTGTAGGTTTAAGAGAGGTTTGGGCTTTATTTCTTCTTCTGAAATTGATGGCTTCAAGTTATCTTCGGGCACCTTGAGCGGATTATAGCTACGTTGTGAAGCCAAATGTCTCAAAATAGACAGCTCATGGTTCTCTGTCGGGCGCGGGAACATGTTAATCTCTCTATCCGACAGATCAATATTTTTAATAATATACCTGAAAGACGCAGTCTTGATAAACGCTTTACTTGACAATGCAGTCTCGATGAGACATTTATGAAGAACTGCAGTGGTACCCAAGTCTGGGGTCATCGCTTTTCCTTCCATAGAGTTCGCAATTTGGTGGTAGACCTGCCTGAAGTCTATATTCTCTGTACATTCTGGTGGAGGCATCTTTTCCATGTCAGCGATCATTCGGACTGCGGTGGAGGTCTCAGTGTGAAGCTCGGTGTAGTTCAAGTTATCTGTCAACAATTTAGCCCAATCTGTCAGTGGGGCGCGCGATTTTCGAGAAGTTTTCGGCTTCTGTTCCCTATGCTTTTGGAAAAGTGGATGCTGTAGCGCTATTGATGTATAATAATCAACTGCGGCTTTGGTTTCTTCTAAGTTTTTAGTAATAACGTATCCCTGTATCTTCTCGATGTCATGTCGGCCACAGGTTTTGAGAGCGTGTATTAGGTGATACTTTTCTTCTTTTGTCCAGTCTTTTATCGCTTCGTGTTTGTCATTCGGCTTATCCTGAGGGACGGGTGATGATGATAATGATTCTGCCATGGCTGACTTTAATGCTGAACTGTGTTTTAATTATTATTCTAACGACGTTACACGCTTTTATCTATTTTTCTAGCGGCTTTCAAACCAAATTACCAAACAATTACAATCAACAAAATCGTGATTCGCGTAAATATTCGCGACGAGTGTCAAAGTGGCATTGACTTGACAGATTGTGCTTATTTGACATTGACACTGACGTAAAGTTACCAGCAGAGAAATTCTCCATGCTTACAGGATTTTATTCTGGATACGAAGAATTTTCCCGACTGTGGGCAACTCAGGATTTATTTTTACATTTTTTCGGGGCTCTTTAGCACACCCCAGAAGCCTTACAATAATTAAATTTATGTATTTCGTGCTTTTTTTTCGTTGCCAACTGCACGTCTTTCTACATCGTTTTCACATGAATAATTTCAACTGGAATGATAATGTTACCTATTATATTTGGATATCCATGTATTTTCTTGCCTGTTCTTCTCTATAGGTACCAAATAGTCTTTGAAATGGGCACCTAGCTTCATATCTCTGACTGACCGACCGCTTGACAGTTTAAAAATGATTTAATTGAAAAAAATGCTTTGAGTTTGAGTATTTTATAACGCAGTTTAGGGTGGCGCCTAATATCAATTCAAAAATGTCTTCAGCGGAGTTTAGAAATCAAATTCAACATGACATATTTTTTTACGTCTGCATGTACAGACGCCAGCACATCAACCTACTACAATCTGTCAAATTTCTTTAATAGATTTTCAACTTTATCACTGAAGTATAAGGTTCAAAGTTGATTGGGAAAATGTGACAGTTAGGTGTAGGTTGATGTGCTGGCGTCTGTACTTAAGCCTCTTATCACCCTGATAAGATTCGAGGTACAGTATTGATCAGCGCTGTGTTTGCTCTAGGGTTGTTATCTAAGTGGTGATATCATGCTCTTATTATTTGACAGTCGACAGGGGAACGGCAGTAGTGCTATTCAGTCTTCTCCTTAGCATGTTGATGGCAATGTATTTATTTATTTATCACAAAATCCACAGCTTTTTGATTTTTTTTTTTTGTAAATGGACTCGGCCCAGGCTACGTCTTTGGCGCCATCACTAGCGTCTATCAGTTCCTGTTACGTGCAGAAGACAGACCACGCAAGACAGATATCTTGTGTCCCATCGTTTGTGGCCCTTTCTCAAAGTTGCTCGCAGTAGCAATGTTATTAGAAGTACTGGCGGCCCGCCCCAGCTTCGCAGGGGTGCAATTTTATTTTTCGAATTTCCGAAATTTTCTTTCATACAAACCTTGTTCTGGCAACACAGAACACAACAAAAAAAGAATTATCCAATTTGGTGCAGTTAGGGTGTATTCATGTAGAACCAGTAGAACGCTGGCAACTGGCGCCGATATCCCAGCGCTCGCTGGCACAGACCTCGCACTGGTTATCAACGCTGCTGGTCAGCGCCGCGAGAGACGCTCCGGGCGTTGGGAGCCGCGTGACGACTCCCGGCCACCGTAGGCGCGGGCCTGCGGACGGAGAGTAATGGGTAGCTCACCGTCCGATCAGGACCAGGCCCGTGCCGGACGGCGCGTACGTGTTCCACGCGCGCCTCAAAGAGATGTCAGCATAAAGGAAGGGGTCTGCCAGGGCCGAAGCCTGCCGGGGGTGCGGGGTTGTCCGAAAGGGTTACCGCTACCCCGGAACATAAAGGGCTAAGGAAGAAATACGGATGGGTTTTAGTCAGTAAGAGTCTGACACTCCCTTCCGCTTCACCCAGAGCGGGAGGGGTCATTTGATGATTTCCCATCCATAAAAAAAAGGCAGTTTTCATACTTCTTGCCAAATCAGCTCGAACTGAAGCTAGTCGGCGCCAGATCAGATAGGCCGTATACAGAAAAGAAAGCTGGTAGCCGGCGCCGATCTACCAGCGGTGACCGGCGCTGGTCCATTCTGGTAACAGTTACATCAGTTCCTATAAGCGCTGGTAAGCTGCCAGCTTTCTTTCTGTATACGGCCATAGGAACTTGCCGGTGCTAATCGGCGACGGTTCGCGCTGATTTGGCGAAAATTATGAAACTTGCCTGCGCCGATCAGGGTTGACAACCGCCGAGAAGCGCTGGCATTTCGGCGCCGGTTACCAGCGTTCTACATGAATACACCCATGCGCGTATAGACATTTCGGCGACTTTGTTTTATACTATGTAAGGATATAGCATCGGATACCCCGACCAAATGGGTTAGGTTAGAACTGTGACCAGCCACGCGTGAGCCCAATTGGTCGCAGTTACTAAGCTAGGCACCCAGCAACCATTTTTTTTTTCATCGTGGGTAAATGCTCATGCATTCTGCACTACCACGGGGAGATAGTGCAGTTATGTGGGACTCTAACCCACTAAAAGTCCACGGTGTCCTCCTCTGCCGCTTACGGCGGGAACACGGACACGCGTTAGCACTCATCCGTGTAGGCACCAAGCACCCTGACCAAACGGGTTAATTTAGGATAGAATTACGCTCTACCCATGTTGGTCGCAGTTACTTTTAGGACCCCAAAAACGGAATTATTTGAGGTTCGATTAATAATTACGATTTAAATAATATGCAGGTGCTTTTTTGCTTAACAGTTAATTTTATTCAAACTCAAACTCAAAGCATTTATTTCAATTAAACCATGTACAGGCACTTTTGAATTGTCAAAATTAAATAGTCGGTCAGTTAGTCAGAAAGTTGAAGCTAGTTGTCCATTCCAAAGTGTAGATCTCTATGGAGAAGAACGGGCAAGAAACGCCATGGACACTCTTTTAAATCCAGATATTACAAAATCCTGGGTACATTATTCTTGTTGCTTCTATACTTATGTGAGAACAATGAAAAAAAAAACACAAATGAAGAAACAATTCAAAACATAAGATTAAAAATAAGCCTTGGCAATTAAGAGATGACCAGTCTCAACCGACGGCGCCCGTTCACGAATATGACGCGTGGATCAGCACCATCCAGCTCAACCATTTTGCAGGGATCCATTGCTTTAAATTCATAGTTTTGTACTTCTGAAATACCCTGTACTATGTCAACGGATACATTAGTTACTTCAGAACCCACTATATCCTATGGCAGACATCCACAGAACCACGCAATTTTGAACTTTATTTCCTTGCGATTAGATCCAGACAGTGAGACATCTATCATAACAGTTAAGTAACTACTTCCAATATTTATTCTCAGAAGATTGTTCAATTATCATTGACTTTTCCTTATTCAAAGAAAATTGAATCGTTGATTCATTATTTATAGTTTTATAGTTCCGGTATTTGTAACAGTAAAATCTGTCTTAGTCATGTCTTTGATTATCTAGCTCAATCAATTTTCATAACCTTTTCCTGACTGTTGGGGTCGACTTCCAGTCTAACCGGATGCAGCTGAATACCAGTATTTTACATGGAGCGACTGCCTATCAGACCCTCACAACCTGTATTTATTAACACGACACTCTTGAAGACTGGTTGTCAGACTTTTGGCTATCCGTAACGACTGTCAAAGACCTACCGGCTACCGATGACAGCTGGTACCAGCGGCTTAAGGTCATAGCACACGTATCAAACCGGAAAGGGATCGGCACCGTATCAACTCGAGCCGTTCAGTATTCTTTGTATGAAACTCCCTACTGCAACGCACACTAATCGGAATCGTAACGTAATCGCCTCGCCTCGGGAGAACTTCACGAACCGCGGTGCGGTGCGTTACGGCTCGTCATCCCCGCGCTTACGTCTCTCCGTACCCGAGCTTACGTCTCTTCGTCCACCCTTGCTCCTCTCACCCCTCCGGCCTGCCTGCTGCACCATCAGCCAGCGGTCGGCGAGCCGTAAGCGCGGCGTCGCCTAGCCGTAGCCGAATCGACGTATCGGAGCTGCTGATCCGCTTTGGTTACGTGCTTACGTTAGGTTGACGGCGAGGCGAAAGGTGATACGGTGTCGATCCCTTTCCGATTGATAAGTGTGCTATGACCTTTAACGTGCTTTCCGAGGCAGGGTGGGATCTCAATTAAGTATATTATTATCAAAGAATAATAAATACCTAATTAAATGTTATTTTTTCTGTAAATTGATTTAAATACACTCTTACACGTCAAACTTTTTTATTTATTTTTTATTGCTATATGGGCCCGCTCTTGACCTCGATCACGCAGATCAGGAGATTAATTAATTAATTAATCAGATCATTAACAAAATCAGAGGTCAGTCTCTTATAAAGTGCAGACATCATCTTGGTCAGGCCATAAGACCTGTCTGAGATGATATTTGAGGAAAGTACCATACAGATTTGAGTAGACCTTATTAATTATTATTGATTTTATTTACTTTTCGAAATGTATTTAATGAATTTTATTTTAATTGCAAATGTAAACACGTTATTTTTTTAAATTTCAACACAATGTATTTATATTGTTATGAATAAATGACTTATGACTTATGACCTCTCCAGTCAGTGCAAGCATTTGTTAGTAACTCAATGACTCGATGAAAAATAACCTAAGAAAGGACATTTGGGTAGGCCGCTTAGAGCTCAAAACTGAAAAAAAATTACTCACATAATCTGTACATTCACAATAATTAAAATAATAATGCTCCGGAAGTCGGTGTAACAATATTATATGACTGGATGCAAGGTGCTGAATTATGAATTTATGACACGTTTATTTTCCACTAACTGTGTCTTTGTCTTTCATATTTTTATCTTGACTCACAATCTTTCTCAGGAAATTGATTGATATTCTAAATAAGGGGCGATACGAATGTTATTTTCAAAGAATTTGACAAGAATTCGTATATGGTCGTCAAACCCGAATGCCCCCGAAAGTCTGACAACCAGTCTTACCAAGGGGTATCGTGTTACCCAGTAACTACGTTGTAGATGTCATGTATAATGCTGGTAATCAGCTGCATCCGGTTAGATTGGAAGCTGATCCAACATAGTTGGGAAAAGGCTAGGCAGATAATGAGGTTGTCAAACAGGCTGATTAACGTAACCGATGGCCACTTAATAGACACAAAGGGTTTGCACATTTGTTTCAATGCGAATCAGTTACTTATAGCTACTAATATTAATTAAAGGTAACTAGCTTCTGCCCACGACCTCGTCCGCGTGAAATTTCTAATTAGCGACCCACCGCGTCGGCTTTTACTTCGTTTTCGCTTAGGGTTCTTTTTTCTTTTTGCTCGGGTTCTAAGGGTTGTAGCGTGATGTAATAGCCTTATTTTTCTCAATACTTGGGCTTTTTTCATTCAAATGCAAAAATATTTTTTAAACCCGACTCTTAGTCTCAAAGATTTGCGTGTTCAATGACTAATCCAAACTCCTATCCCTCATTTTGTCAAACAAAAACGATATTCTACTTCATGCTAAAAATAACCCCGACATGTTTTAACATCGCCTTCAAAAAGTTCAGTCAATCCCATAAAAATTGATAGCAAAAAAATCGTCAAGGCCAAAGGGCCTAACACGCTTCCCAGGAGGACACCGCCTCGCTGCGGCACGAAAAATCGCTCGACACATCGTTATCAGCCTATCAGCTATTATATCACCCACCTTTACGCTGAATTTCGAAATACTGATAAGATATACCCAGCTATAAACCAGTCGTACATTTTAAATAAGATTAGCCATTGAGGGCAACAGTGTCGCAGGCTTCGGTAAAGTTGACGGCGGCAGGATTTTTTTTAATTAACGTAGGATTTATTCCTACAGTGTTTGTGCAGTGCCAAAATGGGTTTCAAGGAAGTTTTTCTATTTGCGTGTGTGGTTGGGGCGGTGTCAGCACAAACTATTTGTAAGTATTATGTAATCTTTTTTAAAAAGAACAAATTCAGTGCAGATAAGGCTAAGAAAAATGGCGGCCTGTTGGTAATCGATAGTCTACATATTTGTCCGATTGATTTATTGATAGCGTTAAAGTTATTGGAAAAGAACTTTATGATTTTTGTAGATATGTTGTCTGAAGTTTTACAAGTATATAACCTTCACGCTAAGTATGTAAAAAGGGTTCGGCAGTGGGTTATTATCACTAGGCCACAGCTCGCCGGTGATAATATCAACTTCTAAATGATAAGAGGCGATCTTATCACTATTTAACGGATGCAAATCTCAGGTAGTTACTTAGATATTTTTATATAATTGAAAAGAAAATTATTATTATGACATTCGTTTTTACGCAGTTTGGTGTTCCCAAAGCTTATTTTAATGGCCATGTGGTTCTAGAAAATGTATGAGCCACACCCGTTTTCACATAGGTGATTATAAAAAGTGACTCATGAAAAATATTTTGGGCAGCACCTAGTATTAAATAAGAAGGGATATGAGTAGTGAATATAAACGAAGGGCCCGTGGCTATAACAGTCACACAGAGCTACATTTGCCGCGGTTGGTCCGTGGATAGGTGACCATCTTATCTTTACATAACCCTTCCGTGCTTCGGAAAGCACGTTAAGCCGTCGGTCCCGGCTGTCATACATGGATCTTTGAATTTGAATTTAGCAGGCACACTTGCACGACAAATCACTAGTTAAATGAATTTAGCGCTAAACGAATTTCAAACATCTTTCTATATCTGTCAATTGTTAGAAGATGGCAGGGATAGAATAGAACGATTTTTTAAATGGCATTTAGTAATTTGTGATGCAATTGGGTCTTAGATTCAAGCTGCCCCAATCTGTCAAAATTTCCCAATTGAATTTGAACCTTATTCCTTTGCAGTGAAGTTGAAAATCTATCAAAGAAATTTGAGAGATTGGGGTAGGTTGATGTGCTGGCCTCTTTACCTAAAATGGAGACAAGATGCTTCTCTTAATGAAAACTGATAATTTAAAGCTAAAATTATGTATAACATCCCGCGCGAGATGGCAACGTTCGTATTTCTAACGGTTTTTCGTTCTTTTTATAATGAACTAGCTGACCTAGCGAAATTCGTACCACATCCTGCATAGCTATTCACAAACACTCGATACGCTTCCGCATCGTATCGAACATTAATTATTGTTATCGTAGGAGTCTTCTAAACGCTGTTCACAAGTCCAAAACCCGATTTTGTCATTTTAAATCAAATAGACGCCCGCTATTCTTCAGCAGCTATTTAGCTATAATTAGAATCATTTAATTAATACATCTTTCCAAGTTAGATTTCTACCGTTAAGAACAAATCTCGTATGGAAAAGTGTTTATGGTAGAAATCTAACTTAAAGAGATATATTAATGATTCTAATGACTATAATTCTGTAAATACATATCTATTATAGTCGCGAATCATATTTTGATCAAGATACAACCTGACAGTGATCTGCAAATTGCAAAAAACGTAAGAAAATTTAAATTTCGCGGTCTACCACTGCGCATTCACCTTAACAACAGATAAAAATCAGACCCAGAAATAATAAATGATTCAATTTGTAGTTAAGTGATATCATTTCCTGTTCTTTCCAGTCCTTGTCAAGTGTACCTTGAAGTGTAATCGTCATTCAATCAATGAGTCCTCGACACAAGAGAAAAATCAAATGAGGAAATCGACATGTCCTAGAATCAACATACAAAGAAATTGTGACATCCACTACTCCGTTTTAAGTAGGCACGCGTGTTTGATTACGGCCTAGGTACTTCCTCTCCTAGAGAGGAGACTTGTATCACAGCGATGGGAACATTATAAT